>OY856327.1:5000000-6250000 GCA_963693445.1 Agonopterix heracliana
ATATTAACATTTAAGGCGCAATAGTCGGACGAAATACCTTGGAGGCATCTTTTATTTTTCATTTTTTGACTAGATTTATACAATTTACCGAAACCAAATATTCATGGATAGTTTATCTAGTGAAATCATCAAATGAATAAACGATTGGAATACTTCACTCGATAGAAAATCGTCACAAAAATTACGTATGCTTTTCATGTAAGTAGGTATTTTTAATCATTTTTCTCTTTTTAGAAGTACTTAAAATAGTTTCAGATTTTTGGTATTTATACTCACATATTCAAAATTCGTTTACCTAGTGAATGTGAAAAATCTATAAAAGTACTTTTGTGACTTATTTTTAATCGAAAATACGGCACACGCACGCTTATTTCGGAGGGCTGGGCAATCGCGGTTCTCGCATAATTCGTCTGAACCTATATGGCCCCTTATACACATTTAACAGTGGCAGAATAATCATGTTTAGAATTTAAGTACCCCATATAGGATTTATGATGATATATGATATACAAGGTCTTGAGGTAGTGATCATGGATTTTAAAGTCACCTATCCCATACATTTGCGTCTGTTATGAAACAGCAGATTTTTTATTAATATAGGTTATGGGTATATGCCATAGACTAAAATCATTATGGTTCCATGAAATTAAAATACGTATTCATTCACGATTGATAATGATTCTGAGTAAACTCCAAAAAACTAGCCATAAATCATTAGACCGACCATCAATTATCCCATTTCGAAGACTGAAAAAACATATCCCCACATGCACAAACAGTTAAAAGATAGAGCGATTACAAAAAATACAGTATCATATACGAAATGTGTTGACTTCCTGGTAGCATCGATTAATTTCTATACCACGAAAGAAGTCCTCTCTTTTGCCTACGTAATAAAGACTAAAGTGCCTTGCTTTTGACTTTTTATGTAGAATCGATTAATAACTTGGACTTAAATTATGAGGGACATTTGTCGCTCACTGTCAAAATAAAGAATTAACACGGCTCTGGTAATACGACCCCGCCTACCGGGCGGGCATTTATTATTATTTTGTTTCGTTTTACCAGTTAAAAAAATAGCTTAATCGTTTGTCCACTTTATTCCCGCGCTGCGTGATACCGCGATCAACCAATGGTTGATCGAAGCGTGATACGGTAGAAAGCTGCTAAGTGATAAGAAATCTTATAGCACTTGCTATCTTTTAGCGTATCACGGCAGCATATGAGACGATTAAGGGAAATAGTTTCTTTCATCGTAATTTTTCTTGCTCAGAGAACATGGTATCTACATCATTACATCCTAAAATCTTAAATTAAGAGAGACGTTGAAGTCTTTTGTATGGAAATTCTTAAAACTGTATAATATTATAATAAAATCGAAAAAATAATATATCTAAATCTGATGTTATTGTATTGTACGTATATGTCATTTATTTAAAACTTGTGTCCATATGTTTTTGTAACAAAAATATGTGTTTGTAACAAGTATGTTATGCCTACTCGACTCAAATGTGTGAACCAGCAGATTTTTTGGAAAGCGTTTTAAAAATCACTAGTATATGCTAGTTAGTAGGATATTTGGGATCAATTTCCTCTAGGTGCATTCATTTATATCTGCATAGATATACTGCCCTGATACGGTAAAAGGCGGCTAAGTTATATGGAGTCTCATACAACTTAGCCGCCTTTTACCGTATCACGGCAGTATAATAGCATGGCACCGTGATATAGCGCTATCACACCTTCGCTCTCTTTCTATTAGTACGTGAACGAACGAGATAAAAGATGTGATACAGCCATATCACGTGTGTAGCATGCTACCTGAGCTGGTAACAGACCCAAAACGTAAAACAGGCGTATTTACACGACTGTACCTACAGTTTGGACAAGGTAAAAGATTTATTGCAATAAGACAGCCAATGGAGTTGCGAGGAGGCAGACGCAGTAACCTGCGCAATGTAAACAGAGCTACTGCGCCGCGCAGGCGTATTTGTATACCTACTGTAGCTTGTACTGTTGAAGAGAAAACTCATGAGGGATTTCCGATGAAATAAAAGAAAATTTAGTGTCTTGTAGTCAATACGCTTGCAAGGTATTGTGACTGAGTTCCAAGCTTATACAAGAACCTTGCAAGGTATTGCAAGTTTAATTATACAGGGTCCTTCTTAATATGCTGACACTTTTTAAGGGGATGTTCAAACCATCGAACTGAACAACTTTCTCTATCGGACCAACATCAAAATCGAAAAAAAAAATCTGCTGTCCCATACATTTGACTCGAGTAGGTTTGCAGTTTTTTATGGAAGAGCCATTGACCTAAGAAGTCAATGGGAAGAGCTGATTTTTTTTTTCGCGATTTCGATAGTGGTCCCATAGAGAAAGTTGTTCAGTTTGACGGTCTCATCATCCTCTTAAAAAAGTGTCAGCATATTAAGTTGGACCCTGTATATGCTTAGTGCGTTTACACACGATAACGCACTGACGGAGCGGCAGATGTCAGTCCATAGAACCACACCCGGTGCGTCAATGCGTCAGCGTGTGTGCTTCTACGTGCGGTTTCATACAACTTCTTGCTTCACAAATGACTGACTTGACGTCTGATGTTCGACCACAGGGACTGATTATGGCTGTTGACTTTGAGAGCTTCGTTGATGTGCTCTCAGGTGGCTGTTGTAGCCTATCTTGGCTTAGAAAGTGCGTCCGCACAGGCTACAAGTCAATTTTCCATTACGATAGTTATATTGGATGGCCGCGGGTGGTCTGGCTTTAAGTTCATCGCCATTGGCATCGAGATCAGCCCTACGCTTAGCCTCAAAGTCAAACACCTTATTCTGGACAGTGTGCCTCCACCCCGGTCGATCTTTAGCAAGCTCCTCCCAACAATTCGGATCAATCTCGCAAAGCTTCATGTGGCGTTTTTGCACATCTTTGTACCGCAAAAGCTGCCCGCCTTGTTTCCTCTTGCCGCTTTGCAGTCATGTTTCAATACTGACAATACAAAGTAATGTTGATTCAGAAGCCGAAAACACTAACTCAACCTAAGATACTTTTTCAACTTAACATTTATCATCATCATCATAGGCCTTGACATCTGTTACAGACGATTTAAGCTGTTGCGTTGCAGAAGCACTTTTTCTCATGGCTATGAAACGATGTAAACTAAATGAACACACCTGTAGAACATAATGTAAAACTCCGTATACCTAAAGTACATAACGGTATTAGAAGATAAACTGTAGGTACCAGATCAAGGTTAATAAATCTTTAACTCGACGCTCATGCGCATTGGACACAAAGCAGACGCAAGGCGATCGGTTATTTACTTCGTAAATAGGTACTGTGATCTGTAAGGTATTTCTGATGGTTCAATGTATCAAATATTAGGTAAAATTTATGTTTCACCAGCGAGGTGTTTGTTATATGAACTGTACCTACTTATACAATACAACGTGTTAAGGCCTCCGCTCATTGCAGCGATTTTATCGAGCGATAATATCGCTGCGATTTTGCGATAATTGTTTCCAGTACATTTTGTATGGGGACGCGCGCGATCCTACACACTGCCGCGATATTATCGAGCGATAATATCACTGCGATTTTGCGATAATTGTTCTCAGTACATTTTGTATGGGGACGCGCTCGATCCCACACACTGCCGCGATATTATCGCAACCTGACGCAATCTCTTTCTACTACATTCAGTGGTATGCGCATGCGTGACGCGAATCGCGGAATCGTTGCAGTGTGTAAGGTGTCACGATATCGCTATCGATAATATCGCTCGATAAAATCGCTCGATAATACACCCCAACAGATTTTTATCGAAACTAGCGACCCGCCCCGGCTTCGCACGGGTGCAATGCACATATAAACCTTCCTCTTGAATCAGTCTATCTATTAAAAAAACCGCATCAAAATCTGTTGCGTAGTTTTAAATATCTAAGCATACAGACAGACAGACAGCGGGAAGTGACTTTGTTTTATACTATGTACTAATAATGGCATTGTACAATAATTTCATTATTTTGTTAGTAAAAATTTTAAGTTATTCATGTTTTAAGTTTGCACGCAAAAATAAGTTGTTATTAATTTATTATTTCAGCAATGAGCAGCTCTAGCATGCTCATGGATACATTTAAAGAATCTTGTTTTGATAGTAAGTAGGGTGAGATTTTTAAGGGAGCGATCAGACCATCAAACTGAACCACTTTCTCTACGGGGATTGATCTGAGTTCTGCACAAACGCTTTTCCGCCTATATCCGCAGATTGGCAAAATGGAAGCAAAAACTGGAGAGTGTTGGCTTGAAAATTAGCAGAACTAAAACGGAATGTTTGTTCTGCGATTTCGGCGGTCTCTCCAGTTGCATGCCTATTACCCTTGATGGCGTGCCTTTGCCAGTCTGCTCCGACTTCCGGCTCACTCATACAAAACGATGGAAAGATCGATCGGGACGTGAAGCACCGAATCAACTCAGGTTGGATGAAGTGGCGGCAGGTTACGGGAACGATCTGCGACTCTCAAATCTCCCTCAAATTAAAGGGGAAATATACAAGACGATAATAAGACCTGTCGTTATGTACGGATCAGAGTGTTGGGCCACAAAAAGAACGGATGAGAACCGACTGCATGTAGCTGAGATGCGAATGTTGAGATGGATGTGTGGTGTAACTAGAATGGACAGGATTAGGAATGAGTATATTAGAGGAAGTTTGAAAGTAGCACCTATAACGGAAAAATTGCAGGATAATAGATTATCGTGGTATGGGCATGTGATGCGAAGAGACGAATTTCATGTTACGAGACGAGTGTTAAGTATGAATGTGGATGGCTGTGGTAGGAGAGGAAGGCTGAAGAAAAGATGGATGGATTGTGTGAAGGATGATATGTGTAAGAAAGGAGTGAGTGCTGAAACGACGGCCAAGCGAGATGAATGGAAGAGGATGACATATTGCGCCGACCCCAAATAATGGGAAATGGGCAAGAGAATGATGATGATGATGATGCTTTTCCGCCTATTCGAGATTCAACACAATTATGGATTCCGCACAACTACCACTTGTGTGACCAACATCGAAATCGCGAAACAGACAGCTATTTCTGCAAATATTGCTCCATCTACTTTTAAGTAGGTTAATCTAAACCGCGAATTATATAACATTTAAGGCTAGGTTATCCCAGTGCAAGCGTTTCTTTCTTGCAAGCATAAGTTTACAATTAGCCATCCCGCTCCAATTGAAAGCAGGATCGCAAAAAAACGTGTTTTTCGTCAATATCTTTGCTCATAGGAGTTTCTAAGCTAAAAATTCTTCTGAGTTCACTAGAAATATTTAATGTATTTAGTTAAGTACAAGAATAAAAAGTTAAACATCAGCAGTTTAATCATAGTATTGAAAAAACATAACAAAAAGGGGTAACTTTGGGATGTTTTTCTATCTAGTAAACTTAAGTTATCGTGTAATTGAGAACAGTCGCCCATCCGCCCGATCCTTAAATAAGACATTACATAAACAACACTTTCGTTCGTGTTTAAAAAACGGCCTCGACGGGATAACAGCGTTTCAACTTTAAGCGCTGCGTTTCCGAACTTAATTTCATTTTATTCTGGACACATCCCCTGAAAACTAAAAAATTGAAAACTTCCACATTTCAGATTTAACACTGCCGCCGGCGACGCTATTCATTTCGACGGCAACTGAAAACATGGCCGCCATAACTGTCAACTAACTCTTTACAACTGGCAAGTCGTTAAACTAAATTGTCACCGTATGCTGAAACGCACGAGGACTTTGTAAATAAAGCGTTTCATTTACGTACATCGTTTGATTTATCTCTTGTTGTGACGTGGGAGACGTTTCGAAAAATTTGGTAGCGTTTATTGCGACTTTAATAGCTGGTTATGGTGAAGAGGAAGAGTTAAGGGTCGTTTTCTAATTAAAACAGAATGTCACAACAGGCAAGATAGATGTATCAGAGACTGTAGTTTACCCGCGACTTCGTCCGCACCGGTTCCTGTCATTGTAGCAAGATAAATTATATACCAGATTTTAAGTCTAATCATAAGCTTTCAAACACAAAAAGTTTCATCAAAATAGGTCCAGTAGTTTTCGTGTGATGCGCGAACAAACAAACAAAGAAACAGGCAACCTAAAATAGAAAAATTGGTGGTTTGGAGTCAAGGACCAAAACCATATCGTAACTTTTTTTGTATCTTCAATTTACTGATACACTTCTGTTACAGTTCTATAATAGTATACAGCCGTAAGGGAAAGTATCACATACTCTACACTCTACCCATCAAACATACTTAATGGTTACTTATACTTACTTACTATGGGAGCAAACCGATCGAAGCTAAAAAATCTGCTGTTGTATAGATTCCTGGCATTGCAGTTTAGTATGGAACAGCCGATTTTTTTTTTACTCTGGTCGGTTTGCTCCCATAGTGAAAGTTGTTCAGTTTGATGGGTAGAGTACGTAGTTTAAGGGTTAATTATACTTTTCCTTACACTCTGTATAGATTACATTCTTGCCTCTACCAATCCGCTCTGGATCCGCGAGCTGTAGAGTATTAGCACACGATTTTACGTCCATGTACACTTTTATTGCGGGCATAGGCCCATTTAGGTCAATATGTACACTTGGCAAAGCAAGTCGAAGATTTAACTGTCAATTTTATTTGTACCTAAGTATATCCTATAACACACTTATGGACCGGATTCCGAATGTCGAGATCAGACGACGAACAAAGGTGGTTGATATCGGCAAGCGGATTTCGACTCTGAAGTGGAGGTGGGCGGGACACTTGGCCAGGCGGAATGATGGCAGATGGACGAGGGCAGTGACAGAGTGGCGGCCGTGGGAGGGGGAACGGTCAGTGGGCAGACCAGCAGCCAGGTGGTCGGATGACATTTGTAAAGTAGCCGGCAAACAGTGGATGAGACTAGCGGGGGACCGTTCTAGTTGGCGTGGAAATGAAGAGGCCTATACCCAGCAGTGGGGTTTACCGGGCTGATGATGATGATGATATCCTATAAATAATACAGAGATTTAGGGTCGGCGTTCATCAACTTTCGTTGCCAACCGTGAATCTGTACACTTACCAATCATCAGGGTCACAATCTCGGAAACCCTTCGCGAACGGATTACTGGCTATCTTCAGCTGAGTTATCTGCAATAGAAATAAGTAGAGCTATATTTTTCTCTAGGCTGACAGCAGTTTCATTTGCACTACATATTCAAAATTAGTTCTTCAAAAGAAATGCAACTTTATAGGTATAGAGTAAGCGTGGGTTCTCCAACAAAACAGTACATAGGTATTTTAAGTGCGTTCACACACGATGACGCACTGACGGAGCAGCGTCAGTGCGTCACCGTGTGTGCTTCTACGTGCGGTTTCATACCACTCCTTGCTTCACAAATGACGGACTGACGTCTGCTGCTCCGTCGATGCGTCATCGTGTGTAAACGCACTAACAGTCATAGAAATAAATAATTTACAGAATAAAATCGCTACATCCACATCATTTCTGTTTCTCCCCTTACTTCTTCTAAACCATGCAACAGATTTTGATACGGTTCTCACAGTCATTTAGATAATTTCTTCCGGAAGTTAAAATATTAACTTATATTATGGACACACCCCACCCAGCTAAAGCTAGGGCGGTCGCTAGTATTAACTGAAACACAGAAGCTAAATCAAGAACTTTTTATTTAACAA
This sequence comes from Agonopterix heracliana, assembly GCA_963693445.1. Taxonomy (NCBI): domain Eukaryota; kingdom Metazoa; phylum Arthropoda; class Insecta; order Lepidoptera; family Depressariidae; genus Agonopterix; species Agonopterix heracliana. Next base: position 5,007,720 of record OY856327.1, read on the forward strand.
CGTTGATTTTAATTTTGCATTTTTCATTCTTTTTAGTGTTTTTAACCTGGATTGCCCTCAATGATTCATAAGGTCATCATAAGTCATTCAATCAACTTACCCGATGGTTCTGATAGGCAGTGACAGCAGTGAAGCCCGTCTCCTGGAAGACGAAGGTTCTGTACGGCACTGTGCCCTGTGCCGTGGACTGACCCTCGGCCGGCAGGTACACCACGTGCAGCCGAGGCTGGTACCGATGCATCGAGTTTAGGATTATCTGCGTTGTAACGTTGACATTCAAACAAACAGAAAAACTAAAAACCCTTCGAAAATTTATATTTTTCATACAAATTGCTCGATATTTGTCTATCTATGGTGATGTTTCCTTCGATGATACCTTGTCGCTACGATCTGACATTAGAGTGCGGTTTTTCGCAAACGACGAAATGACTTCGCCAATCGAATTTCGTAATAGACACGTTCGTTCGTTTCGTGTCGTTTCTTGACGAGACCAAGTTTTCTTTCAAAAACATTTTTGGGCGAATTTCAAAACGTTCTGAGGTCTTCTCTTGTAAGAAATTAGTTCTCTTGTAAGAGAGTAGAATACAAATAATTTATGTGCGTGATCTAGGCGTGAACACAGTATTCACGCACATACATTATTATGCTAATATATTCTGAAGAAATAGTTTTCAGGATTGCCGTTTATTGTTAACACCTCCTAAACTAATCAATCAATCTTAAACTAAACCTCAGTGACTCACATGTCCATTATCATCGAGCTGATTGTTGGTGAGCTTGAGCTTGTCGAAGGAGACCAGCTGCCTCATCCAGTGGGACCCTGGCGCCGGCGAGTCCGGGTGCACGTGGATCCGAGGTGGGGACACCGGGTCTGCTTTACCCGCCACTACCCAGCTGGAGCTAGATGTCGAGTGGAATAGGAATAGTTTAACTTATGCCTAGTTCGGACTACACGACTAAAATAATACTCGCGTAGTCGGAACTAGGCTTTGTTGTAAGTTGGTTGGACAGACGATTTGCTTCTAATGAAGAATATAAGGGTTCAGAAAAGGAAGCAGTAGTCGTAGCACTAGTTAAGATCCTTATATTTCTATCAATGCTGAATGTTTCTGGCAATTTGTGCAACGCAGCGATATGTCTATTGGAATTACAACAATTTTGTTCTAACAACTTAGTTACAAAGCATTTGATATAGTGCCAATAATATACTTATTCTTATGAGACAGTTATTATAAATTATACAGGTGTAAACTTAAATGTGTTACATAATGCGTTATATGCTTCAGACCATCCAAACTGAACAGCTTTCATTATGGGACCAACATTGAAAACGTGAAATAAAAAAACAGATGTTACATACAAAACGTCAATGTAGATTTAGACCCAAATGTATGGAAAATCAGATTTCAATGTTGGTCCCATATTAGTAAAAGTTTTTTAGTTTGATGGTCTGAAGGTCCCCCAAAAGTATGTAACGCATTTAAGTTTATACCATAGATAAGCTACTATTGGTTTATACCAAAGGTTTATACCAAAGGTTTATACCCTGTATGACACCTGCTCGTTACAAACCTGTGAAAAGCGTATCGATATCTTTTATCGTCCAGCGGTACAAAGTCCACCAGCAGCAGGTAGTCGGCATTGGGCAGCAGGCCAGCCAGCCTGGCCTGGAGCGCTGGGAACATGCGACGGCCGGCCTTGGTGACTATCATCTCCGTGCCGAGCTCGTGGAAGCTTCGCCAGAGGGCCGACATCTCCAGGGAGGCGGTGCACCGCGCTACTGCTGGGTGGAGGATCACGTTTTGGGTGCTGGAGACCTGTGCGGAGATGATTGATTATGCCGATGTACAGAAGGTAGTAATGCAGCAATAGTCGATGTTGGTACATCTTGATTGAATTTAGTACCTATTCAGAAATACTCCCGTTAACTTCTTGTAGTTCTTTTTTTTGGGTTTGAAGATTCTAGCGTGGAAGGTGGCATATGTCTAGCAACAAACTTTACGTTTTTTCCACCAGTTTCAGAGTTATTCTTTTTCTTGTCAAAGATTTATATCACAATGTAGATCACAAAAATAAATTAGGTAAGTACCTATCTATATCTTTATAACCGGCGACTTATCGACAAAATTATCTACCGAGCATATTTTTCCGTCAGGCGCTTAGTGTGCCTGTATGTGCTGCGAGGGCACAGCGACCTCTGTTATTTCTAGGAGGCGGAGGCTGCGGCGGCGGGGCGGAGTTGGCACCGTGCTCCCGACATGTGCCCTCACTAAGCGCCTGCAGCGGGGAGTACCTATGTGCTGCGAGGGCACAGCAAGCTCTGTTATGATTATAATTAACACTAGTGTTTTCCCGCGACTTCGTCCGCACAAATTATATACCAGATTTTAAGTCAGATCATAAGCTATCAAACAAAAAAAGTTTCATCAAAATCGGTTCTGTAGTTTTTGCGTGATGCGCGAACAAACAAACAAACAAATACACAAACAAACAGACAGACAAAATTTCTAAAAAAGGTTGGTTTCGAGTCACGGATACCTAAAAACCATATCGTAATCATTTTTTTGTAAATATCTTCAATGTACAGACACACTTCAGTTACAGTTTTATAATAGTTTAGATTAGATACGATTCTAGGAGGCGGCGGCTGCGGCGGCGGCGCGGAATTGGCACCGTAGTCCCGACATGTGCTCTCACTGAGCGCCTGCAGCGGGGAGTATGTGCTGCGAGAGCACAGCGAGCTCTGTTATAATTATAATTCACATACGATTCTAGGAGGCGGTGGCTGCGGCGGCGGCACGGAGTTGGCACCGTGGTCCCGACATGTGCTCTCACTGAGCGCCTGCAGCGGGGAGTACGTGCTGCGAGGGCACAGCGAGCTCTGTTATGATTATAATTATAATTCACATACGATTAGGAGGCGGTGGCTGCGGTGGCAGCACAGAGTTGGCACCGTGGTCCCGACATGTGCTCTCACTGTGCGCCTGCAGCGGGGAGTACGTGCTGCGAGGGCACAGCGAGCTCTGTTATGATTATAATTATAATTCACATACGATTAGGAGGCGGCGGCTGCGGTGGCGGCACGGAGTTGGCACCGTGGTCCCGACCATGTGCTCTCACTGAGCGCCTGTAGCGGGGAGTACGTGCTGCGAGGGCACAGCGAGCTCTGTTATGATTATAATTATAATTCACATACGATTAGGAGGCGGCGGCTGCGGTGGCGGCACGGAGTTGGCACCGTGGTCCCGACCATGTGCTCTCACGGAGCGCCTGCAGCGGAGAGTATGTGCTGCGAGGGCACAGCGAGCTTTGTTATAATTATAATACACATACGATTCTAGGAGGCGGCGGCTGCGGCGGCGGCGCGGAGTTGGCACCGTGGTCCCGACATGTGCTCTCACTGAGCGCCTGCAGCGGGGAGTACGTGCTGCGAGGGCACAGCGAGCTCTGTTATAATTATAATACATATCTATTAGATAGGGGAAAGGTGTACAAGATGATCCCCTTAAGGGAAAATGCTCGTAGTTTAAAAAATATTCGGTTTAATTCTGAAGTTTAAGCGATTAATGATAGCAAGTTTATCTGTCTACCTGTTGTCATACTCAAAATGTTGAATTTAGTGATATTTCATTATTATATTTAAATTTTTCTAAAACCCTACGAAAGGATCATCTTGGACATCGCGGTGTCCAAGATGATCCCTAGGGTATGGGCAAGATGATCATGCCCCTTTTTAAGGAAAATTATATGTTTTTGTGGAATTAAATGTTATCTCAAAGAACTAGTCTCAAGCTGAGCCAGCCTTCTTAATACTCACAAAATAAGTAATAACAACCATTATTATAATAAAATCAATCGTATAGTGTATAATTTTAGCAAGATTCTAAAATACCGTACTTAATCTCATACACCCGAGAACAGGATCATCTTGCCCCAATTTCAACTTTTTTAGTCTTTGTTCGATAACATAATTTTTATGCTTTCTGTTGTTGCCATACCATTCAAAATACTAAATAGGGGCATTATATAAAGCCACTTACACAACAATCTTTGTAATTGACTGCCTAGATCAAAAGTTACCTAAGCTTAAAATCAACCCTACCTTAGATCAAAGTCACAAAATTTATGTTTTTTTCCATAAAAATTTACTCGTCTGTCACATCGCCATGACGAATTCACTGATGCGAGGGGGTATCGGGGGCTACGTTTTACCAAACAAAACAACTAGATAGGGTTTATAGTTTCGCTGCAATTGAGAGGGATCATCTTACCTCAAGGGATCATCTCGTACACCTTTCCCCTACCTAATAAATAAATAGTTAAGAAATATACAGTAAGCATTAAGTTATTATGAAAAGGTACCTAATACAAAAAGTGCGAAGTATTCGAAACCGACGAGCATGTATGAAGAGATGTATGGATGTGAATGAGGCGAAAGAGGTACCTATGTATAACTGGCCTATCCCACTGGGAAAGGGCCGGCGTGGCGTTATAGACAGTTAGATCTTAGATAGAGACCTAATTGTTCCTTTACTAAATAAATCATTGGTACCTATCTAATTTGTAAGGTCTTGTATTTGATACGCCTGAAGCCTTTTACTAGAGGGCATTTGAAAAGGTGTGGGAGATTCGAAAGTTTAGTTTCTTTAAATTCTTGATTATTGTTGACCGGGCTAAAAATCTACCAAGAATGCAAATAATATCATTGAACTTAGTTTGCAGTGCAAACTTTGCCATTCCAGGGTTTATGAGTGTGCTGTACCATATTTTTAACATACAACTTACATCTCTAATAGGGTGGTGGAGCGGCGGTATCTCATGTGCCTCATGATGACCGACGCGTTCAACTAGCGACTGCGCTATGAAGTTACTTCGTGGACACTGGCTCTGGACAATACCTGATGGACAAAAAGAGGACACAGATCTAAAGTGTCGGGCTATAAAATGTGTTAAGGTAGGGTGTAAATAATTGACTACTTCCTAAGCTATAGATGCTTTGTTGAAATTTAAAAGAATCACAGACAGTACCCAGACACTCAGTTGCAGAAACGTTCCTTAAAATTAATCCTCCATTAAATCTCTTGCTAGCTTTTACTGCTTCAACAAGACAAAAAGTGACAGCAAGAGATTTAATGGAGTATTTACTTTAATGAGCGTTTCTGCAATTGAGTGTTAATGGAGTAGGGTAAACTACACAATGATTGGCACCTTAAGGCTTAGGCAGACTTCACTTACCTATAACTAATTAAATTTTATGTTTAGACATAATCAACCATTTTCTAATTATCGATTAGGGTATAGCTTATTATATAAAAGAGTATTCTGGTATCATTATCAGAGCTTTAATTACAAATTTGCGAATTAAAAAATATATACCCGAATGTATAGTCATTGGCACCTAAGGTACAAACATTGGCACTATGTATCAGTCATTGGCACTAAACATTAATATCTCTTATTTTTACAATTTTGTACAAATCAATGAGTACAAACCAACAAAATTATAATTTTACTGAATTCTACTCATGTCTCTATGTAGCAGCCTTAAAATTTTAGTCGATATCTTTAATTATCTGAGTCTTGAAATTGTATCACAAAATTTGATAGTTCATCTTCATTACGGAAAGGTTTGTTCCATCCAATAATTTTTTTCATAGGTTTAGGAAGCACAACATTCTGTGGTGATTTTCCGTGTAAAGTAGTTTTGGTTTAAACATTTTTTAGAAAATATTGTTATAATTTTATTTAACTACCTTGCTATCAATTTCTGCCACTGCCAATCATTATACTCAGGTACTTGCCAATCACTGTAATTCGTGATGTAATCAGAGAAAGGTACAGGAATATCTAAGTGTAGATTTTCCTGTGCATTTCTCTGATTTAATCTTAATATTTATTTATTTATTTGGCACACAAAACAGGAAACAATCAGTGAAATAATAACACATAATATAAAATGCTTAAAAGATTGCAACCCTAAATATGCATGCACAGTAACATTAACAATAAATGAGGTATATAAGGTTTTCAGAATCTTTAATCCCAGGAGTTTGTGTATCTTCCTTATTGTCTTTTGTAAGTGGTTGATCAAAAGTAATTTTAATTTCGTCCTCCGTGCCGTCCGCCGTCCGTCCGCCTGCCTCCGTGGTCTTATGGTTGAGAGCATTGGGCTCTTGACACGGAGGTCATGGGTTCGATTTCCACGGCGGACGGACACTTAGTGACATGTCACTTTGTGCGTTTTCCCCCAGTTAGGTAGGACATTGCAGGCTGAATCACCTGATTGTCTGAAAGGAAAGATGATTCCGTGCTTTGGATGGCACGTTAAGCCGTTGGTCCCGGCTACTATCTCTGGTAGAAGTAGTCGTTTTAGTATGAATAAACTCTGATACCAGGGCATGCCCACATGATAAGAAGAAGATTCACGTTGCAGGGTTTGCCCCGAACACTTGTCTTTCGCGTAATGTTCGCGCGGTTAGCGTTTCAGCCTGTCACGAGGCTCCGCAATCCTTCTCAGTTTGTTCTTACTCAAAACAATCCTTGAGATTGGATAGATACTCTCTCAAACCACTTGACTCTGGCGGAAATGCGGTGCTAGCGCACAAGCAAGACGTCCATTAATTATAAAAAAAAAGGATTTCTTCTTCTTCATTTTGTAGGTGTTTTAAAAATTTCAACGGTAAGTCACCATCCCTTGACACCATGCCTTCAATTGCAACGATTGGCACTCAATACAATTACAGTTATTGGCACTGTACCTGAGTATAATGATTGGCAGTGCCGGAAATTGATAGCAATGTAGTTAAACAAAATTCTAACATTGTTTTCTAAATAATGTTAACTTGCAATACGTTTCTTGGTCTAATATTGAAGGCTAAATATTATAATTGATTTTTAGTGATTGGCATAGGTGCCAATGAATTACACGTTAGTACAAAATTAAAACTATTGATTGGCACTCTATTAATTAAGATTTTGTTAGAAAAATTGTCGTAAAACCCATTAAAATCTATTATTTATCGTAAAACAAAGCAAAATAAAACACACTTAATACCGTACGTTTATATATTTATACGTAAATAATTGTCGTTCAAACTTGCCCAAAGCTAGTTAAATTTTTAAGAAATGGCGCCATAATGGTTCTTTCTCCCGTCAAGGAATTTGTTTCTTATACAGCGTTGTCAGGTTATATGTTACAAATATTACCATTGAAATTTATGAATTTAGACATTTACAAGAACCCAAAAAAAATACCAAAATGTATTTTCTGATATAACAATTCTTAATATTTGTGTTGAAAACGCAAAGTGCCAATGACTAGTGGTGTGCCAACAATAGTATAGTTTACCCTATGTGCAGGGCCGGATTAAGCAGAGGCCCCTAGGCAATGCAAGTCCCGGGGCCCCTATAACCATGGGCGTCGCAATGATTTTTTCCTATGGTCGCAGTAAAATAACCACCAATCAAACAACATAATAAAATGTGGAGCGATCGAAGCGAGCTCGAGCTTTTAATATCATAAAGTCGTTGCGCAATGCGATTTAAATCCTGGGACGAGCGAAGTGAGCTCGAGATTTTACTGAAATAATTGCAGTGAAATATCCAGCTTGCTTCGCTATTATGAAAAATAAGAGACAAGTGTATTTTAGTTGTGTTTTTCATAATTCCTTTTTCGTCTGGGGTGGGCCTAAATCTTTGAGTTTTCACTTATTTTTCTTCCGAGCCGTGGGGCCCCTTGGTGACGCTGGGCCCATAGGCTGGTGCCTACTTTGCCTCTATGGTTAATCCGGCACTGAGTATGTGCTTTAATTACAGGCAAATGAAGATTACGTCTTCTGGCAGTCAGGTGGGTTGAGGACAGACAGCGAGAAGAGTAATAGGATAGATGCATTTTTTTTATTGCTTTTTCTAAATCTTAAAAAAATCTTAAACACTTAAGTGAACTTATTTTTTATATCTTTCAAAATATCCGAAATAGTCCAATCATTTTAGGGTTTGACCCTAACAATAATTCATCTATCGCTGAAACTTTGCAGTGTGTGATAAAGTCTGTACTTATACAGATTACGGTTGACAAATATTCTAGGTTTCATTTTTTCCGGTCCTAGATTATTTGTCAACCGTAATCTTCTGTATACTTTACTTTATAACACTGCAAAGTTTCAGCGATAGATGAATTATTGTTAGGGTGTCCATACAAGGAAACTCTAAAATGACTGGACTAAAATATAAGTGTTTAAAATTTACGGTTAGAGCGAGGGGCAGATATAAAGGAAATGACACCATAACCTCGTATTTTAGTACAAATAATAGTGAAGTGTCATACAAACATCTGTTATGCATGAAAGAGATAGAAGACGATAAACGTATTTCAATCGCTTTTAACTTTTTGTTTTCTATTAGATTGTAATTTCGTTTTAACAAATTACGTTATTGAACTTAGCCTTTTTTGGAATTCTTTCGACTGCTGATTTGACTTTCAAAAATCGCACTCCTGTTGTATGATTTTTGAAAGTCAAATAAGCAGTAGAAAGATGCATATATTATCTCCATAGTAATTTTGACATTTTCAACTGCTGAGCTCAGCGAATGAGTTTCAAAAATCGCACTCCAGTCATCATCCCCATTGTATATGATAGCCGGAAGACCGCTAAGGGTAACAAACAAAAGAGAGCGATGGTAGCCCATATGGAAGAGAGCTTGCGCCTCAATCTTGAGGCGGCGGTTCGATTCCTTGCCTGTACCACTAAGTTCTTCGGAATTTATGTACGGTTGTATTTATCACTTACCAGCTCGTCGGCGGTGAAGGAAAACATGAAGAGCATGAAAAGAAAATACCACAAGTTCGGAGGTATGCGTAAAATATAGGTGAGCATGGGGCGAACACAAAGGACCAGCGATGGTCCAAGTGTTACATACCGACCCTTGCTTGCAATAGCCCAACACAAATAATAATAAGGGTAACAAAATGAGGAGCTAATGCTCTTCAGTTGGCTGATTCGAGCTGACAATGATGATAAAATTATAGTTCAGTTCGGACTATTTAATTAAACGGATTACATACTTTTACTTTGTCTATTACCTATTAGGATCTGCAGTGAAGATTGCAGAAGTTTAATGTCTGATCATAATAAAACAGAATTTAACTATCCAGTGTCAACAAAAGGAACTCACTTCTTTGATTGTGATAACGATATCGCTTCACTAGAGCCACAGCTTTACACTATTCACACTAGTTTTAATGATGACTTCAAACTTGTAACAATCCCGGAATCAGAATCACAAAAACTACACAAAATATTGAACACTGAATAAAAAACTGAAATAATAAAATCTAAGGAAACTAAAATAAATAAAGAGTCCCATAAAAACGGTAAAGCGTCCACTGCGCGGCGGACATCTCACTCAACTAATTGGTGTAATGGCGGGAAACTCAAAACGTTTCTAAAATGGCCGCAATAATTTCATCGCCCCGTGTCAAGACGGGATTATAAATAAGACGGGTGATGAAATGTATACTTACGTAGAAACGACAATGATCTTCGTTTTATTTTGAGAGTTGTATTTTATTTTTCAGTTCGAAATTTTATTCGATTCGGGTTTACTGTAAAAAGTTAGGTATCAAACTTAGTATAAGGTAACAACTATTTATTTCACTAACATCAAGCATCTCTTTAACTTTTTATCAGTTCTGTGTTTTGTTCTAATTGTCTTTTGTTTCGTGTACTAAAAGAAATTACTTATAAACATTTATAGTAGACTACACACCGAGGGCAGGAAAGTAAGAAAGGTCTCAGATCTCATGTAATTGTTGACCGAGGCAAAGCCGACGAGCTCCTCGACGGAGATGGAAAGTGGCAACTTCGTTTAGCGCAGCGGGACGAAAATTGAGGCTTTCCGTCCGAATTAGAGAAATAAAAATTTAAAGTAAACATTTGTATTCATCTATTGTGTTTCATTGACTGTTTGTGTATCTTTATTCTCTAATATAGTCAGTATAATAAAGTATTAAAAGTAATCTAAGAAAACGATTTAACCTTCGAACTAAATGCTGATGCTAGTCGTACCCGTACCTCAGGGCACTAACATGGGTCCTTCGTTTCTTCTCCTACCTATCTATAAGCAGAAATAAATAGCGGTACAAAATTACAATACCTAGGTAAAGAAGATGTATTGTTATGTTGTCTCAAATTGAGTCTCAACTAATCTCATCTTCATAATCATAATGATTGGGTTAAGGTGCCACGTCGCTTGTAGTCGGAAACTATAAATTTTTCGCATACTCTCGAGTAACGCATATAATTGTCAGTTTATGAGTTATTTGTGCGCAGCTATAGTTACTAATGTGTCACATTAGTCGGTAAATCAACAAGAATAACTGGAAAAGTATATTTTTATTTCAATCTTAAGGTGTGAGAGAAAAGTTTCGTGAGAGTTTGAAAGAATTGTTACTATTAAAATGTGACAGTTTTCATACTAATGCCGTGTTATTTATCTAAATGATCTGTCACAACAATATTTTGAGATATAATTCACTGTCGTGTGACAGCAGGTCATTTTGATTTCACCTGGTAAAATATCCAGAATTCTTATTAATTTCAATCTTTAGATACTTATAATCACGGACCTGAAAAAAAGACGGACGTAATGTGACACTAAAAAGATGTGAAGCATGCAAGGTCCTACATTTTCGTTTGTTCTACGAGGGACCTACACTCACACAGATGCACTAGCTCTAGGCGCAGGGCCGACACCCGTCACCATTATGTACCGCGTGACAGCACGCACACAAAAGAAATGGGTGCTTCACTCGTGATTAGACGAGATTACGTCCGTCTTTTTTTCAGGTCCGTGCTTATAATATTAAATATTTACTACATAATGATATATTTTTACTTAAATGAGTTTGTGCTTTTATTCGCAGGAAAAATATGAGGATTTATTTATCACTTGCTCCAAAATGTATATTTAGACCTGTTATTCTTGTATGTCGGTCAATCACATCTCAAAGATATTGGAATGGTCATTAATTTCAAAGGTATTGACAGCTAGAGGTGCCTGTTCCGCTCTAAATGCAATAAAATTCGATTTACTTGCCAACTGTCACCGATTTATACTATTTATGGGGGATCGACACAGATAACTACATCTAACAAAAATTTACAAAAATAAAACAATTGGTGCTAAGCCGTGGAAAATGTAACAAACAACATTTTGTGTCTTGACATCTAACAAAACATAAATATTATTGATTTGCCCACCAAAACCAGACAAAAACATTTGCTTACTTCATCTTGTTGCTTTAGGAAAATTAATATTTTAAGTGAGCCTCTACCTATGATGCTGAATACTTAACCTGATGACATGGTCTGATGGCAAGAATTACTTTGTCAATTTACAGTGAGATATCATTATCTTCATCATCATCAGCCTATATACATCCCACTGCAGGGCACAGGCCTACCCTCAAGGTCTATGGGCGTTAGTCCACCACGCGCGGCCAATGTGGATTGGTAGACTGCACATACGCATCAGAATTTCTTCTTCAGCGTATGCAGGTTTCCTCACGATGTTTTCCTTCACCGTTTGAGAACAGTCGGTATTTCGTATAAAAGTGGGATCATGCATGATGACGCATTGACGGAGCGGCAGACGTCAGTCCGTAGAAGCATACCTACGCGGTGCGTCAATCCGTCACCGTGTGATTAAACTGTAGTCTTTGACCGTGTGTGCTTCTACGTGCGGTTTCTTACAACTCCATGCTTCACAAATGTCGACGGACTGACCTTTGCTGCTCCGTCAGTGCGTCGTCATCGTGTGTGAACGCACTTAGTAAGAAAGAAAGTGGGATGTAAGTAAAGCAAATTATAAAACTTTAAAGATCAACAACCTGAAAGCTAAACATCATAATAAGATCCTTATCAAAACAAGACATCATAATAACGAATAACTAAAGACAAATTAATTACACAAGAAGTATTATTAAGAGGCACAAGACTCAGGTGGTAGTGGTACGCAGCCAATTATAATAGTAGTTCTAAATTGGGTAGCGTTTGTAACAAAAGAGCAAACGGTACTTCCTCAGCAATAAATCCGCATTGATTGAGCGCAATAAATCTAATGCAGTGCGCGGGCGCCGCTCCGGTTGCATCCAGTAGGGCTGACTGTCCGTGACATCTCTTCAGGAGAAAAGAAACGTCTTCAGCAATTCGCAAAACTGTGTAGGTATACAGGTTCCAACTTGCTGACGGTTTTTTAAGACGATGATCAAACAAACTGAACAACTTTCTCTGTGGGACGAACATCGAAACCGCTCAAAAATATCAACAAACAGTTCAAAACAGCAGTTTTTTTCCAAGGTTTCCACCATGGTGCCATAGAGAAAGTTGTTCAGTTTGATGGTCTATCATCCTATTAAATGCTTGGCCATAACCACATCGATAGTTTAGGTCCAATAAATTTTATTTACGATTTCGATAAGATTAAATAAGAAAAGACTGCCCTATTTCTTAGTGTGTAGAATCTCGAATAGGAGGAAAAGCGTTTGTCAAGAACACAAATCAATCCTTTTTCACCTAGACCTAGAGAACATACCTATGATAATTTATTTATTGTAATGTGGTTTTTGTCTAGGAACAGTCTAGTGAGTCTACCTAGTTAATTTTTTTTTGTATTGTCTAGTAGAGCACTACATGTAGCAACTGTACCAAAAGGGTAATGAATTACCTAGAAAGACAACATTCATAAATGACGTGCGTAGAAAAATACCTAGTTCGCCTAAATGGTTATTTAGAATTCACCACTACAATTATGCAGACATCAACAATATACCAATACAACTAAAAATAGGTTATGTTACCGTTATAAAAATGTCTCTAACAATCGAGATAAAAATAGTGAGTGAAAAAAAGGCACTCAAAACTTTTTGCGCATTTGCGTTATCTTGTCCAAAAAATTTCATAAGTGTCAACCCTGCAGTCGAACAACACGTGTGTTGTCCCGTCGTATCTTGGGAGACACGTTTGATTTACGCACCCTCACGCCGCTACAAATTGCCCCCAACGCAAACAAATGCGTTATTACGAATTGGAACAACTAAATACGGATAAAGCATTTTATTGTAATCAAAAGATGCAACACAGTCGGTGAAAAAGGCAATGCTAAATACAGGGTCCAACTTAATATGCTGACTGTTTTGAAGAAGATAATCTCCATAAACTGAGGAACTTACTCAATGGAACCTATGGGTCGAGTAGGAACTGAGGGTCTACCATGAGTTTTCCCTGTACTTTTACTACTTACGTCGGCAATTCGTATGACAGAAATTAGTTCTCAACGTAACCACTAGGAGCGCTGTACGAAATTCAATACAAAATTAGTGACGTAACTACAGTAGTAAAGTACGGTGAAAACTCATGGTAGACCTACTGCATTTTTTCCCCGATTTCGACGTTCCCATACAGAAAGTTGTTTAGTTGGATGGTCTGATCATCCCCTTAAAAAATCGTCAGACTGCGGTCGCTGAAGCACCAGCAAAGTTTTGATCAACTCCAAAAGGGATTAGGTTAGGTTAATGCGAGTAGAGTATGAACCTTGTTATGTTTTGATTATTTTAATTTAAATATGTTCTGACTTTTCAGCACTTACAATAATCGATGTACTCCTATTCAATTAGGTAGGTAGGTAACCCGAATGTTTTAGTATTAAAATGAGTAGGATATCATAAATATTACCTACTTTTGTTTTAAGTACGTTCACACACGATGACCCACTGACGGAGTGGCAGATGTCAGTCCATAGAACCACACCCGGTGCGTCAATGCGTCATATTACCGTGTGTGCTTCTACGTGCGGTTTCATACAACTCCTTGCTTCACAAATGACGGACTGATGTTTGCTGCTCCGTCAGTGCGTCATCGTGTGTGAACGCACTAAAAGTTTCATATATTTTTAAAACCGGTCATTGTGGCGATCCTTGGGTGAGGCCTATGTCCAGCAGTGGACGTTCATCGGCTCAGATGATAATGATATCTATCGGAGTTTTTTAACGTTTAGTCAAGGCATAGAGTCAAAACAATTTACTGTACCTACGTCATAATTATTGTCATGACAATTCGATATATTAGAAGGATTCCTATACATATTGGCAAAAAGTCGAATTCCCTATAAACGACGAATTTCGGTTTCATGGTCACATTCGCAAAACAAAAAGAAGTGCAACGCCACGATTTGCCTACTTTTTATTTTTGTCTATTTTAAAAAATTAAGTGCTTTATTTATTTATTTATTTCTTTGCGTAGCCTTTAGAATCCCACTGCAGGGCAAAGGCCTACGCTCACGAATAAGGGTGAGAGGGAGTGGGCCATACTCCACCACGCGGGCCCAGCGGGCGGTTTATTTATTTATTTTATTTTATTTATTTCCTTTTTGGAGAACTTACAGCGAAACAACAGTCAGATTTCAAAAGACAAATTGATAGTCAGATGCTGACAACAAGTTTTATGCTTCTATCATCATCATCACAGCCATTTCAAAACTCAGTTTTTAGTGATCTGCTTTTGACTACACGTACTCGCTTGTTGTTCTAAGTTCACTAAACTTAACTTCCCACGAATACCACTTACGATCACTCCGTACCCTTTGCTTACAAATAGACCAATTCGCAAAGCGTCCGTAACGAATTAGTGACGAAGCGAAACCGCTTTGATCAAGCCCGACGCTCGTGTGATGTCAAAATTTCTGGCGATCCTCATTAACAAGCCGATCGACGTGCGTCACTGAGGAAATGCGTTGGAAATGTTTTCAGAAGACTATTCCAACAATGTGACAACGAAACTCTCGCCTGACCACGTCACTACCATAAAGTTATTATACCTTACAGGAATAGAGGCAGTGACATGAGTTGTCAAATGAAACCGTTTTTGGATGTGTTATGGAGACTATTCGCAGGCAAAAATTCTAATACTGAGTCTAACGTGAAATCGTGGATAAATTAATGAAGTAGTGTCAGTATATTTCACAAAATTATCTACGATTTCACTTTAGATTCCCAATTATTCACGGAAACCGAATTGTAAAAATCGATTAGTGACTAGAAAACGGTTCTATTGCCTTGCGTCACGTATCTCTTTCTATTATACAGTGTTGCCGCTAGGTACATCTCGCTCTCTCAGCTGTATGTTCCTCTATTCCTGGTATAATACCTCTATGGTCACTACTGTACTGATGCACAAGAAAGCTTTACTTGTGTCAAGGAAAAAAATCTGCACATTATTCTGTTGATCTCAGGAATTTTTATTAAACATAAGGGTACAGTAATGGTCATGCTTGATTATGTCTCTAGCTTCAAATGACATACCAACATTATTATCATGAAATTCTTTTTTCTTTATTATCAAAGTTTTACAATAACTAAACAAAACTAGAAAACCGGCCACGAGTCTTTGCTTTATCGGTTATGCAGTGTTCATGTTTTGTGTTTTTGCGTTTGGCAGGTTGCGACTTTCATTTGATTTGAAATAGCAGAACATGGTTTATAGCTGTAGACCATTGACCAGAAATATAAGAGGTCAATGCTGTAGACATGTTAATAATAATCAATGAAAGATACATCTTCTTATATGTGTTTCATAATGGCTACAATAATTAAAGAAGTGGCAGAAATGACTGTGATCTTCTATAAGTTCAAGAATAATGATTTAGTCAAGGATCTTTTGTTTTCTGATCGAGAAAAGGTCGCTGCTGCACTGCTTTTTTTGGTCGTCTTGGCGGGGACACTACCGTTACCCCAGATTTTATATCGTGGCTCATTACATAACTTATAACCATATTCACAAACACCTAATTTCGCAAGTGGTACAATTCGCAAAAGCCCAAATTCGCAAAAGATCTAACAATTAACGGTAAATAGGTAATCTATCAATAGCAAGTCATCAACTAGTTACTTGCAGTCAAACTTGCAGTTTATAATAATGTGTTCTAGGAAGGCGTTGTTGGAAGGTGCGCTGTCAGTGCGCATGCGTTGTTGTGACTGCTGATTGACTGATGCTGCCAACCCCGCGCTATTCTCGGCCAGATCGGCGCAAGATTCGATTTTGATACACAAGTTAACATGTGGTGTGGATTACAATTAATGTGGGCCTTGTTTATGATGTCAAGCTTCCTGGACATCGGTTCTTGGTATGGTTACGATGAGATGATGCGATGGTTAATGCTGGATATTACATTTAGTATGTCCAGCAGTGGACGATGATAGGCTGATGATGATGATGATGATGATGATGATGATTACATTTACTACCATCCTTCTAACATTAAAATGTGAAAGTGTACCAGTCTGTTAGAGGTATGATTGGTGCCTTTTTATGATTAATTTTGGCAGAGAGATGGTGAGAGGACGCAGAAAAAGTAGGAAGTGAGTAACAGCTTAGTACCGTATTTACCGGATGATTTTTTTACCGTGTCGAAATTTTTAGGGGTGGTTCAGACCATCAAACTCAACAACTTTTACTACTACTTTTACTTGGACCTGAATCGCAAGAAAAATCTGCTGTCTCACACATTTTGAGTAGGTTAGGTATTGCAGTTTATTTATTTATTTATTTATTTATTTGCTTACAGGAAGATTTACAGATCAAATAGTATCTTTAGTTAAACAATATAAGTTTCTTCGCATGCATTTAGTATGGAACAGCAGATTTTTTTTGCGTATTTAGTTTTTCCCATGGTAAAAATTGCTCTGTTTGATGACATACTGATCTGACCGAACCATCCCTGAAAATTTCAACACGGTAAAAAAAATCATCCGGTATAGGTAGGAATAGGTGCTGTCGGTCTTTCAAGAGATTGATCAGACCATCAAACTGAACAACGCTCTATGGGACCAACATCGAAATTGCGAAATAAATTTGCTGTCCCATACATTTGGATCGAATAGTAGTACTTATACGCTTTATAAGTTTGTTGGTAATTGGAGCTAAGTTTCTGATTAGCCCGAATGGTAAAACGGTCGTGAGCATTTATATGTTTGCTCAACGACTATGTTACACGAGGGGATAGCAAGAGTTGGCGCGCTCCATACAAATGAAGTCTGGTTATATTTTCAACACTAACCAATTAAAGTCAATTAAATTTTGCAGAAACAATCTAGAAACAAATCTCTATACATGTATGTTATCAAATATTGTGCCTAGGAGGAGACTAAATGAAAATCATTACAAGCCTAACAGTTTAAAAAACGCAAACATCTTTATTTTGTAGTCTAATACGGAACACTAATTGCGCTAACTCTACTTGCACTTGGCCTGCTTTTTTTTGTACTACCTATTCCTAATAGACCTAATGATAGTAATGATGCAAGACTGGTGATGGGGTGTTGTGATTGCTGATTGAAGTGCACCAACTGCCAACTCGTGGTTATTCTGGACGCCCATCGCCCATCTGCCTGCCTCCTTGGCAGCTGTGGCCGCGTGGGTTATGCAAGACCGCTACTATACGGGGAGGTGATGATGGAGTAGATGACGTCATGGGTTCTTAATGACTGTGAGATGCGAGAAAGTTGTTTTTTGTCTGGTCTAAATGAATATGAACACTCTAGCTACGACCTCACATCTTACTTTTGGCATTGTATAGATACCTATGGTCCTTCTTAATATTATTGTTATATCAGCCTTCACTGTTGCATTGTTGGGCAATGGCCTCCCATCGTTCTCTCAATGCGTCCCGGGTGGGATTGGGCTGGACATCTCTGCCACATGCCTGATGACCTATGGGTCAAAATCACTACCAACTGGTCCCCTACAAAACAAAATCGGAGTCGAGGCAGACGGTTTTCGAGGGGGTGATTAAAACCATCGAACCAAACTAATTTCTTTCTATGGGAGCAACATGTAAATCGTGTTAAAAAATCTGCTTTCACATGTATTTCGGTCGAGTAAGTTGAGTGTCCGTATCGAATTTAGTCCTAGCGTGCTTCTAGTTTGCCGTGCGTGTGGTTTCGGAATTCTTATAGCATCAACCCAGATGGGTGTCGTAAGGAATTACACCCGTATTCTTAATTGTTTCCTTGAGGCTTCCTCACTCAAGTCGAGGACGTTTTTGACATTTTTGTCATACAAATTATGTCAAAATCGTCCTACACTCGAGTGAGGAAATCTCAAGAAAAGAACTAAGAATACGGGTGTTAGACTCCTTCTATTCTATTCTATTTTTAAAAAAATGGCTGCCATCTTGGGTATTTGATGATTTAGCCAATGTCTAGTTTAAGTAGCAAAAGTGCTTGACGTTGTACGGTAATTTATGTATTTGGTGACTTCAAGGATTGTTTTTCGAAAAAAACACTATCTTGAGCCACCACTGGAGCCCCGTTGTAGACCCGGGAGGGGGCAACCAACGATCGACGGGCGACGCGACCGCCCAATAGCAGATCCACAACGTGACTCCTTAGACTCCTACAGGCGTCATGCACATCTTTGAAGCCCAAACCGTGTGGCTGCCGGTTACAGCCACTGCATGTGACCTCAGAGGGCCTACCATGAGTTTTCCCTGTACCTGACTACTGTAGTTACGTCGCCAATTAGTATGACAGAAATTAGTTCTCAACGTAACCACTAGGAGCGCTGTACGAAATTCAATACAAAATTGGTGACGTAACTACAGTAGTACAGTACCTACGGTGAAAACTCATGGTAGACCTACTGATCGTATCGTATCCCGTTCCATCAGACATAGGAGGAGGGTAACAACTAGAGAATGCATCTTTGTTTAGCGCGTACACTTGTGCACTTTAAAATATCCTACTATGTGATTCTATAAAGATTAGCAGTCAGTCGCCGTGTCGAAATAGACTAGGAATCCATCACCAGTCAGAATACCTATTTTAAATGACTCGGACCATCCGTTTAACGCGGTTTATGAGTGTGGTTGTTAAGCTCATATTTTAGAACCGACTAATTCCTTCCGTGATTATAGTTACTTTGAATACGACTGACTCCCTTAGACCACCTTCGAGATCTCAATTGGTAAGTCACCGATGACATTCCATCCAAATTCTCACGCTTTACAAAACAAACGATATATTTCAAGTGTCTGAGAAAAAAAAAGAAACAAAAAATGTTATGGTATTACAAACGGTTGCTAAAGAAAACAAACAATGGGCTGAAATACGTTAAGGCGAATCCACTTGTGGCGCGATTTGAATAATTTTATTTCTTATTCTTGCCTTTTTGTAAAGCTCGATAAACAGTTCAATACCATCATAAACCCAAAGAATATGTTAAACATTTTAAGATTATATGGCATTTTAAGTATAGCAACAAGTACAACTAATACCTTCATCGTTCCCTCGTGATCATGATGTTGTTAGAAAAGCTAGTGTAAAAATTTGTTTTATTTGTAACCGAACAATTCTCACAGTAATATCACAGAGTTTACAGAATTCAAACAATGTCTACAAAAGTATAAAAATTCCAAACAAGTACTCAATATCCATAAAGGTAAGACAAAGTGAGCCATACATAGCCCTTCGTTCATCAAGAAGTATTAAATTGACAACAAAGTAGTAAGAACACTAACTTTTATAGATAAATAATAATGATATAGGTTTGAATGTGTGAGCTTGCCTTTACACGCACGGTGGTCATGGCAGATTTATATTGAACTGTCTCGGGGATTGCTTATGAATCTTATGATTTACTGAGAATTCATTATTTTTGGTTACGATCAGTCAGCTTAACACAGGCTTAAGTTAAATTAGCGGTATTAGCAGATTAGCACCCAGCTTTGAAAGATGCAATGTGTTAAAGATTCTGAAAACCCAACTGATACCTATCGGGTGAAATGAAGTCTTTGGCATCCATTTCAACTATGAAAACTGCAACGCCTACTAGATTCTAGTTATTTAATGTATGAACAGCTGATTTTATTTGTGTGCTTTCTGGTTTGCTCCTAATTAGCTTTTTCAGTTTGATGTGTAGAGTCAAGTTTAAATGGATTCCCACGTCTTTAATTTCAGCCTGAATATAAGGTGCTGACAGTAAACAATGAAAGTTAAAACTGAAATCCATTTTACCAAAATAAAATGTGATTTTAGTTTTAAACAGATGTAAAGAAATTTTTTGCATATTTTTATTAGACCGATAAACTCATAACAATCATTACAATAGTGCCCTGAAAACAAATATTGCGTCTCCAGTTTTATCTGCAACATATTAATGTTTGCTTTTCCAGCCATTGGTTCATTTGGAACACTCGTAAATTATAATGGTAGAGAAATAGCACTTCTGTTTCCAATTTATCTATTGAATAGGGTCACCATTTCACTACAAAAAGTTAAGACTCAATCATGAATCGTCCTTGTTATCATGAAATTATGGGCATCTATGAAAGCATTAGCAAGACTAGAAATACAAGGTGTTACAAAACTACAAATAAACATTTAAGGGGGTGGTGCAGACCATCAAACTGAACAACTTTCACTATGGGACCAATATCGAAATCGCGAAAAAAAAAATGTATGTTCTATACTCTACAAATCGACTAGAGCTAAAATATGTATGGGATTTAAAATAATTTTTTCGCGATTTCGATGTTGGTCCCATAGAGAAAGTTGTTCAGTTTGACGGTCTAAACAACCTCCTTATGAGTTTTAAAAATTTATTGTTACTTATGAAACACCCTGTATAAGACCAAATTGATAACCCTAGGGAATTAGTCAAATAAAGAAATAAGATCCAAGAGAAACTCGATCGCAGCTACTCGTACAAATTGACACCGACAAAACTTCAGTAGGTATACATTAAGCTAAAGTTAATCATTATAACGGGTTCTTACCGCGTTTTTAATAATCGCGTAACTCTCAAAAATTGTGTTCAGTATACATGTCTGCAATTCAAGGGAAAATTATACCGTTCGTTCATTTAAAGGTTTTTTTGACCAGGAGTGCGATTTTTTGATGTCATACTTCGAACTCAGTAGTAGCAAATGTCAAAATTACTCTGGAGAAATGCATCTTTCCACTGCTGATTTGACTTTCAAAAATAATACTTCAGGAGTGCGATTTTTGAAAGTCAAATCAGCAGTAGAAAGATGCGTATCTCCAGAGTAATTTTGACATTTTCAACTGCTGAGCTCACCGAATGAGATTCCAAAATCACACTCCTGACCATCAAGCTGAAGAACTTTCTCTATGAGATCGAAATCACAAGGAAAAAAATCTGCTATCATACATTTGGGTCGAGTAGGATTGCAGTTCTGTATGGAGCAGCAGAGTTTTACGTCGAGTTTTTCGCGATTTAGACGTCGGTTCCAGAGTGAATGTTGCTCAGTTTAAGTGCGTTCACACACGATGACGCACTGACGGAGCGGCAGATGTAAGTCCATAGACCCACAACCGGTGCGTCAATGCGTCACCGTGTGTGCTTCTACGTGCGGTTTCATACAACTCCTTGCTTCACAAATTACGGACTGACGTTTGCTGCACCGTCAGTGCGTCATCGTGTGTAAACGCACTTATGCTCTGACCATCCCCTTACAAAACCGTCGGCATATTAAGAAGGCTATACCTACACAATTTGTGCATAATAAATTTTCCTTCGTTATCTTCAGTCGATGTCAAAATGGTCACCCTACTTAGAGGCGCGTCTTCGCTTGCCCGCGATATAGCGCTCTAAGCAAAATAAACGTATGCGTCCATCTTGAGTTTATTGTTCTAATATTTTAATTTGGAATTGTTTGTAATAAGTAGCGGCAGTTCCGAGTGCTTTGAAGTACTTGTATTAATGTTACAAGTACCATATGCTGGCTGATTCTTCATATCGGTATTTAATACAGAAATTTTATAAAATTTCGTAAACAAGTTTAACTTTTCAATGAATGAATCTATATTATTTTTCCCATTTTCTGAACGAAATAAGACGCATTGTACATTTTAGCTTTCAACTGCCAATCGTTCTTCTTATACAGGGTGAAATTGATATCATTAGCATCCTTTGAAAATAAGAGTCTCCCATCTAACTGAACAACTTTTAGTATGGGAGCAAACCAATCGGAGCAAAATAAAAATCTGCTGTTGCTTACATTTCAGTCGAGTAGGAGTTCAGTATGGAACAGCTGTTTTTTTTTGTGTTCCGATCAGTTTGCCCCCATAGTAAAAGTTGTTCAGTTTGATGACTCTTCGTTTAAAAGGATGCTAATTATGCAATTTAATTATTCAATCAGTGCGTTCTGCCAGTGATGACCTATGGTGCGGAAACGTGGACCCTGACGTTAGGGCTAGTTCATAAATTCAAGGTCGCTCAGCGAGCTATGGAGAGAGCTATGCTCGGTGTTTCTCTGAGGGACCACATCAGAAATGAAGTGATTCGTCACAGAACTAAAGTGGCTGACATAGCTCAGAAAATTAGCAAGCTGAAGTGGCAATGGGCTGGTCATATCTGTCGCAGAACTGACAATCGATGGGGTGTCAGAGTTCTAGAGTGGAGACCGCGAACTGGTAGGCGTAGTGTGGGACGCCCTGCTGCCCGCTGGACAGACGACCTAAAAAAAGTAGCGGGGAGTGACTGGATGAGGAAGGCCGAGGACAGAGTTTTGTGGCGCGCCTTGGGAGAGGCCTATGTCCAGCAGTGGACGATGATAGGCTGATGATGATGAATTATGCAATTATACAAGCCGTAGTGGTCCAGTGGCGAGTAACCTTGCATGCCGCGCAGGAGGCGATGGTTCGATCCCCGACCAGCAGTGCGATTTTTGAAAATCATACGAGCGGTTCGGCAGTAGAAAGATGCATAATCTCCATAGTAATTCTGACATTTTCTACTGCCGAACCGCTCGTATGATTTTCAATCGGGGATTGAACCATCGCCTCCTGCGCGGCATGCAAGGTTACTCGCCACTGGACCACTACGGCTTGTATAATTGCATAATTAGCATCCTTTTAAACGAAGAGTCATCAAACTGAACAACTTTTACTATGGGGGCAAACTGACCGGCAGGCCGACTCGTACCAATGAGTTTTTCGGAATTTATGTACGATTTGTAACACCACTGGCTTTTCGGTGAAGCAAAAACATCGTGAGGAAACCTGCATGCTTCAATTTCGAGGCATGTATTGTACCCACTGCCCATTATAAGTGGTGACGGGCTCACCCCTCGTCACACTGGACAGAGTTTCGGTACTACTGGTGAAACGTGGATGTTCTGAGGTTTCAGAATATCTTTGACGAATCTCTCTTGGGGAATATAGTCGTGAGCATATGCTATGCTACGGATATGGCTCATTATTAAAATTAATTACTTAGCGATTATCATGTTTATCCAGACAAAAATTTACTTTACATTATTTTCTATGAAAACGAAAGGTAAATAGTTTTTTTTGGATGGGGCTAATTTTAAAATTAGTTAGCGATTTATTTATAAAACTATCGATTCCTTTTGTCCATCCAAACATATTTTTTATATTTTATTTTCTATTGCAATACGTAACAATCTATCGTCATTATCATCAGAAACTAACCGAAGTGTTCTTCAACAATCAGTTTACTATAACCACACCAGGTCCACCCTTCGGAAACAAATCACCGTCGGCTGTAACACGAACTATGCGCGGGCGCATACCTCGTCCCTCATGTGTTATGTCCCGGATAAATTGGACCAATTAGTTCCGATGTCGCCTGCGGTGTGAGCTCACTTTTATTAGTTTTTAGGGTTGAGCTTTTTTCAACTTTTATGGATCATATCTTATGCCATTCTTATTTTCAATTTATGATTATCATACGGGAAAAATCAAGGGAAAACTTTATGCTGAAAAAGGGATGTAATCGTGGCCGGGAAACATTTGTAAAATGGCCCACCCATAGACAAATATTTAGCCTTGCGATGGATAGCGAAGGATTCACAAATGACGTCCTACCAACAGTAGGTAGGTAGGTTAACCTAATGGAGATGTATAGGTATTAACTTAGATTATCAAGATAGACAGTCAAAGCTACGAAAGCGTCGAAAAAAATAGGAACCAGTACTGGTTCCAAAACCGTATACATATACACGCACACATACATAATTAGTATGGCGCCTCACGCACACCAACCTAAAAAAGTTAGCCCCTTTTGTTTTATACGGAACAAGTGTGAGTTTGTTTGTTTGTTTGTTTGTTCGCGCATCACGCAAAAACTACTGAACCGATTTTGATGAAACTTTTTTAGTTTGATAGCTTAATATGATCTGACTTAAAATCTGGTAAGAATATAATTTGTGCGGCGGGTAAACACTATAGTTATAAATAAAGTGACTTAAAACTAATCTTATCTGGTATGGAGATGGCACCTTAAAAGAAAATAAGTTCCTTCCAGGCACCCATTGGTGTGCCAAATGTCTTCTCCTATTTAATGACAAAGATGCCATATTACCGAAGCTAAATTATCAAACAAATAGTAATCTGTACACTAGAAATAACCGGTACAGTTTTGGAATAAGTTGCTACTAAGATCTCAAGCAACTTTCATTTACAGAGTATTGTAACAGAATTCAAAGTGATTCAATTCCTTTTCATGGCATATCCGTGCTCAGTTCAGGAGCGTCGGATATGATTTACAGATCAGTCGGGTCGTCACTTCCCGCCCCGTGTCAGCATTGACTCATAAGCCCATAATTTGTATAGTCCTACAGTGCCACTTTGTATGGAGCTATTTGTTTTAAAATAATACTTCAGGCTTCAGGTACTTAGCTTTTAGCGTGTCCGCGTGAAATCAATGGATCCAGTCTTGTTGCACAAGACCTGGATAATTCCGCGATAAGTGGGATCACACGATGACGCATTGACGGAGCGGCAGTCGTCAGTCCGTCATTTGTGAAGAAGGAAGCATAAGCATATGCTCACGACTATATTCCCCGAGGGGGTAGTCAGAGATATTCTGAAACCTCAGAACATCCACGTTTCACCAGTAGTACCGAAACTCTGTCCAGTGTGACGGGGGGTGAGCCCGTCGCCACTTATGATGGACAGTGGGTACAATACACGCCTCAAAATTGAAGCATGCAGGTTTCCTCACGATGTTTTCCTTCACCGAAAAGCCAGGAAGCAGGTAGAAGCAAGGAGAACGCACGTAGAAGCACACACGGTGACGGATTGACGCACCGTGCGTGCTTCTATGTGCGGTTTCATACAACGTTTCCAACGACACGCCATACCATGGGATAGACGAGAAAATAAAATCACCCGACTTTAAGTGGTAGTGGGAGTTACCCTAAAAAATGTTTTTTCACATTTTATTTTACCACTTGTAGACTGTACCCCCGCCAAATTACAGTTTTCTAGTACTACGGGGGGTATTACAGAACGACACTCAAGTGGAGATCCCTTCTTAAGTAAAGATAGACAAGGATGCATGTATACGTTGTATGTATTTGCATCCTTTTCTATCTATACTCAAGAAGAGATCTACACTTGAGTGTCGTTCTGTAATACTAAGAGTCTGAGCTAAACCACAGGCTAAACTGCGGACAGACAGACGAATGGACATGGCGAAACTAACAAGGGTTCCTTGTTGACTACGGAATTCTAAAAATTACTCGACACGAAAAATGGTTGTCCAGATTATTATTCATCATCAGAATCTCATGAATCTCGCTGCATGGCCCAGGGGTGCGTTCAGAACCTTTGGGTGCGGTGCGGTTATGGGTTAGAATGCTTTTCACCGAGCCTCGAAACGGCGTTAGTGCGAAAAGTTGCACTCGGGGTGCACTCTGGGCACACTCTGGGCGTAGTTTCTGAACGCACCCCTGTACCTATAGGCTTCAACAATAAAAAAAACACAAATATACAAAATATAAGGAGAGAGTTTTGTAGAAATGAAATAAATTTCTCGAATCCTTCTCCATATCGTATAACCGTCGTGTAATTAAGTGCTCCAAAAGATATATTTTTTGGTGCGCGCGAGCATTCACGATTTATTTGTTTGACATTTAGTGGAATTCAGAAATAAATAAAAATAATGGGGATAAATAACGTGGCACTCCTGTTTCATTCCGGTTATTTGTTTGACAAAGTATCTCGGCAATAATACAACAAACTATTGCCAAATTATTGAACACTGGTAGAATTGATGTATAGCCGTTATTGATCATCATCATCATCTTAGTTGAGATCTACGCTCTTCGGTGAAGTATTCTTTAATCCTGTCTCTGCGGCGTGCGATCGCACGCGATCGCGTTCCGTCTATCTTATATGCTCTAGCAAATGACGTTCCTGAGTGACAGAAAAGGATGGAGCGACGGAAAAGTGCGATCGCGTGCGGCCATGTGTAGTTCAACCCTTAAAGAATACTCAAGAAAGGAAAGGGAAAGGGAAAGATTTGATTTTTTGTTTGTTTGTATTGAATAGGCTCCGAAACTACTAGACCGATCTGAATAATTCTTACACCATTAGAATGCTACATTATCCGTGATGACCATTACGCTAAAAAAACGGCCAAGTGTGTATCGGAAAGATTCTAATGCAGTACGAAGTTCGCCGCGGTCAAAGTTGATAGAAAGAAAAATATCAAACCTCTGTCTTAGCGTATCAGAAAACAAAACACTAATTATGAGAAAAATAAGAAAAATGTTCTTCTTTTGTTTGGAGGTTTTGGCCTTTATGGATAAAGGCCTCCGCACATTGCAGCGATATTATCGACAGCGATATCGCGACACCTTACACACTGCAACGATTCCGCGATTCGCGTCACGCATGCGCCCCACCACTGAATGTAGTCGAAAGAGTTGCGGTAATATCGCGGCAGTGTGTGGGATCGAGCGCATCCCCATACAAAATGTACTGAGAACAATTATCGCAAAATCACAGCGATATTATCGCTCGATAAAATCGCTGCAATGAGCGGAGGCCTTTATGCCAAGCCTGTATACCTTGCCTGCCTTACTATTCTTCGTAATATCTGGCCTCCATTCCTCATTCTCCCACGCCACATTTTCTTTGTTCGGTCTCGCTCGACCCCGGCTTCAATCTGGCTTCAGCACCCTTTGATGATTGGAGCCATTGCCGGAGACATTTTCACATTTAAAGCTGTTTAAATAACCCAGCAAAACAAATGGCGGTATGGTATTGTTTGGTCGGTTAGTAGCTAACGAGGCAAGCAACACAAATCACAATTAGCGACCGCGGTAGACCGTGAGCCGTGTCGTGTGGCAGCGAGGCAGACACTGTTCTTAGCCGACTTTAAAAGGAGGACGTTCCCGTTTCTTTGTTTTCTTTAGTGAATCTTGCCACGTCGTCTTCTTAGTCTCTTGCTTGCAGAAAAAAATCACAGATTTCGTGCCTACCACGAATATCGAGCACATTGGAAATGAATCTACGGGATTCGAAAAAATATTGTCGCTGAGCGACGAGAAAGTCTGGATAAGGAAAAGGTTACAAAATAAAACTACAACTTTGAATATGTCGTTCTGACTTTATGAAAATTTTCATAAAGGTTATAAGGCTGGTGGGCCCTTAATCCGATCGTCTATGTTTTAGGCTCAAATTTTAGCTGACTAAATCGTCCAAACTATGGCCAAAGGACCAGAGGACTGTGTTTCTCAAATTTTTGATATCATTCTTCGTTTCCAAAATATCGAGCTTTGGAATCAAAAATTATGTTTTTTTTTTAATATTTCGGCCATAACTTTATTCATTTTTGCCTTTTTTGAATAATTCTACAGCCCTCGTAAATACGCGTTTTTTGAGTTTTTTTTTTAATATTATCATATCTTCTCAAGAAGTTGTATGAAACCGCACGTAGAAGCACACACGGTGACGCATTGACGCACCGGGTGTGGTTCTATGGACTGACATCTGCCGCTCCGTCAGTGCGTCATCGTGTGTGAACGCACTAAACTTTAGTGTTTTAGTTCCCTTTAGTGACTAAAGGGATCGCATTTTTTCGTCAAGTCGGAGCCTACACTGGAGCGAACGAAAATACATTTCCAATGTCAAACAAAATAGCAAGCGATTCCTCCATAGGCGAAGTATTTTTCGCTTACGCTGATAGACGTAACATCAGTCTAACCGCGTATGAGACAGCGATAGTCATAAAATCCTATACAATTTGAATGAAAATAAATGTCTGACTCCGGAGTCAGACAGCCGTCGTAGAACAAAAAAGTGGCTACGTCGATAAGGACAGCAATAAGTAGCAATCTCTTTTTGTAACTAATGCGAATTTGCTATGCTATTGCAAATTGTGCATCTCTTACTGAGTGATATGACAAGACACGTGCTTTCTTCTAGTTGCTTCTCTTTCTACGGATTCCTCCCTGTCTGTGGTTTGAGCTAAGTACCTACTTATCTACAATTTGTAAGAAAGAAGCCGTGGTGGTCCAGTGGCGAGTAGGTAACCATGCCTTCCGTGCAGGAGGCGATGTTTCGATCCCCGTCCAGGCCGACTCGTACCAATGAGTTTTACGGAATTCATGTACGATTTGTAACACCACTGGCTTTTCGGTGAAAGAAAATTTCGTGAGGAAACCTGCAGCATTGTCCATTATCTACCCGTCACACAGGACAGAGTTTCGGTACTAAATTACTGAAACGTGAATGTTCTGATGTTTCAGAATATCTCTGGGGAATACAGACGTTAAAATATGCTCCATTGCATCTGCGAAAATTAATGAAGAAATAGAGCGGATATCGAATCCAATTTGTATTAAAGACCGTAGCGATAGCGTGATTAGAAAAATACTTCAATTTATCCCGGACTAAAATCCTTTCCTTAACAACTTCCACCCACCACATCGTTACAAACATTCTTCCACCATGTACACATTCCAGCCGTTCCAAAATTTCACATAAGGTGACTCCTGATATGACTCTTGTGCCTCTGTCTTAAGATTGAAATTGTCTTACTTCACTGGACTTCATAGAACGAGATACAATGCCGTCATTGGGAAAACGAACGTCTTGCGAACGTAGAAAGAGAAGGAACTAGAACGAAGCACATGTCTTGTCATATCACTCAGTAAGAGATGCACATAGCAAATTCGCTCTAGTTAAAAAAGGAGATCGCTACTTATTGCTGTCCTTATCGACGTAGCCACTTTTTTGTTCTACGACGGCTGTCTGACTCCGGAGTCAGACATCTATTTTCATACAAATTGTATAGGATTTTATGACTATCGCTGTCTCATCCGCGGTTACACTGATGTTCCGTCTATCAGCGTAAGCGAAATACTTGGCCTATGCTTGCGAACGTCTCTCGCGCTTCGATGGCCTGACGAGTGACATATCGCTCTAATCGTTTCTTTCGAACTTGCAAGAAAGGGATGAGACAACATTTGAAAACAGAATAACGGATTATTTCTTTTTAAAATTGCAAAAGGCGACAGTAAATATTTAGGAGACAATAAAAATAGTTTTCTATGTGAATGTGGATAAAGATTATTTTCTCCCCTCCGGACGGTAAGCGTCAATTTGTCGTCCCGCTACGCTAAACGAAGTTGTCGCTTTCCACCTCCGTCGAGGAGAAAAATAGTATACTAACCTTGGACGGTAAATAAGAAAGCCTCAGAGCACATAATGTTTGTTGACCTCGGCTTCGCTTCGGTCAACAATTGCATGTGATCTGAGACCTTTCTTACTTTCTTGTCCTGTGTTTCTCGGTGTGTAATCTACTATTTCTTTCTTTTTTTTGACAGAAGAAGTTAAATTTATCCTTGCAGTAATACGAAGGCAACAAAAATAGAAATTATTGTAAATTGTAATTGTAAATAGACGAAATATAAAACACGAGAAACTATTATTTTACGTAAGTAAAAAACAAACATCTATTTTTTAATAACGAAACAACTGACAGATATTTTAAGAAAGTTTCACCAGCTCCTAGTGACGTCACAACATATGAAATCCATAATAATAATGTGTTTCGGGAATAAGATAAGATAAGGAACAAGAAGAGGTAAAAGTCTGCAATCTGTTACTTTTTTATTTCACCCCTGTCTATTTTATGACTGTAAAAATTTGTTAAAAAGATAAAATCGTTAAAGTTTTATCTTGTAAGATATGTGAACACGAAAGAAAACTATTAGAAACATACTGAATATTCTACAACAAATTGATGGGTATTTTTTTTATCGAATATCTCTGACTAGCCCCTCGGAGAATATAGTCGTGAGCATATTATGATGAAAATGATGATTTATATTTATTAAAATCGCACCTTTTTTAATAGAGCAAAAATTTAATGATGATTTGAATGAAAATCCTAAATAACAAAGTGTGGGAACGAAAAAATTAATGTTTGTAACAAACACAATGCTAAGATTAGGCTCATAATCGACTGCACAGCTACTAGGTAGGTACTTCCTTACCTTACAAAAGCAGTGAGGTGATCTGGGCATTGGCAATTTATTTTTGAAATTGGCCGACGGCTACGTGAAAAAGGTCTCAACCGCCGGTCTGACTGGGTCATATCTCGTCCAAAGGATGTGGCTGGCCATAAACGCAACGCAGCCACCATAATGGATACCTTTGGCCGGGACATGATGCGGGGCGGTTCGATTAATTCGTTTTATTTATTTAGTAAATTAGATTTTAATTTTTGTTTCGAATTGACAATTAGGTACAGCATTACTCAGGGAGCAGACTGCGGACTATTGGAGGGGCCACGAAGCGTCTACCGACCTAGGGGCACCCAGAATTGGTACATATCTTGGCATAGGACGTTTTTGGGGCTACGTTGCGGATTGGGTAGCGGGGATCGGTGAGATACTGGGGCTACGCGGCTGATTGGGTAGCCCTATGATCCGTATCCATCCACACAGTGTGGAAATCGAAAATGACGATTGACACAATAAGTGCGTTCACACACGATGACGCACTGACGGAGCGGCAGATGTCAGTCCATAGAACCACACCCGGTGCGTCAATGCGTCACCATGTGTGCTTCTACGTGCGGTTTCATACAACTCCTTGCTTCACAAATTACGGACTGACGTCTGCCGCTGCGTCAGTGCGTCATCGTGTGTGAACGCACTTAATGTTATTGAAACTCGTAGACCAACCTGGCTACGACGCAGAATTGCACTATAAAAGACATCAACGAGGCATACAGACGTCTAATTTAATACTGCAGGTTGGATATCATAAAATTTTTTTAGAGACCGCTTCAACGGCAGCGGTTCATAGCCTTTTGGGTGAATTTTGGTAACATGATTACAAATTAATTAGGAAACCCAACTGACTTAACTTAACACTTCAACGCAAGCAATTAGTAAAACATACATCATATTTTTACATCAAAACAATTTTAGTGGCGTTTACAAGTGGTCTTGAATATCTGAACCGTGAGCCCATTTGTTCCACGGTGACCGTTCCTTGGCTAATTACTACAAAAAATGTCGCCCACCCCGCACGCTGGGTCGTCAATCTAAATTCTAAATTGACATGTTTTGAGAAACATTTGAAAAATGTGCTGTTTTTAAACGAATACAAGTTACTGTTTTAAAATAATTGATTAGTTTTGATTTAGAGTAAATACGAAATTAATATTTTTAACTTTGACGGCCCGACAGCACAGTCTGTAGTGAACCTGCCTGCTGTGCCGGGGGTCGCGGGTTCGAATCCCGTAAGGGACAAATATTTGTATGACGAATATGAATATTTGTACCCGAGTCATGGATGTTTGTATCTATATATGTATTCTGTATCGTTGTCTAGTTGTCATAATACAAGTCCAGGCTAGATTCTGGAACTTTAAATGTGACTAGACAATTTGTGTGATACTGTCCAAGATATTTATTAACTAGTCCATTATAGTAGACTCTAAGATAGTAGGAGCAAAATTAAAGAACAGGAGTGCGATTTTTGAATCTCATTCGGTGAGCTCAGCAGTTGTAAATGTCAAAATTACTACGGTGATACGCATCTTTTTACTGCTGATTTGACTTTCAAAAATCGCTCTCCTGTAGTATGATTTTTGAAAGTCAACTCAGCATGTATAGATATCTCCATAGTTATTTTGACATTTGCTACTGCTGAGTTCGACGTATGACATTCAAAAATCGCACTCCTGGAGTGCTATTTTTGAAACTCATTCGGTGAGCTCAGCTGTTGAAAATTTCAAAATGACTTGTCGATTTGACTGCTCTGAAAAATTCGATTTGACTTCTGAAAAATCGCACTCCTGAAGTATGATTTTGAAAGTCAAATCAGCAGTAGAAAGATGCATATCTCTTTGTCCATAGTAATTTTGACATTTTCAACTGCTGAATTCAGCGAATGAGATTCAGAAATCGCACTCCTGTAGAATGCCGGAATTTTAAAATATCTTGATTTAAGAAAGGAACATTTAAAAAAATCCGACATCCTACTAAGATTCAGGACGGTGGACGTCGGACATCGCACGTCGGACGACATCGTAATCTAGGGAGTTAGGTACATTGTTCCAAGTACTTACTAACCATTGCACCTTTTAATTATAGTAGGGCCTCCATAGTCCGAGACCCCGGCGATCACTTTATAAATAATAATAAATATCTTGGACATTGTCACACAAATTATCTAGTCACATTTAAAGTACCAGAAACTAGCCTGGACTTGTATTATGACGACTAGACAACGATAAAGAATACACATATAGATACAAACATCCATGACTCGGGTACAAATATTCATAATCATCATACTAATATTTGTCCCTTACGGGATTCGAACCCGCGACCCTCGGCACACCAGGCAGGTTCACTACAGACTGTGCTATCGGGCCATCTTCATCATCTTCTACTTTAAAATCTCTTTACGAAGAATATACTTACCTACATTTAGGGCCTGTAACGCCACTTCTTAGTTATTTCTTGTTAGCTTATCTGACACATAGTTTGATTTAATTTTGTATGAGAAATCTGTTTAACTATCCGTCGGATACGTTACTAAGAAGAAATAGGATGAAAATAAGATGAAACAGGCCCTTAGTGTATTTGTACATTCAGTCAGGCATCCACATAGTAATGTGACAGTGTTCACGTATCAATCGTCAAATATGCGCGTGCGCCGACGACTGATAGATGAATGAAGTGTAAGCGAATGCGACAGGTATGGGCGGAATCCGTGATACTAATCATCCGTAATTAGTAAGGAAGTCTGAATGTCTGCAACGCGCTTAGACTGGTACATAAATAAAATGTATCGGGAAAATACTTTGTCATCTTTCAGAGATAGTTTTACCTAATCTTAAGGCCTCCGCTCATTGCAGCGATTTTATCGAGCGATAATATCGCTGCGATTTTGCGATAATTGTTCTCAGTACATTTTATAAGGGGATGCGCTTGATCCCACACACTGCCGCGATATTATCGCAACTCTTTCGACTACATTCAGTGGTGGGGCGCATGCGTGACGCGAATCGCGGAATCGCTGCAGTGTGTAAGGTATCGCGATATCGCTGTCGATAATATCGCTGCAATGTGCGGAGGCATTTATTATCAAAACCATGGCTGGCGGTGGCAAGTTAAGGTGAGATCTAATAAGAAATTTAAGAAATGGTACAAACTAACAATGTACCTACTTACTAATAAGGGTAGTTACAGTTGCTGTCTATAACTAAGATTT
This sequence comes from Agonopterix heracliana, assembly GCA_963693445.1. Lineage (NCBI taxonomy): Eukaryota > Metazoa > Arthropoda > Insecta > Lepidoptera > Depressariidae > Agonopterix > Agonopterix heracliana. Next base: position 5,041,288 of record OY856327.1, read on the forward strand.
GTTATAAACCCTGTGTCACAGCAAAAGCTCAGCAATACAACTGGGGTCCGTAACGGAAGTCCGAATTACACATATCCGAATGCATGAAGTCCGAAAGATTTTTTTTCCGACCCACCATTATCCGACAGGACGTAGCATCGAATTAACTTGCAGCGAAAGACGATTATCCGAATGTGTGTACAACTTTCTCAAGGGTCAAAAATCGAAATCGCGAAAAAAATCGATCGTCCCATACATATTTGGGTCGAGCAGGATCGCAGTTTTGTATGGAACATTTCGTTTTTGCGGTTTCGATGTTAGCCCCAAAGAGCAAGTTGTGCAGTTTATGATTTGACCGACCGTATATTTGGAAGGACCCTGTATAAAAGCCGTGGAAAGAGAAGGAACTAGAAGGAAGCACGTGTCTTGTCATATCACTCAGTAAGAGATGCACATAACAAATTCGCTCTAGTTAAAAAAGGAGATCGCTACTTATTGCTGTCCTTATCGGCGTAGCCACTTTTTTGTTCTACGGCGGCTGTCTGACTCCGGAGTCAGACATCTATTTTCATACAAATTGTATAGGATTTTATGACTATCGCTGTCTCATATGCGGTTACACTGATGTTCCGTCTATCAGCGTAAGCGAAAAATACTTCGCCTATGATAAAAGCTACTACAAATACTTATCGAAAATGGGAAAGACAATTCTAAACTCATTAAATAACTACCTAATCATAATAAATTATCATACAATTATTTTAGTTCTGTTTAATACGTAGTTTTCACCTAAGTCTGGCTCCAAACCTTCAGCCTTGACTTGTTAAGGAGCCGGTGCTGCATTGTTAGTTTACAAGTTTCAATAAAGGACATTTTATGTTTATTTTATAATAATGTAAAAGTTAACGCAAAACTAGAAAATCGTTTGTGATCGATATCTGAACATGATGTTCATAAAATTCGCCCGTTTCGGTTTTCAACTTTGTGGGAAAAAACTAAAAAAATCAAACGTTTCGCATTAAATCTGTCTGTACCTGTATCGGTTCATATTTTATAGGGTGCATGAGACCATCAAACTGAAAAACTTTCACTAAGGGTCCTGTACGGTCAGCGTACAGTAATTTACCTTTGGACTCGAGGTGTGCAACCGTCCTAGATTTTAGTCTATATTGTTGACTAAGCAGAAGCCCTCGAGGCCAACTGTAAACTGTATGTGAGAAAAACGTTTAGTTGCTACCGTAGCCATACCGGTGCACCTCACCAACAACATTTCTAACATAACATTTTTAACATAACATTTTAACATAACATTTTTAAGTTTAAATAATTTGAATAACATATTTTAATTACCTAAGTGAAACTAGTGATTTTATTATTATAATTTCGAACTAAATTCAACCATCTTTAATTCGGTCCGTCAACAGGACCGTTCTACTACTAACATTCTTGCAGAGCCTATAGGGCTTAACTTTCCCTAGCTCTTTCAGGTCCAATATTGTATTGAAATCACAAAATAAAAATTGACTATTCCATACATTTGGGACGAGTAGGTAGTCATTGACGTTTTCTGTGGAATACATATTTTTTCGATTTTCCATAAAAGTCATTCAGTTTAATGGTTTGTATCACCCATTAAAATATTTAACGCATTTAAGAACAATGGGATATCAATGGCTCGTAATATTAATTAAGTTATAAATGCGTTATTCTTCAATAGTTTCCAAGTTTGGCTTTCATTTGTTAACACTTTGTATAATTACTTAGAAAGGACTCTAACACGTATGCATAGCTATAGGTAAGTAGGTACGCGTAGCTCTATTAATAATAATGTAGATATAACATAGTACTGACCGTCCAACTGCCGCGGCTGCTGCCATTCCGTCCTCCACTCGTGATGACCCTCCATCACATTTCCTCACCCGATTATTTTTTCAACGGGACACAATAAATCAGTTTTCTGGTGTTTAATCAAGTCGCGCCTTCGTGCGCGCGCGCAGATCGCGGCGCGAGAGGAACGCTTCTGTCGTCGGCGCGCGCTCACGATCCCGCGCCGCCCCGGCACGCCCACCGCCCAATCCCAGTCTCGCTTTATTTATTTTGACGGCAATTTATGTACTGGGCTAGTTTACCTGCCTGTTTTGCTAGAGTTACTTGCTGTTGGTGCAAGGGGTGTTTTTTTCCATGTTTTTTTATGTGATTGTTCACGTGATTTGTTTTTGTAGCTACCTGTGTGTACTTACTTAGATGTGAAGCGTGCAGTCGACTCTGTGGATTTCTTATAGGCTTGTGTAAGCATAGAAAGTGCCATTAAAAATTCGATCAACAAAATACAGTACAATCCAATTTGTATATGGTTGATCAAAGACCGCAGCAGTCTCAGGGTATGGCCAAATGATCAAATATATAAAAAGGATTATTTTTTACATTATAATTTAAGCTTCCACGGAAGTATACAAATCGGTACGTACAAAGATAAACTTCATAGATAGAGTTGCGTTCTCCGTGAGGATATATGGCTGTGGATTATCTGCCTTTGTCAAACCTGGCATATTCTTCAACCTTCAAGACTAGAGCCAAACAAACTTCAACTCACTTGAAAACATATTGCCCAGGTAAATTAGAAATAAACGCATCAGCTTCAAAAATGTAAACTGTAAAATTGTTTTGAATTGGACGAATTGCCACATCCCTAAGTAAGAAAAAAGACCACTGAAATCAGGGTAATAATTGATGGAATGGAAGATGACATACTCAAATATTAAATAGGCTTAATGCAGTAGGATGATGCTGACGCCGGTGAGAGGCATTCTAATTGTTGGTTATAACTAAAGCTGGCGCGTTCACAGACACATAGTCACAAATGCATTTTTCCTGTCACTGCGTCCGTGCTTGATAGAGATAGAGAAACTTTTCTTTCTGCGTGCAGTGAGACAAAGGCATTGCGTAAATGAGTGGCACGCGCCAGCTTTAGTTAACCAGTCTGTACCGGCTACCGGGTAGCCACTCACTGCATCCGACCCATTCTCTGATCCTATTAGCTTCTAGATAATGCCATCAGAGACAGGGTGAAGGACGAGAGAGTGCGTATGTGATCAGCGAGCACTCTTAAAGCACACCGCCTCCGTTGGCTTGGCTACATAGATAGAAAGAACGGATCGCGAAGGAAAAGTGACATTCTCTCGTTTCGGAGGTCAAGACACACTTTGGGTTGCTGATTTAGAGTAGTTAGTCTTATGGACTACAATAAATGTATCCTGTGCATCTGGCTACTTTTGGAACTATTTAAGTGTAGCTGTGCAGCGTAAAAGCGACCCTAAGCCGGCCATATGCAAATATTTGCAAAGAGAGTGTCAGCCACCTGAGAACACCCAAGCAGCAAAACAGATCGTGACTAAATCAATTTTGCCTTAAATATACCTAAACTTCGCATTAACCAAGGCAAGCTTTGCTGAAGTCTGTATTAATAAATTCAAGTTGTCTTAGTTTTCAGAAATGCTGACTTAAGGATTAGTTAAGTTAAGTAGTATTAACTTTGCCTTAAGTATGTCCACGCGAAATGCAAACTTAAGCATAAAGTTACTGAAAACAGAATTAACGGAGATATAGTTAAATTTAATAGTGTTTAGAAGTATTACTTAAGTTCTACTTAAGGCAGAGTTTCGGTACTACTGGTGAAACGTGGATGTTCTGTGGTTTCAGAATATCTCTGACTACCCCCTCGGGGAATATAGTCGTGAGCATATGCTTATGCTATGCTACTTAAGGCAAAATTACCTAAAGTTTGCCTTTAGTCTTCCTAAGGTTATCCAGGTCAAACGGTTGCTTTAAGTCGTTCCTTTGAAATTGCAATTTAAGTGGTTGTTTACTTAGCTAATGCTTGTGTCAGTACTATCAGCCTTAAAGGGACGTTTTTAATAAAAAGTAACAAGTTAGTGCTACAATTTGTGTTTATAGAAGTAACATGAGCATAATTAAAGTTAAGAAAATTAAGATAGCAGGAAATTTTCTACATCGTGTAAGAAAATATGTGACCGCAAATTCTATTCATGCCAAAGATTGTGCAGTGAATGTTAATCCGAATAGTCCGAGTACAGCCGGAGCCAGTGACTCCTTGTTAGATCCTTGTTAACAACGTTCAAAGTTTACAGTCTGTGTATAAAGTCGTGACCTAATAATTGTAGTAGCTTGATTTTGACGTTCTTGCGTGGAGACAGCGCCCAAATTTTTGTCAAGACTTTTTAGACAGACTGTATCATGTTTGCCAGCACATCCAACAGGCCCGCATCGGTTGATGAAATAATAGAAGACACGAACAGCGAACTTGAATACGTAACTTCAACAAAAGAAGAGCGTGATTCTAATTATAGATTTTTTTTTAAAGTGTGGTCTATCTCCCATAATATACCACAACGTACTCATCAGGAATATGAAACAAAAATAATCACAAAAAAAACCAACAGAATAGCAAAATAGTACTTAGATTCATATTCTGTATAAAAGATAAGATAAGATAAGATAAATATTCTTTATTTGCACACCAAAAATACAAAAAAACAACAACAATATACACGAACAAGAAGGGTAAAAAAGGCGGCCTTATCACTAAAAGTGATTTCTTCCAGACAACCAGTAAACTGTTCAACTGTCTAAAAATGTCAACTGTTTCCTGTTACGGTTCAAAAGACACATTTCTTCAAAAGTAGGAAAGCCGTAACCGGAACGGAACCTTTGCGTACGGAACCCTAAAAAATACAACTCTTTACATGTTTATGTTGTGACTGAGATACATAAAGTAGATACAAATACGACGCGTTACGTCAAAAGATTCAAGATTTAGAGTGTAGACCTGAGGTTACCTCAGTTTACAATTATTTATGTACATAAATGTCAAATTATAATTATCATTGTCCATAAGTAATACATAAGTAGTACTTACTTACTTTGAATCACTTGTTTTTCTTTAAACACAAAAACGAATTGTTCAATCTTGCATTGGCCTTTTGTTTGCAGAAATCACAACCACAATAACAGATGAGAAGAAAATAAAATATCCGTCGAATCAGTATTTATCAAGTACGAGTTAAGGATGACTTAAATCGACACGGTATTTACTTGTATTATTTGAAGTCACACTTTGGTATAAGTTAAGTATAACATTACTTGAGTAAGTAAGCAATAATTATAAACACATTTAACTGATCCTTTACTATGATTTACCAATACTGTATTGCTTTTACTCGTACTTAGCACATGCAATATCGATTTAACGCCATTTTGAATGATCTGCAAATTTGAACATGTTTTTTATTAAGTTCTGTCTTTGTTATTTTAGGCACTCTCTTAATTTTACACAATTTTACATAGTTTTGCGTAACGAAATCAACATTGATATTTAATATTTAATTAAATTTCGAAGAAAAAAGAAAAAAAACAGTTTTTGTGGTTGAATTTTTTGAATTTTAAATGCAATTACTTTGTAATTTTTGAAGCCCGCCTGTTTTCTAAGAATATTTGTCCATTTCACACGATAAACGAATGTGCGTTTGAATTTTTACTTTACGTGTCGACGAAATAATGCATTATAAAATAATAATAACTATCAGAGCCATTTTGTTTATCATTCATCATAGAATATTAAGTTGGAAAATGTTACCACCATAATTTATCTTTACTGTATCTACGTAAAGTATAATAATATATTATGAAGGTAGGATGAAATTTCAAACCAAACATTTTTACTTAAGTTTATCTACGAGAAGTCTTAAAGACAAAAACTTTCCTTAAGTCGTACCTAAGTTTATCTTAGTTTATCTGTAAAGTAGTATGAAGTCTATCTTAACTCATTCAGTACTCCATATGCCCACTTTTGCCTAACTCTGCCTTCTAGTGTATCTACAAGATATCTTGAGGGACGGATGGTATGACCTAAGTCAATAACCGAGAATTTGGTTATTGAATGAGAGATATCTACAATTCAGACTTAAGGAAAGATTTTGCCGCTTGGGCACACTAACGCCGATCTCAGCTGTGAGTAAACGGTCGCTGTGGCCGATAACGGTCATGATGACGGTATTCAGGGTCCTTCTTAAGGCGTAATAGAGGTGGAAATACCTCGGAGGCATCTTTTATTTTTCATTTTACGACTAGATTTATACCATTTACCGAAACTAAAGTCATACCTCAGTATTTTTGGATAGTTTATCTAGTGAAATCATAAACTGAATACACGATTGGAATTACTTCACTGGATAGAAAATCGTCACAAAGATGACGTATTTTCATGCATTTTTAAACATTTTTATCGTTTTAGAAGAACTTGAAATAGTTTCCGATTGTTGGCATTTATACTCACATATTCACCATTAGTTTAATTAGTGAAATCATAATAAAAATCTAGAAAAATTACTTTTTTCTTTTTAATCAAAAATACGGCTCACGCACACACTTTTCGGAGCTCTGGGCAATCGCGTTTCTCATAGAAAATATTCGTCGGGGCCTATGACCCCTTAATATGCTGACACTTTTTTAAAGGGATAATCAGACTATCGAACTGAACAAACTTCCCAATGGTACCAACATCGAAATCGCGACAAAATATCAACTGTTCCATTGGATACAAAACTGCAAACCTACTCGAGCCAAGTGTATTGAACAGCATGTTTTTTTCCACGGTTTAATTTTGGTGCCGTAGAGAAAGTTGTTCAGTATGACGATGACGGTCCGATCATCCCCTTAAAAAAGTGTCAGCATATTAAGAAGGACCCCATAATCCTGTAGTTATAGAATATATTATAGTAATAGAATATGATAAAAATCGTTATCTACCATTCAGCATGCACTCTGTAGATCCTAACTGCGTAAGTACTCGAACGCCCTTAAATTATTAGCACACATAATTTCCTTTTAACTACGCAGTTAACAAACCATATTCTTCAGTCATCACTGCGTTCAGTAAATAAACCTAAACCGAACTTCCTACTGATTGATTCACAAGCATTCAATATGTAAACAATATTGATTGACGGATCGCGTTTTACCTAACGTACCTACCAGTGGCTAGCTACCTATACTGCATTCCAAATAAGGACGAAAAGATATTCCGATTCCTGTATAGCTTTCTGGCCAATTCTGATTAGCAAATATGATTTCATTATGAGAAAGATATACTATGCAACATATCTTGGACATTACTAAAGTTGTTCTAAGAATAAGTGAGAGGAAGTGTTTCAAATCTCTGTTTCTGTAATTCAAAATGGCCTTAAAATTTCGTTGCTATTTGGAATGGAGTATAGGTACTATTGAGTTTTAACTTGTAGGTCTTTGATAAGTTTTATGTCAAGCTCAAGATAGACAGTCGAAGCTACGAGCGCGTCGAAAAAAATTGCAACCAGGTAATGCCGCTATACCCTATCCAAATACACTACGCACACAGAAATAATTTGTATGACGACTCACGCACACCAACATAAGATAGTTGGCCAATTTTTTTTATCACGTTTGTAGCGTGAGGTTCTATCTTGACATAATATATAATTATAATTAATCAAAGCGTTTAGGATCCCGTTGTACGACAATGGCTAACTTATTAATTAAAGACTATCTGTTGCCTGCGACTTTATTATTCCGCATTTACTTTAACTTAAAGTAGGTGTAGGTAATGTTAATCCAGAATATTTATATTCTTACCTGTGTGCCAAAGTTTAAACTTACACATTTATATTATAGTATTAGTGGATTATGAGACGGAAGTTCTATTGATTATTAAATATTCCGGTACAGAGCTAACCCCAATAAATATGGGGCGGTCTAGTTCTGAATACCAGTGTCAATGATTGAAGCAAGAATTTTAAATGGGGTGAAATAAAAAACTTACATTTAAAAGGAACTTTTTTATGAACGTTTTCATTGTGTATGTCCGTAGTGGTCCGGTGGCGAGTAACCTTGCCTGCCGTGCAGGAGGCGATGGTTCGATCCCCGTGCAGGCCGACTCGTACCGAATTGAAATAAATGAGTTTTTCGGAATTTATGTAGCTACAATTTGCAATTTTAAATTTACAAACCATTGGATTTTCGGTGAAGGAAAACATCGTGAGGAAACGTACAAGCTTTAATTTCGAGGCATGTATTGTACCCACTGCTCACACCCCGCCACACTGGACAGATTTTCAATAATACTGGTGAAACGTGGATGTTCTGAGGTTTCGGAATATCTCTGACTACCCCCTCGGGGAATATAGTCGTGAGCACATCCTGACACCGGAAATCAGTGCTAAAAGAGAACCATCTCCACAACAATGCGCGCTTTTTAGGTATGTTCCTCCATCCTGAAGATGGCATTTATTGCCTTATCCGATTATTGTTTTTAATTTCCAGCATACCTATACAATTTTTTAAACAGTAACGTAGCATATTTATACACGTACCTATAAAACTAAGTGATGTCATAGTATCTATGAAGGTAACTTGTTATTATCTTAAAATAAAAACAGAAACCCAAAATACAATGACTTTTTTCAAAGTCATACATTATGTGTCCCATTCTTAAGGTCTTCAGCAACAACCATTGTTCCTCTTTATACGTTTTTTCAACGTACCAAAATAATGATCTTTGTCACTGAAAGGTGTGGCCAACTAACTGATCTTTCACTCACACCCGTTAACACGAGGGAGAGGGGTATAAAATGGGAGGAGTCACGTCACCTCAAACGTTCGCAGTTCTGCCCACACGCAGCTTCTTAGAAAAGTTTTGGAAAATAGAAAATTAAAACAAATAATCCTGCTAATAGATGGTTAATGAATCACTCAATTAGTATGTTTGTAGAAATTTGGGCTAATTACTTTTCTAACCATAGTACCTACTATACTCTACATACTTACGCTTTACCTTCTCTTTACATTATTATAGACTGTACAGTACGAATAGGTAGGTATTAGGATATCTATTAGAATTTGAAGACTAAGTAGTATAACCATATTCTAAACATATTTGATCAACATTCCTGAAATCTAAAGTTTCAGTTAACACTCTATTATTTGTGAACGGATTGTTACCGCGTTCATAATTATTTGAGTTTCAGTTTAAATGTTTAGTAATCGCGTAACTCTCAAATATTGGCTGGGATCCTTTGATCAAAATATTATAGAAGTTTTCTACTAATGTCAGTAAGCAGAATACTACCTATACATTAGAGCATAGGCTTAAATCTTGATGCTCTTCTGTTACATCATGAGATAATTTTGTTTGTGTTTAGGTACCTAATGTCTTTCTCTATCGACATCTGCACGGCTAGCATGCCACCAACGACGAAGAGTTTAAACGAGAAATACGTCATGCGCGTTCTTTCTGGCATACTTACGTAAAATAATAAGGATGGAGGCACATCTCGATTTTAATCGTTTTCTCGGGGGTGGCATGCGAGGCCTACAGCGCCTGTGGAAACCCACTGCAGTAGGGCTAGAATGCCATGCACGACAAAAGCGACAAAACGAGAAAACCGTCATGTACGCGCTCGCTTTCTCTTATAAAATGCATTTCCGAAGCGTGTTACAAAAATCAAGAGTTCCCGCGCTTTATTTACGTTTAGGATGCGCTCGCGCCGCGCAGGCGACGACAGCGCTAACGACGGCGTCTTCCTGCGCGCGCATTTGTCTCTCGTCGGCCACTCGCCGGATGCAACGCTAAGAAAAAACTTTGTTGGTACCATGAGCAAGGAGCTATGTGGGACTGGGTGAATTATAGTAGATTACACACCGAGGACAGGAAAGTAAGAAAGGTCTCAGATCTCATGTAATTGTTGACCGAGGCGTATCCGAGGTCAACAAACATGTGATTTGAGGCTTTCTTATTTACTGTCCGAGGTTAGTATACTATTTTTCTCCTCGACGGAGGTGGAAAGCGACAACTTCGTTTAGCGCAGCGGGACGACAATTGACGCTTTCCGTCCGGAGGGGAGAAAATTTTATTTTCTACTAAAAATAGTATTCTAACCTCGATTACGCCTCGGTTACATGACAAATGAGACCTTTCTTACTTTCCTGCCCTTGGTGTGTAATCTACTAGGTATATAATTACCTATTATTGTTGGCTGGACAATTGCAAGCAAGGTTCGTTATGTGACACTGCGACCATTGCTGGACATTGTGTTCGCCCTAAGCTTACTCATAAAAAAAACATCCGAACTAATTCCTTTTCTCCCCTCCGGGCGGAAAGCGCAACTCTCATCCCGCTGCGCTAAACGAATTTGCCACTTTCCGATCACATGTGATCTGAGACCATTCTTAATTTCCTACCCTCGGTCTGTAATCTACTATTTCCATTCTCGTGTTGGTAAGTGTGTGTATGTGAATGATATTGGAGTGAGAATGAGACTGTCAGTTATCTTCGATCTTTCAACGTGTAAACATGGTCACCCTCGTCGTCTCGTACTTTCATTTCGGTGCAAACACTGAACAGTGGCGTTTTGTTTACTGCTGGTCGTTATCATAAACTACTCAATGCGTTGGAAGCTTGGGAAGCTCTATAAACATGGTGTAGGTACTTATGGTATTTTTGAAGTGGAAGCCTTTTTATTATAACATCCCCAGTAGGATTAGGATTGTATGTCAGTATGTAAACCGAAACCCTACTAAAACATTTTTTTTTACTTATGATGGGCTTGCTCTTGACCTCAATCTGGTCCTCAGGACGAAGGTGGGGTCGGAGATGTAGCGAGCTTACCCAGAATGGCACTGGCACTCCTGCACACCGACGGAACGCAGCAAGCTGCTTGGCGCCAGACTCCGGCAGGAGGGTGGTCGCGAGCCAGGCGGCTCCTTGCGGAGCCTACCACACCGCTGTGGGGACCGTTCAGCTGCCACACCACCACTAGGTAGCTCGTGGTGCCGTTGCCCGGGGTGGACCGCTAGGAGGTAGATCCCCAACCAAACCCAAAAGGCGAGGCAAAGCCGAGGCCAACAAAAATGTGATCTGAGGCTTTCTTATTTACTGCCTGAGGTTAGTATATTATTTTTCTCCTCGTCAGAGGTGGAAAGGGGCAACTTCGTTTTTGTACTAATCGGACCTGAGGCTTTCTTATTTACTGCCTGAGGTTAGTTTATTATTTTTCTCCTCGACAGAGGTGGAAAGGGGTAACTTTGTTTTTGTACAAATCGGACTATTGTACCAGGCACAGTCATCATCATCTCAGCTGATGAATGTCCACTGCTGGACATAGGCCTCCCCCAAGGATCGCCACATCCACCGATCCTGCGCTGCCCTCATCCAACGGGTTACCGCCTTCACCAGGTCGTCGGTCCACCTTGTGGGCCTAGGCAGTAGGCACATAAAACGCTTGCGCTATTATGGATTGTAGGGTGGTACGGAACCCTCCATGCGCGAGGCTGACTCGCACTTGGCCGGTTTTTAAAGGAGCACAAACAGACGGACAGAAATAAGCAGGAAGTTTTATACTATGTATGTAGATTGTAGAAATTATACGAGAGAAGATTGCACAAGTACTTATTTAGGAAAAATTTTAAATTCCAGAAATGTAAAGCACCCTAACTACCCAGAACACCTTATCCATTTTGAAAAGACCTTGTACCTTAGTAACTAGGTACCCACTACATTCTATGACTTTGACGATTGGACATTCAACTTATCATTCCTCCACCATCCTCCACCAAGGGGGAAGACTGTGATGACTTGTGGGTCTCCCTTTAACACTCGTATACTGGAACGTCATTTATAGTAGATTACACAGCGAGGGCCGGAAAGTAAGAAAGGTCTCAGATCTCATGTAATGCCAACAAAAATGTGATCTGGGGCTTTCTTATTTACTGCCTGAGGTTAGTATATTATTTTTCTCCTCGACAGAGGTGGAAAGGGGCAACTTCGTTTTGCGCAACGGGACGAAAATTGACGCTTTCCGTCCGGAAGGGAGAAAAAATTTAAAGGCCTATTTCGCTTAAAGGGTACCTACTTATAAGTACCCGAAAGCCAAGATTCAGAGGTGATTTTTAAGACATAGTTCGAACTAAGTAGGGTCAAAAATGTATGGATTTTGACATACGGGAGTTCGAACTAAGACTTAAAAAACGTCCTTGAATCTCGGCCTTATCTCCTAGGTACCTACTTGCTTCTTTTTCAGCTCAGCCGTTCCATCACCGGACTTTTCGGGAAAACAGAGAAGCCAGCTTATTACTTTCACTCTATCGTGGTCAAGGTGTTACATTATTTTTACCGCGCAAATATAGTCGCCGGGCATAAAACTATCGACACCCCCAGGTGAACGGCCGGGCATCGCGCAAGCGCGTCGTTCGCAAGATGGCTCCCATATTTCCGTCATCGAGGCCTCTGATGCGCGCCAAAATAAGATTATTGGAAATTTGACACACATGAGCTGAGAGTTTACGATCGGCAGGCTAGACGTTTTATGAGAAAAGATGCGATGACGCATGTAAGTGGTCCTTCGGTATTTTTGGTTGGGGTACTATTTTGGGATTTGTTTTAAGAAGATAGGCGGGCCACGATGAAATTTTGAGAATATGTAACTTTTCCGACTGTTTACGTTTGTATTCGATCCGCCCCTCCCACACACCCCGCCGACTAGAGTGTGAAAGAGACAACGACAGCTCAGACTGATTTTATCTAAATAAAATGGACGAAAGACAGAGACTGAAAGTTATGCTTTGATCACATCAATGAAAATTCGGAGTTAGGAGTGGAAAATGGAATCGTGGGAACGGCGATGGATGTAAAGTGGTGTGGCCTCTTGGCAACGGAACAATTTCTAAAGCGAACTGGTGGGATGATGAATATGTAATAAATTTAAAAAGAAAGCATTGTTCAACTTACTTGCCATTAAGTCTAGCAACTTAGCAAGAGTGAAGAAGAGAGTACGTGGGGATAAAATTACAGATGATGATGTAGGAATGGTAAAATAATGTTCGATACAGCGAAAAAGATGGTGAAAGAATGTGTTGATTAGAAGAAAAAATGTAAGTATGAAAGAATATTTGGCCATGTAGAAAGAATTAGCGAAAGTAGGATGACGTATGAAATTTACAAGGCAAGTGTCAATGGAATGGTTGGAAAAGCTTGTACTAGGTGCACGTAGGCAGACCAAATCGGATGCGCACTGAAGAAGGGCCAAAAAAATGTACCTGGAACCGATTTTGTATGAAGAGACTTAAGGATGTTGAGGAGGCGAGAGATGCGTGTCAGAATCATAGCATGTGGCGATCTGTTGTCTCTGGCTACCCCAGTAGTGGGACATAGGCGTGAGCATATGTATGTAGGTATTTACGTAAGTAAAATGGACAAAATCAATATTTCGTATTACCCCTGATTCCTCCTCCAAAACTAAACCGATTATAATAATTATTTCAAGGATAATTGAGAAAGACTTTTGTTTATTGTCGTCAAAGTTGTTTGCTTCATAGGTAGCATGGCACCGTGATATAGCACTATCTATCACACCTTCGCTCTCTTTCTATTTGAACGCGAACGAACGAGACAAAAGACGTGATCACGTGTAGCATGCTACGAGTGCTAAAAACGGGCGGTGAAAGGGCATTTTCGGAGGCAAAATAGCAAAACATAGGGACAGAGCAGAGGTAACATAGATTGTGTGGTTAAACAATTTTTGTCCTAGTGTCATTCATTATCCAGGGGGCAAACAGGGGAATACCTACGTGTTTATGGACAAAACGTTTGGTTTTTAGTTGTTGTTGTGTATCTGTCTACTGCTTATTTGACTTTATAAAATCGCACACCTGAATATCCTCTGTGCCTGAATTATGATTTTTGGAAGTCAAATCAGCAGTAGAAAGATGCATGAGAAGGCTTTTGTATGAGGTTTAAAAACCGTTCAAACTCACGGATGACATTCAAAAATCGCACTCCGGAGTGCGATTTTTGAATCTCATTCGGTGAGCTCAGCTGTTGAAAATGTCAAAATTACTATGGAGATACGCATCTTTCTACTGCGGATTCGACTCTCAAAAATCGCTCTCCTGTAGTATGATTTTTGAAAGTCAAATCAGCAGTAAAAAGATGCATATCTCCATAGTAATTTTGACATTTTCAACGGCTGAATTCAGCAAATGAGATTCAAAAATCGCACTCCAGGTCTAAGAATAAGGGAGAGGAAGTGTTTCAAATCTCTGTTTCTGTAATTAAAAACAGCCTTAAATTTTCGTTGCTATTTGGAATGGAGTATAGTACCCTATCTATCACAGCTACAAATGTTAAAAACATGTAGGTAACGCCATCTAGCTTCGAATAGCATATTATTAAAAAAGTTTAAAACTCACTACTCGCTACTAGATGGAGCTGATAGAGTGTTATTTTTACCACAACCAGGTTTAAGATACAACCTTCGACCAAAAGATTAAATGAAATAAGAAAATTGTTAATAAGTATAATTTTTTTTGTAATTTTTAAACAGGAGGCCTATGCCCAGCGCAGCAGTGGGTTGATGTGGGCTGATTTGATTCTTCTTATTCGGGTTCCTCTCCGGTACTGGAGAGTGAGGCGGGCCGTAGCTCTGCATAATATTATTTGATTCTTTAATCTGAGATTTGATTGATATTGAAATTGAAAGTAGGTATGTACCGTACCGTTACCGTACCTACCTAAACGTAAACCTCTGATTTAAATCTGAAATTTTGGTATATAAACACTGCCATCTATTGATAAACTGGATTTCTAAGCTGTCGATTCGATGAAAGTGTCCATAGACAATACCTTTATCACAGCTTCTGCATCACTAGCATGGCAGCGTTTTATATATCACGCCTTCACTCTCTTTATTTGCTCGCGAACGAACGAGATAAAATGCGTGATATAGCTAGGATATCGCCTTATCACGTTCAATATGCTATCATAGGTAGCATGGCACCGTGATATAGTGCTATCACACCTTCGCTCTCTTTTTATTTGCGCGCGAACGAACGAGATAAAGGACGTGATACAGCCGTATCACGTGTAGCTTGCTACCCATGCTGTTGTATGCTGTTGATTCAATGTGTCCTTTCCATAGAAGATATTAATTAATAATATCTCCTACCACCTTCGTTTCCACGCCATCTATCCCTAATCAACGGAATCATCTGTTGACTTCCGCTTTTGTCTTGTTTCGTTGTTTTACATTGAATGGTTTAAAAATACTTGTGTGAACGTAAAGCAATGTATGTCAAAATAGAACTGCATAGCATGCCGCAGTGATACAGCGCTATCACACCTTCGCTCTCTTTCTATTTTCGTGCGAACGAACGAGATAAAAGACGTGATACAGCCGTATCACGTGTTGCATGCTACCAGTGCTGATTCCCCGACAAAATAGGGGCATGCATTTAAAAACAAAAGTAAACCATCAACAACGGCGTATTGTACAAAATTAGCTTTGCCGTTGATGGAGGGCGCTGGTTGGTAAGAACTTAGTCACTTTTATATTAGAAAAACACAGTTCTTTTTTTTACCGCAGTTTTGCCATTTTGCTATAGTCTAAAAATTATTCACACTGGCAGCACTACGCACTCTTCCGGTGTTTCTAGTAGATAAATTTACCCCTAAAATAGGAACTTTTGATATCTAAAAATCTGTGAAATAATTATTTCACGTCATGTTCTCACACTAACTTACTTATCCGTCGTGCTTTCTTAGGGTTCACTCGAATACGAGGAGTTTTCTGACAGCTACTAAAACGTAGTTCATCATACCGGCGATAGATGGCGTTGACCAGAGAGGGGTCCGAAGACGAAAATTTGCATGCCACCCACGACAAAGCGTTTAAACGAGAACACCGTCATGCGCGCTCTTTCTGGCATACGTAAAATAATAAGGATGGAGGCGATTTTTATCGTTTTCTCGGGGTTGGCATGCGAGGCCTACTGGTGACAGACGGACAGACAGACAGACAGACGGACGGACAGTGGAGCATAGCATAGCATATGGTCACGACTATATTCCCCGAAGGGGTAGTCAGAAATATTCTGAAACCTTAGAACATCCATACCGAAACTGTCGCCCGTCGCCACATATAATGGACAGTGGGTACAATACATGCCTCGAAATTGAGGCATGCAGGTTTCCTCACGATGTTTTCCAAATCAACCATCAAGTGTTACAAATCGTACATAAATTCCGAAAAACTCATTGGCACGAATCAGCCTGGACGGGGATCGAACCATCGCCTCTTGCACGGCAGGCAAGGTTACACGGACAGTGGAGTCTTAGGCCAAGATTCAGAGACGATTTTTTTTGGTTTAGTTTGAGCTAAGTAGGGTAGAAATGTATGGATTTTGACATACGGGAGTTCGAACTATGACTTACAAATCGTCTCTGAATCTCGGCCTCAGTAATAATAGGATCCCTTTTTACCCTTTGGGTACGGAACCCTATAAAGTAGGTACGTCTATATCTTGTACTATGTATTTGTTGTCATTCTGTCGGCTGCCAGTTTAAAGCACGGCGTTTTTTAGAACTATAGAAGACATATTGAAAATAAGAAATGGACTAAATTATTCTAAAATGCTTAAGCCATTTCACTGCTTTCAGTAACTAGAAAATGAGTGGGTAATTAAAAAGATACGCTGGCAACACAGATGTGTTTCTTGTTGTGTGTGTGCGTAAAGTGATGTCTCCGGCTCTCCGCCATTGAATTTCATTTTAGCCGAGTACTGAATAAGGTTGTACCTTTCATAATCGGCGATAATCTTCGTAATCTTTCTTCTTTTACTCGTTCTATTAAGTCATATTCCGTGCTCAAACATTATATCAGATGGCAGACAGAGACACAGATGAGTTAAACATCGATAACGTAATAAAAAAATTATTAAAAGGTAAATGTTGATATCACAAGAAATAAATGGAATTACAGTGTTTTACGCCTTGTTTTGTGAATTACGAGCTTTAAAGCGTCGTAATGTGTGATAATTCAGTGAATAAAGTGTGTTTTATTGTGTTAGTGAAATGTTTTTATTTGGTTTTCAGTACGGGGCGAAAAGCCTGGTATGAATGTACAGTTGACGGAAATAGAGATAAAAGGGCTATGCTTGAAGTCACGAGAAATATTCTTGTCACAACCGATTTTACTTGAATTGGAAGCGCCGTTGAAAATATGCGGTAAGTACGCCAAAAGAACTCAAATGCATCTAACTTTCAAAGTGATTTAACGAAAGTAGGTGCGAATTCAGTGTCAAGAATGTGAAGGAATGCGTTGTTAATTGTCTCATAATTTAAACTTTTTAACGCAATATGAGTATGTGAGGGTATGTACATAAACTGATGAAACCATTAGCTTCAAGCTACGCAAAACCAAAATAAGCTGGCCGCGCGTAGGTAGAGTAATGTATAGCGTCGCACGGCCAGCTTATATTGGTTTTGCGTAGCTTGATGTGTCGCTGTGTGTACATCTAACATCAAAAACATTTTGTTCTTCAAATGTTCGAGTATGATGTACCATGACAGAAAAACATACATACATAAGCTCACACCATCGTCCCATAGCTCCCATACCTCTTTAGCTTAGCCTCATTCACATTCACACAACTTTTCATGCACTTCCGTCACTGACATATACTCTAGCGACAGACAAGCTCGTTCAAACAAACAACATGTCACACAAAACAACACAAAATGACACATTGCGGTCTGTCATTGCCATAGTGACGAAGTGAACTCGGAAACATCAATCAGGTGCTGGCACCCCATTCAAGCGGAACATGTTGCTTCTATGAAAGGGTCTGTCTATCGCTAGAGTGTAAGTCTATGACTTCCGTCGATTGAGGGTACTATGCACTTGCTCTTTTCGGTAAAGATCATTGATTTGAGAATGATATGCTTTCCTCAGATGGCCTCCCATCACTTCCGCTCATCCTCATCATTGCCTGATGTATTTCATTCGTATCTCTTTAATTCATTCTCTCTGTGTGACCATATATCTAAGTATACACCTAAATCCTTGTTCTCTTTATAAAAAAAATAATAATAATAAATTACAAAAAATAGCGGTCAGCACAAGCGTCGTCAATAACAATGATACACAAACAGACAAAAATCAGCAACATGCTTCGTCAATACAAAGAAATACAAGCTCAGTCAAATAATCCGCCCCTTGTCGATCCTGGCGCAAAGGAGCCCATTACGCTAGCAGCGTTGCCACGTTGAATTGATATGGCAAGCCTCTGCACCAGAAACGACCCGGAACGGGGGTCACAATTTCGCTCCCTCAGTCGACGGCCAATCTCTGCAACGAAGGTCTTTGCCTTTGGTCTAATCCTTGTTTATTACTATAATAATATCTCTATGCATTTGCTCTTTGATTATACTCATTTGTTAGTTGCGCGACGATTTGAAACGAATACAGTTTGTCACATGGGAAATATCTCATGAATTTTTAAAATGAATTTTCCATATCAGGAAATAGTTGCTGGATGAGCTATTACAAACTAAATCTTTATTCTCCCCTCCGGACGGAAAGCGTCAATTGTCGTCCCGCTGCGCTAAATGAAGTTGCCGCTTTACAACTCTGTCGAGGAGAAAAATAGTATACTAACCTCGGACAGTAAATAAAAAAGCCTCAGATCACATGTTCGGCTTCGCCTCGGTCAACAATTACATGAGACCTGAGACCTTTCTAACTTTCCTGTCCTCGGTGTGTACTATTGTTTCTGAGACACAAAATTGATGGTTTAGGTGCAGCAGCAGAAATTATAGAATTTACCATCTGTGAAATCTGTTCCATAGAAATGTATTTGTACACTGTTTACACAACAGCTGCATAAACAATTGATTTGTTTATATGCTTACTAGTAAATTCATCAGTGACTCCGCTTGCATTTGCCTTATCACATTGATAACAGTATTAAATCTTAACAAAAGAAACATACCTACATTAAAGCAGGAAGATGCTTGGCCCAGGGCCTCCTGGCCTTATATTCTGAAACCTCAGAACATCCACGTTTCACCAGTAGTACCGAAACTCTATCCAGTGTGACGGACGGACGGTCAATTATAATGGACACTGGGTACAATACATGCTTCAAAGAAATAGAAGCATGCAGGTTTCGTCACGATGTTTTACTTCACCGAAAAGCCAGTGGTGTTACAAATCGTACATAAGTTCCGAAAAACTCATTGGTACGAGTCTGCTTGGACGGGGATTGAACCGAAGAAACTAAGAATTGGCTTGGATAAAAAAAAAAGAAAATAATTATCATGATAATTTCGAACCCTGCATGGAAGTAACCTGACTCAAAACCCCAGTTTAAAAACATGTTTATTTCACAGGTGACATCCACGGTCAGTACTATGATCTTCTAAGACTGTTTGAGTACGGAGGCTTCCCTCCGGAGTCAAACTACCTCTTCCTCGGGGACTATGTGGACCGCGGCAAGCAGTCCCTCGAGACCATCTGCTTGCTCCTAGCGTACAAGATCAAATACCCCGAGAACTTCTTCCTTTTACGAGGAAACCATGAGTGCGCTAGCATTAATAGGATTTATGGGTAAGTTATTTGAAAAACTTTATTGAGATTTTTGTCAGTATTTTCTTTTTTCTGTAGGTTTATTTTGGTGGCACACAATACAGGTCATTGCCCCGTATTTTCTGTAGTTCCGTCCGTCGGACATTACAGATATGTTCTGTTCTACGTAGACAGGTGTGAGATTTGTGAAAAAATTTGTACTATAACACATGATAACTTATCTTACAGCGTATGCATGAGTAGGTATTGAAGCGACTTTGGTCCAAATAACAGTTTGGTTAAATAACATGTGTGCCTAATATTCTCAGTAATGTATCTGAAATTGTCATTGTAAATGACAACTGTTACATTTATGAAATAAGCCCCTGCGCCCGCGGCATGATCCCGCGATAAAGCACTATCGCGACCTAGCTCCCTTTCTTTTTGCGCGCGAACGAACGAGTTAGCAGGCGCGATAAAACGTTTATCGAGGCACCATGCCGCGGGCGCTGGTCACATGTTTTGTATGTTTTCGTTTTAGTTTAAGGCCATGCAGAAAACATAAGTAGACCACAGTTTATTAATGACAGGTGTTATTTCAAAGGCATTGAAGCATGAATGAAAGGATGTGTGTTCACTTCCCATGACCATAAGATTGATATTGTGGAATTGGATAATTTTGGATATTCTATGTCTTGAATCTAAACTATTATAAAACTGTAACTGAAGTGTATCTGTACATTGAAGATATTTACAAGAAAAAGATTATGATATGGTTTTTAGGTATCCGAAATCGAAATCAACCTTTTTAGAAATTTTATCTGTCTGTTTGTTTGTTTGTTCGCGCATCAAGCAAAAACTACTGAACCGATTTTGATGAACCTTTTTTTGTTTGATAGCTTATGATCTGACTTAAAATCTGGTATATAATTTGTGCGAACGAAGTCGCGGGTAAACACTAGT
This sequence comes from Agonopterix heracliana, assembly GCA_963693445.1. Classification (NCBI taxonomy): domain Eukaryota; kingdom Metazoa; phylum Arthropoda; class Insecta; order Lepidoptera; family Depressariidae; genus Agonopterix; species Agonopterix heracliana. The sequence goes on from OY856327.1 coordinate 5,061,678, forward strand.
TTGTAATAAAAATAAATTATCTAAGGTGAAGAGACCAGTGTAAATTGAAAGACTGAAATACCTATTGTCACTATAAAGCCAGGTAGCATGGACATTTCAGCCTACTGCTATCTCAAAATAAATGGCGTTGAAATAAATAGAAGGAGATGTAACCTATTTAGATTAACTTGGAAGACGTCGAGCTAAGCTTGGTGCGCCCAGGCAATAATTTAACTACACTAAACACGATTATGTTATAAAAAAAAGATAAACAAAAACTCACACTATGAAGTGTGGTAAAAAAGGTATGAAGTACTGCTAAAAGTAAAGGCATTATGAGTCATTGCACTGAATCATGTAAGACGCAAGGTTGATAATTCAAGTTCGTGTTGTTTTGCGTGTTTGATCATTTCTGCTCTAATTAAAACGTTTTTGTGGTAACTGAGCTTGCCGGAAAGGCTACTCTAGTGAAGGCTATTCGAGTGAGTGCTGAAATGACGCCTAATAGTCCACTTATTTCACGAAGTGTTAGGAGGGGTGGAAACTAGTGGAAAGTGATTATGAATGGGACTTTTAAACTGCAACCGGCACCATTTAGTGGCAAAAAGGCTATAAGACAAAATAAAAAAAAAATCGTTCTAGTATGAATACCAATGTACTCATTTTAATTAGATTCAACAATATAAATGACTTGAACAATAAAATAGCTATGGGAGTCACGTGTGACGCTAGCGCTAGGCTCTACGAACATAGCCATCGAAATTAAAAAAAATATTTATTAGAAAATATCAAGTCCAAAGTACTTATACAGAAATATTTTCTCCATGTTTGAAATGTGTAGGTATAACGGTAAAAATGTGGTAAAAAAATGATCTAACTGTTTAGACCAGGGCTTCCCAAACTTATTTTTATTGTGACGCCCTTGGGAATTTGAAAATTTTTTTTCGACGCCACTCTCTGGCTACAAAGTACATACCAGTTGTAGTTCTAGTCTAAAGATATCAGAAAAACTCCGAATATCATCTATGATTATTATTGAAAAAGAAGACAAAAACAAAAATTATATTTGGGAGGCCTATTGCAAGATTTGCAAGCCATGGCTTATAAGACTGCGACCATTGCTGGACTGCGATTTAAGAATCTCATTTGCTGAATTCAGCAGTTGAAAATGTCAAAATTACTATGGAGATATGCATCTTTCTACTGCTGATTTGACTTGAAAAAATTTCACTCCTGAAGTATGATTTTTTTGAAAGTCAAATCAACAGTAGAAAGATGCATATCTCCATAGCAATATTGACATTTTCAACTTCTGAGCTCAGCGAATGAGTTTCAAAAAACTGCATTTTGCACTGCAACACACTCCTGATATTTTGTGTTCGCCCCATGCTCGCCCATATTTTACACTTATGGTATTTTCTTTTCTTTCTCGGGTATGCAGGTTTCCTTACGATGTTTTCTCCTTCACCGCCGAGCCAATGGTAGTGACAAATACATCCTGAAAATTAATTCCGTAGAACTTAGTAGTAAGTACCGGACATATAATATAGCCAATACTATATGTCCGGGTTGTTCCTAGTTATACAGAAGCTACAAGAACTAATCCTAGAAGACAATTCGTTTGAAATTGCACAAATAAATAAATTTTTACAATGGATGATATCATCGTATTTATCTAAAGATAAGATACCAAGTAGTCCATTATCGTTATCACACTTATCATGACCGATGATCCATTACCGAAACATTATTTGCCGAAATTCCACCGAGATAATATCCTAAATTCACTTCCGTAGACAACGTAATAAAATTAATTCGTTTTACGTAATGTAACATTTGATTAGAGAAATAGAGAGATGGGTGACGTAATGGAAATGATGCCGCATGACTTTCAATTTGTTTTCGAAGAAGAAATAGGTTTTGAGGCGCTTAGTGAAGCTTTGATATTTGAAACTATCATCGACTTAAGGCGTATCAGCCGTGGACCACTCTCCTCTCACTCACACTCCATACTAATCGATGAGAAAGAGCGCGTGGCTCCGGTCAGAATTTTGCTGTTTTCTTTGAAAAATACGATGATTTTTTATTAATTTCGAAAAAGTAAAAAAACCACATCATTCTAAATTGTATTGTGAACAATGTAGTAAATTTTCATTTTGTTCCGATTAAAAATGTAAGAGTAAAATGGTTACAACTGGAAAAAAAGGGGTGACTTTAGAGTCCCTTTTCTTCGGTTTTATTCATTAAAATCGATTTCTAGAAAAACCACATCACTTCTCATATCCTGTAAATGGTTCAGTTTAAATTTCAGCTCAAAAAGTGCCATAGTTAATGAATAAAATGGTTACAAAATTACCCAAAACCGGCAGGTAGCCCCTTAATTACCTCCGTAAATATTGCACACCAGCAGCCGTAGTATACACACAAGCGAGATATCGGGTATAACACATCCATCTGTCAAATTTAGGTAATAAGTTAGGTACGTTTGACAGCTACGCGCGCTAAAATCTTTTCTTATTGACAGTTTTAAGTGATAGCGCTCAACATTTAGCGCTGCGTGTTCATGTTGTCCAAGTTGTTCATCTAGTCCAAGCTCTATTCATGTTTTTCTAGTTGTTCATGTGGTCTAAGTTGCTCGAGTTGTTCATATTTTCCAAGTTGTTCCAGTTGTTAAATTTGTCCTAGTTCAGGTTTTCACGATCAACCATCTTATGACAGAGACAGACCTTATAATTTTTTGTTTTTTTTTAAAACGTGAGTGCAAAGATGTGTTGTACCTATCGCGGGTCTGCATACTAGCCCCGCTGGAAAGTTACGCCCTGTATGATTCTGAATTAAACGCGCAATTCGCTGGCTTCAAGTGAACATAGGTACTGCACCTGATACTCAATACAAACAACCCTACGTCATAATTGGATCAGTAGTAACGCGCATTAAGTCGTCGCAGTCGCCATCAATTCAGCCAAGGTCCTATGCGAAAATGATCTCATTTCTGAGGATCCTAATGCTTTTTGATCTGACGCCTGCTCAGGTTTTAATCACATTACTACTAGTAATTGTCTTAGAGACGTCTCACACAAGCTATTTGAGGGTAGGAGATGTATAGCAACTTTATCTGCAATTATAATACTGCTTTATCGCAATTGGATCCCTGCGATATTTAAGCACAGGCGTTGACTGAGCGTTACCGCTACGATTCCGCCGCGATCCTGGGGGTCTACTCGGACATTCGAACTTCGCAATTGCTTGAACGTTTTCGTTCCAATGTCAACTCTATTGTAATGAAGTTCGGACCGAAACGGTCGTGATATATCAAAAATTGAAAGTCTTGGTACAGGGCCTGATCTCTGAGATATAACGACGACATCGTTCCGTCAACGCCTACGCTCCAAAATCACTCATGTGATACGCACCTTAATGATTCAATTCGGATTGTTTTTTTCTGTTCAGTTTCGTGATTTTCGAACATAATGCGCGGTTTATACAGAAAAGACGTGTGGCGGATAGTCAAAGGAACACAATTATAAACTTTATAGTACGTAGCATAGCGTCGTTTGCAGAATTACGCCCGCGCCTCCAGGCGACGCTCCAGGCGACGTCACCTGGAGGCGATTGCGTTACATAGATTATCCGCCACCGCCACAAGTCTCTTCTGTATAAACCGTGGCTAAGGAAAGACCAAAGTTACCCATTGACATCTGATAACATTTAGAGAATTGGTTGAGTTCAAATTCTACACATATTAAAATAATGTAGATCAGATCACTAAAGGCGTATTTACCATGACAAGTATTGTACATTAACGGTTATGAGCACTTCTATCTGCTAATTTAATAAATAATGTCAACGACCCGTAGTAAACTGTAATAACAAACCTTTGCCTGTTATGTCCCTAATGAATAAGCAGATTATCTGTTTTAACTTCCATTTATGTTTTATACCTTTTGTTCACGTTGTATAACCACCTGGCTCGGATGAATTCATACTGAAATTAAATATTGTTCGGCATCATTCTTAAACAGAAAGTTGATACTTGTAGCAAATGTTTCTGACCACCCTGAAAGGTTTCGGTCGTGAGTTTATGTATACAGGGTGTTAGGGTAAACAGTTGCATTACTTTAAGGGGTGATTGTACACATGATACTGAACAACTTTCCCAAACAAACCAAAAAAAGCAAGTTAGTAAAAAAAGTATTCGAAAGTAAGGTTAATTATTATTGATTAGTAGCGTTAAAACTGCTGATTATGATAAATTTGCTTTTAAAAAATTTCACTTTATTTCAAGCCTGGAAAATTTCACAAGCAGTCACCGCTTGATACTTCCGTCTACACGCGGAATGTTCAATACGTAAAACGTATAATGTTGAATACACAGAATCTTTGATCAGCAGAATGTTCGATATGCAAAACGGTTTCTACCTATTATGGCACTACACTTTTTATCATAATATTGTAACGCATCATCACTTTATGAAACTCGCGTTCACCCCAAACTTTTCGATCTTGAAATTTATGAAAAGAAATCTCTTGGGTAGTCGCCAATAAACCTGTCAGTTCGTCGGCTACTCGATATATCATAATGTAAACTTTCAGTTTTATTATGGCAAGTGCACGGCTGAGTCGTCAACAAACACCTTGATGGATTACGTAAATACAGCGCAGCGCGTGGATTCGCAAAAATATCTTGCGATCATGGTTCGATGAAAGTGGTTGCGTCATTATTACTCATTACCGTTTGATAGAGGATTCGTGATAGTACTTGATAATTTTATTATAATTATTACTAGTGTTTTCACGCGACTTCGTCCGCACAAATTATATACCAGATTTTAAGTCAGATCATAAGCTATCAAACAAAAAAAGTTTCATCAAAATCGGTTCAGTAGTTTTTGCGTGATGCGCGAACAAACAAACAAACAAACACACAAACAAACAGACAGACAAAATTTCTAAAAAAGGTTGATTTCGAGTCAGGGATACCTAAAAACCATATCGTAATCTTTTTTTTGTAAATATCTTCAATGTACAGACACACTTCAGTTACAGTTTTATAATAGTTTAGAAGTGAACAGCTATTTTTTATTCCTCATGATTTTACGGTTTTATAATAGTTAAGATTATGCGATCATGGTTCGATGAAAGCTGTTGCGTCATTATTACTCATTACCGTTTGATAGAGGATTCGTGATAGTACTTGATAATTTTATTATACTTAGGCGGCTTAGGCCCGATTCGACCAAACGCACAACTAATGACCAACACCACCAAACGTAGGGTCGAGGTAGATGGGCAGATAATACATTATGTTGACGAGTATGTCTATTTGGGCCAAGTAGTCTCCTTCGAGAACAGGCAGGACAAAGAAGTTGCCCGACGGGTAGACAACGCCTGGAAGAGCTACTGGTCCATGAAGGAGCTGATGAAGGGTGACCTTCCTTTATCACTCAAACGCAGACTCGTCGACATGTGTATCCTGCCTATCCTAACCTACGGTGCTCAAACATGGTCTTTAACAGAATCACAGAAGTCCAAACTCAAGGTTTGCCAGAGGGCGATGGAGCGTAGCATATTGGGGATCAAACGGACAAATCGCGTCAGGAACTCCACAATACGCCAAAAAACACAAATAGCCGATGTTGGTGAGAAAACCGCCAAGTTGAAATGGGATTGGGCCGGCCATGTCTGTCGATTGCATCCGGAAAGATGGGCCAAAGTCTTAACACCTTGGATCCCGGAGAATGGACGTCGCCGTCAGGGTCGACTCCGAAAGAGATGGAGAGACGACTTGGATGCCTTCGACGAAAAGTGGGTGGAACTGGCTCAGGACAGGGATGCGTGGAGGATAAGGGGGGAGGCCTTTGCCCAGCAGTGGGATGAAACAGGCTAAGGAAAAAAAAAATAAAAAAAAAAAAACCCTAATATAAATGAAATGTCAATGTCACATAATTAAAAAAATATAATAAAAAGAAACCTAACAAATTAAAACTGTATAACCTCACATTGCAATAAGTACGGATACAACGACCTCTTTCTTTAGGTGAATTATATATTTGTTCTTTTAGTATGGGGTGTGTAAACACCAAAAGTAAAATTGTCCCTTGTATACTCTTCTATAAATCTAAATTTGGTCGAATCCGGCCTTAGTGTAGACAGTTGTATTAATTTAATGGGTGATTGTACTAATGAGACTGAACAACTTTTCTAAATTCCCAAAAAACAATCCTTTTATACAAACGTACGATCAGCTGATTGCATTTAGTATGGGAAGTCAAAACAATTTTTTGCGCATTTCCTATAGGTTTCTTACGGAAAGTTGTTCAGTATGATCGGTATGATCACAGTAATGCACCTGTTCACGCTACACCCTGTAGGAGTAGAAGCATAGAATAGATCTAAACTATTATAAAACTGTAACTGAAGTGTGTCTGTACATTGAAGATATTTACAAAAAAAAAGATTACGATAATATGGTTTTTAGGTATCCCTGACTCGAAATCAACCTTTTTTAGAAATTTTGTCTGTCTGTTTGTCTGTTTGTTTGTGTGTTTGTTTGTTTGTTCGCGCATCACGCAAAAACTACTGAACCGATTTTGATGAACCTTTTTTTTTTGATAGCTTATGATCTGACTTAAAATCTGGTATATAATTTGTGCGGACGAAGTCGCGGGAAAACAATAGTATTAAATAAACCCAGAATAAAACAGAAACAAATAATTGAGTCTTCATTTTCTCTAATGAACCGGCAGCCAGGCCTTAAAGGCGTCTTCATGCACTGAATGCCTACTGAACTGTCTCCGTGGTCTAATGGTTAAGAGCATTGGGCTCTTGAACGGAGGTCGTGGGTTCGATCGATTCCCACGGGGGACACCTAGTGATATGTCACTTTGTGCGTTTTTCCCCAGTTGGTTATTAAGACATTGCAGGCTGAATCACCTGATTGTCTGAACCTTCGGATGGCACGAAGCCGTTGGTTACTATCTCTGGTGGTAGTAGTCGTTACATAAAAACCACGTCAGAGGCCGTAAGGCGGTCTGAAAAAACTCTGATACCAGGGGCATGCCCACACAATAAGAAGATTGACCTACAACTAAAGACTGGCGATATCAGGTTAAAAAATGTCATCACTTTTTTCAAGCAAATCAACCCTCTCACCCTTATACCAAGGACATAACGAAATACCTTCAAATGGATCCGGGGCTCAAGATGTTCTCTGTATATTATTGACATCTTGCTTATTTTAATAGACGTTTCTCATAAGTGTGAATATATGCCAAGTAGTGTTTTTATGTCTTTATATTATTTATCTTCCCCTATATTTTATCTTTGGGCTATTTGTTTTCCCTTGTTGGCGCCAAAACGGACCTCATAGCTGTTTAAAATAAACACGTATTTTATGCCAACCCAAGCTTCAATAAATTGTGGAACATTACCATATCATTTCCGACCCAGATTGGGTAAGAGATTGAAGTTACCTACTCCTATCTCGCATCATTATTTAATCTTGCCGTTTTCTAAAAAAATTTCATGCCCTCCTTCCTTGTGTTCAAGTCAGAACAAAAAGTTTTAATTTGTTTGTTTTTGTCGTCAGATTCTACGACGAGTGCAAAAGGAGGTATAACATCAAGTTATGGAAAACTTTCACAGACTGCTTCAACTGTTTACCGGTAGCTGCGATAGGTAAGTGCTGATAATAAATTGCACCTTATCATTAAGCGGTTTAGAGCTAAGTTACTTTTAACAACAGGTCTCGAAGGAGCAAAATATAGGTACCACAATTTGTTACCACAAGTTGTTTAATTTCTTCACGGGCTTTGTTGGGCATGTTTTACTGAAATTCGCGTATTTTGTGTGTAGGTATGAATTAACCTTTTTCTTCTTTCCTTATCTGATAGAGTAACTGCTAAATACTGTAATGTTATGCAGTTAACACATTCTAGAAGAAACCAGCAGCATACTATATGGAACGCATAGCACCATATAGGGTTGTAGGGCATCGCTTGATAGAATAGAAAGCCGGCACTGCAACTGACAAGCGTTTTCTAAAAGTTTCGCCTTATTCACGCCGTGACCCAGTTGTGGTATAGACGGGGAATTACACTGAAGTACTACAGGGTTGTAAATGAAATGAGTCGACAAATTTTCGGGGGTGGTTCAGGCACCCTGAACAACTTTTTCTATGGAAGCAAATCTGAAAAAAAAAATGGAAATCATTGTTCCATAATAAACTACAATTTCTTTGAGTCGAGTACTAAAATATATGAACAGCTGATTGTTTTTTGCAATTTTAGTTTTGCTCCCATTGTTAAAGTTGTTCAGTTTGATAGTCTTAACCACGTCTAACAATTTGTTGATTCATTTCAATTCCACCCTGTTGAAAATCTACCGAATGTCGCTGAATTGTACCTACTAATTTTATAAAAACCCCATTGATTCATGCTTTGGAAATATTATAGAAATAAATATTAGTCTATCCGTATGGCTATTTTAAAGGAATTCCTCTTATCTAAAAAGATCTTAGAAAGATTGAAGTTGTATGATCAAATGTAAATGATCTTGATTCTTGATATAAATTCTCGCCCACCGCAATCCGAAGGTCGGACATCCGATGCTGCTATATTTAATCTCTTCACATGGATTGTAAACATAACCCAATGTTACTATTTCGCTAGTGTCTTTATTCATTTATTTATGTAAAGGTTATAAAAATATTATGCTTTCAATATCTTTATGGAATGTCATATTGACCAACTACTTAAATAAATAATGACTGGGTAGGAGTATGTTATAGTATGATTTGACTGAGTAGGGACTCGAAGTAAATACCTACATTCTATCTATTTATTTCAAATTAATTAGAAAATAGGAGATTTTTTTAATAAGAAGGGTAAACATGATAAGATACATCGTCTACTACGGATGCCTTACTCAGTGCCTGATAAAATAGGCTTTCTTGGGCGATTTTCCTAACATCCGAAACGAAGATAAAAAAAACCTTATATTAGGCTAAAAGAACCGGCATGTCACTGAGTCAGGCATCCGTAGTAGACGATGTATCTTATCATGTTTTTGTTTACCCTTCATATTAAAAAAATAGCCTATTTTCTAATTAATTTGAAATAAATATTATAGAAATGAGGGAAGTGTCTATCCTACCACAATATGATAAATAGTTCCACTTTGCATGCACGTAGTTTAGAAATTGAGTTCATAATTCTGATCAACGACCGACGATCATGAATATTTATCTAAACATAATGCATATTAATCGAGATTTCACCATATTTGCAAATGTTGGGACTACGGCCACGCAACGGTGCTGACGCATTGATGTTATAAAGTGACAGGTGCAGCGAGTTGGTTTTATAACAAAGGTGCACTGACCTCTTAAACTAGACCCCAAGTGTTATATAAAATCTTAGCAAATTGTTGTCCGAATTGATACGATAACCCACACAAATCAAGTAGGTATGCATGCTGTTGGGTGGCACTTATACGTTGTATTTGATTCATAAACTTAGTCCTATTTTGGTATGTTTACAAAATGCATAAATGTAAACAAAATATGTAGTTCTCTACACTGTACAAAAAAAATATTATTTGTGATAATGTGCATGAATGTAGTGCAAATGCATTTTAAAATTTTTGCTTGTCTCACGACTGTCCGCGTCCTAACAGTTGGTCACCGTTTTGTTGGAAAACCATGGCCTCCTGTTGTATCCGTCTTTGGATTCACGGAACCCTGCTGAGTCTCCTTCGGAACCCAATTGGGTTCCACGGAACACACTTTGGGAACCGTTGGTTAATAAATTTTACGCGTACCTATATTAATGTAAACAACATTACCTATGATAAATTAATTCGGTATTTGATTACCGCCACTCTGAAAATTGACAGAATAAATCTAGGCATAAAGTCAGTTCATGCCCTGAATTAACTTATAATGTATTCGTGTGTTGTGTTAATTGAAGATGAAACGATGAGGTGAAAGTTAATACCCATATTTAATGTATATTAACATCTAATTGATCTAAAATTTTGTCTTGTGTGGTATCACACAAAGAATTATTTCTTCTTCTTCTTCTTCTCTTCCTGTTACCCCTACGTGGGGTATAGGGCTCGGATAATAGCTCTCCACTGGTTGCGATCTTGGGCGGCACTGCAGATATCTTCCCAGGTCATGTTGAGGCATTTAGCCTCTACTTCCACTGAGCGGCGCCAGGTTATTTTAGGAAAGAATTATTTGTACATACTTAATTTGTTTTAAGCTTAACCTATGCAGGGTGTAAGCGTAGGCAGTTGCATTGATTTAATGAGTGATTGTACCCATGATACTGAACAATTTACCCTATACGTGACCTTTATGAAATTGGCAAAAAATCTAAAAATAAAAACGATCGTTTTTATGACAAGATTTTTTTTTTGCGAATTCCCCTTTATGTTCCTTAGGACAGTTGTTTAGTCATAAGTAGCATCACCCATTGAAGTAATGTCTCTCCTCACACCCTGTAGATACTTTTTTTTAGAGATAATCTTATTTCTTTCTTCGTGTTAACCTGTTATCTATCTACCTTTCGTCAGTCACTGAAATAAACTAGTTATTCATCATCTAAATTCATCCATTCGTGAAAGTGTCATCCATTCAGCGCTAATGGGTCCGCCAGTTGATAACAAATCCGGCACTATAGTCTAAACCTTACGTTGCTGTGGCAACGGACGTATGCAAAACCACTGCGGTACGATAGCAAGCGGAACTGCAGGTCGGTGACCCCTTTTCCTTATAATGCATTGCAAAAATGCAGGTGCAATTTAGCTATTTTTGCTCATGTTTTGTAGTTTTAACTGGAGCGCAGGGTAGATATTTTGGCCACGTTGTCAAGCTTTGTAGAAGACTTCTTCATTTTATAATTCGATCTCACCGATCCCCGCTACCCAATCCGCCGCGTAGCCCCAGCAACGTCCTATGTCGAGGTCCGTGAGGTCTGGATGCCCCTAGGACGGTTGCTTAAGTTCATTCACTTGGATCGGTAGACCCTTCGTGGTCCCTCCAATAGTCCTCAGTAAAAAGCAGTAACTGATCCCTGAGCAACGCTGTATTAGTCATTTAAAAAAAAGTTAGTCCGTGAAGTAACAAATTGTAGAGTCAGGTCGAAATTAAGATGTTTTATCCATTTCACATTATTATATGCTAGGTATTTTCACAATTTCAATATCAATGCGTCACTCTAATGCTCTGTATTACCTTTCAAAACATTAGAGATTGTAGAGATTGGTGTATGTGTGTGTAAAACATGTGTAAAATGTATAAATACCACGCCCGTCCCCTCTGTTAACTAACTAATTGAATGGAAGCCAATGTGGAAGGCACTCATGATGATTAGCCATTTTCAATGCGTACCAATTTGTGTACTTACATATTGTTTACATGTGCTGTGTACATCACATTGTAGCGATAGTATTGAACAAATAATTGTGGTTTATTTTAGACTTGCTTTGGCTTATTTGATATTAGAATTGTAATTATGTACCTAATTATAATTACATATTTCGTACGTACAGGTCATTCTTAATATGCTGACACTTTTGTATGGGATGATCAGACCATCAAACTGAACAGCTATTTCTATGAGACAAACATCTAAATCGCGAAAAAAAATCCGCTCTTCCATACAAAACTGCAAACCTTCTCGAACCAAATGTATGGGACAGCTGTTATTTTTCTCGTGATTTCGATTTTGGTCCCATAGAGAAAGTTGTTCAATTTGATGGTCTGATCAACCTCTTAAAAAAGTGTCTGCATATTAAGTAGGACCCTGTGATATGCATCGCAGTGACAGAATGTACCTTTAAGGTCAGGGCACAGCGCAAAATTCTCTAGCAGTTTTTAACTTTTTATAGAAAAACAATTTACTTGCATAAGTAACCTAGATATAATATTATTACAGTAAATTAATAATGAACTAAGTCACAACTTAAGGTTGTATGGAAGAAATTTTAATGCGGTTTTTTGATATCCTAATGTCTGTTTATTTGTATCATAATCAGTTTTGTTTCCTGTTGTGCAATGTATTTTGTGTTTGGTGTAAATAAAGTATATCTCAATCATTCATAAAAACTGCTCGAGAATTTTACCGCTACGTGTGCGCTGACCCTGAGAATATTCAACATAATCGGAGTATTCCTTGAAGCCATTTGAAGTCCTTCAAAATGATGCCCTGAATTCGACATCCGAGAACTAAAAGGGTCAAAGACCGGCAGAATGGCGAAACGATTTTTGGCTTCACTTAACCTCTAAGAAACTTGTTTGTTTACGGTTCCCTGATTATTCAAAAAAAATACCGTTAAAATGTTGGTCAACCCAGATGCCTGACATTTGCAAAACATATTTTAATATAAAATGTTGTACCCCTGTTTCTTCTTACCCTCATTAGTATAAGAGGATTGTGTTTTGCAAATAAGCTTAATATAAGTATAAAATATTATTTGCTGAACACAAAGTCTGTAAAAGTAAGTATTTGTCTAAGGACACTGACAAAATGCTCCAAATACAAATGTTTCGAGCTCCAATGTTTGGAGAGAGCTATGCTCGGTGTTTCTTTGAGGGATCACATCAGAAATGAAGTGATTCGTCACAGAACTAAAGTAGCTGATATAGCTCAGAAAATTAGCAAGCTGAAGTGGCATGGGCTGGTCATATCTGCCGAAGAACTGACAACCGATGGGGTGTCAGAGTTCTAGAGTGGAGACCGCGAACTGGTAGGCGTAGTGTGGGACGCCCTGCTGCCCGCTGGACAGACGACCTAAAAAAAGTAGCGGGGAGCGACTGGATGAGGAAGGCCGAGGACAGAGTTTTGTGGCGCGCCTTAGGAGAGGCCTATGTTCAGCAGTGGACGGTGATAGGCTGATGATGATGATGATAATGACAAATGTTGCCAATGATTTGTTTTACGTTTGTTGCGCTATTGAGACAACATACGAGTATCTCTACATGAAGTGAATAATATTAAGGTTCGTTTAGTGATATAGAAAGAGCTACAATAATCGGATGGGTACGCTCCAATTGGCACATGTTTCCACATCGCTTGTTATAACAGCCTGTCCGGATAGGGTACCTAATTTATATTCATTTTTCATCCCTAAATAAATTGGTTTTTACGGGCCGTTATAGGAAAAATAAGTAAATAAACGTTCATGATATTTGGGAGATATTAAAACGTCCACATATAAAGGGTATACGTACACGTTTTTTAAATCTAAATAATAAAAAAAAAACAAAAAAAAGCTAAAAAAAATAATTTGGTGAAACCATTAAGCTGAACAACTTTTTCGATGGGACCAAAGGCGAAGTCGCGAAAAAAAATCTGCTTCTCCCATAGACATATATCGTTGGCTGCTCCATACAAAACTGCAAACCGATTGCGACCTGAATATATGGGACCTTAGATCAAAATAAATTATTTTGATCTAAGTATGGGACGACACAGCTGATTTCTTTTTTCCCAATTTTTATTTACACCCGTATTCTTAGTTGTTTTCTTGACATTTCCTCACTCGAGTGGAGGACATTTTTGACATAATTTGTATGACAAAAATGTCAAAAACGTCCTCGACTCGAGTGAGGAAACCTCGAGGAAACAACTAAGATTCGAAAATATGTTTTTATTTAAAAATCTTGGAAATCGAAACGTTCACGGCTAGAATATTTAAAAATCGCGTAAAACATAGTTAAATCAATGCATAATTTCTTCCTGTAACAATCCAGAAAAACAAAGTAGGGCAAGAATATTTAATTTCAATTTAAAAATCTTGTTCGCCAAGTTGTCCCGGAATCTGGATTGTAATTTAATTTATCTGTTCGTTGTTGACCCTTGTAATAAAATTCGTGTCCTAAATTTTTCTTTAACTTTACGAGTACTTTCCTTATGAAGTACCAACCATCATCATCAGCAGCTCACTCTGCCGTACTTATTAAGACTGCAATAAGTACTTTTTGGCAAAATAGCCACATGCAGGGTCCAACTTAATATGCTGTCGATTTTTTATGAGGACGATCATACTATCAAACTGAACAACATCGAAGTCTCGAAAAACAACTGCTGCTCCGCTCCATATTAAACTGGAATCGTACTTCACCCAATAAACCGTCATCAGCCGTCATCCCATTAAATCATCATCACTCTCTTGCCCATTTCCCATTATTTGGGGTCGGCGCGATATGTCATCCTCTTCCATTCATCTCGCTTGGCCGTCGTTTCAGCACTCACTCCTTTCTTACACATATCATCCTTCACACAATCCATCCATCTTTTCTTTGGCCTTCCTCTCCTACCACAGCCATCCACATTCATACTTAATGTTAAATTAATTAATTTATTTATTAAAAAAAAAGTGCATATTAAGTTGAACCCCTTATTTTCGGAATCGATACTGCACTCGTGCCCCATTTCTACCTCTTTCGAATGAGATATTACAATAAGGATCAAAAGACTGCCCACGTGACGAACTGTATTCGTTTCAAGTCGTTGCGCAACTAACGAATGAGTATAATCAAAGAACAAATACAAAGAGCATAATAGCTAAAATTATACACAAAACAGGAGGAATATCATACTTCCCAATGAAATGGAAATTATCCTTTTCTGCAGTTGGATTTCGTATAAAATTCAAATTTGCCAGTTTTGTATGCGAAACGGGATTGGGCAATGTCTTTTCATATAGAGCTCGTCACAAGGCTATAAACCGGAAACATAATAAAACTCGACTAAAAATACTAAATGCAGTCTTGCTTGATAAGCACGGCGGAATTTGTGAAAATTTATGTTCCTAATCGAATATATTTATTCATTTTTACCTGACAGCGCCAGAAGGAGGGTTATTTGAAGTATGATTGTTGTCAAGGTATCCCAAATTTCTTTCTTTCACGAGTTTCACGCAACAGAACTGCGTGTCACAAGAGAAACAGAGAAGGTTTAGTCACAGTGCAAAACTTTCGATTTCTTGCGCAGCCAGCCGCAGGAAGTGATGTGGTGCGCATGCGCATAGTTTAAGAGAGAGACGCTTTAAACCAGTCTGAACCGGCTTTAACTGCTCGAATTCTAAATCTTTTGCCATTTGTCATAAATACCAAATTTTTTCACTAAAAGTGAAACCTCCTTGAGAACCTTTTTTTTTAAAGTCGGTTAAAATATCTGCCTAGACATTTAACCAACTTCAAAAAAGGAGTTTTTTTCAAATGTCTGTTATGAGAACTGCTCTCGAACGGTGAAGGAAAACATCATGAAGAAACCTGCATACGCTGAAGAAGAAATTCTGATGCGTATGTGAAGTCTTAAGGGGATATAATTCGAAGCGCGCTCCATACAAACGTACTATGGTGATATTTTCAATACTAACCAATTAAAGTCAATGAAATTTTGCAGAAACAATCTAGAAACAAACTTCTATGCTTGTATGGAGTCAGTTTTTCGTTAAAATGTATAGTTTTAAAGTTGCAGTGCCTGAAAGATTTCCATACAAAACTTAAATTAATCCTAGCATTGAAACTGTATATTTTAACGAAAATCTGACTTCATACAAGCATAGAGATTTGCTTCTAGATTGTTTCTGCAAAATTTCATTGACGTTAGTATTGAAAATATCACCATAGTACGTTTGTATGCAGCGCGCATTTTCGCTCTCGGAATAAAATTCTCTTAACAATCCGCATTGGGCACGTGTGGAGGACTGACGCCCAAACACCGATACACCTTCCTTGAGGGTAGGCTTGTGCCCTGCAGTGGGACGTATATGGACTGATGATGATGATGTATGAGAATAAGAATCATTTATTTGTTAAACATGAGTACTTATACAGATAGATGTCAGGTTTTAAAAAGTCTGTTATGTTATATTGGACTTCAATTGACTGCGATACGATTTGATTTCTATAATATCAATAGTTATAAACAATGTATGTATGAAATAAGTAAGTAGACTGGTTGACATAAGTCGTGTCGAGTGCATGCAACTCACACTTTGTGCCTTAGTGTTGTTATATGAGTTGCAAATTTACAATAACAAATGAATAACAATCAATTTGAATCGCTTCTGGAAGCAATACAGTCGCATGCCGCTTGCATGGTTATCAGCGTGCTACGCGTCTGAGCTAATAAGAAAACATGTCAATCATAATGCTTTATCTAAATTCTAAGCATTACCTAGCTTTCACATGCGATGTCGCTTACTGTTTCTCTCTTTTTCATATCGCCGTAATTAAACTTTTGAGTTAATTTCTATACAGGATGTAAAAAAATGCGTTACTTACATAAGGAGAGGAGGTGCTTCAGACCATTCAATTGAACAACTTTTACAATGGGTCAAAAAAAAAATCTCGAATAAAAAAAAGACGTTCCATAGAAAACGTCTATGGCGACTCGACCCAAATGTATGAAACAGCAGATTTTTGTACTCTCATTTTTTATGTCGTAAATAATTTCATACCTTTGAAATGTTTACGTTTTTAACTGTGGGAATAAAGAACAAGCAAGAAACTCACAGATTGTGCTGGTGTGTACTTGTAATTGTATTGTAACCCCTCAGTCCTACCGAATCGAACTTTTTTTTAAATTATCGTCTTTTTCTCAAACTGCTTGCTTGCAATTTGAGCATTATTTTTACAGCCTTCTTCGAGATAAATCGAAATTGCTGTACTGGCCAAATACATGCGAGCAGCGGCCGGCAAAAGATGTATGAAAATCCATATCTGTCGTGGTTTAGCGGCTAAATAAATTACATAGTACTAAACTCATATCAGTCGTGTAATTTAAAAATGAATGATTTTTTTCTCCGAAACATGGCAACCAAGGAGGTACCTTATCAAAGGTTTTATTTAAATTTCGAACTGGCTTGCAAGTAGAAAGCTTTATTATAAAAAAAAACGAATGAACACGATAACCACAGATTAATAATAAGTTACTAGCTTTAACGCAGGAAAAATTATTCGTCATTGATTTTGAAACCAAACCCTGCACTACCCTAGCTAGACTATCCATCTACTATACTATGGCAATTATTTATATTAAACTTATATGTTTGTATATTAAAAATGTTTCACTATTACCAGCTGTTGCCAGTAACACCGTCAGCGTGGTCTTTAAAAAGTATTCTATGTGTGCCGAATTTCATCCAAATCCGTGAAGCCGTTTACGCGTGATTGAACCATCCAAACATCGTGAGATATGCATGCATAAACGTTATCACACACGGAAGTAAACAGAGCAACGAACGGACGAACTTGAAGTAAACCTTCGTGTTTATATACCGTGCTTACTCAGTTCCGAGAGATTTAGCGTCCTAGTTCTAGGCAAGGACGAGTGACATCGTCTTATATTATCTTGCGTTTGTTAATTTGTTATGAACGGTGCTAAAATATCGATTAGCTATCAAGATGAAAACATTGCTCTGGGCTGCAATCGCAGTAAATATTCGGTGATTGAACCGTTATTGGGCTACGTACGAACCATAACTTTTGACACATTTGGTATTGCGCTAATCGCGGTACTGCTCTTGACAGCCGTTAGAGCCGTTTTGACAGATCGCTCAGACGTTAAGTGTCAGTTGCATAGAGTTTAGCGCGATGCGGAATTCAGCACAGTTGAATAGTAATTGGATTGCAATGTGATTAGAAACGAAATTGGATAAGGATTGAATTTGGATGTTTTAAATAAGCGTAATCGCCCTTCTGGAAACTGTTGTGAAATATGCGACAAAACTTGGAATCGAATTCGGTAACAAGTATTACTAGAAAACCTTTACGATCAAAAGTTTCTTGGTTGGACACCAAGAAACTCCCTCATTCAAATGCATTAAAAGAATTGATATTCATCTTGCAACGTTCATTCGAATCTCATAAATGGAATGAACCTGAATAAATATTGAGAAATACTGCTTGTTATTTCAGTCTCAAACTGAAATTAAATTAGGTCGAACTCTCATATGTCTTAATAACGGACATTTGAGTTAAAACAAACGTACGTCTTTTATTGCCTTCATAATGTTTATGTTACATTTACTGAATTGGATGTACGGTCGTCAACACAGTTATTACACCTGGACAAGTATAATGTGGGTCGCTAATGTTTTGTTGTGTCCAGTAGGTACATACCTGCGTAATGGATGTAATTAAGTGGAATAGACCAATAAACCCCCACACAACATAAATTACTGCCGCGACACTGGCCCTGTACCCGGACTTTCGATTTTCGATATATCGCGACCGTTTCGGTACGAACTTCATTGAACGAAAACGTTCACGCAATGAGCGCGCTTTTTGTTTTCTAGGGGATCGATAGATGGCGATACGGTCTGTGCGAAGAAACGTCAACATTTCAAAAAGTGTTTCTTTAAAATAGTAAACAGTGAAAAGATGATCAAGAAGATGCCAACGCATTTAATGACATATTTCATTATTTACTAATCATTTTAATCGAAAATTCTAAACTTTTACGCCCGACATGGCTGTATGGGCTCGATCCCTTGGCATTAAAAAAAAGGCAGGCACAGACTTGACCAGATTTTGACAGGATCACGCTTACGGCTCTATGGGGCGATAAACATGTCATCTATCGAGTTTTTTAGGAACTAAATTTAAAAAAGAAAAGAAAAACGCTCATTGCAAGTTCGAATGTTCAGGTAGACTCCCAGATTGATCTCAGAAATATCGGAGCGATAACGCGGCGATGTCACGGCGATATTGTAACTATATCGTACCGTCAACGCCTGCGCTCAAAAATTGCTTTAGAAACAAAATTTTACTTGAACAACGTCAAGGTTTGTAGTGAGTATAGAATAGATTCAATGGCCATATAATTTAGGCAATTTAAAAATGCAGATGCAGATGATATTTTAAATAACGAAGTAAATAACAAACGCCCGTGCCAAGAGAAGACAGACTGGCGCCTTCATTCAATAAATTACATATTAAGGGTATATTTTCGTTTGTGACGTCATCACTTGCTGTCAATTTTCAATAAAAAATGTGGATAATGTTTTGTAAGTTTTCCGTGACCTTTTGTTTGAGCTCCCACCATCGATAAGAAAAGTGTTAAGTATTTTTTGTGAAGAATACCTAGTTAGTAGGTAGGTTTTTTTTCACACAATAAGAAATTCATTACTTAACTAAAACATTTTAAATTAACCAAAGTGGGAAGTTTCGGTTAATTTAAAGTGTAACCTACATACATACCACTTTTTTCAAACTAAATACGATCATCACTGTGGGCAAAAAAATTGTGTATAGAGATACAAAAATTATGATTTCACAATATGTAGAGTAACGGAATATGCCTACATAACTAATTAAATTTATTAAACACTTATTTTTTTTAATATTTTTATAGTTTCAAAATTACACATGTGATATTTATTACTAACCGACAAGGAGGAGATTCTATGATATATATACCGCCGGTATTCTAATTTTGAACATACTGAAAAAAAAAATCACCGACATTTTCGTCAATTCGGTATGTCAAGTTTTTTTTTTGGGAGGACAAAATGGAAAACCATTTCGAGATAATTGTCTCAATAACAAATTTTATATGTCAGAATATTTAAAATGAAAGGATTAAACTAAATATCAACTTCAAATAACTGGACATTCAGAAAAAATATGTTCAATGTTTCAGAATTTGACATTTCATGTTGCCGTTTCTGTTTCCAACATGGAGTAAGAAAGAGAAGGCAGGTAATTTTTATTTTTTAAATAAAATTTTTAAACAACAAAATTAACAACGTGGAGTTCGAATAATTTTTTCGAGCCCACTTTTGCCATTTACAGATAAACTTCATGAATTGAAAAAAAACAAATGTTTCTTATAATGATATCTTCTATCCGTAAAAAATATAAAATAAAGACAAAAAAATGCTTGACATACCGAATAATTGTGTGAATAATATAGTAGATTGATTACACACCGAGGGCAGGAAAGTAAGAAAGGACTCAGATGTCATTTGATTGCTGACCGAGGTGAAGCCGAGGTGAACAAACATGTGATCTGAGGCTTTCTTATTTACTGCCCGAGGTTAGTTTACTATTTTTCTCCTCGACGGAGGTGGAAAGCGGCAACTTCGTTTAGCGCAGCGGGAAGAAAATTTACGCTTTTCGTCCGGAGGGGAGAAAACAACATTTTCTATGTTAGAGATTTTAAAATGAAAGGATTACGGATATTTTAAAAAAAATATAAGGTCGTTTTCGACCAGGAGTGCGATTTTTGAATCTCATTCGGTGAGCTCAGCAGCAGTTGAAAATGTCAAAATTACTATGGAGATTTGCATCTTCCTACTGCTGATGCGACTTTCAAAAATCATACTTCAGCAGTGCTATTTTTGAAAGTCAAATCAGCAGTAGGAAGATGCATATCTCCATAGTAATCTCCATAGTAATTTTGACATTTTCAACTGCTGAGCTCAGCGAATGAGATTCAAAAATCGCACTCCAGGGCCCTATTCAATAAACGCGACAATTACAGGTGAAAGGCGACAGGCGAAAATTCGACAATTATTTACAGTTCAATAAAAATGTACATTGACAAAATTGTCAAGAGCATTGAGTTCTGCTTACGTAGGTCGTGGGTTCGATTCTCACGGGGGACACCTAGTGACATGTCACTTTGTGCATTTTTCCCCAGTTTGTTAGGATATTACAGGCTGAATCACATGATTCCATGCTTCGGATGGCACGTTAGGCCGTTGATCCCGGCTACTATCTTTGGTTAGGTACATAAAAACCACGTCAGAGGCCCGTAAGGCGGTCTGAAAAAAACTCTGATACCAGGGCTTGCTGCCCACACAATAAGAAGAAGTGTTTAATAAAACAAATACTTATGTCAAGTTTTTCAGGACAAATTGTCATTATGTCTATTCTATTTTTATTAAATGGCGTTTCCTTGTTAGATTTCGCCAGTGTCAAGTGTTAAAGATATATTTATTAGATATTGTACAGTAATAGGATATGGCGATCTCAAAACCCCGTTTTTAAACAAAAACACACACTTGAAACCACCATAAAACGGCGGAGCCACTTGGGCAATCAAATCGCAAGCCGACGACACGTCTACTTGTTACCTTCTTAGCCACGCGACTCCTCTGTCACATGTCACCTGTCAGGAGAAAAATTATTGAACAGAAATATGTCAAATTGTCGCTACAATCCGACAAATTTCTTTTCTCAAACATGCTTGGAAATTTGAGCATTATGTTGACAACCTTCTTTGAAATAAATCGAAATTGCTGTACTATGCGAGCAGTGGCCGGCAATAGTTGTATGAAAATCTATATCTGTCGTAGTCTGGTCTCTGCCTACCCCACTGGGAAAGAGGCGTGACGTTATAGATAGATAGATAGATCTGTCGTAGTTTAGCGGCCAAATAAATTACATAGTAAACTTATATTATGTCGTGTAATTTAAAAATGGAACGATCTTTTACTCCGAAACATGGCAACCAAGGAGGTAACTTATCAAAGGTTTGGTTTAAATTTTGAACTGGCTTCCACATAAAAAGCTTTATAATGAAAAAAAAACGAATGGACACTTTAACCACAGATAAGTTATAAGTTACTAGCTTTATCGCAGGAAAAATTATTGTTGTTCGTCATTGATTTTGAAAAGTTGTTTTATTTTCATTTCCGCGCATTCATAATTCATAATATTTATTGCATAATCATAATAATAACATAATAGCATTGTTTGAGAAAAGCACTATACAAGCCTTGGCCACAACTAGGCATTGATGGACTTACGTATGTGTGCCTTGGCTTCGCCTCGGCCCACATTTACACGTTCGTCCATCGATGCGTCTTTTGCTGGCCACTGCAGTAATGGACTATAATTTTCCACCATGACATTTTGACGAAATTATCAGATTTTCCACCTGTAATTGTCACGCTTATTGTCACGCTTATTGTTACGTTTATTAAACCGGGCCCTGTAAACTCCTCGGTAAATTTGAAAAGTACATAAAATAACTGGCCGATAAGAAAAACAAAATTATAATGTCAGAATTTGACATTTTATGTTGCCGTTTCTGTTTCCAGCATCGAAGTAGAAAAAGAAGGAAGGTGTCTTTTTTAGATTAGCAAAGTTTTTTCTACATGAGTTCGAATGATTTTCTTGTGACCACTTTTGCATTTAGAGATTACCGTTCAAATTCATTTAAAAATGTATTTGTATTGATAAACTAGCTAGCTTTTACGGTTTGCTTTCATTGCAACAAACTATCTTTCATAAAAAATACTTATTTTATAACTATCTCCCATAATCTGTATATTCTTCTGTCTAGCCCCACACCAAGAAATGGTGGTTGGGCAAAAAATCTCGAGAGAAATATATCTCAAGACAATAATTATATTACTACTATTGTATTGTATGGTATAGTCAAAGTGAATTTACGCTATGGTATGGTGCTAAGGGACCCTCCGTACGTGAGTCCGACTCACATTTGGCCGGTTTTCTTTAAATATAGTAGTTTACTTAACAACATTTTAAAAATATTGCTTTTATGACTAGTGGAGAAAAATTAGCCGTGGAATTTAAATATTCCCATTGTTTTGGCAGACGTGCCTAAACCACTGACTGAACCGATTTTGATGGTTGAGATGTCGTTCGACTGCAATTTAAGTCTGTGATTGAGTCATAATTGCAAACATGACGTGGATGTACATTGAAGATATTTATAAAAATGTTAATTGGGATTGAGATCAATACATTGAGACCATTTTTAGAATTTTTGTCTGTTTGTTTGTGCACACGTTATTTTAAAACTACTGAACAGATTTGGATTTCACGAAAGCATAGGGCTTAGTTTGGATTGGCATCAAACTAGTACCTACCTAAGTAATAAAATCTTTTCTGTTCAATTATTCATTGAAATTGGTAGGAAGCAAGTTTTTAGTTGTTTTGATATTATTTGCAGTGATTTAATTTCAGAAGTAAATAAAAATTGCATGATTTTCTTATCAAGAATTTTATACTACGTAGGTAATTTTAATCTTCTTGCTTAGAATTTATTTGAAACTGTGCGCGACTGTATTGGCAATTGTATATTGAAAAGCCGACCAAAGAGAATGGTAATAGATTTGGTATACTCTACTGTCATAATTGAAGTCATTTCAATTTGATTGAACAATATGACAAATATTATCCTAGAATTCGTTAATTTTTTTTGGAATATAACATAATTTTAGCTTTAGAAAAACACAAATAATGAATTATTCCATTCAATTACCTTTGTGTTTCAGTCATCCACAGACGGATCGAGAAAAAAATTGTCGCAATTTATTTTTAAAACATTTGACGCGGACGTGCTCCAGTAACGGCATTTCGCCGTACACATGCTATGTTCTCTTAGAACATTTGCTCAGATTCACTATTTTATTAAAAACAGCACAATCTAGGAGCCGAGTTCTAAAACAATTTTATAGCTGTGATGCCAAGTAAGGAGAAAAATACCCATGTCATTAGGGGTGTTTTTCAACATAACCTGGCAACATTCGTTTGACGTAAAACGCTTATTACACCTTCCTAAATTCAGATTCTGAAGAGGGACAGAGCTATAGGTTAAAAAAGGACGTCTTACAACGTCCCGTTCTAACCTATAGCTCTGTCCCTCAATTAGAATCTGAATTTAGGAAGGTGTAATAAGCTTTTAACCAGGCCGTAATTTTTTTTAAAAATGGTAACCTAGCCATAAAATCCATAAAAGAAAAAGTTTAACTGTCATGCGCCATTTTCATTGACAGTTTAATTTTGAAAAATTTTCAGCAAAATGTGCAAAATAATTGCTGTTTTTCGTCTTGGATTTTGTTAATGTGTGTCTTCGTGACCCTGACTGCTACCTACTGATAAAAAGTCTCATAAATAATGCTGCATGTCTGGATGTTCAGTGACTGTTGGCTGTGGTGAGTACCGTACAATACATTTATGAATATGATAAGAGTTGTAACATACAGCGCCACAAGAACTGCGGCACCGCTGTCACCACTGCTGTTACCACCTCAATGTGTAACCAAATACATCCCCTCAAATATAAACATTATTGCAAAGACGTAAGATGGCCATCTGCTAAACCTGGCCTTGTACCCGGAATTTCGCTTTTCGATATATCGCGACCGTTTCGGTCCGACTTCATTGTAACAAAGTTGACATATGAACGAAAACGTTCACGCAATTGCGAAGTTCGAATGTCTGGCTAGACAAGTTCTAGTGACCAGGAGGGGCCAACCAGAAGCAAAGTATGCTAGCCAGGTTTTGTATTCTAATCGTAGCATAGCATAAGCATATGTTCACGACTATATTCCCCGAGGGGGTAGTCAGAGATATTCTGAAACCTGAGAACATCCACGTTTCACCAGTAGTACCTAAACTCAGTCCAGTGTGACAGGGGGTGAGCCCGTTGCCACTTATAATGGACAGTGGGTACAAAACATGCTTCAAAATTGAAGCACGCAGGTTTCCTCACGATGTTTTCCTTCAACGAAAAGCCAGTGGTGTTACAAATCGTACATAAATTCCGAAAAACTCATTGGTACGAGTCGGCGTCGTGAACGGGGATCTAACCATCGCCTCCTGCACGGTAGGAAATGTTACTCGCCACTGGACACCACCACGGCTATTATATTAGATATCGTATCGTCAAAATTTACACTGAAAAAATGTATTGTTGGTAGTTATTTATGAATTAAAAAGGTGTTAATTATTTCCTTTTTCGTTATAGGTGCACCTCATCCTTATCCTAACTAACCCAAGAAAAAGGCAGTGAACTGTTTAAAACAAGGTGTCACAAGGATTGGTGGCAAGGCAATATTATGGAATTGGAAGATGAATATATTTTCAAGAATGGAAAAATGTGTCAAATACATTTCGAACAAGTTTTTGCAAGCACGTGGTCGAAAAATCGTAGTACCATCGCTTTCAAGTTGGATTAGCACAGTCCAGGGCATTACATCACTCGTGTTGCGGAATTTCAACCAAGATCCCCGTGAAAATTTCTTTGGGGCGCGCGCGGCTGATAAGAGCGCATGGGCAAAGTAATACCAAACCATCCGATACCATCCGTCGAAAGGTAATTTTCGATTGCTTTGCCCAAATAGAAATCGTAGCAAATTAAATTTTAAAGGAGGACTATAGACGGTATTTGCCATTATTGTAACATAATTAGCATAGATTTCTGTTTGCTTCTGTTTTTTGTCATGCTGGGCACATAAACAAAAAACTTACGTGGGCATGCAAGCATGCATTCATATGCTCACGACTATATTCCCCAAGGGTGTAGTCAGAGACATTCTGAAACCTCATAACATCCACGTTTCCCTAGTACGAGTAGTACCGAAACGAAATAAAACAAAATTATAGTGCGTAGATATTTGTTAATTTACTAAACATCGTATTGTCATCAATAAATAAATAAAATCTGGAACTCCGCACTTTGACGAAAGTGATAAAATTTGCAAATGAATACCTACTCATTATGTTTAAAATAAAACACGAAAAGTTAAAAAGTAAAAATGACTTTTATTTGGAGCTTAACATTACCTATTCATGTTTATTCTGCATTATTTTGTACGGCTGTTTTTTAGCTATACAATATAATAATGCTTAATAAACATGAATAATAAAATACCTACAAATTTTCATAAATAAGCAGGGATAGACGTCTATGTATGTGTGGCATGTGTGTGTGCATGTGTGTATCGGTGAATACATTACTTTTCCGACTACTCTCCTAGATGGTGCTACTAGTTTATAACAACAGAGACGGCGAAGTGACCAGTCTATTTCCGTATATTAAACTGTAGTCTTTGGCCGTACAATGAAAAAAATCAGAAACAAGGATAATTTTGCAGTTGTCACAGGATGTCAAAAGCTTGAATTTGTTCGCCATTTTGTATGGTAATCACAATATTTGATTTTAAATAATATGTTTTCAAAAATATTAGTGTTTCAGACTGGTATTTCAAAAAATCGATTCATTATGTTTTTTAAATTTATATAAACTTTCTTTTTACGTAAACTGTAAATTCAACCGTGTAACGTAACCCTTCTAAAAATGTTCCTAAAGTAACCCCATTTTTAGCTATATTTCGACGAACAGTGGTCGGATTTTATGCGATTACTAAAATAAATTATATGAAACATACAAAAAAACGATTCATTACATTTTTAAGTAAAGGCAGTTCTTTCATAATAAATATAAAACACTGGATATGCAATAGCATATCACTGAAAACAATGTTCCTAAAAGTAGGGGTTTTAGAAAATATACCCTTAAACAAAGGCCAAATAAAAACAGCTTACATTTCAGATTAACATTTTCTTTCAAAAGCTTAAAACATAAACGTATTAATTCTCATTCGTAAGCAGTTCAAGGCCCCTGAAGGTTAGATTACAAGCAGCAGTCTATTTGTGGACGGCACGTGTGCTGACAGACGGCAGATGTCTTCAAGAGTACTTACTTGCGTAGTTGCGAAGCTTGCTTGTGGTCAGTGTATAGCTACGAGTATGTAGGCTGTCTCGTGGAGTTAGTTTTAAAAGGTTGTGCATCCAACATTCTTATGTGACCTATACATGGGAGGCAGTCTTTGAGATTGTAGTCGACTGCAAATGTCTTAAGACTTTGCCCTTCTTAAATTGAATGAGTTCATCCCGCCTTCCCATTTCTGCTATCGGACTTCCAGACGCACCGCGAGATCACCCCTTGTTGGTTGACATTCCAAATATCCGCACCAAACGCCTTTCAGTACCTTTTATAATGCGCAAAGCCAAGGAGTGGAATGCTCTGCCTGCGTCAGTATTTCCGTAATATCCTCCTTCTGGGTAAGCTCGCTACATCTTCGACCCCATCTTTGTCCTGAGGACAGGATTGAGGTCAAGAGCAAACCCAAACGAAATTAAAAAAAAAAGTTTTATAATATGAATCTAGAAGTGTTGTTCGATGTGCATTTATTTGATCGAGGTCTACTCTAACAACGTGTGAACAAAATGTACAAGTTACTTTAAACGTTCGTAAATTATAAGACTCAAATTAACCTTATTAGTCCAGTCATTTTAGAGTTTCCTTGTATGGACACCCTAACAATAATTCATCTATCGCTGAAACTTTGCAGTGTGATAAAGTAAAGTATACAGATTACGGTTGACAAATAATCTAGGACCGGAAAAAATTAAACCTAGATTATTTGTCAACCGTAATCTGTATACTTTACTTTATCACACTGCAAAGTTTCAGCGATAGATGAATTATTGTTAGGGTCAAACCCTAAAATGATTGGACTAGATCGGGTGAAATGATCTGCTCGCGGTTCGTGCACTGTCAATTATATCGATTGGCAGTCGGTAACACGGTTAAATAATTTTCAAGTTCAGTGGGTTTTCAACCTGTGCGGTTTTTATAGACTTTTTATAAGCCAGTCTTTAAGATGCAATTCGTGAATCGTATCTTTTCTTAGTATTAAAACCGATATCTTTTTGCAGAACTGTATAAAGGTTTTTAACAATAGTAAGATAATATTATAGTTGTGAGTTTGCTAGTGTGTGTGTGTGTGTGTGTGTGCGTGTATACATGTTGAGAGATGGAACCTTTTGAAGGTTAGCCAGTAAGTAGAGGGCACGTGCAGAGCGTCGGCAGTGGCTTCAAGTGTACTTACATAGTTGTGAAGCCCGTTCTAGTGGACACTGAATAATAAGAGGCTCTCGTCATTTAGGCAATTAGTGTGTCTATATTTGCATCAGTATTTTTGAAGTACAGGCTTAATCTAATATAATCGTACTTTTAAAAAGGCGACGAAAATCAATGGCTACTTTAATATCCACTCTCGGCGTCAAAAATTTTAATTAAGAGTTTTAGCCTCGATGTTGATTTGCTTTTGACTTCAAAGTTGAATCTAAATTGAAGCTAGAACTGGTTCTATAGTAAATTCAAACTCTTTCCATCTGAAGAAAAGTTTTACTTATATAACAGAAATTATTGTTGTTTCTTTCTACAGAAATTACCGAAACAACAAGGTATACAATTAGATTGATTTACTCGCAAAGTTTCCCGTTCCTAAGCTCTCAGTTCGACCCAATTCACTTATTTACGTGCAGGTGGTAAAAGGTGAGGCTTAATATAGGTAATTTCAGGGGTAAATGGGCTGCTTACGGTATACTTTTGGTCAGGTTAGATTCTTGTGCTAGTGTTATGTAGAACTATATACTATTACCTATTCTGGAATAGCGTTTTAAACATGAAAGTTTCCAGACTGAACGTAAAACAAAGTCTTTTCTAAATAAAGTTGTCACGAGAACCCATGGCACAATAACGTAGCTGTCGGTATAAAATAGGGTCTATGGCATACTGCAGGGGTGGCATGGCGACGCGATAAACGTCTCATCGCGCCTTTTATCGTATTTTCCGCGATACCGCCAAACCTGTATCTACGGAAAGTAAGCTATAAGGCGCGATAAAACGATTATCGCGGCATCATGCCACCGCCGCCCATGCTTATTTATAATATAGCAAAGTAGCATTAAAGACATTCATTGTTATTTCATGAATTTTCCATATAAATAAAGTTTCTAATAATTATGCTTTGAACGAGAACTAAACTTGAATTTTGTCCTGAATTAAATCTAATCGTAATTTGATTTTTATAAAAGGTAAAAGGAACTTAATTCCCCCTCTCTAAGTAGGTACATCAAAAGGAGCAATTCTTAGAACAGTGTATTATTCATGATTCATTTCATGATATTATTTTAACAAGATTTTACCTTAAAAAAACGGCCCCTTTTTTTCGTTTTTCAAAATTTGTATGTTTAGACCTTTAAAAAACCTATAAAAGTATTCTATGAAAATAGCTTTAGGCTTTCTTTATTGAGAAATCTTTTTTAATGTGATGAGGGCGCCACTGGACTCCGAGAGCCCTCATAAGGTAGGGAAGAAAATGGGCTAATAGCGCAATAATTCGGTAAATTGACCCGAGGGCAAAAACTCGCAATATATCTTAGAATAATGTTTATTCTGAAAGACCGTTTCTTGGAACTATTGAAGCCTTTTATATATGTTTTTATAAATGTTTATCCTTCTTCTCGTTTAGTTTTTGTCCGATGGTAAACTATAACTTTTTAATCTACAGAACATTGGATAAAGTTTTAAAAACTACCAATATAAATACATAAATAGTGCGACTATTTGTACAAAAGAGTCAAAAACATTTTTGATATTTTCAAAAAGATTAATATAAAAGTAGGTACTACCTTAGATCAAAATAAAATGAATGGATAGGCCTGAAGTGCGGTAAGTTGAAGCACACTACTGGTGCACTTGGTCCATACAAACTAGCGCCATTATCTGTCAAATCTAGGGCACTTGCATACAAGTGACAAGTAAACCTTTCATTTGTTTTGCCTCATTTTTCTGGTTTGAAATGTTCGCGTAAGGCCTATCCATTAATTCTATTTTGATCGAAGGGTACTACTTTGATACTGTACTGTGGCTAATTAGGTATAATATTATATACATATTTAGCTACTTTCATGTATTGAATTTAATTTGATCTTGGAATGATTTTTGATTGCAGCAATGTGTTGTGCCTTGCCTTCAGACAAAGATACAAAATAATAGTTCGACCGACTGAACTAATTTGTAATAAAAACGCAATAATTTCGCAATATCGATTGCTTTGTTTGTTTATTCGTGTTCGATGAACTGCAAACTGGTCATTGTATGGAATTGAATGACCCAACAAAACACTCGGTTAAGTAACTTGATGAAACTGCATTCGATGTGATTTCTGAATTACCTACTTTTTTATACTCATTGACCAAGAACTACCTTTTTACAGTTTTCCATTTTGTCAAAGCCAAATTATGCAATAGTATAATATGCATAATAAAAATTGTATTTGCAGATATTACTATTTATTTGTGTATCTATATTTTATACTAGCTTTTGCCCGCGATTTTGTTCCCGTATCTACTGAACAACTTTCTTTCTCTATGGGGCCAACATCGAAATCGCGAAAAAAAAATGTTGGTGCCGTAGAGAAAGTTGTTCAGTTTGACAGTCTGATCATCCCTATATCAGCATATTAAGAAGGACCCTTAGATAGCCCTGTACTTAAGAATAGTTTAGCTTTCTATTCGTGAAAGAGTTACAATTACCACCTACATTTTCCTCTTTATAATATTAGAAATATTTGTTTACGATACGTGCTACAAAATAGTTTGAAAGTCAACTAAAGTGAATATATTCAACTAAATATTATTTTTGTATGGTTTTAACTCGTATTTCATATCAACTTGTGTACCATAGTGTCTCATCTTCACGTATCTCATATAGTTTGCTTTAGCATCTAATGTGAATATTAACCCTGTTGGCCTAAAGGTTGCTATCAAAGGTCGTAGGGGTCAGTTCAAAAGTATAATAATGAAATAACGAATATAATGGCAGATATAAAGTGGTAATAAACATTGTGTGGTCTCTTTTATGAAATGTTAAGGATTTTCTCTTCGGAACGTGCTCCATTAAGTTAGAATTAACGAGTGTGTTATGAAACTTATAAACTATAGTCGCATCGCAGACTTTTAAATGAACAAAATGGACAGATTTATTGAAGGATTACTTTTGAGTAACTCTCGTTCGCGATCATTTCATCATTGCTTAGTTTTAAATCTTAGACATTGATAAAAAAATATTAATTTTGTAGATTATTTACAGAAAATAATCTCTCTCACAACATAGGTTCCTTTTGCCGGTTTTTTAAGGGGATGATCAGACCATCAAAATTGAACAACTTTCTCTATGGGACCAAATGTGAAATTTCATACAAAACTGCACACCTAAACTTAATGTTTATTATTTAAGCTTTAAATTAAGCTTGTTAATATGATGATGATGGGCAAAACGGGCATTTACTTTTTCAACGCAATACAGAGCACAGATTTTATATAAGCAATTTGTATATTATTCAGCTTTTATACCTCCTGCGAGGCAAAGTCCGCCTTTTCTATTCATATTAAACGAATTCAGAATATAAAAGCTGAATACAGAGAAAAAAAGTCATGGTGGTGGTGGCGAGTAATTATGTCTGCCGAGCTCCTGCACTAAAAACTATAAAAACTCTGAAAATACAGTACCTCGGTCACATTATTCTGCAGGGGATAATTTTGGGGAGACGAATGCCTGGTGAATGGTTCGATATGAACACCACCTCACTGTTCAGGGCTGCAGTCTCCGAATAGCCCTTAATCTAAGGATAGCCAACCTCCGATAGAAGATGGCACCTCAAGAAGAAGACGATGAGTTATACATAGCATAACAATCACTAATGCTGTAGCAAAAAAATAGGCAGTCAGCAATAGTGGAATCTATATAGGCTGACTGCCCAGGGTGCGCCAGACAAATTCGGGTTTCGTCACTCAGGGGTCGAAAGAGCCTCGTGTTTTTTGTAGGTTACGAATGATTTTCCTTTTTACCCGACTGCACGACGCAAAGGAAGGGTAATGTTTGAATTTTGAAAATCGTTCCAGTAATTGCATGTTATTGAACCTTGAACATAACCGCACCGTTCTCAAAAACAACGATCGACGCCCTGTGGATACGCATAAATGTTTAGGATTGATCATTTGAAAAACCTCGTTGATCCTCAATTATCAAAAAGACTGATATTGTCTCAGAAGTCCTGGAAGGTCGTTAGTGTTATCTCTGTTTACACAAACTTTGTACAAAACCCTTTTGATATTAAATCGGATCGTTTTCGTGAAATGGTTTCGGGATTGGGGTCTAGGGTGGTTAAAATTCACGATAAATTATTTAAATTGAGTTTAATTTTAGTCTGGATGTCTGTGCATTTTTTATTATATACTCTGAAATTGAATCCGAGATCAAAAATTCAGAGTATAGACATCAATACAACGAAATTAGTCTGCGAAGTGCGAAAGTGCTAAGGTCATTGGTATTGGTTGAGCGGGCTCGTTTTCCGCAACTCGACGCTCTAGGTAGGCGCCTATTTTGCGTGAGATGGAAATGACTTCACTCTACCATCCCAGGTCTTCCGATGTTGCTGAAGACTTCTGGAAGAGACCCCGGCGTTCCCGTTGTGGTGTCCGATAGTGTGCCAGCCTGTTAAAGACAATAAATACTAAAATCAAGAAAGACAATGGTATCCCTACGCAAGGCATGATGATAAGGAACTACATAAGCAGCTCATCATAATGATGAGAAGCTATTTTAGAGCGTAGGCGTTGACGGAGCGGTATCGCCACGTCACCCTGATATTTCTGAGATCAATCAGATTCGCGGCGATAACGTTCAATAAAAATCGCGGCGAAATCGCTTATGATCAAAAATGTTAAATGTATCGCGGCTACAGCAAAGCTCGAGTTTGGTTCTAAATGAAACGGTCGCGAATTCGTAACGAAAATGTTTTTACGACAATTAACTCTTATAATCCTGGAGGCGGCACGCAATTAAAGCTATTTTTAGAATCTTCATTTAAGCTAAATTAACACTGCGAGAAACATTACTTGTAAGGTTAAAGAGGTTAAGGCTTCTGTTTTAAACGGCTGAATCTCTTTAGGCGTCCCTTTGGGTCATTGTTGACAAAAGCCGAGAGGAGATTATGTGTAAAAAGAACCAAAACGTGTAAAAAGTGCCACTGTGACATATTCGCTCTTTATAAGTTACGCCGTGAGCTATATAATACTTTAATATATAATACTTTCATCGCAGTATAATATAAAAAAAAACAATAGTATAAGTAAAAGTATAATAGTATAATATAAAAAACATTATTCATAACAATTTTATCCCTGACTGTACTTATTAAGAGCGAAAATGTCACAGTGGCACGAATGGGTATAAATTTAAATGCATTTTAAATATTTTTAATGATCCCCTGACGAGTGGACCAAACGGGAGTTAAAATAAATCAAGAATGTCACAAACGGGAAGGTGGACCATAGCGAGTGGCACAAACGGGAACGACTCTGAAGATATGTGTGTTTTTTTCCCCTATCTCTGCCTAGCTTCATTGTACCGAAGTAAACGAGGACAGAATGATGATGTAGTCTTTGAAACGTGTGTTAATCGTCAAAACATTTTGATCTCACTGTCATTAATCCTAAGAGTTATTGTTACGAAAACGAAAGCTTTCTAAGCCTTCGCCGAGGCAAAGCACACAGCCATATAACAAAACAGCCTAAATAAACAAGTGCATGTGAGCACTGTAGAGTCCCAAACGTGGCGCAGTCCGTGGGCGTCTAAACCCTTGTGAAAGCCTCTCGGAAGCGACAACAATCCAACGTGCTTCCTCTGTCTACTCGCGACCTAGTTTACGATACTCGTCTCCAGTGTTTACTCCAAACATAGGGGCAACAAATGTGTAGCCAAAACTGATTTTTGGGGCCTACTTCATGTTGTTCGCTCATAAATACAGAAAAAGCCGAACTTCAAATACTTAAATTTTACTTTTTCTCTGGAGATAAGAAATCGTTTAGTACCTATAAGATAAGATATGTGGTTTGATAAATCTAAACTATTATAAAACTGTAATAGAAGAAGATAATTACAGAAATAGATTTCTGTATGGTTTTTAGCTGTCCCTGATTCCTAATCACCAATTTTTTAATTTTTTATCTGAATCTGAAATGTGAAACTATAATGTACCGATTTTGATGAACTTGTTGTGTTTGACAGCTTATGATCAGACTGACAATCTGGTATACAATTTATCTCGCTACGATGACGGGATCCCGTGCGGACGAAGTAGAGGGTAAACCGAGCTAGTTATTAATTAAAGTTCAGTAGTGTAGGGTAAAACCTGAAAGCCCTGAAAACATATCACATTCTACAAACATTATTCTATTATTAATTCAAACGGTTTTCATGTTTTGCGATCGATGGTAACATGTAAATCTGATACCTAACCTTTATTCAGGAGCCCTGTATGACCTTGTATTCTTGTCACGAAATTACCCTTGGATCAGTGAGCTTGATATTTTAGTCTAACAAAAACCTTGGAAGAGGTCCTCAATCCACAAATAAAGTTGGGGTAATACAAATGTTTGTGTTTACAGGCCTTGCGGCGGTCGCATTAAATTTGTCGCCTCACTAACTTGGCGCTGTGACGTCAAGGGACGCCATGCCATGTTTACATTACCGTTGTGTTAGATAGCCTAGCTAGATTTTGGTAGATGGCTTTTTAGTGACATGTCACATATTATTTAACTTTAATTACTAACGCGCGACGCTGGCCATGTTGTTATTATTTTCCCTATTGAGATCGGTACATAAGCCATTGCAAGAATTTAATCCTCTGCCTAATTGGGTATTCAATAACTCATAAAAGACATTGCCCAATCCCGTTTCGCATATAAAACTGGTAAATTTGAATTTTTTAATAAATCCCACTGCAGAAAAGGTAATTTCCATTTCATTGGGAAGTATGATATTCCTCCTGTTTTGTATATAATTTTAGCTATCATAGTCTTTGTATTTGTTCTTTGATCATACTCATTCGTTAGTTGCGCAACGATTCGAAACGAATACAGTTCATCACGTGGGCAATGGCTTTTTTCGAATTAGTCATTCGCCATAGTAATTAGTCAAAGGATATCTTATAATCGTTTGCTATTCTATGAGCCGGAAAGACGGCCCGTGGACTAAGGCAATATCGGAGTGGTGGCCAAAAGAATAAAGGGGTCAGATATGGATCAAATTGGCATAGGACCGTGAGGAGTGACGCAATAAAATTGAGGTATAGCCCAGCAGCGGGTCGCGTGGGCTGATTTGATTGATTGATATATACAACAAACATATTTTCTAAATATACAAATACATGCTGAAGTATTCCCCATTTTATAAATCTACGTGTTCTTGAATACCTGTGCTACAAGGTTGATAGCGAAGGTTGAATCAACTGAATCAGAGCATTCTGTCTCATATCAATATTTGCTTGTCCTACATTAATGTTTCATATCGGAAGTGTTACCGTATCGTTTGTATAAGACTCGTGGCTTCAGCGTTGTTCTTTATTTAGGGTTCCGTACCTCAAAAGGAAAAAAGAACCCTTATAGTATCACTTTGTTGTCCGTCAGTCAAGACACTTTTTCTTCTGATATACAGGGTGTAAAAAAACCCCGTTGAAGGCTGCTTAAGACCATCAAACTGAACTACTTTCAATATGGAACCAACTTCGAAATTGCGAAAAAAAATCAGCTGTCCCATACATTTGAGTAGAGTTGGTACTGCAGTTTTGTATGAAATTTTTTTTTTTTTTTCGATATTTCGATGTTGGCTGTATAGTGAAAGTTGTTCAGTTTGATGGTCTGAAGCGACCCTAAAAGGCTCCAACATGTTTTTTATACACCCTGTATACAGTTTACTCTTCAAAAATTATGCCTCGCAATTCCTGACCTCATTCCAACAAACGAATCCATTTCATTATCTATTTATGGACACTTTCGTCGCCTCGACGAAGCGAAGGTGGAGCAAACATTAATTTCCGTGTCCCGAGGCAAATGTCAGGGTTACAATTGTCTTTCGTGACTCCCGAATGGACGGAAGGGATGTTCGAGCATTCAATATAATACTATACGGTAGGTACGTCCCCCCGTGTCCATGTATAAGCTCGTTTACGTTATTAGAAAGTAAAATCATCTTCATGAGCTTAATATCTCAAACCCAACCGCGTCAAATGCGATCCACGCTTAAAAAATTTAGTATTTGTGTAAAATCGTTATTTCCAGGTGTCAGACAAAGATTATCTAAGTACTTACATTACATTAGGTACTACTTTTTTTAAGTACCTAGCCTTCTCTGTCCTGGTTCCACTGCTGGGCATAGGCTTCCCTTCTTCTCCATTCCTCCCTATGCAATGTAAACTCGGGCCAACCCCTAAAACAAGATAAATATTATTTTCTCCCCTCCGGACGGAAAGCGTCAATTTTCGTCCCGCTGCGCTTAACGAAGTTGCCGCTTTCCACCTCCATCGAGGAGAACAATAGTATACTAACCTCGGGCAGTAAATAAGAAAGTCTCAGATCACATGTTTGTTGCACAATTACATGATATCTGAGACCTTTCTTACTTTCCTGACCTCCGACCTCTCCTACTACTATCTTTTGTCCGCGACTTCGAGCGCGTTTTCTGATTTTTGACAAATCCTTTCTCAGTGCACCTCTACATGCTCTGTATTCCAAATGTCATGTCTCTATCAACAGTGGTTTAGGATGTGCGTTGTCTGTCAGTGGGTCACGGAACAGTATTAGTAACTTAAGTATTAAGGAAAACTAAAAAAGTTTCACAGTAGGTACCCGCCACATCACAAAGCTACCCTACTCGTCGTGGTAGCGGTGATTCTCTGTTTCAAAGCTACCGAAACCTGTTGGACCAGCTATGACTAAAGCGGGGATCACAAGTCGAAAAATTTACTTAAATATTTTTCCTTATGATTCATAAAATTCTTGTAACGTATGGTAGGTATACCTTTATATATTAGAATGGACATTACCTTGAGGTACGAAAACTCCTAAAAAACTTTAGGGATTTAGCTTTAGGGGGTCGCCTGAACTTGCAAACCTTTTATGACGAAATGTAGTGTGGTCTTTATGAAATAAATTTAAATGGCATACGTTAAATTTGCCATGAAATTGGTATTCAAATATAATGTAACTTTGTTACACGTGATTGATCAATACAATAGAATGAAAAACCATTTAACTGGTAAGTAGTTCTTTTTTATAAAAACAATTTATTTGTTTGGTCTAATAATCGCTTGTTCCATTTCATTGTTTCAACTGTGAGAAATGATTTAATGGATAATGACTTCAAAGGAATTCTTTCTCAATAAACGCCAGAACAAACTCATAACTTTTTGTAACTTTTACTTGTGCCAAAAACAAAAGTTTTGTACATGGTTTGTCGATTAGATATGACGACGCTAGATCGGAAAATTTATCCAGCCAAATCAACTTGATAAAAACAGAACCGACTTTCTATGAAATCGGTGCCAAGCAATATAGAAATGGCGCATTCATAATCAGACAATGTTGCTTGTTGTTGTTGTTGTTCAATATCGGGAACTCAAATATACTAAAACGCGGTAAGAACCCGTTAAAATGTTTAATGTTGCTTAGAATTTGCATCAGAGATTAAAATGAGAAAAGAAATTTTAAGGACAGGAATTATTTTATCTTTACAGATTTTGAAAGTCGTTCTTGTTCAACTTAATAATAGAAAACTCTTTCACATTATGGAGATTCATATGTGAAAGAATAACCAAAGTCGGTGCAGAAGTTTTTGAGTAAATTCCGTTTTATGCATACAATAGCAAGAGAACATCCTTTTGAAGTATGTCAAAAAGGCCAAGTAAGTCAACCTCGGAACCTGTATGAAGTGATGTGAGAAAATAAAAGGTCTCTGGTGCAGTGGAACCCTTAAAATTCGATCAACGGTCATGATCTGTGGTCTCGAGTCTTCCTAACACCCTTATGAACCCAAATATTCTCGTCGAAAAGTTTGGAAGAGAAACAGTAAGACAAATCATAATTAATCCTTGAAAAACGAGCTCAATAAAATTTGTGTGAAATGATAACTTTTTATTCTTTTGTGGCTTTCTGAGCTACAATAATAGCACCATCATAAATCATGTCTACCTTTTAGCATTATTACGTAAACCTACGACGGCAAAATGTTGTCATCATAACATAATTTGCCATTCTGTGACTCGTGTAAAGACTTTGCGGCTATGACGTCACTGGTTATGAAAGAAAGCTACGTTACTTGCGTTCAATATCAGTGCCGTAGCGGTCAACGAATAATTTATCTTGTAGATAAGCGGTGAATATATAACGATTATTGATTGGTCCTGTAACTTTCTCCATAGCAACTCAAGATCCCTAGAATAATTTGTTTAAAGCTATAGATGTTTAAAACGCTCGTTAGAATCGAAAAGGGTAGCATAATAACTGATGTTGACGGATAAGCTGATGATATCTTTGGCTTCACATGAGTGATGAAACTAAAAGTTTAAAAAGTTGACTTCTCATATTGGCATTAAGACTTTACGGACTGGAAGTCAAAAAAAGGGCCAAGTACGGAAGGATAAACCGGTAAAACGAAGGCCAATTCCGAAGATGCGCCTTTCATTTTCCCTGTTTATAAATTATCTAGACGCACTTCCTCATTTTTCTTCCTCATTAATTACGTATGTTAAAAGTTAAAACAAGTATTCTTGATTTTTATCATCGTTTCCGCAGTTTGCGTCTGTGTCTTTATCGATATATCAATGTTCATTGTGGCCTGTATTTTAATATTGTAATAAGATAATACAATGCGTTCTATTTATACGGAAAAGCCCTGGATTCTTGATTTTTTCTTGTATCGTTTTATTTAAATATTCGATTGTCGTTTCTTCTTCCTACCGTTTATCGGGCTTAGGTCGTAGTATCATTAGGTGGTTTCGGACTCTGCTGACTATAACCCCGAACTAGGAAGTGATGTTCATACCAACTGAACCTATTACATTGCCTTATATTTGATTTCATTATTATTTACTAGTTTGATTTTAATACTGGAGGTTTCTTCTATTTTGCTTTTCCGATTAAAGATGTCTGGTGATGATTAAAAATGCTTTACAAAGACAATGGAGCGCTAAATATAGCAAGAACACAAGTTCATAATCAATTATTACGATTAAAGGCGCAAACGTGCGATCACGTGGTCACGTGTCCCATGAGAATAGCTGGTTGTTTTGTAAGCAAAGCTGTATCTATTCCGAGAAAGGTTTGGTAAATGTTTGGTTTCGGAGGAAGTCGCTTTTCCTCGCGACTTCGTTCAGTCATATTTATGGATAATTTACGACGGTCTTCTTATCGAGTGGGCTGCAAAGCCCTGGTGTCAGAGTTTATTCAAACCGCCTTACGGCCTCTGACGTGGTTTTTATGTAACGACTACTACCACCAGTGATAGTAGCCGGGACCAACAGCTTAACGTGCCATCCGAAGCACGGAATCATCTTTCTTTTCAGACAATCAGGTGACTCAGCCTGCAATGTCCTAACCAACTGGGGTAGATATTTACGACGGTGGTGTTTACAGTTGCCCTATACTGCATTCCAAATAAGGACGAAAAGATATTCCTATTCCTGTATAGCTTTCTGGCCAATGCTGATTAGCAAATAAGATTTATTTATGAGAAAGATATACTATCCAACGTATCTTGGACGTTCTGGACGAAATCTGTTTTAAGAATAAGTGAGAGGAAGTGTCTCAAATCTCTGTTTTTGAGTATAGATTAAAAAGCATCCCTACGCAATCATCCTAGGTGTGAATGCACAAAATCTCACGTGTTTGCAAACACGTGGCGTCGCTGCATGCAATCTTAATTGGTGCAGCGGCTAACTACTACACATGGAATGTCACAAATAGATATTTGTCGCTCGCTCGTTGGTGATTGCTTTGGAAATGGTTTGTTTTGGATAGGGCTAGGATTTTAATGGCGTCGGATTTGAACTATTCTCCATCAGGTGAATAAGTTAGTAAATGTAGCTTATTATCTTTCAGTGAAAATTCACTTCTGAGTAATTCTATTGTAAATGCTTACTCCCAGCTCTACGGACTTCAAAAACCGTATAAAGGATTTTCGAGGAGAGTTTTATTGTTATCAGAAGCTTGTAGCTACACCTGTATCACGTCTTTTATCTCGTTCGTTCGCGCGCAAATAGAAAGAGAGCGAAGGTGTGATAGCGCTGTATCACGGTGGCATGCTACCCATGCAGGTATTTCTATTTATCCGAGAGCGAGAATGCAACTAATGCTAGAAATGAATGAGCCCAAGCGCTTGCAGAAGAATTTGGACGTTTCCTCTGCATAATGTTAGAAT
Organism: Agonopterix heracliana; assembly: GCA_963693445.1. Lineage (NCBI taxonomy): Eukaryota > Metazoa > Arthropoda > Insecta > Lepidoptera > Depressariidae > Agonopterix > Agonopterix heracliana. The sequence goes on from OY856327.1 coordinate 5,101,547, forward strand.
TTACAGGTGTCTGTTTCTGAAAGCCCCAGTTTGTGCAGATGCTTGCTTAAGTTGCAGTGTTCATTCAAGGTAGATAGTAATCGAGGTGCTCGAAAGGCCAGGCGCGAGTGCTTTTGCGTGTTTAAGTGCCAGTGTATCTGAACAGAGCTATTGGTTCTGAGTCAAGCCTGCCTTACACAAATCGAAGGTCAATAGATAGGTACTAAGATGAATTATGTAGGCGTCCAAGCCAAAAGGGTCCAGACAAATTCTTCTTGTAGGTACTTACTTACAGGAAAGTGAATGGAATTGTAAACTTGTAATTTTTACTTCTTATGATCAAGCAACTTGACGGTGGCGACGGGCTCACCCCCCGTCACACTGGACAGAGTTTCGGTACTACTGGTGAAACGTGGATGTTCTGAGGTTTCAGAATATCTCTGACTACCCCCTCGGGGAATATAGTCGTGAGTATGCTCAGTAGAGCATAGCATATGTGCTATGCTATGATCAAGCAACTTACTATTACCAGACCAGAATAATGTTACAACATGAGTGCAATAAATGATTTCTATTTCTATTCTAGTGTCCGAATTCCACTGGACCCCATATAAGTACAACAATTTTATGTATTGGTTTTACCACTATTAGCCAAAATAGCCATTAGACAATGTTGAAAATTTGGTTTCGTCTAGCGTGAGAGAAATTGTGAAAGACTTTTGTTATAAAATTTTGTGTTTTATTTAATGAAAAACCAACAAGCAACATCATCAAAAGAGATTTCAGTTAACGTTTAATTAAATGAAAACCTTTTTCAAACAGTAGGTACTGAAGTTTGTGTAACCTATTTTAGCTCACAGTTTATATGCTCTACGGAGGCATAAAGGTCGTGAACCTCTTGCCTTATTTAATATTATGAGTGCCCTGAAACTTTAAATAGACGGTGAATTGTTGTTTATATTCTCTTTGTAAATGTATAAAGATGTTATTTCTATCTTCTATCTGCATAAAAATGAAATGGTGTTTGTTTTTTTTTAAATGTTCGTCATGGTCCGAATTCGGTTTTAGGGGGGGAAAGGTCAAGTGTGTTACACTGCAACGCATGCCAGGCATATATGGTTTAGAAAAGCTTTACTTCGCTTACACTTTCACTGCTAACTAAGCTCAAAAAAATTATCATCGCGCAGTGATAAAATTGACGCCCCTTGTAGGTCGTGCGCACAGTCGGTAACGTTTAATGGACTAACGTGGCTCACCTCGTGGGTCACCCGCGCAGTCGTAAGGTTTTCGGAGACTCTCGCGGTAGGTCATGAGCACAGGCGAAATGCAATAGAACTGACCCCCTACGTGGGTTCCTACGAACAAATAAACAAATAATAAGTTTGTTCGTAGGTGGGTTCTTAAACGCTGCGGCCCATATGTTGCTGTCCTACGAAGCTGCTGGCTTAAATGCTCAGAAATAAAGTTAACAGAAACGCTCATTAAAGTTAATCCTCCATTAAATCTCTTGCTAGCTTTTACTACGTCAACAAGACAATGACAACAAGACATGCTGTGTCTCATGACTGTGTTCTGTTTGCCGATGACACCACTATAGCCATACGCGATACTGGTGTTATACCATATGAACAAGAAATCAATGACACCCTAGAAAAGACAATTCAGTGGTTAACTGCTAATAATCTCAAAGTCAATGTTAGTAAAACAAAGTATATGCAGTTTCATACTTATCAGGGCCAACCACAGAGCTTGTGTGTTAGTTACCGAAATGAGCCTATTGAAGAATTAACGTACACTAAGTTCTTGGGTTTCACTCTTGACTGTCACTGTAACTGGAGGGAGCATATAAATAATGTGTGTTCAAAAATCAACAGTTTTGTACATGCTCTCAGGCGTGTCAGCCAAGTAGTGTCAAGACAGGCAGCCATAACCGCATACAATGGCTACGTTGCCTCAGTAATACGGTACGGAATTATGTTATGGGGTAACGCTACAGACGTGGACAGAGTTTTTATAATGCAGAAGCGTTGTATGCGTGCTATTTTCATGCTAAAACAAATTGATTCTTGTCAGCCGGTGTTTAGAGAGTTCAAATTGCTGACTGTACCGTGTTTATATATTGAATCGATATGTATCTTTGTTCACAAGAATCGTCACATCTTTCAACAACTACAAGAGGTATGTATTCGACCACTAAGATCTCAGTACATAAACAAACTGTACATGCCCTCTACTAGACTAGCTGTTACTTCAAAGAGTAGTTTCATAATGTGTATAAAATTATACAATCAACTTCCAGATTCCTTTAAGCAACTTAGGCAGAACATATTTAAAAAAAACATTGAAAGAATGGTTAGTTGAAAGATGTTTCTACAACACGAAGGAATTCCTAGATTATAGATTGTAGATAGGACCAACTATGACTCACCTTGTGTTTGATAATTTAGTTTCTTGTGTTTGTAAATAATTTAATACCTGACATGTACCTGACCTAGCTTATTATTTTTTCTTATATATTTCTTGTTATAATTCGGTATGTCAAGTTTTTTTTTGGAGGGCTGAATCGAAAACCATTTCGAGATAATTGTCTCAATAATCATATTTTCTACGTCAAAGATTTTAAAATGAAAGGATTACAAATATTTTAAATAAAATAACGTCGTTTTTCGGTACGCTCAGTGACGTCACTGGCATACCTGTGAACTCCTTGTTAAACATAAAATCAACTTGAAATACCCGGCCATTAAGGGTCGGCACTACCCTAATCGGGCAAAACAGGGTTCGGCGTTCCGACTTTTGAGGATAGTAAATAGCTATATTTAGAAACAAAATTAATACCATCGCTTCTTTAAAAGATGAAGTACAAGATGAACAAAAAAAATTTCAGTAAAATTGTGTAATTACATCAGAAAGTAATCGAGAATTTCATGAAAAACTCCAGAATAGCACTGCCGCGTTCCGAGTCCTGTGATTTAGTGAAACAAAATAAAACAACAAAATATATTTCTAATCAATGGCAAAACATCAAAGAACACTTTAAACAAATCAGTTTTTCGATACGACTTCTAGTTTTTTTGCAATTTGTTACCAAAAATCACATATTTTTTTGGACGTTTTCTTCATACAAATTACTATGGGCCGTCAATCGTTCGAAATCATTGCAAATAGACCGGTGACCGGCAACACCCAACCCTGTCTTAGAAGATTAATGAACAAATCCATTTTTAGCTAAAGTAGGCAAAGTAACTTATAAAAAACCGGGCAAGTGGGTGTCGGGCCACATGCAGTGTAGGGTTCCGTAGTTGCCCGTCACGTATGTGGACTTAGAAGTACATTTTATAAATTGGTCGACTATTACTCGTTATTATAACAGAATAACTGTAAGTTTATTACTATTGTTACTAGCAAACTAAGGATTGATAATCTGAAATCATCATCATCATCGTCAGATATGTTTTAAATAAGAGTGAATTCTGTACCGCAGTAGGTAACTCAAACGATTGACTTTGTAAGTCATTTGCACGACAGAATTTTGCGCGAAAAGACATTGCGCGATACAAGACAACACAAAGGAATTTCACAAAAGTTACTTTCCGGGCACTGTTTGGTAGTTTTTGGTTATTTTGGTAATTTATGGTAGTTTTGAGTCTTTCGGTAGTTTTTGGTAAATTTTCGTACAAAAGTAACCAAAAAGTTATTTTGGTAGATTTTCGTACTTTTCGGTAGTAGTTTTTGGTTATTTTGGTAGTTTCTGTTTTTTTTTGGTAGATTTTCGTACTTTTTGGTAGATTATTGTTATTTTGGTAATTTTTCGTACTTTTTGGTAGTTTATGGTTAATTTGTTACTTTTGGTTCATCTCATTTCATTTTATTTATTTACCTTAAATTGTAGGTAGGTACATAAGTTACAGATGGTAAGTACAGAGTACCTATTAGTCACACTACAATATAATTTATAAACATTAAGAAAAAACAGATTTAAACAATAGGTGCCAGACAATAACTTAACTACCACCTTTCACTTACTACAATTAAATTAGTTAAATGTTATAAAATCAGTTAAATGTGATTAGTTAAAAATTATAATAACCTATTGAGGTACAAATAATCGGTCTGCAACACATTTTTTTCTACTCAGATTGATGCCTGTTTGTTTACTTATACTGAAGAAACTAATTAAAGTCATAGGGACACTGTTCGATTAATAATTCTTTAACCTTCTTCAGAAATTTCTTGTCGGCTTTAATGTCATTTGGTATTTTACTATACACAAGAACAGTATTCGACTTTATTTTGTAGTCCTTAGCATCGATGCTAGTCGGTAATTTGGTACCAGTAGCTCATTTTTGCGAGTTAAATTTAATCTCTTGCTACGGAATACTACGGGGTATCGTCTCACGATTTCGCACAGATCGAGGATATACGAAGCTGTCACAGTGAGTAATTTAAAGTCGGTAAACAAGGATCGGCATGACACCCTTACTGACTGAATTCCGCTTACGATTCGAATGTAGGTACCTCTTTTGCAAAACATATATTTTATTTATGTCAACAAACCCACCCCGTAGCCAAGCCGTCAAGAACTCTTTTGTTTTTATGGTAGTTTTTGGTAATTTTCATTCTTCTATCAAATATTTCCAAAAAGTATAAAAATCTACCAAAATAACCAAAAACTACGAAAATCTACCAAAATAACCAGAAACAACGAAAAACTACCAAACTAACCAAAAACTACCAAAAAACCAGAAACAACAAAAAATAATTACTAAACTCTACCAAAAACTACCAAAACCTACCAAAAGAACCTAAAGAACTATTGAGATTGTACTAATTTTTTTTTTATCTTAAAAATTACTTCTTGTTAATATTGCTGTGCCCTTTCAGGATTCATGTACCCACTTTAGCTACTAAGTAACACCTATATGTTCTTGTGTCGCAAAATGTCCTTCAGCGTGACCAAAATTACTGCTGAAATCTACCAAAATCTACCAGCCCTGTTTCAAATTCTACTTAAATTCTACCAAATAATATTTATGTCGTTACAGATGGTTAAAATTTAATATAAAACACGTTTTTGAACAAAATATTATCAATTTTATCTAAACGCTCATCATTACACATGTTATTTTCGCATTTTTGTATAATTTTTATTGGTTTTCATCACCTTGTAACATGGATGCTTCAATTTTCAAATAAATATTAAATTTGGTCGTCCCTATGCAAGTTTAAATTTAGTATAGTTTTCTGTGTCTCATAAGCAGAATCAGAAATTTTGGTAGCACTTTTAATATGTCAAAGGGATTGCACGTTTATCGACTTCCGATTGTGTCGATATACGGGTAATTTTTTATCACTGCGGATAACTCCAGCATGTATTCTACTCATCAAACTGAACAACTTTCACTATGGAGCCGACTTCAAAAGAGCGAAAAAAAAATCTGCTGTCCTATACAAAACTGCAGTACCTACATATTCGACTCAAATGTATGGGACAGCTGATTTATTTTCGCTATTTTGAAGTTCGTTACATGCTGAAGTTATACGCAGTGATATAAAATATACCCGTATATCGACATTATTGGAAGTCGATAAACATGTAATCCCTTGGACATATTAAAAGTGCTAGGTACCAAAATTCCAACTCTGTTCAGAAGCCCTCTTTTGTAAAAAAAACAACATTAGGCGATTTGATTAATATTTGCTGTACTAGAAGTGAGTTCGGTGGCGCGTTGCGGAGAGGTATGGACTCTCAATCAAGAGGTCCGCGTTCGAATCCGCACGGACAACATGCCACGTACCAATTAGTTTTTCTAACTTATGTACGTATTACCGACTGCTCTCAAATGGTGAACGAAAACATCGTGAGGAAACCTGCATAATATGCAGACGAAGAAATTCTGATGCATATGTTAAGTCTACCAATCCGCATTCGGCATGCGTGGTGGACTTACGCCCAAACACCCTTGGTAGGCCTGTGCCCTGCAGTGGGACGTATACAGGGTGTTACATAAGTAAGAATAAATTTTTAAAACTCTTAAGGGGGTTGTTTAGACCGTCAAACTGAACAACTTTCTCTATGGAACCAACATCGAAATCGCAAAAAAAAAAATCTGATATCCCATACATTTTTAGCTCGAGTCGATTTGTAGAGTATAGAACATACATTTTTTTTTTCGCGATTTAGATATTGGTCCCATAGTGAAAGTTGTTGAGTTTGATGGTCTAAACCACTCTCTTAAATGTTTATTTGTATTTTTGTAACACCTTGTATAGGCTGATGATTATGATGATGATGTAGGTAAGTACTAGAAGTTCCAGAAAACTTGCAAACCCTGCAATCGTTTTCTCAGCCATTTGTATTGCCAGCTTAGATTTTATTAGCCTGAATCCTTGCATTTTTAAATACATTAACGTTTTCGAATACCCAATTTGTACTAAAATCTACTAAACAATTTTGCCCTAAATCTACCAATAAAGAAGAAATCTACTCAAAGTTGTCACACTGATGTCCTTTTGCGCAAATGTTTTTGAAGGCAATCGTTCCAGTTACTTCAAAATTAACTTTTTATTATATCTGACGATGATTATGATGATAAAAGATTACAAACCCTTATTTTGCTAATACCAATAATATTAAACTTATAATAATTTAATTATTCTGTTAAACGTTTTAATTTGTTCTGTTATAATAATTTTTAGTTTTTTTAAGCCTTAGTAATACTGTGATCTAATTAGTTGGAACCCATCCTATCCTACCACTAGGGGTGATCTTTGATCACTCACATTATAGGTCCATCACGGTACTGTACTGTTGCTGTAAATGTCAATTTCGACCTACGGCTCTCAAATCCAGATGCTGCAGGATTAATGCCACGCACAACCAAACATTCAACATTAATTTAATGTGGTAAAATCTGCATTCCGAGTAGTAGGTACCCTAAATTCGGTCGGATCTACGAACCTGCCAGGATAGGGTCGGCTGACCAGACTTTTTAGTCCTTACTAATTGGACTCTAGACCAACAGACTAGTTACGTCCTTTAATTCAACGAGGTAAAATGTTGTGTCACCAGGTAGGGTTCACTTTTTCCTTCACACCAGTAAACATGCCAGCCAAGCTGCGCCGCGCGCTGCAGCCGACCAAGTTTTTTGCAAGAAATTTATTACCAAAAGCTATCAAATTGATTTGTTCATTAATCTTATAAGATAGGGTTGAGTGTTGTCGGCCACCGGTCTTTTTCTTTTGACAGATATGTCAAACGGGCCGTAGGTAGTGCCGACCCTTAAGAAAAAAAATACATTTACAATGTCAGAATTTGACATTTGATGTTGCCGTATCTGTTTCCAGCATAGAGTTAGAAAGAGGAGGCACGTTTTATTTTTTTTAAATATAGCAGTAGGTAGTGTTTCTCCATGGAGTTCGAATTATTTTTTCTCCACCATTTTTGCACTTAAAGATTACAGATCAAAATAATTTAAAAATTAAATTTATATTGATAAACTCGATGAATCGCAATAAAAATGAAATAGGTGTCTTAAAATTATGTCTTCTATCCGTAAAAAATATAAAAATGACGACCAAAAAAAACTTGACATACCGAATTGTTTTGACATTGTAGTTATTTTCGTTTTCATATTCATTAATTGTAACTTTTTCTATTTTATTTATTGAATGTTGTTGACTTTAATTTTGTAGACATTTTAAACGAATACCTATTATTAATTTTGTGTGTACGTCCGAAAGGGCAAGATTTGGCGGAATACCTCTTACTGTACTAACACCTGCAAATTGTAAAACCTAAATTTATACACAATAAAGATTTACTTACTTACTTTACTTTACTTACTTACAAAAAGTGACAACAAGAGATTTGATGTAGGATTAACTATAATTAGCATTTCTGCAACTGAGTGTTAGTCTTAAACTTTCATTATTATCACAAAAAAGGTCAAAAATAATGTTAGTTACCTACTCGACGAAAACAACGATATTTCATGCAAACGACAACCAGCGAATAATTCAGGCAATTTCCCCCAGGAGCTCGTAGCTTCAGATAATTCGGTAGATATCACGCGATTGGATCTTCAACACCGTTATTCGAATCACTGGGCTTATGTACCAGATCGATTTTCAATTTGTCTGCTTATCGGACTTGTTGTAATGCGTCGAACTGTTGCCGAGAGCTTTACTTTTATTTACTTGTTGTATCTTATTTGTAACTGTAAGCTAAAAGATATTTTCCCGTAGGAACTTATTAGCGTTTTAGCAATCTGTCACTTTGCTTTTGTTGTCTGTATTTGTTGTGTTAAATAATTATGATTTCACCGAAAAGATATCTCATCATGTTATGCTCCACGACACATTTGTGAGAATATATTTCTAGTTTTAGATGCTAAGATTTATAATGATCATGTTTAATAAATTTAAAGAAAATGTAGCACATAATTTGAATTACCTAAACAGTCCTAGTCTACATACGTCCGACTGCAGGACACAAACATGGAGAGAGTGTTTGGGCGTTAGTCCAACACTCGAGTCCAATGCGGAAGAAAATTGTAGCTGAATTTTTAAATTGAAACACGGAGAAAATTATATACATATGTTGAAGTCTTACTAAACTTCTTTGCGATATACAAGGAATTGATAAACGGAAAATATCAAAATCACAAAGGAATTCGATCTTTGAATTTTTAACATAAAATTTCAAGAGGTGCTGAAATAAAAGGCAATATCGAAAGAATACGAGGAAAGCATTATCATAACTACTTTTATTCCAAGCCGCGACGTACATTTCGTTTAAATTATTGGCATATTATACTAAAATATATCGCTCCTTTGAGATAGATTTCTCAAACTGTAATATTGAAAGAAAAAAAGAATAAGACATGTTTTAAAAACAATTGAAAACCGGAGAGGAAGAATGATCGGTCACTTGATAAAACCATACTGGAAGAGAAGATAGAGGGGAAAAGAGGCAGAGAAAGACCCAGACAGAGTTATCTAGCCCAAGTGAAGGAAAAGGTTGATGTCGTGTCGTATCAAGAACTCAAGACACTAGCGGAAAAGAAACAAGATTGGCGAGAGTACTCCACCGACAAGAGCGTGCTCTTAAATAAGATGACGATGAATATTGAATAGTCTTTATTGATTATTTGGTTTGAGTAACTTCGCTTCTTCGAAACTAATATCTCCTAAAGTTTTTACGTTACCTGCATGTTAAAATACCGTGAACCTAAATATTATTAGCTCATGATCATGATACTAAGGTACTACGTTACAATTTCTTTGTGTAATTTGGATGAACGCCAAATGTCTAGCCGTGATATAGTCTCATTTCCACACTGTATTTAATACGCGACTTTTTCAATCTATTTACCTTTACTATTTATATTAGCTTGTTAAAGCTTATTCTAGTCTATGTTTAGACTTTTAATTGCTGGGAATACTAAGTAGATTGTTATTGATCGTCTATTATTAACTGCTCACAATGAAAACAGTTATCATCTTTGCACGTAGGTACTCGCGTCTAGACAGTTTGTAACTATCGTAGTTATGTTATTCGAATCGAGTAAATTCAATACTATTGAATTATTAATAGCTGTCAATCTAGACTTCTATATTTTAGGCAATGAGGATAAACAGAGCATCAAACTGAAAACTTTTCCTACTGGAAAATAAAAATGGGGAAAAAACAAATTTGCTTTTCCATGCAAACCTACTCGACCCAAATATATGGGGCACAGATGATTTTTTATTCCCGCGGTTTCGATGATCCACAGGCCACATAGAAAGTTATTCAGTTTGAGGATCTGATCATCCCCTTAAAAAACCATCAGTATATTCAGAAAGACCCTATATTATTTATAGTATGGCACAATTTACAATTGAGATTCAAGCACCACATTAGGATTTTCTGGGATTATGTGATCTTGCATCTTTCGAGTTCCAAAAACGAAGGCATTTAAAAGTCGATTTAATGTTCAAACTTCCAAGCAGTGGATAGTATACGAATGGTGGTAACTAGGTGCGTGTAGAAAAGAAACGCATACCTAGTATGAGTCACCCTTACTTACCCATCATGTGTATTCACTACGCTGTAAATTATAAATCCTACCAATGCTTAGTCATATCTTCTGATCGGAGAAAAGCTTTCATAAGTGTTTAAGGTTTTAACTAACAGTACGTTTCCATTGTTACAGTTGACGAGAAAATATTCTGCTGCCATGGTGGTCTGTCACCCGACCTGCAAGCCATGGAGCAGATCCGGCGGATCATGCGGCCGACCGACGTTCCCGACCAGGGTCTGCTGTGCGACCTGCTGTGGTCGGACCCCGACAAGGACACCGCCGGGTGGGGGGAGAACGACCGCGGCGTCAGCTTTACGTTCGGAACTGAGGTTGGTTTTGTTACTAAAGAACTTACATCAGTCAGGGACTCGGGGTCAGCGATGGGAATATTTGCCTTTTATTTTTAGCCCTAAAGACTAAAATTAATCCCAATAAAAATCTGAATCTTATACCACAGAGTATAACCTTATACTAAGTTACCTGTGTAAAGAAAATCTGCATCGCAGGATGACATTCGTAAATTGTGCTAGAATTTAGTTATCTTTATTTTATTTAAGAAATGTTGTGGTTAATATTTAACAAATCATTCAGTATTAATCTTAAGTCATAATATGAATCTCTCTGTATTTATATGTTCTCAGTTTTACATAATGTCGATGTGATAGACAACTTGCTTGACGTGGACAGTCCTATTCTATTAGACTTTCATAAATTACATATTATACAGCAATTAACACTTTATAGACATAACCCAAGTTGGAATGACGATAATAAATATGCATCCGCATTGTTGAGGTAACCTTATTATTAATCATTTTGACCTGAACTTTCTACTTGATAGCTCGACATTCTCTGATTAGTGCAGCGGCGCTTCGAAACTGTGATAACTGCTAGTAATTTTATTTGTCTATCCCAATACGATATCTACTCACAACGATTTTTTAAATTGATTTCGAATACTTGACATCCACTTGACATCCAAGTAATATCAACATTGTGATTATTTTATTTTTCTCCCCTCCGGGCGTCAATTGTCGTCCCGCTGCGCTAAACGAAGTTGTCGCTTTCCACCTCCGTCGAGGAGAAAAATAGTATACTAACCTCTGAGTCATTTCTTACTTTCCTGTCCTCGGTGTGTAATCTACTATAAATCGTGTTAAGGGTCGGCACTACCTTAATCGGGCCAAACAGGGTTCGGCGTTCCGACTTTTGAGGATAGTAAATAGCTATATTTAGAAACAAAATTAATACCATCGCTTCTTTAAAAGATGAAGTACAAGATGAACAAAAAAAATTTCAGTAAAATTGTGTAGTTACATCAGAAAGTAATCGAGAATTTCATGAAAAACTCCAGAATAGCACTGCCGCGTTCCGAGTCCTGTGATTTAGTGAAACAAAATAAAACAACAATATATATTTCTAATCAATGGCAAAACATCAAAGAACACTTTAAACAAATCAGTTTTTCGATACGACTTCTAGTTTTTTTGCAATTTGTTACCAAAAATCACATATTTTTTTGGACGTTTTCTTCATACAAATTACTATGGGCCGTCAATCGTTCGAAATCATTGCAAATAGACCGGTGACCGGCAACACCCAACCCTGTCTTAGAAGATTAATAAACAAATCCATTTTTAGCTAAAGTAGGCAAAGTAACTTATAAAAAACCGGGCAAGTGGGTGTCGGGCCACATGCAGTGTAGGGTTCCGTAGTTGCCCGTCACGTATGTGGACTTAGAAGTACATTTTATAAATTGGTCGACTATTACTCGTTATTATAACAGAATAACTGTAAGTTTATTACTATTATTACTATCAAACTAAGGATTGATAATCTGAAATCATCATCATCATCGTCAGATATGTTTTAAATAAGAATGGAATAAGAGTGAATTCTGTACCGCAGTAGGTAACTCAAACGATTGACTTTGTAAGTCATTTGCACGACAGAATTTTGCGCGAAAAGACATTGCGCGACACAAGACAACACAAAGGAATTTCACAAAAGTTACTTTCCGGGCACTGTTTGGTAGTTTTTGGTTATTTTGGTAATTTATGGTAGTTTTGAGTCTTTCGGTAGTTTTTGGTAAATTTTCGTACAAAAGTAACCAAAAAGTTATTTTGGTAGATTTTCGTACTTTTCGGTAGTAGTTTTTGGTTATTTTGGTAGTTTCTGTTTTTTTTGGTAGATTTTCGTACTTTTTGGTAGATTATTGTTATTTTGGTAATTTTTCGTACTTTTTGGTAGTTTATGGTTAATTTGTTACTTTTTGGTTCATCTCATTTCATTTTATTTATTTACCTTAAATTGTAGGTAGGTACATAAGTTACAGATGGTAAGTACAGAGTACCTATTAGTCACACTACAATATAATTTATAAACATTAAGAAAAAAACAGATTTAAACAATAGGTGCCAGACAATAACTTAACTACCATCTTTCACTTACTACAATTAAATTAGTTAAATGTTATAAAATCAGTTCAATGTGATTAGTTAAAAATTATAATAACCTAGTGAGGTACAAATAATCGGTCTGCAACACATTTTTTTCTACTCAGATTGATGCCTGTTTGTTTACTTATACTGAAGAAACTAATTAAAGTCATAGGGACACTGTTCGATTAATAATTCTTTAACCTTCTTCAGAAATTTCTTGTCGGCTTTAATGTCATCTGGTATTTTACTATACACAAGAACAGTATTCGACTTTATTTTGTAGTCCTTAGCATCGATGCTAGTCGGTAATTTGGTACCAGTAGCTCATTTTTTCGAGTTAAATTTAATCTTTTGCTACGGAATACTACGGGGTATCGTCTCACGATTTCGCACAGATCGAGGATATACGAAGCTGTCACAGTGAGTAATTTAAAGTCGGTAAACAAGGATCGGCATGACACCCTTACTGACTGAATTCCGCTTACGATTCGAATGTAGGTACCTCTTTTGCAAAATATATATTTTATTTATGTCTACAAACCCACCCCGTAGCCAAGCCGTCAAGAACTCTTTTGTTTTTATGGTAGTTTTTGGTAATTTTCATTCTTCTATCAAATATTTCCAAAAAGTATAAAAATCTACCAAAATAACCAAAAACTACGAAAATCTACCAAAATAACCAGAAACAACGAAAAACTACCAAACTAACCAAAAAACCAGAAACAACAAAAAAATAATTACTAAACTGTACCAAAAATTACCAAAACCTACCAAAAGAACCAAAAACTACCAAAAGAACCTAAAGAACTATTGACGTTGTACTAATTTTTTTCTTTAAAATTACTTCTTGTTAATATTGCTGTGCCCTTTCAGGATTCATGTACCCACTTTAGCTACTAAGTAACACCTACTTATATGTTCTTGTGTCGCACAATGTCCTTCAGCGTGACGAAAATTACTGCTGAAATTTACCAAAATCTACCAACCCTGTTTCAAATTCTACTTAAATTCTACCAAATAATATTATTGTCGTTACAGATGGTTAAAATTTAATATAAAACACGTTTTTGAACAAAAAATTATCAATTTTATCTAAACGCTCATCATTACACATGTTATTTTCGCATTTTTGTACCTATAATTTTTATTGGTTTTCATCACTTTGTAACATGGATGCTTCAATTTTCAAATAAATATTAAATTTGGTCGTCCCTACGCAAGTTTAAATTTAGTACAGTTTTCTGTGTCTCATAAGCAGAGTCAGAAATTTTGGTAGCACTTTTAATTATGTCAAAGGGATTGCTTGCACCTTTATCGACTTCCGATTGTGTCCATATACGGGTAATTTTTTATCACTGCGGATAACACCTCATCAAACTGAACAACTTTCACTATGGAGCCAACTTCAAAAGAGCGAAAAAAAAATCAGCTGTCCTATACAAAACTGCAGTACCTACATATTCGACTCAAATGTATGGAACAGCTGATTTATTTTCGCTATTTTGAAGTTCGATACATGCTGAAGTTATCCGCAGTGATATAAAATATACCCGTATATCGACATTATTGGAAGTCGATAAACATGTAATCTCTTTGACATATTAAAAGTGCTAGGTACCAAAATTCCAACTCTGTTCAGAAGCCCTTTTTTTGTAAAAAAAAAAACATTAGGCGATATGATTAATATTTGCTGTACTAGAAGTGAGTTCGGTGGCGCGTTGCGGAGAGGTATGGACTCTCAATCAAGAGGTCCGCGTTCGAATCCGCACGGACAACATGCCACGAACCAATGAGTTTTTCTAACTTATGTACGTATTACCGACTGCTCTCAAAGGGTGAACGAAAACATCGCGAGGAAACCTGCATAATGCAGACGAAGAAATTCTGATGTACATGTGAAGTCTACCAATCCGCTTTGGGCATGCGTGGTGGACTTACGCCCAAACACCCTTCTAGAAGGTAGGCCTGTGCCCTGCAGTGGGACGTATACAGGGTGTTACAAAAGTAAGAATAAATTTTTAAAACTCTTAAGGGGGTTGTTTAGAGCGTCAAACTGAACAACTTTCTCTATGGGACCAACATCGAAATCGCGAAAAAAAATCTGATATCCCATACATTTTTAGCTCGAGTCGATTTGTAGAGTATAGAACATAAATTATATTTTTCGCGATTTCGATATTGGTCCCATAGTGAAAGTTGTTGAGTTTGATGGTCTTAACCACCCCCTTAAATGTTTATTTGTATTTTTGTAACACCTTGTATAGGCTGATGATTATGATGATGATGTCCTAGAAGTTCCGGAAAACTTGCAAACCCTGCAATCGTTTTCTCAGCCATTTGTATTGCCAGCTTAGATTTTATTAGCCTGAATCCTTGCATTTTTAAATACATTAACATTTTCGAATACCCAATTTCTACTAAAATCTACTAAACAATTTTGCTCTAAATATACCAATAAAGAAGAAATCTACTAAAAGTCGTCACACTGATGATGTCCTTTTGCGCAAATGTTTTTGAAGGCAATCGTTCCAGTTACTGCAAAATTAACTTTTATTCGGTGCTTAAAATATTATATCTGACGATGATTATGATTATAAAAGATTACAAACCCTTAGTTTGCTAATACCAATAATATTAAACTTATAATAATTTCATTATTCTGTTAAAAGTTTTAATTTGTTCTGTTAAAATAATTTTAAGTTTTTTTAAGCCTTAGTAATACTGTGATCTAATTAGCTAGAACCCATCCTATCCTACCACCAGGGGTGATCTTTGATCAGTCACATTATAGGTCCATCACGGTACTGTACTGTTGCTGTAAATGTCAATTTCGACCTACGGCTCTCAAATCCAGATGCTGCAGGATGATTGCCACGCACAACCAAACATTCAACATTAATTTAAATTAAATTAAATAGGAGGCCGCCAGGATAGGGTCAGCCGACCAGACTTTTTAGTCCTTACTAATTGGACTCTAGACCAACAGACTAGTTACGTCCTTTAATTCAACGAGGTAAAATGTTGTGTCACCAGGTAGGGTTCACTTTTTCCTTCACACCAGTAAACATGCCAGCCAAGCTGCGCCGCGCGCTGCAGCCGACCAAGTTTTTTGCAAGAAAAGTATTACCAAAAGCTATCAAATTGATTTGTTCATTAATCTTATAAGATAGGGTTGAGTGTTGTCGGCCACCGGTCTTTTTCTTTTGACAGATATGTCAAACGGGCCGTAGGTAGTGCCGACCCTTAAGGTGACTCTGTAGGTAGATAAATAAATCTTTATGGACTGTTAATGAATGAAATACTATTATAATTATTATCAGCCTGTAAATGTTACACTGCAGGACGTTGCCTGTAGGCCTGCTTTTAAGGTAGCCCAGTCATTTTACGGTTTGATCCGCGATAAAAATTGTTTTTTTTTTTTTCGGTGTACCATTTAAGAGCCAATTTGGGTCTATAAATATACAAAAATAAAATAAAAAATCACGTCCGCAACAGGCCCAAATTCAAAATTTAGCAACTACGACGTCCTGTAATACTTTGAAAAAAACACATTTTTGGTATAAAATATCCTAACGAGCGGAAATGTCATATCAAAAGATTTAGACAAAGAACTTAAGATAACACTCGTGTTACTGAGTCATTGAACCATTTTATCAATGATATCTTTGATAAGCTAGTGAAAATATTGCCAAATGTATTTGTTTGTACGAATTGACACATTTTAAAACGTCATTGAGACAAGGAAAATAGAAATCTGTATTATTCCAGAAGAATTTATACGGCAACGGACGGTCACACTGGACAGAGTTTCGATATCTCTGACTATCCCCTCGGGGAATATAGTCGTGACGTGAGCATTATGCTTATGCTGATAAGGCAATATAAGTTTAATTTGTAAGATTTAAGCTTGCTCATTTGAAATCTATTAAGATGGTCCACCCGTCCACAGATTAGAGGGAAGACAAATTAAATTGTGAAATTCTACCATCATCATCAGCTCGTATCTACCCAACCCACTGGAGGCTTGCACCCTCTTCCCTATTTCGGGCATGCGCCAATCGTATTCAGGTCTTGCTGAGACGCTTTTATTGATGTCATCCTTCCACCTGACCGCCGAACGACACTCTTTTGCCTAATCTCTGCCACAATTCTGCGTCATTCCCCTGCACCACCGGCCACAGCCAACAGTAGCCAGCGACAAGGCAGTTCACACGCCTTATTCATACATTTTGTAGGTTCTCGCCGCACGCGTGTGGCCAGTGGTCGCCACTCGCTACAGCAGTGTCCTCGACCGCGACAGCCCCCGGTGGCTCGTTTACGCCGAACGTAATTTGTAAGGACAATACAGTGGATATTTCACAAATATCAAGCCTTTCAATGTTCTTCAGTCCTGTCATTTCCGTTTCACTGTTGAAACAACATACCTATTTCGAAATGCGCAAAGTGTATTAACAAGAGGGAAACGAGAGTCTCACGTTTGTAGGATATCACGTATCACGCGATGAATAGCCAATTAGCACGCTCGATGCTAAATCACGTCCTCTCGCTGAGCATCGATTGTGCGGTGCAGGTGCCGGAAGTATATCTGTGTTGGACCTTGTTGCAATCTTTAGGCCAGAATTTATCGTTTTTAAGTTTACCGAAATGCTGTCAAGGTATTATGGTTTGCGATAGATAACAAATAGCGGCGCCCGCTACTTCGTACGCGTAGACCACTGACTTAAAATATTAATAACTTTTAAATGAACCGATTACGATTAAATAAAGCCTAAATAAGAATCCAAACCTATGATTTTGCGAAAACCCCATTCAAGTGATGCGTGCACAAACATACAGATCTAAAAATGGTATCATTACGTGTCCTTAACGTCCCCAATTAATATTTTTGCAATTTTATTATTTGTAATCAATGACATTCTATAACGTTAACGGGACAGCCGAAGTGTTCTTGATTGTTTTACATTACTGCTTAGTGACAGAAGACATTTGAAAGGAGTACAAATGAAGCATCATCATCATCACAGCCTGTAGATGTCCCACTGCAGGGCACGGGCATACCTCAGGCCTATACACCCTATGGGCGTTAGTCCACCACGCGTGACCAATGCGGATTGGTAGACTTCACATACGAATCGGAATTTATTCTTCAGCGTATGCAGGTTTCCTCACGATGTTTTCCTTCACCGTTTGAGAGCAACCTGGACCTCAACACAGAGTTTCCATAGCCACCAAAGCTCTAAATGAAGCATACTAAGGTGATATTAGGCGCGGTTTAACAGAATAGACGTGTGGCGGTGGCGGATAATCTAACACAATATAAACCTTATAGACGTAGCGTAGCGTCGTTTTTGTCGTAAATGAGAATCGCGCCCAAATACGCGCGGTCGTAATTCTCAAAACGATGCTATGATACGTACTATTAGGTTTATAATTGTGTTACTTTGACTATCCGCCACCGCCACACGTCTCTTCTCTATAAACCGCATAGAGACATGCGTCATTTTTTGGTATTGTTATTGTATGACGTGGTGAGTCCACCACCTGTATAGAATAATAGATTAAAAATTTAACGAGTCACCATTGTCATCCACTAATGTGTCCCCGCACTGAACTGATGAGCGTGTTGGGTGGTTGCAGGTGGTCGGCAAGTTCCTGTCGAAGCACGAGTTCGACCTGATCTGCCGCGCGCACCAGGTCGTCGAGGACGGCTACGAGTTCTTCGCGAAGAGGCAGCTCGTCACTCTGTTCTCCGCGCCCAACTACTGCGGAGAGTTCGATAATGCCGGTTCGTTTGTTTTTTTAACGTTCTATCTACAGGGGGTGCTTCAAATCATCAAACTGAACAACTTTCACTATGAAACCAACTTCTAAATAACAAAAAAAAAACAGCTGTCCCATACATTTTAGTCGAGTCCGTACAGCATTTTTTTTTTCGTTTTCCATGTTGGCTCCATAGTGAAAGTTGTTCAGTTTCATGGGCTGAAGCACCCCTTAAGTATTACTAGGGTGTTTTGTTGCACCCTGTATAAGGTTATTTCAAATTAGTTGGCGAAACTGAACCAGGGCACTTGTTAATGATAACAGATTGCATTATCAATGTTTATAATTGGTATTGATGATTAACAAAATTATTATTATCGTACGTAAAGCTACAGTGCGCGGGGCGCGAGCGGACATTGACCTGTAAATCATATGACCGGGCCGCGGGTCATTATTACGCAATTGTATTTAGGTTACTAAGTACACAAACTGATGTTAAGATACCAAATGAGTAATTAGATTTAGGGCCTGTTTCACCACTTATGAGTAAGTTCTTGTTAGCTTATCCTACAGATATTTTGACATATTTTCTTTCATACAAAATACGTCAAACTATCTGTCGGATAAGCTAGCAAGAACTTACTCAGAAGTGTTGAAACAGGCCCTTAACCTTATATAATGTCACGCCTGTTTCCCATTAGGTTCTTTTACGTTATCCGGAAAAAGATCATACTGACAATCTGAGGCTTTTTTATGGCAATGGATGAAATAGAAGTAGAAATAGAAATCGATTTATTATGCGCATAATGTCAAGAAGTTGTTCACAAATATTATAACAGTTCAATATGCTCTGCCTATGTGGCAATTGTAATTTAAAATGTAAATTCAGGGTACATTGCTGGTCATTTATGGCGTTAAGCAACATGAGAGAGCATTCTCAGTAATGTCTTACAAATTATTATTGTCTTGTACATAAAATAGGCTCATGGTAACTTTTAATCATCTTGACGATTTTATAACTTGACATTTTTCATTTTAAGACATCACAATTTACATTTATGACCTTTTTATACTACCATTTTCGTCATTTTTACTTTTATACATTTTTATATCTTGTCATTATTCATTGTAGACCTTATTCGCCTAAATCTTTCACAGCTTACGAGACAAATAAAATTCAAGACAATCATTACTATCTCCGTATTACAACTACCGTACAGTCAGCAGCAAAAAGATGTATGCACTTTTACTACGTCGTAGTATAAAGATGTATACAATTTAGTACTAAGTGTATACATCTTTTGCATGAGGAAGCATCTTTTTGCTGTACAACTAAGTCGGTATAAAATAAACAAAACGAAATCTTTTTGTTTTCAGGCGCACTCATGTCAGTGGACGAAACCCTGATGTGCTCGTTCCAAATACTAAAGCCAGCGGACAAGCGCAAGCTGTACTCTGGCCTGAACATGGGCCGCCCCAACACGCCGCCCCGAGCCCAGCCCAAGAACAAAAAGAAGTGAGTGTTCACACACTTTACAGACACCCACACGAAAAGCAATAAAATTATAGCTTCGATACTACACGCACTGTTGCCAAAATACGTAATTATTATGCAGGTACTGGTTATTGGCATGGGACAATGGGAGGCATAAACTCGTAGAATTACGTAGGTTTTAAGTCATGACATTTCTATGTCTTGGAATGGGTACAATGAGACTTGAGAACTATTTTAGATCTAATGGAACGCAGCGTAGTGCATACTTAGAGCACATGATTAAATATCCGAACAGATCGGAAGCTTCATACAAGCGGGACGCCGCGCCGGAGACCGCCGCTAGACTCGTAAACACGCTATTTTGATCCATAAAACAAAGGATTACAACTTTTTTCACGAGTCAAGCGCCGTGACGCGCGCTTTAAGAAGCTTGACTTCTAGTCGTATCTATTCATATGCTTAGAGTGCTAATATCGGCGCAATATGAAGCAGTAATATAAATATAACATTGATAATGTTAAATATGCCGCTCTCCATTAGGTTTGCAATAGCCCAGACTTCCTAATTGTTACCCTAAATATAAATTCTAAATTGATGTAAATCCATATCATCATTCACACCCAGTACTATCCGATGTTGAAATTCTTCATTCTTTTATTAATTTTTCGACTAATACAGGCAAGAACCGCAAGAACCTGTCTTCTTTTCTTAGTTTGGGAACAACACAATGTTAACAAACATCTTTGTGGCTTAGTTTGCCAATTGATTGGATTCAATTTGACAATAATATATCTTTTTTGCATCTTATATTTTCTGTTCGCCAGAGACATGAAGGACATAAGGTAAAATGTGTGAGTTTTTGAGTGTATAACATTATACAATACCACTCTTCACATAACGCATAATCATCAAAATCTCGAAAAAATCATTGTGTGAAAATGACATGGTCCAGCAATATAAATGGTGACATTATTTAAGTCCTCTAGAAATTTGAAATGAATAAAAAAAAAGTGGCCTAGTGTGTTGGTAATTCTTACATCCCAAAAATATAAAGAAAAATATACCACATCGAAATTTCGAGTCACGAGGGCTTCATCACCACCCATCTTTTTGCGTTGGGAGTCAAAACCTGGACTCTGGAACCTTTAAAAACCCAGCCATTATTTCATTATAGTTTTGTATTCATGCTTTATTTTTATTATTAATTTATTTCTATCATGTGCAAGTGCTACTACGAATTTCGAGTGTTATTTTGCTTTATTGAATATTATTTCAACCAATCTTAAGTCATTGTAGATGCAAAAATGTCTTACAGCTTCAAAAACTGTAAGAAGTTTTCTGCGCCGCCTTTAACCGCTATTTCGTATCAAATCTTTGTAGTGCGAAAATGCAAACGCGTTCAAAATGGCGGCCGTAAATTTTGAACAAGGGAACTGTAATTCCGTTAAAACAATCAATAGAACTTTATTTTTTTTATTTAATAACGGCCAAACAGCACACTCAAAGTTCGTCACACTTATTAAACCAGAAATCTCACGTGTGTCGTGTTTTGTTCCCACTCAGTTAAGCGCCAGGCCAGCGCCGCTGCGGTGCGTCGCCATGCATGGATTCCCTACCGTAACACTACCGTAGCATTACTATACATTACATAACATTTACCTTTTCTCTGGGGTGGACTTCGTTGACAGTTGCGTGGCTGCGGATTATGGATTTCACAAAAAAAACACTGTTCAAAACCAAAAAGACTTGATAAGAACTTGAGATTCCCATATTATTACAGATCACGCAACGAAACATGAGCGATGACCTTGAATGCGCAGAAATCCAATTCGGGTCTATATGGCGGGGGGGAAGCGGGAGGCAGCCGATGCGCGAACGCCATTGGTCGATCAGTCTCCTTTTACGTCATCACCTGCGCAAACATCCTCACCACTTTCCCCCAACGCTCATGATTCGTTGCACAACCGGAACATTCGTATATCGATGCACCTTTTTGGTACATTTGTGAATTCATAAGTCCACATCCTAGAAAAGGATTACGAAATAAGTATCATAATTAATGTCTCGATAAGCTTACTCTGTTTAAGATAAGGGTCTCCTTTAGGTTAGGAGCTTTCATTACACCAATTGTTGAGATCTTATTTTGTACTGCGTTGTCTGAGGATAGCATTAAGACATTGAAAATCTAAAGATCGCAAATGCTTTCTAAACAGTATAAAATTTCTGATCCATATCCTTTTCATGTGACAATATTTATTTGTATAATATTGTCCTGTCAACGGAGTGTGCGTTTAGATTATATTATTTTAAACATTTTTGTATAATTTTTAAAACATGAAATTTTAGAAATCAAGTATCTGTTAGTGTTGCCCCGTTGTCTCATCCTGTATTTGTATTAGCTATAAGGTTCGTTTTTGCTTGCACGTTTATCTACAATTGCTGGACGATTGTTCGGCGCGGACATGAGTGAAGCGAACTATTACAGCTAATTGCCAACGCTAGAATCTTCACACTAATTACTGAAAAGGATAGACATTGTATTCGTGGTATATTTATTAATACAATATTGTTTTTTTTTTGCAACACGGCGCTGTTCTAATTGGCCTACGATCGCGCGATCGTGCGATGCGATCATAGCGCCGCTCGCACGACCGTGCGTTCAAACATTGACGCTCGTGCGGTCAATTTGACAGTTTCATCGCACGATGAAATCGCTTCGCACGATAACGCGAGCGATGGTCAATTAGAACGAACCTAAGACATAATGTGTGAGGACTTATTCGATAAATCTCCTTTGGAGATCAAAAATTTTATCATTTACAAAATCAGCCATTTTAAGCGCAAGCTGCCAGTGTCGCATGTTCTTTTAATGTTTTTAAAGCAGTTAGTATTGGCTCCGGGTAATCCTGGGCGTTATAAATGTGGATGGATGCGTATTGAATGGTACGAACATAAAATATTTGTATGGCTGTATGTATGGTTGCTGTCGTATGCTTGTCGCATTCAATATTCAAGTTTTATATGTAAGGTTGTGTGCGGTTGTAATATTGACACTTTGGAGACTGTCGCTTTGTAAATTTTCAATATAGTAAAACATTGATGCGTTATATGCGCGTGCCAAATTAATGTCTTATTGTCTAAAGCCGGAGGTTTATAATTGTAAAACAAAAACTTGAGCTTGTCCTTTCTTATCAGAGTCGAAATGTATTGGTTAAATGGAAAACGTATCAGTAGCTATGGTAACCGTAACACTGCTGATTCAAATTGTATCGAACCCTCTAACATTGTTATCCAAATAAGAGAGATCCTAAAAAAAGTCCCATCAATCAAACGTTCGAACCATTAAAACTTTATCTTGCTCGTAAAATCAGTTTAAAGGCTGTATACAGCCAGTTGCAAAGTTAAATTGGTAGAACCAGCTTTCCTGCAGATGCCTCTAGTATGGTTTTTCTTTTCGCGCGTGTTTACTGCATACAAAAGGACCTCTTCCCGTCTTTTAAAAAAAAGCCAAAACCGAGCTTGCCGCGTCACGTGCCTTGACGAGTCGCGCGCAGGTATAGAAATCACACTAGAGCGGCTGCTACCAACATCATCATATTGTGTAATTTGTTTACAAAATGCGATAAAGATGAGAAAGTCAGAGTGATCTGAACTTTGGTGTCAGTATTACAACCGCACTGTTCGCAGTTAAAACTAATTTAACGACATTGAGATAAAAAATGTATTGATAATATTCGAAGTAATTGATAAACTCCGTATTAAAGAATAAGTAATAAGCATAAATATTGTAAACGACGAGTAGTATGTTGAGGGAAGAACAAAAATATTAAAATAACTGTAAAAAAAGAAGTAAAAATAATTAACCGTCCCCGCTTAGGAGTTGGGCTTTAGTTACTGTAAGAAACGCTTTCAGCTGATGTCTTACACTATTGCTTACAGACGTTTTTATCGCTGCGAAATCAGTACCTTTTTTTATTACAATTAGGGTTGAACTACACATGGCCGCAAGCGATCGCATTTTTCCGTCGCTCCATCCTTTTCTGTCACTCAGGAACGTCATTTGCTAGAGCATATAAGATAGACGGAACGCGACCGCGTGCGGCCATGTGTAGTTCAACCCTTAGCGTTTAGCGCTAGATTGCGCCAGGCCTTCGCGAGTAAGGGTTGAACTACACCACGTTCCTGAGTGACAGAAAAGGATGGAGCGACGGAAAAATGCGATGCTCAACCCTAAACGTCAAAATTTCAGAATTTTTTTCTTTCAAATAATAAAGAGGGAAAAGATGATCTAAAATACGCCAACGCATCTTTTAATTGATTATTTCATAATTTACTAATAAATGTATGAATTTTTATTATTAAATTTCCTGTGAAATTTTAACTTCAGCTGGAAATTTAACTCTTGCGTACGACGCATGTCGCGCGTCTAGGTATTAGCAGTACGTGACAAGAAGTTACTTAGAATAATTCTAAGAAATCGAAGAGATTAACGTATGCGTTTTAGTAAATTATTTATAGTAGCAACGCAATAAGGTCTTTAAATAAGCAGCGAGTTAAAACTAGTACACACGTATTTCCACCGATTAATATACAAAACGCGAGGTGTAAGACAAAGCTCCAAGCTTGACAAAACGGAAACCTTTTTAATTTAGTCGTATAGCTACAGAATGTGTTAGACTGACGCGCGAGGCCTCCGGCCGATCAACACTGAATCAATGGTTTACTGATGTATGAACAAGAAAATTGTATATTAATTTCGTAAATAAAATACTTTCTGAATATTTGACTTTTTATTTACTTACATACCTACTGTGAATTACAATATATTATACTTAGGCCGAATTCGACCAAACTTAGATTTATAGAAGAATAAACTATACAAGGAACAATTTAACTTTTGGTGTTTACACACCCCGTACTAAAAGAACGAATGTATAATTCACCTAAAGAACTTATTTATTGCAATGTGAGGTTATACAGTTTTAATTTGGTAGGTTTCTTTTCATTATATTTTTTTTAATTATGTGACATTGACATTTCATTTAATAAGGTTTGTAAAACGCATAAATCAGTTTACTCTATAGTAACCGGAGACTTAATCTAAGAATAAAATTTACTCACGTTTGGTCGAATCGGGCCTTAATATAATAGCAAAGCTTTGTCTAGCCCATAGGCACAGAA
The DNA here is from genome assembly GCA_963693445.1 of Agonopterix heracliana. NCBI lineage: Eukaryota > Metazoa > Arthropoda > Insecta > Lepidoptera > Depressariidae > Agonopterix > Agonopterix heracliana. The sequence continues at coordinate 5,126,470 of OY856327.1, forward strand.
TAGGTAATAGTATATAGTTCTACATACAGAACAGCCACTCCCCCCTCTCTGACTCTTGATACCCCACCTCAACTCACACTTTCTAGGGACACTTTAGGGAAGCCGAGGAAGGGAATGCATCAGGCGTAAGTCAACCCTACACATATTTCATACACAATTTGCGCAAAGTGCGCTGGTACGAACGCCATCATAGGCCATAGTGGACTACAGAGTATTCAATAGTTACTTACTACCTAAGCCAGCGCAGCTTTTTTAATTTAATTTAATTTCTTTATTGGGAAACCAACATATAAATCTTAACATAGTAACATTCAACTTAAAAATATGACCAATTACAGGTTTCCTCATTAAATCTAAAAATAGTATGTATCTAACAACTATCGCGCGATTCAATCTAAACAAAGTAGGTATAACATTTTAGTCACTTGCAAGTGTTTATAAATAGGTATAAAGTTGGTACTTAAGTATTTGTATGTTGTGATGTATATTGTTGTGTGTGTGTGTGTGTGCGGGGGGGGGGGTTATAAATACTTAAAATATATATATATTACACGACACAATAACTCCGCTGCCACCGACGTAGTATTTATCTTATTTCTTTTCGTTAACATTCACCAGTAGCGTGTAATAGGAGAACGAAGTCTTGATTATCTGGAAATGAAAATATTTCTTTTATGATTAGTTTATTACATAACGTATACCAGCATAGGTAGCATACACCGCCGTGATACAGCGCTATCACACCTTCGCTCTCTTTCTATTTGCGTGCGAACGAACTAGATAAAAGACGTGATACAGCCGTATCACGTGTTGCATGCTACCTGCACAGTATACCTTACAGCATAGGTAGCATGCCGCAGTGATACAGCGCTATCACACCTTGGCTCCCTTTCTATTTGCGTGCGAAAGAACGAGATAAAAGACGCGATACAGCCGTATCACGTGTTGCATGCTACCAGCACTGGAGTGGTCGGAAGCTTTGCGACAACTACCGACAGCAAATTACAAAAGACATTGCCCAATCCCTTTTCGCATACAAAACTGGTACTAAAATTTAAATTTTATAAGAAAGCCCACTGTAGAAAAGAATAATTTCCATTTCATTGGGAAGTGTTATATTCCTCTTATTTTGTGTATAATTTTAGTATACTCTTTGTATTTGTTCTTTGATTATCCTCATTCGTTAGTTGTGTAACGATTTGAAACGAATACTTCGTCACGTGGGCAATGTCTTTTACAGATTTTTCAGCGTAGATTTTCAGTTATTGAAAAGCGATGTTATTCAACGCAAGCAAAGTCGATAATAGTTTGGCTGCGAAAAAAGATTATGTGCTGCACTTCGCAAGGTGCGCGCTGGCCCCTTATGTTAATGTAAGGAGATACGCACAACAACAAAAGTATGTAAATCCATTGGTAAGAATCGTCCGGCGCGCACGATGACGGGCGCCTTGTTAGCGAGCAGGATGTTCAGGAGGAGACGTCGTGGACGCACGCCCATCGTGTGCCACGCGCTGTGGTATGCAGCCGTCGAGACTCGGTCCGCCTGTGAGAGTTTATAGTAGATTACACACCGAGGACAGCAAAGTAAGAAAGGTCGGCTCGGCTTCGCCTCGGTCAACAATTCGGTATGTCAAGTTTTTTTTTGGAGGGCTGAATTGAAAACCATTTCGAGATAATTGTCTCAATAATCATATTTTCTATGTCAGAGATTTTAAAATGAAAGGATTACAGATATTTTTAATAAAATAACGTCGTTTTTCGGTCCGTGCAGTGACGTCACTGGCATACCTGTGAACTCCTTGGTAAACATAAAATTTACTTAAAATAACCGGCCATTAAGAAAAAAAAATACTGTTACAATGTCAGAATTTGACATTTGATGTTGCCGTATCTTTTTCCAGCATAGAGTTAGAAAGGGGAGGCAGGTTTTAATTTTTTTAAATACAGCTGTATGTAGTTTTTCTCCATGGAGTTCGAATTATTTTCTCTCCACCATTTTTGCACTTAGAGATTACAGATCAAAATAATTTAAAAATTAAATTTATATTGATAAACTCGATGAATCGCAATAAGAATGAAATAGGTAGGTATCTTAAAATTATGTCTTCTGTCCGTAAAAAATATAAAAATGAAGACAAAAAAAAACTTGACATACCGAATTACATGAGATCTGGAGTTCGATTTTTGAATCTCATTCGGTGAGCTCAGCAGTTGAAAACGTCAAAATTACTGTGGAGATATCCATCTTTCTACTGCTGACTTCCAAAAATCATAATTCGGGAGTGCGATTTTTTAAAGTCAAATAAGCAGTAGAAAGATGCATGAGAACGCTTTTGTTTGAGATTTAAAAACCGTTCAAACTCACCGATGACATTCAAAAATCGCACTTTCTTATTTACTGCCCGAGGTTAGTATACTATTTTTCTCCTCGACGGAGGTGGAAAGCGACAACTTCGTTTAGCGCAGCGGGACGAAAATTGACGCTTTCCGTCCGGAGGGGAGAACAATGCATTTATTAATAGTAATAAAAATAAAACCTCGGAATCGATAGAAAACATACCGCTACAACATAAATGTTAGAGATCTACTCATTTTATCTACTACGATAATATGGACCCTTCCAAAATTCAAAGCTGGATGAATGTATTTGTAAAAGTGTTTACATAATGTGATTAACTGATTACCTACGCATATTGAAACAGTAATTTGAAGGGGCGGGCCATGTTATCGTAGTAGATTTCTTCTTAACGAAAAGGCAGATTCACACTCAACTACGTCAACAAGACCAAAAGTGAGTGAGCAAGAGATTTAATCGAGGATTAACTTTAATGAGCGTTTCTGCAACTGAATTTTAATTATAAAGAAACCTATTTGTAATGTCTTTTGGATAAAATAAATGAATTTAATTGGGAAAATTTTCGCCCGGTTATAAAAAATTACAAACTTAATTAATAGGATCAAGATACCTGCAAAATTAATTGATTTCCATAATAACAATAGACGAAAAGGTCTAGTGCGACGGCACCTAAGTATTCCACGGTGATCATGTCGAATTTCTGAAACATTAAGAGAAGTTTATTCCGAGAGCGTAAATAAATGCGCGCTGCATACAAACGTAGTCTGGTGATATTTTCAATACTATCCAATTAAACACAATCTATGTTCGTATGAAGTCAGATTTTCGTTAAAATATACAGTTTTAATCCTAGGAGTAATTTAAGATTTGTATGGAAATCTTTGAGGCACTATTTAACTTTAAAACTATACATTTTAACGAAAATCTGACTTCATACGACCATAGATCTAATTTCTAGATTGTTTCTGGAAATTTCATTGAAAATATAACCACTCCAGGAGTGCGATTTTTGAATCTCATTCGGTGAGCTCAGCAGTTGAAAATGTCAAAATTACTATGGAGATAAGCATCTTTCTACTGCTGATTTGACTTTCAAAAATCGCACTCCTGGATTTTAATTTTTGAGAGTCAAATCAGCAGTAGAAACATGCATATCTCCATAGTAATTTTGACATTTACAACTGATGAGCTCACCGAATGAGATTCAAAAATCGCATTCCAGACCACGTTTGTAAGGAGCGCACCAACGGTAAATATAGGTACCCTTAATATTTATGTGTTTAGCTCATGGTGAGTACCAATACCATTTTATTCATCATAGTGTTTTCCCAAACTCACCAACGTTGCTGCGTACAGCAAAGTACAAAGATACATGGTGACCTGCACGACTCTCAGGACCAGAAGCGGCGACACGAACGCCTCAAACTTCTTCTTGTACCGGTTGACGACCTGACAGATTTGCGCGCATTCCCGCAGCGCGCTCTCCGTCGCCTCGTCGTACGCTTGGTCGTAGATATCTGTTAGGTATGTCACATAATATTATTATTCATCATCATCATCATATACTGATGATATGATGATGATGATCATCATCATCAGCCTATACAAGGTGTTTCATAAGTAAAAATAAATATTTAAAACTCGGGGGTTGTTTAGACCGTCAAACTGAACAACTTTCTCTATGGGACCAACATCGAAATCGCGAAAAAAAAAATCTGATATCCCATACATATTTTAGCCCTAGTTGATTTTTAGAGTATGGAACATCTTTTTTTTTTTCGCGATTTCGATATTTGGTCCCGTAGTGAAAGTTGTTCAGTTTGATGGTCTAAACCAGCCCCTTAAATGTTTATTTGTATTTTTGTAACACCTTGTATACTTCCCACTGCAGGGCACAGGCCTATCCTCTAGGAGGGTATTTGGGCGTTAGTCCACAACGCGTGCCCAATGCGAATTGGTAGACTTCACATATGCATCAGAATTTCTTCGCATATGCAGATTTCCTCACAATGTTTTCCTTCACCGTTTGAGAGCAGTCGGTAATACGTAGGTACATAAATTAGAAAAACTCATTGGTACGTGGCATGTTGTCCGTGCGGATTCGAACCCGGACCTCTTGATTGAGAGCCCATACCTCTTACCATTGAAAATACTGAAATTCTTTTCCATCCCACTCCGTATCGGGGCAAGGGCCGCGTGTGCGTAGTCGGCCGATCAAACGAAGACTGTCGTGTAATTGGTTCTCTTTTTACGTTTTGGTTCGGACACCTCTGAGCACGGACCCTACGTCCAGTAGTTGGTAAGTCAATGGTGACGTACAAATAAATTTGTCCTTTATTCGCTAGTCATAAGATTGCCGCTGCGCGCCGATGCTGTTCTTATGTGAATTGGCCCTTATGCTCTTCAAAGTATCCTGCTTATCTATAAAGATTAGCAGTATCCCTAGTCGAAATCGACTAGGAATAATCGCACGGACTTAAAAGAAGACAGACGTAATCTCGTCTAATCATGAGTGAAGCACCCATTTCTTTTGTGTGCGTGCTGTCACGCGGTAAATAATAGTGACGGGTTGTAGCACCTGCGCCTAGAGCTAGTGCATCTGTGTGAGTGTAGGTCCCTTGTAGAACAAACGAGATTGTATTACCTTGCATGCTTCACATCTTTTTAGTGCAATTTTCGGTCCGTATTTCTTTCAAGTCCGTGATTGTAATTAGGTTAGACATAATAAAGTCCATTGTTTGCACTTACCATAATTCGCCCTCCTCCCAACAAAGCGGTTGTCCTGAAACCAGATTTAATAACACATAAAACAAACCTAATCATCATCCGCCTATGTTTTGTCACATATTGGCCCACCCTCTTCTGAATGAATAATCTGAAATAAATAATTTTTAAGTAATTTAATTTAATTTTCTGTAGCAGAAACCACCAACAGCATACTCCACCACACGGGCCCAGAGATGAGTCGTTGCTGCCAAGAGGCAGGTTGCTGTCAAGAGTATTTTCGAGCCACTTGAACCCTACAGGCCACTCTTGAACTGTTCGATAAAATTTGGGACAATCGTCCGAATGGATGTGTTTGAGATGAAGTACCATAAATTGTCTTTCTTAAGAGAAAGTAGTTAAGTTTGATGGTCTGATCATGCCCATATTAAGAATTACCTTTTTCTACCGATATCAGAACTTCACCTATCAACTCAGGGTGGATGAAGTGGCGGCAGGTTACGGGAACGATCTGCGATCCCCGAATCCCCCTCAAATTGAAGGGCAAAATATACAAAACCATAGTAAGACCTGTTGTCATGTACGGTGCAGAGTGTTGGGCCACAAAAGAGACGGATGAGAAACGACTACATGCAGCTGAGATGCGAATGTTGAGATGGACGTGTGGTGTAACTAGAATGGACAAGATAAGGAATGAGTATATTAGAGGAAGTTTGAAAGTAGCACCTATGACAGAAAAATTACAAGGTAATAGATTATCGTGGTACGGGCATGTGATGCGGAGAGACGAGTGTCATGTTACGAGACGAGTGTTAAGGGTATATTATTCGGAGCGCGCTCCATACAAACGTACTATGGTGATATTTTCAATACTAACCAATTAAAGTCAATGAAATTTTGCAGAAACAATCTAGAAACAAATTTCTATGCTTGTATGGAGTCAGATTTTCGTTAAAATGTATAGTTTTCAAGTTACAGTGCCTCAAAGATTTCTATACAAATCTTAAAATAACCCTAGCATTGAAACTGTATATTTTAACGAAAATCTGACTCTATAGAAGCATAGAGATTTGTTTCTAGATTGTTTCTGCAAAATTTTATTGACTTTAATTGGTTAGTATTGAAAATATCACCATAGTACGTTTGTATGCAGCGCGCATTTTCGCTCTCGGAATAATATTCTCTTAAGTATAAATGTGGATGGCTGTGGTAGGAGAGGAAGGCCGAAGAAAAGACGGATGAATTGTGTGAAGTATGATATGTGTAAGAAAGGAGTGACTTCTGAAATGACGGCTAAGAGAGATGAATGGAAGAGGATGACATATTGCGCCGACCCCAGATAAAGGGAAATGGGCAAGGGCATGATGATGATCAGAAACGGTCACCCAACCAAAAACGTGGTCCTTTTCAAAATTCACGATACCTACAGTATATCAATACAGATTACAGATCCAACGTACCAGTTTCCTATCGTAATGATACAGCGAATCCTCTATCACGGTTTTGCTATAGATATAATTATGTTTCTCGTCCTCCCTGATGTCACTATGGTCGCGAACTAACGCTGAATGCTGGACGCCGCTCTGCAGCAGGGCTGTGTATCGAACGTTGCGGAGACTACAGCAAAGGAGATCTAGTTGACCGCAGAGAAGGATCGTATTCGCTGCGAAGAACACTCCTGTTTGGAGGATTATTTTAATTAGTATGCTGCAAAACTGCGGCATAATTTTTAGACATAAAGAGTGTTAACTTAAGGGGCCATAGGTCCTGACGAATATTTTCTATGAGAAACGCGATTGCCAAGCGCTCCGAAAAGTGTGTGCGTGAGCCGTATTTTCGATTATTAACAACTAACCAAAGTACTTTTTCTAAATTTTATTTATGATTGCACTAGTTAAACTAATGGTGAATATGTGAGTATAAATACCAACAATCGGAAACTATTTTAAGTTCTTCTAAACCGAGAAAAATGTTTAAAAATGCATGAAAATACGTCATCTTTGTGACGATTTTCTATCGAGTGAAGTAATTCCAATCGTGTATTCAGTTGATGATTTCACTAAATGAACTATCCAAAAATACTGAGGTATGACTTTAGTTTCGGTAAATAGTATAAATCTAGTCGTAAAATGAAAAATAAAAGATGCCTCCGAGGTATTTCCACCTACTATTACGTCTTAAATCATGCTTCAGACCAGTTTGATACTGGAGTGCGATTCTTGAAACTCATACGTTGAATTCAGCAGTTGAAAATGACAAAATTACTATGGAGGTATCGATCTTTCTACTGCTGATTGGACTTTCAAAAACCGCACTTCTGGATTGTGATTTTTGAAAGTCAAATCAGCAGTAGAAAGATGCATATCTCCATAGTAATTTTGACATTTTCAACTGCCGAGTTCAACGTGCCTACGACTTTCAAAAATACCACTCCTGATCAAGGTAAGCCTCAACAATTAGGTATCTAGTCCCAACACAATGTTCAGAACTGAGACTAGTATATAGTACAAAGGTGTCTTTTTTTAGAACGAATGTATTTCACTATCTGTACAAAATTACAGGGTACCTAGTTACGAGAATTCGTATGAGCAGGTGCAGGACAAAACAACGTAACCCGGGTTGCGTTATTTTGTCATCAGAGGGCAGAAATGGTTTTTATGTTTCGCGTAAAGAGTTTATGTTTCGCGTTTATTATTTACTAAGCGTAAGGTATGACAACTTTATGTTAAGTACTAAGTATAGTACATCGACTTACCTAACTGTCCCATAGCCAGCCCCACGAAGGCCTGGCCGACAGCCTGGCGAAGGAACGCGATGACGTAGATCGCGGGGCGAGTCACGTCCATGTAAATCCAGTCTTGCAGAGGCTGCCGAGTCCAGACTGCACAATTAACAATGTCAGAAATTCTGACTCAGAATCATCTGCAGTGTCAACTCGTATCGTATCACTGAGTAGGTAAACCTTTAATACTCAAACTTAGTACATAGGGGCTTTAAAAGGGGAAGATCAGATCCTCACACTAAATAACTTTCTCTATGGGACAACATCGAAATCACGCAAATATCAAGAGGTCTCCAAGGCCGTAGCATGATGTGGTTAGGCTGCACGCCTTTTATCTCGTTCGTTCGTTCTTTTTATTCGCGCTACATCATGCTGCCATACTAAGGCCGCCGCTGTTCTATACAGGGTGTTTCATAAGTAAGAATAAATTTTTAAAACTCATAAGGGGGTTGTTTAGACCGTCAAACTGAACAACTTTCTCTATGGGACCAACATCGAAATCGCGAAAAAAATAATTTTACATCCCATACATATTTTAGCTCTAGTCGATTTGTAGAGTATAGAACATAATTTTTTTTTTCGCGATTTCGATATTGGTCCCATAGTGAAAGTTGTTCAGTTTGATGGTCTACAGCACCCCCTTAAAGGTTTATTTGTATTTTTGTAACACCTTGTATACAAGGTGTTCTTCAAATCGCGAAAAAAAAAATTGATGTTCCATACTCTACAAATCGACTAGAGCTAAAATAGTTATGTACTTATGGGATATCAAATTTTTTTTTTCGCGATTTTGATGTTGGTCCCATAGAGAAAGTTGTTCAGTTTGACGGTCTAAACAACCCCCTAAAGAGTTTTAAAAATTTATTCTTACTTATGAAACACCCTGTAGTTATATGAAACACGAAACAGCAAACTTACTCGACTCAAATGTATGGATACTTCTTTTTTTTTTGTAATACCGAATGTAGTTTCATAGTCTGATCATCCTCTTAAAACTGTCAGATTACAGGGAGTGGTGTCTCCGATTGGAAGGTAGTGAGTCAAAAAGGTAATACTTACAATGTATAATAACCGGTAGCGCAACATACATCGTTACACTAAACAAAGTGCAAGCCGTATAAACGTAAGCAAAATTCATCGCAGTCTTATAACTGTCCCACATCGTCATATTAGTCAAACCCTTAGCCGAATGAAACCTAAAATTCTTATTCATATACTGTACCAAGTCGTACATTTCTTCTTTATACAAAGCGAAGTAAGATACGATAGCAACAGACACTATTAACGGCAAACCATCAGCTATTTTGTCCAAACTTTTCATGATATCTTCCCATTCAGTGTACAGATTGACGATCAAAGATATCGGTAGGTTTGTCAAGACGAACAAAACCATGCATTGGTAAACATTATTTATTATCAACTGGTATTCTTTCTCGGGATTCTGATACCAATCCCAGCATCCGACTATTTTAAGTGGCATTATTATGAAATGTGTGTAATTGGACAGTTTTTCAGTGTTTAATTTCGCTTTTGATTCCTTTTTCTTTGATAAGAGCATTATTGTAGTTATAATATCGTTGGATTTATGAATTGATAGTGATAGTTTCTTTGGTACCTAACTTCCTTTATTAGACAAAGTTAGCAAACTCCTGCAAAGTTGACGTGTAATTGAACCGATTTGTACTAATTAGTAGTTTGTTAATTGTTTGAGTTTACCTTGGAAGTTTACAATGCTATATGTAGATCTTAATATGCTATCTGACGGTTCGTCAGTTTACAGTATTGAGTAATAATCACAAGGTTCATCTTGAATATTCCGATGTTCACTAAGATGATCCTTTGGTAGGTTAGGTACTTAGTTACCTAGTTTTTATAAAAAGTGAAATACTTATAATAAGATATCACTAAATTAAACATTTTGAGTAGGTATGACAACAGGTCAACTATAACTAGACAAAGGCTGAAAAGTCAAAACTGCGGGATATAATAGTATCAGAAAGTCCACAACCGTTTAGAAGAACTGTATGACAACAGGTCAACTATAACTAGACAAAGGCTGAAAAGTCAAAACTGCGGGATATAATAGTATCAGAAAGTACACAACCGTTTAGAAGAACTTCGTAATTACTTCCAATGAAGTAAATTATAATTTATCACCTAACTAGTCCAGTTTATATTGACATCTCATGAAATGGGCAATCCCTGTTGCTCAGGGGTAAGGTGAACTGGACGAGATTAATTAACGAGTTGACAACAGATTTAATGATGAGATCGGAAATTGTTTTAATCGTTTCTTCCTTTAAGTAGACAGTTTTTGAAAGAATAATTAGAGTACTATTAAACTTGTTCTAGTTTACTTTTATTTATAAACTGAATTTAAAATTCTTCACAATGATGGAAGCGCTTAAAAATAGGTACAGTCAGCATCAAAAGTATCTAAGCATCTCCGGCGTTCAAAAACATCTGAACAATTACACGAAAATAATCCCTATTTCCTACTAGATAACATTTGTTTTCAACTTAACAAATAATAACATGACAGATAAATTAATTCGATTTCTTTGTGAGTTGAAATAAGGTTTGCTATCGTAAAGATGTTCAGATATTTATGAACACTTAACATGCTTAGATACTTTTGATGCTGACTGTATGTAGGTACCTAAGAAATTACCTACGTATATTAAATTAAATTAAAAATCATTTTATTGTCTCATGTATATTTTTCAATGTATTTGATTTTATAATGTTTGTAGTTATTATAATCATTAAAACCGCGAATATTGGTCACTGTTACAATAATAACTACAAAAAAATAATTCGTAATGACTACCTACAATATGACATTTTTTTTTTTTTTCAAATGTATAGTTACTTAATTGTTTAAAAATAGGATTGCGAGCAGAACTAATAGGCTACTAAATTTTACCCACGGGTTCGCCCCGTCTCTGCTCTAACTCTATCGAAATCCATTCGGTAGATTAAATGACAGCATAAGGCCGGTCAGGGAGATGCAGGGCGGCGCAAGAGGGGCGTCGCGCGTCGCGTTGGGCGGGCAATTTGGCGCGTGAGACAACGCTTCTCCGTGAACGATCTATACATCGCCGTGTGTTTGTGTTTACCGGCAGCCCGTTCCGCACCCCCCGGGCTCCCTCTGTCCAGTAAGATCCACTATCTCGATCCACCAGTGGATTGAATAGCACGCTGAAGTTCACTGTGATCCACAATTAGGCTCAGTGGATCCTATGATACTTGCATCTCTTAATATGCTCCACCAGTAGTGGATCGAACAGAATTCAGGGAGTTTGGTAAGATCCACCAACGCCCTGCGTCTCCTTGAACGAGGCCTAAGGGTCAACGCCCCACCTAGCGGAGAACTGTTTGAGCAGTTTTCATTAATCAATTGATAATGAACTCAATAGTAATTGAAATAAATATGAATATAGCGTGCACGATATCCCTGTCCCTGTGACGTGTTCGCATTATTTCTTGCACTATTTTCAACTCCATTTCTATTATCACTGAGTTCATTATCCATTGATTAATGAAAACTGTGCGAACAGTTCTCCGCTAGGGTGCGCTGACCCTAACAAACAGACAAATACACGCCAGTGACTACATTGTATTAACATATTGAAAAAGAAAATTAAGATATACTTATATAAATCATTTATTAAATTAAAAATACAAATACCTACCTAAGTTGACACTTCCTTTTCACATAACGTTTCATAAAATAATAGCAAAACCGTTGGCTTTCTTTGGCAAATTTTAAGTGTGTTGATTTTTAGATAGCAGTTCCGTCCCTGAAAAATATTAGCATTTATTAGTAGGCTAGGTACACGCCGACAATAAGCCCTCGTTCACACGGGCGTAATTCTATCGCGCGATGAGGCAATTTCTAATGATCATATCTGATACTCATCGCGCGATATCACCAATCACCATAGTGAATGTTGTTCAGTGTGGTGGGTGGTCTAACTATGTAGTAGGGACCATGGAGTAAGAGGAGATGGCATATCGGCTTGTTTCTATAGAAAATTATGTCGCCGACAAAGGGGGTGAGGAACGGGTGAGGGGAGACAAAAAGCATTAGGGGAGCGCATAGGCGAAGTATTTTTCGCTTACGCTGATAGACGTAACATCAGTGTAACCGCGTATGAGACAGCGATAGTCATAAAATCCTATACAATTTGTATGAAAATAGATGTCTGACTCCGGAGTCAGACAGCCGTCGTAGAACAAAAAAGTGGCTACGTCGATAAGGACAGCAATAAGTAGCGATCTCCTTTTTTTACTAGAGCGAATTTGCTATGTGCATCTCTTACTGAGTGTTATGAAAAGACACGTGCTTTCTTCTAGTTCCTTCTCTTTCTACGGGGGAGCGTGTAATTTCACTATGGTATACAACAATCGCATTACAAACTAGATGACGTCATGCCCAGTTGGTGGTTACTGTGCAGTTGTGCACACTTTGTTACACCATCTCTACCAAGAGGAGCGTGTAATTTCTCTATGGTAGGGACACTCATTTTTATACTGTGGTCTAACTAAACAACCCAATAGAAAATACATTGTTCTGCGTGCAGATCTGAACCACAGCACTCCTAGGGTATTTTGTCACACCTTTTATTTGGAAAGACCTGTCATCATCATCATCATCTAAGCCGATGGACGTCCACTGCTGGACATAGGCCTCCCCCAAGGATCGCCATAACGACCGGTCCTGCGCTGCCCTCATCCAACGGGTTCCCGCCGCCATCACCAGGTCGTCGGTCCACCATGTGGGGGGCCTACCCACGCTGCGCGTTGCGGTACGCCGTTCCGAAAGACCTGTTCCATAGCGTAAATACAATAAGTGAGCGCGCTTTTGGCGATCGCGACAGGCCAATCGGGTGGCGAGGGGACCGTGTCCAGGTACCAATTTACCTCCGCGATGTACCAAAAGTGCCGGTGCCTCACCCCTCCACACACCGCGCGAGCCCCCCGCACTCCACGCGATTTTAGAGCCGCCGCGACCACTAAGCGCATCCACTTTATTGTATTTACGCTATGCATGTACCCACGTATTAAACCAAACCCAAAAAAACAACGTACTTCTCCTTAGTGCGTCTCTGTGCGATGTTGTAGATCCTCCTCAACTCCAGCAGGGCTCTCATGATGACCACCAGCTGCTGCTCGAAGTCCCCGCTCTTCACGTCGACGGGCAGGCCCTTCTGCTTGCATATCTTCACGTACAGGCTCCATATGGCCGACCTGACGTGGCAGAGTTCCACTTGGCGCTTCGCTGTGGTGTCTTTGAGGCGGTTCAAAGCGAGTTCCCATTTGATGACGCGGTTTCGGACTTTGTCGTAACGCCACTGGAACATTAATTACAGTGCAACAAAAAGAGTAGAAAACGGTGACAAAAGGAACTAAATATTTTAGTAGGTGCAAATTCTAAGTTGGTCTTGCCAGTTTATACGTGATTTTGACGTTCTTACAAACAAGCACGTATCCAGACTTTTGTTTCATAGAATATGCATAAAGATATTCATAGAAAAACAATGAAAAAGTAGGTGCTGTTATCACTTTTCCATACAAATATTCGGATTTCGGGGGGCCATCTCAGTAAAGACCAACCCTTTAAAATTTTCGCTTCTATAGTGAACTACTATTGTCTATTCATGCAAATACTTAGTGAACGTTCCCTCACCCTCAAATTGGCGAGCGTATTGTTCAGGCCCATGAGAAACAGCTTCTTTTCTTCGGTGAGGGCCGCTATCTCCTGTCGCGCGTTCTCAAGCATCTCCAGGTCACGCTCCTGGCGGTCTGCCAGAGTGCTCTTAGCTGATGCTGTCAATTACAACAAACTTTATGAATGGATAGAACATCGGACTATCCTCAGACCTTAGAAAAAGTATATGTCTAGAATGAGCCTCACACTTGTTCCTTATAAAACAAAAGGGGCTAACTTTCTTAGGTTGGTGTGCGTGAGGCGCCATACAAAATATGTATGTGTGCGTGTATATGTATAGGGTTTTGGAACCAGTACTGGTTCCTATTTTTTTCGACGCTTTCGTAGCTTTGACTGTCTATCTTGATAATCTAAGCCTCAGACCAAATTAAAAACAATACGACGCACTGTCACCAAGTGACGTAAACGTGAAGCCGGTTTCGTAAACATGTGTGCTCTTAATAAGGCGTAGTTTGGTTGTAAATGTGTGCGTGTGATCGTATATGCCCAGAGCAAGGCGTAGTTTTGCATGCATCACTTTATTGTTCGCAAAGCTATGTCTTGTTCTTTTATTTGGTCTGAGGGCCTATCATCGAGAAAACGACAAAAATTTAAACATGCCTCTGTCTGTTAGTTTACAAATGTAAAAGCAAGCGCGCATCACGGTTTTTTCGTTATGTCGCTTTGTTATGCGAGGCATGCTAGCTCTACAGGTGAACGTAAGTGTAGCGATACATCTGCGGAACGTACAGCGCCGAACGTTCGGTTCAATACGCGTCTACTAGGGAAAATGGCGCGTCATGGCGCGTACTGGTGTGTCGCCGGTATATGGAAAAGCATTGCACGTGATAGATTATAAGAGGGTATTCTAAATGATATTAAATAAAAGGTGATAATTAGTATAACCATTATATTTCATTACTTTGACTCGATATTTAACACTGTTTCGTTAATAAAACCACAAAGGAAAAGTGAGAAACTACACAGACACAAATCAAATTATTTACAAGATTATTATCACAGTTCACTTATTTAAGTTTACAGTAATTAGTGTAACACTTACTTGGGCAGCGTAACGGCAGGAATGAATCCCAGATAATGACTCGACAGCCATTTTATATACCTGTTTTCCCGCCAACATCAATTCTGTTATTGGCGGACCAATCAGGGAATTGCATTGCTTCAAATATTCACATGATTAATAGGTTGTAAATAACTATTATTAGCAAACGATTATTGTAAGCAATATTATGAATAATTAGTATGGAATTTAAGCAATATTCAAAACAATGAATCACTAAATAATTACTACCAACAACAGATGGTTGTTAGTCAGTGTTGCCAGTACTAATATTCTAGTAGGGATTGTTCTACTACCTAACAAATATATTCATATTCTTTAATATATTTGCTAACACGGCCATTCTGATAGTACTTCGCTCCTCGAAGTACCAAAAACCTCTTCTACATCGAACACAATTTCATGGAATTATGGATCACATTAAATTAAATTAGAATTGATGTAGCATTTGGAAATAGTGAAGTTAGTATTGAATAGGAATCTCCTAGAGTCAGTTTAGGCTATAAAGGGGTATAAGTCATTGTCACGTTGGTCATAGACGGATACACTTAAAAATGTCAGTAGGTATTAAACCAAGTGGACTCTTATTAGTCTTTATCAAAAAAAGTTATAATATAAATCAAAACATCAAGTTATTAATTGATCCATTTTTCCATCTCTATTATTATTATAAACATGTTACTTATACCTTTTTATGTAGGTACACTAAAATGTCAAAATTATTGTTATTTGCTAAATAAAATTGCTTCAAATAGAAATAATTAATGAACTTTTACAATACTCAGGACTAATTAGCACAGATATTTTATCACTACCGGACTGAATACAAATTTCTAATTACTTCTAATTATATAAAACTAATTTGACACATAAACCTAGATTAAACTACCACATAATCTTTTCAGATTTAGAAAACTTTGAAGTGAACATAATTTAATGTCAATTATTTTCAATCTGCTCGGCCATACTGATTTATAATGTAATAACAAAAACATATTTTTTTTTAGCATGAAATCTCTTAAAATGTAACTAACTAATATTAGCAATGATCATTAGGATATAAACAGGATTTTATTTATCCAAACTGCTCGGCCATACTGACAAGTACTTCGTCCCCGAAGTACATCTCAATACTTTTAATGGAATAACGATCACAATGATTTAAAACTATTCCAAATATTATTGAAAATGCAGTAATTATTGATCATCAACAAATGTAGAATCTTCATAATATGGTAAAAGGCAATCCGAATTTAAAACAAATTGTGATCGATCATTATTAAAAAAAAAGAAAAATATCAATAAATCTAAATCTTTTTCCAGAAAAAGTTTTTAACAGTTGTCTTTTCATTTTCGTTCACATTGCATCACTTTAATTCATCAATTTCATCATTGATTACCATCTTTTTTACATAACTTTGTTTCATACATCATAATATGTATATTTTTCAACGCAAATAAACTTATTTCATTTCATTATTTCCATATTCACACTCGTTTCGTTGATGATGAAAAGTTCATCATACCTTTCATCGTCATACATCAACATCATATCTATATACCAACGGCCAGTCTAGCAGTCGTTCTTACTTCGTCCCAAAGTACAAAACTCACATAAAATCTCACATTAAATCTATAGATTTATGAAAACGTTTTAGCATATTTTTGAATACAAGTGGGCTTAACAATGTGTAGGTACTTACTTAAGACGTAATAGTAGGTGGAAATACCTCGGAGGCATCTTTTATTTTTCATTTTACGACTAGATTTATACCATTTACCGAAACTAAAGTCATACCTCAGTATTTTTGGATATTTCATCTAGTGCAATCATCAACTGAATACACGATTGGAACTACTTCACTCGATAGAAAATCGTCACAAAGATGACGTATTTTCATGCATTTTTAAACATTTTTCTCGGTTTAGAAGAACCTAAAATAGTTTCCGATTGTTGGTATGTATACTCACATATTCACCATTAGTTTAACTAGTGCAATCATAAATAAAATCTAGAAAAAGTACTTTGGTTAGTTGTTTTTAATTGAAAATACGGCTCACGCACACACTTTTCGGAGCGCTCGGCAATCGCGTTTCTCATAGAAAATATTCGTCTGGACCTATGGCCCCTTAATTAGTTATCTTTAAAGTGAATTAAAAATTTAATTGAATGTTCATATAAGAATAAAGTAGATAGGTATATAAGAATAACATAATAATTCAAAAAAAATTATATTCACTCTATAGATATTTATCTTATCTTATCTTATTTTCTTTTAATCGTATTTAATTATGCCAATCGATGCCAAAAAAAAGGGTAAGAATTTCATTAACATTGCAATCAACAAGTCATTAAATACGCAATTTTGATTGAATTAAAAATTGTTTTACGTAAATTCACAACATGACCATTCATCAGTTCTTTACAATCAAAGTTAAATAACTTTTACTCACCTCTGGTTCTACTCTGACGCTATTCTGACGCGACTCTGACGCTACTCTGACGCTACTCTGACTCTACATTGACGCTACTCTGACGCTACTCTGACGCTACATTGACGCTACATTGACGCTACATTGACGCTACATTGACGCTACATTGACGCTACATTGACGCTACATTGACGCTACATTGACGCTACATTGACGCTACATTGACGCTACATTGACGCTACATTGACGCTACATTGACGCTACATTGACGCTACATTGACGCTACATTGACGCTACATTGACGCTACATTGACGCTACATTGACGCTACATTGACTCTACATTGACTCTACATTGACTCGACATTGACTCTACATTGACTCTACATTGACTCTACATTGACTCTACATTGACTCTACATTGACTCTACATTGACTCTACATTGACTCTACATTGACTCTACATTGACTCTACATTGACTCTACATTGACTCTACATTGACTCTACATTGACTCTACATTGACTCTACATTGACTCTACATTGACTCTACATTGACTCTACATTGACTCTACATTGACTCTACATTGACTCTACATTGACTCTACATTGACTCTACATTGACTCTACATTGACTCTACATTGACTCTACATTGACTCTACATTGACTCTACATTGACTCTACATTGACTCTGCATTCTAAATTGTGAAAATCGCAACCTGCTACACAGCATAGTCCAGAAAAGTTAACGTTCGTTCGAATAACATTAACCAGTAATAATAACAATAATTAGAAAATAAAATATATATTTATATTTTTTTTATACATCGTTTGCGTAAATGATTTTATGCCATGAATCTAACGTAGTATTTTGAATTTTCTATTTTTAGTACTAAAATTTAGTATATCTGAAATTCTGAATTTAATTCGTCAGTTCTATTCAATTAATAACTTCCAATAAGCAGATATAAAAAAGATATATAAAAAAAAATGTTTGTACCTTCATTTCATCGAATTAAATACCTACATAGCTAATTAACGAATTATAAATAACTTGTTTTTAAAGTTGATTTATTATTTCAGTCATTAATTCGAATATTTTAGTTGGATTCTATTTCTAAATGATAACTAAGACCGCCTTATTTGTACCATTATCGTTTCTTTGGTTCTTTTTCTATGCTGTATTTTTGTGTTTTGGTGTAAATAAAAGTATATTTCATTCATTCATTCAATGATAACTAGGAACTGTAATCTAATTATGAGAAAAAAAAAATAACGGCTACCTATTAAAAATTATTTCTATCTCACCATACTAGCTTTAAAAGCGTATGAAGCGTAAAATGACTGGACTAAGCAGTATACTAAAACTTTTTTTTTTTTTAAAGTTAATAATAATTCTTTAACTGCACACTAAAAAACAGAAAAACACAATTTAAAGTCAATTCATCGTTTAGTCAGTTACCTCAATCCATCTACCGAGTAATGGTAGTAGGTATAGAAAAATTTGTTGTTCTGCAACACAAAATCGAAAACGACCGTCCAATGGAAGGAACTATTTTTATTTTATTGTCTCAGATCTTTATTATTGAAGAGTTTTGTAGCAACGAATGAACTAGCATAGCATATGCTCACGACTATATTCCCCGTGGGGGTAGTCAGAGATATTCTGAAACCTCAGAACATCTACTTTTCACCAGTAGTACCGAAACTCTGTCCAGTGTGACGGGGGTGAGCCCGTCGCCACTAACACACACACACACACACATATACACATACATGAACTAAGTAATTGTATTATGCTTTCGGTGCTCAAACAATTAAAATTATTCTTTTAGTTATAGTAGTAATAATTGTACAAATTATACCAGCCGACTAGTAGTGTGGATGGGGAGACTGGTACCTAGACCTTCCTACCTATCAAACCTAGAAGACTCGTACCACTTATCCGCGGACAAAGTGCCGCCTAAGCCGTATTTCTTAGCACCGAATAACAAAAAAAAAATCCTATATTTTTTCGTTTTGCTATAATATTGTGGGGTACATTGGTACCAAAGAAAAAAAAAAAATCTAGCATCGACCAACATTAAATCACTTGTTATTTGTTGAAACATGATTTGCGAATGACTGGAACAATAAGTAGGTATCGTATGTTTTTCAGATTTATAAACTTTTGTTTTGATTATTACCTCATTATTTACGTAGGTACAATTTTAGAAACAAGCAAACACAGCGATATTTAATAAGAAATTAATTCGGCCTTGGCCATTACCTCGCTAAATATTTGGAGCTTCAGTCTTTGTTTCCCGTAAATTTTTTGCTTTCTTTCCTGCGGGTGGGTAGGTGTTCTCTGGGCAGGCAGGTGGATTTCTCTGGGTGGGATTCTCTTCGTGATCGGTTCAGTCTGACCAGGTTCTGGGTCTGTCTCCAGGCACCTCTCCAGGACATCGTGGATGGATTTTTTTCGTTTGCAAACCACAGCGGTTCCGCGGTGATCGTGCCATGGAAAAAAAAATTATGTATTAGTAAAGTAACTATGCGGCGGAGGAATACGATTCCACTTCTGATGATAGATTATAAGAGGGTATTCTAAATGATATTAAATAAAAGGTGATAATTAGTATAACCATTATATTTCATTACTTTGACTCGATATTTAACACTGTTTCGTTAATAAAACCACAAAGGAAAAGTGAGAAACTACACAGACACAAATCAAATTATTTACAAGATTATTATCACAGTTCACTTATTTAAGTTTACAGTAATTAGTGTAACACTTACTTGGGCAGCGTAACGGCAGGAATGAATCCCAGATAATGACTCGACAGCCATTTTATATACCTGTTTTCCCGCCAACATCAATTCTGTTATTGGCGGACCAATCAGGGAATTGCATTGCTTCAAATATTCACATGATTAATAGGTTGTAAATAACTATTATTAGCAAACGATTATTGTAAGCAATATTATGAATAATTAGTATGGAATTTAAGCAATATTCAAAACAATGAATCACTAAATAATTACTACCAACAATTTTTTTTTTTTTTTTTAAAGTTTATCCTTTCGGATAGGCTATGGGAACTAGCCCTTACTGCCTGGTCATTAGTGTCTTTTTTTCTTTGTACTTAAACCTAACCTAACCTAACCTTAATACCTAACTCTTGAAATGCGAGGGTGGTACACACATTCCAATGGTCAGGGGAGTTTCACGCGAGAATCAATCCGAATCAAACGGGAGCGCCTTCTTTATTTCTCACTCTTACTATATTGCTCTCCATTAATGGCACATTATCAAACTAATTCCACCACATTAACACAATAATAGCCACGAAAAACGAATTTAGAAAATTAAGAAACAAAGCCCGTCTGTTTCTTCACAATTCCTGTGCAAAACTCTCCTGATGACGATGAGATGATAGATGAACGATGAGGATGAAATTTTGGTCGATTTTGTAAGCACGCGCGTTGCCGCCAAAATCACCAGTACGATTTAACTTCCACCAAAACTGTTGTTCTTTCTTCGTATGTATTTGAGATTCCTGTTATGTTGGTCGATTTACGCAACTTTTTGGCACACAATCCGCACGAAATTATGTCACAAATATCACTAAAACCAATTTTTCACGAATATCAAATACAACTTTGACCGAACAAATTTAATGGCGGGAAGCCAATCTTACTACCAACAACAGATTTTTTTTTTTTTTTTTTCAATATATTTACTAGCCTGGTTACTAGACCTTTTGGCTAAATCTTATTTAATTTTTAATTTTCTTCTGTTTTCACATTAAAACGTTGGTATTCGACGTTTTGATGGTTCTTTGGAGTTTTTGGAGGCAATCGAAAGACGCAGGAAAAGCAGAGAAGTCCACAGGAAAGAGGTGAACCGACCGCTTTGCCGCGCTAAAATCACGGAACACTTTTCCTGTTTACGACCCATGCACCATCATATTTCACTGAACTATATATTGTTCACTTGCACGACACTTTGTTAAGCAAAACAACACCAATTTTACGAACCAAAACTCACTATAAACAATAAAAATTCGATGAAATATAAGGACTCCAAACGTCAGCTACCAAAGCCCGCCAAAAACTCCACCAACAACAGATGGTTGTTAGTCAGTGTTGCCAGTACTAATATTCTAGTAGGGATTGTTCTACTACCTAACAAATATATTCATATTCTTTAATATATTTGCTAACACACGCGTATTCAAACGGACGTTCGGCGCCGTACGTTCCGCAGATGTGTCATTACACTAAGACTTGAAGACCAGTTGGACAAACAGATTTTTATAGATACTTTATGGATCTCTGAATGTGAAACTTTGTACAACAAACATCTAAACTTCAAAACCGGGGCGCCTCTAATTGCCAGCATGGTTTTTGGTATTTTAAAACGTAATTTGAATCATACCTAGGGCTTCGTAACGGTTCAGCACATCTAGGGGTTGTTTAAACTCCGGGTAGGTGTGCACCACTGACATTAGATAATCCTGAAATTTTATTTAACAATTTATAGGTAACTACGTTAATTTTAAATTAAAACTGAATATAACTAAACTCCATTCCAAATGGCAAGGAAATTTAAAGGGTATTTTTTGAATTACAGAAACAGAGACTTGAAACTCACTCTCACTTATTCTTAGCTTTAGTAACGTCCAAGATAGATACTCGTATGTGGGATACTATATACAGGGTGTTACAAAGTAATAAAAATAAACATTTAAAACTTTTAAGGGGGTTGTTTAGACCTTAGATCAAAATAAAATGAATGGATAGGCCTTACGCGAACATTTCAAACGAGAAAAATGAGGCAAAACAAATGAAAGGTTTACTTCAAATTTGTGTGCAAGTGCCCTAGATTTGACAGATAATGGCGCTAGTTTGTATGAACCAAGTGCACCAGTAGTTTGCTTCAACTTACCGCGCTTTAGGCCTATCCATTAATTTTATTTTGATCTAAGGTTTAGACTATCAAACTGAACAACTTTCACTGTGGGACCAACATCGAAATCGCGAAAAAAAATCTGCTATCCCATACATTTAGCTCGAGTAGATTTGTAGTTTAGTATGGAACATCCGATTTCTTTTCGCATTTTCGATATTGCTCCCATAGTGAAAGTTGTTCAGTTTGATGGTCTAAACCACCCCCTTAAATGTTGATTTGTATTTTTGTAACACCTTGTATATCTTTCGGATAAATAAATTTTATTTGCTAATCAGAATTGGCCAAAACGCGAAACAGGAAACTGAAAATCGTTTCGTTCTTATTTGGAATGAAGAATAGGTACACAACCTGGCAAACAACCTATGCGCAGAAGCGCTTTCGTCTACAAATTTTGTTCTGTGCAGTCAGGGTTTTTGCGAAGTAGTTTGTCGGCTATAATAAAGAAATTAATGAAAATTCGAAGTGGCTCTAAGATCGCTGCCGAACCTAAGGTTACCTCATATATGGTGTAGTCTTTGACTTGCTTCTCCATCATATCCCTGACCGCCTCCATCTCGGCGACCCTCTGCCTCATGGCCTCAGTTTCTCGAGTCTTCCGCTGCAGCACTTCGTTGTCGGCTTCCATCTTGCGTTCAGCACGATCTCGCTTCTCTTGGTTCTCACGTATAAACTAAAATATTTATAATTAGAAAAGCTGTAAAGAAGGAAGACTAAGAGACACTAGCGTCTTTCGAGCGTCGTCGTCGTGCCAACGTCGGCGCAGCGTCGACGCCTCGGCGACGCGGCTCCAGCGCTGGCCTGCTGCTGAACGCCAGGCTTATGCAGCGCTTCTCAGCGAATTCTCTATTATGAGTTATGCCTGACGAGACGCGGTGCGGACGCTGGCTCGACGACGACGCTCGAAAGACGCTAGTGTCTCTTAGTCTTCCTTCTTTACGGCTTTTCTAATTATAAATATTGTCTATTAATTATAAGTAATGTCTATTAATAACATAACAGGCCATGAATATCACAAGTGTTACGACATATAGGGGCAGTAAGCTACCGTTTGGTCGAAAAAGCCTGTCGGCTATAAGTAAGTAACAAGTAAATGCTCTCAAGGAATCATAACAACACCATACCTTATTAAAACTGATAAAAGACTCCTTCAGCAAGATCTCCTTAGCCCGGAGATTCCTCCATTTCTCATTCATGACGGCCCTGTTCTGCAGCTCCTCCTGTCTCTTGCGAGCCAGCATGTCCTCGGACTCCATGAGGTCTCGGCGCGCTTGCTCCATCAGGATTTGAGGCGTGGGACGCGCTACGTCCCATACTGGATATTTTCTGGGGTTATTAATGAGATAAGACAGTTTATTAACTCTTCAATACCTTTGCCAGCTTTCTTTAGACTTTACGATACGTTTTAATCTACAAGGTGACATTGATATAATTAGCATTTAATCTAAAAGTCTACCAATCAAACTGAACAACTTTTACTATGGTAGCAAGCAAGTACGGCTGCTTGTAACAGCAGTGTCCGCGACCGCGACAGACACCAGTGGCTATGGACCGGTGGCTCGTTTTCGCCGAGCCTAAAGATATGCTCAGAAAGCCACGCCTGGCAGATGAATTGGCAATCGAAGTTGGAGGTAGCATAATCTATGGATTTCATTCAAGGATTCATTGAGAACTAAGGTTCTCATTATAAAAGCTCCGGTTGGATGAGATACAAGGTCTTTTTAAATAGTACTTACTTCACCATTCTGGATGTTTCCATCAAAGATTTGAAGTACTCTGGTGTGGCCTCCACAGGCGGCCCATGCGGCAACGCGATGGGCGCCAAATCTTTCAACGACATCTTATTCATGGCGTACCTAAGCTAAGCGCTTTTCATTTAATTAAAGATTACAAATTACGGAGATAAATAAAATAATATATACGAGCGACGTGACGCAGTTTATCAAAAATTAATGACATTCGAGTTAACATTGTATCTTAGCAACGGTTAAGAAAAATTAAAACAATATCTATGCGCGTAACAAGAGTTGCTAAGCAACACAGTACAATGCATACGCTTACGACTATATACCCCGAGGGGGTAGTCAGAGATATTCTCTAATTTAATTTAATATAACGGGTGTAAGGGACAGCCCTCCGCAGACTGAAACGGTGAACTCAGGCCATCAAACTGAACAACTTTCACTCTGGAGCCTACCTCAGGAAAAGCAAAAAAAAATCTGCTGTTTCATAAAAACTGTTGGCTATCTACCCGACTCAAATGTATGGGGACAGCTATTTTTTCGAGATTCCTGATGTAGGCTCCATAGTGAACGTTGTTCAATTTGATAGTCTGAGTTCACCGTTTGAGTCTGCGGAGGGCTGTACCTTACACCTTGTATGTATTGTCCATAAAATTGAACAACTTTGTCTTTGGGACCAACATCGAAATCGTGAAAAAAATTAACTGTTCCATACATTTTGATACATTTGGTTCGAGTAGGTTTGAAGTTTCGTCTGAAAAAGTTGCGCGAGGTCAATATTGATGACAGTTTTTCAGTTTGATGGCCTGATCATCCCGTTAGAATACCGTCAGCATATAAACTAGACCTTTTCTTTTTTCCATTGTATATACAGGAGGATGACATTGATTTTTAATGTGATTTTTTTGCTCCGATTTGTTTGCTGTCATAGTAAAAGTTGTTCAGTTTGATGGGTAGACTCTTAGTTTAAAAGGATGCTAATGATATCAATTTCAGCCTGTTTATCTCAAGAGCCCCGTGACCGTCAGCCTCATTGGTGCATAATACTTACTCAAAGAGTATGATAACATAACAAAGGGATACGAAGATTTTGGCCGCGTTTTCGTCCGCTATTTTGTAAAATTGCGTCCTCAGATAATTTTCACAGAAATCGATAGTTAACGTCAATATAAACAAAACACGTTTTTTGGCAAGTCCTTGTAAAGCCATGTCGAAGATATGAGCATCGCATCAGCATCAGCTTGTATAGCTTCAAAATGTGTCACACTCAGAACGACACTCAAGTGGAGATCTCTTCTTAAGTAAAGATAGACAAGGATGCATGTATACGTTGTATGTATTTGCATCATTTTCTATCTATACTCGAGAAGAGATCTCCACTTGAATGTCGTTCTGTCATACCCCCCAAGGTATTGCCTACTTTCTGTTGTTTGTAGCTACCGATTTCTGTAAGATTCCAGGGACGACAATTATGAAAAAATCGCGAAATCGGTACGGTCTCTTACAGATGTGCGACACTTTGTTTACGACATCGGTCGCAGACTTTTCGGTCGCCGTGAGTCACAGAGTCGCGCGACCCTCCGGGACCGCAGTGTCGCTCGTCTGTAAGAGCTCTAACCCACGCTCCATATAAAAATCTTCGGATCCCTTTTGTAAACAATTCGGTATGTCAAGTTTTTTTTTGGAGGGCTGAATCGAAAACCATTTCGAGATAATTGTCTCAATAATCATATTTTCTATGTCAGATATTTTAAAATGAAAGGATTACAGATATTTTTAATAAAATAACGTCGTTTTTCGGTCCGTGCAGTGACGTCACTGGCATACCTGTGAACTCCTTGGTAAACATAAAATCAACTTAAAATAACCGGCCATTAAGAAAAAAAAATACTTTCTAATGTCAGAATTTGACATTTGATGTTGCCGTATCTTTTTCCAGCATAGAGTTAGAAAGAGGAGGCAGGTTTGATTTTTTTTAAATACAGCTGTATGTAGTTTTTCTCCATGGAGTTCGAATTATTTTCTCTCCACCATTTTTGCACTTAGAGATTACAGATCAAAATAATTTAAATATTAAATTTATATTGATAAACTCGATGAATCGCAATAAGAATGAAATAGGTATCTTAAAATTATGTCTTCTGTCCGTAAAAAATATAAAAATCGTAGAAAGAGAAGGAACTAGAAGAAAGCACGTGTCTTGTCATATCACTCAGTAAGAGATGCACATAGCAAATTCGCTCTAGTTAAAAAAGGAGATCGCTACTTATTGCTGTCCTTATCGACGTAGCCACTTTTTTGTTCTACGACGGCTGTCTGACTCCGGAGTCAGACATCTATTTTCATACAAATTGTATAGGATTTTATGACTATCGCTGTCTCATACGCGGTTACACTGATGTTACGTCTATCAGCGTAAGCGAAATACTTGGCCTATGATAAAAATGAAGACAAAAAAAAAGTTGACATACCGAATTGTCAGAAAGTAATGTTGTGAATTCTTCGCATGTATACAGGGTGTCCCGTAAACCGACGTCAACCCGTCGGATGCTGGTAGGTTAGGTCATGACTAAACATAATATAAAAATTAGACTTTAGTAAAAGTGTCTTAGTTTTCGAGATAATTACATTTTTAACGCACATACTGCATAGAAAATTTGTAGCCGTGGCACTCAAAATAGTGACTAAGATAAAGAGTTTGACGAATTTCATAAAACTGTCTTTATCTCGAAAACTAAGAACCTTTTCCTGAAGTAAAATGTTGACAGATTGATTGATTGACTGTTAATTTTTTTTTCTTTTTTTTATATTCTGGTTAGGCATGAACTAACCTATCAGCATCCACCGGGTTGACGTCGGTTTACGGGACACCCTGTATATCGTTGCAACCGTATAAACAAACAAAATTGAGATAAGGAAGTAAATAAAACGGATAAGTTACAGGGCACTGTAGTCAAACCCACGGTTACAAAGAATTCACTTTTTTATTCATTTTTTTTCTTCTATGTTCTGTTACAATTTTGCGATTTTTTTTAATTTATTTGCCACGTAACTTATTACATTAGACAATATCTAATAAAGTAGAAATCCAAGTACGTGGAAGTTAATTTTTATTAATGACGTCCATAATTACATCACCGTTTTATATCAACTCTTAAATTATGTAGCATAATTACTCATTCAATGATTAATTTCCATGACCTAACGAACTAAACAATAAAATGTTAAACAATTACAACAGAGAATCTTTTACGAAGCTCTAAAAATCGCCACATACTATATAGTTAAAAATAAAAACATTAATTATTATGTATCATTACATACACGGCAACAAATGAACAAAAAGAAATTACCTCCGATATCAAATTTCAAAACTTATTAAATATTATGCACAAGTTTATCGTACACAAGCCCAGACAATATCAAAAATAAGAGATAAATAAAATAACACACTAGCATTTAAATACTGCTAATAATGCAAGCTGTACCGATCGCGATCATGTCCGCTCAAATATGAGCAGAACGACCAGCGTTAAAACAATAATAAGCTCATCGATACACGTAATAAAGCTAACAAAATATATGATAAAAATGATTTACAACCTCATAACCTAACAAAACCTTCGAGTTCATATACAATTTGTCGGCACTTTGAATAGCGGGGCACACAGAGACGATATTGGCATAGTGTAGTTTTATCAGTGAGCCCACTCGCCCGAAGCGACGAAGTATTAGAAAGTACAGCCGCGCCAAACTTCAGGACAGCTCTCTTATCCGCTTCTCCACTACAGCTGGGTGAATCTTCGGGCGTTTAAACGCCATAATTTATCGGGCCGAAAATTTTCATCTTTTAAGGCATACAATTATATGCCGGTGTTATAAACGACTAGCTTTGTAACAGCGCTTTAAAATGTTATGCCTTTTCTTATAAACAAGATGAAATTTTTCGGTCAGATAAATGATGGCGTTCAAACGCCCTGAAGAATCACCCAGTAGCTTGCTTTGCAGGGCTTTTATAGACCACACCACAATAGAATAACAAAACACAGAGGTTGAAATTACGTGAAGGGTATCAAGTGAATTTATACAAAGTTCAAGTCTGCGTGGACCGAATGCTGATTATATTATTTGATAAACACTCAATATTAGCTAGTCATGGAAATAGGTTATGATTCTTTCTACACAATTTTGAAATTTCAAGGGTTAATAGAATAAGTAATAAGAAAAATGACTCAATGAAAGACCCGACTATTTTCGCATAAACCACCGCCAGCCACATTTATAATGTGATCGTGGTGTAATTCCATGGACGACTAGAACTTCCTATCTACTTCCACTAATGTCATGGTCAAAACGCCTCAATAGCTGACAGGTGGTGACCCCACATTCAGTAGAGGAACAAAGAGAAAGGTGCGATTCGAAAGTGGTGTGTCTACATAAGCCCTTAGACCCAGCGCAGAAGTCAAAAGACAATCCTACTGAATTTTTTCATAATTTATGCCTTTGTCACTCAGGCACGTAATTTATCAGAGCAAGAAAGATAGCGTGAGTGCTATCACGATATTTCTCGCTCTAGTTGGATGTCGTTCCTGAGCAACAGAGGATAGAGCATGAAAAAACGATTCCGTGCTGCCTGTCCATTATCCTATCAGCTGCACTGAGGTAT
The DNA here is from genome assembly GCA_963693445.1 of Agonopterix heracliana. Taxonomy (NCBI): domain Eukaryota; kingdom Metazoa; phylum Arthropoda; class Insecta; order Lepidoptera; family Depressariidae; genus Agonopterix; species Agonopterix heracliana. The sequence goes on from OY856327.1 coordinate 5,154,919, forward strand.
GCACCACAAATTTTTAATCAGTAACGAAACTATAAGGGTGTTTTCAGACCTTGAATTTGAACAACTTTCCCTAAGGAATATGAGTCGATTTTTTTAATCTTTATTCGACCCATATTCCTTAGGGAAAGTTGTTCAAATTCAGTCTGAATACACCTTTAAAGTTTCGTTACTAATTAAAAACTAGTGGTACACAAGTTCGCTATTTAGTGTAAAGCAGAAACAAGCAGCCGTGAAGTTTGGCGCACTGGCCGCGTCGCTAACCACCCCACTGTCTCCGCGAGCTGGCCCATAAGACTCATCACACTATGGTACAGGGCGACGGGACGTTACATGTGATGTACACGGGGGAAGCTACTCGTGCGAGAGCTCCTTGAGCCGTTCTTCCCGCGGCCGCGCGCCGCCGAATATTGCCGAGGCCTGGCTCGTGGATGCTAGAGAGTTGACTGGCTCTTTTACTGTTCTCGGCTCTAGTTTCAGCTTTGGTCTGCCTGTTGTGTCTGTAATTGTAAAAAAATAATAGTATAAGAGATAAGTGTACTTTTTGCAACCATCAGCAGCAAGGCTAATTCAGTGTTTACGGGGTGTAGACTACGAATAAAGAAATAAATATGGAAATATAATTCACGTCAAAAAATGACCCCACGAACTTTGGTGTACACCACGCAAGCGCGCAAAACTCAATCATTATGGCGACTCCAATTACGGCGTTTGCCGCCAAAACTCATGGTGCCAAAAATTAAGGAGATTTTGTTCGGAGTTATCGTTCCATATTTATTTCTTTATTCGTAGGGCGTAGAGCATCTCTGTGATGGGGATGGACCAGGTCTGCCTGCATAACTTCAGTCGGTTTAGGAGTTACAGACGTTTAAAGGTCTGTAAAAAATTAACGCTGATCGTATAATATTATTGGAGTATGCACTGTAGATATATGAACAGTACAAAAACTGGCATGGTTCATCAGTCGGTTTAGGAGTTACAGCCGTTCAAAGGTCCGACCTTTGAACGGCTGTATCTCCTAAACCGACTAAAAGTAGACCGAAAAAAGTACACCCCATAAACACTGAATCAGCCTTGCTGCTGATAGTTGCAAAAAGTACACTTAATCTTATAACAAAAGTTGTAGTATGGATCCAGAAAGCATCGGCGGCGCGTTGCGCAGAGCTATGGAAACTCAATCTTGAGGTCCGGTTTCGAACCCGCACGGACCACATGCCATGTGCCAATGAGTTTTTCTAACTTATTCGGAATACCGACAGCTCTTAAACGGTGAAGGAAAACATCGTGAGGAAACCGGCATACACTGAAGAAGAAATAACAATGCGTATGTGAAGTCTACCAATCCGCATTGGGCACGCGTGGACTAAAGCGAATACACCCTCCCTTAGTAGGTATGTAGGCTGTGATGATGATGATGTAGGATTCTGGTGAAAGGAAAATGTATCTTTCAGTAGAGGGTGAGAGTGGGCCATACTTGAAAAAAAAATTCACAGCATGCGCTGCGTTTGATTTTACAGTTAACATCACCCACATCGTACGTAGCCAATACGGTGTTTATTAAGGTTCCGTAGTCAAACTTTCGTCCATTTTGTCTGTCTGTATGCATGCCCCACCTCGAATAAGTAGCTCATTTTTCACCCAAAAACATTTACACAATACTCATTAGTTATTCTACTTACGCAATGGCTACGGAACCCTATCATGGGCGAGTCTGGCACGCTCTTGGCCGGTTTTCTTGGTTGGTACCGATAAAAAAACCTTAAAGCTAAAAAAATTGTAAGGCAGAAGTACCGTACGCACCAGGACGCGAGGTTGGCATGTCGTCGAAGCGCCTCGGCGGCCTGGCACCAGCGCCCCCGCCGCCGCCGCCCCCGCCCGCGCCGGGGGGCCCGCCGGGCGCGGGCTGGCGCCCCCCGCCGCCCATGCGCCCCCACTCGCCGGCGCCGCGGGGCTCCTCGGAGGGGCCGCGGGATCCTCGCCCGCCGCCGCCCCCGTCCCGCTCAGCGCCCCACCGCTCACCGCCCCGCTCACGATCTGTAATAAGTTAACATCGTGTTTAGTTATCAGTTTATCACTATCAGACACATCTTTAAAACATTATCGGTGAAACTTAAATACCCACTATCCCGAAAATGCCGTTTGCACTACATTTTGGCTGTAGGAACTATTTTATTTAATATTGTTTTCTCCCCTCCGGACGGAAAGCGTCAATTGTCGTCCCGCTGCGCTAAACAAAGTTGCCGCTTTCCACCTCGGTCGAGGAGAAAAATAGTATACTAACCTCGGACAGTAAATAAGAAAGCCTCAGATCACATGTTTGAGATCACATTACATGAGATCTGAGACCTTTCTTACTTTCCTGTCCTCGGTGTGTAATCTACTATTACTATTTGGAAAAGCGTGGGTTCAAGTCCCGCCCGAGACAAATTTTTCAATCTTTAATTTGATTCGAAATAGCACAACATGGCTGTAACATGTTTATAATCAATAATATTACAAATTTTTCAATCTTTCATTTGTCCCATAATAAGTAGCAAAAGTTGTTCAGTTTGATGGTCTGAAGCACTTCCTCTGGTTTCAAAACGGCCCTGATTCCAAGGTGTATTTAGGACAAGTTTATTGGAAGTTACAATTATTGAATTAGTACCTAATGCACGTTTTTAAAACAATGTTACGAGAAAACAAATAAAAAAACAACACACGATTGTAATTAAATGGATGGACACGCGCTATGAAGAGCAACAGCGCTAGACTATGCAGAACTCGCAAATCAATAAAAAAATATACAATTTGTTTTAAGGGTTTCGTATAATCTTCAGCCTAAACGAGGTGTAAAAATTCACGCAAAATCGAAGTATCTTTGTCCAAAATCGAGAATTGAAAAAAGTGTGTGTATCTTTTGAAAAAAGACTCCTTTTCAGCACGGGTGAAACTACAAACTCTAACTAACCAACACTCCAATTAACCTTTTTAAAAATAGCTTAAATCGCAAGAGTCTTTCTTTGCATTAATTGATTTTAATGAGTTATATGACAGCCGTTACGAGTTCTGCATTCAGTTTCAAACATCCTGAATTTTCACATCTTACACTATTTTACTATCAATTATTGATAAGCGAACTTTAAATTCAGCTTTAAAATATTTACCCCAACAAATTTCGCTTTTAATTGTATTACAACCCAATACATTATTAATTTATCAATTAATGCAGCTTTATTTGTAAAACTATGTTCCGATTTGTATATCATATCCCAATTTGTATAAGGGCTACATTATACTATTTCTAAGATAATCACAATAAAGAATTTTAAATTTATAACTCAATGATCAGTCAAACGTTATGCCATGTCATAAACTAGATAGAAAAAGAAGAATTCCAATCTGTGAAAATTCAATAAACAATTCAGGATGTCATCAACATGGGTGTTAGTAAAGCGATGTTACCGTGCGTGAACCCCCCACCCTGAGCGCGGGGCGCGCGGCGGTCGACATCAAAGTGGTCGTACATACCGCGGCCGCCGCCTCCTCCTCCGCCGGGACCTCCGCCTCCGCCGCCGCTCTCCCGCCGGAAGCCGCCGCCGCGGCCGCCATCACGGCCTCCGTCGCGGCCACCATCACGACCGCCGCCGCCGTCGCGCCGGCCCCGGTCGAAGCCGCCACCACCACCCCCTCTTTAAAGTTAACAAGAGCGGTTATTTAAAAAAATCGGGCATAGGCCACCACAACAACACAACGAAAGATGGGCCAAAATCACCACAGACTGGGTTCCCCAGGATGGTCACCGGCGTCGAGGTAGACCGAGAAAAAGGTGGAGAGATGACATGGATGCCTTCTTGGAGAGTTGGCCAGAAGTTGCACACAACAGAGAGGATTGGAGAGTAAAAGGGGAGGCCTTTGCCCAGCAGTGGGACATTGAAGAGGCTACGTAAAAATAAAAATAAAAAAAGCCCACCACACATTCCCACCGCTGTAACTCCTGTTAACCAAATTCAACAGAGGCGACCATTCACAACACTAGACAATGAAGTCCAGCGAGCCCTGGGGATGACTCTAATCTGTCTTGGAACCCACAATGAATTAATCAAAGAAGATAGGAGGAGTAGGAAAAAGATATATCCGACTTGCCTCCATTGTAAATGCAAGCTGTTATTTTACAATAAATTATGTGTAAAATAAATTAATATCGTATGAAAGTCATGAATGAAAGTTATAAACAATTGTTAAACACATTCTTTAGTCCCTAATTACGTAAAGGACATCACATCCAGGCGCCGTAGTATGTTGCGCACGATAAATCTAGAGCACGCCTTTTATCCTTATTTAGAACTTTTTCGTCCTACCATTTATTAGTATTATGGCACGAAAGGTGTAGGTGATAGTTTATTTCATCGAAAAAGTATGAAAAACTCCCTACAGCTTTGGTATCGTAATAATAAATTGGAGAGTTTTAACCGATTCCCTACATTTCTCTACTCATATGAACTGCAATGACTGTAGGATTGCATATAAGTACGACATTTGGCATTAGAGTTCATAGATTTTTGTGTTTTTAGATATCCATTTACTTTTCTCAACACATCAGTTATATTTTATAGGTCAGACAATAGGTACTTCTTCTTAACGTGTGGGCACCAAGCCCTGGTGTCAGATTTTTTAAACCGGCTTACGGCATCTGACGTGGTTTTTTAATGTAACGACTACTACCACCAGAGATAGTAGGACCAACGGTTTTAAGTGCCATCCGAAGCAAAAACGCACAAAGTAACATTCCTCTCGTGGGAATCGCACCCACTACCTCCCCGTCAAGAGCATTCCATTCATTCCAGCTCTTAACCATTAGACTACGGAGGCAGTTAATAAATAGTAAATAATGTGTACTGAACTCACCTGTCGTTTCTTTTCTCTTCAGCGACATCAATTTTAACAAATTGTCCGTCAACATTCAGCACGCCGTTCATTTCGATAGCCTTCACCAAGTCATCGAGGTATTCGAACTCGACGTAGCAGAATCCTTTGAACTTATCAGTGTCTCTGTCCATTACCAATCTCACATTTTTTATTGATAGATCCTATAATAGAAATATTCACATTATAACCGATGCCAAAATCTTTGTGCAGGAGATCGGGCGGCGGTTGAGATCTAAAGGTGGCGACTCTTGCTCTGGCGCTTTTTTGTTGCAGAGGTTGAAAGGGGAAATGCCGCTAGCGTCATGGGCACCGTGGAGCCGGGGTTGAGTGGGGCTGGGCCTATGAGTGTACATTAGTCTGTATGTTGACGAAGCGTGTGGCAGATGAGTGTATAGGTTTAAGTTTTGACGAAGCATGTTGCTGATTGGGATCCTGTTTATTATGTTTTACTTTTGACGAAGCGTGTTGCAGATGCAGATATGTCGCCATTTTTGACGAAGCGTGTTGCAGATTTTAAGTATGTACATTCTTGTCTATTAAATTTTCACATTATAATAATATCAACCGGATTGTAAACATAAACATGTTCGTAATATTTCACGATAATTATTTTCTTTGACAATTATCTGATAACTATCCAAGCTGATTCTTAGTTTTGAGAGAAATTTCTAACTAAAAGTTCTAAAAATTCTGTTTTTGCTTTAATACACTCTCATCCAGACCAAACAGCACCTTGTCTTCGGCAATATAGTTTCGTATCCTGTGATGTGAAAATACTTGGCTATGTACAAATAAAACTACCTTCAATGTAGCAAGTTTAACTTTGTTTCAGAATGAAACTACAATACGTTAATGAATAAGAGCAAAACCTCATTACACCTCAACTGATTTATAACGCAATAATTAGATTGAAACAATAATTTCATTATTTTAATAGTAAAATTTAAAGTTATTCGCATTTTAAGTTTTGAGGCAAAAATGATTTGTTATCATTTCAGCAATGAATGAATGATGGATGTAATGATGGATACATTTTAAGAACCGTGCTTTGGTATTAAGTAGGGTGAGTAGTAAGTGTGCCCGTGCCTGTGGTAGCGTTGCATAAAGTTTTGTCCTTGCGGGATATTTACTCATATGCCGGAACCATACGCCCCACGATAGTAAAGGTGATTTATTTAGTTAAACAAAGTTCATAATACATTTGCTTTTAAATATTGACAGATGGGTGGTTCTTTTGTTTATTATGTATATTTAACTAGAGTTTAGCCGCAACTTTTAAAATTATATACCATGTTTGAAGTCTAATCATAAGCTTTCAAAGATATCTTTATTTCATTAACTTCGATTCAAGTAGGATTGATTTGCTACATAAAAGAATATAATACTTATTATATTATTTTTCTCCCCTCCGGACGGAAACCGTAAATTATCGTCGCGCTGCGCTAAACGAAGTTGCTGCTTTCCACTTCCGTCGAGAAAAATAGTATACTAACCTCGGGCAGTAAATAAGAAAGCCTCAGATCACAAATTACATGAGGTCTGAGACCTTTCTTACTTTCCTGCCAACAGTGTGTAATCTACTATAAATCTGCAGTTCACACACTATCGTTAATTATAGAACCCTCCAAACTGATAGTGATAATAATTCCAAGATAATTATTTATTTATACTACCATTTATTGTTTTTTAGCAAAGCATTCTATTCTATCTATGTTGAGAACATGACAATGACATTGAGCATCTAAAAGAGTGTTAATTAGTGAACTCGGGTTTTGGAATACTGCCAATCCATTGACTGAACTAATAACAATAGTGAGATGGAATCAAATTGTTTAAACTTCTGCATTTTTGATACATGACTCAAGACTGTGGCAGCTTGGAAATACTATCAAACTAACAAGTTGATTACCAACTTGCATCCACCAATACACACTGGGCCCATGAGAGAACCCCACTTTTGCTAAAAGAAAGGAGGAATTTGCACAGCTGGTACAGTACAGGAAAAAGCGCGCGATATAAGGATGTATTGCTGTTACGGTACTAAATATAGCACGCGATATCAGGATGTTTTCTGTTACGGTACTAAATATAGCACGCGATATCAGGATGTTTTCTGTTACGGTACTAAATATAGCACGCGATATCAGGATGTTTTCTGTTACGGTACTAAATATTGAATAATTTATGATACAGGTTATAATATGTGGGCGTCTACGCAAGAAGGGTCCAGTTGACGGCATTTTAACCCACCTTTTTTTAAATTCCATATGATCATGTGACTGATCTATACTCCATTCCAAATAGTAACGAAAATTTAAGAGAATATTATTCAGAGAGCGAAAATGCGCGCTTCATACAAACGTACTATGGTGATATTTTCAATACTAACCAATTAAAGTCAATGAAATTTTGCAGAAACAATCTAGAAACAAATTTCTATGCTTCTATAGAGTATTTTCGTTAAAATATACAGTTTCAATGCTAGGATTAATTTAAGATTTGAATGGAAATCTTTGAGGCACTGTAACATGAAAACATTTTAACGAAAATCTGACTCCATACAAGCATAGTTTGTTTCTAGATTGTTTCTGCAAAATTTCATTGACTTTAATTGGTTAGTATTGAAAATATCACCATAGTACGTTTGTATGGAGCGAGCTCCGAATAATATACCCTTAAGGCTAGCTTACTTAGACTTTCCGATTCCTATTTAGCTTTCTAACCAATTCTGATTAGCAAATCATCATCATTCCCTTGCCCATTTCCCATTATCTGGGGTCGGCGCAATATGTCTATATGTATGTGTGTATGTATATGTGTTTCTGATTAGCAAATATAATTTATTTATCATAAAAATGTACTATCCGACATATCTTGGACGTTACTACAGCGGGGCTAGTACGCCAACCACATTTAACACATCCATCTGTCAAATTTAGTCTTCTGTCTCGTTAGAAGCGTGATAGCGCTATATCACGCTATCGCGGGTTGGCGTACTAGCCCCGCAGCTGTTCTAAGAATAAGTGAGAGTAAGGGCCTGTTTCACCACTTCTGAGTAAGTTCTTGTTAGCGTATCCAACAGATATTTTGACATATTTTCATACAAAATACGTCAAACTATCTGTCGGATAAGGTAGCAAGAACAAAATAATTAGATTTTGTTATAAATCTGTTTGGTTGTATGCGGTTGTTTCAATCTAATTATTTTGTTATAAATCTGTTGGGGTGTATGCGGTTTTGCGCTTATTCATTAAAACATTGAATTTGGCCTTTGGCTCTGGCTGCTATGACCATATGCCACATATGACCATGTGTTATTTGGATTTTTCTATTATCCTATCTATACAAGCTCTAATTCGTTTTCATAGCCAATAGTTGGTTGGTTCTAAATCATATTTAAAGTTCATCATCATAATGATTTGATCAATAAATTAAATGTTACTATTAATTTATTGCCCACATGTAGTATTGAATCTGCTGCCTACTTAAGGTGGTTGGAGAGCTGTCAATTTCATACAAAACTTTGTCGTAGAACACTCATAGACGGTGTTAATAAAAGTAGTGTTTTATATATGGAAAAATAGCTTAGATTATTAGCTTATTTATATTGCGCGTATCAAATAATATTTAGCATAGCATATGCTCACAGAGATATTCTGAAACATCAGAACATTCACGTTTCACCAGTAGTACCGAAACTCTGTCCAGTGTGACGGGGGGTGAGCCTGTCGCCACTTATAATGGACAGCCAATATTTACAATTTATAATATAATTACGAAAATATCAAGCTTTGAATTTATTCATACAATTTTTTTTTATGAAATTGACAGCTCTCTAACCACCTTAAGTATAAAAAATGAAGACTGGTGGAGACAAGTGGTCAAACTACAGTCAGAGCATATTCAAGCCAATAAGCCTCTGACATAGCTTTACAAATCCATCGAGGAAACCCATCCCAGGCCACCTGTTTAAGAGGATAGACGGGCTGAAATGCTAATTTGGAGAATAGATAACATTTCCAACCATATACATATTTGTCCGATCCGCCCCACCCATACACGCCACCGACTAGAGTGCGAAAGAGACAACTGCAGCTAGGACCGATTTTATCTACATAAAAGCGACGAAAACAGCATTTCGTATTCCCCTGTTTTCTCCTCCAAAACTAAACCGATTTTAATAATTCTTTCAATAATAATATGAGAAAAACTTTGGCTATGTCTGTACGTCTTGCGTTTTTTGTTTATATTCGTCAAATTTGTTTGGTGGATGTCTGAAAACAAGCTGTAAAATTGGTCACTTTCGTAGATCCCTAGATCATACAGTAATTAATTTATGCAAAAAAGCAAAACATAGGGACATGGCCGAGGTGACATAGATTGTATGGTAAAAAAATATTGGCTCTAGTTTTATTATCCAGGGAGAAAACAGGGGAATACGTTTGTATGGAGAAAACTGTACTGGTCTATCCTCTTAATGTGCCTTCCAAAGCACCAAGGCACTCTAAATCTAAACTATTATAAAACTGTGTCTGTACATTGAAGATATTTACAAGAAAAAAATTACAATATGGTTTTTAGGTTTCCCTGACTTTGATCAAATTAAAATTAATAGACAGGCCTTAAGCAAACATTTCAAACCAGAAAAATGAGGCAAAACAAATTAATGGTATTTGTACCCAATTGCCCTAGTTAAGGGGGTTGCAGAGGGCAAGACACAAAACTAGATGGCGCTCGGGAGTTCGGGATTCAGGATTTTCTCACATTTTATTTTGTATCTCGTAATTGTGATGATTTCAATCAAAATTTTCAATTAAGCGCGCACTTGTGTTTATGTTTTACTGATCTAGCTACAAGTTATAGTAATTTTATTGTTCATACGAATTTGATATACATTTTAATTTTAATCAATTTCATAAAAAACTTTGACGTATAACATTCGTAGAAGGTATTAACAAAAGTAATATTTTATATATGGAAAAATAGTTAAGAAAATCAAGATTACGCATCTCAAATAACATTTGCAATTTATAACATAATTACGAAGATATAAAATAAAATGTGATAAAATCAGGAATGATGCTCCCGAGCGCCATCTAGTGTAGTGCAACTCCCTCTGCAACCCCCTTAAGACAGACAATTTTGCTAGTTTGTATGGACCTATTGCCCTAGTTGTGTGCTTCAACTTAACGCGCTTTAGGCCTATCCATCCATTAATTTTACTTTGATCTATGGTCCTTGACTACAAATCAATCTTTTTTAGAATTTTTGTCTGTCCGTTTCTTTGAAAACTACTGAAACAATTTTGATCAAACTTTGTTTTTTGATAGCATGTGATTTGACTTAAAATCTGGTATATAATTTGTGTGGACAAAATATGAAATGTTTTTTGCAAGTCAAGGGTAAACTCCATTTAAAAATAAATGTGATATTTATTGATAGAGTATAATTTATTATGTTATGGTGAAACTTGTAACTGAAGCCTGACTAAAGTATAAAGAATTTCAATGTCAATGTAGTGATGTAATCAGAACTGGTTGAAGTTTTTGCTCAATTAATGAGATAACAGTATCATATGTCTAACGAAAAATAATTTTCACATGAGATAAGTCTGGTGTGCGAACTGAAATGGAATCCGATGTTGATGGTACATAGTTAATAAAAAAAACGGTTAAAATTGTAATTACGTAGTTTTAGGTGACAAATATAAGAAATTAAGAAAACCACTCCAAAATTTTCTTTTTTTTAACATTAATTGACTACAAAAACTTTTGTTTAGCTAATTAATTTGTATTTGTATCAGTTTATAAATTGGCTAGAAATATTTGCATAAATTAATATTGTTCGAAGACTACGCTCGAAAGGCAATAGAGCAAAGATAAAAACTGTACTTACGGGAAAAATTCTGTTAATATCACCCTGGATGATCCCACCGGGTAGGTTCCCGACGTACGCCTTATACGGCGGCTCGGAGGGTAGCGGGCGACCGCCCAGCGTCCGCCTGCCGCCGCCTCCGCCGCCGCCAAAGTCCCTAGAATCGGCATAACCATGGTGCATTATAACCTATAAAATCTTTTACACCCACTTTATCTTACATCGACACTGTCCAAAATACCACAAAACGCAAACTATCAATCTAAAAATAAGTATTTAACCACAATTTTCTCTAAAAAACGCAGTTTCAACGAATGTTATCGCGTTGTCAAAACAAGCAAATTTAATTAGAAGGAACGGTGTAATTCTACGGGAGACAGATTATTCGGTTTTAAGAACACTTTATTCGGGTCTGAAAATACATTTAGAGGCTCTAGAATTAGTAGGTTTTAATAAATACCTCGGATCGTCAAATCCACTGCGACCTGCCATGTTTAGAAACAAGGAGCACTGTGTGCGCGCGAGTTCCTTTCTGTTCCTAGAAGTGACAAAAATTAGCACAATTCACACGGGAACAAATACAACACAATTTATAGACATTGATCTCTAAACAACTTATGAACTTGTTACAAGATGCCAAATTTCCTTTGAAAATCTACTTTCGGAAGAAGGAAGGAAAGGAAGTAGATTGGCTCTTCTAGAATTTCTAGTTCGGTTCGGCTTTGTTATAAAAAAAAAAGATATTCTGTCTATGATCCTGTCTGTGGTTCTACAATCCATATAACGCAGATAGAATTCGACGATTTCAAAATAAAATTTGAATAACCTTTCAGTACTTCTAGGATTTCAGAAGAATTTGAACTTTCTTTAAAGATATGGAAATGATTACGTTTTGTATATTATATATTTTAGTTACCTATTGATTCTGTTTTAATTGATCTAAGATTGATTCTATGCATTCTATGTCACATGTAAAATTATTGTTAAAGCGTAAAATGGAACGAGCTCTAGGTCAGTTGCGTTTTATTTTCTCAAAAATTACATCACTGAACATTGGTATCGATTCGGTATGAGCACTCGACTAAATTAATTTTAACTTAAATTCGACTAAAATAAGTTAAGTCGTTTTCGTGTGCAATTCGGTTTTTGCAACGAACTAAATTAAGTCGTCTTGTTTGACAGGACTAAATCGATTATGACAGGACTAAATTGAAATCACAGATAACGAATGAAATGAAGGAATGATATAATACGGCGAAGGATTGTCTATGGTGTGGCTTAGTGTTGTACCCGTTTCTGACCAATCGATCATCGACTTGCCATTTGCATCATTGACACCTCTAGTTTGTTTGACACTTGTACAGAAAAAAAAAGAAAAGAGTGAGACCAAGCGATATGAGGAAATAAGAAAAAAGATTTTCGCTCGCTAGAAGTTTCCAAGTATTTTTTAGTTTGGGAAAATGATCAAAATGATAAAATAAAGATGAAGAACACCACGCACGTCAGGATTATACTGTGTTCTTGGCTGTTGAGGAGGTCCTCGAGGAGTACAGATGCCTTGTGATTGAAAGGAGGCTGACTGCAAGAGTAGGCAAATTTGGTAAACATAAACGCCCGAAAGAAAGCCAAGCAGAGGAAAGTCATGGAGGAAAGACAGGTGCCGATTATGACGTTAAAGCTAAGAACAACCAAATCAACAATCATTGTAAGTGTTATGTTACCTTCCTATTTTGCAGGTTTCCTCACGATGTTTTCCTTCACCGTTTGAGAGCAGTCGGTAATACGTACATAAGTTAGGAAAAGTCATTGGTACGTGGCATGTTGTCCATGTGGATTCGAACCCGGAACCTTATGATTGAGAGTCCTTATCTCTCCGCAACGCGCCACCAAGCTCTCAAGGGTGGGGGGGAATATATGGACTAAAAAGGGGGGGGGGGGCGTTCCGCACTTCCCCCACATAGGGGTGATAGGGTGTACCCCCCAAATTCGTGCTGCAGGATAGTAAACCTCATAATTTAGACTTTCGTGCCGCAGGATACTAAAACAACCCAAATTTTTCCTATGGAGGGCAACCGGTCAGTCAGCTCCTAAGCCACCGTCAGTGGCAAGTCTCAAATATTAATAGGTTGGCACGTAATAGCATGAATTAAAGCTAAAGGTCCCTGGAGCGACCGAAGCAAGCTTGAGAATTTACCAAAATATGAATAGGTCAGCTCGTGATGATACAATCGAAAACCTAGAGCAAGGGAAGCAAGCTTAGGATTTTACTAAAATATTTATAGGTCTGTAAGTAAGACCCGAATGTCGAGATCAGACGCCGAACAAAGGTGGTTGATATCGGCAAGCGGATTTCGACTCTGAAGTGGAGGTGGGCGGGACACTTGGACAGGCGGAATGATGGCAGTGACAGAGTGGTGGCAGTGGGAGGGGGAACTGTCAGTGGGCAGACCAGCAGCCAGGTGGTCGGATGACATTTGTAGAGTAGCCGGCAAACAGTGGATGAGACTAGCGGGGGACCGTTCTGGTTGGCGTGAAAAGGAAGAGGCCTATACCCAGCAGTGGGGTTTACCGGGCTGATGATGATGAAGTGATAATCCGATCCAAAACCTAGAGCGAGGGAAGCGAGCGAGGGAAGCGAGCTTGAGATTTACCAAAATATGAATAGGTTAACACGTCATGATGATACAAACTAAAACCAGGTGTTAAACGAAGCGAGCTCGAGAGCTCAGAGGGTCGCCTAGACACTCACCTCACTCCTCCACCTCCTAGACCTCAATCTTGGTTAGAATTTTTATTAGGACCCATCCTCAGAGGTACTGTTCATAAATTAGCAAAGCTTGAGGCTTTCTTATTAATATTTACTGCTTGAGGTTAGTATACTATTTTTCTCCTCGACGGAGGTGGAAAGCGGCAACTTCGTTTAGCGCAGCGGGACGACAATTGGCGCTTTCCGTCCAGAGGGGAGAAATAATACATAGTTGTCTTGTCATCATGTCTTGACTAAGTTAGGGTTATTGTAGTGTGTGTCTGTGAAGTAAAGTCAAGCGTGGTGTGAGGGGGACAGTGAGCAGCCTCCGGTCGCCTGTCAACAAGCCGGCACATCACAGCTTTAGTGGATACAACTTAGCCGCTAAGCGTTTCTGCTCCTCACATCTCTTCTTTTGTGGAGACCGGGCCTAATGGGACTAGATAACCTCTGTGACATTAAATATTTTACAAAACTACTATTTTGACGGCCCGGTTGGTGTGATGGTTACCACGCCGGACTGCCAAACCAGGGTCCTGGGTTCGAATCCCGGTTCGGTCATGGATGTTATGTGTGTGCCGTTGTTGTATGATTCCCATAACAAAAAGCCTGAGCTTACTTGGGATCATTACAACGTATGTGCCTGTGAGCGTTATTTATAATTTATAATTATAATTTTGTTTCAGCAAACAGGAGAACGGCTGGAGAAAAACAGTGAACACTAGAATGTAGAAGTATTGAGGGCAAGAGAAGTTTAGTGAACGGGATGTTATATACCCATCTCGTCTCCGCTTAGCTTAGCTCAGTAACACCACATAGACAACGGTTCAAACTGAGTAAAGAAGATTTCTCACATTTGTATGGCACAATCAAAGCGGAGATGGATGGACCATATGGAAGATAATTTCCTCATCTCTCGGCCACACAGCATAACTTCATTGACGCGGACAACATGAACGACTCAGGCAACGTGGCAAACTCGAACAACATAAACAACTCGGTCAACTGTTGCCAATATTTACAAAGTTGTCCATGTTGAAGTCCATCTGAGTTGTTCATGTTGTCCGAGTTGTTTCATGGTCTCTGAAGTACGTTAGTATAACAGAACAGAATAATTTAGTAAAGCATGATCAACATGGACATTCTGATCAACTCTGATGACACATACAACTTGGACAACGGAGTTTACCGAGTTGATCATGTTGTCCGAGTTGACCAAGTTGTCATACAGGGCTGCGTTCAGAACCTTTGGGTGCGGTTGTTCTTCTCGCTCGCTCTTATGGGTAATACACTTTTCACCGAGCCTCGGAACAGCGTTAGGGCGAAAAGTTGCAATTGGAGTGCACTCTGGGCGTAGGTTCTGAACGCACCCCAGGGCGTAACAAAACACCCTCATAATACGGGGTGGTTTAGTTAGACCATCAAACTGAACAACTTTCACTATGGAGCCAACATTGAGAAAAATAAAAATTAAGTTTTCCGTTACGGGATGCCTAGCAGATGTGAAACTTCTCCCGATTTAAATTTCTAACTTCCGTCTCACAAAAAGGTTGCGGATCAGAATTTCAAAGCCCTCCCATAAAATTCACTTCAAAAATCTGCAGTCCCATACTTGCATACATTTTAGTCGAGTTGGTACTACAGTTTTGTGTATGGAACAGCAGATTTTTGTTTATTGGCTCCATAGTGAAAGTTGTTCAGTTTGATGGTCTGAAACACCCCCTTAAGTATTAGTAGGGTGTTTTGTTACACCCTGTATAAAGTACTTCCGACTATATGAACGACTGTCAACTTGGAAAACATGTACGACTCGGGCAACGTTGACAATTTGGTCAACTGTTGTCTATGTTGACAAAGCTGTCCACGTTGCCAGTCGTTCATGTTGTCCTAGCTGTCCAAGTTGACAGAGTCCTTCAAATTGTTGGAAGTACCTACTTATAGGAACATCTTGGTCAACATGATCAAATTGGAAAACTCAACTGAGTCAACTCAATAATGTTCGAGATGAGTAGCATGACCGAATGTTGTTCAAGATGACCGAGTTGTTCATGTCATCAGAAGTACTTCTAGTCAAAATATTTCAGTAAAGATAGTGGTATGGAGTCATTGCCCGTGGACCCGGCCCGTGGACCCGTGGGTAATTAAAATTACCCGTGGACCCATGGCATTAGGGATTGCTAAGACTATATCGATAGAAACCCTCGTTCGGTTCGCTTCAGACCCACCGTAACCCGGCCACACCACTGGTGGTATGGTGGGTCTTTTAAAGTTAAACGGTACCACTGAGTGCAGTGACCCTAGTGATGACCTACCTATCTCTTGCATGATAATCTAGATACACTCAGTGGTACCGTTTAACTTTAAAAGACCCACCGTACCACCTGGGGTACTGTGGTGGGTCTGAAGCAAACCGAACGAGGGTTTCTTTCTATCGATTTAGTCATAAGTCCAGGGAGCAATCCCTAATGCAATGGGTCAACCCACCGGGTCCACGGGTAACGATACGAGTGATTTTCAAGTGATTTTGCTAAGATTTCGATTAGATTCAAGATGTTGATCAGTGAATGAAGATCTTTTATTTATTATTTTTAATTAAATCTATAAAAATAAAATAATTTCATTTAATTTATGAGTTTTTTATTTATTTTCCCACAAACTCTGTAAGAAAACATGATCCAACTGGATGAGAACAAGGAGGTCACGTCACACACTGAATTATAGCATGGCATGGCTCTCGACTTTATTCCCCGAGGGGGTAGTCAGAGATATTCTGAAACGTCAGAACATCCACCTTTCACTAGTACCGAAACTCTGTCCAGTGTGACGTGTGAGCATGTCGGTTGCCACATATAATGGACAGCAGGTTACAATACATGCCTCGAAATAGAAGCACGCAGGTTTCCTCACTATGTTTTGCTTCACCGAAAAGCCAGTGGTTTTACAAATCTTACTTAAATTCCGAAAAACTCATTGGTACGAGTCTGCATGGATTGGGATCAAACCATCGGCTCCTGCATGGCAGGTTACTCACCACGGCACCATATTTTAATCTTGTTTAAAGACAATCTGGCGCTGCTAGTGAAACGTGGAAATTATGAATATATTATATACTACTCCATCAGAGGCCGTCCGTTCCCCATGACTTGTGCACAGTGATCTGATCATGCACTTATAATATCTTGCTCAACTGCTTCAGATAGCTACACTGGCTTGTGGCTTGTAGAAGACAATCATCTGTCCTAATGATTATCTGATTGAACTCGGTTCCATAGAAAGTCAATGCGCCCAAAACCTACAACAAAAAGCAATATTTTAGTGTCATTGCATGCTACACTTATGTATGTCAGGGGTGCGTTCTGAAACTACGCCCAGAGTGCACCCCGAGTGCAACTTTTCGCACTAACGCCGTTCCGAGGCTCGGTGAAAAGCGTTCTACCCATAAGAGCGAGCGAGAAAAACAACCGCACCCAAAGGTTCTGAACGCAGCCCTGTAAGTGATGTAGTGGTTCTTTCGTTGGAACATGTGTAGGAATGCAGCAGATGTACATACTCTGATAGGTACTCAGTTACATCGTATACAGATCAATTAGGTGCGGAGTACTCGAAACAAGTGCAGTGTAGGTAAGTACAGTATGAAAAGATAGGTATTTGGATCCAAATGAGGTGAATTGTCTGCCCATCCCAAAACTGGGAAATAGGAGTGGGGGGTGAATAAACTACAGGTAGTAGCAATAGTTCTCACCACCCCGAGTGATTTTACTCAACCTAGGGTGTGAGTTAAGGCTGGGCCAAACAGAGTGCAGCTGCAGAACGGGTGCAGACCGGCAGCAGTTGTAAACTATGGAATCATAAGCGAGGTGTCACAATAGATGCAGTCTGGTGCGGCTGCGGAACGGTAGATGCAGTCCGGTGCGGCTGCAGAACGATAGCCGCAGTGTGCCACCTCGGATATGATTCCACAGTTTACAACTGCAGCCGGCCTGCACTCGTTCTGCAGCTGCACTCTGTGTGGGCCAGCCAGAACAGAATTGTTCAATAACGTTTGAGCCATCCGTCAAAACGGCTCTAATGGCCATCATGAGCAATAGATTTGATAATAGGACGTTTTGCTTTTAGGTCGTTATGATACGTAGGTCAATTTGCTTTTAGGTCATTCCGATACGAACCCAATACTAGTAATTGGCCTCTGGTCGGAGTGGCCGGGTAGTGCACCTGCACGTCTCTTCCGCACTGCAGCAGAGAACCTGCAGCGCATATTATATCGGGTTGCGCTATATGCATGGTAGTGCACCCTCCAAAGAAGAAGGGGAGGCCCGCGGCCGGGGCAAAGCCTCAGCCTTCATATTTTTAACATTGTGTGATCTTGTAGAGCAAACAAAACTACCTTCAAGTGCTTTGGTATGTTGTCGTATGTGTTGAAAACTTGAAACCAGGATGGTCTTGCAATACCTGGCAGAGATATCCAGCAGAACCGTTTGGGACATGGAAGAGTTTCTCTCGGCCAGTGTAAACGTGTTCGAAGTATCTCGTAGGCCTCTTAACCTTCTCTTTCTTGCTGATTTCTGTGAAATGAATTTAGGTTATAACCAGTGTCCTAGAGGTACATTTATGAAACAAAAACCTCATAATTTACCTCTCTTCTGCATCTACCAGAGCCGCAACTACGTACCGCGCCATTTCCACTATATTTGAAATAAAAATCACTACAAAACACGCTAAGTCGTTTTTAGTCGACACCGTTTTAGTCGAGATTAAAATTTGACTAAAATAAGTTTGACACATCTAAAAGTGACAGGTATATGTTCGTTTCGAATAGCAAAAGGACGTTTTAACCTAATTTAGTTCGAAATAAGTTTAATCCTGTCAGATAAGTTTAGTTAAGTTTAGTTGTGTTTTTTCGAATAGCGTACATGATTTTGACACATTTTAACTAAATTTTAGTTAAGTTTAGTCGTAATGGGCATTACCGAATCGATACCAATCAAAAATGGTATAATTTAGTAAAATGTATATCTATTCCTTACGTAAATTTGGACGGCTTGAAACAAGTTGATCACCAACAGCCAAAAATTCCAATAACACGCATTGGGTTGTGTTCTCGTGGTGAAATATGACCCAATCCTTTCACATTTGGTTGAATATTTAGCGTCGTTATAATTGCAAAAAAACGCCACGTCAGCCAAATGTCAAAAAAATATTTTAGAAAAATAAAAATGCGGGTTCCATGTGGTACTGCGTTGTTATGAAGTGAATATAAATCAAAAATGAAAGACGAAACGGCCGTAGCTAATCCTCAAAAGGAGTCGAAAGTAACTCCTTCTATTCTAGATGCTTTCGACTTACTTCGTGCTCCGAAAGACGATGTTAAACTAACCGGTGGCACTAAAATAATTTCACTCCTCCAAGGCAATGAGGTTAGAATTCCTTTTTTTAACTTTGTTTACCACATAATTTGAAGTATTAAGCTCCTTGAGTACCTATTACAGAGTTGTAGATAAACACTTTTTTATTTTGTTTGATTTCAGAATGAAAAAGACGTTAAATATGTCCTCAAGCGATTAGTGAGAAGTTTGGGCGCCAACGTGCCCGAAGTCAGGACGGGATACTTCGCGACACTCGTGGCGTTTCTAAATAAGTTTGAAGATGTCGCTGTAGGTGACCTCTTCGATCTGGCGAAGAAGGAACTGCATGCAAATGGTTCATCTAAAAGTGTAAGTTCATTTATTGATATCGTATACTGCACATGACTATAGATAGTAAGTATGTTTCACCAAAAGGTACTGAAAACATTGAACTATTATGCACTAAATCAGTCAAACTCAACGTCACTGGTTGGCCAAATTCATAAAAGTAAGTAAGTTATAGCCTGTAGAATCCCACTGCAGGGCAAAGGCCTCCTCTCACGAATAAGGGTGAGAGGGAGCGGGCCATACTCCACGACGCGGGCCCAGTGTGTGTTGGTGGAGGCAAGTTAGTGGTCACCTTGCTGTCAGAGAATTTTCAAGCCGCCAATAGGCCTCTGACCTGGCTTTACGAATAGTTATTATTATTATGTGTCTTACGATCCGTAATCACGGGCAATTAAGTCCCGGACCTTTGGTAGGCGTGCATGGAGCCGAAGCCAACATGCAGAGGCCCGTTCAAAAGACAAGTTAATCTAAATGTAAGGGATACACATGGCGGATACCATCTCCGAGCGCACAACATGATACACACGGGGATGGTCCCCGCCAGGTGCAAAGACTATTGGAGTCCGGCGCTATGGCCGTGATGGAAAAATAAGGTCTTGGGCTATAGAGGTGAAAGTTGGATGGATGGATACTGGGCTATGGGAGGAGACTAACGGACGCCTGCCATGACAACTAGTCTCAAAATTGTAAATAGGGCAGGCGGTGACTCGCCAACTCGTCGAGTGGGCCCCATAAAACGGCCGCACGCACAAAGTGCGACAATGGGGCAACATCCCATTGAGCGGCTATAGGTTGTCGAGAGGTGCGGCACCGGTTTCACCATCGCGGGGTTTACCCCCGTGAGCGGGTTTCCCCGTTATTACGCCATTACGTGCAATACACTTCCAACCTGGAGCATAGGTTCTTTGCTCTTGCGATTCCACTCTGGACGGCCAATGAAGGCAAGCCAGAGGTAGGGGGGTGTGTTACTGTCTGTATGTGTGTGTGTAAGCGCATGTCTGTATGGTCCCCCTGGATAGGGGTCCGCGGTGTCGCCACTCACCGTCAGCTCGCCACAAGCTGCCCCCGCGGGGTTATTATTATTATTATTATTATTATTTATTTATCAGGCAGGCAGTTGATGCAACTGATAATGCCTGTATCCTGTTACAACGCCATCTGACGGAACTATCCGAGACCAACTGCTTAACGTGCCTTCCGAAGCACGGAAACGCTCGTTGGCATAGTGGAGCTTCGGTATTGGAAACGATCACCGAAGTTAAGCAACGTCAGGTCCGGTCAGTCTTTGGATGGGTGACCGTTTAGTGGTATTTCATCTCGAGCCAAATTCATAACAATCGAAAAATCTGAACGTAAAGAAATAAAACTCATTGCATCTATCGTAGGACAGGACAGTACCTACTTATATTACAAGGGCAAAATTGTCAGGACCCTTGTTAAAAACGCTACAAAAAGTCAGTGAGCAAAGCGAGCTCGAAATTTTTCACATCATGAATCAATGCAGTGGTGGTACAGTCAGCGTCAGAGAAATCTGACCCCCTAAGTATTAAGAATTTGAGGCACAAGCTTCACGTTAGGTGAATCAAGTGCCATCTATTGGTAGACGTTTCCAAGCGATAAACCTGTTCTCGCACTTCCTTTGCATTTTAGATACTATAGAGAATCATTCTGCCAATTCTAAATTTTACAAACACAGTGAAAAATTTATAAAATATATCTTTCCATCCATGACAGAGATTTGAACTCAGCACTCGCCAAATTCAACTCCATTAATTCAAGCGATCTTACCACTGAGCCAAGCGGTTACTTACTCAACCACGTGAAATTGTGAACTGCTTGGTATCAAACTACGATAATCGTTATAATTTTATTAAATATGTTTGAGGGTAATTCAGTATGGCTCGATCCAAGTTGTTGCAATCCAGTGCATACCATAGATTAATATGTATATTGGGTAGTGCATACTTTCACATGACGTATCGGAGGAATCATGTTTAGTTTTTAGATTTTTAACTATTGATTAATTATTGGTGCGATTAAGTGGATTCTTAAAGGCTAAAATGATTGTTCTTTGGGAGCAATACGAAAGTATTAAGGAATTTCACGAAAATCGGGCGTGACGGTAAGTAAATCTGAATTACATTATAACCGACGTAGAAAATCTATTGTTTGCTAATTTAATTTTTATTGACTGTTTATTAAACGTTTATAGACAAATACTTTTCGCGTATGGATACAAATACATCAGGAAATAAGCGATTGTAAAGTGTAACCGCCAAGGACCACGGCCAGTCGTTCGGACAGATTCGAACGCCACCAAAAGTAATCAATCAATCAATCACTCGCTCAACTGACGAATTGTATGGAATTTTGCTTAGAAGACACTTGCATGCCACAGGCATTCACATAAAAAGGTAACATAGCATTATTTATATATATAATATAAATTTATATACCTTATAACATAACATTATATATTTATAAAATTTATATACTTACTTATATTATATACTTACATATAACAGTGTATACTCTATATATATATAATTATTTAATACTTATAGCATATTATATAGTAATTGTTTTGTGGACGTTATTTTATTCACATAACATGATTTATTTTTCAGATTTTCTACATAGGTCCAGCTTGAGAGCTTATTGAAGTATGAACCAGCTACAATATGGAGATATTGAAAGATTTGATAATACCAGGATAAGCTGGGGCCAGATATATTTCGTTCAAGATAATTGCTCTGTTTAACCTTCACGACGCGTCACGCAGTCGCTTGCTTATATAACTATTGTAAATAAAATTGGCCATCCAAAAGCCCCGATTTGAACCCAATCGAAAATGTGTGGGGTCAAATGGTTCTGAATTGCGATCCTAGTGAAGTGAGGTCCAAGCCAAATTTAGATCAAAAAGTTACAAGAATCTGAGAGTTAATGCGATATGATATTTGTTTCACTATGGTTTCGAATATAAAAGGTCGACTAGATCAGATATTAGGATTTGAAGGTCACCCTAACCCTTATTTAGCTTTTCAGAATCGTTTGACTCCTCAATTATAAAGGGCTAATTGTGTAATTTATATCTTTTTCCTTTGTTTCTTTTGTATCAGATTGCGTGCGAGAGATGTAAATTGTTATCATTTTAGTTATTTTGACTACAGTTAACATGTTGGTTCTCTCGCCAAAATCTAAACAACATCATTAGCTGTCACAAATTATATGCTTTTGTTTATTTTCTCAAAAATACTTTAAATAAATGTTTTAAAACTTATAATTGTTTTCTATTTCGTTGTTATCCCTTTTTAGTTTAATTTGTTCTTAGCCAAATGGTATGAAAAGTCATGTTTAGTATTTTCACAAATTTAAAAATAAAATTCTCTTCACAGGTTTTGAACTCACGTCAAACTGTTCTCTTACCAAGCACCTTTAACAACTGAGCTACGACTGCCATATAATTACCGACGTAAATAGGCATATCCTCAGTCACGATGAGAATTTGGTTGAGTTTATTATGGTTAAGTTTCTAGAGATGTCGCTTATTGTAAATCAATAAAGATAGCAGTTTTTATGGTTCACATCTTCTTCGAGGAATTTAAAACCATTTGATTTTAGTTTTACAATTTGTCACAGATGGCGCTTAAAAGGTTTAGATGGGGGGGTCAGGTTTCTCTGAAGCTGACTGTACCTACCTACATTAAATCTGCATGCTTGCTTGCATCGGGAACCTATTTGTAAAATTGAACAGTGCCGCAAGAAAACGCTCTGCTGACTGCACACGGCCCGCAGTTCGCATGTTTGACCAACCTGCACTAAATACTTTAATTGCTAAATTTGAGTAATGTTTCTAACACGAGAACGTTCAGCATTGAGACGTGCTGACTTACTTCTAGTATAATGTAGTAGGTACTTAATAGTTCAATGACTCAAAACAAGTTGGGCTATCTGTTTTCTTATGGTTGCATTACCTTATTATCCGAACATTGGTACATTGTATGTAGCATAACAACCACTCTCAATAGCGAAACAATATGTGTTGAATAAGGTCTTTAAGGTTTAACTTATGACGTCCCGGTCACCCAAAATTTTAAACTGATCTGCATCCCGAAGTCCGACCGCCGGCGAAACCGGTTTGCACAAGAACGACTGATTTCAACTGCTAATATCTTTGAACTTAGATGAGTATTGTACACCAATGGAAAGCTTATATCCTTACCTGATCACTTACCGGTCTATACAAGTGAAAATAATCCCTAGAATAAAGAAATAAAGTACAGAATGGCTTCGAGTCATAGGTCGCGATATCGCGACATCGGGACGTAGAGGATCGAAATCAGCTGACCGGATATCGAGACTTCGGGACGTCAAAGGTTAAGGTGCCAAAAGTTCTAAGAAATGCAACTGAGTGCATTTTTTTAGGAGTATCACAATCTCAAGGACAGACAAAAACACATTTGAGCAAATACAAAATGGTGGTGGCCTGCCTAAATGTGAAAGATCGTAAACCATTCTGACCAACGATATCAATGTACTAAATTCTGACTTTCTTTTTTAATCTTTATTTTAAGGGACTTTATACAAAAATGTTATGTACACGTCTCAGTCTCATTGTATGTTAATTTATGTCTATATTTTACCTACTCTAACTTAGTTATTCGTTGAGACACTGATGAGTTTGCAAAGGTGAACACTTTTCTAGCGGCATCAGAGCTTGGTGATGCTGGGATCTGGGAAGTCTATTCACGACGATGCACAAAATGAAACTCAACCTAGATCCCAGCTGCTGAGCATGTGGAGAGGATGAAGAGACTATGGAACATATCCTTTGTGACTGTGATGTCTTGGCGGCACACCCATGGTTTCTTCCCCTCAATGGTATTGCCTCCTTTATTGACGATGTATTAGAAGGGTGAAGAAAGCAAAAAGTATTGGGCTAACACAAAAGATCCCACTGGGTCAAAGTGTCGCTGGCTTGCCAGATAAGATAAGTCTTTTCACCTAAAGCTCACTCATCAGTGTCATTCGCGCCTGCTCGTACCAAACACACTACTTACGGTAGTATATAGTACTCTGTGACACTTCTAACTGGTGATGAACATCCTTGATCACTCCACACTCATCACAATTTGGTGAACTACTCTTTTTCATCATCAAGCCGAATTTACTTATTGGAATGTGTCCACTACTTTTCTAAACATTTTCCTTTATCAACAAACAGGAAGTAGGTGATGTAGCACTCGGCCAGATCCTTGTATTCGGTGCAGTGTTCCGATCCGGTCTCATTCTACGATGCACCGAGGAGGAACAGAAGCAAGTCGTGGAACTGCTGATGAAGGCGAGCAAGAAGAAGTCTTACTTGAGCACAGTGGCCTACTTGATACTACTGGACTTTGTTAATAGTGTAAGTTCTCTTAACTACCAATTTAAGTCTCTTAGTAAAACCAGACGAAAGACGCTTTTGTCAGAGAAAGGAGTACCCTATTGCTGTCTGAAACAGATTGCTACGAAGCTGAAAGTCAAAAAAAAAGTTCTTTTATTCATCCACAGCATATCGTCACGACTAAATTCCCCAAGGGTAGTCAGAGATATTCTTAAACCTCAGAAAATCCACGTTTCACTAGTACAGAAACTGTGTCCAGAGTACTCCAGAGTGACGAGGAGTGAGCCCGTCGCCACTTGTAATGGACAGTGGGTTATCTTATTCATATCAAATAATAAAGCATAAGCATTATGCTCACGACAATATTTCCCGATGATAGTCATTTTTCTGTGGGGAGAACCTGCAACTCTCCACAAGCAGTTTCACTACCAACTATTCAAGTTTTTGGATGATATTTTAACATGACGCATTTGCTCCTCAGCTCAACGAAGAGCAGTTCTCGTCGATAATCTGGCAGCACATAAAGGCGGACTTCAAGAAGGATGTGAAGGAGCACAGCCTGGACTCCCTGCACTTCCTGCTGGTCGTCAGCGGCAAGTTCCCCGGTAAAGTGAAGCTGAGGAAACTCATCGGTGTTCCGGAGATTCTGTGTGAAGATAATATTCATGCCATCTGTGAGAAGCTTATGGTAAGGTTTTAATTCAGGGTCCTTCTTTAATATGCTGACACTTTTTAAAGGGGATGACCAGACCATCTAATTGAACAATTTTCTCTATGGGATTGGTCGATGTTGATATCGAAATCAAAGCTGTTCCTTACTAAACTGCAATGACTACTAGGCCCACCCACGGTGCGCTTTTCGGAACGGAATTGGTTCGCATTGTGCCACTTTAATCTAGATTTTTTTTTAACTCTTTTAGAAACATGACATTGTTTGCAGTTCGACACTTTGAAACTCAAAAAGATGTTTTGTCAATTTACAGGCAGGAATAGATTTCAACTCAATCGGCCACCCGATATACAAGGAAATCGCTACCCAAATAGCAAATTCACCGCACCTGCTTCTGTTTTGGACTTCCGGAATAGACAGTCAGCTTGTAAAACACAATAGAAACCGAGAATTAGTTGCCATAAACATTCTTACCACTATACTTAACAATATCAAAGAAAATGTTAATTTTATACCAGAGTTACTCAGCAGAAACTTTTTCAAGCTATTCATGGACTGGTTCAAAGGTCTCCAGACAGCCAGCAAGATACGAAACAAGAGGGACAATGAGGACGATAATAAAATTATGATCAAGAAACAAAAAGAACTATTGAACTCTCTAGCGAAAGCATTGAAACTAGAAAACGTTGATAGCAAAATACGCGTCGAAACTTTAAAGAAGCTTCTCTTGAATCCGGGCGAAATGAATTTCACACAAATAACAGGTACCGCTATAGTTAAATCTATCATTGCGGACTTGGACAAGGACAGCGTGAAGAAAATGGCTAAATTGTTCAAGGGTGTCCTTTTGAATACGTCGAAGAAAGTGATAAAGGAAGACGTTGAAAGAAGTTGGTATAACAATGAGAGAATAAAGGCTGCAGAGATGCTGTCGTACCTAGTCAGCCATGAAGCTATGAAGGATGAGGCTGACTTCAAATTGACGTACATGAAACTGCTTATGTGTTTTGGATTCTTCAAGATTGGCGGTGACGAGAAAATTGCTGTTAGCAGTGAATTATCAGGTATGTTTGCAATGTTACTCCATAATAGATAGATACACCTAAAAGCATGCCTAGGATTTAATATAAAATCTATAATAGGTTGCTGAGGGTTCTGTTTTCGCCTTCTAGGTTTTATGAGGCAGCAAAGTTTGATTAATTTCACAGTAAAAGTGGTACAAAAAAATACATGGAGGTAAAGTCTTGGTAAAGTACCTAATTATTGAAAATGCATTCTACTCAAACAAAATTATTAAAGGCAGTGGCATAGTAAGTTTCCGGCTTCTTGAAATTTTTTTTATTTTTTGGCCACTATTCAAACCTGGAAAAATCGATAGAATGTTGGACGGACGGTGACCGCCAAATCACTTTTTCTATTTACAATTTTACTATGGCGAAAAGCTACTACCTATGTCAGTCTCCATAAAAAAATTAAAAATGCACTCACAAATTCTTTAAAGCCTCGCGTGGTGGAACAAAGTCTAAAGTCCCTCCCGTAGGGAACAACGAAAACGCAAAAAATGTTCCATAGAAAATCTCAATAGCTACTCGTGTATGTAACAGCTGATTTTTTACCCGACTGCGACAGAAGGAGGGTTATGTTTTTCTTCGCAATTTCGGTGTTGGTCCCACAGTAAAAGTTGTTCAGTTTACAATTTAAGTTTACATCCTGTATAGACTGATGATGAAATTCATGAACAGCAGAGTCTGTGAAAGTTAATTTTTAGTTTCACACTCAGTTAATCCTCCATTAAATCTCTTAGTAAAAGCTAGCAAGAGATTTAATGGAGGATTAACTCTCATGGTCATGAGCGTTTCTGCAACTAAAAGTTAATCTTCTTTTCATGTCAAATGGTAATAGTAATGTCAAATAGTAGTAGCAAAGTGAATATAATAATAGTGAGGGCGCTCGCGGGTCGCGACCAGCCTATCGTACGGGGGTTGCGGGTGGCGGGGGGAGCGGTCCCAGTACCCCATCACCTGTACCCCAACGGCCGGTGCCTCACCACCCCGCACTCCGCGCGAGCATAGACTCGCTGCGACCACTAAGCGTAAGCGCGACACTAACACTTTATTATATTTACGCTATGGTAGTAGTTAATGTTCTTCTTTTCATGTCAAATGATGTTTTAATACTAAATGGTTCGTAATTTCCCACAGGTTCCATCAAGGCGTGCTTCTACCGCTGTTTCACGTCTCGCTTCTCCAACGTCGACAACCTGGTCACCGTCCTGTCGTCCCTCACCGACTTCATATGCAACTTCTTAAAAAATCAAGACGTCTACGCTAAAATGGAAAAACAATTCCCCAAAGAGAACATGGAGTGCTGGGAAATGCTAACAGAAGTCTGTAAGAGCATAGAAAAGAATGAAAGCAAGTCCAAAGTCGACAATGTCTTTTTGATCCTTTTATATCAACTTGGATTGTTCTTATTCTCTGAACCGACTCACGTCAAAATGGCTAGAAGTTCGATAAAAGAGCTGAAGAGTTGCTACGAACATTACAGGAAAGGAAAGAAGAAAAAGGTCAAGAAAGAGGAATTGACGGAAGAGCCTGAATGGATTGAAGTGTTAGTTGAGGTTTTACTGTCAATTCTATCAGCCGAGTCCAGTGTTCTTCGATCCGTGGTCCAGTGCGTGTTCAGTCTCATATGGGAATACTTAACACCGTCATCGATAGGACAAATAGTCTCTGTCTTAGACCCGGATAGCGAAAATGATCCACTAACTCACGATGACTCCGAGGAGGGATCTGGCGACGAATCTGACGATGAACAAGAAAGTGGTGAAGAAAAAGAGGAAGACGAAACTGATCTTGAGATCGAAGACGATGATGAAGAGCTCAAGACTCCGGAACAGTTGAAAATAGCTGTTCAGAAAGCTTTGGGAGCTGCCGGTAACGTTTCAGATACGGAAAGTTTAGACGCTGATATGATTGATGAAGAGGAAGGGAAAAAACTTGATGATGCATTAGCGGAGGCCTTCAAACAGTTCCATCAAGGAAAAGGGAAAAAGTCGAAGAAAGAAAGGAAAGACAAGAAAGCATTGTCCGATTTCAGAATCAGGGTCCTCGATTTGATCGACATTTATCTTGAAAAAGAACCGTCAATGGATATCTGCTTGGGCATGATTGATCCTCTGACGCGATGCTTAGAATTCTGTATTCAAGACAATCAGTTCTCTGAACTTGAGAATAGAGTCAGAAAAACTGTTAAAACTTTGACGAAAATCAGGAAATTTGCGTCAAACGATGATGTGAATATGGATCTATTGTGTGACTACTTGAAATCGACTATTGATAAAGGGACACGTTCGCACTTTATGTTCCAAGCGCTAGGTGACGTTATCACGTTTTTCGCGACATTTATTATACACTGCTCACAAAACATTCAAACAAAGAACACGAAATCACCGAAAAAGAGCAAGGCTGCATCACCCTTAGTAGAAATCTTCAAGGAAGCCCTTCAGAACTATTTCCAAAACCGAAGCTGTCTGCTTCCCATAATTTTCTTCCACAATGTTCTACAAACGGAATGGGAAGGGAATTTCGAACTTGTCCCTATCATAATAGCGAACATTTTCAACAAAGATGTCCGTCAATTTCGACGTAACGAGGGACTTGAGCTACTCGCCGGTTTCTACCGCAGTCTCAAGCAAAACAAACCTAATTGTGGCGTCATTAAAAATAAACTATCCAGCTTGGAACAATGTTTCGAAACTACGCTCACAGGGACATTAAAAAACGGAGAATTTGAAGTGAAAAATCATTTCCTTGTAATATTAAATAAGCTGATCA
This sequence comes from Agonopterix heracliana, assembly GCA_963693445.1. Taxonomy (NCBI): domain Eukaryota; kingdom Metazoa; phylum Arthropoda; class Insecta; order Lepidoptera; family Depressariidae; genus Agonopterix; species Agonopterix heracliana. The sequence continues at coordinate 5,184,026 of OY856327.1, forward strand.
GGACAATGAAAGTGTTTCATGAAAGTAGCAATCTCGAAACTAGTGTAGATTTCGACTCATTGCTGGCAACTGTAGGGTCTTGCAAAGGCACTGTGCAAAAGGGTAACAGTAAAACTAAGGAAGTAACTGAACTAAATGAACAAAGTAAAGAAAATGGAAAACCTAAATCTAAGAAAAATAAAAAGAAGAAACGCAAGCTAGCACAGATGAACGGTCATGTAGAACCACAGAAAAAAAAGAATAGGAAAAACTCCAGTCAAAGTACATAAATTTACAGTTATTGTATCTAAGTTGATTTATTTTCATTAAAAATAAATGAATTACATGTTATTGTATTTTTTCCCTCCTATCCCCCCTCTGGATACGAAACGAAAATTAAAAAATCCTTTCAAGAATTCACAGTAAGTATTTTAATTTTGTAAATGATAATGTAATAAATAAAAACATTTTGTAAGTAATCATTTTCTCGTTACTAAATTACGTCAATGATAGTTGGCAAAGTGAAGTACCTAAGTGCCTCGAAATCTACTGAACTATTATTGATGCAGTTCTTTCTATTGTATTTATTATATTTTCTTTTTTCACTGAACAAAAAGAAATACCTAAGCGAAATTGTTTACATCATTCCTCGCTAGATGGCAGTAACTAAAAAATTAAATCTTTTATGTACCTGCACCACTAGATGGCAGTAGAGACATCCGGTTTGTTTGAGTATTGCCACTTTATGATCGCGTTCACATTTAAAAAAAGAAAAGGTCCATGAGAACTTTCTTAGAAGGGCTAAAATACGACGGGATTTACAGTTTTATTATATTAAATTAGTAATTCTTATCAAAATTGCAATTTGTCAGCTGGAAAACTCAGAGATCGTGCCACATAATTACCTTTTAAAAAGCAACAAAAATTTAAGAGAATAAACTAGCAAGACTCCACCGGAAACAAGCAACAACTCATATGTTTCACAACCAGCCCAAAACTCAGCCAGCCATCTTTTGTGGAAAAATCATTTATTTCGTATCGTCAGGGTAAATTTCACAATTGTAATTAATGTCAGAGCCACAGTCTTCGCTTTTATTAAAAAAGCAATTAGCAGGTAAGTGTTTCTTGTGTATAAAAATCATTCTATCAGACATACTTAGTCATCAGCGTCAGATGTCTTTTGGTGATCATTGACCTCAGCGGGTCGAATTTGACGATATTTGTGGAGTCCTAGGACCCCAGAAGCAAACGCTCGCTTCGTAATATCCGTGCGTGCATTTGGAATAAATCTATACGGGGCGGACAAGCCGTAATAAAATCAATATTCGACGCAATGACAAGCATTATGCCAAAGAGTAAAATAACTTTTCGAAGTGTATTTACGGTTCATACTTGGCAATGATTCACGTTACGATTAGGTATCGTATGCAAAAATGCTTGGAAAGTGAAAAACGGGTCGTTGGTAGGTGCGTAATGTGTTTTTTGGGTGATTTCAGAACTGAACAAAAATCCGGTGGAAGGATTTTCTGCTGGATTGATAGATGACAATGACATATACAGATGGGAAGTACTCATCATTGGTCCTCCAGACACATTATAGTAAGTAAACACATTTATTATAAGTTCACTAAATGCTGTACAGTTTTAAACTGCATAAAAGCTTGACATACCTATAGCTAACCTAACAATGTGGCAGTAAATATCACATGGTATTATTTACGTCACTGACGCTCAGTTGCAGAAACGCTCATTAGGGTTAATCCTCTATTAAATCTCTTGCTGTCACTTTTTGTCTTGTTGACGTAGTAAAAGCTAGCAAGAGATTTAATGGAGGATTAACTTTAAAGAGCTTTTCTGCAACTGAGTGTTAGCCCTTCATTTATCAAATCTGTATAAACAAAAATTAAAATGCTCTTCATTGGTAAGCACATCACTTGAGAACTGCTGGACAGATTTGGGTAACATTTCACAAATATTCCTTTAAAAATGTTTAAAAACGGCCAAGTTTGTGTCGAGAAAAGGGGCATTGCAATGCAACATGCCTGGCATAGCTAGTTAGAAATAAGTAATTTTTTTCTTAAAGCGTTGTATTTTGTAACCTATAATAATTGAGAAGAGTTCTCGAGTGGCGACCGCATACTGGAAATGGCAGCATGGGTAGGCCCCGCACAAGGTGGACTGTCGGCCTGGTGAAGGCGGCGGGAACCCATTTGATGAGGGCAGCACAGGATCGGTTGTTAGGGCGATCCTTGGGATCCTTGGGATCCTTGGCTGCCTATGTCCAGCAGTGGACGTCCAACAGCTGTGATGATGACTGCTTCTACTTTCTGGCTACCCTAAATAGGTAATAGTGTTGTAAGCAAGTACATACAACAATTCGTTTATGAACAACTTGTAAATTAACAAATTTGAAGGTCCGGAACCACATTGCCAGCAAGTGTCTGCAATCTCCTACCCATGTCATCCTTACAGGTCCTGTTGTAATATTTTTTCTAGTGTAACTAACAGAAATGTCATGTGAATTTTCAGTGAGGGTGGATTTTTCAAGGCACACTTACATTTTCCAAAGGAATATCCTCTGAGGCCACCACGGATGAAATTCGTCACTGAAATATGGCACCCTAACAGTAAGTAGCATTGCTATTATGTTTTACACATTCGCTGACAGAAATGCCAAGTATCTGAAATTGTTTATCTTTTCGTGACATGGATGCTATAGCAGGCTAAGGGTTGAACTACACATGGCCGCACGCGACCGCACCCCTCCGTCGCTCCATTCCTTTCTGTCACTCAGGAACGCCACCCGCTAAAGCACATAAGATAGACGGAACGCGATCGCGTTCCGTCCATCCCATATGCTCCAGCAAATGACGCTCCCGAGCGACAGAAAAGGATGGAGCGACGGAAAGGTGCTATCGCGCGTGCGGCCATGTGCAGTTCAACCCTAATAATCTTGAATCCAATAAAATATTTCTTGAAACCAGGAAGCTTAAATGTGTTCTATTCTGTTTTTGTGTAATGGCGTTTCCTTGTTAGATTTCGCCAGTGTCAAGTGGTTTTGGTTCCCCAAATCCAAGTTTACATTACATGTCCCCAAAACACCAATCTATAGAGTTGTTGGGAAATAAATCAATCACATACATTGTTAAGTTCCAAACAGGAGTTACTAGGCTTTTTATTATGAAAACCATACAACAAACATATTATATAACACCCATGACTGAACTGGGATTTGAACCCAGGAACTCTGGTCATAACTCTATGTGGATGAAATCCCGGGTTTCAGCTAGTAGTGTACTTTTAGTAGTAGTAGATTGTAAAGATCTAGATTTATAATATTAACTCCAAAAACATAGACTGTTCCCTTGTTTCTGGGCCATAAGCATAGGATATAAATTAAGAATCATTGTTTCCAAGATGATAAAAAATAAAACCTTCTAAATTTCAGTTGAAAAGAATGGTGATGTGTGCATATCAATATTGCACGAGCCCGGCGATGATAAATGGGGTTACGAGAAAGCTTCGGAGCGGTGGTTACCAGTGCACACGGTGGAGACTATCCTAATCAGTGTAATCTCCATGCTGGCCGACCCCAACGACGAGAGTCCTGCTAATGTTGATGCTGCAGTAAGTTTTGTCATTTTTAGTTTAGGGTTTATGTAATTTTGGTTTTTTACTTGGTGTAATTTCTTTTTCAAGATTTTGTCATGCATGGTTTTATTGGTTTTCTAATGTTTTGTTATTGTAAAAAAAACAGTTGAAGGTAAATCTTTATCTAGTTCATTTCAGTCATCTTCATTGTAGTCATTGTATTGTATTCATTTATAATTTAGTTGTATTTGTTGCTAATGCATTGACATTAATGTTGTTTCCATTATCATTCTGAACGTAATATTGTTTGCATCCACAGAAAGAATGGAGAGAGAGATATTCGGATTTCAAAAAGAAAGTCGCCAGATGTGTTAGGAAAAGTCAAGAGGATTGCTTTTAGGGGAGAGATGAGAGGGATTAGATCGCAATTAATATTGTTGGAAAAGGGCCACGTGACACAGTACAGTACACAGCATCGAGACCACCCCACGCGCCCGCTGGGCCGAGCCACGCATCTACTTACCTCCGGTATCTTATACACCGACGCAGTGTGCTTATTTTGTTTCTTTTTACAGAAAGAATGGAGAGAATCATATTCGGAGTTTAAAAGGAAAGTAGCACAGTGTGTGAGAAAAAGTCAAGAGGATTGTCCTTAAACAGTGCCCTTTTTCATAGATTTTGTTGGGTAGTGAGTGTGCGGTGTTGCAGTTAGACGTTGAGGCCCGGCTACCTCAGTGCGGGCTCCATCCCGGCCAGAGACAATATTGAAATTGATTTAAAATAAATACTTATTGTAATTAAATGGTATTGCTGCCGTATTTTATAAATATTAAATTAAAAATAGAATTCAAGGTCTTTTTCATCTTTTTTAAGACATGTTAGCTAGCTATTGTTATGATAATGAAATGTGTACGGTAATTTTTATAGAAAAACAAATCTGCATTTTTTGTTTTTACTTCAAAGTATGATTAAAAGTTTGATCTCTGTATAGTAGAAACCAAATCTGAAGTAATTTAAACATCCTATTTATTACGTATCGCCATTGTATAAGATTATAATAAACATGCAACCGGAAACTTTATAAATGTATAAAAATTGAAAAATGCAATGTTACTAAATGCATGGAAAATGTTAGTTACCGAATTTATGCAAGGATTTACCTGGTACCTAAGCAATATTAAATGTCGCTTCTCAAAACCACAATTTTCATTAGTGCTAATTTTAGTAATTAATACCTAATTATAATTTTTACTGAATAAATACAATTTTTGTAAACTTTTCATTGTTATCGATTGTCCTTGCCCTTTTGCACTCGCTAAAGAAGTCACTTTGTATAGATCTAAGAAGTCTATGCCATAGCTATACTGTCTGTAATTTCATTATACCTATCTGCAGATTTTTATCAACAGCATAGAAAATTCATAGTTAACGTAGGGTTTAAGTCAGTTTTGCTTGAAGTTCTCATACAATTTGAATAATCATGCACATTATTTTAAGGTGGGCATTTGTAGCGGATTCCATCTATAGATTTTGAGTGATTTATAAATTGGTAATGTTTTAAGTTTTTGTGACTAGATGCGCTGGATTTTGACCCCTGTATTTTGCCATCAAGCAGATTTGTGATGTGTATAATATTTTAACAGTTTTGTGTATATTTTTACTATAAAATCATTATGCAGTGATAATGTGCTTTTTCATTTTCATTTCCTCTAAATTTATGTGATTCCTATTAATAGATGTGAAATTAAGTTAATAGATCAATGTACTATTCAATAATTAAACATACAATATAACGCATATTAGTTTTTCTAAACTGTAGCAAGTAGTTCATCATTTATTTATAAACAAATTTGCTACAAAACAAAAGCTACCTAAAGAACAGATTATTTAATAGTAATCATTTATAGATCATAAATTTTTTTATTTTTAAAATTTATTGTAGGTGGCTTAAATAATATGTAGGCACAACGAATAAAACTTAAACACAAAATTAACGATTTCTTAATCAAGAAAATCCAAAATAAATAAGTGCAACACCAATTAGAGCTGGCGAAGCGCAGCACAGGCAATTTTTAACTAACAAACCATTATCAACTTTGCCTGCGTTGAAATAAGATCGAAAATCAATTGACATAATTTACTCCTCAAGTCACTTCAACGCGAGAAAAGTCAAATGGTTTGGAAGTTAACAATGTTCTGCGCTGCGCTTCGACAAGAGTGCCCCGGCCTTATAAGCCTAAAAGCTATTTTATATACAATACTCGCTGCCCACGAAAAAACAGTATAGAACATGAAGTAAACAAAATAATTATATTTTATTCCATTGTCTTTGTGTTGGGCCCATTGAGGTCGCTACGCGTAAAAACCAAATTGATAAAACCAGTTAAAATATATAACAGTCAATTTCAATCACTATCGGAGTTCTCTGCTAATACAACACCCTGTATGCTTCTAGGATCAAAAGTACTTTCAAAACACCTTTTAAACACCGACTTTATCATTGTCCGTGATGCTGGTGAAGGTGGAATATTATCACAGTCTTTAATATCATTTATTTTATTATTATTATCACCAATTCCATTCTGTATATTTGTATCAACTACATTATCTTCGGGTATATCAATAAAATTGAATAAATGTGAATCTTCATCTAGACAATTAGATATTTCAACATCTACATGTAGTTTTTTCCTCACTGAATCTTGAACACTATCATCTTTCCGTTTACTTCGTTCTGTACGTGATGAGTTTTGCGTAGACGAAGCTTGAGTAGCATTATCTGGTTTAGACGTCGCTAGAACAAAATTTGCTTCAAACGTTGAACCATTGTGAACAATAAACACTGCTGGCCGTCCGGTTATCTCAAAATGTAACTGTAATGGAAGATTTAAGGCTTCGGCAAAGGCTAATAAGGCTCTAAATTCTCTTAACGTAAAAGTTATAGTAGTTTCTGTTCCTATAACGTAGCTGTCAAACTCAGCAGGTTTTAAACTTATTTGTGTTCGTATAAGTTTGGATAAATCCATGTTGTTGTCGATGTAGTTACGTAGAATGAGGGTTTGTGATGAGGCTTCGAGCGTTACTTGATCGTCCGATGTTTGGAAGTTGTTGAGGGCATCCGATAGTGTTCTTGTGGGAGTTGATATCCTGAAAAGTTGGAATAAGTTTTTGAGGTATTCACAAGACCCAGAGAAGTGCATTAAATAAAGGAAAACTATAACAACTATTAATGCAGTAAATGTTTTACAAAAATTATGGAACTTGACTATATTTCCGCATATTGCAGGCTTTTTGCCTGCGACCTCGTCCGCCTCATCCTACCGATTCCCGTAATTGTAGCGAGATACATACAACATATAGCAGGTTCCCGTTATCATAGCGAGATAAAATATATACCACTTTTTAAGTCTTTTTTTAAGCTTTTAAACAAAGAATATCAAAATCGGTCCAGTAGTTTTTCAATGATGCTCGAGCAAACAGACAAAAAATCCAAAAATTGGTTTGGAGTCAGGGACACCATCTTGTGAGCATTTTTTTCAATGTACAGACGGGTACGTATTTGAATGTCAAAAATAAAAATAGCTAAAATTTAAATATCTAAGATTAAAATGTCTAAAATATTAAAAAAAAAAAATGTTCAACATTTTAAGTTTCGCTGTTTTAATGTTAAACACATTGATCTATTAAACATTAAAATTTTAGACATTTTGACCTTAGATATTTAAAATTTAGCTATTTTTATTTTTGACATTCTAATACTTAGGTACCCGTACAGACACAATAATGTTACAGTTTGCTAATAATTTAGATAAATAGGAACTGTTTGAAGTTCATTTATTCTCTTTGTTACAAGTAGGTATATTTGCACACAATATTTGTATTCTAATACTAGTGTTTTCCCGCGACTTCGTCCGCACAAATTATATACCAGATTTTAAGTCAGATGATAAGCTATCAAACAAAAAAAGTTTCATCAAAATCAGTTCAGTAGTTTTTGTGTGATGTGCGAACAAACAAACAAACTAACAATTTTGTCAATAGATGGCGCTGCACGTGAATGTTATTTGATTTTATATGAAGTAAACCACTACTTTTTTGTTCCTCATGATTTTAAGGTTGTATAATAGTTAAGAGAATGCAATAACACATACTTCAAACAACTATTTTACAAATTCAGTTACCTGTTAGGAACTAAGTCTTTGGTGTACACAGCTTGCATAGCCTTGCAGTCCAATATAGACACATAATGCGTCTTCACAATCCCATGTTTACATTTCAGCGTAAATATCAACTTGCAGGACTCCGGATCCAATTTTATTTCCAAGTTTTCAACTTGCTTGTCCATATGAGTGGGCGACTTGAACGTATTCAACGCTGACTTCATAGATATTTTACATTTCAACCCTTCATTGTCTTCTGTAGAGTAGTAATTATAGTTGAAGTGGGAGAAGAAATTCTTGTTAAATTTGACCATTGCGTACGCTGATTCGGCGGCGTTCAACGTGCGCAATAATATGCAATCTGGCAGCGATTCAAGGTATAATTCATCTCCGAATCTTGCTAAAGCGTGTACTGTTCTCCCTAGAACTGTAATCAAATGTTAAGAAGTTGGAATGATAAGAAAAACAGCACCGGGAAACGAGAAAGTTTACCAAACTCACCTTTAACGTTAGGGCCTGGTACGTGACACTTCATTGTGGTATTTTACAATTTCTTCACTATTTTGAGTGGTTATTGTAAATTTTTATTCATTTCGTACAACACAGAAGTCAGGAAACTGGAAATTATATGGAATGGAAATTGAAATGTAAATTCGCACAGCCGCCGCTTTTCTAACGTTGACAGTGACAGTGACAGTTTTTTTGTTGTTGTTGTTGTTTCATTTTTCCATACGGAAAGGCAAAGGGTACATATCCCATGCAGCCAAGTCTGATTTTGTCTTTTCTGTTGTTGTTGTTGTTGTTGTTTTTTTCCCTTACGGAAAGGCAAAGGGAGCATAGCCCATGCAGCCAAGGTTTTTTTTTTTTTTTAATGTTTATCCTTTCGGATAGGCTATGGGAACTAGTCTTTACTGCCTGGTCATTGGTGTCTTTTTTCTTTGTACTTAAACCTAACCTAACCTAACCTTATTACCTAACTCTTGAAATAAACACGCATTCCAATGTTCAAGGGAGTTTTACGCGAGGATCAATCCAAATCAAACAGGAGCGCCTTCTTTATTTCTCACTTTTACTATATTGTTCTCCATTAATGGCACATTATCAAACTAATTCCACCACATTAACACAATAATAGCCACGAAAAACTAATTTAGAAAATTAAGGAACAAAGCCCGTCCTTTTCTTCAAGATTCCCGTGCAAAACTCTCCTGATGAAGATGGGATGATAGATGAACGATGAGAATGAAATTTTGGTCGATTTTGTAAGCACGCGCGTTGCCGCCACCAGTACGATTTAACTTGCACCAAAACTTTTGTTCTTTCTTCGTATGTATTTGAGATTCCTGTTATGTTGGTCGATTTACGCAACTTTTTGGCACACAATCCGCACGAAATTATGTCACAAATATCACTAAAACCAATTTTTCACGAATATCAAATACAACTTTGACCGAACAAATTTAATGGCGGGAAGCCAATCAAGTTGAAACCAAAATGTTTTCTTCTGTTGTATGATTTTTCCACACGGAAAGGTGAAGGGTATATAGCCATGCAGCCGATTTTTCTTTTATTTGGAAAAGAAAAGGGAATGTACAGTGCGACATAAAAGAGTAGAAAATAAATGACGGCGCTGCCTCCACGCAAGACCGTCAAAATCACGTATAAGCTGGCAAGACCGATCTACAATTTGTCCTACAATATTTAGTTCATGCTGTGACCGTATTCTACTCTTTTATGTCGCACTGTAGGTACAGCGAAATTAACCGACCTTTTGTATATAAAATATTCCCATACCAAGAATCTGCGCTCCACGAATCATCAATAGACATCCTTTAGATGCGGTGATGCAATCGCAAAGATATATTTTGGTCTGCGTTAGGTAGTAGGTACAGTCAAGAGCACATCAAGCTTGACAATCGAAGCCATAAGAAGAAGAACGGTACTAAATCCAAGGTGTCTAGCTTGACGTGCTCTTGACTGTACATTTAAAATAAGTAAATAAAAATTTAATAAAATTGCACCTGCAGCTTTATTTTTATTTTTGAGTAACTACTTATATCACAAAATTGATAAAAAACAAATATTGAATGTATAAAAACTTATTACCTATTCTAAGTTTATAACCCTGAAACCAGTAACCTAAAACTATATTAAATACCCAAGAGTACCTACCTACCTCGTGATTACACCGTCTCAGTTACACCAGTCAACAGTGTAAGTGTAACCACGAGGAAGACTCTGTAATACCGTGGTTACACCACACTTGAGTCGATTCTCGACCTAAATGCTAATACAAGTAGGTATAACTAAATTAATGCGACTTATAAATATTACCTACTTATTATTCTTATGGTTGTACGAAGTAGGTAGGTACAGTGCAGTGCGACATATAAGAGTAGAAAATAAATGAGGGCGCTGCCTCCACGCAAGAACGTCAAAAATAGTCAAAATCACGCATAAGCTGGCAAGACCGACCTACAATTTGTACTAATGTTAAGTTCCTGTCCTGTCACCGTTTTCTACTTTTTTATGTCGCACTGTTCCTAATTTAAATTTCTCCCCTCCGGATGGAAAGCGTCAATTGTCGTCCCGCTGCGCTAAACGAAGTTGACGCTTTCCACCTACGTCGAGGAGAAAAATACTATGCTAACCTCGGGCAGTAAATAAGAAAGCCTCAGATCACATGTTTGTTGACCTCGCCTCGGCGAGACCTTTCTTACTTTCCTGCCCTCGGTGTGTAATCTATCTAGAGCATTTTTATTTTAGGTGGCAGGTTAGATAGGTTATACTTAGTTAATGAATACATAACTTAATAAATCTTTTATGTCATTCTTCTATAGGTAAGTAGGTACCTAAGCAATTTAATTTCTAGGCATAGAAAAAGTCAATTAAGTAATATTCTTATAAAACGATACACTGTAGTGTAGAGCGTCGGTGGCACGTTGCGGAGAGCTATGGAAAATCAATCTTTAGGTCCGGGTTCGGAACCGCACGGACTACATGCCATGTAGGTACCAATGAGTTTTTTTAACTTATGTAGTTAACCCTACGAACAAAAAATCTTTTTCACCTCACAAGCTCGGAAAGATTCTGTTTATCATTCGAAATCTGAGTGCAAAAGTGTATTTTATCCGCTAGCGTGGAAAGAGTTTTTGAAATTCGAATCTGTCTATTCAATATTTTTATATACCGCCAATCCACAGAAAATGCTTAAGTAAGTAATAACTATTTCATGACACATGGCCAGCACGAAAATAAAAACTTTTTGAAATGTTCTTTTTAGCAATTCACTTTTTTTCCTCGCTGTTGTGAGGTGAAAAATTGTGTGTTTCGCTCGGCTGCAAAGTTATTCTGCGTCTCGTACCTTTGAAACCTTCGCTAAGCGCTCAGGATTCTATTATTTCAACCACTCTCTTCGCTCGTGGTTCAATCCTAGAATCCTTCGCTTGCTCAGGTTTCAATAAAAGTACTCGCGCCAAAAAGCAACTTTGCAGCCTAGCATAACAAATAACTATTTATTACCTACCTACAGACACTTAAACCTACAGTTAGGTACAATACTTTAGTTGTAGATTTTATGTGATCCAATCTCTCAATTTACCAAAATATATCAATCCACGATAAATACCACGGCTTTGGTTTTAAGCTGTAAATTTCAGCATTTGTTTTAGGCTTCGTTTCATCGCGAGGAGATTCAACAAACATGTCTACGAACGCTTGTTTGAATCCAAACTTGATGAACGCCAAGTATGGGAAGTGCTTCATGACCCAAAGGGAAACATTTAAAAACCAGTTCATGAAAAGCTTGCCTAGGTACGTAGAGTACAAGGCTACGATGACTAGTTTGGAAGCCATACTATATTTGCTGCTGAAGCTTATACGTTTGTATTCAGGCACCGTGTCCAGGCTGTCGTAGTCTCGGAGGTATAGGAGGCGAGGAGGCCTGTCGGGCAGACCGTCGGTGATGGCGGTAGCCGGCTCTGACATCAGCTCGCGCGAGTCCACGCCTGTAATGAGTAATTAAAGTTACAATTTTTAGAATGCAAAAAGGTACCATGCAAACTTCTTGATTTTTAGACTAACTACAAATTTTTCAAAACCTTCTAGTTTCAATGCCAGCTTCCTGGTTTTTCCCAGGCTAGAGAGTACTATACAGGGTGTAAGGGACAGCCCTCCGCAAACTGAAACTGTGAACTCAGACCATCAAACTGAACAACTTTCACTATGGAGCCTACCTCAGGAAACGCGAAAAAAAATCAGCTGTCCCATACATTTGGGTCGGGTAGGTACGGCAGTTTTGTATGGGATGGCTGATTTTTTTTCGCGTTTCCTGAGGTAGGCTCCATAGTGAAAGTTGTTCAGTTTGATGGTCTGAGTTCACCGTTTCAGTTTGCAGAGGGCTGTCCCTTACACCCTGTATACTATGCTATTATAAAACTTAAACTCACCTGTGTTAAGTGGTTTTCCCTTCAACTTTTCCTTCAGTTTACTTTGCAAATTAACCCTATCTTCCTCACTGTAGATATATCCAGGCACTCCTGACAGATATCGGGTCCAGTACATTACGGACTGGTAGTCCGTCGCAGGGTTGGAGAACCATGTGCCGTCCAGCATGACCTTGGACATGTGTTCGAAGTATTCAGGAACATTCTCCAGACACGGCATGTAGACTCGGTCCAGGATTATTTGACAGACTTGACGGGTTTCGTCCTCGGTTTTTCGGCATATGTTGTATCTGAAGATATGAATGAGAGAATACGATTTCAATATACAGAGAAAAACAATGGGGGCTCTAAGTGTATAGTACGGTTGATCAGTTGGTTATTGGGTCTTTGAGGAGCCCATGTTAAGGTCCTTCCTTACTTATTACCATTGGCGTACCTACCTACCTATATACTTCCTGGCTCAATATTCAAATCAGCTCGATGATAACATTATACCTAATTGGCATCCGCTTGCAAAATTTCGATCGAATCGATGTCAAATCGGTATTAATTAAAAAAATCGGACCGATAGCCCAGTAAAAATATGGGTCGAAAGGAAATAATTTATAATAAGCAATTTGCTTTGCTAGATCGCTTAAGCAAATTATATTAAGATACTTTATTACCGACGTGTTTTAAGTTTTCAGTAAGAACTAAAATTCTTTATTTATGGTGTCCGATTTTTTATTTTTATAAGTAGTTTGTTTTAGTTTACGAGTTTACATAAAATATTATGTAGGTACTGCGTTAAATTTGTACTTTTGAGTTTTCTAAAAAAAGTTCGTAATTTCTACTTAGTTTTTAAATTTATTTTTCTGTGTATTTACTTCTAATATAAAATGCTAGAAACATATTAAACAAATGGCATAAAAAAATGGTTTAATACAATTTTTTTTCGAATTTTACATGATTTTTTAAATGTGTTTAATTGTTTCTTTAATTAATAAGAACGAGAAGATTAGTCAGATTTTTATTCTAAATTATAGCTATAATTAAAAGCTACAGATTCTAAAGAAAAAAATGAAAAAAAGGCTGCTATCATGCTGTTTTTAATTAATTACTTTCGCCATACAAGCGCACCGTAACTTTACTGGGCTAAGAGTTTTTGCGCTGTGCAGAAACTTATCTTTAGGTACTGATAAAGTCACACTAATCTTAATGATAAACTATGATGTTTAAATAATGAACAAAGTAATTAAATAAATTTTACCTGTCTTCAAGGCCAATCATATGTCCCAGAGTCCTCCACATGAACAGATAGTCCTCCCACTCTCCATCCCTCCTCTGACTGATGCCGAACTTATCAGGCTTGAGCAATGCGAAGCTGAAGAAGGCCCACTGTGTTATTGCTATGTCGCGCTGAGAGACAAAATCTCCGCCCTTCAGTTTGGATGCTAGTCCTGCGCGTAAGTGACGACTTCTGACTGCGAAGAGAGACTTCCATGATCTGTGGTAAAATATGAGTATGATTTTTTAAAATCGCACGTTCTAAATCGTAGGTACTAAACTATTGGACTGGTAAATAGTTACACACGGCGACAGGTCAGGTTACCCTGTTTGGACTTTGAACTACTAGAAGTTGAACACTGTGAATTTTACGAGAGGGTGCAGTATGTTATTGTTGTTTCGTCTCACGGCACGCTGCGCCCGCGCCGGCAGCCGCTATGAAGGCTCTCTACCGCAGTGTAGTTATGGGTAGATATATAGGGTGCGTAACATGATGTGTGTCGCCGTGTAAGTATTAAATTAATAAAATAGGAAAAATAGACGCGGACTCAATGACTTACGTAGATCCCGGTTTCAATTCATGTTCGAACCAAGAAATGACGTGAAACATAGTAGAAGCATAACGCTTGTAGGCCGTGTATGTAGAGGAGGACCTGTTGGAGCCGACCAGCACTTTCAGGATCGTAGGTATGGCAAACACTGCCACCAGGCCGTGTAATGCAGTTGCCACGAACCCGAAGGCGTTGTCCTTGTAGAATTTACGACCCCTGTTGAATGACGTAATGATAGGTTTAAAAAGAGAGAAAGAAAAAGGAAAAACTATGATTATTCAGACAATTATCTCGAAATGGTTTTCGATTCAGCCCCCCAAAAAAAAAACTTGACATACCGAATTGGCTCTTAAATGATACGTATCGAAAAAAATATCATTTCTTAATTAGTCCCGTCTCCAACCGTAAAATGACTGGGCTACGATAACACCCCTGAACGGACGTGCTTGCGCGTGTTATCAAACGACAATTAATGAATAATGACAAAATCCAAGATAGTTAATATTTATTTGTTTTAATTTTATCAAATAATTCACCTGTTGAATTTATCCTCGTCCCACCACTTCGGCAGCTCCATGTCTAGGTGATTTACTTCTTTTACGGTGTCCGAGGGCTTCTTCAAGGATTCCTTCGTTAGAAGACCTTCTATGTACTCCTCCACTGAAATGAAAATATAAAGCTTAGATTAATAATCATCATCATCATCATCATCATCATCATCTCAGCTGATGGGCGTACACTGCTGAACATAGGCCTCCCCCAAGGATCGCCACAACGACCGGTGCTGCGCTGCCCTCAACCAGCGGGTTCCCATCGCCTTCACCAGGTCGTCCATCCACCCATGCCACCCACCTACTATTTCTTTTATAACACATTTGCTCGTAAATGGTCTCTTATTTGACCAATTTGACTAACGTAATGTATCTCATTACGGACAAGTCCGGTAATGTAAAGTAAAACGGACGGTTGCGTCTAAAACGAACGGTACTTTTTTAAATCTTAGCAAAGAGTTTTTATGTCAGAAAAGTGGTCAACATATTATTATGAATAAAATTAACTTTGGGAGATAAAATATAATAAAGTAAACATTTAATTCTTTAATTTAATTAATTTTGACAATAAATTACAACCATTTATGTGAAACCAAAACAAACAATATTAATTTACTTTATTAGTAATACTGGCTGTTTTTGTACCTTTGCCTTTTTTCTTATTTCTTAAAATAAGAAAAAAGAAAGCGCTGATGCGCGCGCATCGCTAATTTGTGAAGTTCTCTTAATAGTTTGTGTTTGTGAATAAGTAAAAATTATTCCGCACGCTTTTTTATCGCTATTTTTTGTTACGTTTTTTTGTTTTGATTTGAAAATGCCGTTAGTTGTGATGAATTTATTAATTCGACGCCGCCAGAAGTCTCAGAGGCAGCGGAAAAGGTTAGTCTAATTTATTAGTTTATGAAAATCCGAGTTTTATGTAATTTCCTTGTTTCCTCGCAAATATACTAGATTGGGGTCAAGAGCAAACCCATCAATAATAAAAAAAAAAAAAAAAAATATGTTATAAAACGTCGTATGACACACGTTCGGTTTGATAATTACAGCCTAGGCTTTCTTGTAGACCTCGCCTACGGCTCGGTCTAGCAATAACGCCTCGGCTGTAATTATCAACTTACCGAACTTGTATCATAATGTACTATTACTGTACTGTTTGTTTCGTGTGTGCGTTTAATGGTGAATAAAGTTTTTTCTTTCTTTCTTTCTTTCTTTCTTTGCTGTGCTTTCGCCACTCGAGAGATAGATGAATACGCGTACGTTCGTACTTACGTTCATTGTTTAAAACCACTTAATCACCGCTACTAAGCTGCAGTTAGAACTATTTAGGTACTACAGATTCGATATCTCCAGAAGGTAGGACCCACCCGCGGACCCGGGGCTTTCACGGATCTCTGGTTGGGAACCACTGCTTTAGTGCCATTAAATAGCTCCTTAAGCTAAATAGTGTCTAATTCAAGCCAAGTCTAATAATAATAGAGGACTATTATTATTGTATCAAGTCTAGGAAAAAAAACGTTTTACCTGGTTTTTGCCAAAATATTATCACTGTGTAGGTACGCTAGCTTCAATAATATTTTGGCAACAACGGCTTAGATTTTACACACACAAAATAGATGGGTATCAAAAATCTCATAATGATTGACCTTAAAGGAACTGGAGTGCGATTTTTGAATCTCATTTGCTGAATTCAGCAGTTGAAAATGACAAAATTACTATGGAGATATGCGTCTTTCTACTGCTGATTTGACTTTCAAAAACCATACTCCAGAAGTGCGATTTTGCTGGCTGTCTCGTTTAGTGATAAGGTATAAAATTTTATGTAAATGCACATGATCAATTGATCTTATACCGTTGGCAGAGGGGAAATGCTACCACAAGGCGAGTCTTATAATAAATAATCAACATTCTTGGCCGAAAAATATCTCCGTGACATTGATCAACAATTTTTCGCTCTTTCTACGCTCCGCGAGCATTTTTTTCCGTGTGTCATCCGTTTTGTATGGAAGAGCTAATTTTTTTTTCCCGATTTCGATGTTAGTCCCATAGAGAAAGTTGTTCAGTTTGATGGTCTGAACATCCCCTTAAAAAAGTGTCAGCATATTAAGAAGAACCCTGTCTGTATATCGAAAATCTCAGTTCTTAAATGAAGCTCTAATTTCAATTTAATCTAATTACAATTTGAACTTGCTTTTGTTAGTTGTTAAGGTATCAAAAATAGGTAAGTAACATATCTAATCGGTACCTATCTCATCTCATTTTATTATCTACCTACTTTAAGATAACATTATTTTATAAAATATCATAATTACTGTAATTTTTTTCGTTGTTTTCCACTGAAAATACTAAGACAGCGGAATTTTTTCTTTTCCTGACATAGCCTTTCGTTTCGAGCCTCCAGTGCTGGTGGCCCTTTTTAACTTAAAAAAAGGAGATTACCTAATTTCTTATTTCTTAACTAACACTTCTTGTAGAAACTATCTTTACCTACTATAACAATAATAATACAATGAGGATCTCCAATGCTATAGCAAATGCGTCAAAACTATTAATAATCGTATTATTTATGATTTACTAATGAATTTCCTTTTTGAATTGTTAAAATCGGTTCAGTAATTCCAAAGTTATTGAGGTTTGAAGTTAGCCGCTCCTTGCCCGAAAAAAATAATTCCTGCCAACTCGTGTGACGTCATCGCACCCGCTCGTACTGCGGTTGTATGGTATTTTGGCTATTTTGGCATTAAAAGTCTCATATCTCGGTTATGGTGCGTCCTACGTCGAAAATGAATACGACCAAAAATGATCCCATAGACAAGTACTAAATGATGTGTACATAAAAAGTGGAGGTCATGAAGACACTTTTAATTTAAAGAGTATTTAAAGACCTAGAACCAACGTTATTTTATTACTGAAGCCCGTGGCGGCTAAAGTTTAATATCCAGTGGCTCGAATTTAGGAGTGGGAGGACCATAGTACTCCACCATTACTCACTCCATGGTGGAGGGGGACTTGGTAAGACTCCCCGCCCCTCCCGTATTAAAAAGAAATTTGAGCACAGTATTAGGTACGCCTTTTGTAGTTGGCGCAACGCCTTTTATATCAGGCGATGCCGCGGCCGATGTTTCTGATCGTTGTTGGTAGTTTTTGTTTTTTGTTGTCTTTGCTACTTTTTGGTTGTTGTTGGTAGTTATTTTTATTTCGGCAGTTTTTGGTAGTTTCATGTAGAAGTTGGTAGTTTTTAGTACTTTTGGTTTTGTTTGGTAGTTTTTGGTTGTTGTAGGTAGGTAGATTTTTATCTTTTTGGTTGTTGTTGGTACTTGGTCTACTCGGACAATAAAAACAACTCGAACAACGTGGTTAACTCGAACAACTCAGGCAACTTGGTCAACTCGGACAACATGAACAACTTGGTCAACTCAAACAACTTAGTCAACCCGGACATCATAAACAACTCTAACTTGGCCAACTTGGCCAACTCGAACAACATGAACAATTTGGTTAACTCAGACAACTCAGGCAACTTGGTCAACTCGGACAACATAAACAACTTGGTCAACTCCCATAACATGAACAACTTGGTCAACTCAAACAACTTGGTCAACCCTGACATGACAAGTGGCCACATAAACAACTAACTTGGTCAACTTGGCCAACTCGAACAACGTGAACAACTTGGTTAACTCGAACAACTCGGACAAAATAACCAACTTGGTCAACTCGAACAACTTATCAATTTCAACCCGGATAACAAACAACTCGAACAACATAAACAACTCAATTAACTTGGGCAACTCTAACTTGGTCAACTTGGCCAACACGTACAACTTGTTCAGCTCGGAAAACTCGAATAACATGGGACAACTCGGATAACACAAAAAAAAAGCAAGTTGTTCATTATGTCTGAGTTGACCAAGTTGTTCGAGTTGTTTATGTTGTCCGAGTTGTTGACCTGAGTTTTTCGAGTTGTTCAATCATGTTGTTCGAGTTGTGTGTTGTCTGAGTTGACCAAGTTGTTCATGTTGTTAGAGTTGGCAAAGTTATTCATGTTGTTCGAGTAGGCCAGGGTTGTTCATGTTACTTCATACATACCCACAACTGCATACATAGGTACCTACAAAAAACACACTTACTTAACAAAATTAGGTGAAACTGTTTTAAGGGGATGTTCAGACCATCAAACTGAACAACTTTCTCTATGGGACCAATATTGAAAGCGGGAAAAAAAATCTGCAGTCCCATACGGTTTTCGCGATTTCGATATTGGTCCCACAGAGAAAGTTGTTCAGTTTGATGGTCTGATCATGCCATTAAAATAGTTTCAGCTAACTTTGTTCGACCTTATATTTGATTGACTGATTGATTAAACTACTTACAACCCTAGGCCCCCCCCCCCCTCCCCCTCCCCCTTCATAATTTGCCCTATTCACCAATCCGGGCATGTCGACCACTACCTTTTCGCCCTGTGTTGAAGGCGACATGACCCCTACCGATTCGAAAGTGGCAACTCTTGAGGCGAGATTTTTTACTGGCGAGATGCCACCTAAGTCACCAAAAATACTAAAAACTACTAAGTGTCTACCAGAAATTTAAAAAAAATACCAAATAATGCAAAAAAAAACAACAAAACTACCAACAACAATCCTACCTACTAAAAATACTAAAACGGACCGAAAACGACTAACAACGACTAAAACTACTAAAAAGAGCCAATAAGTACAATAACAATAAAAAACAACCAACCACCACAAAACTACCAAAACACCCAAAAACAACCAACAAAACTCAAAAACGACCAGAAACTACAAAAGGTACCATAAACTTCCAACAACCTCCAAAAACTACCAGAAACTACCAACAACAACCAAAAGGTACAACAACTAAACAACTAAACATATAAAACTAGCGCCAACTACCAAAAAGTACCAAAAACTACCAAAGTAAAACCAATATGTACAACAACAAGCAAAAACTACCAACCACAACCAAAAAGTACTAAAACCACCAAATACAACAAAAACTAAAGCCAACAACCAAAAAGTTTACAACAACAACCAAAAACTACAAACTACAACCAAAAAGTACTATAAACCATCAAATACTACCAACCAACAACAAGCAAAAAGTACTAAAAGAACAATAAGTAAGACAACAACCAAAAACTGCCCACAACAGCCAAAAAAGTACTAAAAACAATCAAACCTACCTATAGTTACCAACCACAACCAAGCGAACCCCTTCGCTCGGGGGCTATTTATGTTTGCCTGAACCTCCTACCTAAATTAATAGCACTACCGGGAGTCTCCTCTCCCCCATCAGTGGTGGGAGGAAGGGGGAGGGGGGAGGGGGGAGGGGAGGGGTTTAATGGAGGCATGGGATCAGATGATTGTGTCGTTTGGGACCCTCCCCCCCTAAATTCGTGCCGTTGGATACTAAACTTTAGCCGCCATGGGCTCTAGTAGTAAAATATCGTTGGTTCCAGGACATAAAATATTCTTAAAATTTTAGTTGTCTGCATGACTTCCACTTTTTATGTACGCAATATGTAGAAATTGTCCATACGAGCATTTTTTGTAATATGCACTTTTGACGTGCGACGCACCAAAGCCGAGATATAAAGCTATTAATGTCATAATGGTATCGATTCGGTATTGCCACGACTTAACTTAACTAAATTTATTCCTGTCATTTTCTAACATTCGACTAAGAAAAGAGACAGAAAACCAAGAACTGACTTTAGTGCTGTCAAAGTGACGCTACACGCCCAAAATAAGATGGCATCATAATGCACGCCATCTTATTTAAGTCGTTTTTGGGCGTGTAGCGCCACTTTGACAGCACTAAAGTCAGTTCTTGGTTTTCTGTCTCTTTTCTTAGTCGAATGTTAGAAAATGACAGGAATAAATTTAGTTAAGTTAAGTCGTGGCAATACCGAATCGATACCATTAACTTACCACCGCAGTACGAACGGGTGCGATGACGTCACGCACCTTGCCGCCAGCTAGTTCAACAGTTGCTACATTCAATCGCTCGTAGCTCGCTCATTTTTGGTTGTAGAAAAAAAATAAAAACACCAATGTTTTGGATTTTTCTTGTACTTTAATACTACATTCAAAATAAAAAACCTCGGAGATCCTCATTGCTATTACATCAATTATCAGTTGTTTACGTCTGTATACCTAAGTTATTTTGATAATTACAAAAGATGCTGATAACGATGTGATAGAGTTGATGCTAGTCATTGTGAAACTCTTTTCTTATGTTTTATAACAATGATGAAAACACTTTTAAGGCCTCCGCTCATTGCAGCGAGTTTGCGATAATTGTTTCCAGAACATTTTGTATGGGGACGCGCGCGATCCTACATACACTGCCGCGATATTATCGAGCGACAATATCGCTGCGATTTTGCGATAATTGTTCTCAGTACATTTTGTATGGGGACGCGCTCGATCCCACACACTGCCGCGATATTATCGCAACTCTTTCGACTACATTCAGTGGTGGGGCGCATGCGTGACGCGAATCGCGGAATCGCTGCAGTGTGTAAGGTGTCGCGATATCGCTGTCGATAATATCGCTCGATAAAATCGCTCGATAATATCGCTGCAATGTGCGGAGGCCTTTACTAGGCTAGGTCTATATCTACTTATAATAATTTTTGTGTAGATGGCTCTCAGGTGAACGGACACATCCGTGAGGACACCTGCCTGCATACAGCTTACCTAATACCTATACTTTGAAGAACAAATTCTGATGAGTAATATGATGTCAGCCAATTCGCATTGGACACACATAAGGGCAAATAAATAAATAAATAAATAAATAAATAACGCTCACAGGCACATACATTGTAATGATCCCAAACTAAGCACTAAAGGCTTTTATTATGGAAACCATACAACAACGGCACGAACATAATAACATCCATGACCGAACCGGGATTCGAACCCAGGACCCTGGTTTGGCAGTCCGGCGTGGTAACCATTACACCAACCGGGTCGTCGCAAAGCGACGATGATTGACATGGATTGCTCCTTTAAATATGTAAATGTAACGCATATAAGTTGACACCCTGTATAATTGGATGGTCATCTTGAATATGCTTTAACTCTCTCTTAAAATTGTAATGCCGTGGTGGGCCAGTGGCGAGTAACCTTGCCTGCCATGCAGTAGGCGATGGTTCGATCCCCGTCCAGGGGCCCTATTTTTGAATCTCATTCGGTGAGCTCAGCAGTTGAGAATGTCAAAATTACTATGGAGATACGCATCTTTCTACTGCTGATTTGCCTTTCAAAAATCATACTCCAGAAGAGCGATTTTTGAAAGTCAAAAAAGCAGTAGAAAGATGCATATCTCCATAGTAAATTTGACATTTTCAACTACTGAGCTCACCGAATGAGATTCAAAAATCGCACTCCTGGCCTATTCGTACCAGTACCAATGAGTTTTTCGGATGAATTTACCTACGATTTTTAACACAACTGGCTTTTCGGTGAAGGAAAACATCGTGAGGAAACTTGCATGCAAAAATTTCGAGGCATGTGTTGTACTGTATCCACTGTCCATTATAAGAGGCGACGGGCTCACCCCCTGTCACACTGGACAGAGTTTCGGCACTACTAGTGAAACGAGGATGTTCTGAGGGTTCAGAATATCTCTGACTACCCCCTCGGGGAATATAGTCGTGAGCATATGGTTATGCTGATAATGTAAAGCGATATGGTACCTGGCCGTATCAGCGTAGAAACTCATACTAATTCAAACGAGAGACCGCAAACTAGCGAGGATTGCGGTGCGGTCCTGCACAAAATATGCGTGATGATGTCACAAATAAATAAACCTAATAATTCTGGGTGATAAAAACAACAAAAAAGTGGTAAAAAAAACTTAAACGAGCAACTTTGTAGAGTCGTTTTTTAACTTTAAAATTAAATATCTCCGAAACGTTACACCCTTGGACATTTTTTTTGCATAATGATGTAAGGTTATATTAGCCCTAAAATACCCATAGCATTTGGTATCTGGCCGCTTAAAAAAAAAAGACGCCAATATTACCCATACCCCTTTGTTGTTGTTTTATTCTTACTCCACTTATTGTTTCCATTCCATATTACATTTAGCGTCTCTACCTATCGTTTGCGAGCTATTCTCAGGTCTTGCTAGTAGATCTTAGGCTGGCACCTAGCTTCTTCTTCTTTGGGTTTCTCTACATTACTGAGGTTGGTTGGTTGAGCTCTGCATATCCCTGTCTATGTCTCGCTAAACGAAACAGCCCTCGACACTGGCGATGCTTGTCCACTCTTTCAGGGTCGCGAGCCACGACATTCGTGGCCTACCGACACTTCTTTTGCCTTCTACTTTGCCCATTATTATAGTCTGGAGCAGCTGATATCGTTCATTTCTCAAGATATGACCAAGGTAGGCGACTTTCCTTCTTTTAATGGTTCGCAAAATCTCCCGGGACTTTCTGACACATCGTAGAACTTCCACATTGGTGACTCGTCGTTGAATCAGACTAATTTGCAGCATTCTTCAGTAGAATTTCTATGGCCTCTAGCTTAAACGTGTTTAAATATGATGCTGTCACAGGCATCAGTATGAGCAGTGAGAGAGACATAGCGTTAACTTTTTGGTGCAAGCCAGCCTTAGGCGTTATTCAGAAACAAAATGTGAGTTTGATTTGTATTCGAACTCCCGTACAATCGAAATCCATAAAATTCAAAATAATATCAACATAGATCTACTTATAGGTTTTTGACGTAATTTTTTTGACTCTACCACCGCGTCGGAAGGTATTCCGTTGTAGAGAAGATGCGGCCAGAAACTCTACAACACACATCTTTGTACAAAGTTCAACTACAGACTAAATACGATATTGAATTATATAATAATATTATCAAGGCATTTTGGTTACCTATTCATAATCATAACATATTATATAAAATAATATAATTATATAAATTTACGATACAGACCTATTTCCTTTTTCTGAAAACAAGTTTTTGTGATTATTTTTACTGAAAAAGTTATAAACTTATAACCTTTTTATCTTGCTTGGCAAGGGAGTTTTTGTCGGACATGTTTAGAATATTTTCCGGTATCAGATTATATAGGGTGTAAAATAAAATGCGTTACATTCTTTATGGGGTGCTCCAGACCAGAAAACTTAATTTTTTTCTATAAGATCAAAGTTGAGTTGATCAAAGTTCCATATATTACTCGACCAATATTACTACCTATTGACATTTACTATGATTTAATACCTATCAGTGACAATGAAGATGTTTACAAATATTGAATGTTTTTTTTTTGTTTTCTGTAGTAGGTACGTGACACATGTTTCTGTTAATAAATTTTATAACTGTGTAAATAACTTACCGGTTAAATCCATTGCTACTCCAACTTTTAACTTTAGATGTTGTTAACTTTATTAGCGCGTATCGGTGGTCGAGTGCGCGACACTAGATCTTCTGCGCAGACGACAGATTACCTACTAATATTTTGTAGAGTAAATATAAAAAAATACTGGTTTGGTATAGACCCGCCGCGCCGCGCCGAAATTATCGACTAAAGGTCATTGCTAACCTTTTTATTACTGTAGGTACCTACCTACTTAATTTTATCATATCACGATGACGTAGATATATTTTCGGCGTAGTTAGGGTTCTGTTTTGTTTGTTTTTCTTTTTAGTGTTCCGGGCCAAAAATGGCAAAATGGAACATTACTGTTCAATTACCTCGGTGTCCGTCCGTCCGTCTGTCACAGGCATTTTTCTCAGAGACCGTTAGACAAAGGAAGCTGAAAGGCACACTTATACCCAGATATGACCTTCGGGCAAATGGCCCAATCACATAAATGAAGTCAAAATAACTAAATGTTTATATTAGGGGCAAATATGGCAGGCAGAAATTAAAAATAAAAATAAATTCTACAATATCGTGTGGGATATCAATGAGCGTTTTTTTTTTCGTTTCATAGTAGATCGATAGATGACGCTACGGTCTATACGAATCTATGTCAAACACTGAAAAATTATCTTTCCCCGAAATGAGGGTAAAAGTGAAGTGAAAAAAAACAAAAATCTTTTGGAACATATTTTTTTTATTATATTTAACTATATTTCTTATGCTAATTTACTCTTTAAGGTGATACAAGACTACAATTTGACTAAAATAAATATAAAAACTCTTTGATCATAAGGCAAAATCTGAAATTGAACTGGCAATAAGAAAACTTGAGCTGTCAAATGTCATTGTTAATCAAACTCGTATCGTAGCATTTACTTTGTCGTGTTTGTTAGTTTACTTCAGAGAGTCACGTTGCAGGGTTTGCCTTGAACACTTGTCTCTCGCGTGGTGTTCGCGCGGTTCGCGTCTCAGCCTGCCACGAGGCTCCAAAATCCTTCTCAGTTGTTCTTACTCAAAAACAATCCTCGAGATTGGATAGACACTCCCTCAAACTACTTGACACTGGCGAAATCTAACAAGGAAACGCCAATAAATAAAAATAGAATAGAATAGTTTACTTCAAACTTCTTTTCTGAAAAACAACGAAAAAGGACTGTATTTTTGGCTAAGAAAGAAATCGAAAATAATTTCAATTTTTTTTTGATGACGTCTTCCAAATCCGAACCAAAGAGAATGAAATCTCTACGTTTTTTAGTCTATAGGTGACTTTGCAGAGGAAGTTTTTGCTTGACAGTTTGTCGTACAGACACTACTGCCATCTATTGAGTTATAAGAAAACGGCATTAAAAAAAAAAAAGAAAAACGCTCATTGAAAGCTTATAATTGCTGTCCCCCCATCTGTATTTCAATGCCAATGCCAAAATGTAATCTTAGCCATGTAAAATTTATGCAGGAAATTTATCAGGTTGCCACTAACTTGGATAATTTTATTTGTATATCCAATCATCTGTACTACCCAGCATAAAATGATCTTCAATTACTATGTGATTTAATATATAGTTTCATCATCATCATCATCATTGGCCTTTCCATATCTATCGGCACTTACGCGCGTGACTATACAGGCTGTAAGGAAAAGTATCATTAACCTTTAAACCACCTAGGTATTGCAGTTTAGTATGGGACAGCAGATTTTTTTTTTTCTGAGCGGTTTGCTCCCATAGTAAAAGTTGTTCAGTTTGATGTAGTTACGTGTAGAGTAGGTATGTGATTTAAAGTTTAATGATACTTTTCCTTACATCCTGTTTAAAAAGCCCGATACGACAGCGATTGGTACGGTTGTATGTACCTACGGCAAGTAAAATTAGAATTTGCTGTGTCAGTTGGGTTTGCAAGTCTATCATGCCTCCTTCCCTTCCTCTACTTAGTTTAGTATCTGCTGTTTTAAGGTTTACTTCCGATCCATGCGGCTGATGCGACTGACGCGTAGTTCTGTCATGTTTTCATAGTAACTATCGGCCGTCGGCCGCGAGCTTACTATGAAAACGTATGGCATATATGACAGAGCCACGCGTCAGTCGCATCGGCCGCTGGGATCGGAAGTGAACCTTTATAGCACGTCTAGTATGATTTTTCTACATACGCGCGACTCGGCATTTTTCCATAGGTACCTACTACAAGTCGCGGCAAGCGCGGCTTGCGCTCTCCGAAATGCGCGGGAACAGTTTATTTTGTATGCAGTGAAGGCGAGTCGTGCGCGTGTAGAGGAATCATACTAGACGTATTCTCACCGATCCCCGCTATCCAATCCGCCGCATAGCCCCAGCAACGTCCTATGCCGAGGTCCGTACCCCTCTGGGTGCCCCTAGGTCGGTTGCTTAAGAGAATATTATTCCGAGTGCGAAAATGCGCGCTGCATACAAACTATCAATACTAACCAATTAAAGTCAATGAAACTTTGCAGAAACAATCTAGAAACAAATTTCTATGCTTCTATAGAGTCAGATTTTCGTTAAAATATACAGTTTCAATGCTAGGATTAATTTAAGATTTGTATGGAAATCTATGAGGCACTGTAACTTAAAGTACCTATACATTTTAACGAAAATCTGACTCCATACAAGCATAGAAATTTGTTTCTAGATTGTTTCTGCAAAATTTCATTGACTTTAATTGGTTAGTATTGAAAATATCACCATAGTACGTTTGTATGGAGCGCGCTCCGAATAATATACCCTTAAGTTCATTCATTTGGATCGGTAGACCCTTCGTGGTCCCTCCAATAATCCGCAATGAAAAGCAGTAACTGCTCCCTAGACAATACTTTATTAGTCTTTAAAAAAAAAAACACCCATGAAAAACAACAAGCAAGGTAGCACAACATACAAATGGTTCCTACTCGCACTTGGTCGGTATTTTTCTCTAATTGATTAATTACAGAATTGCTCAGTTACTACTTTAATGGAGGCAAATAAAGGCTAAAAATGCCTTGAACTCGGAACCCATTTACTTTGAGTAAACTTTTATGAAACCTTCTGCATTATATGTTAGTTACATTATATACGAAAATGTTTACCCATTTTTTGTTTGCCGCTCTCCATTATTCCGAGGGTTCCGTACCCCCAAACTTTACATAGTGTTTTTTAACCTGTATGGGGAAATCCAAAACCACAGGAGATACAGGGAAACTGACTTAGGAACATCATCAATTTTTGGTCAAGCGTGAGTTGTTTATTTTCGATTTTACAAAATTATAAACAACGTAACTAGGTATAAATACTTACTTATAATACCTTACGTAGGTATCTCTTATAGCTATTTGGAATTTATTTGTAGGCGTAGGAACCTATGTTAATATAAATTTGTCAGAATATAGGTACAGGGTGTAAGGAAAAGTACCATTAACCTTTAAACCACATACTCTACCCATCAAACTGAACTACTTTTACTATGGGAGCAAAACGATCAGAGCATTGACCTCCTATACTAGACCCACAGTGTCATATAAAATCTTAGCAAATTTTTGTGCACATTGACGCAAAAAACCGCACAAATTAAGTATGCATGCTGCTGGTTGTCACTAATACGTTGTATTTGATTCATAAACATAGTCGTATTTTGCTTGTTAACTGTCAGCTAGTACAAAAAAGAGCTCATCCGAGCTCTTTTGGTTGTGCCATTTTTCGAACGTTGATTGTGAGTCTTGTTTGTATATAAGATGTCTATGGATCAGAGCCAAAAAAATCAGCTGTTCCATATTAAACTCTAATACCATCTAGTAGCGTCACAGGTAGCGTATCGCCAACAAACTGTTCTGCAGTTTGGCGAATTTCTATATTATGTATAGCAGTTGTAAGATTGAAGTTAAATAAATAAAAAATAAAAAAACCTACTCGACTCAAAAGTTAAATGTATGCAACAGCAGATTTTTTTGCTCCGATCAGTTTGCTCCCATAGTAAAAGTTTTTTGCAGTTTGATGGGTAGAGTAGGTATGTGGTTTAAAGGTTAATGATACTTTTCCTTCCACCCTGTATACCATCAATTCTCCGTCATATAAAGTAAAATGAATAGGTTATGAACATTGAATTAGAAGATGGGTCCACGCTCAAAACTGTCCGAACCAAAAGAAGTTTACAATTCAAAAAGAGACTGACAACTCTTGCCAGTCTTTGTTTGATCGTCCGAGCACGCGCGAGTTCTAGTTCTAGGTCGATGGTTATAAATGTCAAATTTGCCTGTAAAGGATCCAGGAGTGTTATTTTTGAAAGTCATACGTTGAAATCAGCAGTAGCAAATGTCAAAATTACGATGAAGATTATATGCATCTTTCTACTGCTGATTTGAACGCGTGACTTCAATTCAATTCAATTCAATTATACTTTATTGCACACCAAAACAGAACATACATTTGAACACAGATAAAGAATTACAAGTAGGTACAAATAAGGCGGTCTTATCGCTAAAAAGCGACGTGACTTCCAAAAAACACGCTCCTGGCCAATTCATCTACTTATTGACATTGATCGATTTTATGGCATAGTTATTCCCTAAGCATAGTCTCACTGAATAAGAATAATATTCCCAAATGAAACACCTTTGCTTACTGTGTGAAATACCTAGTTTTCTATAAGTAAAAGAACATTTTGTCGGCGAAATCCATCGATTTCGATAAATCCAATCTCTCAATTTACCAAAATATATCAATCCACGATAAATACCACGGCTTTGGTTTTATGCTGTAAATTTCAGCATTTGTTTTAGGCTTCGTTTCATCGTGAGGAGTTTCAACAAACATGTCTACGAACGCCTGTTTGAATCCATACTTGATGAACGCCAAGTAGGGGAAGTGCTTCATGATCCAAATGGAAATATTTAAAAGCCAGTTCATGACAAGCTTGCCTAGGTACGTAGAGTACAAGGCGAAGAGGATTGGTTTTAAAGCCATATCTAATTTGCTGCTGAAGCTAAGACGTTTGTATTCAGGGACCGTGTCTAGGCTGTCGTAGTCTCGGAGGTAGAGGAGACGGGGAGGCCTGTCGGGCAGATAGTCGGTGAAGGCGGTGGCCGGCTCTGGCATCAGCTCGCGTGAGTCCACGCCTGGAACGAGAAATTATACATTGAAGATAGGCATTTCATTTGGAAGAGAGCGATGATAGTCCATACGGAAGAGAGCTAGCAACTCAATCCAGAGGCGGCGGTTCGATTCCTGGCCTGTACCACTAAGTTCTACGGAATTTATGTACGGTTGTATTTAACATTATCACTAGCTCGACGGTGAAGGAAAACATCGTAAGGAAACCTGCATACCCGAGAATAATAAAAAATTAGTTCGGATGTATGTGTAAAATATGGGTGAGCTTGGGGCGAACACAAAAGATCAGCGATGGTCGCAGTGTTACATAACGAACCTTGCTTGCAATAGCCCAGCCAACAATAATAATAGGCATTTCACATGACCGAAAACTTTAAGTTAACGTCTCCCGTGGTAATTTCAGCTACCTATGGGGCAATTGCAACATAAGTACATTACAAATGGGGAAAATGCGCGCTGCATACATACGTATACTACGGGGATATTTTCAATAGGTAGGTACTAACCAATTAAAGTCAATGACATTTTGCAGGAACGATCTAGAAACAAATCTCTATGCTTGCATGGAGTCCGATTTCCGATTTTCCCATACAAGCATAGAGATTTGTTTCTAGATTGTTTCTGCAAGGTTAGTATTGAAAATAAAATAAAATATCACCATAGTACGTTATAGTATGGAGCGCGCCAACGGTAATATACCCTTAAGAAGCTTGGATGGTATAAACTATACAGGGTTACCTCGTAGACAGTGCGCAAATTTTACGTGTATGAAAGTCATTAAAATAAAAAGAAACCCGTATTTTTTTATTTTAATATTAAAATAGGTACCTACCAAGGAAAGGAAAAAGAGTTCCAAGGATAACAGAAAAAATCCTGAACACGGATTAGGGTCTTAGTACAGTTATGAGGGTTGGGGACTGGGGTTGACATCCATGGTGCTTTTGACCGTCTGATTATAAAGAAAGAAATCCGATTGTTAAATCCCGGCCGAGATTCATAGGAATCCGAAAACGAAAACACAAAATAAAAAACACAAAAAAAAAATTTGTTTCCTGGATTGTTTTCTATTAACGATACCTACTGATTGCATGGAAGAAAAATGCGCACTGTCTCCGACGTAACCCTGTATAATATAATATGAAAACTTATATAGGTAAACCTAAATAAACATATGCACACGCTGAAACTAAATTAGTCAACCAGCTGCAGATTCTGCACGAAGGAGATGGAAACTCCCTTGCACCTGTTTTTTATATTTTTTATTTATAATTAATGGCTTTTTGCTTGTGCGTAGCACCGCATTTCCGCCAGTGTCAAATGTAATTTATGGGAGTATCTATCCCAATCTCAGGGATTGTTTTTGTTCAAGAACAAGAAGAGATTGAGGATTGCGGAGCCTCGTGGCAGGCAAAAACGCGACGCGCGAAAACCACGCGAGACGTGTGCTCGGGTCAATTCCTGCAACGTGACTCCCTTGCACCTGTTATGCGAATGTGGCCCACTAATGTGCAAACGTAGTATACATCTTGGTAGACAGGTCCTGTCACCACATGAGATACAGACTCTACCTATTAGAAATCTGCTGCTGTTCTTGACTGCAGTAGGGATCAGTAGGGAACTATAAAGAAAGGGGCGTTCACATAAGACCAGCGATGGTCGCGGTGGCACAGGCACATGTCTGTTAAGAGGATAGACCAGTACAGTTTTTTCCATACAAAGGTATTCCCCTGTTTTCTCCCTGGATAATAACACTAGAGCAAATATTTTTTTACCTTACAACCTATGTCACCTCTGCCATGCCTATGTTTAGCATTTTTACATTAATTAATTTCTGTAGGAACTAGGGACCTTCGAAAATGACAAATTTTACCGCCCGTTTTCAGACATCCAGTAAACAATTTTGACGAATTACAAAAAAAGCAAAACACACAGACATAGCCAAAGTCTTTCTCATATTATTCTTGAAAGAATTTTTAAAATCGGTTTAGTTTTGGAGAAAACAGGGAAATACGAAATGCTTTTTTAGTCGATTGTATGTAAATAAAATCGGTCCTAGCTGCAGTTGTCTCTTTCGCACTCTAGTCGGTGGGGTGTATGGGTGGGGCGGATCGGACAAATATGTATACGGTTGGAAAAGTGACCTATTCTCCAAATTAGCATTTCAGCCCGCCTAATCCGCCTATCCTCAACCAATAATTATAATAATAGATAGGTACGTCTACAGTAACAAAACTTCCTTGTTAGAGAGTTCTTCCTTGGTATGGGTCAACAAGAAGGGCTATAAATGCTACCAAACTTAAACTCACCTGTGTTAAGAGGTTTTCCCTTCAACTTTTCCTTCAGTTTATTTTGCAAATTAATTCTCTCTTCCTCGGTGTAGATATATCCAGGTACTCCAGCCATATATCGGGTCCAGTACATTGCGGACTGGTAGTTCAACGACTGGTTTGCGATCCACGTGCCATCCAGATAGACCTTGGACATGTGTTCGAAGTATTCAGGAACATTCTCCAGACACGGCATGTAGACTCGGTCCAGGATTATTTGACAGACTTGACGGGTTTCGTCCTCGGTTTTTCGGCAAATGTTGTATCTGTAGATGTATAGGATTTAAATATTCCCTGAGAAAAACAAAGGGGGCGGCCTAAATGGCACGACTGCAGTGGAAACTATAATATAAGGAACTAATATATTGAGGAGATAAGTTAACATAATAATATACAATACAGGATGAAATTGATATCATTTGCATCCTTTTAAACTAAGAGTCTACCCATCAAACTGAATAACTTTTACTATGGGAGCAAAAAATCTACTGTTGCATACATTTGAGTCGAGTAGGCATTGCAGTTTAGTATGAAACAGCAGTTTTTTTAGCTCCGATCGGTTTGCTCCCATAGTAAAAAGTTGTTCAGTTTGATGGGTAGACTCTTAGTTTAAAAGGATGCTAATAATATCAATTTCACCCTGTACAGGTAGCTTGTTTAGACAGTTAGTTACGGAAAGAGCTACATTATCCACATAGCATATTTTTGTTATTAGTTAATAAGCAGCGATAAGAACCAAGAAATGGTCCTAGAACTGGCTAGCAAGTTCCAAATGTTTTGTTTGAGAGAAGTTGTTCTGTAATCTGGAGTGGTATTTTTGAAAGTCACGTGTTGAAATCAGCAGTAGAAAATGTCAAAATTAGTATAGAGATTATGCATTTTTCTACTGCTGATTTGGATCATCACGGAAATGCAACTGTTTATCCTAACACCAATCTTATATTATACGGGGTGACCGGTCAATAAGACGACACAAATAAAAATTTAGATCCAACATGTCGTGGGGTATACGAATCGCCCCCATTGTGTTCCGAGACTTTTTAGGCCCATCACATACATGCGGAATTGCAATTCGGAATTCCGAATGCAAATATATTGCAGTATATTTCAGTTACTTCCATAGTATCATGTCCTATGGTATTTTATTGTGGGGTCGTGCTGCAGACATTGAGACGATCTTTATCCTACAGAAACGAGCTATTCGAGCTACATATGGCCTGCGTTGTCGTGATTCGCTTCGCGAAATCTTTAAGGAAATTAATATTTTAACCGTTTATGGACAGTTTATTTATGAAAACATTTTATATGTAAGAAAAAATTTGTCTTTGTTTCCACGAAATTGTGATGTCCATAATTACAACACACGAAATAAAAATAAACTGATATTTCCACACTTTCGGCTTAGTAGGGTCAACACGTCTTTCATGGGTCACTGTATACGCTGTTATAATAAAATCCCCGAGACCATTTTGAATCTTTCCGAAAACATGTTTAAAACTCAGATCAAAAAAGTCCTCTGTAAAAAAGCATACTATAAACTGGATGATTATTTAAATGATCAAAATGCTTGGGTCTGAGTGTCACTAACTTATAGTTTACTGTATAGTATCAATTATTTAATTAAATAGACTATGTATTACTGTATAGGTACATAACCTTAGCATAAGAATTTATATTGTAATAGTCATTAAGTCGTGTTATGCTGTAGAGTTTCTGGCCGCATCTTCTCTACAGCGACAACACGTTCCGACGCGGTGGTAGCTTAAAAAAGAATTGACGTTTAATAAGTGTGCTTCAGGCTCCTATATTGAATAAATGATTTTGAATTGAATTGAATTGAATTGAAAATTCTTCCGGTTTTCGTATAGGCTTGAAATCCCGTTCGCAAATGTGGAGGGGGAACCTCCATACGAAAAACCTGTTTTCATTCGGAATTCCGAATCGCAATTCCGCATGTATGTGATGGGCCTTATAGAAGTGACATTGCCCGTAAGAATAGAAAGAAATGGAGTCACCTACTTGGCGGCATAAACAGAAGAGTGAGGGAGATGAACGCGATTGGTCTTAATAAAATCCTTCAAGGCAGCGAGAAAATGTATTTTAAGACTTTTTTGACTCTAAACAGTCCCTCTAAATATTTATAGGGTGTTTTGTTACACCCTGTATAACAAACAGTGTGATGTACGCACGGCGACAGATCAACCTACCCATAGTTGGACCTTATGTCCATGAACATAAGGTTCAACTATGGGTAAGTTGATTTGTCGCCGTGTGTACAGTGTGAGTTAAAGAAATTTTACCTGTCTTTCAGCCCAAGCATATATCCCAGAGTCCTCCACATGAACAGATAGTCCTCCCACTCTCCAGCCCTCCTCTGACTGATGCCGAACTTGTCAGGTTTGATCAATGCCAAGCCAAAGAAGCTCCACTGTGTTATTGCTATGTCGCGCTGAGAGACAACATCTCCGCCCTTCAGTTTTGATGCTAGTCCTCCGCGCAAGTGACGAGTTCTGACCGCTAAGAGAGACTTCCATGATCTGTAGTCAAATTTATACAGTTGAAAATTATAAATTAAATTAAATTAAATTACATAAATTAAATTAAATTAAATTACATAAATTCAATTCAATTAAAAAATATTATTAATTACATTATATCTTGGACTTTTCAAACAACTTATCTAGTCACATTTAACGTTCCATAATCTAGCCTGGACTTGTATTATGATAACTAGACAACGATATAAGATACAAACATCCATGATTCGGGTACAAATATTCATATTCATCATACAAATATTTGTCCCTTACGGGATTCGAACCCGCGACCCTCGGCACAGCAGGCAGGTTCACTACAGACTGTGCTGTCGGGCCGCCGTCGTCTTAAATAAATCTACTTACTATACAAAAAAATATGATGAAGATTCAGAGATAATGAATCTACACAACTTTACTTAAGGAACATGCGTCGAAAAACGAAAAAAAAATGTTGGACCTCCAAAATAGAAAACAGATCGGCTGATCCGCACTTTTGTACAGTCTGTCTATAAAGTCTTGACAAAAAATGACGACGCTGTCTCCACGCAAGAACGTCAAAATCTAGCATAACCCGGCAACACCACAATACCAACTAAAATGATTAGTTCCGTGAACATTCATGTCACGAGTTCACGACTTTATAGACGGAGTACTTTGTTGGTATATGCATAAGAATAGTTAGTCTCTACCTCTAGTGTGCCACAAAGGTACAAACTTACATACATACATGCATGCATACATACATACATACATACATACATAGGCTGGTAAACACATTACCCTTCCATTGCGTCGCGCAGTCGGGTAAAAATAGCGATGTAATTAAAGTGTAAGTATACATTATTTAAGTAGTTTATTAGACGCGTCTTCAAAGACTTACGTAGATCCCGGTTTCAATTCATGTTCGAACCAAGAAAGGACGTGAAACGTAGTAGAAGCGT
Organism: Agonopterix heracliana; assembly: GCA_963693445.1. Classification (NCBI taxonomy): domain Eukaryota; kingdom Metazoa; phylum Arthropoda; class Insecta; order Lepidoptera; family Depressariidae; genus Agonopterix; species Agonopterix heracliana. Next base: position 5,218,872 of record OY856327.1, read on the forward strand.
AACGCTTGTAGGCCGTATAGGTAGAGCAGGACTTCCTGGAGCCGACCAGCACTTTCAGGATCGTGGGGATGGCGAACACTGCCACCAGGCCGTGTAATATACATATCGCAAACGCGAGGGCGTTGTCCTTGTAGAATTTACGGCCTCTGTTGAATGGGATAGCGATTAGATATAATCCAAGCTTCACGCTCCATGCTAACGAAGTTTAATTATATTTTGGAGATTAACCAATAAAAGTCAATAATATTATACTAACTATGATAAAAAAAAAATGATAAAAATAAAAATATGATACTAACCTCGGGCAGTACCTAAATAAGAAAGCCGGAGTGCGATTTTTGAACATCACAGTTGTAATCAGCAGTAGAGAATATCAAAATTATTATGGAGAATATGCATCTTTCTACTGCTGATTTGAACGTGTGATGTTCAAAAATCATATTTCAGATCACATGTTTGTTGACCGAGGCGAAGCCGAGCCGATACTTACTAGATCTGTCTGAGACCTTTCTTACTTTCCTGCGAAATGGTGTGTAATCTACAATTTCCATCATCCCCATTCTTGCCCACCTTTCCTGGTGCATTCAACGTAGTGATTCCATTCTCTTTGGTGCATTCGACAGAATGCTTTTATATCATATACCTACCTAAATTGTGTAATGTTATTGTCTAAATTGATGGATTGATTTAATTTAAAGTTATTTTTATTTCTTTTTAGAGCATTTAAATAAAAACTTGTTTTAAAAACTTTTTATCAAATACCTCACCTGTTGAATTTATCCTCGTCCCACCACGGCGGCAGCTCCAGGTCTAGGTGATCAACTTTCACGGTGTCCGAGGGCTCTTTCAAGGATTCCTTCGTTAGAAGACCTTCTATGTACTCATCCACTGAAATGAAAATATAAAGTTAGATTTAAGAGAAGGTTAATAAACATTATTACAATTGTACATTGTAATAGGTACATTGCTGGTATACCCGAAATCCGAATAAGTATTTGTATGGAACAAGTGGTTACAGCTATACATTTTTCATCGTTTTTCAATGCAAATCCCCCCCCCCCCCCCCCCCTTTATATTACAGTGTATCTAACTTACCCGTTAAATCCATTGCAACTCCAACTTTTAGCTTTAGATGTTAACTTTAATAATGAGATCAGTGGTGGTGTGCGCGACGCTTGGTCTGCGCAGACGGCAGAATACTAATACTTTGTAGACACATCTATCAAAAATATACTTAAATAGAGTATACTCGCCACGCCCCCGCGCCGAAATGACCGACCAAAGTCCATGGATCAAAGTCCATGGATCAAAGTCCATGTATCAAAGTCCATTATGCAAATCTTTTTTTCTTATCACCATAGTACGTTCCTACTCAATTTTTTATTTATCACGGTGGCCTTCACACGGCCATAGTGTAATAAAAACTACTAGTGGGGAAGCTCACTGGTCACGGGGCGCGGCGGGTCTATGCTGCTCGCGCGGTGTAGGTACGGAAGACGTGGCACCGGCATTGCATTCTCAAAGTCGGTACCGCAAGCAGGCAAGTCGGTACCGGGGATCGCTCCTCCAGCGTAGCCAGCGATCCGCGATCTATGAGCGTTTTTCTTTTATTTTTAGTTCCTAAAAAACTCGACAGATGACATGTTTATCGCTCCAAAGACGTTCGCGAGATCCTGTCAAAATCATGTCAAGATTGTGCCTGGCTTTTTTGTAAAGGCCAAGGGATCGAGCCCACTTGGAAAACCAAAAGAAAAACGCTCAATGACCTGTCGCGATCGCTGAGCTTCACCACTAGTAGTTTTCATTACACTATGACACAGCCTGTTTGGACTTTAACTACAGTCGTGAGAGAGGGTGCGACTGTGTTGTTGTTGTTTCGTCTCACGGCCCGCTGCGTGCGCGCCGGCGCCGGCCCCAGAGCAGATAATATTTTCAGTTGAAATTTTTTGGTTATTGTTTTCAGGAGTGCGATTTTTGAATCTCATTCGGTGAGCCCAGTAGTTAAAAATGACAAAATTACTAAGGAGATATGCATCTTTCTACTGCTGATTTGACTTTCAAAAATCATGCTACAGGAGAGCGATTTTTTAAAGTCAAATTAAGTAGCAGTAGCAGTAGAGAAATGTATGACTTTTTCAACTGCTGAGCCCACCGAATGAGTTTCAAAAATCGCACTCCTGAACGTGTTATCACACACAACTCATACACCCCAACAGATTTTAACAAAGTAGGTACCTAATTAGATAGAAACAATAATTTCATTATTTTGATAGATAACATTTAAAGTTATTCGCATTTTAAGTTTTGAGGCAAAAATGATTTGAGCAATTCAGCAATTACTAATGAAAGCGCATGCTAATGGATATGTCGCAGTCATCTGGTTCAATCTGCTATTTGATTAAATGACTAGCGCGTTCGCGACGACATTTAATTGAATGACTAAAGGACAACTCGTCAAGCTGTTTAATTTAACGTTCAACGTCTTGACTGATTCAACCCAGACAACTCGACCCCGACTATTCGACTGACTATTTTTTGACACCTACACAATTTTTTTGACAGATTGTTGAGGAAACCCCCCCTTTTTTTAAATGGGAGAGGGGGATTGTTGCAAGTCGAAACGTGTTTGCTCCGCTAATCTCCGCTTCGCTCCGCGATTCTATATTACACTACTTACTTCTGTCAAAAAGGGGCCGGGCCTCCGCCGCTCCGCTACGGCCCGGTGCCAATGCCAGTACAGAAAGGTTTTTTGGAGCATTTGAGGAACGGGGTACGGGGTCGAGTTGTCCGGGTCGAGTTGTCGGGGGTCGAGTTGTCCGGGTTGAGTTATCGGGGTCGAGTTGTCTCGGGGTCCAGTTGTCAAGGGTCGAGTTGTCGGGAACAACTAATTCAACGAATTCAACAATTTCAATCACCTGACTGATTTTACGTCCGCTCTGTTCAAATGGCTATGTTACAACACGCTTACTAGTTGGACGTTGAGTGACGCTTGTTCAATCAACGTTCGGCCTAAACATTCAATTAGGTAAATGTCGTAATTCGATGAACGCGCTAGTCATTCAATCAAATAGCAGATTCAACCAGATGACTTCGACAGATACATTTTAAGAATCGTGTTTTGGTAGCAAGTCGGGTGAGTGTGCCCATGCGGTGGGTTGAGATCCATTTCAGAAAATTTTAGATTTTACAAAAAAATTATTTAATATTTTGAAAATTCATTCAATTCATTCAATTCAAATTTCTGCTCTCGATTCTAAACAAACTACTTTCTGGTTTTGCGTTAATTCATTAACACGTTGTATAAGATATACATGCCAAAGAACAACCGTTATTTTGTGCGAGCTTATCTCGGTTTGCGAGCCCCTCATATCAGTAATTCCTGTTTCCCGTGTTAGTTCACTTATCATTTTTGAGGCCTTTTTTTCGCAAATCATTACAATACAGGGGTGCGATTTTTGAATGTCATCGATGAGTTTAAACGGTTTTTAAATCTCATACAAAAGCCTTCTCAAGCATCTTTCTAATGCTGATTCGACTTTCAAAAATAGCACTCCTGAAGTATGATTTTTGAAAGTCAAATCAGCAATAGAAAGATGCGTATTTCCATAGTAATTTTGTCATTTTCAACTGCTGAGCTCACCGAATGAGATTCAAAAATCGCACTCCTGATGCGTAAACTTCGACTCCTCAAATTTATAATACTTCCGAAGCTACCAAATGAAAATTAATTATACTACATCGGTAATTAATCTAAGGGAAAACAGTGATAGATTGAGCAACCTCTATTATTTACATTAATACTTTATTGTATTCTGCACGGCTAGCATGCCACCCACAACAAAGCGTTTAAACGAGAAAAACGTCATGCGCGCTCTTTTTGGCGTACGTAAAATAATAAAGATGGAGGCACGTCTCCATTTTTGTCGTTTTCTCGGCGGTGGCATGCTAGAGGGGCTGGAATGATTGGAATTTACTAACTTAATCGATAGCTAGGAAAACATGATCATAGGTCTTAACATCTAGACAGTACGCCGTACTTGAAATCGTATTTCTTTAACCTGATCGTGTAAACCTTTGAGGATAGGTTGCATGTCAGTTTTCCAGCCACGCTGAAGCCCGTGCTCCAGAATGTAATTGAGCAAGACTAAGCATGCGTGTTCATCCAATTTCGGCCTTTCATCGGGATAAATGCTGTAATCGTGTCCTTTTTCGGTCATCGACGAACATACACTCAGAGCTTTCTTGCTGAAGACTTCTAGTAAAATTCTTCGCGCCAATGATGGGCAATTAGATGACGTTTGTTCGCAAAATATCTTCTCTGATGAGCTGACATAAATATTCGTGTGAGGCATAAGTTCTACGAGCCCGGGCTTATGTTCATGATACTTTGAGGTCCATCTTGTATCGTCAGGATCATACTCCGGTGGTAGAGTGAGCCGTGATGTGGATTTGGGATTTCTTTCTGGTGCTTCGTTGACGACGTCATTTCTGTTTTGAGCAGAGGTGCTAGCGAAATGGTCCATCATTTGATGCTGCGAGATAAATCTTGAACCACCTTGAGACTCGTTAACGTTATTCGTTGTCCCAACAAGTGCTTCTCCTCTTGGTATTCCAAGGTCAAAAATGTCGTCATGATCCCTACCAATTGCTGAATCTGAAGCAGAAGGTGACCTGTCATTGTCATCTTGAAAGTAAACGTGATTCCTTTCGTTTGAGTGATTAACCTTCTGTGTCTGCGTGCGTGGATTTTGATAAACAATCCCATAGACTGATGCAGCAGAGCTCAGTGCATCTGGAGGAATTTCAATAATTTGTGTACCTTGAGCTAAGTGCCCTTGCAATTCTTCTTCATCTGATAGAAACCGACTACGAGTAGCTAATAGTGCTTGTTGTATGGAGTCTGGAAGGTTTGGGAAAAGGAGTGATGGTGTACTCCTTGTGGGAGAGTTGGCCGGTATGTCTCCAGGATAAACAAATTGATTGGTCCTATTTTTTGGGAGAATTCTTGGTTCTTGGCGTGGCTGATTCTGGTTCATTGAGTTTGGAGGATTTTCAAGAGAATGGCGACATTTCTCGGAACATTCTCAAAATGCATTTTCTTTTCCACTGCAGGGTGCTTTGCCACTAAAGACGGCTTTCCCTTCATCTTCTCATATAGTCGAGTTGCAATTGATTCCAGTTGAAGCCCAGAACAAGGTGGTCCATAATTGGAGGAGTCATCAGCGCGATGTTCTTGATTGTTTGAAGTTGTTGCAAGAGATTGAACACTTGCTATTTGCGGTTGGAAGTTCGAGGATGAACTTCCATCATCTTGCAAATGATTTTGTGAAGCTGCCATATCAATAACTAGTCGATTTTCGTCGTTATCATTATTTTCACTGGACTGCTGATCCTGTTGCAAGTGGTCATCTTCATCGATATCGATAACTTCAGGTCCATCTTCAATTATTGCTGGCATACTTGAAAATCCTGGCTCTTTATCTGCGCTCTGAGAAACAGCGCCAGTTGACTGAGCATCTTTCGCTGACTGTTTAAAACGTTTTGTCTCAAGCTGTGGCTGTGATTTGTCAGATACTGGTCTCTTCATTGTAGTTGCAGTTAAAGCAGACGTTGATGGCGTATCTAGAAACAAAAATTTCAATGGTTATTTACTGAAAAAATCAAAAAGTCCCAAAAAATTTAATAATAATTGTCTGATTCTTACCATTCATGCTCGAATTTTATTGTACCAAAGGCCCATAATCATTTCTTGTAGCTATCCAAAAATCTGCTTCATCAAAATTATCTGCAAAAATACAAATTATTACTTCCTATTGATTTCTGAGGTATTATAGTCTTGAAAAATCTTTTACAATACGAGGTAAAACTGACTAATCCATTGAATCAATCTTACCGAATTCACGTTTCACTTCAGCCATCCAAAACTGCCAATGGTTAGCGTATTTTTCTTCCCTCTCTACCCGTTCTCTTGTTACAAAGCGATGTTCGTCTTCAGGGTATGCAACAACCACTTTCTGATCCTGCTTTCTCCGTTTTACTACCCAGTCGTACGGCACGCACACGTAGTCATCAATTCCTTCAAAAGGTAATGCTATGAACTGCACCACACTGAATTTCTCATGATTATTCGCACTATCTGTCATCTGAAATAGACAAAACCGATTATTTAAGAGCCTACCGAGCCTATTGTGCTGCCCTCAATCGTATATTTTTTATTTCTTTACAATTAAATAACATTTCCAAAAAACAAGAATGTCACATTGTAGCCCTTATTGGCTTTCAATTTATCGAAACATTACGGAATATTATGTTTTATGCTTGTAGCTATTATCGTCGGAAAGTGGCCACTTTTGGCGGTTTTAACGATAACAGTTATTAGTTAGTACTATGTTTGTAGTTACAAACATTATTAAAACTAATCCGCAGTGACCCGATAAATTGAAATTTTTTTTACTTTTTATACTTAAGTTCGTTTTGGCGTTGGGGGTTTTTAAATATGTAATTTAATGTTATTTCATAATTTTTAAAGTTACATGAAAACTACTGAACCGATTTTCATGAAACAAAGCTAAGAACACTCTCGCAAAAATTACTTTTTTACTAAAAAAACCGCATCGAAATCGGTCTACCCGTTTGGGAGCTACGATGTCGCAAACGGACAGAAACTTAAAACACCCCTCTTTTTTTGTCGCAATTATTAAAGTTACTTCAAAACTGCTTAACTGATTTTCATAAAACAAAGCTAATAACACTCTCGCATAAATTAGCTTTCTTTAAAAAACCGCAACTAAATCGGTCTAACCGTTCAGGAGCTACGATGCCACATACAGACGGAAACTTATAACACCCCTCTTTTACTGTCGCAATTTTTAAAGTTACTTGAAAACTGCTGAACCTATTTTCATGAAACAAAGCTAAGAACACTCTCGCAAAATTTTGCGTTCTAATAAAAAAAAACCGAATCGAAATCGGTCTACCCGTTTGGGAGCTACGATGCCACAAACAGACAGACAGACCGACATAGGCGTCAAACTTATAACACCCCTCTTTTTACGTCGGTGTTTAAAACTTGTTCCCGTTTTTATATAAACATAAAATTTTTACTTACATTCTTAACATGGGATCCAAATTTTCTTCACATTTAATTAACATCACAACAGTTTTTCATTAGACGTGTTACAATCACTGTGGAAAGATTCCGACTGACACTCACAAACTAATAAGAGAACTACACTGAACAAGCGTGCGAAGCCGCGACGAGTTTTACAAACTGAACAACACCAATAGAATGAATTACGTCACTGGAAGAATCTAGAGTTCCGGTCATTGAATTAGAACACTATGGAAGTTGGGTCCACGCTCAAAAGTGTCCGAACCAAAAGAAGTGTACAATTCAAAAAGGCACTGTAGTCTCTTGCCAGTCTTTGTTTGATCGTCTAAGCACGCGCGAGTTCATTATGGCGTACTGTGTTGTAAAAAAATGTAAAAACTACCAAAGAAAAGTGAAAAAATGTGATGGTGTATCTTATTTTCAGTAAGCAAACTATTATTTTATCATTTAGAAGCAGTCGAAGCTGCATATGGTGTTAAGTAGGTGTAAGCAAAATTAACCCTTGTGACTAGCTTCATACGATTTCAATTGCAATGTTTTCAGTTTGTTTACATTACTATGCATACCAATATTTTTTATAAGGTTAGTTTGGGACACTTTTATCGAGAATTTTGTACTAGACCCTGTGTCCATAGAGTTCTAGGTCGATGGTTCCGGTGCTCTATTTAATTTGCAATAGACACCCACACTATTGTTATCAGCTTAAAGCATCCAAAGGTTATCAGTATTCTATGACATTAACACTCTCCAAAGTCAAGCAATGAATAATATTTTTTCCCAGTAACTAGACCATGATAAAAATGTGTTTTAAATAACAACTTGAATTTCCAGGAATTTACAGACTTCAATAAGTACACCATCCGATGCAAGAGTTGCCAATTTCATACAAATGACGCAGTACACGCGTAGATGGTATTAATAAAAGTAATATTTTATACATGGTGTTACAAAAATACAAATAACCATTTAAGGGGGTGGTTTAGACCATCAAACTCAACAACTTTCACTATGGAACCAATATCGAAATCGCGAAAAAATATATATGTTCTATACTCCACAAATCGACTCGAGCTAAAATATGTAGGTAGGTATGGGATATCAGTTTTTTTTTCGCGATTTCGATGTTGGTCCCATAGAGAAAGTTGTTCAGTTTGACGGTCTTAACAATCCCCTTAGGAGTTTTAAAAATGTATTCTTACTTATGTAACACCGCCTGTATAGGTATGGGAAAATAATTGAGAAAATCGAGATGCCTCGTCACGAAGATAGATATACCTCAGCTTTGAAATTTTCTACAAATAAAATCAAAGCTTTTAATTTATTTATTAGGCACATAAAATAAAACAGATTAAAGTTATAAAAACACCAAATATAGACAGGCTTAGAAAAAGTATATGTCTAGAATGAGCCTCACGAATATCCCGTACAAAACAAAAGGGGCCAAGTTTTATAGGTTGGTGTGCGTGTGGCGCCATACAAATTATGTATGTGTGCGTGTATATGTATAGGGTTTAGGAACCAGTACTGGTTCCAATTTTTTTCGACGCTTTCGTATCTTCCACTGTCAATCTTGACATATAACTTTATCAAAGTAGACAGGTTAAAATGTAAAGAGATTCAAAAATCGCACTCCAGCAGATTTTTTTTTATGCGCTGACTCGTTTCCTCCTATAGTAAAAGTTGTTCAGTTTGATGGGTAGAGTATATGTGGTTTAACCCTATAGTTGGCAGGATTTGTTGACTTTAAAATTAAATTTTTTTGTACATGATTTATGTCATTTAGGGTCCAATAGAGAATAAAAAAATAATAAAAAAAATATATGTATTTATTATATTATAAATATTTAACGTATCTTTAAATACACACTGCCTGACACGTAACATTAATGATATTAAAAATAGTGTATCCTAGGAGATACACTGCCAGTTACAGCACATAAAATTTTAATTAAGTCGTAATTAACAAAAATAACAAAAATACTCTTTTCTTAGCCGAAATAAAAATGTTTGTCCATTTTTCTTACTTATCTAGTAATTATACGAAATATTGGATCAATCAGCGACTATTTAGTCACATTTCGAATTATTAAATAAGTAATAACATTTAATCTGCTTTGTCCTATCTTATAAAAAATGTGTTACCTATAAATATTTAACAGCATAGGAACTTCAATACCTAGAAATTCTCAGTATAATATGCGAAATAACAATTGCGGTCCTCAACTTAACAAAAAAACGTCCTTTTGTGGTAAATGTAGGAATATGACCTACCTGGTCATATCGCACTACAGTTTCAGGTCTTGCAGCTACTGGATTTTTGATAATCCTACTGGCAGCTCGCACATTATTCGAAGCCACAGGAGGAATTCTCTCATATCTGAGGAGGCTTATGTGAATGGCGTACCTGAATGTTTTCAGGGGCACAATTTTCGACCTCCCTCCCATATCCCTTCGATAAAGCAGCCAAGCATTGTAACCCTTCTAGTAACCACGGCTCTTGGTCTCCTGGATCAAGTAGATTCAGACGGGGACGGCACGTGTGCGGAAGTGGAAGCAAGTGGTGATGGTGAGGGAATGACGTGAGCTGATGGCGATGGAGATGGTACAGCCTGACAAGGTGAATTCTGCACTAGCCAGGAAGCCTCATTTAGAATTGACGGAGAATTAACTGCAATAGTTTCACTGCTACATTAGATTCATTATCACTTTCTAGCAATAAATTGAGATTCTCCAAAAAAAGCAGCAATTGAAGGTGGTGGTGAATTGCCCGCCGAATGAGTTTCCTGAACTAACGGTGAGTCTTCAGCAGATGAACTGAATAACTATTATTCAGTTCATCTGCTGAAGACTCACCATCTTCTACGTCCGACTTGGCTTCGGGTTGTGGTACAAGCGCCACAATTTTACAAGCTCTTTGCCATTGTTGCCTTCGAAGTGCTGACCCCACACTTGTACGAGGTTTGTGCCGTTGATGCTTTTGAAATGCTGGCCTCTGAAGTAAAAATAGAATACTGAAGCCATTTAGCATAAAATTTATGCATGCATGAAAATAATTAGCATTTCAAGATATAAATCAACTGTAAACTCAAAAGTTATACAACTGGCAGTGTAAACATCAAGTTACTAAGAAAGAATGTTCCGCGCCAGGCAGTGTGCATCTGAAGATACTAAGAAAAAGTATACTTAAAAGTTCAACAACAGGCAGTGTGCATCTAAAGATACATGGTTAAAAACCATCAGTTTAGACACGGACAACATGATTTTCGAAGTAAAATATATTGTAAATCGAAAATAATAAATTCCAGAAATACTATAAACACTTACATAGCTAAAATAAATCATAAAAACATAAAAATATTTTGCTTTATTTACCTTACGAGACGTAGACGCATGCACACGCTCCGCCATCTTGCGATCTACTGACAGTTTATTGTAGCCAGTAGTCTAAAAATATTTTTTCCTCAACCACTGATAGTAATACCAGCATTATAAACACAAAAAATACAAATACGTTGCTTTTTTTCGTATCTAGATTTTTGGTTTAAGTAATGTGCATTCGTAGATACACTGCCAAGTATAGGGTTAAAGGTTTAATTATATTTTTCCTATTGCGTCTAACTTTTGTGTGAAATTGACAAGTCTGCAACCACCTTATCCTAAGTAGGTACCGCGAAGTGTGTCAACTTTACCAACGGACTTTGACTTTACCATCAGGGGTGCGATTTTTGAATGTCATCAGTGAGTTTGAACGGTTTTTAAATCTCATACAAAAGCGTTCTCGTGCATCTTTCTACTGCTTATTTGACTTTAAAAAATCGCACTCCTGAATTATGATTTTTGGAAGTCAAATCAGCAGTAGAAAGATGCATATCTCCATAGAAATGTTGACATTTTCAACTGCTGAATTTCATTCGGTGAGCTCAGCTGTTGAAAATGTCAAAATTACTATGGACATACGCATCTTTTTACTGCGAATTTGACTCTCAAAAATCTCTCTCCTGTAGTATGATTTTTGAAAGTCAAATCAGCAGTAGAAAGTGCATCTTTCTACTGCTGATTTGACTTCCAAAAATCATAATTCAGGAGTGCGATTTTTTAAAGTCAAATAAGCAGTAGAAAGATGCATGAGAACGCTTTTGTATGAGATTTAAAAACCGTTCAAACTAACTGATGACATTGCATAAAAGAAAGTGCATCTTTCTACTGCTGATTTGACTTTCAAAAATCATACTACAGGAGAGAGATTTTTGAGAGTCAAATTCGCAGTAAAAAGATGCGTATGTCCATAGTAATTTTGACATTTTCAACAGCTGAGCTCACCGAATGAAATTCAGCAGTTGAAAATGTCAACATTTCTATGGAGATATGCATCTTTCCATAGTAATTTTGAAATATTCAACTGCTGAACTCACCGAATGAGATTCAAAAATCGCACTCCAGTTAAGGTGCGCCGGGGTTTGACCGCCATATAAAAATCTAAGTTCATTATCATACAGATTTTCAGTACTAAAAAAATGACCGAGAGTCATAAGAGTTTTTGATTTAAGAACGTCGTTTCATGGGCTCTAAAACGAGCGTAGACTATTTATGCTAAAAATATTGAAAATTGCACCAGATGTCGCCTGGGAAAGATAGACATATGGTGGGTATAGTTCGTCTTGTGTTAACAATTTCCGTTGTTATGCTTAGTATTCTATAACGGGTAAGAACGTTGGATTTGTTAAATTTTTGTCCTGTATGCTACGAACAAATAATAATTGTTCGTAGCCTGTATGTGGGGATAGTTCTGTTGTAACTTATGTTGGTGTGCTGGGGGGGAAGATCGTTGGAGTGTATGACGAACTTTCCCCTGCTTGCCAGTTTGTCGGTGTTACGGATAGCAAAACGAATGGGTGATTGGAATTAAACATTTATTGAGTCTTTGTAACACTTGAACAAATTAAACTGAATGATAATAATAAGTATTTCATATTTTTCTGTCATAAAATCTGAAATAACGAACTACCCCCGTTTCTTTCGATGCCACTGGGGGTAGATCGACATGCACAGTAAATTCTTCAAAAAACAGTATTAAATAATCTTAACTAATCACAGTTAGGAAAAGATAAAGCCATTACACTCAACTGAAAACTCCGTAATTTTAACGTCAAATTTAATTTACAGCTAACATTTTGGCGAACTATCCCCATTAGAAAAAGTGCGTTGAAGACACAAGTGACGAGAACTCTCTCCATTTTCTACTACACCTCCAAGTGCGCTATACGCTGCTATACAGGGTGTAAGAAAGAGTTGTCAATTTCATACAAAACTTTGTTGTAGAACACTCGTAGACGGTATTAATAAAAGTAATGTTTATATATGTAAAAATAGCTTAAAAAATCTAGATTGCTCGTATCAAATAACATTTACAATTTATAATATAATTACGAACATATCAAGCTTTGAAATTATTCATACAAAGTTTCAAAGCCTTTATTCTTCGTAATTATATTATAAATTGTAAATGTTATTTGAGACGCGCAATCTAGATTTTCTAAGCCATAGGTACCTATATAAAACATTCTACGAGTGTTCTACGACACAGTTTTGTATGAAATTGACAACTCTGCCCACCACCTAAACCTTTAAACCACATCCTCTCTCCACCCATTCCACTGAACAACTTTTACTATGGGAGCAAACCTGTCTGAACGAAAAAGAAATCTGCTGTTTCATACTAAACTGCAATGTCTACTCGACTAAAACGTATGGAACAGCATATTTTTTTGTTCTGATCGGTTTGCTCCCTTAGTCAAAGTTGTTCAGTTTGATGGGTTGATTATGTGGTTGAAAGGTTAATGAATATTATACTTTTCCTTACACCCTGATAAGTAGGCAAACAGGCATTTCCTCTTACTATCTTACATCACGCTTAGCTTCAAAACACATCGTTTTGTTGCTTTTTGTAGCCATCGGCATCGTGTTTTTCATCAGCGTCGCTGTGCCAGCACAGTGCATGCAAGCATATAGGATATAGATAGGGACTACTATCATAATAACATAACATTCTATTTATAGTCAGTATGCGGTTGTCAGTGGCGACGGAGCGTTGTGTCGCTCGAAAGTGCTCAAATAAAGACGAGAGAAAGTTAAAACTGTCCCGGATTTATACTTTCAACTATTCATAACATTTAAGACGCAATAACGTGGATCAGAAATGGATTTGAGCGGTATGTCTTGGCCTTATTGTTGTTATTAACTCGTGATTATTGCAGTACGATTGTGTACGTTGTTTGTTGGTATTCCAGTTAGACTGCTTCAGAATATAACCTCAAAACGAAGGATATTGTCGATTGTAATTAGTTTCTCTTAGCACTTTCATGATTTAACTAAAGAACACATTTAGCATGTCATGTTATTTTATGTAAGACGTTTTCTCGAGCTTAAGATATCCCTCTTATTTTAAAAGACATCAATTTAAAAAATAGCTTATTATAGGGATTAATACTCCAGTTCAACAGTCATATGATCAACATTTAAAATACCTATCAAATCAAACCCATATAAGGTCAGCAAATCAAATGGTTAATGGTTCAAAATCTCAACACTATAATTATGTTGAATTTGGTAAATTATAAAATACCTGTCTAATGATTAGGTATAATCTTTCTTTTACATTATAATAATATAAACTTACTTACCTACCATTATGTACCTAATATTAAACATCAATTTTTTATTATTATATAATTTCTTAACTCGACAACTGGCAAAAATGTCTCCCAAAATGGGGTAGATTGTGTCATAGGTAATTAGGTATAAGTATATTATTGTTATTGTAATTGTGAGGATAATATTTGCTTATGCTACAGTAAAGGAATGTGTATCACAAATTCCCAACTCTCTGTCCCTCAACAAAATTCAGCTCATCTGTGTAGATCACTGACCGATAAGTGTGATACCATCGCGCGTGTTTGTACATAATATCTTGTAGGTTTAATATATTATGCTTTTATAGGTATACTAGTGTTTTCCCGCGACTTCGTCCGCACAAATTATATACCAGATTTTAAGTCAGATCATAAGCTATCAAACAAAAAAAGTTTCATCAAAATCGGTTCAGTAGTTTTTGCGTGATGCGCGAACAAACAAACAAACAAACAAACAGACAGACAAAATTTCTAAAAAAGGTTGATTTCGAGTCAGGGATACGTAAAAACCATATCGTAATCTTTTTTTTGTAAATATCTTCAATGTACAGACACACTTCAGTTACAGTTTTATAATAGTTTAGATTAGATTAGATGCGAGTGTTGAGTTTTAGCGCTAATCTAGAGTTCTCTGCCGTTCATGACATTGTGACTGGACCAATAGAAATACGACTTTTTGAGGAATGAAAAAACACTGTTATTTATAAAGTTTTAATACAAAACCTTTTCTAACTTACATTCTATTATAAGGTACTAGTAGAATCAAGAAGCTTGTAATGTGTATGGATAGGTACAATTATGTTTTCAAGAGATTTCTACACTTGTCCAAATGAAAGTAGTCTGTTACGAGTTTAAAACAGGTACGAGTACAAGTTAACTGTTAAAATCGTGGCACTGTTTGATACTTGCAAAAAATTCATAAAAGTAACCGGCCCGCCAGTTATTGCCGATAGCGACGAAAAAAATCTCCTAGCAACGACTGTAATATTTTTTTTTTGAAAGGTCATTTAAAAACCTATTGTAAGTTTTTATTACTGGCTGCTCAACAAAAAAAATGAAAATTTTTCTCCATACAACCTTTACTCATACCCATTTTACCTAACCTCACCCACGTGTCTAATCGGTTTGAGTATAGCCATAGTAACTGTTCTTAGTGCTCAATTTTATACTGTGGCTAGAGGATCTCAACATTTAGTACAAAAGACATCAACGAGGCCACCAAACGTAAAATTTTGTTGTTCTCTGAATATATTATCATTATCACTTCTTGTCAATCAGTTGATTCCTGAACCTCCTCCCCATTTTGCCAGTTGAGGCCTTTCCTTTTCGAGTTGAGGAAAGAGATATTATCAAGGACTTGGGACGTAGCTATGATTCCTGCTCGGGGTCGTTTCTACACCGTTTTCCGTGAACCTGCTATTTTGTCCTACTATACTAGTAGGTCCACGAGGGACCCCTATTTCTTTTGTTCATACTGATGTGCTGCATCAAAAATGTAGTTAAAGCCTGACCAGGAATATAAAAAACCTGATTTGGGGGCGCTGCAATCGACTGTCACCTTTAATGTTATGTGTTCCAAGTACAAAAATTAGTTCCAATGATTTTCCGCAAGATGGCGAGGTTTTTTATTTTCCTGGTCAGGCTTTACTTCCTTTACAAAGGAAATGGGCCAAGTGCATAGGCCAAGTATTTTTCGCTTACGCTGATAGACGTAACATCAGTGTAACCGCGTATGAGACAGCGATAGTCATAAAATCCTATACAATTTGTATGAAAATAGATGTCTGACTCCGGAGTCAGACAGCCGTCGTAGAACAAAAAAGTGGCTACGTCGATAAGGACAGCAATAAGTAGCGATCTCCTTTTTTAACTAGAGCGAATTTGCTATGTGCATCTCTTACTGAGTGATATGACAAGACACGTGCTTTCTTCTAGTTCCTTCTCTTTCTACGGCCAAGTGCGAGTTACGATATATCACCTTGAAGATGGTATTATATTACAACAATGCAAACTTCTTTATTATATTTTCGTTTTCTAAAAGTAAGATAAAAGATTTCAAACTTCTTGGATAAAAGGCTAGATAGACTTTGAGATGTACCAGGAGAGCAGAAGAGTCAATGGTAGTCCAGTGTATTTTCTTGGCCATAAGTAGAAATGCTCATGCGAGCGTATTAATGGGTTCGTGGGCCTGAGCTCGATCCAGGGCAGATTATTCATTATTATAATTTGATATACCTACTTACGAAAATATCACCTGATGAAATATAAAAAAAACCAGAATAATAAACATTTAATAGTGCGCAGCATTCATAAAATACTTCTTAAAATTATGCTCGTTTTTGATAAACTCGAAATTTTCTACGGAAACATTGGAGACGTGCCATGCGATTATCATTTTGCAGGATCTATCCTTTTCGACGCAGTATTCCAAGGGTAGTCGGGAGGCTTCTGAGCTCCTGTCCGGGTAGTAGGTGTACTCTGATAACATTCTTTGTCCGCATCTCTTGACGTTATCAGGAACGCTTCTTACTACACCTGTTTAAAAAAAATCTTTTAGCGAGAGTTTTAATTTTTTTTTACTGTTGAGAGTTAAGGCCTCCGCTCATTGCAGCGATATTATCGCTGCGATTTTGCGATAATTGTTCTCAGTACATTTTGTATGGGGACGCGCTCGATCCCACACACTGCCGCGATATTATCGCAACCTGACGCAATCTCTTTTCTACTACATTCAGTGAAGGGCGCATGCGTGACGCGAATCGCGGAATCGCTGCAGTGTGTAAGGTGTCGCGATATCGCTGTCGATAATATCGCTCGATAAAATCGCTCGATAATATCGCTGCAAAGTGCGGAAGCCTTTAATCTATTTTGAGTACTTACAGGTTGTATTAAACCTAGGGTTTGTTTCATAACGTGTCTTAAATCACTCGGGGTGCAAATACGAAAGAGAAAAAGCATATTATTACAAAGATAAATCGTATGCTTAAGTAAGGTAGATAGACTACCCCAGTGATTTTAACACGTTTTGAAACGGGCCCTTTATCACATTAAAAAATAATAAACATAATTATTTAGGGTCCTTCTTAATAATTATGCTGCTGACACTTTTTACTGTTCCATACAAAACTGCAAACTAACGCGAGATTTTTTTTTCGCGATACCTTTATGGTCTCATAGAGAACGTTGTTCAGTTTGATGGTCTGATTATCCCCTTAAAAAAGTGTCAGCTTGTATATTATCTTGTCCAGCAGTGGTCTTCCAGCCACAAAACTCAGCATTGTCTGACAGTCAATTCAAGGTTTTATACAGATTACAAACAACTCACCATTCCTACAAGTTTCGTTAACAACAATCCTGGGTACACTCAGGTATTGCTCCATGGTGTGATTGAAGGTGGGTTTGAGGCAGAGGTAGTCATCCTCGGTGTACTCCAGCCTACGGCGAGACGGTATCGTTTCGTACTTGATGACAGAGTTGAAGACGCAAGGATCGCGGGTTGACGATACCTGTTGGATAACACCAGGGACCTATTTAATAAACGTGACAATTTACAAGGGCAAATGCCCCGTGCGGCACTTTAATAGGGGCGGCAAACTGGGGAAAAATATCGATTGATTGAGGTCTGTCTATAACTAATTCGTAGAGCAGAGAAAAGTCGAGCTCGCTTCGCTGGCTCTATGTTTTTGTTTTAATTACTGTGCGTCAGAACTCTTTAGTAATATGTTTAGACCACAGTGTTCTGACCACAGCTAAGACGACGTGGTGCTAAAAATGTCGAGCTTGCTTCGCTCAATCCATAGCTTTGCACATGTTATGACGTAAGTGAAAAGCTCTGGCTCTAACCGATTCGAATCGCTTCGCTCGCTCTAAGTTTTTATTTTTGCATGGATAAGCCAAGAGAGGTCTGACCATCATTTGAATAGATGTGCACAAATTTTCGAACTTCCTTCGCTCGCTCCGTAATTTTTTGTGAAGGTTTTCTTATAAGGATATGGGTGCGGCAAAATTGGCCTGTGCCCTGGTGCTATATTTACTTGTTTTATTGGAGTTGGTGTCAAGGTGTCAAGCTAAGTCAAAAAAACTACTGCAAGCTAAATGTCGAATCTTACCGGCTTGAAAGTGACCTCGATAAATAAAATTACTTGACGTTCGAACGAACGTAAAAGTCATCGGCTGCAATATTATTTTCAACTTTTTTAGCCTTGCCTCCCCCTCGCACATCTCCAGCAGAAATGGCACGCGAGCAGGATCGATAAGACAGCAGTATTGGGATTCTGTCTGCTCGTGACTAAGCAAGAAAGCAGCATATTATGCACTTCAAGCGCTCGTTCAGAAGAGCTATTTTTAACTAATGATCCTTATAGACTAAGAGATAAGTGTACTTTTTGCAACCATCAGCAGCAAGGCTGATTCAGTGTTTATGGGGTGTAGAGCATCTCTGTGATGGGGATGGACCAGGTCTGCCTGCATAACTTCAGTCGGTTTAGGAGTTACAGACGTTTAAAGGTCTGGAAAAAAATTACGATCCACAGCAAGGCTGATCGTATGATATTATTGTAGTATGCACTGTAGCTATGCGAAAAGTACAAAAACTGACATGAACTGCCAGTCGGTTTAGGAGATACAGCCGTTCAAAGGTCAGACCTTTGAACGTCAGTAACTCCGAAACCGACTGATGAACCATGTCAGTTTTTGTACTGTTCACATGGCTACAGTGCATACTACAATAATATCATAAGATCAGCCCTGCAGCTGTTCGTAATTTTTTTCCAGACCTTTAAACGTCTGTAACTCCTAAACCGACTGAAGTTATGCAGGCAGACCTGGTCCATCCCCATCACAGAGATGCTCTACACCCCATAAACACTGAATTAGCCTTGCTGCTGATGGTTGCAAAAAGTACACTTATCTCTTATAATATTATATATCGAATGATGTAATCTCCAAAGTAATCTCGACATTTTCAACTATTATTTGAACTTGCGACTTTAAAAAAATCACACTCCTGAGGAGTCTTTCTATTTTATGGATGTGTTTATTTTATGTACTTAAATGTTGTTAGGTTTGTTTGTTTTTTCAATAACCATACAAACTTAGTTAAAAAAATGTACAAAATCGAAATATCGATTAAGGCCCGATTCGACCAAACGCGAGTAAATTTTATTCTTAGATTAAGTCACCGGATAGATACTGTAGATTAAACTGATTTTGCGTTTTACCAACCCTAATCTAAATGAAATGTCAATGTTACATAATTTAAAAAAATCTAATAAAAACAAACCTACCAAATTAAAACTGTATAACCTCACATTGCAATAAGTACGGATACAACGACCTCTTTCTTTAGGTGAATTATACATTCGTTCTTTTAGTACGGGGTGTGTAAACACTAAAAGTAAAATTGTTCCTTGTATAGTTACTCTTCTATAAATCTAAGTTTGGTCGAATTCGGCCTAAGTATTGTAAATATTTGTTTCTTATTATGTTGTGAATCAGTTTGCTTCCTAAATCGCTAGGTATTCCTAAATCCCAAATATTTATAAAAAAAACGGCAACTTGTTTCTCTCTTGTTAGACCGGTTTTGGCGAAGCAAACAAGCAAATTAGCAATCTCGTGCCGCTTATTTACAACTAGGTACGTAGTAGGTATCTTATCTTACTATGAGCAGCTGACACTTAATATTAAATATAAATAACTTTGACGCTGTTTTTACTTTTAAATTCGCGATCAAATAGAGCATATTTTTACGTGATGTTGCCCCACCGATTCCCAAGTCAGCGCGTAATAAAAACTAATAGAGGTGAAACTTTGAGTTCGCGGCAGGTCTATGCTCGAGTGTTGCACGGGGGTTTGGCGTACCCTAATTGATTTCGCTTTGAGGGTACGCGCGCAGGCAAAGGTTGCCGGGGCTGCAATCACGGTAAATATTCGGTGATTGATCCGTGATTGGACTACGTACGAACCATAACATTTGACACATTTCGGTATTGCGCTAATCGCGGTACTGCTCTTGACAGCCGTTAGAGCCGTTTTTACAGATCGCTCAGACGCTCAGATCGCTCAGGCTGTCAGTTACATAGAGTTTTGCGCGATGCGGGACACAGCACAGTTGAATAGTAATTGGATTGCAATAATCACATTGCAATCCAATTACTATTGAACTGAAATAGGATTAGGATGGAACTTGGATGTTTTAAATAAATTAGCACAATCGCCCTCCGGGACGCGCTCCTCCCCCATACGAATGACCTGTCGCGACCGCTGAGCTTCAACACTATAAGCTTTTATTACACTATGGCAGAGTTAACCTTCTCCACTCCCCCCCATTCTTATACTAATAACGTATACGATCGTCCGATTACAGTCATGCAACAAATCCTCACAAAAGAACGAACTAATAACCTACTTTTATGAGAGCATTAAGAAGTACTTTAGGTACTTACCTACTTACGATCAACTGTTTTCAAAACAAATGTTTATTATTATTATTTTTAGGAACTTTTAGGTTATATTATTAGGAATTATTGTAAAAATTTTCGTCTACTGTATACGATCGTCCGATTACAGTCATGCAACAAATCCTCACAAAAGAACGAACTAATAACCTACTTTTATGAGAGCATTAAGAAGTACTTTAGGTACTTACCTACTTACGATCAACTGTTTTCAAAACAAATGTTTATTATTATTATTTTTAGGAACTTTTAGGTTATATTATTAGGAATTATTGTAAAAATTTTCGTCTACTGTATACAGTAAACTCAGACCCAAGCATTTTGATCATTTAAATAATCATCCAGGTTCAAAAGTCCAAACTGCAGCATAGCTAGCATGCCGCAGTGATACAGCGCTATCACACCTTAGCTCTCTTTCTATTTGCGTGCGAACGAACGAGATAAAAGACGCGATACAGCTGTATCACGTGTTGCATGCTACCCGTGCAGGTTTTGACAAAGAGCTATGGAGCATAGTAAGTATACTAGGTGTATAAAACGGACAGACCGTATCCGGAACACATGACTTGCGCTCCAAAACTCAAATAGCTGACGTAGGGGAAAAGTCAGCAAAAGTACCTAAAGTGGAACTGGGCTGGGCATGTTTGCAGAATGCACACTGAGCGGTGGGCATCAATCGTTACGCAATGGGTGCCTCACGGCGGGAGCCGAGGTCGAGGCAGACCCCGGAAAAGGTGGCGAGAAGATTTGGATGCCTACTGCAATGAGTGGCAGGATGTAGCACCGATCAGAGAGACGTGGAAGAGCTTAGAACGCCTAGAACGCTTCCGCGTCTCTCTAGGGGATTAGCCCCTATATACATTTTACCAGCAAGCGCGGATTGAACGGTGTTATCTGAGACCCTGATAATTTCGATAACAACGAACGAAGGGTGAATTAGTAATTGAATGAATGTGTGAATTTACAAAATGAATTCATAAGTAGAATTTACGTCGTTAACTGGATTTTTCTTTTCAAAATGTATACGCATTGTGCCCCCCTACGATGCCTGGGAAGTCCTGATCTAAACACAAGGTAAACCTTTTGTCCGATACATCGCGGCGCAATAAACAGCTCCTTGAAGAGGCTGGCGGGCGCACCGGCTGCTGAATCATGCCGTTGCAGAAACAGGGTGAACGCAGTCACTGTTGTCACCATAACCATCTAAACACAAGGTGTACCTCTTGACCGATGCATCGCGGTGCAGTAAACAGCTCCTTGAAAAGGCTGGGGGGCGCGCCGCTCGCGGGCTGCTGGATCATGCCGTTGCATAGAGTCCAGGTGCCGTCGTTGACGAGATACGACCGCGGCGCCTTGTGCAGAGTAAACACAGTCACTGTTGTCACCCCGGACCTGTGGGAATAAATAATAGTACCATACAGAAGAATCACTTTATAAACAGATTTAAATAATAAATACTCTCTCTGCGCAGCATTGAAGTATCTAAAGTTTCTGTGTGTATTAAAAACTTTTTTGACTCTCGAAACACGATAATTTATTGTTACTTATTGAAACTTATAACAAATAAATAAAATAATCTGATTATGTAGGTATAAGTTTCAATAAATAAAAATAAATTTGCGTGTGTTTTGAGCATCAAAAAAGTAGTAGTAGTAGTAATACACGCAAATAATTCAATGCTGGCAACTTTTGTAGTAAAAAAAATACTTTGCCGCCATTTGCAGTAATTTAAAAAGAAAACTAAAATTTTCTTTCTGATTTTATGGCAACTGTCAAATATTTTTCACACCACGCTGTCAAACTGTATAAAACAAGAACATTTTATATATTGTATAAAAAAATAGAGACCAAAGAGTTTCTACTGTAAAAAGATATGCACACTAAACTTAACACATCTAATAGACCGGTGGCCGTTCACTCGAGCCGTTCACACTTACATACATAACAATTTTAGTAAACGAATCCGACTTGGAATTCTGCGTATCTGAATCCCTAACCATAGTAACTAGTTAATCTGTGCCCAAACTAGCAAAAGTTCCGTCTATAATTGAACAATAAAAAAAGAAAAAAAAAAAAAAAAAAAAAAAATTAGTAAAGATAAAGATCGGTAGCGATAGATTCTCAATCTCACCTTCCATTAGCGATGGCATCTTTAATAATGTTCTCCCTCGCACTCAACGCTTCTATCTGCGCCCTGAGCGTCTCAACCAGCTCCTCAGCGTTCCCCAAAGTGTTCTCGAGCTTTGCCTTGAGCGTGGCTGTCGCGTCCTCGAGGGCTTGAGGAATCACTGACTCGTCGTTCGAGTCCCTCGCGTGCACCATCCTGACATTAGAGTCGTCGATATAGTCATCTTGTTTGATCTCCACTTGGTTTAGAAGTCTGGATGAGTTAGTTTTTCTGCAAAAGTTATGGATAAAGGCTTCCGCACATTGCAGCGATATTATCGAGCGATTTTATCGAGCGATATTATCGACAGCGATATCGCGACACCTTACACACTGCAGCGATTCCGCGATTCGCGTCACGCATGCGTCCCACCACTGAATGTAGTCGAAAGAGTTGCGATAATGTCGCGGCAGTGTGTGGGATCGAGCGCGTCCCCATACAAAATGAACTGAGAACAATTATCGCAAAATCGCAGCGATAATATCGCTCGATAATATCGCTGCAATGAGTGGAGGCCTTAAATCTACACAGGGTGCAACAAAACACTTTAGTAGTATTTAAAGGAGTAGTTTTAGTTGGATTGATCTGAGTTCTGGACAAACGCTTTTCCTCCTATTCAAAAGATTCTACACAATACCTATGTATTCCGCACAACTTCCATTGAACACTGTACTGGTCCGGGTCTACACCAGTAATATACGACTCTCTAACCATCAGGCACATCTTAATATATTGCTTCAAACAAAAGGAATCATAATTATAAAGTAACTATCGTTAAAACATTACAAACTTCAAAGTTAGAAGTTGCAAAGCACAGACAATTATGTTAACTAGTATTTTGAGGGAGGGAATTTAGTTCATTCAAATTATCATGTAAACAAAGGGAGATTAGCAATATCTCAGTCGAAATTGACGAATATTTCATTGGAAAGTTAAAATTCATCAAGTATTGTAGTGATGCAAAAATGGCGGAAAATTGAGTTAGCAGAAAACAGCTGATACATCAGTGATGCTTTGTGCGGGGGAAAATAGTTTAAAATTTATTCGCTATGAGGCGCGGAGCAAATTCATCAAGCAAAAATAGGCGTTATGATAGAGTATTAGAGTCTTATGAGCGTGATTAGTCCATAAGTAATTGACACTTTTGACACATGCGCACTAGGTAATTATTTTGGTTCGGCGGGTTTTGTATAGCGTACCCAAGCTGCGCAAAAAAGTTCTAAAAGTTGATATGTGAAGTTGGCGCGAGGTGAATTTCCTCTAGCAAAAATGAATCTTATGTCAGGGGAAGATAGCTTAATTCACTAAGTTTGGGCCTTAGATAGTTCGCGCATCAGGCTGTTTGCCTATTTAATTAAGAAGCTAAAATTAAGCATAGAAGTTCATGCAATTACCATCTTTAATCGGAAGTAAATAAAGATTGATGACGGAAAATATAAATAACTTTTCAAATTGGTACGGGTTATTAGGAAAACAAGATTACCATATAAGGAGACGTTTTCTTGTAAGAATTCAAGGATAAATTAGTAGGTTGAAAAGAAGTCTTAAAATTATGAAGTTAAGGATCAATTTTCATTGTTCAAAAAAACCATCGCCACCATCGTCACCTTAGTCAGCATCGCCATCGTCGCCTCCATCGACATAGTGAAGCGAGTATAAATAGGCTCGGCTTAGAGGGGAGGGGGGATTCTTCAATATTCATTCTTTGAGCTCACACGCTGCCGGTTTGTGACTTGATATTATTTTTATTTCAAAGTTCTTTTGGGGAAGTTTATTCGATTTGATTCATTAGTAAAGCGTTTGCATTGTAATTTAAATTTAAAATCATTTTCTTTAACTTATTTTGGGGTAAATTCTGTGATTTTCTTATTTTTGTAAATTTAATTTAATTGGGGGGTCATTGTTCGGTTGTGAGGTTGAAGTTGAATAATCATGTGGTACACAAACGAGGTTTTGTGGGTTATGGACTGGTCACCTTACGGTGACAACTGACTGTCGATAACTTCCAACGTCTTTTCGGAGACGGGCTCGGTTTTGGGGCGTGCCAGCAATCGTTCTTTACCAACATAACGGTTTATAGCCTCCTAGGTTTTGTTCACTGTGTATACATGTTCTGGGATAGGGCCTGTCGAAGTAGATCCGACCTCGTTAGAGGGTCTCAGACTGTGTACACGGGGTGCAAAATTTAGTCCCTGTAATTTAACACTTGTCAATAGGGACCCGTTCATATCACAACTTATGGCTTCGGCCGTGATATGGACATTACACTTCTGGAATAGACTTAGGTACACTAGAGGCTCCATCCTCGCTTCGCTTTCCAGTTTAGTTCGAAAAATTTCCTTTACACCGAGGAAATTTTTACATCACACACCTACACGATTACATGTAAATGTGAGGCCTACCTCTAGTCTTGCGGAATTTCCTTACACCGGGAAGTTTCAAACCTTAGGGAACTTCTTTAGAATAGGAAAATATTTAGACAATGGTTAGATTTACTAGGGTTTTGTTAGAATAATATAGGATAGGGTAGGTATTTAATTTTGACTAGAATCAGAGTAGGTACTGAAAGATTTAGACGTTCAGGTTTACAAATAGGAATGATAAGTACTTAACTTCAGTAGGATTTCATTAATTATTTCAAAAACTTGAGTTATAAGGTTGTTCAGTAGAAATTTACCAGTAGAAATTGGAGCGATGTTCATATAATTTAAAGCAAATTAAGTTCATGATAAATCCTGATTCCAAAGAAGGAAATGACATTATAAATAGAAAACAGTGAATAGGTGACAATAACAAAGTTATAATTCAATATAATATTGTCCAAACAAAATAAGTTCGATCTAAATTTATCGTTTCCTTATAATAATGGGAAATTAGAGTTTCTTATCATACCTATTACTTTGTTATGAGTTGGTGGAACTTTGGGATATAGTGCCTAGTGCCCTCTAGTCAGAAAAATAAATGATTATGGTACATAATAAGTTTTACAGATTTATATCAGAGTCAAATAAATAAAGGTTTTATCATACTATTCACATGAAAGAGAGAACTTACTTTCAATGGACCAAGGTTCTATTCATTCAGTTAAATGTTATACTGTTTCTATTAGCTAAAGTTTCTGCTTATATTGTCATGCTAGTTTTATGTATACATACTTACCTACTAAATGATAATGATGTAGATTCTCAGAATAGGAACTTTACTTTGATTAAACTGTTATCAGAGTTGAGCTTTTGAACTGGTTTATAAAAGAAAAGATATTAAAAGGGAAATTTCACTAATTAGGGTTCCTTAAAGTCACAACTAATATAGAAATTAAGTCTAAGAATTACTAATATAGCTCAACTCAAACTAGAGTCTAAATTAAATGAAACCAGTCTATTTGAAAAATACCTCTTGTCCATTGTATGACAAGTTACTGACACACTGACAAAGAAATGACTTTAAAATTTATAAGTCTCAAACATCCCTTACTAAACTTGACTTACCTGACTAAGACACAATATCTCGGGAAAAGTTTGGAGGAGGGCTGACCAGTTTGGAGACGAGGCCCACTGAAGCTAGAAATATTCTAGCAGGAGGAAATACCAAATAAAATAACTCCTGAGAGCGGAATGGCGGGGCTCTCTTCTATACCAAACGAAACAATTATTCTTCTATACCAAACGAAACAATCATTCTTCTATACCAAACGAAACAATCATTCTTTTATACTTTGTTGCATTCCCAAGTAAAAAACAAAACATAGAAATAAATTTATATTTTAATAGGTTAAGAAATCTAACACCCTGTATAAGTAAATTGGTAGAGAAATCTAAGTTAACTATTTAACGCACTGAAAAATAAGAAAAGGTCTTTAGCTATAGAGGTATTTCATTAAATTGACTTCAGCGCTTACTGACGGAGGGTTGTAGGCTACATTTTCTGATAATAACTTCAAAATCATAGTCAAAAATAGTATTGCGGCCTAGGAAGTTAGGTATTACTTTCTGATTTATGTTAATATTAAGTTTAGGTAATTCTAGGTCTCTGTTTGTTAGAATACTAGATAAATCTCAAGTCTGTCGCACCTAGGTTACTATTATACGGTTCACAACGTAGTCTCCTGATTTCACTAGACGATCGATACTGGCCAAGTTAACGTCTTCAACTCAAAAATGGGATCATAAATAAGTTTAGGTATAGTTCATAAGTTAGGCTAAGTTAAGTTAAGTTAATAGGTAGGTATTTTCTATACACTGTTGGCAGCGACCAGTTAGTTAATAAGTTTAGGTAGATAGGCATTTTCGGTACGTAGGTGTGTCGAATGCCCAGTTAAATTAGTTTCAAAATTAGGAACAAATTGGGTTTATAGTTAGCATAGGATGTTAAAGTAGGGGTTTCTTTTACATTAGGAGCCGCGAATAGGATAGGTAGCTATCTATTACATTGGTGCCGTGACCAGGATAAGTTATTTTAAGTGAGGTAGCCATTTATTACATAGCTGGCCGTGACCAGGATAAGTTATTTTAAGTTAGGGGTATCCTTTACATTGAGATGCCGTGACAAGGATAATAGACTTTGTAGACTAGGTCAGGTTTTATTTTATATTTTGTAAACAAAAGATAGGTTTTTTATTACAAACGTATGATCCATTTTGAGTTTAAAATAATAGCCTTGTCAGGCTTACATTGTTGCCGTGAGAGAGGATAGCAGATTTCGAGATTTAGGTATTCTGAGAGATTTAGAAAAGGTTTGGTTAGAAATGCAGGTTAAATAATTAGTTTATTTAGTTAGGGATAATTTATGCTTTAATTTTGATCACATAGAATAGATGTTTACATGAGGTTATAATAGGCATACGATTGGGAATTTCACTTCGAAGGTTATAGCTAGCACTGTTCACTAGATATTTATGAGCACTTTGTTTTTACGTTACGCACTGTTACTTTGTTACACCAGGGTTATTTGCTGTTCACTAAGTTGCTTGACTAGGTAGGTAATTGATGAAGCGACTTTCCGAGTGGATAGTTGCTGGAACGAGGACAGTTTGGAGTGTTGTCAATATCTTCTTTTCTTCCTTTTATTAGCGTAGTATTGAAATGAAGTTCAGGAGTTTGAAGCAGCAGATAGTGTGTTGAAATGCGTTAGGACTTCTTTCAAGTAGCAATTACAGGAACGTTCGAGAGTTTTAGGTTGTAATGTTCTTAAATGTCTTGTATACTTCTTCTTTGATACCGTAGCGAAGGAAGTATAGAAAATCTGAGTTTAGACGCCCGCTCTGACGCTTTCTTCAATAACAAGTCAGGTTAGGTAGTCAGTCATGTTTCTTCTTTTCAATTTCGATTTGTTCTTGATGTTTTCTTTTCCTTTTTCGTGATAACGTAGCAAAGATGTAAATGGGTTCTTCGTTAGCGTTTGGAAAAATTTTCTGCAAATCGGCCATGTCGTGTAGAATTTGTGTAGAGAAAAAAATAACAGACGGAAGTAGTAGGTAAATTTTGACAGGTAAAAATGCCGTGATCTTATTGGTTGATTGCACAGAAGTTAGAGAGAAGCATATACGTTCATTGGCTAATATAGGCTAGCGACATTTTTCTATGATTAGGAAGTTTGTCAATATACATATTTTTAAAGCTAAAACTAGAATTTAGTTAGGTAAATTATTATTTGGATTATGCCTAAATTTAAATTAAATCAAATCATTATTTGTAATTAGATATCTAACATCCAAATGTCTCAGAATGATTTTTAATTAAAGTAAGTTGATCACAGGAGTAAAAATCAGTGTTGCCATTTCTTGAAAAATAAGTCGCTAGATTTTAAGGATATGGTACGTTAAGAATCCAATAGGGGTCGCCAAAAGTTTGAATTAGATTTATAAGAAAGTGCAAGGTAAACAAAACAGTTGATAAAACAACACTGTTTATTAGCTTTATTACAGAATTAAATGAACGATTAACTAATTAGGGTTCCGAATTAATTATTTTGTAGTTTATCTGTAATAGTTACTAATTTTAGCTTTGTAGTAAATTGTGATTTTGATTTTCTTGATTAGGATTGACTTATATTAATACTATTTCGATTATATTTATTTAGGAGCTCCAGCAGTGGATACACATTATACATAAAAGCAAAACCTACAATACCTACCTATTAGCGAGATTTAGAAGTACTTATATTGTACAAGTAAAATTTTGTAACATTAGTACTAATAACAAGGGAACAATATAAAGCATAACATATGAAGTTATTAATGAGAAACAATGTCGTTAAAAGCATTAGATATAGCTAATTTTATTTTTAAGGTAAAGCGTACGTAATTTATAAAAAAAGGGGTAACTAAACCGCAAATAAATCCCTCACTAAAATGGTAACACTGTAGAGAATTGATTTTGGTTCGAAGTTAGAAGGTTAGATAACTAGATGGAGCTAAGTGTCTCAAATCTAATTCTTACGATTATTTTAAAATCAAATTTACATAGATTTCATTTGTTTGAATAAGTTAATATTTATGCTAGATAGATAAAATAGGTAGTTCACTTATTTTATAATGGGAATAGAGAGTAAAAAGAAATTTAGTATTTCTTTCGCTAGTACCTATAGATCGTTTCGCAAATAAGGTCGGTAGATGGCGTCAGTAGGTTCAATCGGTAATTAGGTGTGTGTAAAGGATTCGTAAAATCGAGTTTTTAATACCTATTTTGGTTTCCTAGAACAAGTCTATATCTTGCTAGTTAATAGTAGTAATAGTGTTTTTCAAGGCAATAGATTTCTAATAGTGTAAAATTTGCAATTCACCTAGTATGATTTAAATTATTGCCGGGAAACGAATAGGAA
Organism: Agonopterix heracliana; assembly: GCA_963693445.1. Taxonomy (NCBI): domain Eukaryota; kingdom Metazoa; phylum Arthropoda; class Insecta; order Lepidoptera; family Depressariidae; genus Agonopterix; species Agonopterix heracliana. The sequence continues at coordinate 5,248,113 of OY856327.1, forward strand.
AATGATTTTTGATCTTATTTTATTTAAATTATAGTTTTGACGTAGTGGAATTGTACAAAATTAAACTTTATTATAGTTAAGTATTTTAGAACGATAAAATGGAATGAGATTTTAAGTTTTCATAATTTTGGAAAGAAAATGGACACAAAATTTGTGTTTACCAACTTTAAGGTGAAATAAAGCCAAGTTAGACAACCTTGTAGGATGAATGTGATCTTAGTTCAGTACAGTGGACCTACGAGACAAAGTGGAACTCGATGTTCTCACTTAAAAGTCGTGTTGAAATATTACCATCAAAGTAATGTCAAATCATAGGAAAACATAATTATTGAAAATTAATTAAGTAAGATAATTATTTTAAAATAGTAAGACGACTAATGGATGAAGGCTCAAATGAATTCAACTCGGGGGGAAGGGTTTTTGCTATGTTTTATTTTATAATATATTAGGTAGATTTAATAATAAAGAGAATTGTTTAGATAAATTAAAGAGTGGGAAAGATATTTTGCAGAACATTTAATTATAAATAGGTACCTTCTTTAGTTATAACATTTTAGTTAGTTTAGGAAATGAGCTAAATTAAAATTATGTTGATGCTTCTCTTGTTTTTTGTAACTTGTTTTAGTACCTAGTACCTATTTCAAAAAGTAAATGCCGTAGAAAAATGGGAAATTTGGTAATAGGTAGGTAAATAGCAAATAATTTAGAAATTATGGTTAGGTACAACCAACAAACAAACAACGGCGTTGGCGTTACAATCTAAAACAAAAATGGTATCTAAATAGTGGTAACAACAACAGCGTTATAAATTAAATCTTTATTTAGTCAGATAACTAATAATAATGCTAGTGTGATCAGGTTATTAATAAAAGAGAGGCACAAACAATGTATATAGGTATATAGGTATATTAGATATAGTCAAACCATAGAAAGTATATGTCTAGAATGAACATCAAGCTTCTACCGTACGGGACAAAACGGGCCAACTTTTTTGGGTTGGTGAGCTTGAGGCGTCATACAGATTATGTCTGTGTGCGTGTGTAAAAATATTCAATTTGCTAGAATTTCTTTATAAGGTAGCATGTAGCAAATTGATAGGTACCTAGTTATTACAGGTGGTTTAGTTATTGTTAGTTTAAATTGATCCTAGTTAAGAAGGAGATGTAGGAACTTAGTCCCTTTCTATCCAACTCGAAGCTACTAGTAGGTACCTACCCGAGAATAGCGTAGAACATCAATCGTATGTCAGTGATAGATATAGAATCTACAACACGATAAATGAAGAATATTATTTAGAGATAGGAAATAACTGTATAATAATATAGCAATAAGTAAAACTAAAAACTATAACATTTAATTAAATAAGCGCGAGTAGTTGTCAAGCGAAAGATAGGTAGATAATACGTCCGCTGGTAGTAACCGTGCGTTCGAGCGGCTGGATGTACGCGGGACGAAGCTCGAGGAGGGGGACGCTTCGACCGGTAGAAACTTCGATGCATTGGTGTATGGTCCAAGTTGCTAGCGTGCAACTATTTTTGAATAAGTTAGGGCTTGGTCCAAGTTGTAGCGGACTGTCGTTACACTAGTATAGGGTTCTCTAGACTAAAGTATTGGTTCAGTGTTCTAACACTTGAGGTTGTTGACTGCAATGGGAGTCTGTAGCATCATGTATCTCATGTCATTAATCCCTAATAATACTAGTCAGGGTTTTACACAATATTGTTTGACGTACATTTCTAGCAGTAGATGGGTTGGAATAAAAATTTATTTAGGTGGATAAATATAATAATAATAAAAAAAAAAAATATTAGTCTAGTACTTTCACACATTTGAGGTAATGTTATACTTTATAATAATTAAACTTTTATATGTTAATGATTTAGTGGTTAAGTAGGGATGTCCAATGGTCAATCATGCGTAAGAAGTCGAAGATAGAGGGGGAAGCGAGGTTTCGACTTCTCTGTCTGCACTGCATAACATCAGCTAGGCAGGGGAAATTGTGGAGATGTTTTATAGGGTTGTCAATAAGTAATAAGAGTCAAAGTCGGATCTGAGAGTGGTAAAATGCAGGAGAATTGAGGTGACATTTAACTTATAAAAAATAGAGAGATTAAGGGTAGGGGGGAAGTGCGTCTGCCAGGATGTACGTTGTTTGGTGAAGGGAACGCATTCAGTGAGAGTTGCCTAACATTCTAAATATAATGATTTATAGGTTATCGGTTAATTTTATCATCTGTTATAGTAGATTTTAACTGTAATAGTTGATAGAAGAAGAAAACAAGAATTACTAAGCGGGTCAATTACGCAAGGGGGACGCGCTGGCCTCTGGTGTCCTTATCTGTTTTATTCATCTTAAATTTAATTATTGAAAAAAAAAACTTTTGTTTTCTGATTTAGGTAGCTTTGAATTAAAACCGTGGATATTCTTTCATTACGCAACTGTCATTTTGTTGAGTCATTGGGTTGTTGAGAGAAATTTTGGGAACTTTACTACTTATAGATTTATTTTCACTATGGTTAAGTTAGGACAGTACCAGTCGTCGTTGCGATTCTTGGGGGGCCTGTGTCTGGCAGTGGACGTCCGTCGGCTGAGATGATGATGATGGTGGTGGTGGTTAGGTTATGAATAAGCATTAAAATAGATTAAAAATACTAGGGGGTCGCGATTTCATTATCTTTTCAAATAAAAACAATAATAATAAAAACCTAGAACATAAAATAAAATAAATTTAAAATAAATAACAAACCACAAAGAAACAGGAAATCACGGAAGATTTGATTGTTTAGGCTTATTTCATTTACCTTTTAGGAAAACTAAAGTTCAATCTGTCAAAGTCCGACTAAAAAGGTTAGATTCAAGTAAAGAATTTTATTAGTAAATAATAATAAATAAAATATGGTTTAATTTAGAGTTTTTGAACGATAAAATTTAAGTAACATGTGAGTGATGGTGACAAGAGTTATTTAGTTTTGGAATATTCGAGAATGGGGGAAGGAAATGTTCGAATTTCAAAAGGTATTTAATCGTTATTATAACTTGATTTAGAACTTCTTTTACGCGGTTGTGGTAATTTATAATTTTATCTTTTCGTGTCATTGATCTGTTGATTTTATTTTGGATTTGAATTGGTGTGTGAACAAAATGAAAGTATGTGTTGGCAAGCAGAATGTTTGAGCGACATATTTATAAAACCTTATTACAATATTATATATTTTATAATTTATATTATGAAAAAAAAAAAAGTATGAGGAAAGAGGGCCATTTGGAATTAACAGAAGTCAAGGTCATGGAAATTAGGTTATTGATATTCAAACTTGGACACACTACACTATACAAAAAGATTTCTTGTGTAGATCTAATAGGAGGGTCTTAGTTGTCGCGACAGTTGTTTTCAATGGCTGGGACGATGATTAAGATTAGTAGTTGGTTTCAGTAGAGAATACTGTCCACAAGGAAGCTTTTACTCCACTGGTAGGATATGCAAATACGAGAACACTCTACACTCTCCAAACTATTAATGATTACAGTGGTTGATGGAAAGTGTCAGATAGGGTATTTAATATTCAAACGATGGTTTTCAGTCTAACGACGATGATGATCTGGATGGTGGTAGATTGTATTATGGAGTTCTATTAAATTGAAAAATAGAATCTGATGGATTGACATAGTACACAATTCATTCTGAGTGACTAGCCTCACAAACTAGTTTCTACACATGAACCAGATTTTCTAGTGAAAGCTGCTAATTGATCCTGAATGTTATGTTATGATTTGAAACTTTTCTCACTGATGGAATTGTTTCTCGGCTTGGTATTTTAAATACACACCACACTGAGAACATTTCAAGGAAGAATATTAATAAACTATTTTACAGTTAATATATTAAGTTAAAATTGACTCCGGTTGAAATTTGAATTTTAAATACATACCTGCGTAAATTTTGGGGGAAGAATGTACTGGTCCGGGTCTACACCAGTAATATACGACTCTCTAACCATCAGGCACATCTTAATATATTGCTTCAAACAAAAGGAATCATAATTATAAAGTAACTATCGTTAAAACATTACAAACTTCAAAGTTAGAAGTTGCAAAGCACAGACAATTATGTTAACTAGTATTTTGAGGGAGGGAATTTAGTTCATTCAAATTATCATGTAAACAAAGGGAGATTAGCAATATCTCAGTCGAAATTGACGAATATTTCATTGGAAAGTTAAAATTCATCAAGTATTGTAGTGATGCAAAAATGGCGGAAAATTGAGTTAGCAGAAAACAGCTGATACATCAGTGATGCTTTGTGCGGGGGAAAATAGTTTAAAATTTATTCGCTATGAGGCGCGGAGCAAATTCATCAAGCAAAAATAGGCGTTATGATAGAGTATTAGAGTCTTATGAGCGTGATTAGTCCATAAGTAATTGACACTTTTGACACATGCGCACTAGGTAATTATTTTGGTTCGGCGGGTTTTGTATAGCGTACCCAAGCTGCGCAAAAAAGTTCTAAAAGTTGATATGTGAAGTTGGCGCGAGGTGAATTTCCTCTAGCAAAAATGAATCTTATGTCAGGGGAAGATAGCTTAATTCACTAAGTTTGGGCCTTAGATAGTTCGCGCATCAGGCTGTTTGCCTATTTAATTAAGAAGCTAAAATTAAGCATAGAAGTTCATGCAATTACCATCTTTAATCGGAAGTAAATAAAGATTGATGACGGAAAATATAAATAACTTTTCAAATTGGTACGGGTTATTAGGAAAACAAGATTACCATATAAGGAGACGTTTTCTTGTAAGAATTCAAGGATAAATTAGTAGGTTGAAAAGAAGTCTTAAAATTATGAAGTTAAGGATCAATTTTCATTGTTCAAAAAAACCATCGCCACCATCGTCACCTTAGTCAGCATCGCCATCGTCGCCTCCATCGACATAGTGAAGCGAGTATAAATAGGCTCGGCTTAGAGGGGAGGGGGGATTCTTCAATATTCATTCTTTGAGCTCACACGCTGCCGGTTTGTGACTTGATATTATTTTTATTTCAAAGTTCTTTTGGGGAAGTTTATTCGATTTGATTCATTAGTAAAGCGTTTGCATTGTAATTTAAATTTAAAATCATTTTCTTTAACTTATTTTGGGGTAAATTCTGTGATTTTCTTATTTTTGTAAATTTAATTTAATTGGGGGGTCATTGTTCGGTTGTGAGGTTGAAGTTGAATAATCATGTGGTACACAAACGAGGTTTTGTGGGTTATGGACTGGTCACCTTACGGTGACAACTGACTGTCGATAACTTCCAACGTCTTTTCGGAGACGGGCTCGGTTTTGGGGCGTGCCAGCAATCGTTCTTTACCAACATAACGGTTTATAGCCTCCTAGGTTTTGTTCACTGTGTATACATGTTCTGGGATAGGGCCTGTCGAAGTAGATCCGACCTCGTTAGAGGGTCTCAGACTGTGTACACGGGGTGCAAAATTTAGTCCCTGTAATTTAACACTTGTCAATAGGGACCCGTTCATATCACAACTTATGGCTTCGGCCGTGATATGGACATTACACTTCTGGAATAGACTTAGGTACACTAGAGGCTCCATCCTCGCTTCGCTTTCCAGTTTAGTTCGAAAAATTTCCTTTACACCGAGGAAATTTTTACATCACACACCTACACGATTACATGTAAATGTGAGGCCTACCTCTAGTCTTGCGGAATTTCCTTACACCGGGAAGTTTCAAACCTTAGGGAACTTCTTTAGAATAGGAAAATATTTAGACAATGGTTAGATTTACTAGGGTTTTGTTAGAATAATATAGGATAGGGTAGGTATTTAATTTTGACTAGAATCAGAGTAGGTACTGAAAGATTTAGACGTTCAGGTTTACAAATAGGAATGATAAGTACTTAACTTCAGTAGGATTTCATTAATTATTTCAAAAACTTGAGTTATAAGGTTGTTCAGTAGAAATTTACCAGTAGAAATTGGAGCGATGTTCATATAATTTAAAGCAAATTAAGTTCATGATAAATCCTGATTCCAAAGAAGGAAATGACATTATAAATAGAAAACAGTGAATAGGTGACAATAACAAAGTTATAATTCAATATAATATTGTCCAAACAAAATAAGTTCGATCTAAATTTATCGTTTCCTTATAATAATGGGAAATTAGAGTTTCTTATCATACCTATTACTTTGTTATGAGTTGGTGGAACTTTGGGATATAGTGCCTAGTGCCCTCTAGTCAGAAAAATAAATGATTATGGTACATAATAAGTTTTACAGATTTATATCAGAGTCAAATAAATAAAGGTTTTATCATACTATTCACATGAAAGAGAGAACTTACTTTCAATGGACCAAGGTTCTATTCATTCAGTTAAATGTTATACTGTTTCTATTAGCTAAAGTTTCTGCTTATATTGTCATGCTAGTTTTATGTATACATACTTACCTACTAAATGATAATGATGTAGATTCTCAGAATAGGAACTTTACTTTGATTAAACTGTTATCAGAGTTGAGCTTTTGAACTGGTTTATAAAAGAAAAGATATTAAAAGGGAAATTTCACTAATTAGGGTTCCTTAAAGTCACAACTAATATAGAAATTAAGTCTAAGAATTACTAATATAGCTCAACTCAAACTAGAGTCTAAATTAAATGAAACCAGTCTATTTGAAAAATACCTCTTGTCCATTGTATGACAAGTTACTGACACACTGACAAAGAAATGACTTTAAAATTTATAAGTCTCAAACATCCCTTACTAAACTTGACTTACCTGACTAAGACACAATATCTCGGGAAAAGTTTGGAGGAGGGCTGACCAGTTTGGAGACGAGGCCCACTGAAGCTAGAAATATTCTAGCAGGAGGAAATACCAAATAAAATAACTCCTGAGAGCGGAATGGCGGGGCTCTCTTCTATACCAAACGAAACAATTATTCTTCTATACCAAACGAAACAATCATTCTTCTATACCAAACGAAACAATCATTCTTTTATACTTTGTTGCATTCCCAAGTAAAAAACAAAACATAGAAATAAATTTATATTTTAATAGGTTAAGAAATCTAACACCCTGTATAAGTAAATTGGTAGAGAAATCTAAGTTAACTATTTAACGCACTGAAAAATAAGAAAAGGTCTTTAGCTATAGAGGTATTTCATTAAATTGACTTCAGCGCTTACTGACGGAGGGTTGTAGGCTACATTTTCTGATAATAACTTCAAAATCATAGTCAAAAATAGTATTGCGGCCTAGGAAGTTAGGTATTACTTTCTGATTTATGTTAATATTAAGTTTAGGTAATTCTAGGTCTCTGTTTGTTAGAATACTAGATAAATCTCAAGTCTGTCGCACCTAGGTTACTATTATACGGTTCACAACGTAGTCTCCTGATTTCACTAGACGATCGATACTGGCCAAGTTAACGTCTTCAACTCAAAAATGGGATCATAAATAAGTTTAGGTATAGTTCATAAGTTAGGCTAAGTTAAGTTAAGTTAATAGGTAGGTATTTTCTATACACTGTTGGCAGCGACCAGTTAGTTAATAAGTTTAGGTAGATAGGCATTTTCGGTACGTAGGTGTGTCGAATGCCCAGTTAAATTAGTTTCAAAATTAGGAACAAATTGGGTTTATAGTTAGCATAGGATGTTAAAGTAGGGGTTTCTTTTACATTAGGAGCCGCGAATAGGATAGGTAGCTATCTATTACAACACCTTCTCTATTCCACGCAGCCTTCAATTTTAAACAAACCACTTGCTTTTTTCCTACCCGCGGTTTTACACAATATTAATTAGTGCGTTCACACACGATGACGCACTGACGGAGCGGCAGATGTCAGTCCATAGAACCACACCCGGTGCGTCAATGCGTGTGTGCTTCTACGCTTTGGATAGGCCTTACGAGAACATTTCAAAGCAGAAAAATGAGGCAAAACAAATGAAAGGTTTACTTCAAATTTGTATGCAAGTGCCCTAGATTTGACAGATAATGGCGCTAGTTTGTATGGACCAAGTGCACCAGTAGTTTGCTTCAACTTACCGCGCTTTAGGCCTATCCATTCATTTTATTTTGATCTAAGCTTCTACGTGCGGTTTCATACAACTCCTTGCTTCACAAATGACGGACTGACGTTTGCTGCTCCGTCAGTGCGTCACCGTCTTACATAAATAACTCGAACAACAAGAACAACTCAAACAACGTGGGCAACTCGAACTTGGTTCTATTAACTTGAACAATTGTAGGTAACTTTGGAGCCAACATCGAGATAAAATATAAAAAAATCTACTGTTTCATTAAACTGGCTCGACTCGAATTTTTTTTCGACATCACTCCATAGTGAAAGTTTATTCAGTTTTATAGTCTAACTAAACCACTTTTAGTATTACTATGGTGGTTTGTTAACTTTTGTTACATCTTGTAGTGGTTATTTAAAAAATCAAAATTATTTCGGCGTCATTTAAAAAAAATCCGGTCAAGTGCGAGTCGGGACTCGGGAAAATTAAATGTTCTGTTACTTACTATTACTTATTTGTGTCTTAGTGTCTTACGTCAATCGACACCTTGTTTCTGCTCGTAACTTTTTCAGATTTTACATGTCTTTAGTTTTTGAAATTCAGTCATTATTTTCGAGCCACTTGAATAAAAAAATTGATTGTCCAATACAATACAAAACAAAAACAAAAAATGAAAACTTACATTTGTTGTTGTACGGGCGACATCCATTCATCGGCCTAGTTGTCGGAAAAAAATATTAAGTTGCATTTCAGTACAATTAATTCACCTTTTATTGCTATACAGGGTGTAATGAAAAGTATCATAAGGGTTGAACTACACATGGCCGCACCCGATCGCACTTTTCCATCTCTCCATCCTCTTCTGTCACTCAGGAACGTCATTTGCTAGAGCATATAAGATAGACGGAACGCGATCGCGTGCGATCGCACGCCGCTGAGTGACAGAAGAGGATGGAGAGATGGAAAAGTGCGATCGCGTGCGGCCATGTGTACATAGTTCAACCCATAAACTTTAAACCTAATACTTTACCCATCAAACTGAACAAATTTTACTATGGGAGCAAACCAGTCGGAATAAAAAAATCTGTCGCGTAGACATTGCAGTTTAGTTTGGAACAGCTGTTTTTTTCGCTAACAGGTTTGCTCCCATAGTAAAAGTTGTGTAGTTTGATGGGTAGAGTATATGCTGGTTTAAAGGTTAATGATACTTCTCCTTACAGTTGCTTAGGCCACGGACCTGAAAAAAAGACGGACGTAATGTGACACTAAAAAGATGTGAAGCATGCAAGGTTCTACATTTTCGTTCGTTCTACACGGGACCTACACTCACGCAGATGCACTAGCTCTAGGCGCAGGTCCTACGACCCGTCACCATTATGTACCGCGTGTCAGCACGCACACAAAAGAAATGGGTGCTTCACTCGTGGTTAGACGAGATTACGTCCGTCTTTTTTTCAAGTCCGCGGTTTGGCCTAATTTATAGATTTTTGTTTCATATATCAGAGTTAATATCTTACCCAATCACAAGAGCCAAAGTGCAATAAACCTAGAAACAATAACACCGTGTCACTGAACATTTTGTCTAAAGGCTCTCTGGGACGGAGGGTTCACTACAAATGAGCAGGAAACAGCGATTGTTCACCAAAATGTTTACTAATTCATTGATAAGCTAGGTACTTTCTTTGGTTTCCAACAAGTGAGAACTTCATTGTTTTAGAACCATTTGAAAAAAAACTGTCTATTGCGAGTAAACCTCGCGCACTCGGTGTTCCGTACTAATTAGTATGAAAATAATTGAAATAAGTACACATAACTATCTACTTAGCTAACTTCATACACAAACAATACAATAATAATAATTTCTATAAAAAAAAAGCGTAAAAGAATTGATGTCGAGTTTGATCTAAACTATTATAAAACTGTAACTGAAGTGTGTCTGTACATTGAAGATATTTACAAAAAAAGATTACGATATGGTTTGTAGGTATCCCTGACTCGAATCAACCTTTTTATAAATGTTGTTCTGTTTGTCTGTTTGTTTGTGTGTTTGCTTGTTCGTGCATCACGCAAAAACGACTGAACCGTTTTTGATGAAACTTTTTTTGATTGTATGATCCGACTTAAAATCTGGTAGGTCTATAATTTGTGCGGACGAAGCCGCGGGTAACCAAGACACATAAACATTAAAGGTTATAGTCGATTGCAGCGCCCCCAAATCAGGTTTTTTATATTTCTGGTCAGGCTTTACAACGCTAATAGTTCAACGCTGGTGACTTTTGTGGTAAAAAAAAAATTACGTTGCCGCCATTTGCTGTAATTAAAAAGAAAATAATGGTATAAATAAACTTCTTGATATCAGTAGGGCTCGCATGCCACCCCCGAGAAAACGATAAAAATCTAGATGTGCCTCCATCCTTATTATTTTACGTATGCCAGAAAGAGCGCGCATGACGTTTTTCTCGTTTAAACGCTTTGTCGTGGGTGGCATGCTAGCTGTGCTGCACTAAACAGAATTATTATAAATTGCGTCAAGAGGAAAAACAAGGATAAACTTAATAGCTCTTAAGAAAATAAAATCCCACTGTAATATTTAGGACTGTTTTTTAATATTTAGGACTCACCATTTCTGTGCCTCTAGTGAAAAAGGGTACAAGTTGAGTTGTATCCAATTGTACTTGTACCCTTTTTCACTAGAGGCACAGATTTGTGGTAGGTACCTACCTTACCATGCAGGTACAAGGTACCGTAACTTCATTCCTCTTATTTTTCTTTAACAAATGGTTTGTAACATTACCTTTTCGCTACGGAACCCTAAGATTGAATGACATGCACAGAAGAGAATCAAGACTTGCTTGTGCATGAGTTTTAATGGGTTTCAACGTTCCAACAGGTGTTTGAATTGCGTAGTGCGATTCTTCAATTTTATTTAAACTCGAGCTAGATGCTAAAGGATGAAAGTTAATTATCGAATGCATTGATGATTATCATAAGGCTTATACAGGGTGTAAATTTAAATGCGTTAATATACAGGGTGTTTTTTTTTTTTACGTAGCCTCTTCAATGTTGCTGCTGGGCAAAGGCCTCCCCTTTTACTCTCCAATCCTCTCTGTTGTGTGCAACTTCTGGCCAACTCTCCAAGAAGGCATCCATGTTATCTCTCCACCTTTTTCTCGGTCTACCTCGACGCCGGTGACCATTCTGGGGAACCCAGTCTGTGGTGATTTTAGCCCATCTTTCGGGCTGCATGCGACAGACATGTCCGGCCCAGTCCCACTTCAGCTGAGCTGTCTTGCGCCCCACGTCCGTTATGCCAGTTCTGGAGCGCACGCAGTTCAGTGTGTTACAAAAGTAAAAATAAACATTTCAAACTTTTAAGGGGGTTGTTTAGCCCATCAAAATGAACAACTTTCACCATGGAACCAACATCATCAATCGTGAAAAAAAATCAGCTGTCCCATACATTTTGCTCGAGTAGATTTGTAGTTTAGTACTTATGGAAAATCCGTTTTTTTTTAGCGATGTTGGTGCCATAGAGAAAGTTGTTCAGTTTAATGGTTTGATCATACCCTTAAAAATGTGTCATCACATTAAGAAGGACCCTATATACGGCAGAATCAGTCTCTTCTCCAACCTATGCAGGTTTCCTCACGATGTTTTCCTTCATCGTCTGAAAGCAGTTGGTATTTTACGCACGGCGACAGATCAACCTAGCCATAGTTGGGACCTTATGTCCATGAACATAGAGTTCAACTATGGGTAGGTTGATCTGTCGCCGTGTGTAACAATAAGTAATGCATTGATTTTTAATAAAATCTTTTTCTTTGTACTTCAGTGGAGGAATTCATAGACGGGCTTCTAACGAAAGAATCCTTGAAGAAGCCATCGGATAATGTGAAAGTGGAGCAGCTCGACTCTGAGCTGCCGAAGTGGTGGGACGAGGATAAATTCAACAGGTGAGCTCACAAGCCCGATTGCGCTAATTTAAAACATCGAAATTATCAAATTTCAGTTCTAATCACATTGCAATCCAATTACTATTCAACTGTGCTGAATTCCTAACTGACAGAAACGGCTCTAACGGCTGTCAAGAGCATTAACGCGATTAGCGCAATACCAAATGTGTCAAAAGTTATGGTTCGTACGGTACGTAGTCCAATTATGGTTCAATCACCGAATATTTACCGCGATTGCAGCCCAATATCGTGCAAACTACATTCTCGCCGAGAAAGGCCGAGAACGAGAGTGTGGATGCCTTTCATTGTTCTCGTGGAATTTTCGCCTCGAAGTAGGTAGGTACCTAAATAAAAAAAAATTGCGTTCACAAAAGATATACTATTCCACTTAGTACCTAGTTAGGTATCATAATATTCACCTTTTTTAAACGAATCTTCACAAGATTATAGTTCGTACAAATACGCAAATCATTTTGTCATACGTAGGCATAGACATGTACGTAGGTATACCTACCTAACATGTAATTTACATAATGTCGTAATTACAGGAAGCAAAGCAATATTTGTCATTCTATCTCATTGTGTTTTTAAAAGTAAAATTATTGTTTAGGCATATAACTACCGTAGAACCCTGTGACTTCGCCTGGATTTCGCAGTTTTTTGAAAATGTCTCCCAGATTTGAACATGTTTTTGCTTGTTAAGATAAAAAAACTAATTAATCTATATGGGACTTTAGTTTAACGTAACTTAAGACGTAATAGTAGGTGGAAATACCTCGGAGGCATCTTTTATTTTTCATTTTACGACTAGATTTATACCATTTACCGAAACTAAAGTCATACCTCAGTATTTTTGGATAGTTCATCTAGTGAAATCATCAACTGAATACACAATTGGAATTACTTCACTCGATAGAAAATCGTCACAAAGATGACGTATTTTCATGCATTTTTAAACATTTTTTCTCGGTTTAGAAGAACTTTAAATAGTTTCCGATTGTTGGTATTTATACTCACATATTCACCATTAGTTTAACTAGTGCAATCATAAATAAAATCTAGAAAAAGTACTTTGGTTAGTTGTTTTTAATCGAAAATACGGCTCACGCACACACTTTTCGGAGCGCTCGGCAATCGCGTTTCTCATAGAAAATATTCGTCGGGACCTATGGCCCCTTAAGGTCTAAATTTCGCTAAGGAATGGCTACAATTGGACTCTAAAGGTGGTAAGGTAGGCGAAGTGTAGACAAAATGCCCCGTCTTCGCCTACATACTGCCGGAGCGTTAGTTATAGACAAAATTTGAAGTGGTCGCCAACTATCTTATTATTTTTTAGCGTGTTTTCGATTATGAACCTTAACTATCCCAGATTAGGCATATTTTTAAATAAAACGATGGTAGACGAAGACAGGTTACGATCTGAAGTTAGTTTCATACATTTACTGTTTTTTCGATAGGGCTGTCAAAAATCATATTAACTTACTCGACAACAACAAAAAATAGGAAATGTTACAAACACATATAGCTAATGTTAAAACACATATAGCGGTCAAACTTGTAAGACCCCCTTTGTGCGTCGAGGGTTGAATGACCCATACTACTACATAAGAAATTTGAAATATATCACACACTTGGATTGACAACCCTAGGGGCAGGCGAAGTGTAGCTACAAGCTCGCCAGAACGTGACCTCAATTACATTTTAATTGATTGCGACGTATACAAAGAAGTTAGGTAAAAAACAATACTACCATAAGAAAGAGCATTAGTTGTAGATTATAGTGCAAGAAAAAACTTACCGTTATCTCTTCTTAACCACTATTTATAACGAAGTTCCGCCAAGGTAATCTAAATCACGTGCTGTCACTGTAACGAAATACCGGCACTGACCGTAAACGGCGTTAAGTTAGCCACAATTGATGCAAGAATATTGCCATGCATAAAAAACACTTTCTATTTAGTAGTTTTGTGTGGAACCTGCCCTAAAAACTAGGCGGGAATTTCAACTTTTAATAAAATAGGCGATGTTAGGTATCCCAGGCGAAGACACGGGGTTCTACGGTACCTAAATGGTTTGTTTCCCGGGAATTCTCGTTCTCGATTTCCCGGGAAATCGGTAGTTTTCGTTCCCGGGAAATTTGTAAAAACTTCCACAAAAAAACAAGAAATCTAAAAAGCTAAACAAATTTTATGGTGCTGCTTTTGTCACTTGCCGCAGTTGCATTGACGGCCATACCGACTTGCTTACATATCGTACCTACCTAATTAACATTTTTATTAACACAAAACAATTAAAGGTTAAAATAATACTTATTATAAAACTTGGTTTTACCACAAAAAAATCGCATTTAGGATGATTAGAAGTACAACAACCCGATTTTTTCTCGTTTAGGCGTTACCGCCTAAAATCTTACGATTTTATACGCAGTGTTTTTGTGTTCGAAAGTCGTATTGGCCACCTAGTTTTACATATAGATATTGGAATTATGACTCGACATGTGAGAAATTTAATATTTCCTAATTTTTTCATAAACAAACCGGTAGTAAACGAATCTAATCCTTATCTCATTCGCCAGAGGCCGCAAATTCTACTGGGAGCATTGCTTCGGGTTCACGATCAATATGATGCTCGGGCTAGTAGCGGTGTTCGCCGTGCCCTCCATCCTGAAGGTGCTGGTCGGCTCCCAGAGGTCAACCTCCGTCTACACGGCGTACAAACGTTACGTGTCCACACAGTTTCACGTTTTTTCTTGGTTCGAGCATGAGCTGAAACCGGGATCTATGTAAGTGTTTGCAACGTGTGAGGAAAGCTCACAGAAAGGGGATTCATCAAAGAGGTTTGACGATATTTTGTTCTGATCAAAACAGTGTTACTCAGAGAGCACTTGTTTTTATGGTTAGTATGGTCGAACGAGCGCCTAGTTAAGAATGACTTTACTTTCTACTTGGTGGGTCCTGACCTCCTCTATAATTGAATGCCATCAGTCCCGATCCCTGGCTTTGCTTCTCCACATGATGAGGTTGCCCATGGCCCTCAGATCTTCATCTCTTTTTCGGTGTCCCGCGCGGTCATTTCTGCTGATATTTCCAGAGGGGTCACTACACTAAGCAACAGTCTCAATTTGTCGGACGAACGTTAATTTAGGTAAAAAAAGTAAGTTATAGCCTGTAGAATCCCACTGCAGGGCAAAGACCTCCTATCACGAATAAGGGTGAGAGGGAGCGGGCCATACTCCACCACGCGGGCTCAGTGCGTGTTGGTGGAGGCAAGTTAGTGGTCACCTTGCTGTCAGAGAATTTTCAAGCCGCCAATAGGCCTCTGACCTGGTTTAACGAATAGTTACAACGCCATCTGACGGAACTATCCGAGACCAACTGCTTAACGTGCCTTCCGAAGCACGGAAACGCTCGAGATGAAATACCACTAAACGGTCACCCATCCAAAGACTGACCGGACCTGACGTTGCTTAACTTCGGTGATCGTTTCCAATACCGAAGCTCCACTACGCCAACGAGCGTGGAATTTAGGTTTACTGTAATTACTAATTACTCAGTAGCAACAGGGATAACACTATCAATTGTCTTACCACAGATCATGGAAGTCTCTCTTCGCGGTCAGAAGTCGTCACTTGCGCGCAGGACTAGCATCAAAACTGAAGGGCGGAGATTTTGTCTCTCAGCGCGATATAGCCCTCACTCAGTTCGGGTTCATTGGGTTCTCAGTGCTCAAGCCTGACAAGTTCGGCGTCGCTCAGGGGAAGGATGGAGATTGGGACGACTATCTGTTCTGTTGGAGGACTATTGGACACATGATTGGGCTTGAAGACAGGTAAAATTATGTCATTGTAACATCTAGTAAGTGTGTTAAGATACTTTGATAATAAATAAATAAATACAACATTGTTGACGAAAGAACACAGAGTGTATTTACAAAAACGTTTCTATTTTTCAACGTTTTTAAACGTTTATAATATTTTTTTTAGTGTCGGAAGAAACTACCCAACCCAACTAACTAACTCCTGAGGAAGGTATTTTGTATCTAATTAACGTCACGCCTTTTTCCTTGAGAGGTAGGCAGAAACCAAAGGCGCGCGATTTACTACGATCCTTACATACCTCTCTTGTCTCATTCCCATCCATACATCTCTTCATACATGCCCGCCGGTTTCGAGTACTCCGCACCTCGCCTTAATTTTACAGATAAATGATTAAGTATAAGTACCGTGTATTTATCTTCATCGGTCTCTCTTTGACAATATTCTAAAAATTCTCACTGCCTATCCACAGGTACAACATATGCCGAAGAACCGTAGAAGAAACCCGTCAAGTCTGTCAATTAATCCTGGATAGAGTCTACATGCCGTGTCTGGAGAATGTTCCTGAACACTTCGAGCACATGTCCAAGGTCATGCTGGACGGCACATGGTTCTCCAACCCGTCGCTGGACTCCCACGCGGTGATGTACTGGACCCGATATGTGGCTGGAGTACCTGGTTATATCTACACCGAGGAAGATAGGATTAAATTGCAGAATAAACTTAAGGAGAAGTTGAAGGGACAATCTGTTACTACTGGTGATTATTCGTTTTCTATCTTACTAAATAACCTGATGACTGCCAAAAAAGTTATAAGAACTCTAACTTCAGGTCCTTGTAGCATAGCACAGCATATGCTCACGACTATATTCCCCGAGGGGGTAGTCGGAGAATTCTGAAATCTCTGAATATCTAAGTTTCACCAGTAGTACCGAAATTCTGTCCAGTGTGACGGGGGGTGAGCCCTTCGCCATTTATAATGGACATGCCTCAAAATTAAAGCATGCAGGTTTCCTTACGATGTTTTCCTAAACCGAAAAGCCAGTGGTGTAACAAATCGTACATAAATTCCGAAAAACGCAGGTCTTTGTACGTCTTATGTACCTAAGTGATATTGGTTTACGAGTACATCATATGAAATTTTTGGCTCTATGTACTGAGAATAAATCAAAAATCGATGAAAATAAGAGGTTACATAGTGATTTTTTATGATTGTTATTTTAATAATTGACAGATCTTGCTGATAATAATGGAATAAGTACCCATGTCATTTAAGTTATTTTGTCAAGATTGAAACCTAAGATTATTTGTATCAATATGTCTGTGTACAATAAAGTGTTAAATAAATAAATAAAGATTGTCGATTCATCTTTACGTCGCGCGTCCCCTCTTAAACGTAATAATTCTCGTTCCAGGCGTGGACTCGCGCGAGCTGATGTCAGAGCCGGCCACCGCCGTCACCGACGATCTCCCGGACAGACCTCCCCGTCTCCTCTACCTCCGAGACTACGACTGCCTAGCCACGGTCCCTGAATACAAACGTCTCACTTTCACCTCCAAATATAAAATGGCAATATCAGCCATCGTTCCTGTGTTATACGCAACCTACATAGGCAAGCTTTACTTCAATTGGGTTTTTAGAATTTCTATCCTGATCTCAAAGTACTTCCCTTACTTAGCGTTCATCAAGTTTGGATTCAAACAGGCGTTCGTAGATATGTTTGTTGAAACTCCTCACGATGATGCCAAACCTAAAACAAATGCTGAGTATTACAATATGAAACCGACGCCTTGGTATTTGTCGTGGATGGAAATTTTTTGGTAATATTTACTGTTATAATGTGTTTTCATAGAAAATGCCTAGAAAAGACTGTAGTTTATTATGCTTTATGGGTAGGTAAAATGCCTTATCATTAGTCATAAGTTATGTCTTTCCAAACTAAGTAGGTTTTATTATTTGTAAAACTGTACTTTTAAAAAAGTATACCCTTATCATGTATAATTTTAATTAATTGACCAAGTTCTGAGGAACTCAGAATTTATATCATAATATTTAGGACAATGTAACTTTTGTTACGGAATTTATATGTATTTTTAAGTTAAGAAATAATGTGCCTAAGCTTTTGCTTTGCCTGGCAAAGATATGTGCCTTATTTAGTAGGTATTTCATATAAATAATAATTACTTATATCTTAAAGGTATATTTATTGGCCAGCATGAATTATTATTATTGTTGTATTATTAGGTATATTATATTAGTATGGATTTTATGGCTTATTTTATGATAGTTTCGTGCACAAAAATATAGGTGATATTATAGTCTAACATGATCGAATTGATATATCTCTGTTTTAGTTTTTAATATTTGGATAGTATGGTAGGGAGATGGTAATCAGCAAAAATACAATAATGTACAGTCAGCAGCAAAGAGATGTATGCACTTTTACTACGTCGTAGTATAAAGATGTATCCACTTTAGTACCTACTACGCGTAGTACTAAAGTGTATACATCTTTTGCATGAGGATGCATACATCTTTTTGCTGCTGACTGTACCCATAATTTAAGATAAATGACAGTTATCTTACACAATCATTTTGTATAAAGATTTAAATTAATTGGAAACCTAATTGATCTTGAAGCGGTACCAGGTAAAATTAATAATAATGTTGGGTTTGCTATTTGTAGTTCGTAGGTAGGTATATTATGAGAAAATGACAAAAACCAGCAAGATAACATAATATTTCAATATTATTTTGGGTCACAGAACAGAGAGCTCGAATTCGCCTTTACTGTGCCTCTGGTGAAGAAGAGTGTAAGTACAACTGGATACAACTCAATTTGTACCCTTCTTCACTAGAGGCACATAGTAAAACCACGACAAATTGCAGTTTGTAGGCGAGTGGGTCTGCTATTTTTTATATTCGTTTTAATTGGAACGTAAAATATAAAGGATATCATGAATCGAAAATGAATAAGTACCTATAGTATCTTTATTTTGTGAATTTAATATGACGAAGACTTTATTCTGACATAATTACCTATAGCTAATATACAGTGAAATAGTATTTATAAGTATTTATAATTTTTTTTTAATAGGTAATTTTTATGTGAATCCAATGTTCCTAAGGAACCTTATTTTAAAAACCGACCAAGTGCGTGTTGGGCCACGCGCAGGGTAGGTTTCCGTAGTTGCCGGTCACTAACGATTTACGGCTAGTAAATTCTAGAAAGTACATTTGATAAAATCGATCTGCGTATCAACATCATCATCATCACAACCTATATATACGTCCCACCTCCCACTGCAGGGCACAGGGCCTACCCTCAGGGAGGGCGTATGGACATTAGTCCACCACGCGTGCCCACTGCGGATTGGTAGACTTCATATACACATCAGAATTCTTCTTCAGCGTATGCAGGTTACCTCACGATTTCGAGTTCCTTCACCGTATAAGAGCAGTCGGTATTACACGTACATAAGTTAGAAAAACTCATTGGTACAGTCAAGAGCAAGTGGAGCTTGACATCACCAGAATAAGCTGAGCTCTGATTTGTATATACGCGTCATACAGTACGCGGCCGGTCCAAAGTGCAAAGTGTAAAGCTTGATGTGCTCTTGACTGTACATGGCATATTGTCCGTGCGGATTCGAACCCGGACCCCATAATTGGGTGTCCATACCTCTCCGCAACGCGCCATCAACGCTCTGCGTATCGAAGGTCCAACATTCTTTCTCGTATTTTGACCCATAATTATGTTCCTCGGGGGAAGTTGTTTTATTTCATGATCTAAATCCAACCATAAAATTTTTCTAGTGTCTAAAAAAGTTGCGGTGTAATTTACGGTTGCTCAATTTTATTTAAATAAAGTGTTCTTCGCGACTTCGTCCGCACAAATTATATAAGTACCAGATTTTAAGTCAGATCATAGGCTATCAAACAAAAAAAGTTTGATCAAAAACAAACAAACAAACAAACAAACAAACAAACACACAAACAAACAGACAGACAAAATTTCTAAAAAAGGTTGATTTCGAGTCAGGGATACCTAAAAACCATATCGTAATCTTTTTTTTGTTATATCTTCAATGTACAGACACACTTCAGTTACAGTTTTATAATAGATTAGATTAGACTAGCTGTGTCCGCGACACAAACTAGTAAGGTAGTATTGATTATTAATAAAAAAAACTGAATCTTAAATACCTAATTTATGTGTTTGTAAACAGAACTTTGTGTCCACTACATTGATATTTGCGGAATTAGTCGGCGATTTTTTTTTTTTTTTTTTTGTCAATCCAATGAAGGTGATTTTAATAATTATAGATAAAAAAGTTATTTCTAATTATTGTAAAACAAATCGCATTTTTTCAGTTAGGGTCGGTCGGTTCCAGGGTTTTTAATATAGTTAATACCTAGGTATTATGTTTTTGAATATTGTGAATTGAAGACAATAAAATAAAGCTTGTTCGACCAGGGATGCGATTTTTGAATCTCATTCGGTGAGCTCAGCAGTTGAAAATGTGAAAATAACTATGGAGATATGCATCTTTCTACTGCTGAGTTGACTTTCAAAAATAGCACTCCTGAAGCATGATTTTTTAAAGTCAAATCAGCAGTAAAAAGATGCGTATCTCCGTAGTTATTTTGACATTTTTAACAGCTGAGCTCACCGAATGAGATTCAAAAATCGCTCTCCAGTCCTACCAGTGTGACTGCGTAGTGACATGGATAAATTTTGTCACTGGTGTTAAAACTAATATTGTTGTTATTAGTCGAATGTGAGCAAACATCTTTTATAGTATTACTTAAGAGTCCTTTTTTATAGTTCAGTGGCGACACACTATTAAAGTTTTCTCAATGAAAACCCATGAAATGAAATAAAAAAGTGCTACTACTCCAACTTTACTACAAAAGTCTAAAGTTATTTGATATAATATTTTTATAGTTTCTAAACATTCTTATCGAAATGTGACCGTATTGTGTTTGTTTTTTAAAATTTGTATGTTTAGACTTTATAAAGTACCCTACCTATTGACCAGGAGTGCGATTTTTGAAAGTCAAATTAGCAGTAGAAAGATGCATTTCTCCATAGTAGTTTTGTCATTTTCAACAGTCTGAGCTCAGCGAATGAGTTTCAAAAATCGCACCCCAGGTCGAATACAAAATTCTCGAAAATTAATCGAAATTAGGTGTTTAGCACCCTTAGATCAAAATAAAATTAATGGAAGGCCTTACGCGAACATTTCAAACCAGAAAAATTGAGGCAAAACAAATGAAAGGTTTACTTCAAATTTGTATGCAAGTGCCCTAGATTTGACAGATAATGGTGCTAGTTTGTATGGACCAAGTGCACCAGTAGTGTGCTTCAACTTACCGCGCTTTAGGCCTATCCATTAATTTTATGTAATCCAACTAAAAACACTGAAACTGATGAAATTTTTATTTTATTTTGATTGCGCTGTTTTTACAAATTCTTACAGCACAGCACGGGATCGTCATGCAGATTTCGCGTAGTCTGTCAATCAAACGGAGACTGGCGCGTAATTGTTTCTCTTTATGTGTTTTGTTTCTCTTATGGTTCGGACACTTTTGAGTGTGGAGCCTACGTCCAGTATGTCAATGAAGGTATGACATAAAAATTGCTTTTAGAAAGACCTTTGTAGTACCTAAGTTGGAAGTTAATAAATAGATTTTTTTTTTAATTTATGCTTTCTGGATTGAGAAATTTATCATAAATTTTGTAATGAGGGGGCGCCACTAAACTGTAAAAGGACTCTTTATATGTAACCCAGGGGATCTTTTTATTTAATTATTTTATATAAAAATTTATTGAAAAATGAATACAGCCTGTGTTTTCGTTAATATCGTTGTTTTATTTTCTAAATAATTTTATTTACTTTATCAAAAAAAGCCTTAGGGTTGAACTACATCGAGCGACAGCACGGCCGCGTGCGATCGCGTTCCGTCTATCTTATATGCTCTCATGGGCGTACCCAGGGGGGGGCAGGGGGGGGGCAGCTGCCCCCCCCTGGAATCGGCCTAACCTGCCTTCCGTACGTGAGAATTCTGGTCAAAGCGACGTCATGTCACTGGCAAATTTCGAGCTCGCTTCGCTCGCTCTGATTTCTGTTCATTATGGCACTGTTATGTCGGCCAAATTCTGGTCCAGTTACGTTGTATTATTCATAAATTTCGAACTCATTTCGCTCGCTCTGGTTTCTATTCTACTATAGCAGCATTGCTTGCTATAGACATGGTAGTCTGTGATGAGAAATTTTGAGATCTCTTCGCTCACTTTGCTCGCTCCAGAATTGGGTGAAAACTCGCTTCGCTCGCTCTAGGTTTTGGATCGTATATCTTTTCATAGTGTAGTTAAATCTTGAGCTTGCTTTTAGGTCGTAAAAAACTCGAGCTCGCTTCGCTCGCTCCAGGATTTAAAACTTATAATACTGATCTCACTATATTGCAGTAAAATCTCGAGCTCGCTTCGCTCGCTTTTGGCTAGACACTCCAGAATTCGTTGAATTGTCGAGCTCGCTTCGCTCGCTCCTGACTAAGATTGTATCACAAAGACTTAGATGCATTGCAGTAAAATCTCGAGCTCACTTAGCTTCGCTCGCTCTAGAATTCAGCGAAATTTCGAACTCGCTTCGCTCGCACTTGATTTTGGATCCTATATGTTTTTATGGTGAAGTAAATTCTCGAGTTTGCTTTGCTCGTTCGAGCTTTTAGGTCGTAAAAAACTCGAGCTCGCTTCGCTCGCTCCAGGATTTAAGACTTATTTCACTGATCTCACTATATTGCAGTAAAATTTCGAGCTTGCTTCGCTCGCTCCAGTATTTAAAACTTATTACACTGATCTCACTATATTGCCTTTAAATCTCGAGCTCGCTTCTGGCTAGACACATTGCAGTAAAATCTCGAGCTCACTTTGCTCGCAAAAGAATTTGGTGAATTGTCGAGCTCGCTTCGCTCGCTCTTGGCTACGATTGTACCACAAAGACCTAGATGCATTGCAGTAAAATCTCGAGCTCACTTAGCTTCGCACACTCCAGAATTCAGTGAAATTTCGAGCTCGCTTCGCTCGCTCTAGGTTTTGGTTCCTATATGTTTTTATGGTGAAGTAAATTCTCGAGTTTGCTTTGCTCGTTCCAGATTTTAGGTCGTCAAAAACTGGAGCTCGCCCAGACTTGCCCCCCCCAAGACCAAAAGCTGGGTACGCCCATGTATGCTCTAGCAAATGTCGTACCTGAGTGACAGAAAAGGATGGAGCGACGGAAAAATGCGATGCGGTGCTGTGTGATGTAGTTCAACCCTAAGGCGGGGTTTCCCAGTTTTTGTTTGTTTTCGAACCTTTTTTGATAACCAACTGTCGCGCGCGATCGCGTTCCGCAAATGACGTTCCTGAGTGACAGAAAAGGATTTCCTGAGCGACGAAAAAATACGTTGCGGTGCTATTAAATGAGGTTCAATCCTTAAACCTAGATCTATTATCGACTGTATTTATACAGGGTCCTTCTTAATATGCTGACACTTTTTAAGGGGATGATCAGATTGTCAAACTGAACAACTTTCTCTATAGCGGCAACATCGAAATCGCAAAAACAACAGCTGTCCCATACATTTGGTTCGAGTTGGTTTTTTATGGGACAGTTGGTTTTTTTTTTTTTCGATATTTCGATGTTGGCCTTATAGAGAAAGTTGTTCAGTTTGACGGTCTGATCATTCCCTTAAAAAAGTGTCAGCATATTATGTATATAACATACATTTCCTGGAATACCTGGAATGCGATTTTTGAATCTCATTCGATGAATTCAGCGGTTGAAAATGTTAAAATTTGTATGGAGATATGCATCTTTCTACTGCTGATTCGACTTCCAAAAATCATAATTCAGGAGTGCGATTTTTTAAAGTCAAATAAGCAGTAGAAAAAATGCATCAGAACGCTTTTGTATGAGATTTAAAAACCGTTCAAGCTCACCAATGACATTCAAAAATCGCACCCCAGGAGTGCGATTTTTGAATCTCATTCGGTGAGCTCAGCTGTAGGAAATGTCAAAATTACTACGGAGATACGCATCTTTTTACTGCTGATTTGACTTTCAAAAATCGCTCTCCTGTAG
Organism: Agonopterix heracliana; assembly: GCA_963693445.1. Taxonomy (NCBI): domain Eukaryota; kingdom Metazoa; phylum Arthropoda; class Insecta; order Lepidoptera; family Depressariidae; genus Agonopterix; species Agonopterix heracliana. The sequence goes on from OY856327.1 coordinate 5,272,024, forward strand.
TATGATTTTTGAAAGTCAACTCAGCAGTAGAAAGATGCATATCTCCATAGTTATTTTGACATTTTCAACTGCTGAGCTCACCGAATGAGATTCAAAAATCGCACTCCTGATCTGAATGTTACACAATTTACACATGCCTACCTACATATCTTAATCTTAACTAAGTATTATAAAACCGTAAAATCATCTTAATCTTAACTACTTACCTATTCAAAAACCGTAAAATCATGAGGAATAAAAAAGTAGCGGTTCACTTCATATAAACTCAAATAACACTCGATAGCGCGATTTAAATGACGTGCAGCGCCATCTATTGACAAAATTGATAGTTTGTTTGTTCGCGCATCACGCAAAAACTACTAAACCGATTTTGATGAACCTTTTTTTGTTTGATAGCTTATGATCTGACTTAAAATCTGGTACATAATTTGTGCGGACGAAGTCGCGGGAAAACACTAGTTATTTCTAAGAATGTAAGTATAGTTATCAAGAGTAATATAATTGTGTAATATACAATAAATGTTATTACTCAGTTTGTTCGTGACAAGCATCTAAATGATTGTCGGATATGAGTCAAACACCTGGTCAAGGACCAACTAGTTCAAGAATGCCGACCGACCTACTTTATAAGAAAAACATAAGTAAGTAGTTTAGTTACCTATTATCTTTATTTTTCCTATTCCTCCTATCTTCTTTGATTAAATCATTGCGGGTTGCGAAGAGTCATCCCCGGGCTCGCTGGACTTCATTTTCTAGTATTGTGAATGGTCACAGGAGAAAGCGGTTGGAATGTGTGGTGGCTAGGTGGTGGTACTAGGGCCGAAAATAAAAATACATAGGCGGGCTGAAATGCTAATTTGGAGAATAGGGTCACTTTTCCGACTGTATACGTATTTATCAGATCCCTTACACCCCACCGACTAAAGTACGAAAGAGACAACTGCAGCTCGGACCGATTTTATGTACAAAAAATCGACGAAATCTGCATTTCGTATTCCCCTGTTTCCTCCTCCAAAACTAAACCGATCGATTATAATAATTCTTTCAAAAATAATATGAGAAAGACTTTGGCTATACGGCTATACGGACGCATGTTTTTTTTTTTTTATATTCATCAAAGTTTACTATACTGCATCCCAAATAAGGACGAAAAGATATTCCGATTCCTGTACAGCTTTCTGGCCAATTCTGATTAGCAAATAAGATTTATTTATGAGAAAGATATACTATCCAACATATCTTGGATGTTACTAAAGCTTTTCTAAGAATAAGTGAGAGGAAGTGTTTCAAATCTCTGTTTCTGTAATTCAAAATGGCCTTAAATTTTCGTTGTTATTTGGAATGGAGTATAGGTGTCTGAAAACGGGCGGTAAAAATGGACATTTTCGAAGGTCCCTAGTTCTTACAGTACCTAATTATAATTAATTAATGCAAAAAAGCAAAACATTCCCTAATCATTTTACTCGAGTAGGTTTGCAGTTTTGTATGGAGCAGCTGAAGTTTTTTTCGCGATTTCGATATTGGTCCCATAGAAAAAGTTGTTCAGTTTGATGGTCTGATCATCCTCTTCAAAAGTGTCAGCATATTAAGTTGGATCCTATACAGGGTAAAATTGATATCATTAGCATCCTTTTAAACTAAGAGTCTACCCATCAAACTGAACAACTTTTACTACGGGAGCAAACCAATCGGAGCAAAAAACAAATCAGCTGTCCCATACATTTGAGTCGTGTAGGCAGCGGCGGCGGGTGCAGTTTAGTATGGGACAGCAGATTTTTTTTTGCTCCGATTGGTTTGCTCTCATAGTAAAAGTTGTTCAGTTTGATAGGTAGACTCTTAGTATAAAGGATGCCTAATGATATCAATTTCACCCTGTATAAAAGTTATAATAATTCCGGTCACATAATCGTGAAACTGTTGTTTGCATCATGTAAATCGCCGGATAATGCAGTTACAACAATAAAATTGCCTAAGACAAGTTTCAAGATCATGGGGGTAAACCATGGGTAAAATCGTTCGTTGCAGTTGTAATGCTAAATACGACACACTTATAAATGGCTAAATAATTATCTTGATTAAAGTTTTTAGATGTTTTTTTTTTATTGTTCACTAACTAATTCTATGGTCTATGGACACCATGTCTGAAAATAAATTATTATTACACTCTACAACAATAAAAACGGGTCACCAACGGGATAATATCTCGGAAAGTAAGAATGATAGCTTATTCACTTAAAAAGTATTTCATTAGACTATTTAATACTTATTAAATTAATTGATAACATTTTTAGTTTTCATTTGTTTGACTTAATTAAAATACATAAATACAAATACGTCAATTCTATCGCAGACCAAAAATTTAAAATTACTATTTTTTTGTCACAGATATAACATTTCCCCATATTTGTGATATGGGGAATATTTTCCCCATATTATAGCAACCAGAAATTTTATTAAGTAATTTAAGAAGTAGTATTAAATTGTCTCTATAATACTTTGTGAGTGGCATTTGTTTTTTATTGGCATTTATTGGCTTTTTATTATAGCAACCAGAAATTTTATTAAGTAATTTAAGAAGTAGTATTAAATTGTCTCTATAATACTTTAGTGTATGTGAGTGATAAAATTACCTCATTAATAGTAAATGTTGAATACTAAAAATTTCATTTTCAAAAAATCATTTAAGTTTTAGCCTTTTTTATTGGCATTTTATTGGCTTTTTTTATTATAGCAACCAGAAATTTTATTAAATAATTTAAGAAGTAGTATTAAATTGTCTCTATAATACTTTGTGTTTAAATAAGCTATTGTTAGTTTCCGAAATATTAAGGTTTATGTTGTTGGTGACCCGTTTTTATTGTTGTCGAGTTTATTATATTTAAAAAAAACAAAGCAAAAACAAAACAAAAACTGACTGAAACTGAAACTGGCTTCAAAACATGCCTAAAGAAAATAACGATTAGTGTCCGACCGAAACTAGTTTTTACAACCGAAACCGAAACCGAATTTCGGCTTCGTTTCTAGTTTCGGCCGAATCCGAAACCGAAACTTTCTTTATACTTTACTTTTCTTTCTTTAATGATTTCTTTTATTTTTTTTTATTTTTATACTATAACTTCCCCACTTTTTAGGTTTTGTTCAATGTAGCTAGTTTCCAATGTGTGTTTTTATGTTCACAGAAGCATGAGAAGCAGTTAATTTTATAAATTTCTTCGTAGTTTTGTTGTTTTGAAATCAATTATTTCTACTGTACCTACATGTAGGTAGGTAGGTACATGGTATGTGTGTAGGTACATCTATCTATGGGGTGAGGTGAGGTATGTTTTAAAAATAATCAGTGAAGTCAGTTTAGAACATCAAATCACGTAGGTAAAAAATTTTTGTATGACCTGTCTTTTTCATATTTAAAATGATTTATAGCAAGAATAGGTATTTGCATACTCGTATTTGTAGACTTGAACAAAAACACTGAATACAGGATGCAAATTTAAATGCATTACAATATTAAAGAAGGTGCTTCAAACTAAACAACACAGAAAACGTGAAAAAAATCTACTGTTCCGTAGAATACGTCAACGGCCACTCGGCCCAAATGTATGTATTTTTTTTCGCCATTTCAACGTTGGTCTCATAGTCAAAGTTGTTCAGTTTGATGGTCTGAAGACACTAAAAACTCTAAAAAGTATGTACCTAACGCATTATAGTTTACACCCTGTAGACTTCACTTGAATAATATAATGTTTACCTGAAAGTAACTGATTGTAATTTTCTTCATTATTACAATACACATACTTAACAATTATGTGTATGTAACACATAATTTTTACGCCTGTCTCCCTTTGGAGTAGGCAGAGATAATTATTGTAGATCAGCCAGACAAATACATATCATTTTCTAAAAACGTTATTTTAATCGAAAACAAAGTTTACTAGATAGACCAATAGGTACCAAAACTTTGCAAAAACTTCAAACACGTTGCATAAAAATACAATAATTGAAATGAAATTCATTCTTTATTAAAAAGTTTAACTTTAATAAATATTACCTGATTGGAAATAATATAACAAAATTGAACATAACCACTTTTTAACAATTCACAATAATTCTACACCACAAAATAAACAGCGCAAGACATAAATAGTCCATAATAGTCACTAATAGTCCATAATAGTCACATAATCTTAAAACTAACCATTTTTTTTTACTAAAATAATACAGAACACAAAAATTACAAATAATACACATGGTACTTACTCATATTCGCAAATATAAATGATGTCTATGTCTAAGTCTAAAACATGTACATTTACTGGTCATTTTCCTAAATGTACAGTTTTTGTCGCTTTAACTGCAACTTAGTTGTATGTTGGTAAACGACATAAACCTACTTATAATACCTACTTAGGTACTACAAGAATGCTACAGTGACTAGTGCGCGCATGTATATGACAAAACGCTACGTGAAGTGTCGTTTTTATTTTGAAGACGCGTTTCTATTTACAAGTGGTATTGCGAGTAGAGCAGTGCTTTCAAAACGTGATATTTATTTATTTATAAAAAGTGTAAGTTTGTTAAAATTTAAATAATTAGTACATTACTGCAGAGGCCAGCAAAAGAGGCATTGATGGACGAAGGTGTAAATGTGGGCCGAGGCAAAGCAGAGGCAAACATACGTAAGTCCATCAATGCCTAGTTGTGGCTAAGGCTTGTATAGTGCTTTTCTCAAACAATGCGCGGAAATTAAAATTAATCAACTTTTCAAAATCAATGACGCACAGCAATCATTTTTCCTGCGTTGAAGCTAGTAACTTATTATTAATCTGTGGTTAAAGTGTCAATTCTTTTTTTTTTTTCATTATAATATAGCTTTCTATTTGCAAACCAGTTCGAAATTTTAATAAAACCTTTGATTAGTTACCTCCTTGGTTGCAAATGTTTCGGAGTAAAATATCGTTCCATTTTTAAATTACATGACAAATATTATATGAGTTTACAGTGTTATTTATTTTGCCGCTATACCTCGACAGATATATATGGATTTTGTACAACTTTTTCCGGCCGCTGCTCGCATTTAGGTATTTCACCACTACAGCAATCGATTTATCGCGAAGAAGGTTGTCAAAATAATGCTCAAATTATCAAACATGTCTGAGAAGACAAGTTAATTATGCTATATCCTAGGGATCATGCTTGATAACTACTAATCTAGCATTATAAAGACAAAGAGTTTCGACTTGAAGGCAATTAATTATTATTATTTCTCAAACATGCTAGGAAATTTGAGCATCATTTTGACAACCTTCTTTGAGATAAATCGAAAATCCAATAGATATGTTGAAGCTTCACTAGTATATTCGATAGGCATGTTGACGCTACACAAATAGGTAAATTCGATAGGTATGCATGCACTAGTCAATTCTCACGTGATATAACGCATTAAGGTGGTTGGAGAGCTGTCAATTTAATAAAAAACGTCACTCGTAGACGGTGTTAATAAAAGTAATGTTTTATATATGGAAAAATAGCTTAGAAAATCTAGTTTGCGCATATCAAATAATATTTACAATTTGTAATATAATTACGAAGATATAAGGGTTTGAAATTTTGTATGAATAATTTCAAAGCGTGATATTTTCGTAATAATATTATAAATTGTAAATATTATTTGATATGCGCAAACTAGATTTTCTAAGCTATTTTTCCATATATAAAACATTACTTTTATTAACACCGTCTACGAGTGTTATACAACAACGTTTTTTATGAAATTGACAGCTCTCCAACCACCTTAACCACAGATTATTAAAGCCCCAACATGGGTTAACTTATTAGTGGTATCGCGGCTAAAGTTTCCTTGGTTTTCAGTTTAGACCAGCAATGTTCTTCATATGGCCAGCATTGACCGTATTACTGGCTGGTCTAGCAACTTGGCTGTGCTGGCGCTGGCGTCACAGACGCATGCTGCATCTGGCTACGCTGATGCCTGGACCCCCGGGCTTGCCTATACTGGGCAATGCTCTAGTCTTCATGGCCCGGCCAGAAGGTACGTAACATTGTAGCTGTAAACAGGCTGTAGATTGAATCTTGCCAGTAAGACGCTGTCGATGTCGCTTTAAGGCGTATCATTCCTGGACCACGACTTTCCATACTAATCGATGCGAACGAGCGCATGGCTCCGGTCAGAATTTAGCTGTTTTCTTTGAAAAATTAGAAGATTTTTTATTAATTTCGAAAAAGTAAGAAAACCACATAATTCTTAATTGTGTTGTTAACAATATATTTACTTAGTAAATTTTCATTTTCTTCCGATTAAAAATGTAAGAGTAAAATGGTTACAACTGAAAAAAAAACGGAGTGACTTTAGATTCCATTTTCTTCGGTTTTCATTAAAATCGATTTCTAGAAAAACCACATCAGTTCTCATACGTGTAGATGGTTCAGTTTATTTTTCAGCTCACTAAGTGCCATAGTTAATGAATAAAATGGTTACAAAGTTATCCTAACCCAGGAGGTAGCCCCTTAATGGCGCGATTCGAGGGTACGAAATTATAATAAAAGGTCTAACAAAATTAGGTGAAACTATTTTAAGGGGATGATCAGGAGTGCGATTTTTGAATCTCATTCAGTGAGTTCAGCAGTTGAAAATGTCTAAATTACTATGGAGATATGCATCTTTCTACTGCTGATTTGACTCTCAAAAATCATGCTTCAGGAGTGCGATTTTTGAAAGTCAAACCAGCAGTAGAAAGATGCATATCTACATAGTAATTTTGACAATTTCAACTGCTGAGCTCACCGAATGAGATTCAAAAATCACACTCCAGAGCATCAAACTGAACAACTTTCACTATGGGACCAATATCAAAATCGATGATATTGGTCCCATACTGAAAGTTGTTCAGTTTGATGGTCTTTGTATTTTTGTAACACCTTGTATTGTCCGTACCTACCTGATTGATGTTCCCGAGTTCACTTCGTCACTATGGCAATGACAGACCGCAATGTGTCATTTTGTGTTGTTTTGTGTGACATGTTGTTTGTTTGAACGAGCTTGTCTATCGCTAGAGTAATATGTCTATGCTTATAATATATTTTAATCTATTATGAATGGTTATGAACTTGCGATCTTGACATTCAATGCCCCTATTTTGCGTAGGTATACTTGGTCATTAAGTTAATTGGTTTATATGTTTAGTTTTTTTTATTTAATTATCTGAAGAATTCTAGCCACCATTGGCTTATAATACCTACATATAATATTTAGAACTTTAGAATCATTAGAAAATTGTTACAAACGATTTAACACTGCAAACTAAAAACCGTCTGTCTAGAATCGAGACTAAGAGACCTTGTTAACGAGCCGGTTTTCCGCCGGGGCTACACACGGTTTTGAACCGTGCCTACGTCCTGTCGTCAGTTATGTATGGGACACTATGAAGGTTTGTTAACGTCTACGTGTGTCTACGTCTGGCGCGCGCCGTGTCTATGTCCGGCGCGCAGTCGAGTGTATGTGTATGTCGTGTATCTATGAGAGCTTGTTGACGAGGCCGGGTGTATACCCGGCGCGGTCCCACCTACCTACGCAAAATGGAAGCATGAACGTGATTTTTTTAATGTACGTACGGACAAAACAATGACAATCGACCGAATGAGCCCGCGGTCCAGCCGGCTAGCCACCGGGTGCAAACCGTACTCGTGAACAAGCTTATCCGGCACCGGCCCGGCGCCGGACCGGACAGAAACCGTCTCGTTAACAAGTGGCCTGAAAATGCAAGACTGGCGATAAACATTTAAAAGTCGATGCCAGAAAATACACCACTAGTTTTTTTATTTTTTAAAAAAATTGTAAGGCTGTATTCAGACAATGAAACTAAACAACTTTCTCTAAGGAACATAGGTCAAAAAATTAAAAAAGTAAAACTGCAAACCTACTCGAGCCGAATGTATGGAACAGCTGATTTTTTCGTGATTTCGATGTTGGTCCCATAGAGAAAGTTCTTCAGTTCGATGGTCTAGACTGCGATTTTTGAATCTCATTCGGTGAGCTCAGCTGTTGAAAATGTCAAAATTACTACGGAGACACGCATCTTTTTACTGCTGAGTTGACTTTCAAAAATCATAATTCAGGAGTGCGATTTTTTAAAGTCAAATAAGCAGTAGAAAGATGCATGAGAATGCTTTTGTATGAGATTTAAAAACCGTTCAAACTCACCGATGACATTCAAAAATCGCATCCCTGATCATACCCTTAAAAATTGGTCAGCGTATTAAAGGAGCCCATTCACAGTAGTCCGTCTTGCAGTCCTACAGCAATATTGGACAGTGAATGGTGTTGTAGTCCTACAAGGCGTCCGATGACCTTGAGCAAAATGTATGAGTAGTCCTACTTGCAGGATAGTGAATGGTGTTGTAGTCCTACATGTAGGACTACTGTGAATGGGCTACTTTAGAAGGACCCTGTATATTGCACTCGTATGTCCACGTAATACCACCTTAGAGGGATCACACACGATGACGCATTGACGGAGCGGCAGACGTCAGTCAGTCAATGAGCGATTTTCTTTTTGTTTTCTAGGGGATCGATAGATGGCGCTACGGTCTGTGCGAAGAAACGTCAACATTTCAAAAAGTGTTTCTTTAAAATTAAGAAAGAGTGATAAGATGGTCAAGAAGATGCCAACGCAACTTTTAATGACATATTTCATTATTTACTAATCATTTTAATCGAAAATTCTAAACTTTTACGCCTCTCATGGCTGTATGGGCTCGATCCCTTGGCATTCCAAAAAAAAGATAGGCACAGTCTTGACAAGATTTTGACAGGATCTCGCGAGCGGCTCTATGGGGCGATAAACATGCCATCTGTCGAGTTTTATAGGAACTAAATTTAAAAAAGAAAAGAAAAACGCTCATTGTGTAGCAAGGAGTTGTATGAAACCGCACGTAGACCATCACCTTGTGTGCTTCTACGTGCGGTTTCTTATCCCGTTCTTATTCCGTTATCAAAATAGCTAGACAAAAGTGGGTGAGGGTACCCCAGTGGGAGGACATTTGCCTTTTGGCAGGTATCTTCAATGTAGTTTGCATAGAAAGTGCAGCCATCTAGTATTACGTTCTGCAAACTAAAAAAAAAAAAGATTTTATGGTCTATGTCAATGTCAAATTGCCAAATTCACAAGATGGCTGCCTATTTGTGTTATGTGCGTGTTGTTTGTAGTTATATTTCAATTTCGTGCCGATTAAGTGATGTTCTGGAGTTTCTGTTGTTCTCTAACCAATATACAGATTACAGAAATAGTAGGGAGACTGAAATTTAACAGGATCGGTGCGGGATTGAACGAAAACTAGCATTCAAAACAATAATATGTATACGTATGAGTAGATATATGTAGGTATGTATAGTATAGGTTTAATAACAGAACGGGAACATAGATGGAGTTAGGTAGCTTTCAATTTGACATAAGGTGGATGCATAATGTTGCCACGAGTGGGTTCTCTTTTCTAATATACTTATATTACTCTTTGGGGTACCCACCCACACCCACTTTAGTCTAGCTGTTCTCTCCCCGATAAATTGTAATAAAAAGTGCAATCATATTGTTTCAGAGCAACTAAACATAATAGCCGGGTTTATAACTAAATACGGTCAGTACGTGAAACTTTGGCTCGGGCCAGAACTCTTGGTGTGCATCACGAACCCAGCTGACATAAGAGTAAGTAATGTTACAGGTCACTAACTACCATTGAGTAATTAATGTATAGTGTGGGGCGCGTGCTGGGAGCGTCAGGCTGCGACGAGCGCCTGGCACAGGCTAAGTGAGTTAGAGCGCGTGCACCCTAATGCGTGTTACAAAACATTACTTCTCGGTAGCTTCTCTAGTTAACATAGTACCTCAATGCTAACTACATGCATTTTTGTGGAAATAACGCTCTAAGAATAGCCAAAGTGTCAAGAAGGAGTGCCATTTTATTATTTATTAATTTTTCAACACCTTGCTCGTAAAGTGCCTCTTAACACTTTCGCTGTTGACGACCTACGTCATGCGGCGACAAATGGGCCGCAGTGCTAAAGAACCCACGTAACGCGTCAGTTCTTTTGCATATCGGCTGTGCTTATGGTTTACCGCGCGAGTCACCGACAACCTTACGTGACGTTACGCTTGCGCGGGTGACCCACGAGATGAGCCACGTTTATCGTTTGAACGTTACTACTGGGCGCACGAACTTCGAGGGGGGTAAAGATCTATTGTATTTTGCCTGTGCTCATGACCTACAGCGTGAGTCACCTTAACCTATGCGAGTGAGCTCACGACGTGAGCCGCATTGGTCGTTTTCACCTTACGACTGTGCAGACGATCATGGTTTTTAGATAGCAGTGAAAGTGTCAAATATTTTTAGGCCCATAATGCAGCTTATAAAACACATCATCATCATTCATCATTTTCAGCCTGTATCTACCCACTGCAGGGCATAAGCCTCCTCCATATTTTGCCATTCTTCTCGGTCCTGTGCCAGTCGCATCCAGGTCTTGCCTGTACTTTTCCAGATGTCGTCAACCCACCTGGCTGCCGGACGACCCACTTCTCTTTTACCTAATCTCGGCCACCACTCTGTTAAGGCTTTACTCCACCTGCCATCATTTCGTCTAGCTACGTGTCCTGCCCACCGCCACTTTAAGCGAGCTATTCGGTCCCCGACGTCCTGAACCTTAGTTCGACGTCGGATCTCGACGTTTGTGACGTGGTCAAGAAGGGTGATGCCTAGCATGGCGCGCTCCATGGCTCTCTGTGCTACTTTCATTTTGTGTACAGTTTTCTTAGTGAGCGTCCATGTTTCGGCACCATATGTCATGGTGGGCAAGACACATTGATTAAAAAGCTTGGTTTTCAAGCATTGTGGCATTTTTCTGTCTCGGAGCACGTCTGCTTTTATTTTACATTACCGCACTGGTGCGGTACCTAATAAGTATCTGCCCGCGTAGTACTAAATCAAAAAAGAAACCGCCCGCCATTTTGACAAATGTTTGTCTAATCCTATTTGCGAATTTTGTTTTCCTCGCGTGTTAAAAAAGTGTTAAAAAACCTCGTATGAAACGCGTGAAAGTTGGTCATTACAGTCTCGGCTGATTACCGTCCTCGCCTTGAGCTTGTAACTCAGCATCGACTGTAATGACCAACTTAGCTCCCTTGAATCATCATAATATAAAAATGTTATATTATGTACCTACAATTTTGCAGCTTGCGTTGAAATCTTTTGTATGAGTAAATTCAGCGCTACGAATTTATCAGTGGGTAACTCTACATTATGTTTCTAAGTCTGAGATTCAGAGACGATTTGTAAGTCATAGTTCGAACTCCCGTATGTCAAAATCCATACATTTCGACCCTACTTAGCTCGAGCTAAGACGGAAAAAATCGTCTCTGAATCTCGGCCTAAGGATGCGTGCACATCAGGGTTGCCAGACATAGAAAATTTTTCCTCGTAGGTACAATAAGCAAGAAAAATCTCGTACTTTGCCTACTAACCTCGTACTGCTCGTACATGAAATCAAAAGTGTGAAAAATCTAAGAATTTGGATTTAATATTGACGTTTCATTTAGAAACAATTTTATTTTGGAAAAAAAAAATATTTTTTCACAAAAAAGCACAAAGGAACAAATCCTTAGACAATTATCTAAATAAGCGCAGCGGGACGAGAATGACGCTTTCCGTCCGGAGGGGAGAAAAAGATAATACCTACAAACATTATAAAAACAAATCCGCAGTGACCAGATAAATTGAAAATCAGCAATGACTACAATGTTTTTTGGAAATGTTCTTTAATTATTTAGAAATAAAAAAATACAATTGAGGGCAGCACAATAGGCTCGGTGTCCCCTTAAGAGAATGACTTCTCGTGTACTTACTTAAATTAAATGTTTTTTTTTTCTAGATGCTACTCACGAGCAATAAAATCAATCAGAAAGGACCACTATATGACTTTATCAAAAATTTCATTGGCCCAGGGATATTAACTGGAGGTAAGAGCATATCACTAGAATGTGCAATAATAATGCGACCAAACCAAACGAACCACTTTGGACCCTGCGTGGACCAGAATCAGGACTGCGATATTTGAATCTCATTCGATGAGCTCAGCAGTTGTAAATGTCAAAATTACTATGGAGATATGCATCTTTCTACTGCTGATATGACTCTCAAAAATCATACTACAGGAGAGCGATTTTTGAGAGTCCAATCCGCAGTAGAAAGATGAGTATGTCCATAGTAATTTTGACATTTTCAACAGCTGAGCTCACCGAATGAGATTCAAAAATCGCTCTCCTAACCATGAAAATTAACAGCTTTCCCTATGGGACCAACATCGAAATCTCTAAAAAAAAAATTAAAAACGTCAGCATATTAAGAAGGGCCCTGTATTGTTACATTTAAATATTTTAGGACCATCATGGCGTAATCACAGAAAGATAGCAAACCCATCGTATAACAAGAAATCGATACAATGCTACGCCGAAGTTTTCAACAAGGAGGCTGAGATTTTAGCTGAGGCTCTCTGCAGAAAGGACCCCAGTCTTACATTTGATGTGTACATTGATGTGGTGGACTGTACAACTCAATGTGTTTGTCGTAAGTACCCTACTATTCAGCCCATAGATTTAGTATACTGCGTTAGATCGGCTACGAATTATCCAAGGCGAGACCAAAAAAACCTGAAAATTTTGAAGAAAAAAAAAACAGATATTCGTTCCATTGACAACTGACGCTAGGTCCATACAGTCTCATAGTGTGTTCGTCTTATAGTATATATTAAATAGATACTCTAAGGTGTTCGTGAATGGTCTCGTCTATCTATCTCGCTCTAACATACGTTAACGATATGCCCTTTCTCTTTCACATTTTCAATCTAACGTAGTATATTATACTAAATCTATGATTCAGCCCACACCTAACTCTTCAACACGTCTAGTATGATTTCTCTACTCGCGCGCGAGACGCCTTAGATAGATAGATAACTCATTTATTTCATCAGAACAACACAGAAAAATCGTGAAAGTGACTTCGCTGCATAGAAAATATCCTGGAGTGCGATTATTGAAAGTCACACGTTCAAATCAGCAGCAGTAGAAAAGTTACAATTAGGTAAAGCTACCGGGATATGCATCATTCGATCATTTTTTTTCTAACGAAACAAAAATAGCACTTCTATCTAGCGCTTTTCGAAGAGCGAAAGCCACGCTTGCCATGGGGGAGACCCGGCGAACAATTATCCGGGCATCTATCTACTATCTATGAAAAGTGGTGGGGATCGACCAGATACCTCCAATTGATCTCCGGGTTCCCCTTATAGTACAAGGATGAAATTTAAGGATCATTATAACGATGCCCTGGTGTTAAAATGAATATGCCGACTTCCTCCGAAGGTCGAATCCTGACGGATGACGTCAACGGCCCGCGGACACTATGATAGATAGGGGTATGGACCTTGAACAATGTCATAGTGGACCCTGGTCAGATTTTGTGGGCGGTGAAAAAAATCCAAAATTGTGAAATCCAAGATGGCTGCCATGGAAATTTCAAACGCCAACGCAGCTTTTAAAGGTTCAGTGAACCGACTGAAAATTTGTATCCGGGGGTTTTCGGGGTCGCTGATTAAGAATATGGAATCATTTAGTTTTTATCTTTAACTTTCAAGAGGGTCGCCATACAAATTTCATAACTTTTGAAATGATGTTACTTTCTCGTCCCTCTATCCCTCAAAGGTTAAGTCCTATGAGGAAAGTGCACAATACTTTTTTGTAGGAAATTGTGTCACAATAAAATTATATCTACAATACTATTCGATACGAATTATAGATTCCGAGAAATAAGCGAAAAACTGAAAAAAGTCCGAAAATTTCATGGTTCGCACATCACTTTGGAAATTGCAAATTTGGCAATTTAATATTGGTTTAGGTCCTAAAAACATATAAAAAAATTCAGAACGACCTGACCTTTTGCAAGCACGGATGTACATCTTGACTGAACTAAAAGGCAGAGTCGCGCGTAAGATCTAAGTAGTGAAATATGAGTGAAATCATGCTAGAGGGTCTGGTGTCTTATCATTTCATGCGTCTATTTTCAGAAACGCTGATGGGATTATCGAAAGGCGAATCTAGAAACGTCAGAAACATGGACGAAATTGTATTAATAACACAGACGTACGTATATTTACAAACTAAACAGACTAACTGACTGAACTGTTTAGGGTAACATTTTAGAGAGCGTCTGCTATTCGTATAATTAGGTACTCTCCTTTTTGAATTCGGATACTGGATTCATAATAATAAGAATGACTACAACACTAGTTTTTAATTAGGTTCTAACCATAGACATATTACTCTACTCGCTAGAGTTTAAGTCTATGGTTCTAACCACATTTTAAGGGTGTATTCCATAGGCCAAGTATTTCGCTTACGCTGATAGACGGAACATCAGTGTAACCGCGTATGAGACAGCGATAATTTCATCCAGTGATACCATAGGAAATCAAACTCCCATAAAAATGGGTAAATGAACTATGATATATTATGTACACACGGCGTGTGTGTACACAAGTGCGATTTTTGAATCTCATTCGGTGAGCTCAGCAGTTGAAAATGTCAAAATTACTTTGGAGAATTGCTTCTTTCTACTGCTGATTTGACTTTCAAAAATCATTAATCATACATAGCGATTTTTGAAAGTCAAATCCACAGTATAAAGATGCACATCTCCATAGTTATTTTGACATTTACAATTGCTGAATTCACCGAATGAGATTCCCGCGCCGCTCGTAGGGTGAATACTTACAGTCCTTTGAGTCTAGTACGATTTCACTACATGTGCGCACCGCGCCTTCGGCTGCTTAGAAAATAACCAGGGCCTCTAGAAAAAGTACTTTCGATTAGCATTAACGACAGTAGAAAAAAAAATAAACGTATGGATTTGACGTATGGTGGAGAAAGATAACGTCAAAATGTTTCGATCGCCAATGTAAAATCCATACATTCTGTCATTTCTACTAGCGTCTACGCCAATAGAAATGTTACCTTGTCTATAGCCCCTGTAGTGCGATTTTTGAAAGACACCCGTAACTCGCTGCAGTAGAAAATGTTAAAATTACTATGGAGATTATGCGTCTTTCTACTGCTGATTTGAACGTGTGACTTTCAAAACTCGCACTGCTGTTCTCGCGCGTTTCAGAGCGTCGCGCTAGCTGCGACAAGTACTTAGTATGGAAAAAATAGAGTCGGCACGCTAGTAGAGAAATCATACTAGACGGGCTGGTACCCATTGAACATAATCCGCCTCCGTGGAACTGCCTCCGTGGTCTAATGGTTAAGATCTTGGGCTCTTGACACGGAGGTCGTGGGTTCGATTCCCACGGGGGGCATATGCTCACGACTATATTCCCCGAGGGGGAGTCAGAGATATTCTAAAATCTCAGAACATCCACGTTTCACCAGTAGTACCGAAACTCTGTCCAGTGTGACGGGGGGTGAGCCCGTCGCCACATATAATGGACAGTGGGTACTATACATGCCTCGAAATTGAAGCATGCCGGTTTCCTCACGATGTTTACCTTCACCGAAAAGCCAGTGGTGTTACAAATCGTACATAAATTCCGAAAAACTCATTGGTACGAGTCGGCTTGGACGGGGATCGAACCATCGCTTCCTGCACGGCAGGCAAGGTTACTCGCCACTGGACCACCACGGCCATTCCCACGGGGGGCACCTAGTGAAATGTCACTTTGTGCGTTTTTCCCCAGTTGGTTAGGACATTGCAGGCTGAGTCACCTGATTGTCTGAAAAGAAATATGATTCCGTGCTTTGGATGGCACGTTAAACTGTTGGTCCCGGCTACTATCTCTGGTGGTAGTAGTCGTTACATAAAAACCACGTCAGAGGCCGTAAGGCGGTTTGAATAAACTCTGACACCAGGGCTTGCAGCCCACTCGATAAGAAGTAGAAGAACATAATAATAGCACATTATGCAATATGCAATTATCAATTTATGTCACCTGTTGTGTCATTATAATAACGAGAATACATTTTAATAAAGTTATTTATTTGTATCAAATCATAAATTATGTTGTTAACTTATAGAACATTATCATATTTTAATGTAAGATGTGATACACACCTTTTCTGGTAAGCTATAGAGGCTCGTATTCTGTACTATAATTGTAAGACCTTGCTAAAACCTACAGTTAAATGTCAAAATCCATACATTTCGACCCTACTTAGCTCGAACTTAATTACATCATCAATTACATTGAACAATTTACAGGGAGCCAACATTTAGTGTATGGTAGGTAACCTAGTTTAAGGTGTACAGAATCAAATGAGATCGAAACCCGAACCTGATTTTTAGTAGGCTTAAGTAGGTAAACTGGTTTTCGCTTCTTGTATGAAAACAATCATCTCGAAAACATTACTAGAACTAAAAAAAGAAAGCAATGCTACCTAACATTATTTAATAAAGAATCTAACCAGCTTTACCGACATTGCCCAATTAGGACAATGCCTTAGGGCCTGTTTCACCACTTCTGGGTAAGTTCTCGTTAGCTTATACGACAGATAGTTTGACATATTTTGTATGAAATAATGTCAAAATATCTGTCGGATAACCTAACAAGAACTTATTCAGAAGTGGCGAAACCGGCCCTTAGTCTTCCAGTTTACAAATAATAAATGACCTATACTCTTTCCTACCTAAACTAGATATACCTACTTTGACTATTATAATTATCTACTTGTACTATCTACCGACATATTGAATTTACCTTTATATACCGTGTTGGAGTGTCACTGTATTCCATTTCTCTTATACGTATATTTTCAATAAACAGATGTTCTTCAAATACGCGAATTTATAGTAGGTGACCAATTGAGTCTGCCAGTTGCGAAGACCCATATATTTTTAAAATATTCGTCGCTTGGAAAACTGAAGAAAAAATACATCACTTAAAAACGCAAAAAAGCTACAACTCCCTACCCTACCTATACGAAAAAATTGGTAAAGTAGTTTTTACGTGATGCTCGAACAAACAAACAAACACACAAAAAATCAAACGAATAGACAAACAGACATAAAAAAAACCTCACTAACTATTCTTTATGATCCAACCTTAGACGATTTATATAGGGACCGCCTCGCCTTAGCATTTCCCTTCTGCCAACGTGCCAGATCAAACAATCTTACGTTTTACATACAATTTTATACCTTATCTATCACTAAACAGCCTTTAATTGCGGAATAATAATTTCGAAACTATAACTGCGTTTGGGGTTCACACGAAACAGTTTTTCATGAATTTTAACATTCAAATTAAAATCTAAAGTAATGGAATAAAGTCCAAAGTTGCGGATTTCATGCTGCCTCAAACATACATACCTCCAAAAAGTGGCAGATAAGTTTGTTAGTAGAATAAATAAATACTCTAAGGGCCTGTTTCACCACTTCTGAATAAGTTCTTGTTAGCTTATCCGACAGATATTTTGACATAATTTCATACAAAATAGTATGTCAAACTATCTGTCGGATAAGCTAACAAGAACTTACCCAGAAGTGGTGAAACAGGCCCAAGGATTCAACTCACATCATGGTATGTTTTACAGGTTAACCTAACTAAAGATGCTGGCACGTTCACAGACACATATATAAATGAGTTCGATGAGACATTCTGCGTGTAGTGAGACAAAGGCATTGCGTAAATTTGTGGCACGCGCCAGCTTTAGTTAACCGACCTCTATTTTTAATGCTGTTTTTTGTTGGAGCTTTTAACCCTGAGGCAATGACAGCTATCCATGGTATGGTATGCTTAACTACGTTTAACTAGCGGTTACAAAACACCTCATGAAACCTCTTCCGGCTTACCCTTGGCACAGCCCTTGGTGTACCTTATTTTCAAGGTGGAAACAGGGTAATTTTAATTTGACATCTGACCACCCTTATTGAGATTACAAATCACAAAATTTAGCTTTAACTTTTAAATTATTGTCTTTAACACTTGCCCGATGAATGAAACTATTAAAATGCGTTTTATTATTAATGTTTCCTGCAATAAAACGTGAATTAATGTTAACATACCCGTGGAATGAAATATTTTCTTTGCAACGTTCAGTGCGGCTCTTGCATCCTAAAACGCTGCACGCTACCATGTTGTTAACTTAAGGTCACCCACTCGCAACAAATTACAATGAATTAAATTATTACGAAATAACTATTCATCGAAATATAGAGCAACAAACATTTTTATGAAATTTTTGTTGACTGACTCCGGCGTCAGACCATAGAGGCTAGAGCAAAAATATGGCTACGTCAATAAGGACAGCAATAAGGTAGCGATCTCCTTTTTTAACTAGAGTTAATTTGTATTATGCATCCCTCATTGAGTAAATGAGACAAAACACGTTCTTCGTTCTATTACTTGCTCTTTCTACGGTGTATTCAGACAATGAAACTAAACAACTTTTCCTAAAGAACATGATGGGTCGAAAAAAAAAATGGAGCTCCCATAGAAAATTGATGTTTTTATCAGCACTTTTGTACGGGAGGTCCAGATTTTTTTTTTATTTGTTGATCCATGTTCCTTAGGAAAACTTGTCCAGTTTCATTGTTTGAATACTTAGATCAAAGTAAAATTAATGGATAGGCCTAAAGTGCGTTAAGTAGAAGCACACAACTAGGGCAATTGGTCCATAGAAACTAGCACAATTGTCTGTCACAACTAGGGCAATTGGGTACAAATTTGAAGTATAACATTCATTTGTTTCGCCCCATTTTGCTGGTTTGAAATGTAAGGCCTAATCCATTAATTTTACTTTGACCTAAATCTGAAAACAATTAAAATAGATATTGATAGTAATTAAAATGTATTGGTGTACCTAGGTATAACTATGAACGTAACGTAACGTAATTAGGATGACCTGTACAGCTATTAGCTTGACACTCGATCTTTTGTACACGTGCAGGCAGGTCGAAAATATTGACCGTCATATTCTATTTAACGACTGTTACCACAATTATCTCGTAAATAAAGACTTGATATTTGATATGACTGTGATAATTATAATGTAAGTAGGTATAATTATTCATGCATAGCATAGCAGCGTGATATACAGGGGTCCTTCTTAATATGCAGACACTTTTTTAAGGGGATGTTCAGACCATCAAACTGAATAACTTTCTCTATGGGACCAACATCGAAATCGCGAAAAAAATCAGCTGTCCCCATTGAATTAGGTCGATGGCTGTCCCATACATTTAGCTCGAGTAGGTTTGTATGGAAGAGCTGATTTCTTTTTCGCGATTTCGATGGTGGTTCCATAGAGAAAGTGGTTCAGTTTAATGGTCTGATCGTCCTCTTAAAAAGTGTCAGCATATTAAGAAGGACCCTATAATTATACGTCCCAATGCTTATTGCTAGACTTCACATGCGCCTCAGAATTTCTTCTTCAGCGTATGCAGGTTTCCTCATGATGTTTTCCTTCACCGTTTGAGAGCAGTCGGTATTACGTGCCTACATAAGTAAGTGCCTACTTAAAATCTGGTATATAATTTATGCGGACGAAGTCGCGGGTTAACTCTAGTACATTATAAGTGGCGACGGGCTCACCCCCGTCACACTGGACAGAGTTTCGGTACAACTGGTGGAACGTGGATGTTCTGAGGTTTCAGAATATCTCTGACTACACCCTCGGGGAATAAAGTCATGAGCATAATGCTATGCTATAAGTAAGAAAAACTCATTGATAAATGGCATGTTGTCCGTGCGGATTTGAACCCGGACATCCATGATTGAGTGTCCATACCTCTCCGCAAAGCGCCACCGACGCTCAACAATATGGCATTACTTTTTTACAGATTATATTCTTTCATGTTCGAGAAAATGACAAAATGGTGGCTCCACATCCCGCTCATCTATTGGCTCACAGGAAGAAAGAAGATGGAGGACGATTACGTAAAGCTAGTGGACGGAATGACCTCAGATATAGTAGCGAAGAGGAAGCGAGCCCTGAAGGTTCTGCCGGAGAGCGATGACGTCATGGGTATCGTGGACAGATATCTGTTGTCCGGGGTGTTGACGGACCAGGAGGTCAAATGGGAGACCTTTACTTTGTTTACCACTGTTAGTTTTCCTGTGTTTTTTCCTTGTTATTTAAAGTGCGCTTGCGTTTGGTTGGGGTCAGTAGCTCCTGACCTCAGCTAATGACCCAAGACTAACATTATCTATTCTTAGTGCTCTCTATTCTTCCAAATTCAGAAATAAAATAGCTTTTTGGTCTTATAGACGAAGTATGAATGCTTAAAAAGAAGACTGAAATTGAAATCATGCGCATTGTAACTATTCGTCACATCACATTGAACAACTTTTACTATAGGAGAAACTCATAGTTTAAAAAAAAATATTTCCTGTTCCATACATTTTAGTCGAGTGGGCAATGCAGTTTTGTATGAAACAGCAGATTTTTTTTACAGTTTCAATTAAGTGTGCTTCCATTATCCATAGTAAAAGTTTTAGTTTCAAATGACCAGGAGGTCTACCATGAGTTTTCACTGTACTTTACTACTGTAGTTACGTCACAAATTTTGTATTGAATTTCGTACAGCGCTCCTAGTGGTTACGTTGAGAACTTATTTCTGTCATACGAATTGGCGACGTAACTACAGTAGTAAAGGGAAAACTCATAGTAGGCCCTCTGTGTCTTATCTTTTCGAGTTTAACTACACTCTGAAAATTATTAAAAACTAATGTACCTATACTCAAGATTTGCATGTTCAACACAGTTTTTGTGAGTTACGCGGTTATTAAATAAGTAGGCTAAAGTTAAATGCGTTTACACACGATGACGCATTGACGCAGCGGCAGACGTCAGTCCGTCATTTGTGAAGCAAGGAATTGTATGAAACCGCACGTAGAAGCACACACGGTGACGCATTGACGCACCGGGTGTGGTTCTATGGACTGACATCTGCCGCTCCGTCAGTGCGTCATCGTGTGTGAACGCACTAATCATTATCGGGTTCTTACCGCGTTCGAAATATCGCGAACTTCAAAATAAATAAAAACGCGGTAAGAACCCGTTTTATAATGATTAACTTTTGCATGTTCAACTTTCAACTGTGATTATACGAGCAACAATTACTTCAATCGTAAAACAAATCATGTATACTTACCTATTTCAGAGTCAAGAAGCAGCAGCAAAGATAGCATCAACCATTTTGCTGTTTCTAGCCCATTTACCCGAATGGCAGGTAAATAAATAGTTATTTGTTATGCTAGGCTGCAAAGTTGTTTTTTGCCGCGAGTACTTATATTGAAACCAGAGCAAGCGAAGGATTCTATGATTGAACCACGAGCGAAGCGAGTGGTTCAAATATAGAATCCGGAGCGTAGCGAAGGTTTCAAAGGTACGAGACGCGTAATAATTTTGCAGCCGAGCGAAACACACAACTTTTCACCTCACAACAGCGAGGAAAATGTTAGGTGCAAGCTCTGAGTTTAGATGTATAGAGCGAACATCGCGCTTTATGACGTTGTCCCATTCTATTGCGGCTATATTACTCTTGCATTTAGTCACTGTCTCACTGCGGTAACGTGTAGCAGTTTGAATGAAAACCAATTGATCAGCATAAAAAATGTCCTGGTGTGTAGTGTGTACTGAGACACTGCGCAAATAATTCAGGAAATGTAAGGAAATGTAAAGGAATAACTTCTCATAGGTAAACAAGATGAATTAATTATTAAAATGCATTTTAAATAAGTATTATTTTAAATGATGTTTTTATCCCACACTGGAAAAATAATTATATGCAAATGCAAATAAGGACAAATCTATACGTGAAAAAGAGAAGACAAGAGATATTGCTACTCAAAGGGATTATATTTAGTTATAATCTCTTTGTTGACACTCAAATAAATTATAGTGAAGGACAAACTTATACGCGAAAAAGAGAAGACAATAATATGCACGAATATATGCATAGTTCGTTATGTTAGCAACATAATCTTTTTGTCTTTCTCGCACGTATGGTTTTACTATCTTTTTATCTGGACTCGAATGGATTCGAATTTTAAAAACTCTTTGCACGCTAGCGGATAAAATGCACTTTTGCACTCAGATTTCGAATGATAAACAGAATCTTTCCGAGCTTGTGAGGTGAAAAACAAATTTAATTTATAATTAAATAAAATGTTTAAGGTGAGTTTTTATGGAAGCGGTATCTGGAGGGGGCGTACCTAGATGAAAAAAAATGTTAGTTAACATAATGTCCTAAAGTGTAACGTTATGGAGATAATTGGGCAAAAATGCAGGGTCCAATTTAATATGCTGACGGTTTAAGAGGCTTATCAGACCATCGAAGAGTTTTTGGCGGGCTTTGGTAGCTGACGTTTGGAGTCCTCATATTTCATCGAATTTTTATTGTTTATAGTGAGTTTTGGTTCGTAAAATTGGTGTTGTTTTGCGTAACAAAGTGTCGTGCAAGTGAACAATATATAGTTCAGTGAAATATGATGGTGCATGGGTCGTAAACAGGAAAAGTGTTCCGTGATTTTAGCGCGGCAAAGCGGTCGGTTCACCTCTTTCCTGTGGACTTCTCTGCTTTTCCTGCGTCTTTCGATTGCCTCCAAAAACTCCAAAGAACCATCAAAACGTCGAATACCAACGTTTTAATGTGAAAACAGAAGAAAATTAAAAATAAATTAAGATTTAGCCAAAAGGTCTAGTAACCAGGCTAGTAAATAAATTGAAAAAAAAAAAAAAAATCAGACCATCGAACTGAAAAACTTTCTCTATTTGACCGAAATCGAAATCACGAAATAAAATGAAACCTGCTGTCCCGGGTCAAGTAGGATTGCAGTTTTGTATGAAAGGCTTTCTTTTCGCGATTTCGAGATTGGTTCCGTAGAGAAAGATGTTTAGTTTGATGGTCTGAATTGGTCTGATCATCCTCTTAAAAAGCCGTCAGCATTATTAAGAAGTAGGTAGCCTATACAGGGTGTTTCATAAGTAACAATACATTTTCAAACTCTTAAAGGGGTTGTTTAGACCGTCAAACTGAACAACTTTCTCTATGGGACCTACATCGAAATTGCGAAAAAAAAAATGTATATCCCATACTTACATATTTTAGCTCTAGTCGATTTGTAGAGTATAGAAAATATTTTTTTTTTCGCGATTTCGATATTGGTCCCATCGTGAAAGTTGTTCAGTTTGATGGTCTACACTACACCACCCCTTAAAGGTTTATTTGTATTTTTGTAACACCTTGTATACATACCGTACCCTGGATGGATCTGGAGTCATGTTGCAAATATATAAGTGCAAAGTGCTCTCCTTTAATCTGTTCTTTACAATACAGACATTTAGATCTTTAGTCTTACCAATCTTACCATAAGCGAAAAAACAACAAAAATGTCAAGACTGGCGACTGTTTCACTTACCCCTGGAAAAGGGTAAAACCCATTGGTAAAACCTGACTAAAACAACAATTCAAAGTTTGATTTTCTAATGTTACCTTGTGTCTCACTGCCTTGTGTAATCAAAAGAAGTTCAATTTTAAAAATTGAATAAAAATTGTTTGTTTATGGATGTGGGGAACGCGTTCCCACCTGACCTTATCGCTTTTTTGGGCTACTTCATTCCAACCATAGCACTAGCAATGTTGTAGCTCTTTTTCTAGCCACTTACTACTACAAAACTATTCCAGGATCGTGTATACAACGAAATAGTGGAAGTCCTCGGTCCCCACGACGGCCACGTGACAGAAGAACAGCTGAAGAAGCTCCACAACTTGGACATGGTGTTCAAAGAGGCTGTCAGATACATGTCAATCGCTGCCTTCATTCAGCGCACTGTCGAAGAAGAGGTTACCGTTAAAAATGGTATGTTTCGTTTTTAGCGTTCCTTACGTACCCAATGGCGACCTATAGGGACCATCAGGGACCCTGATGATGATTTTCCCCGCAACGTCTGCGGCGACGGCGACCCTCATTGGATCCTGGCGTGAACTCGGAGCACTTCGAGACTGCAAGGCTGGCAGCCCTTGATGCCAAACGCCAAGACCAGAATGGGACCCTATTACTAAGCCTACGCTCGCTGTCTGTTCGTCTTTCCGTCCTAAGTGTAAAGGGCTGTATCTTTTGAACCGTAATAGTTAGCGAGTTGAAATTTTAACAGAATATTCGTGATATTATTTACCAAAGATTATTATAGATCTAAACTATTATGAAACTGTAACTGAAGTGTGTTTGTACATTGAAGATATTTACAAAAAAAGATATTTACTGACTCGAAATCAACCTTTTTCTAGAAATGTTGTCTGTCTGTTTGTGTGTTTGTGTGTTTGTTTGTTTGTTTGTTTGTTTGTTTGTTTGTTTGTTCGCGCATCACGCAAAAACTACTGAACCTATTTTGATGAACCTTTTTTTGTTTGATTGCGTATGATCTGACTTAAAATTTGGTATAAAATTTGTACGGACGAAGTCGGCGGTTAACACTAGTAAGATAATATTATTGTGTTATTACCGACCAAAGACGGGAGCAACGTGCGCTAATTGAGCAGAATGGCGTTTCAATGTAAAGAAGCCAACTGAATGAGTTCGATGAAATGCGTCTAGCAGACTTTGACTCTAAGCGCCAAATTACGAAGACCCGGCCAAAGCCAAGTTGTAACCAGCGGAGAGCTTCACTGTTTTACGTGCGATCGGACCCTTAGGTGGAAATTTGGGTTCGCTAGTCACATACGAACACACTCTACAAGGTGAAGTCGGAAGTATAGGGTGTCGCCGTTGACGAATAAGTCAAGGAGGACATCATCAATAAATACAAACATTCAATAAATACAAACTTGGTGTGATTACTGATTATTATAGCACATACTCTAAAGTAAAACACCGAGGGCAGGAAAGTAAGAAAGGTCTCAGATCTCTCAGGGTGGGTGGTGAACAAACATGTGATCTGAGGCTTTCTTATTTACTGCCCGAGGTTAGTATACTATTTTTCTCCTCGACAGAGGTGGAAAGCGGCAACTTTTTTTAGCGCAGCGGGATGAAAATTGACGCTTTCCGTCCGGAGGGGAAAAAAACCTTAAAATAAAGACATTGGAAATAGCTAATTACCTGCAGTCATTTAGATAAAACGCTCAACACCCTCACTATCTTTCTTCCAGGTGCTCTGACCCTTCCAGTGGGTGCGTCCGTAGTGATCCCTATCCACGAGGTGCACAGGGACCCGCGGTACTGGGACGAGCCCCTGAAGGTGGACCCTGGACGGTTTAGCCCCGACAACGCAAAGACACGCGATTCTAACTCCTACATACCGTTCAGTTTGGGCGCTATGGATTGTTTAGGTGAGACATCTTTACCACTATGGAGAAGCTACTTGGGTTCCTCCATTGAAAAAATCTTCCGCCAGGCTAGGTGTGAAGCCCGGGGACCGGCTGTGGTCGAACGATTGTGAGCTGGTCCTTGTATACAGGGTGTAAGGGACCGCCCTTCGCACACTGAAACGGTGAACATGAAACATGAACTTGAACAAATGTATTAACAGTAAGGCTTGGGGCGACAGACGGCATCCGACGCGGTACGTGTATCAACGGCGGATGCTACAGGCTGATGACTTAGCGCCTTAAATCAGACCATCAACCAGACCATCAAATAAATAAATAAAATAAATAAATAACGCTCACAGGCACATTCATTGTAATGATCCCAAGTAAGCTTTTTGGTCCCAATAGTAGGGCTTTTTGTAATGGGAACCATATACAACAACGGCACACACATATAACATCCATGACCGAACCGGGATTCGAACCCAGGACCCTGGTTTGGCAGTCCGGCGTGGTAACCATTACACCAACCGGGTCGTCTCAGATCTCGCCGAGTTCAACAAACATGTGATCTGAGGCTTTCTTATTTACTGCCCGAGGTTAATACCTACACTATTCTTCTCCTCGACGGAGGTGGAAAGTGGCAACTGAAGGACTTCCATGGGTTGACATTGTAGTTTACCTACTATCTATAGCATAGTGTAATACCGACAGGTTTACTCCCAGACTATCCTCTGATGACAAAATAACGCAACCCAGTTTACATTGTTTTGTCGTGCACCTGCTCATATGAATTCTCGTACCCTGTTATATCATGTAAACAATCAAACATAATTTTATCTCTTTTATTTAAGAAAATCAAAATAACGTAACCCTAAAATTCACCCCTATCTTTATAATACTGCCACAACTAAGTACTTAACGTAACCTATGGTTACAGTGTTTTGTAGTGATACGTCTTGAGATGTTAAAGTTAATAATGTAAGTAAAGTAAGTAAGTACAAACGTAATCATAGTTTGAGTGGTTTTGTCCTGGCAGATCGTCGCACGAAACTCTCGCGAGAGTTTCGTGCGACGATCTGCCAGGACAAAACCACTCAAACTACGAGATCTCGTGACAATACGATACGACGTAATATAATAGCAAAAGTACTAATTTCAGCAACAATTTTTTATTCTTGAGCCATTTCAAATTAACGAAGTCACAAAAAGAAAACTTTTTTTTTCAAAGTGTTTATATTGATCATACAAATTAACCACAAGAATTTTCAGAAAAATCGGACCACAAACTAAATAAAAAATTTGTAAATACTTACACAGTAAAAACTTTAAAAGCGTTTTCCTCAACTCAGACATTTTGAGGTTGCGTTGTTTTGTCATCAGAGGGCAGCAGAGTAAAAGTTGTTCAGTTTGATGGGTAGAGGTATGGGGTTTAAGGGCTAATGAAATTTTACCTTACCACCCTGTATAGAAGTATTTGCGCACTGAAATAATGTAGCTCTAAGTTGTTTAGATATAAATTAATAATTTCGAATATACAAAAAATTTATAAAAATAAAATTATCCTAATTTGCAGGTAGAGTATACGCCACATCCCTGATCAGGACCCTCGTGACGCGAGTTCTCCGGCGCGTGCGCCTCGAAGCTGACGGCGCTATCGAGGACCTGGAGCTCCATGTCGCCATCTCTGTCAAGTTCGCGAAGGGATACAACCTGAGAGCGAGACAGAGAGAGACGAACGGTGTCAAGTTAAAGCCTAAGACTTTTGAGTTGTTATGTTAGTGTAGCAGTGCTTAGGGTTTTATCTGTTACTTACTATTACATGGTTTAACAAAGTACCCGTTATACTTAAGGAGGTGCTTCAGACCATCAAACTGAACAACTTTCACTATGGCGCCAACACCAAAAAATTTTGCTGTCGCATACATTTGAGTCGAGTGCCTTCTACTGCAGTTTAGTATGAAACTGCAGATTTTTATTTCGCGCTTTCGAAGTTTGCTCCATTGTGAAAGTTGTTCAGTTTATTGATCTGCGAAGCACCCCCTTAAGTATTACTAGGGTGTTTTGTTACACCCTGTATAGATAGGGTTAGGGAAAATGTAATGTAACAGAAATGGGTACTTAGTTATGTTTAAATTAGTTTAGATCATGTTCAGATCATCAAATTGAACAACTTTCTCTACGGAGCTAAATCGATATTGCGAAAGTGTCCAGTTTCCCGCCGGACCAGAAGTACCATCGGGAAGTACCATCAATGGTACAGTTGGCACTAGGTGGTGCCAGTAGTACCATCAATGGTACAATTGGCACTAGATCGTGCCAGTAGTACCATCAATGGTACAACTGGCACTTAATACTCGTATGACTTAAAGCTGGGTATTCATTTGGCAACATTTGTTTTTGATGTTCTACACCAGCACAGCTAGCATGCCGCAGTGATACAGCGCTATCACACCTTAGCTCTCTTTCTATTTGCGTGCGAACGAACGAGGTAAAAGACGTGATACAGCCGTATCACGTGTTGCATGCTACCAGTGCAGGGGTTTCCAAACTTTTTAGCGTAAGGGCCAAACTGACTTCTTCACTAGGGCCGAGATTCAAAGACGATTTTTTTAGTCTAAGTTCGAACTAAGTAGGGC
Source organism: Agonopterix heracliana (assembly GCA_963693445.1). NCBI lineage: Eukaryota > Metazoa > Arthropoda > Insecta > Lepidoptera > Depressariidae > Agonopterix > Agonopterix heracliana. The sequence continues at coordinate 5,300,022 of OY856327.1, forward strand.
GAAAATGTATGGATTTTGACATACGGGAGTTCGAACTAATTGCGTTCACACACGATGACGCATTGACGGAGCGGCAGACGTCAGTCCGTCATTTGTGAAGCAAGGAGTTGTATAAAACTGCACGTAGAAGCACACACGGTGACGTATTGACGCACCGGGTGTGTATCTATGGACTGACGCATCTGCCGCTCCGTCAGTGCGTCATCGTGTGTGAACGCCACAAGACTAAAAAAACGTCGCTAAATCTCAGTCTAGGTCTCAATGACAGAATACTGTCGCAACCTACAGATGCCACCGTGAAATTTTCACCTAGTTCCAACACCTAACTAGTTCCAATAGTAGTACCTATGTATGTATTCAGTGATTACCAGAATGCAAAAATAGGGATATTTGGCAAAGGAACAAGTTAATCAACGATATTATTATATCATACAAAGGAGAAGGTTCTCAAGGATTCTCAACTCAACACGGACCTGAAAGAAATACGGACCGAGTATTGCACTAAAAAGATGATGAGATCTTATTGATCATAATAATATTATAATTATGTTCCTACCTATCTTTTTTTCTTCACTATGTGAAGTCTATGAAGTCTGTGTTTCACATGTTGTTTCAATAAAAACCGCATATTCAGAGCTTGCAAGCTGTTTTTTTTTAATTTATGTTCCTTCTTCGTACCATTTGACTAATGCCCGCAGGATATTAAGCTCAGGTGAGAAATAGGTATATATCTGATTTGGTAAGACCTCGGACGCATTGTAAGTAGGTATACCTTCAGCATATTTCCTATTTAAAACTATAAATAAAGCTAAATGAGTAGGTAGATACTTTCAAAAGTCGCGGCCTCGCCGTTATATCTTACAAGGGTGTAAGGAAAAGTATCATTATCCTCATTTCGTCTTTTTAAACCACATAGGTACTCTGCCCATCAAACCCATGGACTTGAAAGAAATACGACCGTTGCACTAAAAAGATGTGAAGCATGCAAGGTAATACAATCTCGTTTGTTCTACAAGGGACTGTTTGCTCTAGGCGCAGGTGCTACAACCCGTCACCTTATGTACCGCGTGACAGCACGCACACAAAATAAATGGGTGCTTCACTCATGATTAGACGAGATTACGTCTGGTTCTTATTTTAAGTCTGTGCTCAAACCGAAAATTTTTTATTATAGGAGCAAACCTGTCAGAACGAAAAAAATCTGCTGTTCCATACTAATGGCACAAATGGCCGAAAATCGGCCGAACTTCGGTTCAATTTCGACGCGTTTTTTCGAGAGCGATACGTCACCTACGTCTAATTTTGATGTCTATTGAATTAGGCAAAAATTTAATAAATAATAATTAGAAGACCTAATTTAATTAGCACCCTTTAAGGCCCAATGGTAGGACGAAATACCTTGGAGGGGTCTTTTATTTTTCGTTTTACGACTAGATATATACCATTTACCGAAACTAAAGTCATACCTCAGTATTTTTGGATAGTTTATCTAGTGAAATCATAAACTGAATACACGATTGGAATTTTTTACTTCACTCGATAGAAAATTGTCACAAAGATGACGAATTTTCTTGCATTTTTAAACATTTTTCTCGTTTTAGAAGAACTTAAAATACCTAGTTTCCGATTGTATTTATACTCACATATTCACCATTAGTTTATCTAGTGAAATCATAAAAAAAATCTTTAAAAAGTGCTTTTGTTTATTCTTTTTAATCGAAAATAAGGCACACGCACGCACTTTTCGGAGGGCCGGGCATATCGCGTTTCTCATAGAAAATCTTCGTCGGAACCATGGCCCCTTAATAATAATAAAAAATACTTACCTACAAAAATACCTACAAAATACATAATTATAATACCAGCAACTTCGTCCGCACAAATTATATAGATGTAAGTACCAGATTTCAAGTCAGATCATAAGCTATCAAACAAAAAAAGTTTCATCAAAATCGGTTAAGATTTGAAACTATAGGCGAGCTGTCCCGACCAGGGATGCGATTTTTGAATGTCATCGGTGAGTTTGAACCGTTTTTAAATCTCATACAAAAGCGTTCTCATGCATCTTTCTACTGCTAATTTGACTTTAAAAAATCTCACTCTTGAATTATGATTTTTGGAAGTCAAATCCGCAGTAGAAAGATGCATATCTCCATAGAAAGGCCATTGAACCTCTTTGTATGGGAGGCTGGCATAGTGATGACCACAAATTTTCGGGAATTTCAAAAACGCGGCGCACCCTGAAACCTATGTATATCGATAGAGGATCTATAGACGAACATAAAATGTCATATAACATATAGTCCTAAAGTGCAACGTTTTCGAGATAATCCATGTTAAGTATCTTGTTTAGATAAAAATCCTAACACATTTTCCTCCAATACCAATCTCCGTGGTCCAATGGTTATAAGACTTGGGATCTTGACACGGAGGTCGTAGGTTCGATTCCCATGGGGGACACCTAGTGATATGTCACTTTATGCGTTTTTCCCCAGTTGGTTAGGATAATGCAGGCTGAATCACCTGATTGCCTGAAAAGAAAGATGATTCCGTGCTTCAGATGGCACGATAAGCCGTTGGTCCCAGTTACTATCTCTGGTGGTTATTATTCGTTATATAAAAACAACGTCAGAGGCCGTAAGGCGGTCTGAAAAAACTCTGACACCAGGGCTTGTCCACACGATAAGAAGAAGAAGATGTATGGAATAGAAAATGTTTTTGGCATAAACAAGTTCTATGACACCTTTCTGTAATACCCAGTATGAGAAATATACCGAGGTAGGTGGGTACTTATTGATGATAATTTATTTCGAAAAAAGTTCCTGTATTAATGACAAACATTTATTTCATCTGTGCTGGTATACACGTACACACGGTGACACATCAACCTATACAAAACCAAAATAATAAGCTGGCCGCGCAACGACTCATACGTCATGCAACCTAAACCTGCTCGCGGCCAGCTTATTTTGGTTTTGAACAGCTTGATGTGTCGCTGTGTGTAAGTACAAATACGCCTCACGACGCGCTGCATACTTCGCGGTCAACTTATACTGGCAGTGTAAGAGGCAAAAAAAAAATACTGGCAGTGTGTAGTGCGTCGTCGTGCAGGTTGTATTTGCTATTGTACCTCAACAGATGAAATAAATGTTTGTTTGGGCTATGTCCATATGGAATATATTTTAATCATGTCCTAGTCTATGTTTTTCTTAATTGCAATTACAATTTAATTAAAATAACAAAAAATTGCTGTATTTTTTCACCAAAAAGAGAAAGGTGTAATAGAAAACCTTTATACCTAAGCACGGACTTGACAAAAAAGGCGGACGTAATGTGACACTAAAAAGATGTGAAGCATGAGCATGCAAGGTCCTACATATTCGTTTATTCTACAAGGGACCTACACTCACACAGATGCACCAGTTCTAGGCTTAGGTCCTACAACCCGCCACCATTTTGTACCGCGTCAGCACGCACATAAAAATAAATGGGTGCTTCACTCGTGATTAGACGAGCTGATTACGTCAGGTTTTTTTTTCAGGTCCGTGTACCTAGGTAGGTATCATAAACATCAACCAAGAAGGGGTGGTATCCCGCGGTGCGTCTGGAAGTCCAATGATAGTAGAAAGGGGAAGGCGGGATGAGCTCATGCAGCTCTGGTGCACACTCACCGAAGTACAATCTGTAGAAGACCGACAAGCAGGCTACTCTGCGGCGGCTAGGCTATGAAGCTTGGTTTCCACCAACCAGATTACTGTCGCCAATGAGCCTCTAGTTGATACTTAGCTGAGCCATCCCACATGTGGCAGCAATATTTCATACACACACGATCGGACCTGAGCTTTATACAACATTAAGAGCTGTCCAGGAGTGAAGTACCGCTTCACCTTGTTTAAGATGTCCAGCTTTTTGGCTGCACTTTGAGCCTTAGACTCGATGTCAGCGCCGAAGTTGAGTTTCGTAGTCAACCCATGCTCAGAAGCTCAAGACTGTCGGAAACAGGAACAGATTTACCTACCCCGGAAAGTAGGAGCCAGAATCCTTTTGGCGGTGAACAGACAAGCCTGTGTTTTGGTGGCGTTGAAGTTGACTAGATTATTGTCACCCCACTGGGAGACAAGACTTAAAGTCAAGTTTGTCCGCTCCACCATGGCTTCCCTCTGCGAACGTATTTCATCCCCACCGGCCCCAACGCCGGATAGATATCTCTCTGTGACAGTATTGTCATCTGCATACCCAACAATACCTGACACAAAGAGGTCAGTGATGTGTAGCAGGAAAAGTCTCGCAGTGAGAACAGACCCCTGAAGAACCCCAGCATCAATTGCCATGAGGTCTTCCGATCTCTGAGCAGCTGTCAATGACAACTCTAATCGACAGTTCACTCAAGAAATCAGATATCCAGCTGCAGAGATCAGCAGGGATGCCATAAGCAGGAAGCTTGCTCAGCAATCTAGCGTGCCATACCCTGTCAAAGGCCTTCGCGATGTCAAGTTACACAACTAGTGCTTCGCTGTGTTTCTCGATGGCCTCGCCCCACCAGTGCGTGACATACATCAATTATTAATTTAATTAAATAGACTATGTATTACTGTTTAAATAACCTTAGCGTAAGAATTTATATTGTAATAGTATTAAGTCGTGTTATGCTGTAGAGTTTCTGGCCGCATCTTCTCTACAGCGACAACACGTTCCGAAGCGGTGGTAACTTAAAAAAGAATTGACGTTTAATAAGTGTGCTTTATGGTCCACAAGTCTCTCGTGAACAACGTGGAGAAGATCGAAAGTGTATCGAATAGGGTGGTGTACCTTATACTCAGAATAACCAAACGGTATTCGTTGAAGGTTATACAGGTATACGCCCCGACCTCAGACGACAAATACGATGACGATGTAGAAACTATGTATGAGGATATCTCTAAAGCCATACATAGTTCTAAAACACACTTCACGGTTGTCATGGGAGACTTCAACGCGAAACTGGGCAAACGAGATGGTGAAGAGCTGCGAGTGGGACAATTTGGAGTTGGACGACGAAACAAACGGGGCCAACTACTGGCCGGCTTTATGGAGAAGGAGGGATTCTTTATGATGAACTCCTTCTTTAAGAAGCGGGAACACAGGAAGTGGACCTGGTTGAGCCCGACCGGTACACGAAATGAGATAGACTTCATCATGTCGACGAAGAGGCAAATATTCAATGATGTCTCTGTGCTAAACGCGTTTAAAACCGGAAGCGATCACCGTATGGTAAGAGGCACATTGAATCTCAATATCAAGCTTGAAAGATCTCGACTGATGAAGTCTACGCTCCGTCCAGTACCGATCCAAATCCAGAACCCCAGTAGCTTTCAGCTCGAACTTCAAAATCGTTTTGATTGCCTAGGGAGTAGCGTGGACGATTTCAATGATGGGTTTGTGGAAACTGTCCATGCGGTCGGTTCCAAGTTCTTCAAGACTCGTCGCACAAACAGAACCAAGAGAATCTCAGACACTACTCTTAAGCTCATGGAGGAAAGGCGCGAGATGATTCTGCAGTCTTCAGATGATGCGAATAGGTACCGGCAGCTCAATAGGCAGATTTCAAAGTCCGTAACTTGCGACCTGCGTCGGTTTAACACCGAGCGTATTAGGGAGGCTATAGAGCGGAACAAAGGCTCCAAAGTCTTTGCAAAGGATCTGTCTATTGGGCAAAGCCAGCTATCAAAGCTGAAGACTGAGGATGGCAGAATCGTATCGTCGAAGCCTGAGCTTCTGAGAGAGGTTGAGAAATTCTATGGACAGTTATACACGTCAACACGGAGACCCGCTACAAATCAGGCTAACGACCCAAGAGCTAGATTGACCCGGCACTATACGGAAGATATTCCGGACATCAGCCTGTACGAGATTAGTATGGCTCTCAAACAGCTTAAGAACAACAAGGCACCGGGTGATGATGGTATTACGGCCGAGCTTCTGAAGGTGGGTGGAAAACCGGTCCTGAAGGCCCTACAGAAGCTGTTCGATTCCGTCATACTCGAGGGAAATACGCCGCAGGCATGGAATAGAAGTCTGCTGGTGCTCTTCTTCAAAAAGGGAGATAATGCCCTGCTGAAGAACTATAGGCCCATCTCTCTTCTTAGCCATGTCTACAAGCTGTTTTCGAGAGTCATTACGAACCGTCTCGCGCGCAGGTTCGACGACTTCCAGCCTCCCGAACAGGCCGGCTTTCGAAGGGGCTTTAGCACCGTGGACCACATACATACGCTCCGGCAGGTTATACAGAAGACCGAAGAGTATAACCTGCCCCTTTGCTTGGCGTACGTGGACTACGAGAAAGCCTTTGATTCGATTGAGACTTGGGCTGTACTGCAGTCTCTTCAGCGATGCCAAGTAGACTACCGGTACATCGAGGTGCTGAAATGCTTGTACAAAAACGCCACTATGTCAGTCCGACTACAGGACCAGAACTCGAAACCTATCCTACTCCAGCGAGGTGTGAGGCAGGGAGACGTTATATCTCCGAAACTGTTCACCGCTGCACTAGAAGATGTTTTCAAGGTTCTGGACTTTAAAGAGCTAGGCATAAACATAAACGGCGAGTACATAAGTCACCTTCGGTTTGCCGATGATATAGTCATCATGGCGGAGACTATGGAAGAGCTCAGTCGAATGCTCGATGATCTTAGCAGAGCCTCCGAACGAGTTGGTCTGAAGATGAACATGGACAAGACAAAGATCATGTCTAATGTCCATGTTAAACCCACTCCTGTAACGATTGGAAACTCTGCGCTCGAAGTTGTTGACAAATTATGTTTACCTGGGACAAACTATTCAGTTAGGTAGGTCCAACTTTGAGAAAAAGATCAACCGTCGAATCCAACTCGGCTGGGCAGCGTTCGGGAAGCTACGTAGTATCTTGACGTCCCAAATACCGCAGTGTCTTAAAACGAAAGTCTTCGATCAGTGTGTGTTGCCAGTGATGACATATGGAACAGAGACGTGGTCGCTCACTCAAGGCCTCATAAAAAGGCTGAAAGTCACCCAAAGGGCAATGGAGAGGGCTATGCTCGGAGTTTCCCTGCGAGATCGGATCAGAAATGAAGAAATCCGCAGAAGAACCAGAGTAGCTGACATAGCCCAAAGAATTGCTAAACTAAAGTGGCAGTGGGCGGGGCACATTGCTCGCAGAACCGATGGCCGATGGGGCCGGAAGGTTCTCGAGTGGCGGCCGCGTACCGGAAAGCGCAGCGTGGGTAGGCCCCCCACACGGTGGACCGACGACCTGGTGAAGGCGGCGGGAAACCGTTGGATGAGGGCGGCGCAGGACCGGTCGTTATGGCGATCCTTGGGGGAGGCCTATGTCCAGCAGTGGACGTCCATCGGCTGAGATGATGATGATGATGATGATGAAGTGTGCTTCAGGCTCCTATACTGAATAAATTATTTTGAGTTTGAGTTTGACATAAGAAGATCCCCAGTCGATCGCCCCCGGCGAAAGCCATATTGACGATCACTGTGTAGATCATTATCTTCTAGGTATGTCCGCAACTTACTGTTAAGTAGGTACTCTTTCCATTACTTTACAGAGAATGGAAGTGATGGCTATAGGTCGGTAGTTTCAGGGGTCGGAACGAATGCCCTTCTTCGGAATCGTTATTGTTCTGAGAGAGAGGCGACACAGGCGTGTTAAAACAGGAGACAACTCAGGCGCATAATGTCTCAGCACTCTTGCAGGTATTCCATCAGGACCACTGGCCTTATTCACATGCAGGCTACGCCATGCTTTGCGGACCTCTTTCGTATTTATTGTCATCTCCGGCATGTGTGGCTGTTTGGCACGAGCGTCCAAACGTGAATTGCTTCTAAACAGAGAAGCAAATAAATTCGCTTTCTCAGTCAGCAACCCACCAGGTTTCTGCATGGGAGGCAAAGGGCCCATAAGGTTTCTGCATGGGAGGCAAAGGGGGACGGTAGAAATTGTATTCGACCGATTTTGAAAGGGACCAGAACTGTTTACTACCAGAAGGGTAGGATGCCAGTCTGTGCAAAGACCGATACTGAGTGCTTGTCTGGATCTGATGTCAGCAGAAGGTCCAAACAATTGGGCGTATGGCCATCGACATCCGTTACCCGCGTTGCTTGATTCACCAGCTGGGTGATATCTAGCGATAACGCAAACTTGCGCGTCTCTCTGCCAGCATGGTTAGTTTTCTGGAACAGGAACAGCCACTCGCTGTGGTGGGCATTTAAGTCCCCCAGAAAAATAAGCTCCGCTCCGCCGAGATACGCTCCTCAGATACCCAGATGGACCTCTTGGGCTCGACTGACTGATGGGAAACTCACTTGTAGACTGCAGGGACGTCCGAACCCCCCTGCAATGGCCACCGGGTCCTGCCTTCCAGTCGCCAAGGCTGCAGTGGGGCAGCCTTTCACACGTGGCGAGCGCACTACTTGGGCCCCCTACTAACTGCGGTCGGCCCACGACTGTCACCGTGCTTTGGATCCCGCTACCCTCCAGAATGAGTTTCCCGGTACAGTGTTGCTCAGAGGCCAAGACCGATTCCGAACAGCACAGCTGACTTTCTCCCATTCCCCAATGGCACTGGCACTCCTGCACACCGACGGAATGCAGCAAGCTGTTTGGCGCAAGACTCCAGCAGGAGGGTGGGCGCGAGCCAGGCGGCTCCTTGCGGAGCCTAGTACCGCTGTGGGGGATCGTTCAGCCGTCACCACAAACTTGGTAGTCTGTGGTGGCGGCGTTGTCCGGGGTGGACCGCTAGGAGGTAGATCCTTAACCACCCCAAACGTCCACCACCTACGACCCACTGCTGGGCACAGGCCTACCCTCATGGAGGGTGTATGTACGATAGTCCACCACGCGTGCACAATGCGGTGCGGTAGACCTCATATACGCATCGGAATTTCTTTTTCATCGTATGCTGGTTTCCTCAAAATGTTTTCCTTTGCCGTTTGAGAGCCGTTGATGTTACGTAGGTACATAAGTCAAAAAAACTCTTTGGTAGGTAGTGCGAATTCAGACCTGGACCTCAAGATTGAATTCCATAGCTCTCTGCAACTCGCTAACGACGGAGCGTTGCGACTCTATTGATATATGATTGCATCTTATAGGTAATTGGGGGGGGGGGGGGGGGGATGTGTTAGGATTTTATACAAGATGTAAGTGACAGCCTAGCAAATACTGAAACGGTAAACTCAGACCATCAAACTGAACAACTTTCACTATGGAGCCTAACTCAGGAAACGCAAAAAAAAATCTGGTGTCCCATACATTTTAGTCAGGTAGGTATAACAGTTTTGTATGGGACCGCTGATTTTTTTTCGCGTATAGTATAGGTACAAGGTGTTACAAAAATACAAATAAACATTCAAGGGTGTGGTTTAGACCATCAAACTGAATAACTTTCACTATAAGACCAATATCGAAATCACGAAAAAAAAAATGTATGTTCCATACTCTACAAATCGACTCTAGCTAAAATATAATATATGGGATATCAGTTTTTTTTTCGCGATTTCGATGTTGGTCCCATAGTGAAAGTTGTTCAGTTTCATGGTCTAAACAACCCCCTTAAGAGTTTTAAATATTTATTTTTACCCTGTATACACAAGATCTTTAACATGCATTATCTCGAAAACGATGCACTTTGGGACTATATATTATAGGACATTTTATGTTTGTCTATACATCCTCTATCGATATACGTAGGTTTCAGGGTGCGCCGCATTTTTGAAAAATTTCCGAAATTCCTGCAAAATTATGGTTACCACTATGCCAAAATGTTCAAAGCCCTTTGTCATTTTCAACAGCTGAGCTCACCGAATGAGATTCAAAAATCGCACTCCTGGAGTTGAAAATGTCAAAATAACTATGGAGATATGCATCTTTCTACTGCTGAGTTGACTTTCAAAACTCATACTACAGGAGAGCGATTTCTGAAAATCAAATCAGCAGTAAAAAGATGCGTATCTCCGTAGTAATTTTGACATTTTCAACAGATGAGCTCACCGAATGACATTCAAAAATCGCACTCCAGAGCGTTCTAGCCTTGTACAGGGCGTTAGGGTAATTAGTTCCATTACTGTAAGGGGTGATTGTACCCATGATACTGAACAACTCTCCCTAAGAAACCTATAGGAAATTCAATTTTTTTTTCGGATTTTCGTTCAGACATTTGATCAGCTGATTGCATTTAGTATGAAAAGTGCAAAAATTTTTTGGACAATTTCCTAATAGGTTTCTTAGGGAAAGTTGATCAGTATCATGGGTACAATCACCCCTTAAATTAATGCAACTGTTTACCCTATTACCCTGTATACTTTCAAAAGTCGCGGCGAGGCGAACCAGCATTTCTATTCCGTGTAAACCATAAACTGGAAACACGGAAGCGAGATGTTAAATTTACCAAGCAAATTTAAACCTTAGAACTTTACGGCTAGATGTCAAATTAGCGAGGCCGATTTTACATCTGACTTTCGAGTTCACGTTCGAGTTTCGATATTGAGCTTTATAGAATAGCGTAACAGAAAACAAGCTTCATACAAGCGGGGCGCCCTGCCCACTCCGGAGTGAACCTCGCACCGTCGTCGCTAGACCCGTATAAAATATAGGTAACTATTATGTATACAAATAAACGCAAAACTAGCAAATAGTTTGTTTCGAATCGAGAGCAGAATCGAAGCTTTCAACATGCTTTCAACATTTGTTTGTGTAATTTACAATTGACTGAACTTCGATGTCAGCCCACCCTGACCCGGTCACACTCATCCTACTTAGAGCTGACACATACGATGACGCTCTGACGGAGCAGCAGACGTCAGTCCGTCATTTGCGATTGCGGATTGACTTGCTTGACGGACTGACGTCTGCCGCTCCGTCAGTGCGCCATCGTGTGTGATCCCAATTGCCTAACTATCAAAACAAGATTTTTAAAATGTATCCACGAGCATGCACTGTTTAAGGTGCGTTGGGGTAAGATAGTGAATGGGGTAAGAACGTATATGTTTAAGGCCAGGTTATCCCAGTGCAAGCATCTCTTTCTTGCAAGCATAAGTTTGCAATTAGGCATCCCGCTCCAATTGAAAGCAGGATCGCAAAAAAACGTGTTTTTCATCAATATCTTTGCTCATGGGTGTTTCTAAGCTCAAAATTCTACGGAGTTCACTAGAAATATTTAATGTATTTAGTTAAGTAAGTACAAGAATAAAAAGTTAAATATCAGCAGTTTAATCATAGTACCTATTGAAAAAACATAACAAAAAGGGGTAACTTTGGGATTTTTTTCTATCTATTAAACTTAATCTAATCGTGTAATTGAGAACGGTCGCCTATCAGCCAGATCCTTAAATAAGACATAATTGGTTTTCAGACTTTAAAACACAGTTTAAAACACTTTCGTTCGTGTTCAAAAAACGGCCTCGACGGGATAACAGCGTCTTAAGATTTTTTCGCGGGATTACTGCAGTTGCGGTTGTAAGAAGCTTGTCTTCTGTTTGATACCTATTCATGTTCTAAAGCGTTACGAATTTTTTGTGTTTTTAATAAATTATAAATGCAATAGTCGTTTATCTTTTCACTGCACGTATAATCTGGATACCTAATTTTTTTGTTTATTTGAGATGTTTGTTAATGGCGACTTTAGCCTCGAGTCGACGTAATAAATGGTGTTTACTTGGAATTTTCTTCATACAAAACTGCAGTAGGAACCTATACAGGATGTAAAGAAAATTATCACTAACCTTTAAACCACCTCTCTTCCCATCGAAATGAACAACTTTTTTTTTTTATTTATAACTAGTGTTTTCCCGCGACTTCGTCCGCACAAATTATATACCAGATTTTAAGTCAGATCATAAGCTATCAAACAAAAAAAGTTTCATCAAAATCGGTTCAGTAGTTTTTGCGTGATGCGCGATCAAACAAACAAACAAACACACAAACAAACACACAAACAAACAGACAAACAGACAGACAAAATTTCTAAAAAAGGTTGATTTCGAGTCGGGGATATTTAAAAACCATATCGTAATTTTTTTTTTGTAAATATCTTCAATGTACAGACACAGTTCAGTTACAGTTTTATAATAGTTAAGATTAATGGCTTTTTGCTTGTGCGTAGCACCGCATTTCCGCCAGTGTCAAGTGTAATTTATGGGGGTATCTATCCCAATCTCAGGGATTGTTTTTGTTCATGAACAAGAAGAGATTGAGGATTGCGGAGCCTCGTGGCAGGCAAAAACGAGACGTATGCTCGGGTCAATTCCTGCAACGTGACTCCTGAACAACTTTTACTAAGGGAGAAAACCTGTCAGCGCAAAAAAAAGTCAGCTGTCGGTTCAAATATAATAATATGAGACAGTAGATTACTTTTTTGTTCTGACAGGTTTGCTCCTTAGATCAAAATTAAAATAAATGGATAGGCCTAAAGCGCGATAATTTGAAGCATACTACTGCGGGGCTAGTACGCCAACCCGCGATAGCGTGATATAGCGCTATCACGCTTCCGCTCTCTTTCTATTTGCACGCGACAGAACGAGATAAAAGACTAAATTTGACAGATGGATGTGTTAAATGTCGCTATCGCGGGTTGGCGCACTAGCCCCGCTGGTGCATGCGGCCGTGCTGTCGCGCACAATCGCGTTCCGTCTATCTTAGGGTTGAACTACACCACGCAGCATAGCATTGCATTTTTCCGTTGCTCCATCCTTTTCTGTCACTCAGGAACGTCATTTGCTAGAGCATATAAGATAGACGGAACGCGATCGCACGCAGCGTGCTGTGTGGTATAGTTCAACCCTTATAATGCTCTAGCAAATGAGGTTCCTGAGTGACCGAAAAGGATGGAGCGACGGAAAAATGCGATGCGGTGCTATTAAATGAGGTCTAGTATTTGGTTTAAAGGTTAATGATACTTTTCCTTACACCCTGTATTATAGTCTAGTCGGTAGTCTGAAATGTATCTTAATTCCATAATTGCTTGAAAATACAATTTTAATTCAATTTTGGTCAGCATTGGGATTTTTGTCACTAAATCTATTAGAACTTAAATCCTACATAGCATTGCTTCGATGCACCCTAGTAATGAAAGTGATATTTTTTATAGTATTTTAAAAGGTTATCTAAAAACATCGGCCGCTAAAAAAAATGGAATTTTTCTCCATACAACTTTACGCATATACTCATTTTATTTTTTATAAAACATCCTTTACTTACAGCATGTGTTTTTATTACGGCATTACGTTTTCCTCCGGACAGTACGTAACGGGTAACGCAAGTGACTCCATGTTCTAAATACAAAATCGTGATATTAAGCAAGTTATATAATCCGGAGAAAATATATAAGTTGAGGCAAAAAAAAAAATATTTTTTTAGAGTTAAAGGTAAGATTTTGATTACTAAAGAAGATATTAGCAATGAGACCGTCTTATTTGTACGATTTTTGGTGTAGGTAAATACCTACATTGTTTTAGTATCGTGCTTTTAGGAATTAGTATAGAACCCTATTTTTAACTACTTAAATAACTTTAAGGGTGTGTTCAGGCAATAAAACTTAACAACACATAGTTCGAAGAAAAAGAGAACATTTTTGGACCTCCCATGCAAAAGTGCGGAGCAGTCGATCGATTTTCTATATGAGGGTCTAACAAATTTAAAAAATCTGGAAAGTGGTTTTAGTTTCATATCTGAAAACACCCTTAACATTCTTTTAAAGCTAAAAATAGTGTGTTAGGTTAGGTTAGTCCATAATACTAATCTAATCTAAACTATTATAAAACTGTAACTGAAGTGTTTCTGTACATTGAAGATATTTACAAAAAAAGATTACGATAATATGGTTTTTAGGTATCCCTGACTCGAAATCAACCTTTTTTATTTAGAAATTTTGTTTGTATGTTTGTTTGTTCGCGCATCGTTGATAAAACTTTTTTTGTTTGATAGCTTATGATCAATAAACGAATAATGTTAGACAGTTTTCAAAGGGGTTTTTGTGTTTGTGTATCTTTATTCTTTTCTCATTAATATAATGTGTTTTTGTGATGAATAAGTACTTTTTGTAACCACGTCATTTATGATTTTATAATGAAAACCGTATCGAAATAGGTTTATAAAAAATTAAAAATACACAGCAGGGTGAACAGTTTTCCTACCTCAGCAAAAGTTGATACTTTGGCTTACGTTACGCTTTTTTTCTTCTCTAAGGGACCACCAACAAAATAGCGAAAAAAAATCTGCTGTCCAATACATTTGGCTCATGAAGGTTTGTTTTTTTGTATGGAACACCTGTTTTTTTCAAGATTTCGATGTTGGTACCATAGAGAAAGATGTTCAGTTTGACGGCCAGGAGTGCGATTTTTGAATCTCATTCGGTGAGCTCAGCAGTTGAAAATGTCAAAATTACTATGGAGATATCCATCTTTCTACTGCTGATTTAACATTCAAAAATTATACTACAGGAGAGAGATTTTTGAGAGTCAAATCCGCAGTAGAAAGATGCGTATCTCCATAGTAATTTTGACATTTTCAACAGCTGAGCTCACCGAATGAGATTCAAAAATCGCACTCCTGATCATCCCCTTAAAAAGTGTCAGAATATTAAAAGAAGGGTGGGTGTAAAAGATTTTGTTTGATCTTCAAAAAAAATTTTTGCAAAACGTAATTGTGACCATAATTATTTTTAGGGTTCCGTACCCAAAGGGTGAAAACGTTACCCTATTACTAAGCCTACGTTTTTCGTCTATCCATCCGTCCGTCCTACCTATTTAGGGCTGTAACTTTTGAACCCTAATAGCTACATAGTTGAAATTTTCACCAAATATGCGTTATCACGGCGATTTTGTTAACAAATAATAAAAATGACAAATACTTCAAAATTAAGGGAGGTTCTCAACAAGAAACTAGTTTTTATCAACGTTTTTTCTTCTCGCTCTATCGTAAAAACGGTAACACACACAAGCGTCAAACTTAGTATTATTATAGAGCAAACTCTACAGTATAACAACAATTAATAAAAACCGGCCAAGTGTGAGTCGGTCGCGCGCAAATGGTCGCGGAGAAAATTTTTTTTTTCTTCTAAGTTAAATAATGTGTTGTGTGGTGGTGTGGTTACGGAACCCTCGGTGCGTGAGGAGCCCGACTCGCACTTGACCGTTTTTTTTTTAATAAGCTTGATGCTCGGTTTAGGATCAATTAAACAGAAACAGTAGATTTAACCGTACGGTAGTTAAACATTGCACATGACAGGACTATTATTATAATTATGTCACGTAATTTGTTTCTGATGTACCTATACTATTAGTTGTATAGTCAGTCGAAATAATAATAAAATTATGTTGATTGTTGATATAACCTGGTATACCTACATGTGTATCTCGTAGCATGGGTTTCTGTCACCCGAGGCACATACCGATTTTGCCACCCACATTATCTTAACAGGGTGTAACAAAACTAACACCTAGAGCGCGCTCCATACAAACGTACTATGGTGATATTTTCAATACTATAACCAATTAAAGTCAATCAAAATTTGCAGAAACAATCTAGAAACAAATTTCTATGCTTTTATGGAGTCAGATTTTCGTTAAAATGTATAGTTTTAAAGTTACAGTGCCTCAAAGATTTCCATACAAATCTTAAATTAATCCTAGCATTGAAACTGTATATTTTAATGAAAATCTGACTCCATACAAGCATAGAGATTTGTTTCTAGATTGTTTCTGCAAAATTTCATTGACTTTAATTGGTTAGTATTGAAAATATCACCATAGTACGTTTGTATGGAGCGCGCTCCGATTTATATCCTCTTAAGGGGGTGCTTCAGCTCATACAAAACTGACTCGACTAAAATTTATGGGATACTTAGCTGTTTTTTTTTCGCGATTACGTAGTTGGCTCCATAGTGAAAGTTGTTCAGTTTGATGGTCTGAACATCCCCTTAAAAAAGTGTCAGCATATTAAGAAGGACCCTGTATATCACGCTGCTATGCTATGCAGGAATAATTATACCTACTTACATTATAATTATCACAGTTATATCAAATATCAAGTCTTTACTTACTATCGATACTTAATTGTGGTAACAGTCGTTAAATAGTATATGACGGTCAATATTTTCGACCTGCTTGCACGTGTACAAAAGATCGAGCGTCAAGCTTAGTTGTAAAGGTAATCGGTAGTAGTTCTCTTATTAGTTTGTGGGTAATCCTAATTACGCACACGTTTAAATCTGCAGTAGAAAAAGACAAAATTAAGGAGATTATGCGTTTTTCGAACACTATTTTGAATCTCACGGTTCAAAAACAGCACTTCTGTAGGTACCATAATATGGATATCTAATCATGTGGTTTTGTCACAATCATGTCATGAACTGTACCAGTTTACATGACCTTTTGTACGTTTATACTACTTACCTCTGATTATTTAATTGAGCCGCAAAATGACCACAGATCCTTTCCGCCTAAGCTATTATTTTATACGCTATTAAAGACAGTAAAGACCACGGTATTGTATTTAAACTGTATTTTTATTTATTATCTGGTAAATTATTCGTTTATTTGCAGTGCATATAAATTAGACTAAATTACAACCTTGTAGGTAATAAAATAAGTAGGTCATGTTCTGAACTGGAAATTGGTTCTTTGATAGCTCAAGAATTTATCTTGAGTTTATAATGCTATATCTACTCAGAACCTTGGGTGAAATCGGATATGGCAAAGCTGCACTTACCTCCCAACGGGCAAAACGGTTATATAACAAAAAACTTAAGGCGTACTTAAGGGGCTGCCTCCTGATTTTGGTTAACTTTGTAATAATTTTATTCATGCAGGCACTTTTTGAGCTGAAAAATAAACTGAATCATCTATACGATATATTAGAGATTGTTTATTATACGAGATATGAGAGGTGATATAGTTTTTCTAGAAATCGATTTTAATTAATAAAACCGAAGAAAAGGGACCCCTTTTTTCCAGTTGTAACCATTTTACTCTTACATTTTGAATCGGAAGAAAATGAAAATTTACAATATTGTTCACAACACAATTAAGAATGATGAGGTTTTCTTACTTTTTCGAAATTAATAAAAAATCATCAAAATTTTCAAAGAAAACAGCTAAATTCTGACCGGAGCTACGCGCTCGTTCGCATCGATTAGTATGGAGAGTCGTGGTCCAGGGCTGAAACGCTTACAACCGTTATAGCAAGATCTAATATGACTAGTACAGAGCGATAGTGTTATATGAAAGCGTTTGATGTTGCCGTTATGCACCTAATTAGAGCAATAATAGGTTCCATTCGAACTGCTATAGTCATATCCCTTTACTAGTGATGAAGACTTCAATAGGCGAATATACTGATATTGTGGGTTTACGGATCGTTGCTATAGAACAGGTTCTTTAGTGATAATAAAGACACTGTTATAGAGCGATATCGTTCAATAGTCGAGTTTCAGGTCACGCTTATGTCGTTGATCAGTACTAAAGTAGTTTTTAAATGCATCTTAAAGTCTCATTGATATACCTGTCACAAGAAAACGTTTTTTAGAGCAGAATAATTGTTGTATAATGGTTTTGATTGTTCCTTTATTACACAATAGTGATGTAATAGAGTTATAGATAGTATACATTTATATATAATTGTTGTATAAGGGTCAGCGCACACCTAGCACAGAACTGCTCGAAAAGGAGTAGAACAGGAACTCGGGAGCGAGTAGGGGGTTTGAGTAGGGGGGGGAGTAGGTGGCGAGTAGGGGGTGAGTAGCAGGACAAGTAGGGGGCGAGTAGGGGGGTCAGTCTTTGGATGGGTGACCGCCCAACTAACATTTTGGTTATAAGAATCAGTGATACATGAGCTGCTTAAAAGAATTTTAAGAACCAAAGGTTCTGTAAGGGCACTAACAATGGGTGCTAGAGCGTGCTATACCTCTCTTATAACCCTGGTTTGGGTCTGTTCGTACTATAGCTTGGAGTGACTTAATGGTTATAGTGTAGTGATAAATGAGTGATTAAGAAGAGTTAGATCAGTGCTATTGCAGCAGTCATTACCACTTCAAGTGTTTTATAAGCTATACACAGGTTATAACTGCAAGCTAAAGTAGTAAACAAGTTATAGATATCACTTTAATTACTTTTTTCGTTACACATGGTTACTTCTTGTAACCTATATATAACTTAAGAATATATCGGACTTATTTAGTAGCAATAAATTTCACCGAAAGCGCTAAATATGTAAACTGTTTTCATACATATTTACGTTCTTGTTAAAGTCAATAGTGATAATATTTTTCAGTACGCATATTCATTTCATGGTGTTGTATAATAATAAAATTATTAAGGTAAGTCAAAGTGTTTAATATTACTGAGTGTTCTATGTATTAAATCTCATGCGACGGTAAGTTTACGGTAACAAAATATACTAGTTTTCATCTCATTTTTGAAACGCCTTAAAAATAAACTACTTTTGATGATAAAATTATTTAAAAATTACGGCACGAATTTTTTTTTTTCTTTATTTATCGTATTTATCAATTCCTGATACCACCTTTAGACATTTTAATTGAAAATTATGAACAATGTAAGTAAATAAGTGGACCAGTAACATTTAAATAAGTTTTTTCATTCATAATTTTTATAGGTTATCTTTATTAAATGGCGTCTTAGTTCTAATTACTTAAGGATCCTGATAACTCTGTTATTCCTCCCTTAGTGATTTAATACTGAAAGTAAGCACTTGTATGGCACTGGAAGTTCTAAAACATGTTTATAAAAGTGAAAAAACAAAGAGTTTATAGGTTTATCTTGTTTAATAGTTCTACGCGGAGCTGCAAGCTGATAATTTTTTGGGTTCTGTTATCGTTTGAAGAAAACCCTTTATATATCACATTTCAGTGAATGATTTAAAATCCAAGTATTATGTATAATTTTGTAATAATAATATTAGCTGTCATTGCTGTCAACATATTTTCTAAATACAAAAAAGTTGAAAAACAATTGCACATACAAAGAAAGAATGACATAAGAAAGTAGTTTTTTTTAAATGTTGTAATAATAGTACGTATATTGTTACCTATTCATATGAAAAAAGTTCTTATAATTTGCACTAATACCTACTTATTTACCTTTTATTTATTAATTTTTTTTAATTTTACGAACTTAGGGTGAGTATTTTTTTCGTTATTTACAAATTTTCCCCTGTTATTTCAGTAAGAGGAGCGGAAAAGGACAGTGACATCGTCAAAGAAAATAAAATTATAGAAAATAAGGAAAAGACCAAGAAGCGGAAAAGGAAATTGAATTTTTGAAGAAAATCCAATTTCAGAAAATAACCCAGAAGAAAGAGATCAAGAAGCGGAGAAAGAAACAGACATTGACAAAGAGAATAAAGTACACTCAAACAATTTTTTGAGCCTAATAATACCAACAAAGTAGATAGATTCAAAAGAAAGAAGACGATCAAAGATGCAGAAACGTTGCAGCAATCAAAGAAATAGAAAGAGAACAAAATGAGGATAAGAAAATGACAATAGATACAATGGAAGTGACTAACTCAGTACAACATAAAGAAAATACATTAAAAGAACCAAAAAATAAAGATAAAAGTAATGAGCCAAGTACATCATCTAACAGTAATCTTCAGATCGAGAAAAACATCCCAAAAACGAAAATCGTGAGAATATCTAAAAAGAAGAGAGAGAAAAACCGTCTCCTGAAAATAAAAATGAATCGGCCAATTTCACATAAGAATGTTAGTTAGGCTAAAATCTCTTATTTAAAATAAAAGCAAATCTTTTAATAAAAGCAAATTTTTTTGTAGAGCCCATGTTCGCGTAAATGATTTTTAAATTTTCTTTTTTCCTGTATTCACTTTCTTGTTCGTTATCCGAGTTGTTTGAACTACTGCGAGGTAACAGATCGTCACAGATTAGAGGATATTTAAAATCCGAGATAATTTGCTGTTGTACGGAACCCTGTCGTATTTTAGTTGGTTGCTCTTGATACACAACAAACTATAGTTTTTGAGGTTAGGATAAGTGACTTAAATCCTATTACTCAACTTAAAGTGATAATGAAGAGTTATAAAATTTGCACATAATGTTTGCTGCTGTATACAAGCTTTTATAAACACCACAATATTACTTATGGTTGACCGATAAACTCTATTATAGAGCCTGCAATGATTTAAAGGTGGATTCTAACTCTTGCAGAATCTAGCTCTATATGACTTATAATCAACACTTCTTAGATGCTTATGGGTTTCTTACTAACTCTTAAGGCTCGACAAAACTTGTTAGGTGGTACAAAGTATTTATCTAACTCTTTGTAAGAATATCAGTCGGTAGTAAGTGTTAGTACACACCTGAAAATCACTCACTGCGTTTAATACTTCTTGAAGCTATTAGGGTAAGCCTCAAGGTGTTACAAGACATTTTACTAACTCAGTAGTAGAATACCAGTCGGTAGTAAGTGTTAGTACACACCTGAAAATCACTCACAGCGTTTAATACTTCTTGAAGCTATTAGGGTAAGCCTCAAGGTGTTACAAGACATTTTACTAACTCAGTAGTAGAATATCAGCCGTTAGTAAGTGTTAGTAGACACCTTACAATTGCTTTTATTGGTTTGTGCCTCTTAAAGCTATAAGAATAAGTTATACAATGGTTTCGATAAACCCCATGCTACCATCTTAAGTTATATTTTTTTTCTTTATTACTGTTATTCCTCTGAAAGATTTAATTATTTATAACTAACCCCACTGTAGAGTCGAATGTTGCTATCGGAGTTCTTATATACCATATATAATACTAAGAGCTCTAAAATAAGGCTGCCGTAAGCACTAAAATGTTTGTTGGGCGTTTAGTGGTATTTCATCTCGAGCGTTTCCGTGCTTCGGAAGGCACGTTAAGCAGTTGCTCTCGGATAGATCCGTCAGATGGCGTTTGTAACTATTCGTTAAACAGGTCAGAGGCCTATTAAGGCGGCTTGAAAATTCTCTGACGGCAAGTTGACCATTAACTTGCCTAAACCAACATGCACTGGGCCCGCGTGGTGGAGTATGGCCCACCCCCTCTCACCCTTATTCGTGAGAGGAGACCTTCTACAGGTGAAGTAAGTTATAGGCCTTACCTTACCTTACAGCCTAGGGTGTAAGTGACAGCCTAGTAAATACTGAAACGGTGAATTCAGACCATCAAACTGAACAACTTTCACTACGGAGCCACCATCAGGATCGCGAAAAAAAATCGACTACTCCATACAAAACATCTCTACGTACCTACTCTACTCAAATGTATGAAAAGGCTGTTTTTTTACGTATCCTGATAGCGGCTCCATAGCGAAAGTTGTTCAGTTTGATCGTCTGAATTCACCGTTTCAGTATTTGCCAGGCTGTCACTTAAATCCTGTAATATGTCCTTTCAGACCATTTTAATCATACATACATACATACATAAAGTCACGCTTTTTTCCCAGAGGGGTAGTTTTTGATAGGTTCTGACACACCTCTCTTTCTTCCTCTACGTCCATACCATCTTGTCATTTATTTCATACAAAAGACATCAACGAGTCTATCTTTTGATTAAAGCTTTTTAATCACTTTATAAATGACTAGTGTTTACCCGCGACTTCGTCCGCACAAATTATATACTTACTTACCAGATTTTAAGTCAGATCATAAGCTATCAAACAAAAAAGTTTCATCAAAATCGGTTTAGTAGTTTTTGCGTGACCCGCGAACAAACAAACAAACAGACAAACAGACAGTCAAAATTTCTAAAAAGGATGATTTCGAGTCAGGGATACCTAAAAACCATATCGTAATCTTTTTTTGTAAATAACTTCAATGTCAGTTACAGTTTTATAATAGTTTAGATTATAATTGTGTATTACCTTAATCACGGATAATATATAATACTATACTATACCAGGGATTCTCAAAGTAGGGTATGCGAGGGTCCCCTAAGGCAGCGGTCGGCAACTGGCGGATCGCGGTCCGCATCCAGACCTCGTAAGGTCGAAACCTGGACCCCCACAGTAGCATGAGTGAGGCTAGGGGGGGCAAATACCCAGGGCAGCATTTTGCTAGGGGCGGCAAATAGGCACTTTAGTAGAGCGAAGAAAAGTCGAGCTCGCTTCGCTCGCTCTAAAACATAACTCAATAAAGTACTAAACACTGCTAAATCGTGGTAATAAATAAAAAGTTGAGCACCTTAGTTTTTACTTAGCTGTACATGTTTTGTAGCTCAGGAGTGCGATTTTTGAATCTCATTCGGTGAGCTCAGCAGTTGAAAATGTCAAAATTACTCTGGAGATACGCATCTTTCTACTGCTTATTAGACTTCAAAAAATCACACTCCTGGATTATGATTTTTGAGAGTCAAATCAGCAGCAAAAAGATGCGTATCTCCTTAGTAATTTAGACATTTTCAACGGCTGAGCTCACCGAATGAGATTCAAAAATCGCACTCCTGGCTACAACCGATTCGTATTGGGGAGAAAAGTCGAGCTTGCTTCGCTCGCTTTAAATGTATATTTTGGCATGGAAACCAAGATATTTCTGACTACGACTTGAACGCTAAGTTAGTAGTTGTGCTAGAAAATTTTGAGCTCACTACGCTCGCTCGCCGTATGATTTTTTATGTACGTAGGTGCTGCAGATATAGAGAAAAATCGGTTATGCTGTGTATCGCAAAAGAGTGTGGTGGAGCGTGAGGTCCCCGCAACCTTGAACTTTTTCTCTGGACCTCTATAAAAAAAAACAAAAGCATCCGGACCCCACTTAAAATTACTTGCCGACCCCTACCCTACCCTGCCCTAAGGGTACGCCAGATGGTCGTAGGGGGTACGCGGTAAGATTTAATTTAGGTATAACAATATTTAACCTAAATAAATAAAACATATAGGCCCAGTGGATTGCCGACATACAACCGTTAAACTTGGTATGATTAAAGTGCAAACTCTAAAGTAAAACAATGAATAATAAAAACCGGCCAGGCCAGTTCTCGTGCCAAGGTTCCTGAACTTTATGGAAAAAAAAAAAGATTTGGTTAATACATTACATAAACAAACATATTATTGTGTGGTGGTACGAAAACCTCGATTCGCGAGTCCAACTCGCACTTGACCGATTTTTAGTAAATCGCACTACGGAAAGTCAAATCAGCAGTAGAAAGATGCATAATATCTCCATAGTAATTTTATCATTTTCAACTGCTAAGTTCAACGTAGGTATGAGTTTCAAAAATCGAACTCCTTGGTCGACTCTTCATGGAGTTTTTTTTAATGTATTGTTTTAACGGAGTGTTACTGAGGAGTGTTACTTTAATAAGTTACTTACTTAAGAGGGTGGTTCAGATCATCAAACTAAACAACTTTCACTTTGGAACCAACATTGATATCGTGAAACAAATCGACCCAAACGGTTGAAACAGCAGATTTTATTTTTTCACGATTTCAATGTTGTCCCCATTGATAGTGAAAGTGGTTTAGTTTAATGGTCTGAAGTAACCCCCTAACACTATTTATTATCCTGTCTATAGAATGAGCTGGTTACTCTACGCGGTGCTTGGTCTCCTGGTAGCTATGTGGCTAAGATGGCGGCTCAAGAACAGGCACTTGCTGGTCCTCTCTGACAAGCTACCTGGTCCCCCGACGCTGCCTGGCATCGGCAACGCATGGCAGTTTATGTGCCAACCAGAGGGTAAGCATATTATAATTGCTAAGATTACCAAAAACAAGTGCTTGCTGGTCCTCTCGACCCAGTTGCCTGGTCCACCGACGCTGCCTGGCATCGGCAACGCTTTGAAGTTCCTGTGCCAACTAGAGTGTAAGCCTCTTAAGATTAGCAAGAACATACACTTGCTGGTTCTCTCGGACATGCTGCCTGGTCCCCCGACGCTGCCTGGCATCGGCAACGCTTTGGAGTTCATGTGCCAACCAGAGGGTAAGCATATTATAGCTAAGATTAACAAAAACAAGCGCTTGCTGGTCCTATCCAACATCTTGCCTGGTCCCCTGACGCTGCCTGGCATCGGCAACGCTTTAGAGTTCATGTGTCAACCAGGGGATAAGCATCGTATGGCTAAGGTTAACAAAAACAGGCGATTGCTGGTCCTGAAGCTGCCTGGCCCCTGACGCTGCCTTGCATCGGCAACGCTTTGGATTTCATGTGCCAACCATAGAGTAAACATCTTAATGCTAAGATTAACAAGAACAGTACCTTGGTGGTCCTGCTTGTGATCACATGCAATTAATTGACACATACGAGTACACCCGGTGGCAGATCAAGCTACGCATAGATGAGCTCTATGTCCATGAACATAGAGTTCAACTATGCGTAGGCTGATCTGTTGGACTGTCGCCGTGTGTACGTCATTTAGGATTATGTGTAGGTACAGCAATGAAAACAGGAAATTAGAGCAAGCGGATCGAGCCCGACTTTTCTCAGTTAGTACGAATTAGTTTTAAACAGAGCTCAATCATACCTACCAGAATTTAGCCTGGACTTGATAATGATGACACGGTTAGAATACATACATACACATCCATGACTCGGGAACAATTAAGATTATAAAGACGATCATTTCCCACATAAAATCATTAACAGTTACGGTTCCATTGTAATCAAATTGTAACCGTAGGTATAATTACTATCGTAGAGATCACATTGCTCGTTCATAACCTCATACCCTTCTTTAGACATGCAGATAAATGATATTTAACTATCATTATGCCAATTATGGATACAGGAAGGATCAAGAAAGACCCTTGCTCTAACATTGTCTGGCAATAAGCAAACAGGAAAAGAAGTATGTGGATACGCTGTCAGAATAGGTAAACCAATACGTACATAATTGTAGAAAATAGGCAGTTGCAGCAGCCTCCATAGCAATCGATTTATTTAAGTGCTATAATCTGTACTATCGGGTGACTGAACTAGTCAATTTTATGTAATTTTGCAGCCTACTCACGTACACATAATTTTATAGCTAAAGGGAATTATGCTTTGAGGACATGATACTTAGGTGCTGGTAGTTTCTACAAGAAAAAAATAATTGTAATAGATTAGTAAGTAGGTACCTAGTTTAATTCTTACCTATGTCAAAATTACTATGGAGATAGGAGATACGCGTCTTTCTACTGCTGATTTGACTTACAAAAATCGCACTGCTGAAGCTTGATTTTTAAGAGTCGAATCAGCAGTAGAAACATGCACATCTCCATAGTAATTTTGACATTTTCAACTGCTGAGCTCACCGAATGAAATTCAAAAATCGCACTCCAGACTCTTAAATCCAGTATACTGAAATACTCGTGACGTTACGTTGTCCAACCCACGCACGGTCAGCTTATATTGTTTTGGTATAGCTTGATGTGTCGCCGTATACTATACATAGACTCTTAATTAATAAACATTAGTTAATTATTTTAGGACCGTTAGAAAACCTCTCTCTCAGTAGGTACACTAAGTCGCTTCCTTGAACTCTTCTTCGACTCAACCTCAGTCAAAAGATTCCTCCACTCATCCTCAAAATCTGTATCTTCGTTTAATATCTCGAGGTTCACTACAACTTTACATCTAAGAAGTTAAATAAAGTACCCTATGAAACACGAAATAAGTAAAGTATTTGGAAGTTATACAGTCAAAATGAACAATACAAGGTGTTACAAAAATACAAATAAACCTTTAAGAGGGTGGTTTAGACCATCAAACTGAACAACTTTCACTATGGGACCAATATCGAAATCGCGAAAAAAAAATGTGATGTTCTATAACTTAACTCTACAAATCGACTAGAGCTAAAATATGTATGGGATTTCAAATTTTTTTTTCGCGATTTAGATGTTGGTCCCATAGAGAAAGTTGTTCAGTTTGACGGTCTAAACAACCCCCTTAAGAGTTTTAAATATTTATTGTTACTTATGAAACACCCTGTATAAACACACATAAACTCTCCACCTTTTCGAGGTGGTCAAAAAATAAATAAAACGACCATTTGAAGGTTGAAGCGAGGATCAACTGCGTTATATTCAAGGATTCATGTTTCTAATTTAAAAACACCCATGCTATGCACCCATGCAACTTATCTTCTCTTACCATTGTTCCACTATTTTGCACAAAAGATGAACCAAACACACAAAGCTACTCAGAACCTTCGGCAAAATTATTTTTGTAAAATTTTGCCGAAAGTTCTGAGGAAATCTGTATGCAAATGTGATATGCAAAGCTGCTGAGATAAAGCTTGCTGTCTAAACGAGGTTACTCATTGCACTGACTTGAGACTCGGCTGCCATTGCAGACACATTATACCAGGTGTTTAATAACTTTATAATGCGGTGAACTTTGCCAAATCGTGTACCTACATGTGAACTGTTCATAAAAGACAATGCGGCAGTGATGCCAACTTAGCAACTTTATAGCTAGATCTAGCAATTTTTCGATGTCTGGCAGCAACAAATTTGTAAATCTTGTAGCTAATCTTTTTGGCAAATTTTTCTAGCAACTATTGAGGTTGAGAGTTCTTCGAAGCCAGAACAATAAAAATGAACGAAAATGGAGCAATAAATAAGGGCAAACCTTAGAAAAAGTATATATCTAGAATGAGCCTCGCTGTTTTACCGTATAAAACAAAAGGGGCCAGGTTTCGTAGGTTGGTGTGCGTGAGGCGCCATACAAATTATGTATGTGTGCGTGTACCAGTACCAGTACTGGTACCAGTACCAGTACTGGTTCAATTTTTTTTTGACGTTTTCGTATCTTTGACTGTATTATAACATTATCTAAGGACATTATCATGAAAATTGCTAAATATTTTCTTTTCTTGTCCTTTTCACTATATTTCACGCTCGATCTGGAGAGCGATTTTTGAATCTCATTCGGTGAGCTCAGCAGTTGAAAATGTCAAAATTACTATGGAGATACGCATCTTTCTACTGCTGATTTGACTTCCAAAAATCATAATTCAGGAGTACGATTTTTTAAAGTCAAATAAGCAGTAGAAAGATGCATGAGAACGCTTTTGTATGAGATTTAAAAACCGTTCAAACTCACCGATGACATTCAAAAATCGCATCCCTGGCACGTTAAGCTGTTGGTCCCGGCTACTATCACTGGTGGTAGTAGTCGTTACATAAAAACCACGTCAGAGGCCGTAAGGCGGTTTGAATAAACTCTGACACCAGGCTTTGCAGCCCACTCGATAAGAAGAAGACGCTCGATCTTACTTGTTTTTTGTTCTGGAAGCAGTTGGAAACACTTTCGATTTGTCTTTACCTACATCCGTTTTTACGTCCGAGACATAGGTACATTTTTTCAATCTTTAATTGATGGTTTTACAAACATGGCTATAACATCATAATAACCCATAATATTTTGAGAAATTAAAAGAAATGTCAAAGTTCGACGTTGTTTTGATCGATTTTGATGTTCAGCTACTTCTAGCAACTTTTATAGGAAAGAAAATTGGGCAATCTAGCAACTTTTCATGAACTAAGTACCTAGCTACAGCCCTAACATTTGTTCAACACTGATGCGGGTTTTTATATGGAATGTGGTGTCTTTTTTTGACTCGGTTATCAACCAAACTTTTATAAATATTTTTAGTTCAGAATAAAGTAACAAACAAAACTTGTTTAGTATCTCTAAACTCTCAGGAGATATCAAGGCTTTAAATTGAAAATATAAATTTTACTTCAAGCCTTTAAAAATAATATCTCCGTTCGTATTGAGTTTAGAGATATACATTGTCTTAAAAAGTTTGGTTTGTCTGAACTAAAGTATTCAAGTTTGGTTGATGGCCTCGCCAAAAAATAGACGAAAATAAAGGCGCCATTTTTAGACAATGGCTTTTACGGCTATTTCATGAGTTCCAGAAAAAAAAATTTTAGCACTCCAGGTTTTGTTTAGGAATATAGATTATTTATTGTACCTACTATACGTACCTACTACCTACCTACTTTCTATTCATGTTACTGCCTAGTTACCTAATTAGTAATCTCCCAGGCTGGCTGGACTTCATTGTTTAGTTTTGTGAAAGGTCGCCGTTATTGGTCTGGGGTGCGATTTTTGAATGTCATCAGTGAGCTTGAACGTTTTTTAAATCTCATACAAAAGCGTTCTAATGCATCTTTCTACTGCTTATTTGACTTTAAGAAATCGCACTCCTGAATTATGATTTTTGGAAGTCAAATCAGCAGTAGAAAGATGCATATCTCCTCCATGTCCATAATTTTGACATTTTCAACTGCTGAATTCATCAAATGAGATTCAAAAATCGCTTTCCTGGTTAACAGCTTTTACAAATGTGAAAGTGAGGGTACCTAATTAATACATTTTAGGCCTCTGCACATTGCAGCGATATTATCGAGCGATTTTATCGAGCTATATTATCGACAGCGATATCGCGACACTTTACACACTGCAGCGATTCCGCGATTCGCGTCACGCATGCGCCCCACCACTGAATGTAGTCGAAAGAGTTGCGATAATATCGCGGCAGTGTGTGGGATCGAGCGCGTCCGCATACAAAATGTACTGATAACAATTATCGCAAAATCGCAGTGATATTATCGCATGATAATATCGCGGCAGTGTGTCGGATCGCGCGCGTCTCCATACAAAATGTACTGGAAACAATTATCGCAAAATCGCAGCGATATTATCCCTCGATAAAATCGCTGCAATGAGCGGAGGCTTTTTATCTTGTGTGTAAGAAGTGGGATATCAGGCATTGGCTTTTTCACAACTATGCTCCCAACCGATGGCCATGAGGCCGAAAAGGTCTCGTGTGGCTACTTCGAACATCCACAAGGTGGACCGAAGACCTAGTGAAGGTGGCGGAAACCCGTTGGATGAACAATTGGAGCGGTCGTTGTGGCGATACTTGGGGGAGGCCTATGTCCAGCAGTGGACGTCTATCGGCTGATATGATGGTTATGATTCTTGGGTCTGAGTGTCACTAACTTAAAGTTTACTGTATAGTATCAATTATTTAATTAAATAGACTATGTATTACTTTACTGTATACATAACCATAGCTTAAGAATTTATGTAAGTCATACAGTATGACTTTTGAAAGGCAAAGCAGCAGTAGAAAGATGCGTTTCTGCATAGTTATTTTGACATTTTCAACTGCTGAGCTCACTGAATGAGATTCAAAAATCGCACTCCAGTACACATTGTGCCCGACGGCGGGTCCATACAAAAAGCACGTTTAGTATCGGTCGCCGTCGTTTAATGTGTCTCAACCCTTAGCCTGTGAAACGTAACATTGTGTACACAAACTAATAAGATAACATTGTGTACCGCCAAGTCTCGAAAGGCTCTAGACTGCCTTGTACCTAGCACGCAACAAATTCAATAAAAGAAGAATTTTATATGAGTAGGATAAAACAAATATCTGATTTCAAACACGTCTTAAAACAATTACTTGTTTCAGAATTCATTAGAGTGATAAAGGAGCTGATGGAAGATTATGGCGATGTGCTTAGATTCTGGCTGGGTCCAGACCTCAACGTCATTGTCAAAAATCCTGATGATCTGAAGGTAGGGTAAATAAATGCTTAATTTGTAACCTTTTTATGCAAAACGGTTGGTACTGGGTAGTTCTGACTGATAGTGGTGTAACGAACTATTCGGCCTGGAGTGCGATTTTTGAATCTCATTCGGTGAGCTCAGCAGTTGAAAATGTCAAAATAACTATGGAGATGTGCATCTTTCTAATGCTAGTTTGACTTTCAAAAATCATACTACAGGAGAGAGATTTTTGAGAGTCAAATCAGCAGTAGAAAGATGCATGAGAACGCTTTTTACCCGACTGCGCGACGCAAAGGAAGGGTAATGTGTTTAATTACCCGACTGCGCGACGCAAAGGAAGGGTAATGTGTTTAACAGCCTATGTATGTAAGTTTGTACCTTTGTGGCACACTAGAGACCAAACGCGTAGGCCGATTTTGATGATTCTTACGTCAATCGATTCGTCTTAATCTTGCGAGTGTCACTAAAGACATGACAGTAATCAAAATTTAATATGGCGACTACCAGACGCCATATTGTAACAAATAAAAAAAATAAAGTTGACGAACTATATCGAGTGGGGTATTATTGAATAGGTATTTGAAAATCATCTTTAGGTTTCTTTTATAGTTTTTCATTCTGAGGGACCATTTAGGATCTATAGCGATTTAAAGTTGAAAAAACTAAAAAGTGTAAAATAAAAAAATAAATTAAGAAATCAAAAAACCCGTCTGCGCAAAAAGTTAATTTTAAATAAAAACTGAAAAGAAAAAAACAAGTCCAGTAGTCTAGAATTCTGTTATGTAATATAGAAGCGACTTTAACAGTCGGGATCCATTAAAAATTCTAGACCGGATAAAATTTTCCGAATAATGGGTCCCGACTGTGAAAGTCGCTTCTATATTACATAACAGAATTCTAGACTACTGGACTTGTTTTTTTCTTTTCAGTTTTTATTTAAAATTAACTTTTTGCGCAGACGGGTTTTTTGATTTCTTAATTTATTTATGAGATTTAAAAACCGTTCAAACTCACCGATGACATTCAAAAATCGCACTACAGGGATGCGATTTTTGAATCTCATTCGGTGAGCTCAGCAGTTGAAAATGACAAAATTACTATGGAAATACGCATCTTTCTACTGCTGATTTGACTCTCAAAAATCATGCTTCTGGAGTGCGATTTTTTAAAGTCAAATCAGCAGTAAAAAGATGCGTATCTCCGTAGTAATTTTAACATTTTCAACTGCTGAGCTCAACGAATGAGATTCAAAAATCGCACTCCAGGTCAGAGGCCAAATTAGGCTTGAGAATTCTCTGACAGCAAGTTGACCACTAAACTTGCTTCCACCAATCCACCATGGGCCCGCGTGGTTAGAGTATGGCCCACTCCCATTATTATTGGTGAGAGGAGGCCTCTGTTCTCCAGTGAGATCCTATGCAGGCTATTTTATTATATCAAAATAACATACTTACCTATGCAAAACACAATTTCTTTATTCGTTTGACGAATTTGAACTTTATCACCTATTTACGCACTTTTAATCTATTATTATGAGATTTATGAGTCATAATCGTCGACAGTATTAGTTCAAGAGACATCGCGAATCCCGTCCTTTCTTTTTATTATTTTTCACTGGAGGACCGCGGTCCAGTATCGGTCCAGTAGTTTCGAAGCCTGTTCAATACAAACGAACAAAAAATCTAATCTTTCCTCTTTATAATATTAGTATGAATAATGTGTCGCATTAACACATTTTTTCGCACATCATGTTATTTTTTTTTAGTTCTACCTCGAACATGGACAACTATGTCCGCTAACACGACTACAAATCTACAGGAAAAAGCCTCTAACTTTATCGGTAGGTATGGTGTCATGTCATGACCCCAGACAGTCAGTTGCAAAAGTCTTTTGAAATATAGAGTCAATTTTTCTTCATATTGTGTGGATACTAATATCTACTATAAATTTACCTATATTTATTTATTGTTACATAAATTTTTATACCATTGCTATCATCATCAGCCTATATTCGTACCACTGCAGGGCATAGGCCTATCCTCATGGAGGGTGTATGTATGGGCTGGTCCACTACGTACTACGTGTGCCCAATGCGGGTTGATAGACTTCACATATCTACGCATCGGAATTTCTTCTTCAGCGTAGGTAAGCAGGTTTCTTCACGATGTTTCCCTTCACCGTTTGAGAGCAGTCGGTATTACGTAAGTACATAAGTTAGAAAAACTCATTGGTGTATGGCATGTGGTCCGTGCGGATTCGAACCCGGACTTCAAGATTGAGTTTCCCTACCTCTACGCACCGCGCCACCGATGCTCGCCTATTATATGATGATGTCATTAGCATCCTTTTAAACTAAGAGTCTACCCATCAAACTGAACAACTTTTACTATGGCAGCAAACCAATCGGAGCAAAAAACAAATCTGCTGTCCCATACATTTGAGTCGTGTAGGCAGCGGCGGTGTGTGAAGTTTAGTATGGTACAGCTGATTTTTTTTTGCTCCGATCGGTTTGCTCCCATAGTAAAAGTTGTTCAGTTTGATGGGTAGACTCTTAGTTTAAATAAAAGGATGCTAATGATATCAATTTCACCCTGTATAAAATGTCTCATCCCATAAAATTTTAACTTTGGTAAAGTCTTAGATTATCAAGATAGACAGTCAAAGCTACGAAAGCGTCGAAAAAAATAGGAACCAGTACTGGTTCCAAAACCCTATACATATACACGCACACATACATAATTAGTATGGCGCCTCACGCACACCAACCTAAGAAAGTTAGCCCCTTTTGTTTTATACGGAACAAGTGTGAGGCTCATTCTAGACATATACTTTTTCTAAGGGTAAAGTAATGGATGCCCTAACAATTTCGATTTCGGCTGTTCGTGTATGATGCACACATATTCATTATGTAAGTAAATAATGGTATGAGCTAGGGTATTATTACGTGAGGTGGGGTCTTGCATGGGTTAATAAGTAAAGTAGGTAGGTACAGTCCTATTATGTGAACAAAGGTTATGAGGTCGTCGTACGTAGGTACCTCAGAGGAAGGATCTCTTTATTACCCTTAGTAGGTAGGTACCCAATAACCTTATGAAAAATTGTAAAGCTGTTTTTCAATCTTATCTTATAACTATTATAAAACCGTAATATCATGAGGAACAAAAAAGTTGCGGTTTACTTCATATAAAATCAAATAACACTGGATAGCGCGATTTAAATGACGTGCAGCGCCATCTATTGACAAAATTGTTAGTTTGTTTGTTTGTTCGCACATCACGCAAAAACTACTGAACCGATTTTGATGAAACTTTTTCTGTTTGATAGCTTATGATCTAACTTAAAATCTGGTATATAATTTGTGCGGACGAAAATGCGGGAAAACACTAGTAGTAAATATAACAAAAAAAAGGAAATGGAGCTTCGGGGAAATGATCGTACAAGGAATTCGGGCGATGGTATGGACGTTCAGGAAAAAAGGACGTAACAGACCCGATTACACCTGCATAGATAGCATGTTACACGTTATACGGCTTTATCACACCTTCGCTCTCTTTCTATTTACATGTGAAGTGAACGAACGAGATAAAAGGCTTGATATAGCCGTATCACGTATCACATGCTTCGAGTGCTGGTGTTTGGAAAACCTACCGTTGTCGATAATAGGACATAGGTACAGTCAGCTTCAGAGAAACCTGATACCTTTATCCATAATTCTTTATTTATAACAAGGGAGTTAGATTTCTATGATTCTGACCGTTCCTACATAAAAAATAACTATTTCAACATACTTGCTCGTAAAGTGGCTCTTATTGCACCGTTATTAGGTACACAACGCAGCTTATAGAACACGCGTGCAAAAAAGATTATATTCCCGCACTAGTGCTAGTTACTTTTTTTTTATAGTTTGTTTTTAAATCTCAGCAAAGAGTTTTTTTACGAAAAAAAAAACTTTTTTCTGAATAAATTATTCAGTTTTAGTTAATATATGATAAATAAAAGCTTAATTTCATCAAACAATTTATTTCAGTTACCAAATTAACATTAATTTGTGTTATAAATACATAAATATTAAGTTTATAACGTTTTTAATATTAGGTTGTTTGCAACAAAATGTAGTTGGTTGAATGTTGCTAAAGTCATCGCCCCTCAACCAAAAAAAAAAAATCCCCGCCCCGCACCATTTTCAACAAACGTTGGTCTAAAATTGTTGTTTTTTACGAAATTTTATATCTTTTTCCTCGCAAGTATGTTGAAAAACGTCGTATGAAACGCGTGAGCATTGGTCATTACAGCCTCTGCTAACTAGCATCACTCGCCTAGCGGCTCGTGATGCAATCCCGCCTCGGCTGTAATGACCAACTTTGCTCATGGTGTATCATAATGTACTAATCTTTAGCAACCTGTACATACGCCAATCAACTAAGTAATTTGTGGGTAAGTAGATACCTACCTAGTGCCTACCTAATTAAAAGATAATGTTGGTTTCTTCTAGATCCTACTCTCAAATAATATGAAGACATGCGTCAAAGGGCCTCAATACAGATACATGGCCGATGTGCTCGGTGGCGGAATATTGAGCGGATCAGGCAAGTAATATTTATAAGTAGTTTATAAGTAACTATTAGTAGTTAATCGACATTACAAAATGAAATTAAAAACTCCTATTATTAATATAAAACGCCCCAGTCACTCAATTTTTTGTTGATTTTATTTTATTTTATTTTATTATTCTTAGGAAGATTTACAGCAATTATTAAAGAGTAAACACATCCTTAAATAACTGTACGCTAATTACAAATCTCCACCTATACATTTCACTTTTCTATTGCAAAAAACGTACTTGGTGGTATGTGTATGTAGGTAGGTATATAAAACAAAATTGTGTTAATTGATAATTAACAATGTGAAAAACAAATAAAAGAACAAATAGTGCAGTCGCAGTCGGGGAAACAGCTTGCTATTTAAAATAGTCATTCGCTATACTAGTTTTTATAGATTTTGCACTAGAACAAAATAAATCGATGTTGTAAACAGTCGATGCGTCGTTAAAAGCTTTGCAGCTTCGTGGTAGGAACGCGTTTTGCCCATAATTAGTGCCAGCAAAAGGAACGCTTAAAATCAGACGTTGCCTCAATCCCATTATGTTGGTCCTGATTGAGATGTTTGACAAGATCTCGGAACAATTGATGGAACTATTAGCGACCTTGACAAGAAAACAGATGTCATTTACTTTTCGTCGCAAGTCGAGAGGCAGAAAGTGATACCGCTTACATCGATGTGTGTAGTCCGTCGATGTGTGTAGTCCGTTGTTGGTGGTAATGACCCTCATCGGGTGGCTTGGTGGCTATTAGCCCAGTCATTTTACGGAGTTTTGTAGAAGGGGTGGGGAGTAATTAAGAATGGTACTTTTCTGTAACCGGTACCATTTAGTGACAAAAAGACTATTAGTTGCTGGCGTAGGAGTCAAAAAGAGTCAATATACGGCTTTTGATGAACCAAAGATTTCCTTCGGCAGGATTGATCATTGTGATCCTAAGATCCGATTAAGAAGTGGAGCCATCTAAATTTTTGATGCAGGGGGGGAGGGGGGGGGGGGCATTTTAGCCTCAGCGAAGTCCTAGGTTAATATCTGCGTAAGTTTAGGTATTAAAGTCATGTTTGGTATCGTTTTCGCATAAATCAAAGATGTGGAATTCGATTCTGGAATAATATTTGCATCAATCTATAGTAAAAACACGTGAATTTAAAAATATAAATTAAAATTTCTAATATTTGGACTCAATTATCTGTAACATAAAATAATGTCAATTTTATTGCAAAATAAATGTTTTTAGAGAGTTACTCTCCTATTTCATGTATTTAATAAACTTTGACAACATTCTTTTATAAATAGTGTGTTAAAAATATCAACAAAAAGTCGTGCAATGCGAGCAACGCGAAATATGAAACAAATCATGCAATATTATTGTTTTAACAATTATTTTTTCATGCTACACAGTGACTGAAGTTGCGGTGCGTGGTGTAGTAGGTACCTACCGTCCGTTCTACTTTTTCTTTATTTACATCAAAACAAATTCAAACAAAAGTAAGCAAAAGTTAATTTTCATTTCATAGCCGGTTGAAATTTCCACAGAACACATATATACATGTTTTTATATAAATTTTCGTAACAAATAACAAAAAAAACAAAAAATTAAGGGGTGTCCTCGTACCAGAAACATGTTTTTTTCAACTTTTATTTATTTATTTATAACTTTTTTGTTTTTGCTCTGTCGTAAAAACGGTAGTATTTACAAGCGTCAATCTTGGAACGATTATAGTGAAAACTTCTAAGTTAAAGAACAATACTAAAAAATGTGCCAAGTGCGAGTTGGGCTCCCCCTATGAATCTCGAACTGAATGAAAGAAAAACCTTTTTTTTTTTTTGGTAAATTTATATTGTGTGGTGGTACGGAACCCTCGGTGCACCAGTCCAACTCACACTTCGGTGGTTTTTTATTGAGTTTGCGAACCATTCCAAGATCGAAAACAACATATTATTAGAATTTTTTGAATTCAGGGTTTGGTACCGTCAACTAGTTTTTATGTTTTTTTTAATACTTACAGACATACAAAATATAAGTAAAATGTTTTCTGCTGTAAAAGATAAACAGGGCTTTATAGAGCGACTTTTTTTTTCTAAATATTCCAAACATTGTATGAGTTATGGACATTTTTCCTTTTTTTTAAAGTAAGTCAAAAACGAAAAAAATATTATCTAACACGTTTTTACTATACAATGGTGCAAATTTGATACCATAAATGAATTCGGCATCCCCGATTTATACGAAAATGATACCAAACTTGGCCTAGTAGCTTAACTGATGTATTTATCAAGATTAGGCTGAGGGCTCCCCCCCTCCAAAACTTGCATCAAAAATCTTGGTGGCTCCACTTCTTAAATCCATCTTTAGGTCCTAAGGACCAATCCTGCCAAAGGAAATCTTTGGTTCACGAAACGCCGTATTTTTCCACCTACGCCAGCAGCTATATCTGAAAACTTATTAAATCCAAATTGTACCTCCCAGAAGACTTTTAATTTAAAAATAGTAATACCGATGCAATCATTTTAATTAGACTTAACAATTTATATGAGTTTTGAGCGATAAAAAAGTCATTTCATTATAAAAAAATAGTTATTCATTAGAAAATACAAATTTATTTTTCATAGCTTTCTAAGTAGGCGAAAATATTTACACTGTTTTTGAAGTTTGTATAATGGTAAAGCCTTTAAAATTTGAAAAAAAATACCGTCAGTATTTTTTAGAACGAGATAGGTACCTACGTAGGTAAATGAAAATTTTTAATTTGGGTTTTTTTCCAAATTTCTATGCTCAGATTGGCTCTTAAATGATATACCGAAAAAAATATAAATTCTTAATTAGTCCCGGCTCAAACCGTAAAATGACTGGGCTATACCAAATTAAGTATACAGGGTCCTTCTTAATATGACACTTTTTGAAGGAAATGATCAGACCGTCAAACTGAACAACTTTCTCTATGACACCAACATAGACATCACACCAACAACGAAATCGCGAAAAAAATATCAGCTGTTCCATACAAAACTGCAAACCTACTCAAGCTTAATGTATGGGACAGCCATGGGGACAGCCGATTTTTTTATCGCGATTCCGATGTTGGTCGCGTAGAGAAAGTTCAGTTTAATGGTCTGATCATACCCTTAAAAGTGTCAGCGTATTAAGGATGACCGTGTATTATGAAGATGGGGACTTAGATCCATGGATGGGGCCTTTAGGTGGTTGCAGAGTTGTCAATTTCATACAAAACGTTGTGATAAACCCGTCATAAAACATTACTTTTATTATTACCGTCTACGAGTGTTCTACGACAAAGTTTTGTATGAAATTGACAACTCTGCAACCACCGTCAAGTTTACTGCCTATTTTGCGTTATAGGCTGGTTGCTTACCTAGTTAATGTTGCCATTGAACGTTCATACACCCCAATAACAGTAGGTAAACTTTATATTTCAATAGGAAAATATGCATATTTCTTATCATAAAGTTCACGAAGTTACATTGGCGACAGTAAGCTGGTGGAAACCAAGCTTAATAGCCTAGCCCACCGCCGCAGAGTAGCCTGCTTGTCGGTCTTCTACAGATTGTACTTCGGTGAGTGTGCACATGAGCTGCATGAGCTGATCCCGCCTTCGTCTTTCTACTTTCGGACTTCCAGACGCACCGCGGGTTACCAACCACCCCTTCTTGGTTGATATACCACGTATCCGCACTAAGTATTACAGTTCTGTCCACCTAGACTCCAACGCAACACATAATAACACCGTATAGTAGATTATAATTAATAGTAATCATTGTTTAATTTAGTTGATTTGCTATGATCAGTCGATATGGAGCTTTAATCTTTCATCCATTCAGTAACTTAACGTTGACAACACTAATAATATTGTAACTAGGTACCTTCACTTTGATCCGGAATACTGAGTTGAATACATCATTTTCTGCTACGTGTGAAATTTATTCAAATCCATCTGCAAACCCCAAAACCACGATCACTTCCAACTCCAATTACATAAGCGCCTTTCCGATCTTTCATAATGCGCACAGCCAAGGAGTGGAATGCCCTGCCTGCGTCAGTATTTCCGAGCGCTTACAACCCGAATTACTTTAAAGTAAGAGTGAATAGGCTTCTTCTGGGTAAGCTCGCTACATCTTCGACCTCATTGTCCTCAGGACTGGATTGAGGTCAAGAGCAAACCCAAAAAATAAAAAGTTATCAACAAAACATAAATGCCTTACCTTAGGTCCATCTTGGAGGAGGCACCGTAAGATCGCAACCCCGAACTTCGGGAAGCGAGCCATCGAAGCTTACAGCGCAGTCTTCAACGAGGAAGTGGATCTCCTGCTTGAGAAGTTCAGGGAGATGACCGGCACTTTCGATATCTACAAGACGATCGTCCAGACTACCAGTTATTCTGTTTGTCGTAAGTAGCGTTAGATACCTACTCATTTATTTCATCAGAATAAACAGGATACTTACAGGATAAACAGTTCAAAGCTGCAACAGCAACAGGGAGCTCCCACGACGTACCGGTCAATAACAAACACGATATTGCAGGTATAGTCCAATCATTTTAGGGTTTGACCCTGACAGTAATTCCTCTATCGCTGAAACTTTGCAGTGTGATAAAGTAAAGTAGGTATACAGGAGTGCGATTTTTGAATCTCATTCGGTGAGCTCAGCTGTTGAAAATGTCTAAATTACTATGGAGATATGCATATTTCTACTGCTGATTTTACTCTCAAAAATCATACTACAGGGGAGAGATTTTTGAGAGTCAATCTCTCTCCTGTAGTATAATTTTTGAAAGTCAAATCAGCAGTTTAAAGATGCGTATCTCCGTAGTAATTTTGAAATTTTCAACAGCTGAGCTCACCGAATGAGATTCAAAAATCGCACTCCTG
Organism: Agonopterix heracliana; assembly: GCA_963693445.1. Classification (NCBI taxonomy): domain Eukaryota; kingdom Metazoa; phylum Arthropoda; class Insecta; order Lepidoptera; family Depressariidae; genus Agonopterix; species Agonopterix heracliana. The sequence continues at coordinate 5,339,033 of OY856327.1, forward strand.
GAGTGCGATATATATAAAAATGGGTGGATTACTGGTTCAGTGTCTCTTATATGCTGATGACCAAATTTTGATCGCTTCGTCGGAGTCAGAGTTACAGAATATGGTAGCCACTGTTGATGCAAGTATGAGTGAAAAAGGAATGAAAGTGAATGTTAATAAAACTAAGGTGATGGTGTTTGAAAGGGATGAATGCATGACTGGATGCCGTATAAAGATTGGGAATGAAATACTGGAACAGGTAAAGGAGTTTGTTTATCTGGGAAGTATGTTCACTAGGGATGGGAAATGTGACGGGGATATAGAAAAGAGAGTAAAAGCTGGAACGCAAGTAAATGGCGCCACCAGCGCACTTGTGGGTAGCCAAAATGTATCTACAAAGCTCGTTTGGCTGTCCACAATAGCGTGTTGGTTCCAACTTTGATGTATGGGAGTGAAAGTTGGGTGTGGCAGCAGAAGAATGAAAGCAGAATAAATGCAGTGGAAATGAGGGCTTTACGCAAGATGTGTGGTGTGACTATAAGGGATAAAATGAGAAATACTGTGATTAGGGAACGTTGTGGTTTGAATGAAGATGTAGTGGTTAAACTAGAGAAGGGAATGCTTCGATGGTTTGGACATATTGAAAGGATGAATGAAAGTCGACTTACAAAACAGATATATAAAGCGTGTGTGAAAGGAAATATTGGTATAGGCAGACCTAGGAGGACGTACCTAGATCAGATCAAGGACGTCATTAAAAAATGCCAGGTTAAAAGCAGCCGAAATCGACGGGAACGTATGAAAAGATGTATGGACTTAGAGGAAGCAAGAGAGGTGTGTCAGAACCGCCCAAAATGGAGATCCATAATCTCTGCCTACCCCTCTGGGAAAAAGGCGTGAGTTTATGTATGTATGGAGTGCGATTTTTGAATCTCATTCGGTGAGCTCAGCTGTTGAAAATGTCAAAATTACGGTGGAGATACGCATCTTTACTGCGGATTTGACTTTCAAAAATTGCTCTCCTTGAGTATGATTTTTGAGAGTCAAATCAGCAGTAGAAAGATGCATAGGTATATCCATTGTAATTATGACATGTTCAACTGCTGAGCTCGGATGACGGGATGATGAGTCATCCCGTGATCATGGCAGTTGTAACACTGCCGAAATATCGGGAACTCAAATATACTAAAACGCGGTAAGAACCCGTTAAAATGTTTAATTCTAGATTAAATAATAACCGCGTAACTCTCAAATACTGTATTAACTGACAATTGGTATCTAAGACATCACACTCAGACAGTGAAGCAGCGTAAGCGAAATACTTGGCCTATGCAGTGAAGGGTCTTTTAAAACCATAGAGTAATCAGAACAACGGGAAAATGAGCAACCAGGATTACGAACCTCAGCAAGCAAACATTTTTTGGCAAACATTTTATACACCACTATTTTTCAATTAGGCACCTAGTCACAGAGGATTATATTGTACAAAATCCTCTGTGACCTAGTTACAGTAAAAATGTCAAGGGTGTACAGTACTTAGGTACTTGTTCTATTCTATTTTTAAAATATGGCTACCATCTTGGTTTGTGATGATTTTGCCAATGTCGAGTTTTTGTAGCAAAAGTGCTTGACGTTGTACGGTTATGAAGATATTTTGGTGACTTCAAGGGTTGTTCTTACAAAAGAACACTATCTTGAGCCACCACTGGAGCCCCGCTGTCGAGCTGGGAGGGAGCAACCGACGAGCGACACGCGACACGCGACCACCCACTAGCAGATCCACAACGCGACTCCTACGTACTTATGTATTCTTATAAGTATAATGAAACCGTGAATAAATAAACCACTTATCCGAAAGGAACATAACTATTGGGACAAAAAAAATATATTTGGACCGTCCATAAGTACCTATATAAAAGCACAGATTATTTTCATAGAGAAAAGTCTGGATCAGACGATCGATTTTCATTGCGAGGTCCAAAAAATACTTGTTTTTCGACTCATGTTCCCGAGGAAACGTCTTTCGATTTTTCTGATGTAGATAACAGATAGCCTAGAACGATTTAGTTCTAGCAGATTACAGACCGAAAACATTTCCTTAATGATAATGTTATTTTACTTAATTACTTAATAAATGTTTTCTTTTAGGGACCCTTATGGGGTTGAGTAGAGAACAAACGCTGAGTTTGCCGTACATACAAGAAATAATTGAAGATTCTCCTAGGTAAGTTTTTATGGAGTTATGGACACAATCCAGTTAGTAATTAGGTACCTAACTTAAGACATTGACAAATAATGCATAGGTACCTAACCGTCCCTAAAGGTGTAGGTACTTACCTACCTGAAAATGTTTCTTATCAATTCTTACTCCTTGATAAACGATTTTTTTTTAACTCAAAACATTACCTACCTACGCCATTACCTGGTTTGGTCATGTAAAAAGAAGACCACCTGAGTATATAGGCAACAAAGCAATGGATTTCACCCTACCAGGTCAACGTAGCGTAGGCAGGCCAAAACTCAGATGGTCTGATGTTGTAAAGAAGGAAATGGACAACTGCGAGCTCTCCATCGACGATGTTCAGGATAGAGCGAAGTGGAAGAAACAGACTAGGAAAGCAGACCCCGTTACCCAGCGGGACATGATGATGACTACCTACCTACGCAGTGTAAAGATATCAAAATGATGTTGTCCTGATTTTGGATTCATTTCTGCGTTGTCGTACCTACATAAATCTATCTAAGTCATAAAGGTATTATACCAGGAATAGAGGAACTGACAGATTAGTGAGCGAGATGTACCTAGCGGCACCACTGTATAATAGACAGACATACGTGAGGCGAGGCAATAGAACCGTTTTTTAGTCACTTTTAAATTTTTACAATTCGGTTTCCGTGAATAATTGCGAATCTAAAGTGAAATCGTACATAATTTTAGGAAATATACTGACACTACTTCATTATTTTATCCGCAATTTCACGTTAGACTCAGAATTATAGACAATATTCGAATTTTTGCCTGCAAATAGTCTCCAAAAAACATCCAAAAACGGTTTCATTTGACAACTCATGTTTGCTGCTCTATTCCTGTAAGGTAGGTATAATACCTTTATGATCTAAGTACTTATTGCCAAACTAATTTCAGCATTAAAATGTTGTTACAGGCTTTATGACATAGTCTTCGCAAGAATGACAAAATGGTACCTCCAAATCGACCCTATCTTCTGGCTCAGCAAATTCTCTAGAGATCAAAAGTGTTTCATAAAAAAAATTACAGAATTTAGCAAGACCATTCTACAATATAGGACAAAACACCTGAAAACTCTAGAGGAAGAAAACAAGATCGATTTGATGAATACGGCGGATGATACCTCGAAGAATGGACAACTCAGTGTCATAGACAGATTTTTACTATCACAGGATTTGAATGCAAAAGAATTGTTGGATGAAACATTTACAGTTTTTACTTCGGTAAGGATGTTGTTTGAGTTTACAGGGCACAAAAGACTTCAAAATAATACAATAACGCAACGCGAATAAGAGAGCATATCGAGGCACTTCCAGACTTCGATGAAACAACAAAAAACTACAGCACCTTGTCTAAACAATGATGCGATGATAGCCTATATGGAAGAGAGCTTACGCCTCAATCATGAGGCGGCGGTTCGATTCCTGCAGTGCGATTTTTGAAAATCATACGAGTGGTTCGGTAGTAGAAAATGTCAGAATTACTATGGAGATTATGCATCTTTCTACTGCCGAACCGCTCGTATGATTTTCAATAAAAAACTGGCCAAGTGCGTGTCGGGCCACGCGCAGGGTAGGGTTCCGTAGTTGCCCGTCACAATATACGAACTTAGAAGGGGGCTTTTTGTTTTATACTACGGTTTGACGGCTAATAAAGTCTAAAAAGTACATTTTTTAAGTTGGTCGACTATTACTCGTTAACTTGTAAAGCTAACTTAGCGGTGATAGTTTTCCTTTTAATTTCATTATATACACTACTGCCATGAATTTTTTGACATATCCAGAAACAACCGTTTAGCTGGCAGAGGGGGGGGACACTCGACTCTAACAAAAATTTGCACCTTAAAGCTTAATATTTCGCTAACGGGTCCCTAAATCGAAAAATGGTTTTCCCACACCCACCGTATTTTTAAAAGACCTATCCAACGATACCCCACACCATGGGATAGACGAGAAAAAAAAATTGCATCCCCACTTCACGGGTAGGGGAGGTACCCTAAAAAAATATTTTTCAAAATTTTGTTTTACCACTTTCTCGGCCTGATTAATATGTGTATTCATGCCAAATTACAGCTTTCTAGTACTAAGCGTCTCTGAGCTAATCCGCGGACAGACGGACGGACGGACGGACGGACGGACGGACATGGCGAAACTATAGGGGTTCCTTGTTGACTTCGGAACCCTAAAAATCGCACTGCAGGCCTATACACCACTAAGTTCTTCGGAATTCATGTACGGTTGCATTTATCATTTACTAGCATCGGCGGTGAAGGAAAACATCGTGAGGAAGCCTGCATTCCCGAGAGTGAAAAGAAAATACCACAAGTTCGGAGGTATGCGTAAAATATGCGCGAGTTTGGGGCGAACACAAAAGGACCAGCGCTGGTCTAAGTGTTACGTAACGACCCTTGCTTGCAATAGCCCAACCACAAATAACAAATAAACAATTTCGCTTGAAGAGGCTTTGACCAAACAGTCTTGATTAATGAAGGTGGAAGTAATATTGGCTTAAAAATACTCTGGTATGAAGACCCTGACATACCTACCTCCACCGGATAGTTAAGTTTACCTACTGCGCGTCATAGAGGAGTAGGAATAGCCTCGTTGTTTGTGAGTAGCCGTGCCCTGCAGTGGAGATGATGATGACAAACTTAGGTATTATTTAACTAACAATTATCTCCTTTTCAGAGTCAAGAAGCTTCAGCGAAGATAGCTTCGTATCTGTTGTTGATGATGGCATACCATCCCCTATGTCAGGTAGGTACAACTTCTATGAACTTAGGTATATACTTTACCAATAAATTACTTACTTATATGCATTTCTGATAGCACTACTTTTAGAGAATAATATAGAAAAAACCGACTGCAAAAATCTCTTCTTTTGTGGCCATGACGGTGACAAAGGTTGCTGCCAAGCAGCTTGCTGCGTTCCGTCAGTGTCCAGGAGCAGTGCACTTGTGGGTAAGCTCGCTACATCTTCGACCACATCTTCTTTGTCCTGAGGACTAGATAGAGGTCAAGAGCAAACCAATCAATAATTAAAAAAAAAAGTCCTAAATTCCAGAAACAAAATTAAAAGTCCAAATATCTCGATGGCACTTTTACTGGACATGAAAGTCCATTTTCTGGACGGGTTTGAGGTGCTCTATCAGCATGTACAGGGTTATCCATTATTTACCGGACACCCTGTATATATGCATGTAAGCATATAAAATTCAACCTAAGAAAGAACTCCACGTGGAAAAGGACGGATTTAAAATTAATCTACTTGATTCATTATCAATCAACAACATAATTTACTTTTTCTTGTTTTCTCTTAGGAAAAGCTGTATGCAGAAATAAAAGACGTCGTAGGCGAAACGGACAGACCGGTGACAGATGAGGATCTGAAGCACATGCCTTACTTGGAGATGGTCTTCAAAGAAATTATACGTTTGTTCCCCATTGGAGCAATGATACAGAGGACTATTGTTGAAGACATTAATATAGGTGAACAGATCTTTTCTTATATTAACTGACGTTACACTGAACGAAATGGCATCTACCCCACTCAACCATAGACCAGATAAGACTGCTGTTGTTCTCATAGGTCCCATGGGAGTAGAACGAAACTAGGAGGGATTATCAGGGTATATCTGACGGGTAGGTACCAGAAACTGCGTAGACCTTTCTCACTCGCGCTCACTGAATCGCGCATGCACGCATGCATGCATGCATGCTGGATACTTCATACAAATGGGAAAAACTAAAAAGAGGGTGTGTTTTGTGTACGACTGACGTATACAACAGCTCAGTAGGTACACACGTGCCGGAGTACAGGCACACCCTGCGGATACTCACTTCACACAATTAGGAAAAGCTGACTAGAAGAGCATGTACGACACAGAGTGTATCCAAAGATTACGATATCTTCCATCACCAGGTTCGGCAACCCTACCAGCAGGCTGCTCTCTCGTAGTCCCAATATACCACTTGCACCGCGACCCCCAGTTCTGGAGCAGACCTGACGCGTTCGATCCTGAGAGGTTCAGCCCAGAAATCACCAAGTCGCGCCATCCATACTGCTATATACCATTTAGTTTGGGCCCTATGGATTGCTTGGGTAAGTTTATCAATCATGGATCCCTAATTCTGTCCGAGTCTGTGAGCGTCGTGGCGCGTTGCGGTGAGCTATGGAAACTCACATCTTGCGGTCCAGGTTCAAATCTGAGGGTAGGCCTGTGCCCTGCAGTGGGACGTATATGGGCTGTGATGATGAATTCTGTCCAAAGCAAAGTTTGATCTATATATTTAAAGGTAGAGGTAAAAAATGAATATTAGATAGTTAGGTGCCTCACCATTGCATTATGACTTATGAGACTTAATATAGCACTACAAGGGCGCCTTGACCCTTCCGCTAATGCTGAGTAATAGTATGTCCCATTTTTTAACTAACGTTTATCAGCACGGAATCGGATGACCATTGAAAGTTTGGCTGCGATTCATATAGGTTCACTGGAACATGAATTATTGCGAATTTTCACATCGATTTGGGTGTAGCTTTTTAGACTAAGAATCATTTTGATGAATCATTATTCTCCACAATTGGTGTAGGTAGAGTATGTATATGCAAGATGAGTTCTTGAGTGGCGACCTCGTACTGGAAAGCGCAGCGTGGGTAGGCCCCCCACAAGATGGACCGAGACCTGGTTAAGGGTTGAACTGCACCACGTAAGCACAGCATCGCATTTTTCTGTCGCTCCATCTTTTTCACGCGCACGCGGCGTGCTGTTCCGTTCCGTCTATCTTATATGCTCTAGCAAATGACGTTCCTGAGTGACAGAAAAGGATGGAGCGACGGAAAAATGCGATGCCGTGCTACGTGGTGTAGTTCAACCATAAAGCGGCGGGAATACGTGGGATGAGGGCAATCGAAGGATCGGTCGTTGTGGCGGGGGGAGGCCTATGTCCAGCAGCTATTACGGAATACGTCATATAATAGGTACATACTTATTGTTAATGAATGAAGTACCTAAATCAAATTCTGATTTATTTCTAATTAATTACAGGGAGATACTTCGGAACGAAACTAGTGAAGACAATCTGTGTTCGAGTGTTGAGAGAGTTTATTGTTACGTCACCCAAGAGTTACGAAGACCTCAAACTCGCCATATCCATATCTGTTGTTTCGGTGGAAGGGTATCAAGCGAAACTAACCCCTAGGACGAAGCCAATAAAATAAATTAAATTATAAACTTCTATTAAATATGTCAGCGTCGTAGCTAGGGGCTGACGTAAACTTCAGAGGGGCGAACTTTGCAGACCCAGAACCAGCGGGCCGCTGGGGTGGTAGTCACAAAATTAAAACATGACGCTGAATTCTCATACAAAAAATATACGATAGGCGCCACAACATAACACAAAAAATGTGTACCGAATCGTAAAAAAGTTAAATAAACAATTTACACACTGCACACATGCCAAAATTTTGTAACACTCGTATTTTTAACATTGGCTGTATTTCTACTCTCCTGCACACGCCGACCAAAGCGCTCTTCCTAGAAAAAAAGTCCTGGGGGCGTGAAATTCAAATCTTGCCAGCCCCTAGCACGCTACGCTGAGTAGGTACAGTATTTTAAAGCGCCTGAAATGTTTCTCACTTGGCTAATGAATAACACTATTTCGTGTAAACATCAACCTGCCATCATAGTCATCCCAGTTTGATGAAGTACAGCTTACTTCCGTTTCAATTTCCTAGTAAAAAGGGCCTTGCTTTTGGTTTGGATTTAGACGTAAGTTTCATTTAAGCAATAATTGGTACCTAATATAAGTAGGTTATTAAATGTAATTTGTTTTTACCAGAAGCGTTATTTTTTTTATTTCACACATCCTGACATAAACTGTAAATTGAATTTTGGCATTTTTCGTATATACCTACCTACGAATCGTTTAGGACTATACGATATCGTATATAGGATGTGTGAATTACAAACATAGCACTTTTTGTAACATCGTTTCCTAAATAAAACACCGAATTAGAACAATGTCTTATTTTTTTTAATGTAACAAAATATTTACAGCTTATTCTTTTTTATACATGATGTTACAAATGTAGGTACGGTTTGTATTTACATTATTCAATATGATGAGGTATTTTGGCAGTAATTTTTAGCACTTTTATTTTTAAGTACCTATGACAGTAAATAGTATCACAAATAATACTGTACTGTCACGTGAATAAAATCCAAGAAAAAAAAAATCGAAATTTCTAAACTAATGCAAAAATTATTTTTACAATTATAATTGGCTCTCAAGTTTTGCAATATAAGTACTATCGCGGACTTTTCCGCCTGACCACCACTAGGCTCATTTTTGCTTGCATACTAAAAAATAAAAGCGCTGTCTAGCCCCCCGCCCTATTGATGAATAGACCAATGAATGAATAGTTTCCATACAATAAATTATGCGCAAAATTATGTAAAAAAAAATTAAGTAATGAAGCGGAAAAGTCCGCGATAGTACATTCACAAACAAAAATCTTAAATAAAATAGAAAAAAAATAGGTAATTAGAAATTTTAGTACAGAGTTCTAGGTTCATAGTGTAATGGTTATACAATACCTAAAATACCATATTTTAGGGAACAATAATACTTCAAATCAATCACCTATAATATAAAATGCAGTAAGTGATCGATCATACCTTTATTACGCAAACTTTAACGAAGTGTTAATAATATTGTATTGATACTCATTTTACGTTTTTCTCTTTAACTTGTACTCTTTTGGAAAAGTATAGAAGTGACAAGGCTTATTTAAAATTGAACGGTCTGGCTAGTCTGCAGTGACAAAGGTTAACCTTAAAAATACAAAGACTAGGCTGGATGACAAACTGCAAGCGGTTAACAATCAAGCGGCACGAAATATATTAACATAACATAACCAATAATGATTTATGAAGGTGTAGTTGATTAAAAAAACAAACCAACAGAATACTAATCCTCTGAATACGCTTAAGTTACCGAAATCTTAGGGGGGTATTACAGAACGACACTCAAGTGGAGATCTCTTCTTAAGTAAAGATAGACAAGGATGCATGTATACGTTGTATGTATTTGCATCCTTTTCCATCTATACTCAAGAAGAGATCTCCACTTGAGTGTCGTTCTGAAATACCCCCCTTAGATTTCAACAAAATAGTGCACTAATTGGGCTTTTGTTAATTTGACATTTTGCGGGACCCCAATAGGTTACGAACGAGTAAAATAGAGAACGATTTCACGTGTAAAAAAATTTGTTTATTCGCAGTTTCTAGAGGATTCGTACCTTACAGACATTACAAGAAGCTTTGTTATTTGTATGACATTACAAGTAGCATTGTTATTTGTATGAAATTACAAGTAGCATTGTTATTTGTATGAATTTACATGGTATAGTAATTGTATGGTTACGATGGTAAAAAATGAATATTAGATAGTTAGGTGCCTCACCATTGCATTATGACTTATGAGACTTAATATAGCACTACAAGGGCGCCTTGACCCTTCCGCTAATGCTGAGTAATAGTATGTCCCATTTTTTAACTAACGTTTATCAGCACGGAATCGGATGACCATTGAAAGTTTGGCTGCGATTCATATAGGTTCACTGGAACATGAATTATTGCGAATTTTCACATCGATTTGGGTGTAGCTTTTTAGACTAAGAATCATTTTGATGAATCATTATTCTCCACAATTGGTGTAGGTAGAGTATGTATATGCAAGATGAGTTCTTGAGTGGCGACCTCGTACTGGAAAGCGCAGCGTGGGTAGGCCCCCCACAAGATGGACCGAGACCTGGTTAAGGGTTGAACTGCACCACGTAAGCACAGCATCGCATTTTTCTGTCGCTCCATCTTTTTCACGCGCACGCGGCGTGCTGTTCCGTTCCGTCTATCTTATATGCTCTAGCAAATGACGTTCCTGAGTGACAGAAAAGGATGGAGCGACGGAAAAATGCGATGCCGTGCTACGTGGTGTAGTTCAACCATAAAGCGGCGGGAATACGTGGGATGAGGGCAATCGAAGGATCGGTCGTTGTGGCGGGGGGAGGCCTATGTCCAGCAGCTATTACGGAATACGTCATATAATAGGTACATACTTATTGTTAATGAATGAAGTACCTAAATCAAATTCTGATTTATTTCTAATTAATTACAGGGAGATACTTCGGAACGAAACTAGTGAAGACAATCTGTGTTCGAGTGTTGAGAGAGTTTATTGTTACGTCACCCAAGAGTTACGAAGACCTCAAACTCGCCATATCCATATCTGTTGTTTCGGTGGAAGGGTATCAAGCGAAACTAACCCCTAGGACGAAGCCAATAAAATAAATTAAATTATAAACTTCTATTAAATATGTCAGCGTCGTAGCTAGGGGCTGACGTAAACTTCAGAGGGGCGAACTTTGCAGACCCAGAACCAGCGGGCCGCTGGGGTGGTAGTCACAAAATTAAAACATGACGCTGAATTCTCATACAAAAAATATACGATAGGCGCCACAACATAACACAAAAAATGTGTACCGAATCGTAAAAAAGTTAAATAAACAATTTACACACTGCACACATGCCAAAATTTTGTAACACTCGTATTTTTAACATTGGCTGTATTTCTACTCTCCTGCACACGCCGACCAAAGCGCTCTTCCTAGAAAAAAAGTCCTGGGGGCGTGAAATTCAAATCTTGCCAGCCCCTAGCACGCTACGCTGAGTAGGTACAGTATTTTAAAGCGCCTGAAATGTTTCTCACTTGGCTAATGAATAACACTATTTCGTGTAAACATCAACCTGCCATCATAGTCATCCCAGTTTGATGAAGTACAGCTTACTTCCGTTTCAATTTCCTAGTAAAAAGGGCCTTGCTTTTGGTTTGGATTTAGACGTAAGTTTCATTTAAGCAATAATTGGTACCTAATATAAGTAGGTTATTAAATGTAATTTGTTTTTACCAGAAGCGTTATTTTTTTTATTTCACACATCCTGACATAAACTGTAAATTGAATTTTGGCATTTTTCGTATATACCTACCTACGAATCGTTTAGGACTATACGATATCGTATATAGGATGTGTGAATTACAAACATAGCACTTTTTGTAACATCGTTTCCTAAATAAAACACCGAATTAGAACAATGTCTTATTTTTTTTAATGTAACAAAATATTTACAGCTTATTCTTTTTTATACATGATGTTACAAATGTAGGTACGGTTTGTATTTACATTATTCAATATGATGAGGTATTTTGGCAGTAATTTTTAGCACTTTTATTTTTAAGTACCTATGACAGTAAATAGTATCACAAATAATACTGTACTGTCACGTGAATAAAATCCAAGAAAAAAAAAATCGAAATTTCTAAACTAATGCAAAAATTATTTTTACAATTATAATTGGCTCTCAAGTTTTGCAATATAAGTACTATCGCGGACTTTTCCGCCTGACCACCACTAGGCTCATTTTTGCTTGCATACTAAAAAATAAAAGCGCTGTCTAGCCCCCCGCCCTATTGATGAATAGACCAATGAATGAATAGTTTCCATACAATAAATTATGCGCAAAATTATGTAAAAAAAAATTAAGTAATGAAGCGGAAAAGTCCGCGATAGTACATTCACAAACAAAAATCTTAAATAAAATAGAAAAAAAATAGGTAATTAGAAATTTTAGTACAGAGTTCTAGGTTCATAGTGTAATGGTTATACAATACCTAAAATACCATATTTTAGGGAACAATAATACTTCAAATCAATCACCTATAATATAAAATGCAGTAAGTGATCGATCATACCTTTATTACGCAAACTTTAACGAAGTGTTAATAATATTGTATTGATACTCATTTTACGTTTTTCTCTTTAACTTGTACTCTTTTGGAAAAGTATAGAAGTGACAAGGCTTATTTAAAATTGAACGGTCTGGCTAGTCTGCAGTGACAAAGGTTAACCTTAAAAATACAAAGACTAGGCTGGATGACAAACTGCAAGCGGTTAACAATCAAGCGGCACGAAATATATTAACATAACATAACCAATAATGATTTATGAAGGTGTAGTTGATTAAAAAAACAAACCAACAGAATACTAATCCTCTGAATACGCTTAAGTTACCGAAATCTTAGGGGGGTATTACAGAACGACACTCAAGTGGAGATCTCTTCTTAAGTAAAGATAGACAAGGATGCATGTATACGTTGTATGTATTTGCATCCTTTTCCATCTATACTCAAGAAGAGATCTCCACTTGAGTGTCGTTCTGAAATACCCCCCTTAGATTTCAACAAAATAGTGCACTAATTGGGCTTTTGTTAATTTGACATTTTGCGGGACCCCAATAGGTTACGAACGAGTAAAATAGAGAACGATTTCACGTGTAAAAAAATTTGTTTATTCGCAGTTTCTAGAGGATTCGTACCTTACAGACATTACAAGAAGCTTTGTTATTTGTATGACATTACAAGTAGCATTGTTATTTGTATGAAATTACAAGTAGCATTGTTATTTGTATGAATTTACATGGTATAGTAATTGTATGGTTACGATGGTAATTAATAGTACAGCGACATCACACTTGCAGTCTTTACAAGTCTTCAGTTCTCCTTGCAGGTCTTCGTAACTGTCAAGTCTCTTCTGGGTTCTTTGTTCCTGTCATTGGCGAATTCAAACACCAGTTAGTATAATGAGGGCAGAAACTCCACAAAACATGCACAGGTTGAGTTTGGTTTGATGGTTAAAATGAGTGAATAACGATTTAACTTTTAAGATCACAATAAATGCGTGGCGATTGGCGGCTCTCATGGAGCCGGCCGGTAGTTACTGACCCACAGGAGGCCTAGCATGCTACTTCTGACAAAACGAGAAAAATCTAGATGTGCCTCGGTCTTTGTTAGTTTAAGGGCCAGTTTCACCACTTCTGAATAAGTTCTTGTTAGCTTATCCGACAGATAGTTTGACATATTTTGTATGAAATTATGTTAAAATATCTGTCGGATAAGCTAACAAGAACTTACCCAGAAGTGGTGAAACAGGCCCTAAGCATCTTAAAGTGAGCGCACATGGCGGTTTTTTCGTTTTGTCGTGGGCTGGGAGGACAGATTATCCGAGGCATGATTGATGAGAAAAACGGTTCATGGAATCACGAGCATTCAAAAGCGTCATTCGTAAAGCGCATCACATACAGAAGGAGTCGAGGCGCGGGCACGCGCCTTTGCGACCTTGGCATACGGTCGATAATTGTATATCATACCAAACCGAGCGGCGCGCCGCTCGGATTCTTGATATACAAATATCGACCGTATGTCAAGCTCGCCAAGGCGCGCCCCGCCTCGACTCCTTCCTAATGCGATGCGCTTAACACTCCCTGCATGCATGCATGGTGCATGTGTAATTTCGTCACAAACGACTGGAGGACGTGAATGATATGTAGAATTTATTTCTAACAGTTTAACACTATCTTTTACTAATGCCTTACAAAGCCGCAATTTTGATAATTATTACCACTAAACAAAAGTTTTATCTTAATACAATTCACCACCCAGATCAACTTTGCTCCCACTAAACATTGTTATATTAAGAGGGTACCATAAAGTTACTGTATCTTACCAGGAATAGAGGAACATGAGATGTCAAATGAAACCGTTTTTGGCAGGAAGGTGGCACAGTTATGCATTTTGGCAGGAAGCTGGCATAGGTATTGTATTTTGGATACCTACGCCAGCTTCCTGGATTTTGGTACCTATTTGACAGTTTGTCGGTACGGTGAAAATTCGAGCTCTGTGAATCTAATGTGAAATCGTGGATCATTTTGTGAAATAGTGTTATTATACTTATTATATTTCATAAAATTATCCACGATTTCACGTTAGATTCATAATTATTAACAAAGCTCGAATTTTCACCGTGCCGACAAGCTGTTAGTTACCAAAAACGTTTCTAATACCTCGTCACGTATCCATTTTTAAGATACAGTGGTGCCGCTAGGTACATAAATCGCTGCCTCAGCCGTCTGTTTCTTTATTCCTGGTATAGTAACTTTATGGAGTATACCGAGCCTATAGTGTTGCCCTCAATCGTATTTTTTGTTATTTATAAGCCGTGGTGGTCCAGTGGCGAGTAACCTTGCCTTCCGTGCAGGAGGCGATGGTTCGATACCCGTCCAGGCCGACTGCTACTAATGAGTTTTTGTAAATTTTTTGTACGATTTGAAACACCACTGGCTTTTCGGTGAAGGAAAATATCGTGAGGAAACCTGCATGCTTCAATTTCGAGATGTATTGTACCCACTGTCCATTATAAGTGGCGACGGGCTCACCTGTCATACTGGACAGAGTTTCGGTACTACTGGTGAAACGTGGATGTTCTGAGGTTTCAGAATATCTCTGACTACCCCCTCCGAGAATATAGTCGTGAGCATAAATGCTCTAAGCAAATTTTGTAATTAAAAATTGTTTAGAAATAAAAAAAAATACGATTGAGAGCAGAACTATAGGCTCGCGGTGCCCTCACAAAAAATATTTTTTTTGACACCGTGACTGTGTGACTGACAATTAAACGGCTTTAGCATAAACATATTAGTTTCGAGGAATCTAAAGAAAGTCGGCTGCTGATCAAATCGACTTAAGCGCTCTTTTTCGTAACGGGATTTATAAAAATGTACCCTGCTTACTTTCACCTTCTAGAACAATAGTTGTTCGTTTTTGGCGCTAATTGGCTGCTATGGGTAGGGTTGCCAACTGTACTTTATATAAAGTATTGTACGTTATTTTCAGTCAATGTACTTTATATTTTTGAAGAACAATAAAGTACGCAAAAATACTTTATTTCAGCTAGGTCTACAAAAAAATACTGGCGAGAAATGGCAGTAAATTTTTAAAGAATGCCCAAACGAATTCTATAATTTGAAGAAAATTATAAGTTATATTTTGTCTATCCCTGCCACTCCGGCTTTCAGGGTTTCAGTGAAGAATGTGAAGTGGAGGGACGAGAAGAACAGGATGTCATTAAAATTAGAAACGAGCTCTTAATATGTTAAAATCTTGATTTTGAATGCAGTGCATCCCACCAAACCTTTATAAATGATAAATCTTTGTTCTTACTTGTATGAGCAAAAAGCTCCAAAAATACAGTTTCAAAAATTTTTATTATTTAAATAAACGTACTTTATTTTTTAAGACTGTACTTTTTATTTACCATCCCTGTAACGAAATGTACTTTATGTTCGCTTAAAAAAGTTGGCAACCCTAGCTATGGGCCTCACAAATACAATTATTTTATGGTAAAGCCGTTATCGAAGTCAGTTACTACAAATACTGTGACATCTAATAATAGGACCTTTTAAATTTTACCGGCTGGTAATATACTTGGGCTCCATGTGGCCGGTATCACTCAGGGCTCGCAGGACCACGTTGCCGTTGGGTAATATGGAGATCCACGTTATAGAGCCGTGGTTTAGGGATATTCGCAGCCAACCTTCAGTCGGGAACTGCAGCGCTCTGGAAGCAGAAAGTTTTAATGATTGCTGTAGATTCTGATTCTGTATTAAATGACTTGAGATTGAGATGTAAAGGAAAATTTACTGTCCACGCATCCAAGGATCACAGGAGAAACTGGTTTCGGGAAATAGCATGCAGGTGCAGTCCGCGTGCCACTGACATGATCGATATACCATATCTGTTCATACATTTCGTTCGCAAAAAGGTCATAAGTCATTATGACAATTTTACGAAGATTCAATCATAAGACTTCTGAAGATAAAAATAATTTTAATAGATTTTTGGTGTCGCTAGTTCTCATGTTATTTCAAATTGGTTCTCTTTTTGTGGTAGGAATAAGAGCTCTTACAGACGACCGACACTTTGTTTGCGACAGCTTGCGACTGTCGGCAACAGTTTGCGACCGTCGGCGGCAGCGGTCGCAAACAAAGTGTCGCTCGTCTGTAAGTTCCCTTAATCGTACTTTTTATAATAGGCATGCCAGGGCCTGCTGTCAAACGGTGAAGTAAAACGTCGAGAAGAAACCTGCATACACTGAAGAATATATTATTCTGTAGGCCTCGCATGCCACCCCCGAGTAAACGATAAAAATCGAGATGTGCCTCCATCCTTACTATTTTACGTACGCCAGAGAGAGCGCGCATGACGATTTTCTCGTTTAAACCCTTTGTCGTGAGTGGCATGCTAGCCCTGCTGATGTGTATTTGAGGCCTACCAATTCGCATTGGGCACGCCTGGTGGACTAACGCCCCTACCCTCCATGAGGAGGCTCTTCCCTGCATTGGCTGAGATATCGACGGTCCCTACGTACATATTCCTAAATGGTAGATACGTGATTTGCCTTTTATTGTTCCATGTCCTTCAAGTCACTCTATACTATCGATTAGTCAAAAAAAATTAAACATTTTATGCAAATTGAACCTTAAATCCACACACACATTTCCCGTAACTACAAAATTAAGAAAAATTTCCGAAGTAAACTAACATCAGTGGTAGTTCAGTGATTCTACATTGGAACGTAATCCACGCCTGCCGCGTAACTGCTACGCACTATGTTAGTTACGTTGTTTTACGTGGACAACTTTACATGCCTAAGCCAGGCCATGCCATGCAAGTGGTAGATAAGTTTTCTTACGTCGGAAAATAAAAGTAATTTTTATCAATAACTACCATTTAAGGCTTTTTATGTCGGAAATATTTTGTAAATATGATAAGAAAGTTGTATTTATGTTATTAAACTTCTGTAACTTCGTCTGGTTTTGGAAAAAAATATTGATTAGCCAGCCAAATTAACATCTTACAACCATCATGTCAATTCCAAATTGACATATTAGGTGAAAGTTGTTTATGACCAGGAAGCTGGCATACGTTTATGACTGTGCGCGTTTGTCATTATTTATAATAATTATAATGCTTTATGCAGAAAATAGTTTAAAAAAATTATGCGATGTAAAGAGGTCTATCAAAACCTCTTTATTTATTTATTTATTTCATTAATTGTACAAATTAAAACCATTTACCATGAGTTAACTAACGTGGCAATGTTGTTTAAGGCAATATGAACTAGAAAATTGGTTACGCCGATCACATGAGCGCTGATGATTGTCGTGAAAGAGAGTAACAGTAGCTATAAGTAATATATGGGATGTTCAGATGGGAAGATGAATACTCCTCCATAATAGCCCTCTCCATTGCCCTTTGTGTGACTTTCAGGCTTTTTATGAGGCCATGAGTGAGCTACTACGTCTCAATTTCGTATGTCAAGTACTTAATATTCTATCCTATTCTGTGTCGTCACTGGCAACACACACTGGTCAATGACTTTCGTTTTGAAACACTGCAGTGTTTGGCCGAGAAGATACTACGCAGTCCATACGTCCTGAACGATGTCCAGCCCAGTTAGATTCGTCTATTGACCTCTATCTCGAAGTGGGACCATCCTAACTGGATAGTTTGTCCCTGGTTAACATAATCGTAGTAACTTCGAACTCTGAGTCTACGATCTTTACAGGAGTGGGTGAACATGGACATTTGACATGATCTTCGTCTTGTCCATGGTAATTTTCAAACCAACTCGTTCGAAGGCTCTGCTAAGGTCATCAAGCATTCTACTGAGGTCCTCCATGCTCATCGTCATAATGAATATAATTATCTCACCCTGAGAGACTCAGCCCTTTCCAATCCAAAACCTTGAAAACATCTTCCAGTGCCACGGTGAACAGTTTCAGAGAAATAACGTCTCCATGCCTCACACCTCGCTGCGGTAGGTAGGATAGGTATCTATTCTGGTCATGTAATCGGACTGACATAGTGGCAGTAGCATTTGAGCATTTCCAAGTACCTACCAGTAGTCAACTTTTCATCGCTGGAGAGACTGCAGTACAGCACATGTCCCATTCAAATCAAAAGCTTTTTCGTAGTCCACGAACGCCAAGCAACGAGGCAGAGCGTATGTATGTGGTACGCGGTGCTAAAGTTTGTTCGGAACCCAGGTTACTCGGGAGGTTGGAATTCGTCCAAATGAGCGCGACACGGTTCGTATCAACTCTCGAAAACAGCTTATAGACATGGCTAAGAAGTGAGATGGGCTTATAGTTCTTCAGTAGGGCATTATCGTCCTTTTTAAAGAAGAGAACCATCAAATTTCTGTTCCATGTCTGCGGCGATTTCCCCTCAAGTATGACGAAGTCAAACAGCTTCTGAAGGGCTTAAAGACCGGTGTCAACAGTGACACCCACCACACCAATTATTTGTTTTGAATTAGATTGGTACCTACTCATATCGTATGGTCAACAAGTCGCCTTCTAATATTGTCAGTTTATCAAAATAGTAAAGTCTACTACTAGAGCACCGCCATAGCATTAAATTTTATCGCTCTATTCCATCAAATGAATTTCTGGAAAAATAGCTTTACGAGATATGGCCGCCTTTGATACCCTTCTCGTCTATGTTGTAAATTGTATTTGGCTGTTTCTGACGAGTAAATATAGAATAATATATATTTTATGTTATCAATATTGCTAAGTCTCAAATTAGTTACTTTGCTATTAACAATATACTAAAACAATATAACAAAACAAACAATATTATCCTACACATACTAAAGTAGGTATATGTAATTTTTTAAACCTTCGTACGTCCACGTTTCACTAGAAGTACCGAAACTCTGTCCAGTGTGACAGGTACACACGAGATATGTGGGGACGGGGTTAAAATTTATTAATAATACTAAAAAAGATTACTTTTTGTTGTAACAATACACTTCGTCCTTACCTACAAACCCCGTATCTCCATAATGTTTCCCATGTACAATGATCTATGTGACAGTTAAGATTTAGATCGATCTTGAGACTACCGCGTAATAATTAATATGTACCACATACGTTATTTGTGATTGGAGAGTTTCCGATGTAGAACTAAGTAAGTGACTAATAACACACTTCCAATTAACTTTTTGAGTTTTTTCTTTATTTTACATATAGTTTACCGTATATTAAACCTATATTCCAAATTTCGTCACTGTGTTACAAATAGGACGTGAAATACACATGTTTGAAACTTAAAAGTGCTCTCCTGTAAAATTTGACTTTTGCACTTACGGGAATGTACGTAGGGACCGTCGATATATAGGCTGATGATGCACACACCCGTAGAGTTCCATCGACAACGTGACCGCGGGAGCCCGCGGGCTAAATTCTAAAAGGTTCAAATGTTGTTCTGTACAGACAAGTAACTCACTTGCAAACGAAGAACCGTATCACATTAGCGTGGCACACAAGCAGGGTGTAAGTGTCCTTGGTCTGTTCCGGGGGCGCCCTGTAGAAGTACCGCCTGAACGCGGCCTCTATCCGCGCCCCGTCCTGGAAGAACTGCTATACGTGACAAAATATGCTTCGTTAATGCACTGGCCAGTTGAGCTTTGTCATAAAAATTATTAAAAATAAATAATAAATACTATACTATAGGACCTAGTTCTTCTAAAAGCTATGCTCAGGGTGTGACACATCAAGCTACGAAAAACCATAATAAGCTGGCCGCGCGTAGGTAGAGTAATGTTATAACGTTGCGGGGCCAGCTTATATTTGTTTTGCGTAGTTTGTTGTGTCGCCGTGTGTACACTATACTGTTTGTTACTGGAGGTAATTTGAGGGATATTAATTATTATACTCAGATGGCAAACCGTCCGTCAGAATTCACTGGGAAACCAAAACAACTGGCGTAAGACTCAGGGGGCCTGAATTTCGGCTTAGGGTGTTGTTGGAGATACGGCGGTAGATACTTGGATCTATGTGAAAAGAATATGGTTGATTCAAGGTTTAAACTAATATTGTTTAAAAAGATGCGTAATAATAGGTAAATAAAATGTTATTTTCGATGGTTAATATTAATTAGCGTACAGCAAGTTTCAGGGGTTGACAAAACTGACTAATATTTATAAATAAATTATGCAGTAAATACTTACTTAGAACGGGTTTTTATAAATCGTATAAGAGACATGCGAGGGGAGGATGGGAGTGGATTGGGTGATTATAAAAATTAAACTAATGAAATGAAATGCTTAACTGGTCAGCTAATTGTACTAATTAATAAAGACATCGTTAATGGAGAAGTTACGACTGCAACACTTTTGTGTCACAGACAACTTTTCCATTACCTATGGCAATATTTACATGCACAATCATCGCAAATAGTGAATGTTATACTTAGTAGTCAAACACAATAAATATAAAACCTCTATACGCTGCATATTTACGTAGGCATGTATGTTTGCTCCTGTCCTGGAGTGCGATTTTTGAAAGTCACACGATGTAATCAGCAGTAGAATGATCATGTATCTTCATACTAAATTTGACGTTTTCTACTGCTGATTTCAACGTATGTGTGTGAGAAAACGTCACTGTCCACAAGGACAAATTATCACTTGCTGATTATTTACAACTCTTTTAGAACTGGATAAGGATGAAATTTAATTATCAGTGAAAAATGCTTAGCAGTTTTCAGCTTCATCATCATCATCATCATCAGCCTATCATCGTCCACTGCTGAACATAGGCCTCTCCCAAGGCGTGGCACAAAACTCTGTCCTCGGGCTTCCTCATCCAGTCGCTCCCCGCTACTTTTTTTAGGTCGTCTGTTAAGCGAGCAGCAGGGCGTCCCACACTGCGCCTACCAGTTCGCCGTCTCCTTTCTAGAACTCTGACCACCCCATCGGTTGTCAGTTCTTCGGCAGATATGACGAGCCCATTGCCACTTCAGCTTGCTAATTTTCTGAGCTATATCAACCACTTTAGTTCTCTGACGTATCACTTCATTTCTGATTTGATCTCTCAGTGAAACACCGAGCATAGCTCTCTCCATAGCTCCATAGTTTTCAGCTTTTTGTTACAATAGGCTACTCCTTTCTCTGACAAAAGTGTAAAGTGTCAGCTTAATGCAACTAAATTCAATCTTACTTTTGGTTCCGGTCTCCAGTGCCCAACTGGAGGTTCAGGAGGTACCGGGGCTCCTTCTTCTATCAGCTGGCAGTCTTTAACATTAATATCATCAGGGAGATGTTTGGCGATAAGGGTGGCTGTCTCCTGTGCTCGGGTCATGGTGGAACGGACGAGCTGGTCCCATTTGATGTCTAGGCAGGCGAGCCTCTGGCCCGTTAGGGAAGCTTGTGTTCGGCCTGCAAGTTTAGATCAATAATAATTATTGATCATACACACATACACATGATCAGACATACATACATATGCTTACGCCTATCTCCCACATTTTAAGGGTAATATTTGTAGGTACTGTGGTTAAAAAAACCTGGGTGAAATAAAGACATGGCGATTTATTGTCTTGTCTCTGCCTACCAGTGAGGGAGATAGACATATGTATGTATGTCTGTAAAATGAACAGGTTTTTTTAATAAATTTTATTTCCACCATGTTTGTTTATAAGAATTCAATTAGATAAAAGAACAACATGCTGATGGTTTTTAAGGGTACAATCTGAAACTTTCTTTATTGGATGAACACCAAAATCGCCAAAGCGAACCATATTATCAGCTGTCCATTTGGGTCAAGTATATTTGCAGTTTTGTATGGCACAGACATTTTTTCGCGATTTGGATGTTGGTCCCACCCATAGAGAAAGTTGTTTAGTTAGATATTATTTAAAATATACACTTATTTTCAGACATAGTTTAAAAAAAATCCATGTCCTAAAATATATCCAAAGTTATCAATAAGCCTCCTTATCCTGATCTTTTGTGTTGTGAGAAATGTAGTTTGGTCTATAAAATGTCCCGAGATCAGTGTGCCTGTCGGCAAAGTTATAGACCGTTATAAACAAAAGTCCACAAAAAGTAAACATACCCAACTCAGTGAGAACTCTCTCCTTGTCCGTACTGCCGTCCAAGTTATACTGTCCATGTCTGATCAGAAACAAATGCCTGACGGATTTACTCTTAGCTTTATCTAATTCCTCGTTGAACCTGTTCTGGTCTTCGGGTTTATCGGAACGCACTGGCTTCACTATACATTCAGGGTCTCGGCTATAGAAAAGAAAGTGCATCATTGTTAAATGTCGAAAACGGGGGGTTCCTCCCCCTCCCTATGAAGAACGAGAGGGCTAATCATCTCCTTTTTTTTTGGTTCACCAATAAATCAGCCAACAATGGCAATAATCAGATTGTTTCTGTGTTGTGAGTTTCTTCTATGAGTATATCTTCATCAAGCCTCAATCCCACTTTTTAATTCATTATCTCAGTTAACGATCCAGTATATGCCAACTTTTAAGCTACTCCTCTCCCCCCTAAATTTTAGAAACAGCCAGTGCTCAGTCACTCGCGTTTAACAGCCGATGGTGCCACGTATCGCACACGATACAGGCTCTGGTGCATTGATATAAGGTGTGTTTAAGTTCATTGTTCGTAGCAGTTCATGAGAGTTAATCCTCCATTAAATCTCTTGCTTTGCTACCTTTTCTACTCTCCTAGCCTTTACTACGTCAACAAGACAAAAAGTGACAGCAAGAGATTTAATGGAGGATTAACTCTAATGAGCGTTTCTGCAGCTGAGCGTAGATAGATAGATAGATAGATAGATAAATCATTTATTTGCACAAGTAACACACACATAAATAATACAGTTCACAAGTTTACAAAATATCAAAACAAGGAAACATCAACAGAACAAACATGTAATTTATTGTATGCTACAGCAGCAAATAGGTCCCATCTCAACATAGACCTTGCCCGAAAGCAGGGTGTTGATTTTCAGATGAAACCTCTGGTAGTAGTCAGACGCAGCAACCAATGAGAGATAAATAAAATAAGTAAAGTTTAGATGAAATATAGTAATGGAAGAGTAAAAAAAAGAAAAAGTAAAAACGAAATAATATTATATTATACCTACATACATATACTATTTATTATATTATACTAAGCGTAAAATTGGATAAATAAAGAACTATGACACAAAAGGTGCGTTAGTGTAGCCATCAGGCAAGCCAATAATTTGTTTTTTCAAGATAAATTCCCTCAGTTTTCTCTTGAATGTGAAGCCTGACTTAAGTGATCGCAGTGGTGGGGGAATATTGTTCCAGCACTTGGTTGCCTGATAGCGAAAACTGCCCTCAAACGCTACTGTTTTGTGTGTTTGACACGATAGTAAAAACCTTGTTGGTCTTGTGGGGTACCTGTCATGGAAGGGTGAACGTTTGAGCTTAGAAAATAGATACTCCGGTTTCTGATTCTTTAGAGTAGTGAAGACCAAATTTCCCAAATGAAAATGCCTGCGTGATGTCATGTTTAGCATAGAAGCACTATTTATGTAAGGGGTGACATGAGTCCGCGGAGGTATTTTAAAGCAAAACCTGCAACACGCATTTTGTACCCGTTGAATTAATCGACTGGACTTAGACAAGAGTCGTGGTCCATACACCAGATCACCGTAATTAAGAATAGACAGAATGAGAGATTCACAAAGTTTTGTTCGTACGTTCTCACTCAGCAAGTCTCGAATTTTATACAGAATTTTTAGCCTGTAAAAACAGTTACGTACCAGGTTCACAATGTGTCCCTCGAAACGCAGATTACTGTCAAACTGGATGCCCAGGTTTCGTGCCTCTTCAACCTTTAAAATTTGTTGCCCCGAGATATGAACGTTTGGCTGGAGATCAGATATATCCTTAACCTG
Source organism: Agonopterix heracliana (assembly GCA_963693445.1). Classification (NCBI taxonomy): domain Eukaryota; kingdom Metazoa; phylum Arthropoda; class Insecta; order Lepidoptera; family Depressariidae; genus Agonopterix; species Agonopterix heracliana. The sequence continues at coordinate 5,362,942 of OY856327.1, forward strand.
CTTCGTTGAGCCATGTATTATAAACTTTGACTTGTTAGGGTTTAAAACTAAAGCATTGCTCTCTGCCCAGAGAGCAATACGAGCCAAGTCTTCATTTAACTTAGGTAACTCAGCAAGAACATCGCTAGGCTTTGCAGAAATGTACAACTGGACGTCATCAGCATAAAGATGGTAAAGACAATGTTTAATTTGTGTCGTTATGTCTGCAGTGTACAGTATAAAAAGCAGCGGCCCAAGAATGGATCCTTGAGGCACACCACGCCTCACTGGTTCAGGATCAGAGACTAGCCTAGAAGCATCCTCTCTTACTACCTGCACTATTTGCGATCGATCCGTGAGATAGCTGGCAAACCAAAGTACCGAAGCCTTATCCATGCCATAATAGGCAAGCTTGGAAAGTAGAAGGGGAATATCAAGGGAGTCAAACGCACGCGAAAAATCAAGTAAAGTCAAAATACTGCCTTGGCCCCGATCCTGAGCTGCAAGTATATTATCAACTACGTCGAGCAAAGCAGTAGTAGTACCTCTTCCCTTACGAAAGCCAGATTGAACATCAGGCAGAATTCGATTATGTTCTACAAAATTACTCAACTGAGAATACACTACCTTCTCAAGAATCTTAGACAGAAATGGCAAAATACTAATTGGTCTCAAGTCTTTAGGCTCTCTGGGGCAAGGTACCTTAGGAATAGGAGTCACCATCGCCACCTTCCACTGACCAGGGAACGAGGAGGTTGTAATGGATTTATTTACTATAGCTTTGATGGCGTCCAGCGAGTGTGGTAAAGTAAGCACAACCATATCCATTGAAATTCCATCAATGCCCTGGGCATTAGACTTTATGGCCATGATAACCTTGGTGATCTCGCCTATATCAACAGGTTTAAGTGACAAAACCTCGCCGCCATGTCTGTGTGATTCAAAATAAGTAACAACTGAGGGTGATACTACAGGACTATTGAAATTTAAAAAATGATTGTTAATTACATTGGGGTTGTCGAAATTGTTAGGTAAACATTCTCCCTTATTGGAATTTAGAACAATATTACTTTTTACATTTTTCCATAGCTTTTTATCATTGTGGAATTGACTATTGATGCAATGATCAAAGTAAGCACGTTTCTCACTCTGAATACTGCTTCTAACTAATCGCTTAAGACTTAAATAATATTCCTTATGTGAATCCAACTTAGTCGCACGATATCTGTCAAATGCATCATCACGAAGTCCCATCATGAACTTAATTGTATCCGTAATCCACGGTACAGGCTTATCTTTGATAGTGACTGTTTTGATTGGTGCATGTTTGTCGAACAATGACAAAAGAATACAATTAAATTTTTCCACCATGACCTCTACTGATGGTGAGTCAATAACAACTGTCCAGTCCACAGATGATAGGTCAACGTCAAAGCGTTCCCGATTGATATTCTTAAGAGATCTAAGGGTAATTGTTCTAGGTAAGATCTTTTCCTTTTTAATGTTGAGCGAGACATTGATCATGGCATGACCCAGTGAGCCAGTAATATTTGTCACACTAATTTCACGAATACTAGCATCCGTTAGAACTAGATCTATGAGTGTCTCTGTACTTTTAGAAAAGTGTGTGGGCTTATTAACTACTTGTTGCAGATTAGTATAATTCAGAAAATGTTTCAATTTAATAGTTTCGTCTTCTGCTTCATCCAGCATATTGACGTTAAAATCTCCCAGGACCACAACGTGATCATAACTAGAAAAATGCGTTACAGACTCCGTCAGTCCGTCTAAGAACGTGTCAATATTGTACCAGTCCGGACGATAGGCAGTACCAACAGCCAACCGCAGCCCGTTTAATCTAGTCGTTAACCACATCTGCTCAATATCTGCTCTCGGATAGTTGGTAGTAAAGCGCACATTAATACCACGCTTGATGTAAAAGCCAACACCGCCACCCCACCAGCGTAAAAGTTTTAAAATTGCTTTTTTTGCATTAATACACTCTTATCCAGACCAAACAGCACCTAATCTTAGGCATAATAGTTTCTCATCACAATGAATAACAAATAATTGAGAAAAAGAAAAACTACAGAAAACAGTGAGAAAAATGATTTTGTGTTTGGGAGCTTCTTTTTTCGTGAATCGTGATCGGAAATACATGGTGTGATATTGCTAGCTTTTTGTGTTTCTGATAAATTTTATAATGATTAGAATGTATAATTATCAAGATCATATACATACATACATACATACATAAGCTGACGCCATTGTCCCATGGGGGTAGGCAGAGACCACGGACCGCCACACGCTACGACTCACCTCTCAATCAAGATCATATCAATGATAATTATCATATTGAACCCTGTTATTAAATAATATAATATGCCACAGGTTACGAAAAATCCCTCTTTTTTTGTTATTCCTCACTCCCCCTTTCGAGAGGGTTCAGTGGAGATCCCCTCCCCCGTAAATTCATACCACAGCCAGGATACTAAATCCAACCCAACCTATTAAACCACTGGTAAACTTGCACAATTTTCCATAATGTGTTGTAAGTTGGGGTGGGGCAGGGGTGGATAGAACCCCCTCACAGTTGGACTGACGGCCTGGTGAAGGCGGCGGAAACCCGCTGGATGAGGGCAACGTCTATCAGCTGAGATGATGATAGTTGTAAATAAAGTCTACAAATTATACTTTTCGTTACACACTGTATATAGCAGTACAGCACTGTATAACACACTGTTTACCAATCCGCATTGGGCACGCGTGGTGGACTGTCGCCCAAACACCCTCCTAGAGGGTAGGCCTGTGCCCTGCAGTGGGACGTATATAGGCTGATGATGATGATGATGACTGTATAACACATACTCAACCCATCAAACTGAGCAATTTTTACTATGGAGCAAAACTATTAGAACAAAAATAAATCAGCTGTCTCATAAATTTGAGTTGCTTAGTCATTGCAGTTTAGTATGGAACAGCAGAAAATTTTTTGCTCTGAAAGGTTTGCTCCCATAGTAAAAGTTGCTCAGTTTGATGGGTAGAGTATGTGGTTTAAAGTTTAATGATACCTACTATCCCTTACAGCTTATATACTTACTTTTAATTCACAGCATTATTTTCATAATACTAACCTAAAAACTAACACAAAACAATGAACTTACTGGTCCCAATTTCTGTCCCACTTAATGCTAGGCGTATAATTAGTTGTCCACGAATTCTGCGCGCCGTATTTCCTTTCATTTTCACCAGTATTTAGACGATAATATGCCAGACCACCACCGACGGCGCCCAAACTGATCAAGGCAATTTTATGCATTCTTGAGAACGAGCCCATATTGGCTGAGGTGATCAAATGTTTTTATTATATTTTAACACATTAACGTGTAACTTTACTGGTAGAAAGTTACGATTTTGACTGATAAATAGTTTTAAAACGAAATTGAAACTAGGTTATCCTTTCATTTCAGACTGGCCATGAAAATGACAGAATAAAATGTCAAAATGTTTTTTTTTTTTTTTTAAAGTTTATCCTTTCGGATAGGCTATGGGAACTAGCCCTTACTGCCTGGTCATTAGTGTCTTTTTTCTTTGTACTTAAACCTAACCTAACCTAACCTTAATACCTAACTCTTGAAATGCGAGGGTGGTACACACATTCCAATGGTCAGGGGAGTTTTACGCGAGAATCAATCCGAATCAAACGGGAGCGCCTTCTTTATTTCTCACTTTTACTATATTGCTCTCCATTAATGGCACATTATCAAACTAATTCCACCACATTAACACAATAATAGCCACGAAAAACGAATTTAGAAAATTAAGAAACAAAGCCCGTCTGTTTCTTCACAATTCCCGTGCAAAAACCTGTCAAAATGTTGTTAATCCTTGCGGAAAGGCAAAGGGAACATAGCCCATGCAGCCAAGTCTGATTTTGTCTTTTCTTATAAAGCTTGACCAGGAATATAAAAAACCTGGTTTGGGGGCGCTGCAATCGACTATAACCATTATAATTATGCATCTTTCTACTGCCAAGTTGATCGTATGATGTTAAAAAATCGCACTACAGCACTCGTAGTATGCTACACGTGATACGGCTGTATCACGTCTTTTATTTCGTTCGTTCGCACGCAAATAGAAAGAGAGCTAAGGTGTGATAGCGCTGTATCACTGCGGCTGTTCGATTCGAAATATTTAGGGCTCGTCCGTACAGCGATTTTTATTCGCGCGAATGATGTGAATGTGATAGATAACATAGGATGACTTCTGACAGGACAGGAAAATAAGTACGAAAATTGCTTGTTGCACGCGTCTTCCCATGTGAAAGTAGGGTGTGGGAGGTCATTTTAGCGGTAAACAGCATAGGAAGACGCGTGAAACAAACAATTTTCGTACTTAGTATCTTGATATAAGAGTCTTGTCATTCACATCATTCCCGCAAATAAAAATCGCTGTGCGGACGAGCCCTTACACTGAGACAACAGAGACAGCTTCAGGTGATTTTTAAAATTCTAGCGCCCCCGTTTCCGACATTTCATGAATAATCCTTGAAAAATCGAAATGAAAAAAAAACAAAAATTTTGAAATTAAAACCTCTTTTTAGGTAGGTAAGTAAATTTTATTTGCCATATTTTCCGTATGTAGAGAAAACCCAATTGCGTGACGGAAGATCGGTCTGCACCTCATAATACAGAATAAACCAGAAACCGTCAACGCGCTCGAAAGTGAGGCAATCACAACAACTCCAAATTGGAGTGGCTCGATATCTAGTCAGTCAGTCGATGGCCGACGCGCGCATCGGTAATTACTGAATAAAATCCTAATTAACAAGATAAATTAATCCTATGCATTAAATAGATTTGGATTTTTTTTTGGAGTAATTAATTAATGTGTGAAGAGCGGCGGCGGGGCGGTGTTGTGACATTGTTTTGGACACAGCGCGCTGCGTACAAATGTAATCGAACACTCAGGTTCTGCTTTATTCTGTATTCTGAGGTCCGCACATGGGATCTGTATTCAAAAGTGTCGTAAATATCACATACCTACTGTCTCATGATGAAAAGTAAACGTAAAACCACAAGTTGCTTCGTGGGATAAAAGAAGCCGTTGTAGAAAGTTGTAGTACTGACCCACAGTGTGGAATCCATTGGGACAGGTATACGATCAAGCACGTATCCAGGGGGGGGGGATAGGTGGGATTTAACCCCCCCCCCCCCCCCCCCCCCCCCAATCTGAAAATTTTGTATGGAACAGTGATTACAGCTATACATTTTTCATCGTTCGGGGGATAGGTGGGATTTATCCCCCCAACCCAAAGTCTGGATACGTGCTTGTATACGATGTACCTACATGTGGCCCAACCCCAACCCAATGCTAGCAATAAATGCTATTAGGGAGGTACCATATTATCAGGTACAGTCAGCAGCAAAAAGATGTATGCCTCCTCATGCAAAAGATGTATACACTTTAGTACTACGCGTAGTACTAAAGTGGATACATCATTATACTACGACGTAGTAAAAGTGCATCCATCTCTTTGCTGCTGACTGTACCTAAGTAGTTGTCTAAAGGTATACTTAGGTACAATTGATAAATTCTCATAGATATGTCTGTTAATAAGAATTTAATTGAGGTATTACCTGCTATATACCTTAGGTATAACAGTAGATTATTGATGTGATGACATAGATATATTTAGTTAGATTGTAGTCAATAAACTTACTTAAAAATAATATCATACTTGTTAGATTCACAAGCAAGGTCTCACTCTTGATTACAATACGATATTTTTTATACAAATGGTCAAATGGATCAAATATTTTATAATTAGGTAAGAAGCTTTTAAATCTTTATGTTTGAAGATAAAGAAAAGTAAGTAGGCAAATTGAAGGAATGATCAAATCTACATCTGGTAAATATTTGCTACCTAGTAACTAAATTTGATTAGGTAAATACTTATTAGCACAAAGCGAATGGTCAATAGTTATAGGTATGATTTCGAGCCTCGATGGAGACAACACAAGTTACTGTTTCCTTATTTTTAACAAGTCCCTTTCGCCTATTGGATAGGTAGGTAGGTATGCTTACAAAGTGTCATGGGCGTACAGAACAGAAGGGCGGCAGTTGGTCTAGTATAATAGTATACCTACAATAAATTCAAATTTTAAATATTATTGATTGAATCAAATTAAAGATTGAAAAATAAAGAAAAAAGAATTGAAAAAAGATTGAAAAATTTGTCTCGGGCGGAACTTGAACCCGCACTCTTCCTAACCGGGGAAGTGCGTTATCCAATTTCGCTACCGAGCCCACTACCCAGAGAACGAAATTTTCAATCCGTAAATCAATCAATTCAATTTGGTAGCAAATTCCAGATTGCGCACAACCCCTCCTCCAGGCCAAAGGCTTGGTACGCCCATAATGAGTACATAATAGGTTTTACTTTTATCCCTATTCATTTATTCGATGCTTTCATGGGTTCCTAACTTACGTTCGTTCTTAATACTTAGGTACTTCATCTAGAATTAAACATTTTAACGGGTTCTTACCGCGTTCCTACTCTTTCTATCACTTTGACACTTGAATTTCAGACAAAACTGCGTTTATGTGATTCATGCGAACCAGAGGATTGTCTGATTTAGGACATACCTTATACCAAGTTCAAAACATACAATATATCTAAAGCAGGTAAAGCAGACGTATTTACATGGAGATATTCAAAGGCTTTTGCAACGAAACCGTACAATTTGCATCTCAAAAGATTGCATTGAGTGATGAACTTGAAAGCGATATTAGTAAATATTAATTAAAGATTTGTTTAATTGGCAGCAACTGGTCTTGGTAGCAGTATCTCGGTGCAGTCCGTCGCATCCTCGTCGTCTTCATCGTCACATGCATCTTCTGGCTCGCCTAGTGCTCTCACGAATTCTAAAATAAAGAAAGATTTGAGAACTTGTTTCTTAGTCTTGAAACGCGATTTAATTATTTGTAGAAGATTTTACCTAAGAAATCAATTCTTCCATCACCATCCGCGTCGACCTCTTTTATCATGTCTTCAACTGAAACAAAAGATGAAGAATATGTAACTCGTGAGCGTAAGCTTCGTCAAAACACAACTAAAGGTCCTGCCCTGCCGAGCTAGGGTTGCCCAGACCAAAAAGTCCTTAAAATGAAAGCCGCATTGCCCCTCAGTGAAATTCTTTGCTTTGATGTAACTATTAAGTTTAGTAATCTGTCGTTATGTTAATTCATCATTTTTATTTTCCCTTTCTAAGCACCTACCTATGTCAAGAAATTTCAGGCTCAGATATAGGTTACTTACTTTCTTCCTCGGACAGGTCTTCTCCCAAGCACTGCAGAACGGCTCTCAAGTCAGACGCACAGATGTAGCCACGATTGTGTTTGTCAAATACCCGAAACGCGTCCCTCAGCTCCCGCTCCTCTTGTTCAGCAGAACTGGTCCCTCCACCAGCTCCTGACATGGACTTGGAGAGGATACTGACGAACTCCTCGAAACTTACGTTACCATCGCCTAAAATTAAACAGAGTAAATTATTTTCAAATCATTTAGGTGCCCGAATTGTTAAATAAAAGTGAGTTAGTTTTGTGCTTCTTACCATCACTATCGACTTCTTGCAGCATATCCTGAAGCTCCTCAACACGCGCAAATTGCCCCAGGCTCCTCATGACTCGACCTAGCTCCTCCTTGGTTATTGTACCATCTCCATCCTTATCGAAAAGGCGGAAGGCTTCGCGGAATTCTGTGAAAGAAATCAATGCTCAATCAAGAGTTCAAATACAATAAGGATCGACTAAACGCAGATACCAGAAAAAATGGTTTCGATGGATAGGTACTCTGAAATAGGATAACGTCGTCGTTGAGATAGACCCAGAAGAGATGAATAGACAAATGCCTTCCTGAGAAGTAGGTCAGCATTTTACACGCAACAGACCTCTCTGTTTGAAAAAAGAGAGTGGACAAGTTAGTTAGTTTCAAGACTGAACAGACTACTGTGTAAAAACTTGGCTACGAAATAAGAAATAGATATTTAGTTATTTCTCTGGCCAGAAAATATAGTTTAGGGTTGAACTACACATGGCCGCACGCGATCGCATTTTTCCGTCGCTCTATCCTTTTCTGTCACTCAGGATCGCACGCGATCGCGTTCCGTCTATCTTATATTATGCTCTAGCAAATGACGTTCCTGAGTGACAGAAAAGGATGGAGCGACGGAAAAGTGTGATCGCGTGCGGCCATGTGTAGTTCAACCCTTACCTTTCATCTGCGTTCGAGTAATTCCGGTGTTTTCATCTACTATGGAAGCTTTTCTGTCGAGGTTCGTGTTTGCAGCAGGCTTCAGGAAGGTGACTTGTCGCTGCTGTTGCTGCCTTGACGCACTCACCGACTGGTCCGAGAGCACGCTGCAATCACATCATTAAGGGTATATTATTTCATACAAACGTACTATGGTGATATTTTTAATACTAACCAATTAAAGTCAATGAAATTTTGCAGAAACAATCTAAAAACAAATCTCTATGCTTGTATGGAGTCAGATTTTCGTTAAAATGTATAGTTTTAAAGTTACAGTGCCTCAAAGATTTCCATACAAATCTTAAAATAATGCTAGAATTAAAACTGTATATTTTAACGAAAAGCTGACTCCATACAAGCATAGAGATTTGTTTCTAGATCGTTCCTGCAAAATTTCATTGGGTTTAATTGGTTAGTATTGAAAATATCACCATAGTACGATTGTATGCAGCGCGCATTTTCACTCTCGGAATAAAAATCTTTTAAGGTATTTGCATCCATTCCCTACTTACCTACTGCTTATTATAAAGAATTCTCCGCATGTTCTTGTGCTTTGGTTTCGAGAACAGCTGAATAAGTTTGGACAGTCATGGTTGTATCACAACTAAATAAATGTACTTATCTCATTTTATAATTTTAAAATAAAAGAAGTTGAGCAGTAGCTTGAGTCCTTGACAGTTTTATTTGAAGAAAGCACCCTCGTCCGGCCGGAATTCTTTGTTAGGTTCCTCGCTCCCAGCAAATCGAGCGGACAGCGCTAATAGAATTTTTAAATGGAATTCCTATACAGTATACCTACTATGATATAAATACTTAAAGCACGACCAGAAATATAAAAACCTCGCCATGTTGCGGAAAATCATTGGAACTAATTTTTGTACTTGGAACACTAACATTAAAGGTGACAGTCAATTGCAGCGCCCCCAAACCAGGTTTTTTATATTCCTGGTCAGGCTTTACTAAGTATTACTTAGCATCTCTAGATATAAAACAGTTTTAAAATAAAAGCAATGAGAAGGAACTTACTGAGCAAAAAGTTGCATTAAAGATAAAATTATTTGGAGAATGGATAACACTGATCTCAAAATCAAATACAAATCACTCAGCAGATTACATATTAATAACTACCTATCACATAGTCATAGGGTATATGTCTACCTACCTAGTCCTACATAATTGCTACTTAGGTTACCTTACTAAAGGTAAAAAAAATCTACAGGTTGTACAAGAAAATATACAAGCCACTTCGTACCTAACTAAAGAAAAGGTATTTCCAATACCTATAAATACATAACTTAAATAGCAACATGAAATAAAAGTTTCAGGTAGGTAGGTACTTAATTATTATTCTTTTCACATTGTTCTGTGGTAGGTAGGCAAAATGCGAGAGAATTTTTAAGGAAGATCATTAATTTTTGAAGAAATTATGCTACCGTACGTAGTTACGGCACATTAAAAATTTATATTCCGATCCGTGCAGAGTTCCTCTTCGAGTTTGTTTATGAATTTTTAAATCAGAAACATCCACATATACATTTAACTAGCGTCCCGCCCCGGCTTTTCACGGGTGCAATCCGTGCAACACACATATAAACCTTCCTCTTGAATCACTCTATCTATTAAAAACCGCATCGAAATCAATTACAACTTTGTTTTATACCATGTAGTGATGTTCATAATTAACAACGTAGGCCTAAATCGTATTAAGCCCTCTTTAATGGTTTCCAAGATGCCTTTATCATCTCCCTGAGAGAAACGACCTTTTTCGTACCTACTTAACCTTGCTCGCTCAGCATTCTTAAAAAGGTTTTTGTATAATAGCCTTGTAATGAGGGATTTTCAGAAAACCATTAAAAAAGAAAAAGTACCTATTTCCTAATGGCTCGATAGATGGCGTTGACGAGACAGGGGTGAGCGACCTTGCAGATAATAAAATACAAATAAAATAGTAAAATTATTTGTTATAAATAAGCAGCAAAATATGAGCATATATTTCGTCAACGGATGCGTCTGACTCAGTGACCATGCACATGGGTGAGTCCGACACGCTCTTGGCCGGTTTTCCATTTTGAATCATTCTCAAGTCTTGAATTTTTTTCAAGTTTCATTATCGAGATTTTCATAAAAGGGTTTCAGCGTAAACCTAAGGTTCTCATCTCACGGAGTAGGTAATAGCTGCCAAGAATTTAAAGCAGGCATCTAATATTGACGTGTGCCTTTCAACAGAAACCGGCAATAAAAGGCTCGCAATAAATTTCATGGAATCCGTTTTGAATTGGCACTTGTAAAAGCAATCGATACAAATTCTAGCAGCCTCTTTCCGTCCCGGTTAATGTCCGTTATTTGGAAAGTTCGCGATGAAGAAATAATTCTTTAAGGGGGCACCGAGCCTATTGTGCTGCCCTCAATTGTATTTTTTATTTATAAACAAAACAATTAAACAACAAGAATGTCACATTGTAGTCCTGGCGTGCGATTTTTGAATCTCATTCGGTGAGCTCAGCAGTTGAAAATGGCAAAATTACTATGGAGATATGCATCTTTTTACAGCTGATTTGACTTTCAAAAATCACTCTCCTGTAGTATGAATTTTGAAAGTCAACTCAGCACTTAGAAAGATGCATATCTCCATAGTAATTTTACATTTTCAACTGCCGAGCTCACCGAATGAGATTCAAAAATCGCACTCCTGATTGACTTTCAATTTACCGAAACATTACGGATTATTATGTTTTATCCTTGTAGTTATAATCGTTAAAAACGCCAAAAGTGGCTATTTTTGGCGGTTTTAAAGATAATACTACTATGTAAGCATTATAAAACAAATCCCCAGTGACCAAATAAATTAAAAATCTGCAAAGACTAATACAATGTGACATTCTTATTTTTGGGAAAAGTTGTTTAATTGTTTAGAAATAAAAATAATACGATTGAGGGCAGCACAATAGGCTCGGTGCCCCCTTAAGGACGATAAAAGTGGAGAACAGTCTGTAAAACGAGTCGTGAAAACGTAGATAAAGCGGATCTATCGTTATGTCGTGTTTTGTTTATTGAAAATTCAGATTCTATTGCCAAAAAGACATAACATAGTATTTTCAAATGTCTTTTATTTTTGCTTTATTTTTCATTCAACCTATAGACTAGAAATATTTAGTAGGTAATCAAAAGCGATGTTAAAAATGTTGCCTTTTACAACCAACCTATCAACTTCGAAAATTTCACAATGATGATTGTGATTAATTAATACTTGGATAACACTATGTCTATGTAAATAGACAAAATAGGGGAAATATGTAAACCTCCAAGCGAAATCTGGTAGATTAACTCAACAATAATCCGAGGTGAAGTCACAAGGGAAAATAAATAATTGATTATTAGGTCTTAGGTTCTCCATTCTGAGCAATCAATCAATTAGTAAAATGTATGTCAAAACTTCGCTGAAACTCCGAAGCTCCGATTAACAAGAGTTTGTTTTTCGCAATATCACCTAACGGTTTACAAAATTAAATGTGCACGCCGTTTAAATTTTGTGAAAGACTTACCTCTCAGAAGGACTGATTGCCATGACGGGGGGTCCTCTGCTTTCAGGGCGGGACCCCTCGTCGGGCGGCCCTGGCTCCCCGCCACTACTGCTCGTTTGTCTCGTCTAAATACGTAAAGAAACGAATTAATTAATTTTTATCTTAAATTTTCGACATTCTTGTTGTCTTTTTATAATTAATACAAACAGCGTAACGAAGAGTAGCGAACGTTGTAGTCGGATGATAGTCTTATTTTCCTTTGGCGATTAAATTTGTTTTTGCTTATAGCTAAGGCAACTAAACTAAAGCCCCAAAACATTTCAATGTTATTTACCGGTTTTCTAGGTATCACTTTGTAGATGAACGTCTATTCCATTTAATTTTGGGGTGGACTTTCTGTATTTTTTTTTTAGTAAGTATTTAATTTTCGCGGTCGGTTGTCGCCCCTGTACGGGTGGCACCCGTCGCGGGCCGCCCCCTCTGCCGCCCCTAGCTACGTTACTGGACTTGTGGCCTATTCTTCTTCTAATTTAATTTCTAATCATGTTCTAATTTGGAGATGTGGCTCCTTCGGTAGTCAGCTATAATAGTCAGTGCCTCAGTGTAGATCTGCGGCTATTAAAGTGGCCCGGCAACGACTTAACGTGCCATCTGAAGCACGGAAATTCACAGAATAATCTTTATTTTCAGCCAAACAGGTGATTCAGCCTGCAATATCCTAACCAACTGGGGGAAAGCGCACAAAGTGATAAATCACTAGGCGTCCCCCGTGGGAATCGACCCCACGACCTCCGTGTCAAGAGCCCAGCTCCGTTTCCGTTCCGTTTCCGCTCCGGTTCCGTATAGTTTCCGCTAGAAACTCACCATGATCCCCTTGAGCTGATTCACCAGTGGTGAATCAGCGAAAAAGTTGTTCACTGCGGAAAATATGTTGGCACGTTTGTTAGACACGCTGTAGCAGGCGTGGACTCACGCCCGCACTCTGCGAACAAAATAAACATACAAGACTTTATGCTGCTTCTGGTTGTAATTAGGACAGCTGTTTTATACAAAATAGTATACGGAATAACTAGAATTAGGTATAGTAGTACCTACTGAGAAAAATCATTATTCTTACAATCACGTAGGTAATGATGTTTTTTGTTTACCGTTCCGAAACTTTCAGGGGTGGTTCAGACCATAAAGTGAAACAACTTTTACAATAGTAGTACCTAATTTGAAATCGCTACAAAAAAATAAGGTCTCCTAGTTACAAGGTGTTACAAAAATACAAATAAACATTTTAGGGGGTCGGTTGTTTAGACCGTCAAACTGAACAACTTTCTCTATGGGACCAATATCGAAATCGCGAAAAAAATCAGCTGTTCCATACAAACCTACTCGACCTCGGCTTCGCCTCGGTCAACAATTATATGGGATCTGAGACCTTTCTTACTTTCCTGCCCTCGGTGTGTAATCTACTATTCATTGTCTTAATACACCCTTGAAGTTATGTTAGTAATTAAAAACTAGTGGATTATAATTATTTCTCCCCTCCAGACGGAAAGCGCCAATTTTCGTCCCGCTGCCGTAAACGAAGTTGCCGCTTTCCACATCCGTCGAGGAGAAAAACCTCGGACAGTAAATAAGAAAGCCTCAGATCACATTATTTGCTAACCTCGGCTTCGCCTCGGACAACAATTACCTACAGGAGATCTGAGACCTTTCTTACTTTCCTGCCCTCGGTGTGTAATCTACTATAAGTCAAACAATCGAAACCAATCCTAATATTTCACGATTTAAACGAGAAATTAGAAAACTTTAATACATTTTTGCATTTATAAATACCTATCTAGGTATTACCCGTGGTATTTAGGTACCGTACATTTCCCTTTATCTACCTACACGCTTTAATTCGCAACAAAGAACTTGCGAAGAAAATGCGAAATTATTTAGATGAATGGTTCAGAAATAGCTGTTCTTGGGGTGATTATTATAAATCGTTAGGGTCCGTTTCACTGGAAGCTGTAAAGAGGCGTTGCCGTGTCTTATAATTGATGACCAGGTGCACAGGTTGCCTCAGAAAATATAATTTAACGATAACATCAGCGTTTATTAAAATAATTTCTTGAAATGCAAACGTAACTTCTACCAGTCAAAACATAAAATAGTATATTCAGAAATTAATACCTACCTATTTATTGGTTTGGATTAATATATAGAACATGGTTTGTTTGAAAACTACCGCAATCAGTCAAAAATAGACTTCTTGGTACTAATATAATCTTGTAATTCTTTTAATATGTGAAATTGATATCATAGCAACTTTTAAACTAAGAGTCTACCCATCAAACTGAACAACTTTTAGGTACAATTTGGAGCAATCCGATCGGTGCAAAAAAAAACTGCTGTTGCATACATTTGAGTCGAGTAGGCATTGCATTTTTGTATGGAATTGTTGTTGCTCCGATTAGTTTTCTCCCATAGTAAAAGTTGTTCAGTTTGATGGGGAGACTCTTAGTTTAAAAGAATGCTAATGATATATAAATTTCACCCTGTAGATGCGCTTTATTCCTAAGTGGTATTTAATTCTTTACCCTTAACCAATCCCTAAACAGAGTTAATGACTGTTTTCTTTTACTTTCCTTCCTTTAAATAATTATATTCTAAGCTAAAGTTAATCATTATAACGGGTTCTTACCGCGTTTTTATTTATTAAAAAAAAAAAAAAAAAACAAAAAAAATTAATTATATTCTAGTTCCATTAATTAACAACAATAAAAATTGTGTCTTCTCCACTACGCTGACATTGACGGAATTATTGTGCCTCGACACGATAACAAAGGCCATTATATAAAAAAAAAAAAAAAAAAAAACAATAAAAATGTGAAGCATTTAAACGATTCGATACCTAAATAATATAATATAAACGACTTCGATTCGATACGACTACAAACTCGTGCTTGCACCCTGTAATTTCAAGAAATGCTGTCGAAAAGTAGATATTGTTCTAAAACGGAACCCTAGAAATCTCACTCCAATACAACAAAGCGATGTTTATAATTCGTATTCAAATACCGTTCGAAAAGCACTTCGGGTTTCGAATAAATTATAAGTAGGTAGGTATTCTACGGCAATATAAAGTTACACGAAAAATTATGCAAAAATTGAAAAGTATGCAAGTTTATTACCTTTTAGAGTAAAAACACTGCACTATTATTCTGTCGGATTCGAATGAGGATTGCCTCACAAGCCGTGTGCACACGTGCGTGAGGTAGAGAGGAGATCACTGACTGTGGATGCTGGACAGGAGTGCTGGAGTCAGAACTGACGCATGCGTGTTTCCGTTTAGAAGTTAACGTGGAGTTTCGCTGGTGCGATTCGTAAACGCACCGAAACCGGAGTGCGATTTTTGAAAATCACACGTTCAAAAATCAGCAGAAGATAATATAAAAATTACCATGGAGATTAAAACTTTAATACAAGTGGTGGTTCAAATTTAAAAAAGGCAAAACAAGCATAAGGAAGTAGATGGACTCTCACCAGAACTTCCACTTCGTCAGCCTTCCTACATTACCGTAGGTACCTAGGTATGACCGACTACGCACACACAACACGCAGAATAAAGAATAGTAACTTGTAGTAATAAGTAATTACATTATCTTTGACTCCCTTTAGGAGGTAGAAGTTACTTACTTACACCCTTTCCCTTAGTAGCTTTTGTGTCCCACTGCTGAGCAAAGGCCTCCCCTCTTTTCCTCCAATCTTCCCTATGCAACGCGAAATCAGGCCAACCATTCAGGGTATTCAAGTCGTCACTCCATCTTCTCTTGGGTCTTCCTCGACGTCGGCAACCGTCTTGTGGAACCCATTCTGTGGTCATCTTGGTCCACCTCTCCGGGTGCATTCGGCAGATATGTCCTGCCCAATCCCACTTCAGCAGAGCTGTTGTCCGCTATACCAGTTTTGGAGTGCAGATCTGTGTTTCGCACCCGATCGGTTTGACATAAGTACACCTATCAAACAAAATTAGGTAGGTACCTAACGTAAAATCACAAACCAATATTTTTTTAACCTATTTCGTCCTATTGTTGCGCAAAGGTCTCCTCCAAGCTTTTCCAGCCTTCTCTATCCCGTGCCATCAGTGACATTTGTCATCCTGGGGTGCGATTTTTGAATCTCATTCGGTGAGCTTGCAGTTGATAATGTCAAAATTACTATGAATATACGCATCTTTCTACTGCTGATTTGACATTCAAAAATCATACTACAGGTGAGAGATTTTTGAGAGACAAATCCGCAGTAGAAAGATGCGTATCTCCATAGTAATTTTGACATTTACAACTGCTGAGCTCACCGAATGAGATTCAAAAATAGCTCTCCTGCTTCGTGGGCATCCAGGTCGTCGCGCCATCTCTTTCTAGGTCTACCCCTGCGGCCCCGGCTTCCATCGTTCGGGCTCTCATTGGGTCGCGATATCGTTGCCCACCGCTCTGTATCACAGGCCAATATCTGGAAAATAAATATCCTCGGGAACCTGTTACTGCATTAAGTGAAGGCGGCGGGAACCCGTTGGATGAGGGCAGTGCTGGGCCGGTCGTTCTGGCAATCCTTGGGGGAGACCTATGTCCAGCAGTAGACGTCTATCGGCTGAGATGATGAAATATCGAATCGTCGCCGTGAATACTGGTCTTAATCCAATACAATGTAAGTAAATATGTATAACGTATACATGCAATTACACTTGTACGAGTGAAGGGGTATTCCGTCACGGTTTCAGGCCCATTTCTCACAAGGAGGTGTAATAAAACAATAGACAGGCTGGTGCTATGACAAATAGGGATATTTTACGGGCTACCTTTATAATTTAACTTTAACAGATGGGAGCTATATTAATCCTAAGGCGAGATTTGAGCAGCACAACTGTTGTCCGCATATGGAACTATAAATTTTAATTTTAATTTTACATCTTTTATCTAACCTTCGGTATATGCATTAACGCATAGAATAGTTTCAAGTATCAATGATTACGTAAAATTAACATTAATACTATATTGACTTATAGAGCTTATATTGGTTTTACGTAGCTTGATGTGTCGCCGTGAGTACATCTCTCCTGTTTGTAGACGCGTAGCAAACAAATCTACGAAAAGTGATGCGTTTAAATACGCGCTATGCTACGAGGAATCGTAGACCTACCTGCTACGTGGTGCTAAGCGGTAGGTCAATCTTTCTTCTTAATTTATTTATTAGTCTTTCAACAGTAACATTACGTTACAGCAATCAATTATACACTAATACGTAGCGTGTTATCAACTATACTTACTTAG
The DNA here is from genome assembly GCA_963693445.1 of Agonopterix heracliana. Lineage (NCBI taxonomy): Eukaryota > Metazoa > Arthropoda > Insecta > Lepidoptera > Depressariidae > Agonopterix > Agonopterix heracliana. The sequence goes on from OY856327.1 coordinate 5,380,065, forward strand.
TTATTAGTCTGATACAAATATTACCAATAACCCAGTTAAAGGTAGCACAACATTCATAGACAAATTAATCTGAGAGACAGTTACAAAATTAGACACATTAGATACACCATTTTTAGGTTTTTTTTTCTACGCGGACATACGTACCATTTTGTTTCCTACCCAGACAGGTTCCTCTCCATTCATCATCATCATCTCAGCCGATGAAAATGCCGCAGTGTTTCAAGACGAAAGTTCTTGAATAGTGTGTACTGCCAGTTGTGACATATGGCCTTATAAAAAGACTGAAAGTCACCCAAAGGGCAATGGAGAGGGCTATGCTCGCAGTTTCCCTACAAGATCGAATCAGAAATGAAGAGATTCGCAGAAGAACTAGAGTAGCCGACATAGCCCAAAGAATTGCTAGACTTGGCAATGGGCGGGGCCCATTGCTCGCAGAACAGATGGCCGATGGGGCCGAAGAGTTAACTCTTCCGCGTATCGGAAAGCGTTGCGTGGGTAGGCAAAATGTGGACCGAAGACCTGGTGAAGGTGGCGGGAATCCGTTATATGAGGGCAGCGCAGAACCGGACATTGCAGTGATCCTTGGGGTTGTCCAGCAGTGGATCTATCGGCTGATATGATGGTAATGATGATAGTCCCAGCCGATGGGCGTCCACTGCTGGACATGGACCTGGAGGCCAATCTTTATCGAATCTATAATCTGTTCCACAGTCTGTAGTGAACCTGCCTGCTGTGCCGAGGGTCGCGGGTTCGAATTCCGTAACGGACAAATATTTTATGAGGAAAATAAAGATTGTACCCGAGTCATGGATGTTTGTATCAATAATTTATTATACAGGGTGTAAGTAAAAGTATCATTAATCTTTAAACCACATACTCTACCCATTAAACTGAACAATTTTTAGTACCTACCTACGTGAGCAAAGTTGCCAGAACAAAAAAAAATTGGGGCGTCCTGCTTCGAATAACACCAGCCCAGATGGGTGTCGTCGTAAGAGGGCATCAACACCTCTGATACCCTCACCATGTGGCTGCCGACACAAAAGTTTTTTTTATATATCCCAGACTGTCAATAAAAAGAGAAAAGTTGTACAAAAGGATTACTCTTCGACTTTCATGGCCAATTAAGTTCAGACGGGGCTTAAACAGACTTATACCCTGTATTTTGTGTTTCCTTCGAAGACTAATCTTAGTCTATGTACCTACCCAGACCTACCCACATAAGTTAGACTTGTTTACCTCAAATATACACTTATATAGGCACTAACAAAAGGGATCAATATATCTATTTATATGGGGTTCTTGTTTTTATAATATACTAGTGTTTTCCCGCGACTGCGTCCGCACAAATTATATAAGTACCAGATTTTAAGTAAGATCATAAGCTATCAAACAAAAAAAGTTTCATCGAAATCGGTTCAGTAGTTTTTGCATGATGCGCGAACAAACAAACAAACAAACACACAAACAAACAGACAGACAGACAAAATGTCTAAATAAAAAAGGTTGATTTCGAGTCAGGGATACCTAAAACCATATCGTAATCTTTTTTTTGTAAATATCTTCAATGTACAGACACACTTCCGTTACAGTTTTATAATAGTTTAGATTAGATTAGATTAGATTAGATTGCCACTTTTGATACCTATTTATTCCAGTGCCTCATCAGTCATCATCAGCCTATAATACGTCCCACTGCTGGGCACAGGCCTACCCTCAGGGAGGGTCTATGGGCGTTAGTCCACCACGCGCGCCCAATACGGAGTGGTATACTTCACTTCACATAAGCATCGGAATATCTTCGCCTATGCCCAGTGTAGTACCTATAATATAGGGTGTAAGGAAAAGTATCTTTAACCTTTAAACTACATACTCTACCCATCAAACTGAACAACTTTTACTATGGGAGCAAAAGTATCATTAACCTTTAAACCACATAGTTACTCTATCCATCAAACTGAACAACTTTTACTATGGGAGCAAACCTGTCAGAACAAAAAAATTATCACCCGTCACATTACATAGCATAGTATGTTTTTTGACCTGAAAAGCGGTCATGGTCGTTTTATTCGTGTAATCGTTAGTGTTAATCATTTTGAAACTGAGAGTAGAATTCCCGTGCGTCAAGTCTTCTTAATTATTCTTAATATTGAGTTATAATTTTTTTTTTTTTTTCAAAATATCGCTATAACTTCCAAATAATCCGGTTTTCTTCTTTTTTCTCAATTTAGTATAATAAAACATTAAACGAGGTATTTTATACACATTACAAAAGTTCTCGAACATTTATGTTAATGACGAAATTATACATTTTATAGTTTCTCATTTTTTTTTTTTATTTCTTTATATTCAGTTATTGGGGTTCAATTTTTACTTTTCAATATTAAGAGCCATACTATTGATGTATACAAAAAAAATCAGATCTAAATCTGGTAGGATATAGGAGTTATTAACTTCTAATGTTTTTTTCTGATAATTTTAGAACTTTTAGAAGAATTAGTTAATAACTCCTATATCCTACGAGATTTAGATCTGATTTTTTTATTAGACATCAATAGTATGGCTCTTAATATTGAAAAGTAAAAATGGAACCCCAATAACTGACTATATAGAAATAAAAAATAAAAAACGAAAAACAATAAAATGTATAATTTCGTCATTAACATAAATGTTCGAGAACTTTTGTAATGTGTATAAAATACCTCGTTTATTGTTTTATTATACTAAATTGAGAAAAAAGAAGAAAACCGGATTATTTGGAAGTTATAGCGATATTTTGAAAAAAAAAAATTAAAAAATTACAACTCAATATTAAGAAGAATTAAGAAGACTTGACGCACGGGAGTTCTACTCTCAGTTTCAAAATGATTAACACTAACGATTAGACGAATAAAACGACCATGACCGCTTTTCAGGTCAAAAAACATACTGTGCATAGGTACTAAACTGCAATACCTACTCGATTCAAACGTATGGGACCGCTGTTTTTTTTTTGTTCAGGTTGCTCCCATAGTAAAAGTTGTTCAGTATGGGTAGAGTAGGTACATATATGGTTTAAAGGTGAAATGACACTTTTGCTTACACCATTTGTTACACCACTGGCTTTTCGGTGAAGGAAAACATCGTGAGGAAACCTGCATGCTTCAATTTCGAGGCGTGTATGTACCCACTGTCCATAATAAGTGGCGACGGGCTCACCCCCTGTCACACTGGACAGAGTTTCGGTACTACTGGTGAAACGTGGATGTTCTGAGGTTTCAGGATATCTCTGACTACCCCTTCGGGGAATATAGTCGTGAGCATATGCTGTGCTATGCTATGTTATGCTATGCTATGCTTACACCATGTATAACCAGTAGTGCTAACTTACTGCACTAAAACAAGTAAGACAACAAAAGGCAGCTGTAAACTGCCGTCGTTGTTTTAAAAATATCTTCTTGCTCCTGTTGTATAACATATTATGGCAAACATATTGTTTCAGCAATATGCATTACATCCAGTACAGTCTTGCTATACAAGTTGTTCAGGCGTTTTGGAACCAGTTGGGTTGGTTGAATGCAAGCAAAAACTTTTACTGCAAACTTTATTATACCTAGTTTCAATTTCTGCTAGGTACTATTTGAAAGTTAACTTGTTTGGAAAATAGGTTAATGTTACTCATCAGTTAGATTGCTTTAGTCAAACAATTTGAAATATACCTACCTCTAGACTAGAGGCTATAGATAGAACCATCTCAGAGGAAACTATAGTGGCTGTTATGTTTTGTATGAACTTAATAAGTCCATAACGGTTTTACGAAATACCCATCATCGAAATCACGGTTCTCAACCGATTCGTTCGACGAAAGCACTGTTCAACGATAGCACGGTTCGTCGAAAGCACCGTTCGCTAACGGTCTCTTTGACGAAATAACTCTTTACCGATAGCACGGTTCGTCGAAAGCACTGTTCGCTAACGGTCTCTTTGACGAAATAACTCTTTACCTATAGCACTGTTCGTCGAGAGAACCGTTTGCCACCAATTCCTTCCTTTAAATTTTCGGGGTCACCAGTGTGTTGAGGGTTGTGCGGTGGCTAGGGCAGGAGTAGTGATACGAGTTGAGTAACAGTGCGTACTAATTTATTAACCAAATGTTCAGTCTTATATGCAAACTCGGCAATGATGTTAATATTAATACCTACACTTCATTGTGACAAGGTTCCTAGAGGGGCAGCTAGAGGGTAGGTCTGTGCCCTGCAGTGGAAGGTAAATAGGCTGATGATGATCTATACCTACTCCATTCCGAATAGCACCGAAATTTTAAGGCTATATTAGAACAGATTTAGTTACGTCCAAGATAAATGTCGGATATTATATCATTCTGATAACTTTATATTTGCTAATCAGTAGGGCTATTGTCTAGGCTATTGTGTAAGCTTCCGATTATATCGTTTACAAAATCGATAACGTTTTATGACTGTACTAGCCAATTTTTAAATAATATTTTGTTTCTGTGATCATCGTGTTCATTATCTGAGATAAATTAACTAAAAATTAAGAAGCAAAATCGCCAAGAACTGCCAAAACACCGTGTCGATTTAATACCGATTGAATCGGGTATAGTTACACAATAACCCCCCTGAATTGGCCAGGAGTCAGGAGTGCGATTTTTGAAAGCCACACGTTCAAACACGGACATATACTCTAGCGATAGACAGGCCCTTTCATACAAGCAACATGTTTCACTTGAATGCGGTGGGCGCACCGCATAGTTCACTTCGTGACTATGGCAATGACAGACCGCAATGTGTCATTTTGTGTTGTTTTGTGTGACATGTTGTTTGTTTGAACGAGCTTGTCTATCGCTAGAATATAGGTATGTCAGTGCGTTCAAATCAAAGAGAATGGAATCACTACGTTTCAAATCTGGAGTGCGATTTTTGAATCTCATTTGCTGAATTCAGCAGTTGAAAATGTCAAAATTACTACGGAGATACTTAGATCAAAATAAAATTAATGGATAGGCCTAAAGCGCGGTAAGTTGAAGCAAACTACTGGTGCACTTGGTCATGGTGTCCTATCTCATACAAATGAAATTTTTGTTAAAAAATGGCAATATATGGCGTTATGGTATCGATTTGTAATTAATGTTTACGTAAAAGTGTAAATTGTTACTAAAAATACATGATCTGACTACAAAAAAATCTCAAGAGCCTCGGAAAATCAAGCAATTTACTTTGCCCGAAGACTGCCCGCGTTACGGCATTCGCGTTCCATTGTTTGACGTTGGGCATCTGTACTGTATAGTATTATATAATCTGTGACTTGGTACATACAAACTAGCGCCATTATCTGTCAAATCTAGGGCACTTGCATACAAATTTGAAGTAACCTTTCATTTGTTTTGCCTCATTTTTCTGGTTTGAAATGTTCGCGTAAGGCCTATCCATTCATTTTATTTTGATCGAAGCGGAGATACACATCTTTTTACTGCTGAGTTGACTTTCAAAAATCATACTACAGTAGAAAGATGCGTACCTCCGTAATTTTGACATTTTCAACTGCTGAGCTCACCGAATGAGATTCAAAAATCGCACTCCAGCAGTCATAATTATGTCAGTGTCAGCAGTATAAAATGTCAAAATTACTATGGAGATCATGCATCATTCGAACACGATTTCGAATCTCTCGATTCAAAAATTCAAAGTCACATTTTGAAATTAGCTATAGAAAATGACCGAGAAATCCGAGAACTACCTAGAACTAAATAGTATGAAGTTTGTATCCTTATTCTTTCGGTCATGATTTCGAATCTCACGATTCAAAAGCACTTCGGAATACTAACATAGGAATCGGAATATCTTTTCATCCTTATATGAAATGAAGTACCTATAAATATATAGTAGGTATATGCTACGTTGCTAAGAAAGAACGTATCTACTTATCGACGAGAAAAGATCCTCGGTTATAATCCATAAATAACTATTTATAGTGCATTACCGCCATACTATCTTATCTTATCATATTTTGTGACTTTACTGAAGCACAGTCATGTCCGGGTTTTGTACGACATCCTGAATAATAATCAATCAACATCGGTTGTTAACAACCACGCCTTCTGTCACGCCACTCCATAGATTTAAGGCTTCCGCACATTGCAGCGATATTATCGAGCGATATTATCGACAGCGATATCGCGTCACCTTACACACTGCAGCGATTCCGCGTTTCGCGTCACGCATGCGCTCTTCACTGAATCTAGTAGAAAGAGATTGCGTCAGGTTGCGATAATATCGCGGCAGTGTGTGGGATCGAGCGCGTCCCCATACAAAATCTACTGAGAACAATTATCGCAAAATCGCAGCGATATTATCGCTCGATAATATCGCGGCAGTGTAGGATCGCGCGCGTCCCCATACAAAATGTACTGAGAACAATTATCGCAAAATCGCAGCGATAATATCGCTTGATATTATCGCTGCAAAGAGCGGAGGCCTTTATCGCAATTTGGGACGCTTAGGTATTGCAAAAACAGGTTTGCTGCTATGGTACACCATAATTAACCTTAGTACCTGTTATTTAAGAGTTTAGGCGTTCGCAAACAAAATTGTTGTTAGCCATAGAGGTAAGTATCCTAATACTTACCTCTATGTTGTTAGCTATCTGGCTGGAGCGTAAGTATTAGTTACTTGCTTAAAAAATACATAAAAAAATTCACAGAAGTATAGGTATTAGTACTGTAGCCGGGGAACTTTTTAATTACCAAAAAGATTAACGATTGTTGTAAGGTACTAAATGACTAATATAAAAACCTAAGGGCCTGTTTCACCACTTCTGAGTAAGTTCTTGTTAGATTATCCGACAGATATTTTGACATATTTTGTATGAAAGATATGTCAAAATATCTGTTGGATAAGCTAACAAGAACTTACTAAGAAGTGGTGAAACAGGCCCTAAGTCTTACAGATCACAACCCGCCGTAGAAAAAAAAAATAGTCTGAAATTTTCAAATTTCGAGATTAACGTTTTTTTTCTATACTGTCATGTTCTTCACCTTAGTTCAATACCCCGTACGTAAGACAATCTAAAGTTGCCATACAAAGCTATAAGACCAATCAAAGTTGACTTTTTCATCTGGTCTTATAGCTTTGTATGGCAACTTTAGACAGTCTAACTATTACGTAAGGTTATTGAACTAAGGTGAAGAACATGACAGTATAGAAAAAAACGATAACCTCGAAATTAAAAAATTTCAGTTTTTTTTTTCTACTGCAGTTTGTGTGTGATGTGATCTGTAAGACTTCGGTTTTTATATTAGTCATTTAGTACTTTACAACATTTCTAAACGGCAATCGGTAATCTTTTTGGTAATTAAAAGTCCCCCGGCTACTATATTGAGAATGAATCTGCCAAATGAACTGAATTCTATTTTTCCTCCGCGTCACAACAACTTCTGAAATAAACCCATCAGTGATAACTACGGACCTACAAAATTTTTAAATAGGTACCTTATAGCACATGATTAAAATATGCTTATAGCCCAAAGTCATATCTCTAGGGTTTTTTTTATTTTTTTCGATAACTCATTTCGTTTTCAAGATACGATTCGACGGAGGCGGAAAGCGGCAACTTCGTTTAGCGCAGCGCGGGACGAAAGTTGACGCTTTCCGCCCGGAGGGAGGGGTGAAAATGTTTTATGTTGCTCTCGTCGAGACTCGATTTTTGACACCACCCCAATCACGTACCTAGCCCTAAAACCCACGACACCAGCATCCAGGGCGATATTATATATTGCACTTTCGCTGAAACGGGCCTATACCGAAGCGACAAAAATCTCTGTTTATTGTGATGTGATCTCACAGCCCGAATTTTCGTTTGCTCGTTCCGAACGATCTCGACTCGACGAGGACGCGCGCGCCGCTCAGTCACACTACACTACCCCGGGAACTTTAATACCCATACCTCCGGAAGTTTTTTTTTTACCGTTCCGAAACATTCAGACCATCAAACTGAACAAATTGTACTATGGAAGTTTCGGAACGGTAAAAAATATATCAATATCAATGAAAACATCGCAGCGGGACGAAAATTGACGCTTTCCGTCCGGAGGGGAGTAGTAGATTACACACCGAGGACAGGAAAGTAATAAAGGTCTAAGATCTCATGTAGGTAAGTGTTGTCCGAGGCGAAGCCGAGGTTAACAAACATGGTGATCTGAGGCTTTCTTATTTACTGTCTTAGGTTAGTATACTATTTTTCTCCTTGACGGAGCTGGAAAGAGGCAACTTCGTTTAGCGCAGCGGGACGACAATTGACGCTTTCCGTCCGGAGGGGAGAAAAGTATATTATTTGTGAATTTCACTGAAGAAACATAGATTATGCGCGATAAAACTTTACCCTGTCATTGCTGTCTGCAGTCTGGAATTAAGCAATGTAGGTATCTCAAACCGGATCCGGCTAACCTAAATGTTTGTCTCCGCCCATTGCTGTATAATTCAGGAGAACGAGTTCGAGTAGTATTTATAAACTCATTCACTTGTGTAGGGTTGTCATAATTTTATTTATCTATTGTGCCGCGGAAACCAAGAGAATCCACTGGTGGAGCCTATTAATACATTCAAGTATCATAGGATCCACTGAGCCTAATGGTGGATCACAATGAACTTCAGCGTCCTATTCAATCCACTGGTGGATCGAGATAGTGGAGCCTACAGGACAGAGGGGAGATCCAATACATCGGAGTAATATATTAAATAATATATAATTTAATTTAATTCGGATATTTAATTCGTTTTCTTAAATTTTAATTCGATTTTAATGAATACCTACGCACTAAATATAATTTATTTAGTTTTCGAAAAGAATCTCACCCAATCTCACGGGGGGCAAATCTCACGTACCTAACTAATTTGTTTTCCCGCTAGAAACAGTGCCAAATTACGAGAAAACGGAGTTAAATTAAGTAAAACATGTTCTTACTCTTAGTAAGTAAATAAAAGTACCTAATCAAGCACATTTTTATAACGCATTAAACACCCGCATTTTGAAAAGTAGTATTACGTGAGATTAGGGGAGAAGGGGTCGAGCCAAATCTCACGACATCTCAGCAAGGGGAGAGGGGGTCAAAAAATCACGAAAATCACCTCATGCTAATTAAGACGCCCCCTAATCTGTATCATGGTTTAATTAGGTTTGTGTTAGGAAAAAAATACCTAAGTATATTATTAATAATTATAGTAAACTATTATGTACAAAACTAGGTAGGTACCTACCTAAATGGGAAATGCAGATTTTTAGGAACCAGCTACATACCTACTGTAGAATATCCTATCAAGATTACTGGAATATGTAAGGTGAGGGTCTTTCTTTAGGCTACGTATACTCCTAGGTACCTACATTCCTATCCTTAAACGCATTTTGCCAATTACATATCGCTTTTTGCATAACCCGTATTTCTAAAGAACGCCGGGCGTTTTGTCGAAGCAGCTGCTGGACTAATGGGTCCCCGAGACGATCAAGTGCACTTGACAAGTATCACGTGATTGTACTTGATCAAGTCAATGTAGTAAACGATCAATATTCGGTTCAGTCACGTAGACTTGTCGAGTGCATTTGATCGTCTCGGGGACCACCCATAAGTCTGTGTTAGTCCTTTTAGATACTAGTATATGCCTATATCTCATATATTATCTTAAAACTAAAAATGCAATGTGACTTTCTTTTTATGTGCCAAACTTCTAATCTCACCTATGAAACGTCCATTATCTGGAAGCTTTGACTACTTATATGCCTGGAAGCTATTTCTGGACCCCAAGGAACCAAAGTCTCCACACTTACTTATAATAAAATTAAGACTAAGAATTTAGCGAAACCCAAATAAACTTTTTATTCAGCAAAGTCAACCAACCCTACGCGCGCCTACTGCCTACGCGACGTGAAGCCATTTGCCGGTCATTCACTCGTTCGTATCGTCATTCAGTTAGCGAGTTTCATTCGTTCAGTTACGCATGCGCCCCCTCGACGCAGCGACCACTTGCCGTTTGCCGCATCTCATTCTAGTTGTAGCCGGCAGCAGAGTACCTCATATATTTTTATTTACCTCCGCTAAAAAATACATATTATCAAAAATGGAATTCGTTGGCAAGAAATACAAAATGACCTCTTCGGAGAACTTCGATGAATTCATGAAGGCGATTGGTGAGTTAAACCTTTTTTTTTTAACTGCGATGTTTGTGTTCGCGCTCCGCGCGCCGGCCGGCATTTTGCAGAACCGGTTTTCAATTTTCTTTTTCCCGTTGAATACACAACCCTTTTTTTCGTGGGCAGTCTTTTTTAAATTGCAAAATCGGAATGCAATGAATTAACCTTCTAAGAGAATGTCGAATAAAGTGCAGTGCCACCAAGGCACATTATCTTTAATTTTTCGGTGCTGGGGTATTTTGAAATAAACTCAGTACTTAGGTAGTTAAGTAAGTGCCTAGGTATTTATATATTTTTTTATTCTATTAAATGTTAACATTCTAAAACACTTACAATAAAAGTAATGTTTACTTAAGAGAAAGAGTTAGGAAGAAATAAAGAAATTTTTTTACGGGACTAGGTACCTACGTGTAAGTCATAAATTGTATTTTTTCAGGCGTCGTTTTTTCACTACTTTATACTATTTTGTTTTCTTTTTTTACTATAATAAATTGATAACCCAATTCATGTATAAAATGAAGTTTTTAATTGAATCGTCAATAATTATTAGTTATAAAGTGTAAGGAACTGGAACTGTTAGGTACTACTGTACTACTAGTAGGTAGCTACTGGAAAATGTTAAAATCAAGTACCTAATCCGCACCCTTTCATTCTTATTCGTGGAAGGAGGCATGTGCCGTGCCCTAGTAGGTAGGCTGATGATGCTGATGACATAAAGTTTAAGTTGTATATGTGCAAATAAAACTCGGTCACTGACAATTTTAAACAAATAAATACCTACTAAATCTTGCAATCTAAAAACTGAGTAAATAAATTTTCTCGATGTAAAAGTTTCTTCTTTATCCATTGTTTACCATATAACAAAAAGATTTTCATAGATACAAAATAAATCAGAACTAAATATGAAAGTGTCTTTGATATCACTCTAATATCTAATTGAAAGCATTAGGAATAATTCATGAATGGATATATTTTTTAACTACACAATAGATGATACATAATTTAAAATACATTAAGTCTATTCAAATTCATTCGATCGACTCATGTAGTGAACTAGGGCTGAAGGGGACCGGACGCCTCTCACTTTCGCTGCCTACTCGGTCATCTTTAATTGCCAGTTATTTTTGATAAAGACTTAGAACAATTTGATTGAAAGGGTCGCTTTATCGTTTCCTTGAAATTATTGACAGTCGTAGGCCAACAGCAAAATTTTGCGTAATGTTTTCTGTAAATTTGAAATTGCATATATACATAAAACATTCTCATTGAGGAGTTTTCTGACAGCTAGGTATTCAAACGTAGTTCATCATTCCGGCGTTAGATGGCGTTGACCAGAGAGGGGTCCGAAGACGAAAAATTTTGGCTAAAAAGTAAACAAAAATGCATGTCACTGAGTCAGACGCATCCGTTGACGAAATATACGCTCATGTTTTGCTGCCCACTTAAAAACACAAATTACTATTTTATTTGTATTTAATTATCTGCAAGGTCGCTCGCCCCTGTCTCGTCAACACCATCTATCGAGCCATTAGAAACAACTTTTTCTTTTTAATGGCTTTCTGAAAATCCCTCATTCCAAACACTTTCACAACATAATATACTATTTTTCGCATTATCTATCCCATTTACAATGTCAGAGCAGTATTTAATCTTGTTATAAATGGGGCTATTGACAGTAAAAATTAATTAATAGTAATAATCTCAATCAGTGCAATGCCCCGTCTACTGTAATAACCAGTCTGTTTACGTTTATGTCAATCAGTTTCAATCAATCAATCGAAATAGTTAGCTCAATTACTTTTATCGAAGAATTTCGATCATTTATTGCTTGCTTTATGTTATGTTGTGTGTGATATAGCCGATCCTTATTGGAGGAATTCACATTTGAAATTAGCTAACCAATCATTCGTTTGCAAACACATCATCAAGCATTAATACAAAAAAATATATTGAAAGTATTTAATGAGAAGATTTTCATTTGATGTCTTCAAATCTGACTGCTCAATTTTCTAGGTCTTTAGCGATAACGCAAGCTTATGAGTTTATTCATATTTATTCAGCTCGAAGTTCTCATCACGCGAATATTTCTGGCTTCGAATCTTCCCAGCTTAATGCTAAGTACTCTGTGACAATGCTTCTTGCATATTTTTTATGTTTATCATGTCCATTTCTAAATTATTGCCTTTATAAAGATTTTATATTATTTATTTACTGCAATACCATATATTAAAGGTCTTAGTGCGTTCACACGCTATGACGCATTGACGGAGCGGCAGACGTCAGTCCTTCATTTACATAAACTTAATATACTAGAGTATAGGACTCTGTGATACTAGTTTAATATTAAATGGTGATTTGTGAAGCAAGGAGTGGTATGCAACCGCATAGAAGCATACACGGTGCGTCAATACGTCACTTTCACATGACATAAAATATTTATCAATGTGAGGTTCATCTTGGTCATTCTTTTAACATTATAGCCAAAATAATCCGTTTCTATCTAAACATTCGATGAGCAAAATACTTACTTCGTTCAAAGTGCAAAGATTAAACACTTAAGTGGATCAAATAAATTTTATATTCGTTTTAAAAATGGACGCATACAAACAGAACCATAAAGATTATGATTTTATTGGTTGTAAATTAGATACCTAGTTGATTGATAAAAGAAACAAAAAACCTTTTTGTATTTTTACCGTGCCCAGTAAGATATTATATCTACAGAATGTTATGAATCGTGACATTGTTCATGTTCTTCGAAAGAGCTCATAGAGTATTGAATTCTAAAGTTTCCTTGTTTCAATGCTTGCGTTTGTATGACGATTGATTGATAACACGCATGAATCAGACGTTTCTTCAATTCGCTAAATGGTTTAAATTGAAGCATTCCTTTTGTATGACTTCTTCAAATTATCAAGCAGACGTTTTTTGGGGGCAAAAAACCCATCATATTGCTACCTACACCATCTCTACACTTATTGTAAGTGACTTGTAACTTTACCATAAGATAGATATTATCGTGATCAGCTTTAAAAATTTTAACCGTCGGCTACCTATATTATAAAACTCCAAATATTCAGGTACTTCGATATCTTTAGTGCTTATTTGCATTTTGTGAAGTCTTACATATTTGCGATGTGACTATGTTTAGGTACTTTAATCATATTGTAAACACGGTTTACAAAATTCCTATTTAATGGTAGTTTTTTCCTGAAATTCCTTAGCTCTCTATTAGGTTGATACATAGCGTAACCTAAGTTAAATAATAATCGCAAGAGACTTAAACCTCACAAAGTTTTGTATTTCTTTCTTTAAATGTTATTCGTGAACCTAATTTATTCCATCACTTTCTTGGTCGGTTCATAAACTTTCTTTACTATTGCATTGATGAGCAGAAGGCCTCCGCTCATTGCAGCGATAATATCGAGCGATATTATCGATGCGATTTTGCGATAATTGTTCTCAGTACATTTTGTATGGGGACGCGCTCGATCCCACACACTGCCGCGATATTATCGCAACCTGACGCAATACTACATTCAGTGAAGGGCGCATGCGTGACGCGAATCGCGGAATCGCTGCAGTGTGTAAGGTGTCGCGATATCGCTGTCGATAATATCGCTGCAATGTGCGGAAGCCTGAAGCTACCTTTTACAATCATCTCCGTCGTTTCTAAATTTTTAGCATCCCATTACAATCATTACAGAATGGCATCTTGTAACCGAATATCATCTCTGCTAAATACTGTCAGTAGATTATCGTATGGAACGTTGGATAGTTTTGTTATATAATCTACCATAGTTCCCATAAAAAAATAATGATCGGTTTTTGAGAAGTACAAAAAACATTAACCTTGGACTTAGTTCGGGCTTTGACTTTGAAATCTATACTCGGACACCTGCCAACATCAGTTGCATGAATCAACTGCAAATATTATCATAAACTGAAACATTTGCCGAGAGTTTTTTTTTTATTACCTACTATAACATCACATTTTGATAATCTTGTTTGCATTAGATTGCATGGCACAAAAACCTAATCCTTTTTTATCTTGAATGGATTAATCATTGACCGTTTCCATTTGCAACAGACAAATCCTAGCGATTAGTTTTATCAGATATACATAATATCCTTGCAAAATCTTAGGTCATTATTTTATTTTAAACGGAGCACCTGTCACCTTGTTCACTTTTCACCTAATAATACATAAAGTAGCATTTCTTGGTTATTTCATTACATTTTCCGTTTTCCAAACATTGTTTACTAAACAAATTAAAAAAAAATTCACACAAACTTACCTATCATATTTTGTAGTAAAAAGTAAACCTCTAAGTATACAGGAAGCATCTCCAGTAGGTCTAATTTGAAAACTTTAATTAATAGGGCAAGTAAATTAGAAGGGCAAATATTTAGGTCGCAATCGATATTTTAATATAATGATTTCAATATTCGATATCTTTGTGGTCGGGCTTGCAATGCGTAACTATTGTGTAGGTTATGAATCTGTAGCTTAGGTTGGATTGGATTACTTGAACTGAATGCTTTAAGAAAAATACAATGTCAGTTTGCGTTATTGAAGGAAATGAGAAGAAAAACGAAAAGTTCGTCTGCATTCTCTGGTAAACATGTGAAATATGTGAAATTATAAGACTTTACACAGCTATATAACGTAAAATAAACATGTTCAGTAAGTTGACTATAGTATTCTACTGTAGTAACGGTGCGCATTTTGAATCAGTCAGTCCCAAAATCAGTTCTCAAACTAACCACTAGGAGCACTGTACGAAATTCCATACTAAAATGTGAGTAAAACTATATTGTCGTTTTTTACAGTGCAAACTCATGGTAAGCCTACATTAACCTATGCCATGCGATAGCTTCATTGACATAATCAATATTTAATATCATTCTTAATGATCTAGCTAGAGCGTACTGAAATCATAAAAAGACCACAAAAGCCCTACCGCAACATAGAATGATCCATTCAATTAATTATGAGAATAGCATGAGAATATCCCGGCATAGTTTAGCGATTAAGCTCTGGACGGGCCGACTGTCGGGCAATTGTCGTAAAATGGACAACAATCAGCTTCAATTGTCGTCAATAACCCGAGACGGTTTGTTGAGACTCAACCGTTTTCTATAACGATACTGATCACGTGTTCCGGTTGAGATTGATTCGGAAAAATTGACTCCATAAATAGCTATGACGTCTGATAATATCATTCTACTAAATTGATTCTTTTAAAATATAATTTGTCATAGTGAAGTTTTGGCTTTTGCGATATGATTAGATAGAAAATCATCGGGATGTCTCTATAACCTTCATATTCTTTCAAATTCACTAAGATCGTCGAAATACGAATTCTTGGTCAAAGACATAGATTGAACGTCTTCGTTCTAGTTGACGATGGCATGTTATTGAGTGCAGCTTGCCATCGTAACCAGCATTAGATGCTTGTTTGTTGTCCAGGGTGCGCCGGCCGGACGCAATACTGAGCTGAGGTAGTTTCCCAGACTTTCCAGTGTATGTAATTGACGTATAAATAATTCCGTGTACAACAGACAGACGACGGATGTCGTTGGTGTTATGCCTACGCCTATGTACCTCGATTGTGTGGAGGCAATTTGTATCAATTTCATGTGATCTTGAAATTTCTGTCTGTAGGCTTAGCTAACTACGATACATTATCAGGAATTCTGGAGGCCCCGGGAACCGAGGACCTCGGGTCAATGTCTTTTGTTTCTTATGATTTATTTTCACTAAAATATTTGTGCAATGATTTGTTTGTAAATTACTCTTTTCACATAGGTACCTACTAACTCCTGCGAGAACTAATTCTTACGTATCAAAAGTGAATTAACTCTTGGACATTTGAATTAATTAATTCTATTAGCTCGTGTTTGAACGTATCTAGCGGTAAAGTATTGACGTTACCGCTAGATATGTTCAAACACGAGCTAAATAGAGTTAATTAATTAAAATGTCCAAGAGTTAATTAACTGTTGATACGTAAGCATTAGTTAAAACGCAAGAATTTTTGAAAATTTGTAAAATTAATCGACTCTTACTTAAAATACGTACAAGCATCCATATTCATTTTTTTGGTGGACTTATTAGTTTTAAGTTCTCCTCTGTCTATTAAAAATTAGTTAAGATTTAGTGTAGATTTAGTTTTATTTGTAGGTATACAATATCGTGCGTAATTGAGTTGTTAAAAAGGGGTGGAATTAAGTGTTAACATTGATATAAATAACTAAAATCATTCATTCATTTTAGTTTGGTTTAAATGAAACATTGAACATGCATGGAACAGTTAAAAAAACAAAACAAACCGATTACGTTGACAGTGACACTGCTAGTTGCGTTGCGAGTTTGCGGGTGGACATTGAACCTCTATTATTATCTCACAGCGTCTGACAGAATTCGTTACGTTTTTTATTCGCTGCTGGGGCACATAATACTTGCATAATATTATTATTATTTGGATGCGAACTTAAGAACAAGGTTATTGTTTATTTCTATGCAAATTTTTTATCAAATGGAATAAAATATTTTTTTGAGTTACGTACTTTTACCATTGCGGCTGATTTTCTGTTTTTTTTTTCTAAGTACCTAATCGACTCGCAAGTACTTAAATTACCTAGCTACTGTCGTGATCGTGATGTTTTATTAAACTTTTTTTTTACCTACTTATAACGAAAATGCTAAAATAGGTAGACTAGTGCTATTACAAGATGCAAATATTATGTTCCTTCTATTCTGCCCTCCGCTGGTCAAATTCATCAGCATCAATGTATTCTAAATTGAAAAATTGCGCGGGCACAAAGGTCGTTAACCTTGACGTCACACCACTTCCGACCAGCCAATAGCGTCGCGCCGCGCCCTTTGGCCGGCCAATGGGAGAGCTGTATTATTTATCGATTTCATCTCGGCGTGTAGCGTGCTGGCTGATTACAATTCGCGCTTCCCGGGTGTTTGAGACGAGGCGAGGTCCTCTCGAATGCAACAGGTTAGATTCCTGAATACCGATGCGCACCGGTCCCCCCATCTTCATGCACATGGTCCGGTTTAGTTTGGTCTTTCTTCTTTCTTTAATTCTTAATAAGTATTGCCAGGGCTTCCTGCCTACACGATAAGAAGAAGTAATGAGTCGATGTTAAATTACCTCTCCATGGTTGGCCATGGAGAGCCACGAGCCCACTAGTTATAAATAAGGAATAAATAATGTGTTTTATCGAACGTATTTTCTAGATATTTCTGATGTAGTAGGTAGTTATGCTAGAAAGATAAGAGCAATGCCTGGAACTTGATTAACTACACACAAATAGATACCTACCTTAGTAATTTATTTGGTTGTAGTGTAGGTTATTAGGTTTGTTGAAGAACTTACGTATGTATAATAGATGAATAGTTAAATTTCAGAGTTCAATCATTGTGTAACTAGTAGGGAGTACCTACCTAACCTAGGTAGGTAGGCAGAATTGCGATTCTGTATTTTATTTACAAGGTACCTAGGTAGTTACCTAAGAAATAGAAATAGAAATAGTTTATTTGTCAAAATACTTTGTTAAAAGGGTGTTACAAAAGGAAAGGAACGAAACCGTGCTTGTAAGTTCACAGTCGGTATTCAGATTCACACACCTAAATACAACCCCGTCACACTGGACAGAGTTTCGGTACTACTGGTGAAACGTGGATGTTCTGTATGCTTAGTGCGAGTTTTTCAAACTACTCGAACGCGTTAAAGTAAACCGTGATTTGTATGGGATTGAAACAGAGCCATCTGATGGCATTCATGAGAAACTTAATTTGTGAGTGCGAGTTTTAATTCTGTCACCGGCGACGACCGGATACATTAGAAGTGTAACGTAAACATAGAATTTTATACAATGTCCTTGACGTAAACAGTATTGGTGACCGTTTTGCGAGTGTGAGTTGCGACTTTGACAGTTCGAAGAGTAAACTTTACGCTAACGCCATATTGAAGTTGTCACTGAAGTTTTTGTCGTGAGAACAATTATTTATTCAGTTTTTATCATTAAAAGTGTTGTGTGAAGCGGATAAAATAATGGCAGTGTGTATTTTTTTCGCTTGTAGGTTGTTTGCGACAGCTAAGACACAAGATGAACGCAATTAAACGAATGAAATGAATCGAAAAATTAGGGGTGGTTCAGACCATCAAACTAAACACCTGTAATCACAAAAAAATCAGCTTTTCCATACGAAACTGCAATGCCTACTCGACTCAAATGTATGAACAACAGATTTTTGCAATTATAGGTTTGCTCCAACAGTAAAAGTTGTTCAGTTTGGTGGTCCGAAGTACCTACCCAAAATTTGTTGATTTATTTCTATTCCACACTTTAGACAACACAGAAAGCGAATGTATGAATAGATGTAAGTAGGTAAGTATTCCACAAGATTTTAATTTACGTTAATATAACTAGAACTTCAATCAATTTAAATAACTAATATTCACTTGTTCCTGTAAACATCACAATTTTTTCGAATTCTGACGGGCTCGTCTTCATTTTCAATAAAAAGTCATAATTATTAGACCTCCATGAATATGCCTTAACACACAACACATTCCAATCAATGTACGTAGGTAAATAAAACTGAACAATGTGAACAACGCTAAATTCGAAATGATAACCCGCCTTGTTTTGATTGCCACCTGTTTACGTTAAGAGCTTTATTAAAAACAATATTTTGCATTTAGTCGGCTTATATCACACACTCCAAACGCGTTTATTGTTTGGCAAATAATAAACGCGATTCATGGTGAATAAACGTCGATCGAGAGTTTCAACGTCAATCACCACGTTTGACGTTTATTCGATTTACTTTGTAGTTAAGTCATTCGATTTGTTTTATGAAACTCGCACTAGGGGTACTGAGGTTTCAGAATATCTCTGACTCGGGGAATATAATCGTGAGCATATGCTTACTACACCTACACTTTTATTTTCCTCTATTTTATAAGTTCAAATATAACCTGCAGTGCGATTTTTGAAAATCATACGAGCGGTTCGGCAGTAGAAAGATTCATAATCTCCATAGTAATTCTGACACTTTCTACTGCCGAACCGCTCGTATGATGTTCAAAAATCGCACTGCTGGCCCTTTGTACCTACCTAATAGGTACCTACCTACCTATGTAAAACAAATTAGAAAAGCTTGCCGGTACATTTTCACCTTCACATCTAAATCCAGACTCGTAATATGAAAGTAGTCAACCATTCAAGTCCTAGGTTTATAAATAAACATGTCTAACAGTATTAGGTCTCGTGCACTATTGCACATTGGACCTGCGCGGGCGCCGCCATATAATAGGGTTGCCAAATAGTCTGGAATTCAGGAAGAGTGTTTTTCTTCGTAAAGTTAAGATACTTTTAACAACTGGCCATAGTACTGCCAAGTTCTTGGCTATCTATTCCGCCTATATGTATGATGCGGATTGACGCACCGTGTGTGCTTCTACGTGCGGTTTCATACAACTCCTTGCTTCGCAAATGACGGACCGTCGCTCCGTCAGTGCGTCATCGTGTGTGACAGCTCTAAGAAGCGGCCAGAAGTTGGGCACTATTTAGAATGGTGTATTTGGTAAACATTTTGACACCCCTATTTGAAGGAATGCGGGTGCGCAACAGGCCGTGAATGGATAAGTCACTTGATTGGTTGAAACTAACTGCGCAGATAGATTAGTCGAGATTATTGCAGTTTCACGTTTGAATTTTCTTGGAAATTCGGAGAAATTTTTAAAAATTTTGCTCGCTCCACGTTCATTTCTTAGCTCGGTTCCGAAATAAAACTAAAATATCCATAGATATCATCTTTCTTGGCTGACCAACATTTGATTATGCCCTCTACCATAATAATATTGTTAGAATGTGTCGAAAGGGGTCGCCCTAGACGTACGTATGCGGACCAAATTGGCAGCGTACTAAGGGCCTGATCAAAATTATTTAGCGTGTATGAAACGAAATAAGAATGTGGAACGTCAGAAACGACAGGATTAATCAGGGTCGTAGCCGATGGAGATCATTTGTCTCTGCCTACCCCAATGGGGCACAGGCGTGAGTAGTACCTACCTACATGAATATGTTCCAACTCTAGTTCGTAGATATGTTCAGTCACAGATTAACTAGTACAGCCAAGGATTCATAGTATAGCAACGTTCTCTGGGCATAACATAATCAATGGCCCAAGAGTTGCATGTTATGATTACAAACAACTAACACCTGTTGACATCTGCGCAATACCACAGAGGATTATATTGTAGCAATACTGTAGACTAGACACAGGTCGCATAGGCTAGGCCACAGAAAAGAGATATACCTACAGTACAGCAACTCCATACAAGCGCCCGAATCGATTCACGGACACAGACGAGGTATAAGACATGGCCCGCTAAGGTAAGGTAGCAACAGAGGTTCTACGATCGCGATTTTCGCTATTGCGTGAACGTTTTCATTCCAATGTCAACTCTATTCCGATGAAGTTTGGACGGAAACTGTCATGATTACATCGAAAATCAAAAGTCTGAGTATAAGGCCAGTACCAACTGAAGTACCTGATAGCAATTAGTAGAAATAAATTTGCGGCAAGTTTATATCAAACTTTCTAGTTACCCCCCGACAATGTTTGCCAATGCAAAGTTGTGTAATCTTCATCATCATCGCACTTCCATTCCAGTCCAGTATGGAAGGAGCACTTTGGTGTAGACGTAAGCAAGTCTGTCTACTTCAAATTGGTTAAAAACTCCTTCCATACTGGAATGAAATGAAAGTCCGTAATGATTACACAAGTTGGCATTAGCAAACATAGAGCAAACATTATATAAGTTTGTCGGAGGGTAACTAACTACAAAGTTTGATATACTTAAACTTGCCAAAAGTTATGTGCTATCTGCGTTAGCGGACCGTGTAGGTACACACGGCGACATAATTATCATGTTACGCACCCTATATACTTACCCATAACTACACTACGTATAAAACACAAAATAGTGCGGTAGAGAGCCTGCATAGACGCGGCTGCCTGCGCGTGTGTAGCGTGCCGTGAGACGAAACAACAACAACATACCGCACCCTCGCACGATTCGCAGCGTTCAACTTCTAATAGTTCAAAGGCCAAACAGGGTAACCTGACCTGTCGCCGTGTGTAGGTACGTGGCACTCGTCTGTGTACGTGGCCTCGATTCGGGCGCGGTGCTTGCATCAAGTTGCTTTACTGTATATCTATTCTCTGTGGCTTGTGTCTGTGGTACTGCGTCTGCGCATCTACGGTTAACCTTCACAACGTTATCTACTATGCATTATCATAGAACATATACTCTGTACAGTCATTGCCCCAAGCGTCCCAAGGTCACTGCAATGTAGACCTTATCTCAAGTAAGTAAAGTGCCTCCCAGAGGACTGTGTGATAACACAAGGCCAATTAACATCAACATCATCATCGAATAATGCTAATCGATACGTCGTATAAACAAGGTTCTATGTTCAATATCAAGTACCTACAAAGTCTGCTATTAGTAGGCTATTAGCCTAACATAGCATTATGCTCACGACTATATTCTCCGGGAAACTCTGTCTAGCGTACAGACTTCTAAGGTCTAGTGTGACAGGACTCACGGTGACTCGGAAATATCGAGAATAAACAGGGTAAATTTAATATTACTGCGGATAACTTCAGCATGTACCTATTCTACTTATGAAACTGGACAACTTTCACAATGGAGCCAAATTCGTAATAGCGAAAAAAAATCCTCAGTCCCATACAAAACTACAGTACCTACCCTATTCGACTCAAATTGTATGGGACAGCTGTTTTTTTTTCGCGATTTTGATGCTGGCTCCATAGTGAAAGTTGTTCAGTTTGATGAATAGAATATAATGTTGATGCGTCAATCCGTCACCGTGTGTGCTTCTACGTGCGGTTTATTACAACTCCTTGCTTCACAAATGACGGACTGACTTCTGCCGCTCAGTCAATGCGTCATCGTGTGTAATCCATAAACTTAATATTACTATACACCATATTAACCCTTTATAGTAAGGCGAGTAACTATCTATATATCGATTAAAGTAGTATATCTGCCGATCGCTGGCGCATCGTCATGCATGCTAATCCATTCTAATCGATAAAGTTAGGGGCTACCTCCTGGTTTTGGGTAACTTTGAAACCATTTTATTCATTAACTATGGCACTTTTTGAGCTGAAAAATAAACTGAACTATCTACACGATATGAGAAGTGATGTGGTTTTTCAAGAAATCGATTTTAATGAATAAAACCGAAGAAATAGGAATCTAAAGTCACCCCTTTTTTTCCAGTTGTAACCATTTTACTCTCACATTTTTAAACGGAAGAAAATGATGCAATATACTGATCACAACACCATTTAGAATGATGTGGTGTTCTTACTTTTTCGAAATTAATAAAAAAATCTTCTAATTTTTCAAAACAAACGGCTAAATTCTGACCGGAGCCACGCGCTCGTTCGCATCGATTAGTATGGAGTGTCGAGGGTCCAGGGATGATACGCCTTAAGAGGATTGTCCTTGCAGCGCGCTCCGTACAAACGATGTTTGGACCTATTTTCAACATTTGGTTAATTAAAGTCATTTACATTTTTAAACACGATCTAGAAACAAATCTCCGAATTTGTTAGATTTCTGTTAATTTTTTAATGGGATGATCACACCGTCAAACTGAACAACTTTCTCTATGGGACCAACATGGAAATCGCGAAAAAAATTGTTAACGTTTTTAACGAGAGTGCTGCTCCTCGCAGTTTTAAACGATCAATTTTGTGGGTTTTGTTTACCAAGCATATACCTATAGTCAAGTTTAACTGAACACCAGGAATCCATCCTCAAAAGTTCTGTCAACAAACGCAAAGAATTCCTAACCAACTGTCGGCAAATATGAGTCCTTTGTACCGTTAAATTCTAAGTCACGTTCTCCACTTTCCTATTCATCAAGGACAAGGTAATCCGGTTCTTATCTCATGGGATTAAGAGCTAGGTTCATAGATTAGCAAGTAAGATATTACAGCCATTTACGGGGAGCGAGCCACCTACATCCGATCCGATTGGAATGATAGGTAGGACATACTAAATAGGATTGCTATTGCATTTTATTTACATTGCATCGTCCGAGTAGAAGTCGGTGATAAAAAATAGTTTAATAAGGTTTAGTTGATCATTGTGTCTCATTAGGTACCATGTTTGATGGCATATTATCTGTACAGAACCCTCTTACAGTAATCTATTTGACTAATTTATATTCTAATCCATTACTATTACAAGTACTAAGTAGGTATTCAATAAGAAAAACGACCTAACTAAGTATCTACTTTATCTTTTTTGAACCAAAGCCTAACCAAAACCAAAGCCCTGTGAAATGAGTAAAACCTTAGATTTATCAAGGTTTTAATTAGCAAAAATTTCAGTATAATCGATATTGACTTGACGTTGACTTTTCCTTGACATAGAGGAAGAAAATCAACAAAGGAGATTCATATCATTCTCCCGCACTATTTTTCTGAAACGTAATCTTTAAAAAATGTTGGCGGCTTTCGCACGCGGCTCGATCTTCGAAGAGGTGCTTCTGGAACATTTCCAATTCCAGGTCTTGACTCAGCGTCCTCACCAATTCGAGGTGCATTTACAAGTTCTTCTTCGGTCTCAATAGGTGGCGGTGTCACCAACTCCGGCTCGGCTTCATTCTCTACTGTAGGTGGTGTCGCCAAATTTTCGCCGTTGAATCGGAGCTCCTCTCCTACTCCTCCTCCTAAGGGTGCTAGATGCCGGTTGGAGACTGTAGTTTCACGGCCGTCTTGAAATCGAACATATGAAAAATCTGGATTGCTGTGTAGCAGTTCAACTTCTTCTACTATAGGCTGGTATTTGTTAGATCTATTAAATTTCTTGATCAAGACTTGTCCTGAATTTGTTAGCCACGTTGGAGTGGAAATACCATTAGTAGATCTACGTGGGTGCGTAAACATGCGTTCATGTGGTGTACAATTTGTAGATGTGCAAAGTAAGGAGCGAATACAATGTAAAGCTTGGGGTAATACTTGCTCCCAACTCTCAACTGTCAGGTTTTTGCTTTTAAGTGCCAACAGTATAGTTCTCCATAAAGTTGAGTTCAATTTTTCTACCTGTCCGTTTCCTTGTGGATTGTACGCAGTGGTTCGACTAGTGGCAATGCCTCGAGAATGTAAAAAATCTTGTACTTCGGCCGAAAGGAAGGCTGTGCCTCGATCCGAGTGAATGTAGGAAGGCATACCAAAAATCATAAATAAGTTATTAAGGTGTTTGATTACAGTTTTTGAGCTTACATCAGAGCATGGAAAGGCGAACGGAAACCGAGAATATTCGTCGATTAAAGTAAGTATAAATCTGTTATTAGTATTTGTCGGGACTGGGCCCTTAAAGTCAATGCTGAGGCGTTCAAAAGGTGCCGTTGCTTTTACGAGTTTTCTTTGATTATCACAGTTTTGGGTGAATCTGGGCTTAATTTCTGAGCAGGCCCGGCAGGAGTTTGTCATATTCCTTACTTCCTCAATTGCATAAGGTAGATTTTTAGACCTAATCCAGTGATACATTCTCGTCACTCCTGGGTGACAGAGGGCTTCATGAAGCGACATAAGTTTTGCAGTGCGTGATTCCACAGAGGCACAGATTCGAGAGAGTGCGTCGGCTGAATGGTTTTCTTGCCCAGGTCTATATATAATTTCATATTTATAAGCAGCAAGTTCTAATCGCCATCTTTGAATCTTTTCATTTTTAATTTTACTGGAGTGTTTCTTATTGAACATGAAGGATACAGAACGTTGGTCAGTAAGCAATCTAAATTGTTTACCAATTAGAAAATGTCTCCATTTCTTTAAGGATTCTACTATTGCATAAGCCTCCTTCTCGATGGCGGAATGGTTATGTTCGCTCGAGTTTAAAGTTCTGGAAAAGAAGGCTACTGGTCTAGAATCTTGAGTTAATACAGCTGCTATAGAATGATCAGAAGCATCTGTTTCAACAGTAAAAGGAATGCTGTCATCGATTGCATGAATTGAAGATTTTGCTATGTCGTTCTTAAGACCTTCAAAACATTTGATTTGCTCGTCAGTTAATGGGAAGTTTGTTGTCCTCGCTAGTAGATGGATCCGTTCTGAGAAGTTAGGTATCCACTTAGAATAGTGAGCGAACATGCCAAGTGTCCGTTTTAAGGCTGGCATATCGCGTGGCGGTGGTAAGTTGATAAGCGGCTTGATGCGCTCGCCGTCTGGCTTGATTACATGATTTTCAATATTGTAGCCTAGGATATTGATGGATTCTTGAGAGAATTTACATTTTGGTGTACTAAGCGTAAGACCATACTTTTTGGCGGCATTCATGAAACGTTCTAAATTCAGGTCATGTTCTTCTTTAGTGTGGCCACAAATTGTAATATCGTCAAGGTACGCGTAGGTGTTTTGTAGCTTTTCTTTTCTGATAATCCAATCTATTGTTCGTTGAAAGCTCGACACACCGTTTGTTACTCCAAAGGGAATACGTCTGAACTGGAACAAGTTTCCTAGTGCTTCGAAAGCAGTGAATTTTCTCTCTTCGGGCAGTATAGGCACCTGATGGTAAGCACTTTTTAGGTCTATTAGGCTGAAAAGTTTATTCTTGGCTATCTTTGATACTATATCTTCTATATTAGGCAATGGATATGCGTCGAGTTCAGTGTAACGGTTGATTGTCTGTGAGTAGTCGATAACAAGACGTTTTCTGTGGGTCTCATTTTTAGTTATGAGTACCTGGGCCCTCCACGGCGATTTACTTTCTTCTATAACTCCTTCAACGAGAAGCTTTTCGATCTCTTCTTTAATAAATTTGCAGTCCTCGACACTGTGCCTTCTAGATTTTATAGCTATAGGCCTACAATCTCGAGATACATTCGCAAAAAGTGGTACAGCTGGTACTGAGGCTTCAGTTACGTTGCATACGTGGAGTGGTTTCTTTGGCCCGCCAAAAGAGAACTCTAGCTTTGAATGTTCTTCGAGGATATCATGACCGATAATCATGTCTGCACAAAGGTTCGTAACAATGAGAAGATTGACATTATCATATTTATGGTTTCCTATAGTGATAGTTTGAATCGTCTGGCCTTCGACTTGTGATGTATGATTAAGTGAGGCCATAGAAATTGTTTGGTTGCAAGGCTTTCTTTTTAGTCCGCAGAGCTTGGAAAAACAACCGTTGATAAAACTAACCGAACTACCGGTGTCTAAAAGTGCTTCTGCCCTGATCCCTTTGATATAGGCGGGCACTGTTGCTTTGCGTAAGGAAGATGGTGAAGCTGCTGAAACGCATGCCGTGAGGTCCTCTTTGCCTTCTCCATCTGTTGTTAAAGAGTTGATAGGCTTGGACTTGAAAGTGCTTCTGCAGACGGTGGCTAAGTGGCCCTTCTTATTGCAAAGTTGGCAGGTTTCCTCTAAAGCGGGACAGTTCTTACGGGGGTGTACTTGACCTCCACAAAAGAAGCATTTCCGGCGACGAAAGTGAGCAGCAGCAGTATAGTTGTCATCATGCTGAGCTTGTTGATTTTTGCTGACAGATTCGGGTTCGTTTTGTGTAGCGTTGACAGACAGCGTGTTGAAGCTTTGTGAGTTAACTTCAGCCGTTTCTAAAGATAATGCTTGGTTATAGGCTTGCTCAAGGGTTAATGACAGATTTTCTAGGAGCCTCTGTCTTATTTTGTTCGATGCAATTCCGGATATGAAAGAATCTCTGACACTATCATTTCTGTTTGTTTCAGCGTCGACAGCAGTAAAATCACAATCTTTAGAAAGTTGTTTTAAAGCTCGCAAATACGTATCAATGTTTTCATCTGAACGTTGCTTCCTCGTTGCAAGTGCATGTCTCGCGAATATTATATTCTTTGGTTTCACATATAGCTTTTCTAATAAAGTGATCGCTTCGTCGTAAGTATTGACTTCGCTAATATAGGCGTAGACTTTTGGAGAAACATGGTTGATTAAAAGTTGGAGTTTAACCTGTGCCCATTCAGTTTGTGTGGGTGCCGGCGGTGCGTCCGTTGCTGTGGAAGGAGCGGCCGGTTGTTGAAAAGATATAAAACTCTCAAATGTTTTACGCCAATGTCCCCATGAGCTGGTCGCGGCGCTATCAGATGGGTCGACATCAAATCGTTCTGGTTGTAAATATTTATGCATATTTCATAGTATGATTATCTTTGCTAATTAAATTGAAATGAGTAAAACCTTAGATTTATCAAGGTTTTAATTAGCAAAAATTTCAGTATAATCGATATTGACTTGACGTTGACTTTTCCTTGACATAGAGGAAGAAAATCAACAAAGGAGATTCATATCACCCTGGGACCTGATTTTGCGGCTACTAGAAAAACGTGGATTTTCTGGATATTCAGAATATCTCTGACTACCCTCGGGGAATATGGCCGTCAGCATAATATGCAAAGCCTAAAAATCGTAAAATATTGTGAACATTCACTTACTTTCTAGGTAGTACTCCTCAACTAATAAGTAGGTAGGTATAATAGGTAGGAACAGCCAATAACTACAATCATTCATACAGCAAATGCAAGGAAAAGAACATTTAATATACCTACTTACATAGATTTAGAAAGTAATTAGTAGATTACACACTGAGGACAGGAAAGAAAGAAAGTTCTCAGAGCCGAGGTCAACAAACATGTGATCTGAGGTTTTCTTATTTACTATCCGAGGTTAGTATACTACTTTTCTCCTCGACGGAGGTGGAAAGCGACAACTTTGTTTAGCGCAGTCCGGAGGGGAGAAATAATATATTTTTCATCCCATCTATTCAAAAAGTGTCACTTTAGTCCTCTTTAAGTGCGCCTAAAGTTGCACTTTTTGTTAAGAGACTTTTACAGCGGGCAATGATGAGTTTTGAATTTGGAACATGTATTTTTGCTACATAGGTCCGCGACCAAAGAGACCGAACGCAAATATTAAACTAGAAGCGCCTTTTATTTATTTTCCTCATAGAGGGGGATGAAAAGTAGAGTGTATCACTCGGCCGCAAAATTATTTTTTCCTCGGGCGGCATACTTTGAATCCCTCGCTGCGCTCAGGATTCTACTTTAGAATCCCTCGCTGCGCTCGGGATTCTACTCAAGAATCCTTCGCTATGCTCTGGATTCAAAATAGCGCCCTCGCCTTAAAAATATTATTTTACGCCCTTGTGATACAATCTACTATTCTATATTCGAACTTCTTTTAAAGTTTTATATGCTCTCACTAAACTACATTAAACATTTAAAAATACATAATTTCCTGTCAGACAGTTTGACGTTTAGTAAGGTATCAGTTATCACTGAACAAGTAATCACTTCATCTTCACCGTAGAAAGAGAAGGTAAAAGAAGGAAGCACGTGTGTCTTGTCATATTCACTCAGTAAGAGATGCACATAGCAAATTCGCTCTAGTTAAAAAAGGAGTTCGCTACTTATTGCTGTCCTTATCGACGTAACCACTTTTTTGTTCTACGACGGCAGTCTGACTCCGGAGTCAGACATCTTTCTTCATACAAATTGTATAGGATTTTATGACTATCGCTGTCTCATATGCGGTTACACTGATGTTACGTCTACCAGCGTAAGCGAACAATTTTTCGTCTATGATCTTCACAGTCAAAGAGTATACCTACTCTATTTGAAGCTAAATGTGAAGCATATTTTAAAGCCGAGATAAACGCTTAGGGACGTACCTGTACCTACGTAGATAAGTTCTTATAAACTTTTGTGAATTTAGCAAGATCGGCAAGCAAAAGCATTATTATCACAGCTGCTAAAGTGTCAGTAGAAGAACTCCACAAGATGCATTCGTGGTACGGCAAACAGTACAAGTTGGTCTCGTCGGAAAATTTCGATGAATTCATGAAAAGTCTAGGTATGAGCATGAGCGCTATCATTGATATGATCGGTATCTTCCCTGAACTGCATATCGTATGCCTCATGGCATTTCTGAGAAATATTTAAGTCGTTCCTTTTAGATAAGATGTTTATCAAATTTTATCTTGAGTGTGATCGTCAGTGTTGCCAACTGGTATGTTAGGGCTGTAGCTAGGTTGTTCACGAAAAGTTGCTAGATTGTCCAATTTTCTTTCCTATAAAAGTTGCTAGAAGTAGCTTTTAACATCAAAATCGATTAAAACAACGCCAAACTTTGAAATTTATTTTAATTTCTTAAAATATTATGGGTTATTATCATGTTATAGCCATGTATTTGCTCATTCTATACAGTTAAGATTGAAAAATGTATGTATCGGACGTAAAAACAGATGTAAAGACAAAACCGACAGTGTTTCCGACTGCTTCCAGAACAAAAAAACAAGTAAGAACGAGAGTGAAATATAGTACAAAGGAAAAGAAAATCAAATATTTAGCTATTTTCATGGTTTGCCCTTATTTCTCGCTCCATTTTCGTTCATTTTATGGCTCTGGCTTTGAAAAACTCTCAATCCCAATAGTTGCTAGAAAAAGTAGCCAAAAAGTTTAGCTACAAGATTTACAAATTTGTAGCTGCCAGACCTCAGAAAATTGCTAGATCTAGCTATAAAGTTGCTAAGTTGGCATCACTGGTGATCGTGTGATTCATATAAATGTGAACTAAGAAACTATAGTTATCATACCATTCATACCCTATAACTTCATCCCTCGTCTAACTAAATGTCGTATACGAGGTAATTCCACATGTATTTTTACATAATAATTGTCATCAAATTAAAGATTGAAAAATTTGTCTCGGGCGGGACCCGAACCCGCACTCTTCCAAACCGGGGAAACGCGCCAACCAATTACACCACCGAGCCCACTGCCCAGAGAACGAAATTTTCAACATGGCTGTAACATGTTTAAAATCAATAATAATAATTGTCATAATTATGTTCCCATTTGGTAGACATTCTCGCATAGAGGACTAACGCCTACATCCTCTTTGAGGGTACCTAGGCCTGTGCCCTGCAGTGAGACGTACGTACTTACTACGTATATAGGGTCCTTCTTAATATGCTGACACTTTTATAAGGGGATGATCAGACCATCAAACTGAACAACTTTCTTTATGGGATCAACATCGAATCGCGAAAAAAAAAATCTGCTCTTCCATATAAAACTGCAAACCTACTCGAGCTAAATGTATGGGACAGCAGATTTTTTTTTTCGCGTTTTCGTTGTTGGTCCCATAATAGAATGTTGTTCAGTTTGATGGTCTGATCATCCCCTTAAAAAAGTTGGACCCTGTATAGGCTGATGATGATGGATGATGATAAATGTTATTAATAAAACTGCATTGAAATAATAAAAATACATCCATAGAGTGGCGTAGATATTGAAATCGGTTCCACGTTCATAAAAAATTCAGTTGCACGACCGATCGCTCTACTTTATAATATCGTCGGTAAAACTAATAATGACCATTATTGTCATAACAAATTATCATTTAAACCTGATGAAAGTTCATATGAAATTATTGATTGTTTTTAATATAAGCGCAGCGGGCTCTTGGTAAAAAGTGTAATGTTTATCGAGAAATACTTTCAACATTTTTATAACTCAAGATACTTAATAAACTTAGAATGAGGAAATTTTAATACTTACTATAGGTAGAGTTATATGTGGTTAGGTATATTCTAACTCACTGAAACACCTGAATGATTCGATCAAACATTTCCTTATTCTGTGACTGAAACTCGGCAAACAGGATGTTCGGAACATAAATTCACACATAGGTAACTAGATCGGGCAAAAGCAAACATTTATCAATCGCTCAATCTATCAATAATCATAGGCAGGTACTTTATGCTACACCAAAACATTAAATACTTACGAGTAACTACGATAAAATATCAGCCCTGGATCTACATTTTAATAGGGGGCAGCAGAATATCAATTTGCCGCCCTAGGGCAAAATTTTTCAACAAATTAAATACCTATTTTTACAAAATTGTTTAGGAACTTACCTACTAATGTATCTACACCAAGTAATGA
This sequence comes from Agonopterix heracliana, assembly GCA_963693445.1. NCBI lineage: Eukaryota > Metazoa > Arthropoda > Insecta > Lepidoptera > Depressariidae > Agonopterix > Agonopterix heracliana. The sequence continues at coordinate 5,411,292 of OY856327.1, forward strand.
AATTATAATTAATTCTAAAGCTTTATTGTTGGCCTGTTTAGCTGTCAATCGATAATATTGCCAATCTCAACAAGCGCTCTTCGGGCATTGTCATGTGGAACATAAATAATTTTGATTAGCCTCATTTTGCTGAAGCTTCTTTCAGATTATGCATATGGGTTGCATTAATTTTAAGAGCTATATTGAGCATATGGTATGCTCAAGGTAGAAAATGGCCTGTAAACCGTGTACAGAGAGATTGGCAGGTGGCTGACCGCCCCCCAGTCTTTGTCGCCCGGGGCCAGGGCGGCCCCCTAGATCCAGGCCTGTAAAATATTCGTTTAAGTTACAAAATAAGACGGTCTCATCGCTAAAAAGCTTCTGCACCACCATAATTAATGCTATGAGAGTCACGTTGCAGATTCTGAACCGAGCGCGTGGTTATCGCGCGTCGCGATTTTGCCTGCCACGAGGCTCCGCAATCCTCAATCTCTTCTTGTTCTTAACTAAAAACAATCCCTGAGATTGGGATAGATATTTCATAGATACTCCCAATAAAAACTACTTGACACTGGTGGCAATGCAGTTCTAACGCACAAGCAAGAATCCATGAATTAATAAATTAAAAAAATAATAATGTTATCATTTTATTGTATTGCAGGCGTCGGCCTTATCACCCGCAAGGCCGCCAACGCCGTCACGCCGACGGTGGAACTCCGCAAGGACGGAGACACCTTCACGCTGGTCACCTCCTCCACCTTCAAGACCACCGAGATGAAGTTCAAGCCCGGAGAGGAGTTCGACGAGGATCGCGCTGATGGTGCCAAGGTGCGTACTTCGTCGGACGCGTTTCTGCTGAAAAGGAGCGGCGCGTGGGTTACCACTGTCATGCGGTTGCCAGATGTCTAGCATTCCATGACAAAAACATAAAAGACAATTCATTTTTTTCATACCAACGGTATTGACCCCCACGGAACCATGACGGTCACAAAGTTAATTAACATTATACTGCGATTATTTTCAACTATATTAAACAAACAACCTCTGCATTGACATTGTACCTAAGTGCTGGCATATAATTAGTTGAGTAGGTACCTATCTACTATTTATTTTATTGCAATTTGCATTGCACAGTAAAATGTTACTCTTATAATAATGAGAAGGACGTAACTAGATCGATTTATGGGCCCAGAAGCCCATATAGTAAGTACACCTTAGTCAAATCGTAAACTAACATAATAGTCCAATCATTTGAAGGGTTTGGCCCTAACAATAATTCATCTATCGCTGAAACTTTGCAGTGTAATAAAGTAAAGTATACAGATTACGGTTGACAAATAATCTAGGTTAAATTTTTTCCGGTCCTAGATTATTTGTCAACCGTAATCTGTTTACTTTACTTTATCACACTGCAAAGTTTCAGCGATAGATGAATTATTGTTAGGTTGTCCATACAAGGAAACTCTAAAATGACTGGACTATAACAGTATAAAGTTAATGGGGATACCTTCATTTTGGATTCTTGTACACGTATAATTTCATTTCTTACGCTCAGTTGCAGAAACACTAATTAGAGATAATCCTCCATTAAATCTCATGCTAGCTTTTTCTACGTCGAACAAGACAAAAACTGACAGCAAGAGATTTAATGGAGGATTAACTCTAATGAGCTTTTCTGCAAAGTGTAACCCAGTCAGTTATTCGGATAGTATTCACTTTTCAAAAAACATTGAGCTTACTGAATTTTTATTTCATCGCAAATCACAATCAGCTCACCCAGAAAAAAATATATACCAACCAACACCGACGCGAAAAGTAAAGTTTTTTAGATGCGGAAACACTAAAATCGTAAAATTATGTTGTGTTTGCAGGTGAAGTCGGTGTGCACGTTCGACGGCAGCGTGTTAAAGCAGGTCCAGAAGGCCCCCGACGGCGTCGAGGTCTCCTACACCCGCGAGTTCAGCCCCGAGGAGATGAAGGCTGTAAGTTATAACTTAACTAGTACCAAGTCGGTGTGCACGTCCGACGGCAGCGTGTTGAAGCAGGTACAGACAACGTGGAGGTCTCCTAAATCCGCGAGTTCAGCCCCGAGGAGATGAAGGCTGTAAGTTATAATTTAACTAGTACCTAGTCGGTGTGCACGTTCGACGGCAGCGTGTTGAAGCAGGTACAGACAACGTGGAGGTCTCCTAAATCCGCGAGTTCAGCCCCGAGGAGATGAAGGCTGTAAGTTATAATTTAACTAGTACCTAGTCGGTGTGCACGTTCGACGGCAGCGTGTTGAAGCAGGTACAGACAGCGTGGAGGTCTCCTACATCCGCGAGTTCAGCCCCGAGGAGATGAAGGCTGTAAGTTATTACTTAACTAGTACCTAGTCGGTGCGCACGTCCGACGGCAGCGTGTTGAAGCAGGTACAGAAGGCGTGGAGGTCTCCTACACCCGCAAGTATTACTTTTATTAATACCGTCTACGCGTGTTCAACGACAAAGTTTTGTAGGAAATTGACAGCTCTGCAAACTTAACCTTAACCCTGTAGATCTTCCTAAAAATATACCTACACCATCATCATCATCATAGGCCTATATATCTGTAAAGTTTTATAATTATTACGTGAATAAAAACTAACCTATTGGGCAAAGTTGTTTGCTTAGTTGCATAGCATTAAAAGGACAGGCCAGGCCATTGAGGTAGGTACCTATAATCATTGACATAGGCAGTTAGATTTTATGTGTAGCGTTGTTTTTAGGGTTCCGTGCTCAAAGGGAGCTAAAGGGGCCCTATTACTAACCCTACGCGATCCGTCCGTCCGTCTGTCCTACATAAAACTATAAAGGGTTTGAACCATAACAGTTAGACGATAGAAATTTCAGAGTGTTGAATGCTATGTGTTATTTGCTAACAAATAATAAAAAAAGAGAAAACACATTGTTTTGTCCTCCGGATCCCAACCCGCACTTGGCCAGTTTTTATTATGACTCACGTCTCTAATCTTTTGAAATCTACATCGCGTGACTTCTACACACTGTAATTTACATTTCAATTGTTACCTATTGTCTATTCTACCTAGTTACCAGCTAGCCTGACCTATGTGATCTCTTCCAGGTAATGACAGTCAACGATGTAACTTGCACCCGAATCTACAAGGCACAATAAGGAGGCTTCTTAAGACTGCAGGGCTGTGCCCTTACATTATGTCCTATTATTATAATAAAGCACAACTGTTTCTTTAAATTATGTTTATTTAGGATTTGTGAAATGTTGGCGTAACCCTTAAAGCTGAAACCGCTTTTTTTTAAAGCTGAAAATATCTTTTTTTCAAAGGACGTCTTCTGTCTTTTTGATGGTTCTGCAGACGCCAACATTAGTTTAAGCGTGAAAACTTTGGTTTGTTCTAAAATCCATCAGCATAAAGTTTATTTTTGTACGCAGTGTATTTTGCCAAAGTTAGTTTTTTATGGTTGTCGAACGTAAAAACGCAGTTGTATAAGTTTTTCAGTGCATATTTAAATAAAATCGTTTTGTATTACAATAGTTGATTGTTTTTTTATTCTTTTGCCTGTTTTAACATACACTTGAGAAATCGGAGGACAATCTAAAATAACTCTCCTTCTGGCGCAGTCGTCGGATGCAAAATGTGGAATTCGAAAGTTTTGAAGTATAGGTACCAATTTCAGAAGTTATTTTCACTAGCCCATTTGTTAGGTGAACATCGTTAAGTGAAAGTTTATAGGCAGGGGTTCATACAAAATTACATTACGTTCACCAAACAAATAGGTGCTTAATTTTGCGGTCGGATCTTGGTATACCTACTCAAACTCAAATTAAAAATAATTTATTCAATAAAGGAGCCTGATTTAAGCTACCACCACGTCGGAACGTGTTGTCGCTGTAGAGAAGATGCGGCCATAAACTCTACAGCATAACACGACTTAATGACTGTTACTATAAATGGTTATGTATACAGTAATACATAATCTAACCTTTAAAAACCTGAGGAAACCTGCATGCTTCAATTTCGAGGCGTGTATTGTACCCACTGTCCATTATAAGTGGCGACGGGCTCACCCCCCGTCACACTGGACAGAGTTTCGGTACTACTGGTGAAACGTGGATGTTCTGAGGTTTCAGAATATCTCTGACTACCCCCTCGGGGAATATAGTCGTGAGCATATGCTTATGCTTATGCTGAAAACCTGAATAACTTTTATAACGTGAAAGGTACTTTTCTTTACATCTGTATACAGGGTGTGAAACTAAATGCGTTACAAGTCAAAGGGGGTGCTTCAGACCGTCAAACTGAACAACTTTTACCCTGGGGCCAATATCGAAATCGCGAATAAAAATCTACCTTTCATAAAAAACCAAAGTAGGATATACTTCATTCCAAATAAGAGCGAAAAGATTTTCCGATTCCTGGAGTGCGATTTTTGAATGTCATACGTCGAACTCAGCAGTTGAAAATGTCAAAATTACTCTGGAGATATGCATCTTTCTACTGCTGATTTGACTTTCAAAAATCATACTACAGGAGAGCGATTTTTGAAAGTCAAATCAGCAGTAGAAAGATGCGTATCTCCATAGTAATTAATTTTGACATTTTCAACAGCTGAGCTCACCGAATGAGATTCAAAAATCGCACTCCTGTAGGTAGGTATAGTTTTCTGACCAATTTTGTTCGATTAGAAAATATGATTTATTTATGAGAAAGATTTTACTATCCGACATATCTTGGACGTTAGATAAGTGAGATAAGTGATAGGAAGTCTTTCAAATCTCTGTTTCTGTAATTCAAAATGGCCTTAAAATTGCGTTGCTATTTGGAATGGAGTACTTACCTACCTATCGTTAAATCGCTGCTCGACCTTATCGTTATTTCAGTGTTACAGTTGCATGATGAACTACCAACCTATATTCCCCGAGGTCTTTATTCACAGATAGGTACCTAGCGTTATTCATAATTTATCCACAATTTAACTACAGGGTCTACAGGGTACGGGAAAATGGGACCAACTCTCATTTCCTTTCCATTTCTCCATCGGCATCGATTTAATTTTGCTTGAGGTGTACCCGCTATTATGCATATTGCATACATACAAGCAAAATTGAAATGAATCACGTCTTCATTATATAGCTTCGGAACTAATACTACACAAAAATAATATCAGCATAAAAATACAGTTTCAAATAGTTTTATTAATTTGTTTAAAAAGATTATATGGTGACATCTATTAATGGGATATAGAACTAATCCAATGGTCACTAGATGGCAGCACGGTTTCAACAAGCGCCATCTATAGCAATTTTTCAATACTGATTCGACAGCAGTTCAGTCACGTAGAATTTCTACTCGATGCTAGATGGCGCTTCAGATTCGAAAATGTTTTAATAATTCCACTCGACGATAGATGGCACTGAAAAAAAATCTGGAGCTTGTTGACGATTATACGATAAAATTACAAAGGCAACCACAACACTTGGGTTTGGATGTAATCGTATGAACTTCATGAATTTTATGGATTTTAAAAGTATGCAACGAAATTCTCGTTCCGTTTCGTTCGTTGTTTGTGTTTAGTTCGCCCGGATCGCGTTTGTAGTGGATACGTTGTTCGGAACGCGATTTTGTTATCGACATCTGTCAAACAAATCTCCGGAATTCAGTGTTTGAAGACGATGAGTTTCGTTAAATATTTGTGTTTTTAATTACAATGCTTATGTGATACTGTGCAATATACGACATAACGTTGGACTATGTGAATATGTTGCTAAGAATCAGTGGTTTTATAGTGTTTTCTGTGTAGCAAACTTGGTGCCACTTGTAAGGATTTCACAGTTGCTTTTTTGGAGTAAAAATACGCTCAAGTAAGTAAATATTTACGTTATCTGCTTCTCTTACTTGGACAAAAAACAGTTGGGTAGCGTTTGCTTGCAGAGAATAGGGATTTGATGCATGTACTATTCAGAAACCAGCCTACCTCGTCAAGCAAGAGTAAAATTAAAAATTTATAAGTTTACCGTCTTGTTTAGTGAACTAGCATCTAGCTGTTTCACTTAGATGCATTATTAACTATAAGACAACTTTAGGCTTGAATTTGACTTGAATTTATAACCAGGCGGGCTTATTTGACAAATTTACTAGGTACAGAAGATTACTGATGAAGTAGGTAGGTACTTACCCTTCAAACTTTGTTAAAAGTATAACTGAAAAGTTTACTCACAAAATAGGTAGTTTTATTTACTTAACCTTGCTTAGGTATAGAAACCTCTTGGTGGTATATACAGGGTGTAAGGAAAAGTATCATTAACCTTTAAACCACCTAGTCTTACCATCAAACTGAACAACTTTTACTATGGGAGCAAACCGATCGGAGCATTAAAAAATCGGCAGTTCCACATACTAAACTCCAATACCTACTCGACTCAAATGTATGCAACAGCTGATTTTCTTTTTGCTCCGATCGGTTTGCTCCCATAGTAAAAGTTATTCAGTTTGATGGGTAGAGTATGTGGTTTAAAGGTTAATGATACTTTTCCTTACACCCTGTATAGAGATCTTCAGGCTCTTGTCGTCTAAATACATTGTTTTTATTCGTAAAATAACTAGGCACCTCACCTGCTGGTTGGCTGACACTCTGTCAAGCAGAGCAGTAAGCATATACCGGTTTGTGGGGTTGTACTTTGCCCTAGATGTTTTAAACCTGTGAGGCTGGCATTGTGACTACGGGTGACTAAAGCGTAGAAAAAAATTAGAAAATAGAAAAAAAAAATCCAATGCCTATAATACTTTTTCTCCATCTCAGAAGATGTATTCCAAAGCTATACTAGATTATTGTACCTTATTCAATATTATGTTATGAAATTAAAATTTGAATCACCTGATAATAATGTAATTAATAATTATAGAATGTACCTATAGTTTATTTGCTGGTAAGGCTATTTGCTATAAAATTGAAAAATCATTTCCCATTGCATGTCCAAAAGCTCTGTAGAATATGTAGGTATTCCCATCATGTTTCTATCTTCAGTGTTGACTATGTTTTGTCTGTCTAATGTGGTAATGAATATCATCGCTTAATACTTTAACTGCTAACGACCTACCTGGTAGGTACAACATATGTGCCGCAGTGCTCATGACTCACACCTTGAGTCAGAATCGTATATTATTCCACAGTGTTAGCACTGCCCTAAAGTCATTGTTTTGAGCTTAAAAGCGAAAGTGTTAACTGCAACGGTATGTTAAAGTTTTCTGAAATCCAGCAGACTCACGGGTAAAAGTTATAGTTTCATTGTTCTTACAGTACATTTTTTTTATTAAAGAGTTTAGCCTGAGGAGTTCACCTCCATGTTTCCACGGACCCACACTGCTTCCACTCCTACTACAGGACAAGGCCTCACACCCTTATTCGGAAGAAGAGGATTTGTTATGTGTGCAAACTGCAAGTGTCCCAAAGTTGACCTTCACATAAACTCACTATTTTCCCAGATATATTTCAAAATTGTCATAATTCAAATTTGGTATTATATCTAAGTATGTGATAGTGCACATATTAATGTGTTTTAGTACACACATTCTGTCGCTCGCTTGACTATCCTAGAAGCCATAAATTACTTTGTAAACAATTTTTCTGCATAATTTTTATATCAATATCTTTTGAACTAATCTATATATTATACAGAATTACAGACACATGAGTTAGTGGAAAACATTGAGAACGACATCGGAAAGTCAGTGGTGGCCCTAATGCAAATTGTCAAAAAACAGGGTATAGGACAGTTCTGCAAGAGACTGTTTATGCACTAAAAATATCTTGCATATTTTTACATTGCTTTTCCCAAAAGCTGTCGCTGATACTACCATTGCTGACTGGCTAATCTTGACACGAGAGCATGCGTAGGTAATTTTCATACAATATGGCTCATCCTGACATGAAACAAGAAGAATTTATTATCCATCAATGTTGAAGTACTATTATTCATATTCATTTCAGTGTATAAAGCTTTACCTTCTCCTGTAGGCTTGAGCATATATAATTTAGTGTATAAGTAATTGCTAAACCAAAATATGTTATTTAATTATGTTGTTGCCGTCAGGTTCCCATAATAAATTCTTTCTTTTGTTATTTATAGCGTTGAAAAATATATAGGTGATATGATTGTGAGAGTTATTAATTTATCAGTAAAATAATATTTATATTATGAACTCTCATGCCCCCAACGGTCACCTTGGGGTTTACAATGACCTGCTTCCCAATAATATGGGTTTAATTTTAACATAATTTTGATATATTCACTTTTGCATATTCATTCTTGATTACAATTGTGTGTTATTGATTGATTATAAGTACCTGATTAAAATTGTGTCTCTATTTATATTTAACTTCAAAATACGCTGATTCGACACAGATAGAAAGTGAGTTACATTACAATGTTGTTCCCAGGGAGTGTCGATTTTATCTATGATATTAATAATCATCGTTTTGAGGCTGACGGCGCATGTCAGGCTTAACATTAACATCAAGTAAATGCAATAAAAAACCAACTTCCTCACGTCAATTATCCTTGTACGTAAGTATAGCAATAATAATTAGGTTGTCAAAAGTTTGTCTGTATTTCCAATTGCTGGCTCACTAAAACTTAATGACTGTCTTTAAAATGCCCTGATAAATATACCCATGTTCATTCTTAGTTAAATATTGAAGTTAGACTGGGAATTAGTGGAAGAGTGTTTAAATTAAAACAAGAATTTGCAGGAATCCAACTTAACATTATGCCATAACTGCAAATGCTCTACGCTTATGACTATGTCCCCATACTAGGAAGATATTGTAAATATACCAACAGAATTTTAGTATCAGTCAGTTCAGTACCCTATCTCTGTCCTGTGTGAAAGGTAGTGAGAATCTCAACGTTCTATTAGGTAGTGAACGAAATACACGTCTCGCCTTGCCTTAGTCTCTGCTTACACGTCTGGGAAAGAGGTGTGACGTTATAGATATATATCGATAGTTTACCTTCCGAAAAGCTAGTGGTGGTATTTAACATTTCATCCTAAAAAAATATTACATTCCTTGCTCTACATTTTAGAGTCTAAAACTTCTGTTAAACATATTTCATTCAAGGTCTGTCTAGATTAGAATATTCAGACTGACAGACATACCACCTGATTAAACGTTTAAAGTTTGCATCTACTGTATTCTTTATTGAACATAAGACCAAGGCTTGATTATTATATTTTTGCCTTCAACTTTGGTGTTTAAATTGTCAGCACTTATTTGAATTGAGCTCATTTTAATACATAGAGAGGTATAATAATTTATATTTAACATTTTATTGTTTACACAACACAGATAGGTATGTTAGATATTATAATAACTGAGATACAATTAGTATCTAGAGCAGACATAAGTACGACGATCCTATGATTACTACACCTAAAGGCCGCTCCACATTCACGCTGCGAATCGCGGCTCGAATCGCGGCTCAAATCGCGGCGCGAATCGCGCGTGAACTCTTCTTGGCTCCACATTCGCAGTGTTATCACTACGCAGCTTTCGCGCGTTCGCAGGCTCTTTGATGCAGGCCAAAAACCGACAAAAAGTGGTTAACAAGGCGCGAACCCGCGAAAAATATGCGAATCGGCTCCACATTCACGTTTTCGCGCGTTCGCGCGTGAACTTCGCGCGCGAACGCGTGAATGTGGAGCGGCCATAACTGTACTGGGTTTAAATCCCAGTTTAAAAATGGATATTATGTTAGTCTCGTTGTTATCTTGTTTTCATAAAAAAACCTTGTTACCTCAGTTTGCGATTAGTGCTATTAAATATAAATATAAGTAGAACAACGAACAACTTTAATGACACTAAAATCGAAACCATTAAAAAAATGTATCTGCTGTTCCATACAAAATTTCCAACATAATTGACCCAAATTGAGATACTTAACAGATTGTTGATTTCGACATTATTTTGTCCAAAAAGAGTTTCAGTTAATGGTCTGATCATCCCTATATAAAAACCGCCCCCGTATAAGTGTACGTGAGTGTTACTTTTATCAATGGGCGAGCTTATCTCTAAAGAGTATTCCCTCAGCAGTCCCACTGATAATTTTTGAAGTGCAAGATCTTAACTTAATTCAATCTTCATTCGCAACTTTCCCAAATTTCTGCCAGAATCTTTCGCTTAAGTCCTTATGGTATTGCGAAAGAGGTGGCTAGGGCGTTGGGGTCCAATCGATAGAACGGCGCGGCCCGGCCGCCCCGTCAGCTGTGCCCCAGTGCATTCTGCATTATGCATGCAATTGCCGAAACCTTTAGTTGACACTAGACGTTTTAATGATTCTCTTCTGATTATTGTAAGATGTACCGGTCTTCAGCGTTCGAAACTAGCAAGATAATTATTTTGATTTTAATATCTTTGATAATTATCATGATAATTATGATATTATCCAAGCTAGTTCGGGAGTATCCTTGGGAGTTATGCACTGTTTTTCAAACAGATGCTATGCAAATAAAGAATTTTTATATTCTTTTATTTTAAACTGATTCTTGTTTTTGAGTAAAATTTCGGACTATAAGTTCTAACATTGCTGTTTTTTTCTAACATTGATGAAACCCTATATATTATAATAATGCGTTAAAAGTGCACCTTACTGTTACTTCTGTTTGGCTGTTTATTTTTTAATAGCACACAATTATAATCCATCTACTATTGTATTGGTTGAGCGGGCTCATTTTCCGCAACTCGACGACAAGCGCCTATTTTGCGTTCATCTACTATATTAGAAATGCAAAAGTCTCTGCTTGTTACGTTTTCGCGGCTAAACCACTGAACCGATTTTGATGTTTGGATAGAGATAGCTTGAACCATGAGGAAGTATTTAAAAATGAGCCCAAAGTACGTAGACGAAGTCGCGAGAAACATATTTGTTACCTTTACCTACTAGTTACTAGTGTAGGTACAGTACAGGTGGGTACTAAATAAAGTTTCTGACTATCCCGAAACGTAGTATGGTCGTAACTTTATGTATAAACTGCAGCGACTAGCAGCTTGTAATTTGCTCTAATGTTTCTCTCGTGGAAGCATCTCTTCAGCTGTATTTTAGTCCACATATAGTGTGGGCCAGCCCTATGGTGTCAGCGTTTTGACACACACACACATTCAATCATTCGGAAGACTACATTATTATGTGCCTTAATACATGCTTAATTCTCAATTAGTCTCATAAAACACTACAGTCCCGTACCCCAACGAGACAGGCGAGAGTACATAGTACGAACAACACATTCAGAACGTACTGCAGACACGACTGCATTAATTATCCCAATGACGTCCTCATACAGCATACAGTTCTAAACACATGCCATGCAGATTGCTTGCAACGATGACGTCACTATGCGTCGGACAATGCAGCTATTCAATTCGACTACCTAACCGTATTGTTGTATGAGCTAATTGAATTTAATTGTGAGATATTTGTATTACTTGCTGACTATAATGCTTTTTAACTATTTGTGCTGTAAACGAAATATAAATCGTAATCGTATCATATGCCTAAAGATTTGGGAAGCATTTGCTTTGTTTTACGGTTGATTATGTACGAGCAATACCTCATCATCATCATCAGCTTCCTGCCCTTACCCCATTATTTGGGGTCGGCGCAATATGTCGTCTTCATCCATTCATATTTTGTCCGAACTATACCTGCGTCTTGTAAACGGCTTTAATTCGGCAATCACTGGAAACAAAATTTAATTGAAATATTAGATTTTATATGGCTATGAAAATATACCCACTACAGCAGAGCTCCTTCATTATAATTTCTCAACTTACGCTGCATTTTTCCATTTTAATGTCGCGGCAAGCGCGAATTTCTCTCTATGAAAAGCGCGGGCGAGGAAAAGTCCTTTTCTGTGTAGCGAAGGCGCGTCGCGCACGAGTAGATAAACCATGCCATGGGGGCTGGTCTTGGAAAGAACGAAATATTAGTGCCATATCACACGGAGGGAACGATCGCCGCGATGTTTCTGAGATCCATTAGAGTCATCCCCTGGCCTTGCTGGACATTGTCTAGTGTTAAGACTGGTCGCCGCTGTCATGCCATCAACTTACAAGGTAGGCTAAATTGGATCAGTTAAGGTCGCAGTAAACCTCGCGCATCGGCTAAAAAAACCAACCCCATCTTATGTTCTGCAATATCATAATAATATATAACAATAAACACCTTTATGCAAATCGAGATAAATGCAATTAGTGTTGCAATATTTGAAAGTAGCAAAACTATTTTCTGTAGCATGCTCGTAACAGTAATAAATCGAATTGTATTCACCTGTCTACAACTTTTGCAACGCTTACGTAAAACTGTTCTTAACTCGTAGTATTGTGTTGTGGTGTGTGACACAACAACATAACATATTACTGACAAATAACTTGCTCACATCTCACATGCTTTATGTTTAGACTCGTAAAGACTAAAAACGCCAGCCTCGGTGGTGATTAATTGTCTGTGCCTGCAAATTAAGTTCCAGCTATTTATTTTATTGTTAAGGAGACGCAAACTTTGAAAAATAATTGTTTGTTAACATTAATTTTAATTAATAAAGGGGTACGAAGATATTGACCATAGTTTCGTCCGCTATTTTGTAAAATGGCGTTACCGGTTGATTACTACAGAAACCTATAGCTAGCGTACAAGAAATCTATAGATTAACGTAAAACAGACAAGAAATATTCTTTAGAAAATCCTTGTAAAGCGTCACATTTCACAAAACAAACTACAAAGTTATAACAAATTTAGTTACTTTAGTATCTTCGAAATGTGACACTTTACAAGGTTTTGCCATAGAATATTTATATTAATTATTCGTATGGTTTTGCTTTCAACTGCAGCCCTGAACAGTATGATAATATGGTATTTATTTATCGAACCAATCACAAAGGTTCATGGTGGCCCACTCCCTGAGGGTAGGCCTGTACCCTGCAGTGGGACTTTAAAGACTGATGATGATGATAACACAGGTTCTTAGGCAAGGAAGTCCTTCTTCTATCAGACATTCGTCTTACCAAAATTTTACTCTGCTATATAATCTGGAGAAGTTGGTATTGTTCACTTCAGAATATGACCGAGCGCGGAATTCTAGTTTCCATTTAAGTCTAATTTGCTGTGTTAGAGGCCGAAGTATGCGTACGAGGATGTAGTTGACATGCGAAAATAACGTCATAAGCAATAAGCATGTCAGTTGCATACTGCAAGATAGCGCATCGGAGACATGCCGTTTTGAAGCCTAATATTTGCCCATTGACCTACATTGGTATCAGACAATATTCTGAACTAGAGACCGGAATATGCGAGGACGTAATTGACATGCGAAAATGACGTCATAAGCATGTCAGGTGCAAACTGCAATGTAGCGCATCGTAGACACGCAGTTTTGAAGCCTAGTGTCTGCCCATTGACCTAGTTGGCAACACTTAGTAACGTTTACGTAAAGTGGGCAAATTCTTGTTACGAATTGCTTACTTATTTGTTACAATGGCATTTAGGCTATTTTGTGGTAGAAGTCATTTTATGAAATATTTGTAATCTCGTGCTCGTTTGCAGATTATGAAGAAGAGTTTCAAAAGGTATTTCACTAAAAAGTTTAGTGTTCTTGGCTTTTGTAAAAGGTGTTTAGTGAATGAATGTAGGTGTAACCTGAAAATCATCTCTCCTGGGCCCGAATTTACATGGTCCAACTTAATAAGCTGACGAGTTTTTTAAGAGAATGACCAGACCATCATACTGAACAACTTTGTCTATGGGACTAAAATCGAAATCGCGACATAAAGTCAGATGTTCCATACATTTGGCTCGAGGTTTGCAGTTTTGTACGGAACAGCTGATTTCTTTATCGCGATTTCGACGTAAGTCCCATACATAAAGTTGTTCAGTTTGTTTGGCCTAATCATCCCCTTAAAAAACGGTCGAAAGAACCTGTACATATTTTTATCTGAATTTTGAATTTTGAAAATTTCATATGAAAAATTTTTCCAAAAAAATATTTTCCTTTCATGAATACAAGATGCTCCTTCTTGCTTTACCTCTTGTTTTATTGAAACTATCTCTACTTAACAATGATTTATGTTATTCAAACAACACTTCAAACTACCTATTTCGATATCACAAACAAATTCGATTATTCAAGTTGATGTCATATTAAACATATAAATAAAACACACTGACAAACCAATTAGTTATTTGTTTGTTTATCCTGTTCAACAGGAACTCTAAATATATTATACTCTGTTACTTGATTAGTTCAGTCAAGGAAATAAAGCTAAAAGGTAGATAGAATGAGCTGGAGAATATGATGGAGACTTTAGTCCACGTTTTGAAACGCGGCGTGTACTTTAGCTGACCCGGCAGACGTTGTCCTGCCATTTTTCCTACCCTACATCTGCCCTACACCTACCTAAATAGTTTACGACCTTTTCTCAGACCTACCGAATGCACACACAAGAATCGGTCAAGCCGTTTCGGAGGAGTTTTGTTACAAACACCGTGACACGAGAATTTTATATATTAGAAAATATTAGAAGAGATATAATAAAATTGTAAACTTGGCGTGGATTTAAGATATCTGCGAAAATCTTAGTTGGACAGTTTATTCATGAATAACGTAGTTTAGGATACGTAACGTAATGGAATGCATAGAAACCATTTTTAGAATTTTTGTCTGTTCGTTTGTGCACGCCATCACATAAAAACTACTGAACCGATTTGAATGGGGTTTCACAAAAGCATAGGGCTTAGTTTGGATTAACATTTAGGCTTTATATCGTCGCAATCGATTTTTTCGATTAAATGTTATGAGTACTTAAAATCGGTGGTCGGCGTCGCTCCGCCGCTGTTAAAAGATAGATAAAATATGTAGATTTGGAAAAACTAATGTATCTCTCGTTATTTACGGTCAGATGATTCATACATAACAACTGTTTACGTAGGTAAATGGAATTAAACCGGTGACCTGACCTAGTGACTCCTAGTGTTACTAATTAATTGTTTAATGTTGATTTAACATTAACTAGTATTGTTGCGGACCTTAATACCTATTATTATCAATTTTCTTTATGACATGAACTTCATTTATACTATTCTAGAAGTAGGTAAAATACGAAACTTATATAACTAGCAATGAAATATTAACGTTTTGGGTTTGTAAAATTATAGACTTATTGAATGATTTACATAGTAAAGTTTAGTGTAAGTAAAGTTATAAGTAAAGTTTTTACACAGTAAAACTGCAAACCTACTCGAGCTAAATGTATGGGACAGCTGATATTTTTTTCGCGATTTCGATGTTGGTCCCATAGAGAAAGTTGTTGAGTTTGTCGGTCTGATGATCCCCTTAAAAAAGTGTCAGAATATTAACTTGGACCCTGTCCGACAAAGATATCCTGCCTGCCTGACCGAAACAAGAACAGTGTGATAAGGGATTGGTGTAAGTATGGAGTGAAAGGATTATGCGGTAATTATAGGATTAAGATAGGTAATGCTTAGATGGTTCGAAAAAGAATGAATGAATGAAGAAAAGATTAAGGAATGAAATATGAAGCGAAGGTAAGCGGAAGTGCTGATGCTATGATCAAATCGGAAAAGAACAAGTGTGCAGCACCCTATATCGACGGAAGTGCATGAAGAGATGTATGAATGTGAGTGAGGCTAAAGAGGTTTCAGTAGGATTCAGAATCGTAGCGGGCCGTGGTCTCTGCTTACCCCCATGGGACAATAGCGTCAGCTTTTGCATATGTTTTTTTTTTATGATATCCTCAGTCGATCTGCATGATAAATTTTTACGACTGTTTAATAAACTTGTCTAATCAAACATAAAAGTTTATACATACAGAGTAATCCAATGAACTTTTAATATGAATCAAACCCATATCAATTTACTTGGCGCAAAACCGTGATCGATAAAATGTATAATACCTACATTGATAGATTTAATTACACTTTTCACACGACTGCGCAAACATAATGGTTCCACGAATACAATATCAGTTATTGCTGTCCCACTATTGAGCAAAGGCCGCAACGTTCTCTATGCGTCCCTATTATTATTATTCCTTTTTTTCTTGGGCGATATCAATTATCATCCCATTGCTGGGCAAAGGCCTCTCCTTTAATTCTCCAACCATAAAAGCCCTGAACAAGTTCTGGCCACAAGCCTCCTGTAAGAGACATAATCACACACACACAAGCTATTTTCGAGCGTAGGTGATATCGCAACTGCATCACAACTACATCACACGAGCTAACCCCGAGAGCCAAACTATGGCTTAAAACAATTGACATCGATTTGTAACCTCCGCAGGAATGAAAAGAAAAAAGCCATACGAATAATAATAATAACTACATCACAACTGGATCACAACTGCAACACGCTCAAAAATAGTTTGTGTGATATGGCTCTTATTAGAGTTATTATCATCTAAAAAAAAACGTGGAGGTCAAGAAGCGAATAACCTTGCCTGCCGTGCAGGAGGCGATGGTTCGATCCCCGTCCAGGCCGACTCGTACCAATGAGTTTTTCGGAATTTTTGTACGATTTGTAACACCATTGGTTTTTGGGTGAAGGAAAATATCGTGAGGTAACGTGCATGCTTCAATTTCGAGGCATGTATTGTACCCACTGTCCATTATAAGTGGCGACGGGCTCACCCCCCGTCACACTGGACAGAGTTTCGGTACTACTGGTGAAGCGTGGATGTTCTGAGGTGTCAGAATATCTCTGTCTACCCCCTCGGGGAATATAGTCGTGAGCATATGCTATACTTATGCAAAAAAGAAAGCTTTTAATTACCACAATTTAACGCGTTACCATTTTGTATTACCCCCATTATACGCTGTATCATGTACATGTATGAGTCATACATATATCATATGTGCTAATATGTAAGCCGACGTACGTTTTACGATACAATCACACGCGTCTGTCCGCGTGTGAGGCCATAAAACCGCAGACATTGACCTTCTTGGACCGAAATAGCTACTATTGCTTACTGTCTCTTCGCCTTTGCACATCCGATTGCTATAATCGGTGTGATAATATTGATTTCTAGAGATTAATAAAACAAGAAAATCGGCGTGGTAAGATTGATTTTTAGAGATAAGTAGGTAAGACAAGATGCTATAATAAGATAAGATAAATATTCTTTATAATATTCATTATTCTTTTTTTTCTTTTGCTATAATCGGCGTGGCAAGATTGACTTCTTGAGATCAGTAAGACAAGAGCACTTAATTTTTATTAATGAATGAATCCTGTAAATCGTGTAGGTATATTTGACGTTCATTCATGACGAGGTTGTAAATGTAGTAATACAGTTTTTTGGCTCCAAACTGATCGCTCATTATAATTTAATCTAAACTATTATAAAACTGTAACTGAAGTGTGTCTGTACATTGAAGATATTTACAAAAAAAAAATACGATATGGTTTTTAGGTATCCCTGACTCGAAATCAACCTTTTTTCGAAATGTTGTCTGTCTGTTTGCCTGTTTGTTTGTGTGTTTGTTTGTTTGTTTGTTCGCGCATCACGCAACAACTACTGAACCGATTTTGATGAAACTTTTTTTGTTTGATAGCTTATGATCTGACTTAAAATCGAGTATATAATTTGTGCGGACGAAGTCGCGGGAAAACACTAGTATACTATAATGTCATTGTATCTTTGTTCCTTTGATTATGCATTAATAGGGTATTACAATGTCGCTCAGTCCAAGTCCGGTTTAACACCTGTATTCTTAGTTGCTTTCTTGACGTTTCCTCACTCGAGTGGAGGACGTTTTTGACATAATTTGTATGACAAAAACGTCAAAAACGTCCTCGACTCGAGTAAGGAAGCCTCAAGGAAACAACTAAGAATACGGGTGTTAGTCTCCGAAGACATTAGAAGATAAGATGACAACAAGTTTAGAGACAGACGATCTTTAAACTTTTGCAATCTTTGCAGATCAATAAGATATGATAATCTCCACTCCACACCATAATACACCAATTTAAACCAATGTCAATCAATGTTTCTATTTTCAATAAAGTTCTCACTTAATTTCTCCGAATTGAATACAAATATTCATATTCATCACACAAATATTTGCGCTTATTTACTCTAAATTGCACCGCCTATTCCGATCACTATAATATGTATTGTGACGTTCTGTAGAAAAAGGAACCTTGCATGTTGTCGGTTCTAGTTTCCAAGATATCTATCTGTACATATTGATTTAGAAAAATAATGTAGATTTTAACTCCATTATGAACAACAAGGTCCCTTTGTCCTGAGAACGTCACATATACTAGTTAAACTTACGAAACTATCCAGTTGTGAAGCGTAACCTGTATGCTCTGTTTCTTGTTTCCAAGTGTAACTTACATATCATGAGAACCGTCCCATCATGCTGTAATAATGTTATAGTACACCCATGAACCGGTTGTAAACTTATATTGCACTCGATTATCTTGTGCGATGAGATGAGATGAACACAGCAAACTGATGTGTGAGAATGATAGCATGGGAAAAGTGAAAGGATGGCTAGATTATAATGAATACCTAGACGACGGTTTTGAAAACGTGGAAATGTCTGAGTTAACTAATTGCTTTTGACTGCAAATCTGTGACTGACGTCATTCTTTGTTGGATGTATGAAATACTTCGTCGATAGTCCGTTTCTGGCGACTCGGAAAGGAAATTACGGTCATCACTATTTGCATGGATAAAAGAACTAATCAAAATTTAGAATTTTGCATGTCCTCATCCTTGGTGCAAAAGGTGGACAAATTATTTGCGACGAAGTATTCTGGAGAAGAAATGAACCGTAAACACCTTTCATAGACCAACATTTCAAATGCCGCGACATCAGCATAACGTCAATATTAACAATCGGAAGTCGAATCCATCCTCTGCCTAATTCCCAACATCTTCCTGTCCTACTTCCTGTCTTCCGTAAGCGCGGGGCGTACAATGACCCTCATCAAAACAGTCGCGGCGCTACCATGACTCCGGACGGATGCACACAGATATCTAACGGGGCTGCAGTATCCGCCTGATGCGCAATTTGCGTGTTTAACTATACCACATTTAAATGAAACTCGACAAATTGCCAATCAGTCTTTGAGGCTAATGAACGGAATAATGACTGCTAAACATCTCAGCGTGTTCAAAACAAATTAGACCCCTCAACACCAAGCTTATGATCTCTGAACATTTGCAATCATGCTAATTTTACGTTGAAAATAATGTCGTCCATTTTCCCATGGACTATTAAAGCTAATGAAGGGCTTCGCTAATCGCCCTCCCACTTTTGTAGCGCTGGGCGTAAATGTTCCAATTAAATGTTGTACCTTCATTCAACCAGTATTGTGTTCCTCGCCACAAATTGCGCTGCCACAATGATGAAATGAGAGAAACGAACTTTTTTTCCGGGTTCAATGTTTTTCAGAAAATGTAATGCGATATTTGAGAAACAGGCAGCTTTTAACTGCCAGGAAACAACCTAGAAAAGAGAAAAGCACAATTTGCACGTGAACAAGACAATGTATGTGTCTAGGCACAGTGCCAATGTTTACTATGCCCGAATGCATGAATATCTGTATATTCGTTTGGGGTTCTTTAGGCTATATGAAAAGGCGTCTCATCTCGATCCTATTTGATATGCCTTAACACGTATGTTTTCGCTCAGCATCAGCGGTTCGCAGGCATGCGGCAGTCTCTGGCGCCACGGAACCATTCGCTCGGATACAGTTGCAAGAAAACACTTCCTATTTTGTTACACCGCCTCTGACCTGCCAATCAATCTGTAAAGCGCTTTGACGCATATCTTCCGGATAAAGACAGGCAACCTACAAAGACGGCAGAAAAGTTTAAGAAAACAAGTAACCGTGTTAATGTATTGTTTTTCCATGAATCGAAAGACGGAATAAGATAAATGATGTGGGTAGCGATTTATCTTAAATAACAAGAACTGTTAATCCAATAAATACACCATATAGATTCGAATGTTGTGGTCATTGTGCTTAACAAACTATTGAAGGTTATGTGATTATACACATTAAAGGCATCGTTCTCTTTATGACCGTAGAAGCAAATAAAGCTAATGAAAAAAAGAACCATCGGCCCGAGGCACGGGTCGATTGCGTAATCAGGTGATTGAACTCAAGGAGTTGCGTATTTGTACTACCTACTTGCCATACAATATTACGTGCGAAACGAATTGTTGTTTTAATGGAGTACGCGTGAAGCCGAGAGAGCTTAGACTAAGCTCACAGACTCGGCAATTGGGCGTTTCATAACACGGACATAGAATGAAAACTTTTATATACCAAATACAGAGTACCTCACTACTTAAATACTCATGTTAATTCAAGGTTAAGGTTGCTGGATGGTGTTTGTTTGCAGCGACCGAATTTGAAGCTTTTGTCTTTCTAAATTTCGTCATGGAGGAATATGGAGGAGGCATATAACGTCTAACTGATCAAAGGCTGTGAATCTGTGATGGATGAAAGGACTCTGAACACCTCAGATCGACATACCATTGCTTTGACTAGCAACTGCCTTGCCTATACGCTACGCTAGGTGGATTCATAGAAGTAAATTAAATAAAGTAAAAGATAAATAACCAAATCCATTTTTTTTTCAAATACGTTTGTTTAAAATTCAATAGTTATTTGTTATGCTAGGCTGCAAAGTTGCTTTTTGGCGCGAGTACTTTTATTGAAACCTGAGCAAGCGAAGGATCCTAGGATTGAACCACGAGCGAAGCGAGTGGTTCAAATAATAGAATCCTGAGCGTTTTGCGAAGGTTTCAAAGGTACGAGACGCAGAATAACTTTGCAGCCGAGCGAAACACACAATTTTTCACCTCACAACAGCGAGGAAAAAAAGTGAATTGCTAAAAAGAACATTTCAAAAAGTTTTTATTTTCGTGCTGGCCAGTGTCATCAAATAGTTATTAAGCATTTTCAGTGCATTGTCGGTATACAAAAATATTGAATAGACAAATTCGAATTTCAAAAACTCTTTGCACGCTAGCGGATAAAATACACTTTTGCACTCAGATTTCGAACGATAAACAGGTTCTTTCCGAGCTTGTGAGGTGAAAAAAATATTGATCGGTGGACTACTCATATTTTTGATACATTATGAAACTGGAACTGGAATTGTAGGAACTGTTGCCTCGCTAAAGGTTATACAGGGTCCAACTTAATATGCTGACACTTTTTTAAGGGGATGATCAGACCATCAAACTGAAAAACTTTCTCTATGGGACCAACATTGAAATCGAGAAAAATATAGGGTCCCTATATAAAGATGACAACTTTGCCTAGTCATGTGATCAGTGACCGAAAAGCACACGACTCATACGTTAATATTTCTACCTTGTTATCGAAGGTAATTTACCATAGACAATCAACTTTCCTACATAATGTAGTAGTGTTTATGAGTATGTGATGGTAATTAAGAGTGAACTCGTTATGTTGTCGCCCCGCATTCCTCTCTATTGTTGAACGGTGCGCCTGCGACGGTCGCGCGTGCCGCTCGTGTTTCAGCTTTATGTTTTATATCGTATATGTTAGCTAATAGTTTAGTGCTTTTGTTATACCTTAATGGATATTTGTCACGAATGTTTTACGGAAAACTTTATTTAGTCAGATTTTTTTTTACCTTGACATGGCTGATATTAAAAGATCTTCCTTTTTAACGTCAAATGAGGGTTGTTATAATTTTGTGTTCGGTTCCATTTCGTTTTACCTTAAAATGAATAAAAGGACACTACACTATCCTTGACAGAAGTAATGATTGAAAACCTTATCAAAATCAATTGAATCTTTCTAAATCCATGATTTGTGAAACTTTGTGCAAACATGAGTTCAAGAGTTCCCATTGGATTTATGTAAATCTGGACCATAAAGACAATGGAATTAAATTCTAAATATGTCTTTCAGAACACGTATTCAGATAAGTTTTATTTATCACATCACAACACAACTACACAATAAGGTTACCGTTATGTGAAATTACACGCACATTTTGTAAACCTTAAGTAAATAAAGGTGTCATTTTATTTGATCGCGTCAGAGCAAATACGACCCTGTGTTTACTGTTGTAAGAACGTAGTTCTACCTTGAAATGACTAATTCCATGTATCGTAGGAAAGCTATCTGAAATTAAATATTGAATTGGACACGCCTATTAGGTACATGTCAAGACACAAGATTGTTAAATTTAGCATTTAGCTAACAATATTCAAATAAGAACTGTCTTTACGATAGAATTGACCAAAATCTCAAATGGACACTTTTCTTCAAGAATTCTTTCTTGAATAAAATTACATACCTATCTTCAAATCACTTTGACTAAGTAAAATGCACCAGCCGTCAAACCAGGCGGTTTCTTTGAAGACTAAATCCTATGGTGGAATAAGAAGTTTATCTCGGTTAATTTACCTTTGTTTGTTACTGGCTGCAGTCTCCAGGATCCAAATATTATAATTATAACCAACATCCGATAAATGATGGCACAGCAAGAAGCAAGTAGATAGGATACTATCCCAGAAAAACATACCTAAATGGCAATCCAATCGGATGCAATGCTGTCTAGTGAACTCTGGTTTCAACGTAACAACTTTTTCCCCTGAAAATTAGGTGTAAGAAACCTAGGGCTCTGAATTTAAATGGGTGCAGAAATGTGTCTTTGGTCTGAATGTAACAAAAAGTGGTAGGTAATTTACTAGTTTTTTTTGTAACATCAATGAACGTCGTGCCGGCGCGGCGCAACAATACACCTTTTTGCCCATGACACCAAGCTTGCTCATTACCACGAACTATAATGTACACAAAAAGGTTTCAATTTAATTGAATGGGATCTCAATATGACTGCTGACATTTATCGCTTCGTCGAAACTGAGATCGATCCTAAACGCGAACTTTTTTTTAGAAAATAACTTGATTAAAACAATTGAAGTGTTACCACAATTTAAATGCCTAACGAATAATCAGTGAGAGATTAAAATCTGTCGGAATAGAAATTTGTATTGTCATTGGTGTTCATCTTATTCTTATGAGCGACTTAAGTCCTTATTGGTCACTAAGTGCTACAAATTATCCAATTACTTTGATTTATGAGTGACATTGGTATCGTTATAAAAGTTGTTATGTCAGTTAATTCCATTAGGGGAGTCATTAAGAGCGTGTTGACGCATTTCTTACGATCTAATTCATTCGCCATATCGTCGGTTATGGTTGCAGTATCATTTACTACTTCCCTGTTGTCGCCTTGTCTTTACGGTATAGTCGTAGGCTATGGGTATAGTATCCTTCCTTTTCCTTTTCTCATTTCCTGTTATATATTTACTTTTTTGTGTTCAGGCGTGTCTATCTTTATTTTTTTGGATTGATTAATAATACCTTAGTAATTTGATACAACACACTCTAATTGGAAGGTAAAAATAGGGGAAGAGAGGCAGAGGAAGACCTAACAGAGTTATCTAGTAAAAGTGGAGGAAAAGGCTGATGTCGTGTCCTATCAGGAACTCAAGACACTAGCGGAAAAGAGACAGGATTGGCGAATACTCCACTGACAAGAGCGTATCTCTTAATTAAATAAGATGATGAGGAGAGTAGTAGGGTTTGTAATCAATCTTCTTCTTATCGTGT
This sequence comes from Agonopterix heracliana, assembly GCA_963693445.1. Taxonomy (NCBI): domain Eukaryota; kingdom Metazoa; phylum Arthropoda; class Insecta; order Lepidoptera; family Depressariidae; genus Agonopterix; species Agonopterix heracliana. Next base: position 5,434,957 of record OY856327.1, read on the forward strand.
GGGCAAGCCCCTGGTGTCAGAGTTTTTTCAGACCGCCTTTCGGCCTCTGACGTGGTTTTTATGTAACGACTACTAGGTACCATCAGAGATAGTAATAGCCGGGACCAACAGCTTAACGTGCCATCCGAAGCACGAAATCATCTTTCTTTTCGGACAATCAGGTGATTCAGCCTGTAATGTCCTACCCAACTGGGGAAAAATGCACAAATTGACATATCATATCACTAGGTTTCCCTCGTGGGAATCGAACACACGACCTCTGTTATCAATAAATAACTATAACTGACGAAAGTAACAATTTAGATATAACATTTCTTCTTCACTTTTGTATAATATTGGGAAGTTTTTTTCTTTCTTTTGACGAAGATACTATACAAAATCCGTAATCGATCTTTGCTTGCATTGATTTGCATAGAAATATATCCGTAACCGATTTGTAGGGACCCAATGTTCCCAAAGGCTCGTCAAACAAATCAAATGTGCGCGGCGTCGTCTAGTCTGGAACTCGCGCTATTCAGGTCGATGCCCATTGACCGTAATATATTCTCCGATTATTATACAAGACACGTCTGCTGATGAAGAATGCTTCTATTTAATACCTAGTTTAGAAACAGTGTTATTAGTTATTAACCATGTTAAAATTGGGTCCTGCTGTTGGTAATCGTTCTTGTGACCTTTGCTGGTAACATAATTATCTGTTACTAGTGTTTTCCCGCGACTTCGTCCGCACAAATTATATACCAGATTTTAAGTCAGATCATAAGCTATCAAACAAAAAAAGTTTCATCTAAATCGGTTCAGTAGTTTTTGCGTGATGCGCGAACAAACAAACAAACACACTATTTTGTCAGTAGATGGCGCTGCACGTCATTTAAATCGCGCTATCGAGTGTTATTTGACTTTATATGAAGTGAAGCGCTACTTTTTTATTCCTCATGATTTTACGGCTTTATAATAAAGATTAACCATGTTAAAGTTGGGTCCTGCTGTTGGTAATCGTTCTTGTGACCTTTTGGTCATAATATATCAAAATGCTTGGGTCTGAGTGTCACTAACTTATAGTTTACTGTATAGTATCAATTATTTAATTAAATAGACTATGTATTACTGTATACATAACCTTAGCATAAGAATTTATATTGTAATAGTCATTAAGTCGTGTTATGCTGTAGAGTTTCTGGCCGCATCTTCTCTACAGCGACAACACGTTCCGACGCGGTGGTAGCTTAAAAAAGAATTGACGTTTAATAAGTGTGCTTCAGGCTCCTATATTGAATAAATGATTTTGAATTGAATTGAATTGAATATACTGGTTACACAATTATTTACTTGTACTTTGTATTAATAAGTCAGATGCCCATTAAAAGAATAATACTGGGGCAGTTTCACCACTAACTTGCTTCTAGTCAACTGCACTGGGTGATCTTGTGGTAGAATAGGTAGGTATAATATGACCTTATCTCTAAGACGAAAGGAGTGCCCTGCATAGCAGTGCAATGAAATCTTGCTATGTGATTAGCTAGATATGATATTGCAATATTTGCAATTTATATGATTACATAAAATGCACCTTATTATAAGCATAGCATATGCTCACGACTATATTCCCCGAGGGGGTAGTCAGAGATATTCTGAAACCTCAGAACATCCACGTTTCACCAGTAGTACCGAAACTCTGTCCAGTGTGACGGGGGGTGAGACCGTCGCCACTTATAATGGACAGTGGGTACAATACACGCCTCGAAATTGAAGAATGCAGGTTTCCTCTCGATGTTTTCCTTCACCGAAAAGCCAGTGGTGTAACAAATCGTACGTAAATTTCGAAAAACTCATTGGTACGAGTCGGCTTGGATGGGGATCGAACCATCGCCTCCTGCACGGCAGGCAATGTTACTCGCCCAGTGGCCCAGTAGTCCAGTGACCACCACGGCTTTTGCGGCTTTTACGGCACCTTATTATCAACCAAATTTTATAACGAATTAAAAAAAAATTGCGTATTAATCAATCTGTTGTGTTTGTGATCGTGAGTCTTATCAAATCGGAGGATTCATCAACTTTAGATACAAAAGCAATTTCAAAATTCCAATGTGCAGTCTTCAAAGGAATGCCATCACATTTTGGATGTTCGCCAATATAAGTTCTGCGTCAACCAATAACTTATGCAGGCCATATACGACTACGTCAGAAGAAAGGCCCGCAAATGAGATGCGCTGGGCCGACTGGAGCCCGATCACCATTGTGCCACGAATGCCACAATTGCCTGACTCGATTTGTATGCACGTCTTGCTACACTCGTTTAATTCACGGCACACAATAATACAGAATGTGTTGACAGTTAGCTTAGATGGGATCGCTATCGTTTCCAGCAACTAACGGGTCCGTTGTTATTTGTGACAGTTCCACTACATTGCGCTTAATGGTTATGGTTTGTCTGCAAAATGGATAAGTCACTCTATTTGTCTTCTCAGTGATCTTGAATTGATGAGTTGGTCTAAATTCCATATCTAGCGCTGTCTTTACGGTACCTAACGATATTGCTAGCGAATTCCTGATGTATCCGAAACAGGCTTCATGTTATAGTATATATGCACCATATTCTGCCAAATGAATGAGTTCTATGTGTTCTATTCTGGTAAAAGAAGGTAAATTTTACGTTCATTCAAAAAAGTCTCTTTTTCTTTTTGTTGCGGTTAAGAACTTATTATTTTTGTTTGTACTTATTCTCAACGGATTATTTATCAGTCTCGCCGGGTTTCCTCTTCTGTGAGTCTCTGTGTCAACATACATTTAGGCTTTAGTAAATTGTCTGGTCATGTCTGTAAATAAATACAATGGTGCGTGTGGCTACCTGGCCTGACGTCTCAACCAGTTTTAATGTGGGGCTGCTGTTTCATGCAAAACTATCAACATACACACTGAAAAAAATGCGCTCCAACTAAGAAGTGTCTTCTCTTAGTTAGTGCCAAAATAATTAAAATGACGTTATTATATTGTTTACTAAAAACAAAAGATGGTAGTTGTAACAGCAAGCCGAATTCGTTTAACAAAGTTCTCTTAGTCACAGAAGTCATGATGTTGACAGGCTCATATGGATTCATGATGTATGATTATTATAAACAAGAGCTTGGTTGAAGTAAACCATTTTTTTTTCAGTGCACGAAGCTGTAGAAATTACTGGTAGTATTTTGAATGAGTTTTGCTTTTACTCAGGTTCCTAGGTTAAGACTTGTGGTTTGCGGCGCTCCTCATCCGCTTAGTTCCTGGTACTGTTTAGTCAATCAGTGAAAGTTTCAGTGAATGATTCATAAGCTTTGCTTCATTGCGCCTTTAGAATTATGTTACCACATTTGTTATCACTTATAATTAGCTCTTTCTATTAAATATTTTGTATTTTACGCGGACTAATATTTAAAAATGTGTTTTTCAATAGAAGTTTGAAACTTTACGATCATACATATACTCCATTCCAAATAAAAACGAAAATTTAAGGACATTTTTAATTACAGAAACAGAGATTTGAAACACTTACCTCACTTATTCTTAGAAAAGCTTTAGTAACGTCACGGATTACATAAGAGAAGTAACGTCCAAGATAGGTCGGATAGTACATATTTCTGATAAATAACTTATATTTGCTTATCAGAATTGGCCAGAAAGCTAAATAGGAATCGGAAAATCTTGTCGTCCTTATTTGGAATGCAGTACAGTTAGATCTAGTGATGTCAATATTTTAGGATATCTCCCATAGCACCAACCCAATCCTGATGTTGGATAGTCCAAGAAAAAAATAACAGTGTATAATTATTTCATTGACGTTTTAAACTGCTTATCATCGACGTTACGTAAGGCTTTAAAACGGTAAGATAGACATAGAAACAACAAATTACCAATTTTATCTTTTGTTACAGCCTCCAGCCGTCATGTTCAACTTCATGAAGAAGTCGACCGTCCTAGCGGGCGGCGACTCTGGCGGCTGCGAGGAGCGCGACGGGGAGAAAGAGAGACGGAAAAGGGAGAAGAAGGAGCGGAAGGAGAGGGAGAAGCGGGAGCGCATCGCTGCCGGGCTCGAGGAGCCGTTGAGACTTGAAGAGGTAAGAGAAAGAGACTGCCCTGTAGAGGCAGTGAAATTGATATCATTAGCATCCTTTTAAACTAAGAGTCTACCCATCAAACTAAACAACTTTTACTATGGTAGCAAACCAATCGGAGCAAAAAAAAAAATCTGGTGTCCCATACTAAACTGCACCTGCCGCCGCTGCCTACACGACTCTAATGTATGGGACAGCAGATTTTTTTTGCTCCGATTGGTTTGATCCCATAGTAAAAGTTGATCACTTTGATGGGTAGACTCTTAGTTGAAAAGGATGCTAATGATATCAATTTCACCCTGTATAGAAGCGAAAGAGAACGAAGAGTGAAATGTTAGGGAGAGAAAAAGATGACACTTTCAGGAGCTAAAGCTACTTGAGGAGGTTGCATAAAAGGGAATAGACTCAGAAATGTAATAGGGAAAATACGCTATAATAATTTGAATTCGAAGAAGGGATCGTGAGGGAAACTATACGTAAAGGTTGGCATAATTAAATAGGGGACCGCGTCTCTTTGCATCTTACGAAAGCTCGTGATTCTGAGTAATTTTGCTTATTTCGTTGTGTCTATTGGCGTATTTCTATGTATTAGGCTTACTTACTGCAAAAGGGATCTCGCGTGGATACATTGTTGACCCATTTACATTTTATTTTATGATTTCAAGCAAGAAGCTTGGCTAAAAGACTTAAGAAAATAATATTATTTCAGTACTCATTATTATGGACATAAAAGCAAACACAACTTATTTATGATACTTATTTGCATTGAAATCCGAGAAAGTTACACCACACCTGCTCCGAATGATATACCTACAGATGAAATTCATCACATGGTCGCTAAATCACTGATTATTTGCTTTTATTGCGCATAATTATCATAATAAACGTTTTTCGCTAAAACTCTACAGTTATGTAGTCAATAAACAGACTTGCTTTCAATTTACTGCCTTCGTAAAAACTTGATTTCCCGGTTTTGTTATCGAGTTTTTTTTTTAACGTAAAACGGTATTTTAATCAAATTCAAATTGCAACTGTTTCCAAGGATACTTTGTTGGAAATGATTATGAAGTCTGATACAATCTCCCGATTTGCATTCATCTTGAGATAAATCTGTAATGTGATTGTAGATCAAAGTCTCGTTTGTGTAATGTTCAATTAGCCCAGTCAAAAAACACTACGCAACGTAGAAATCAAAATTGAGTTTTGAGCAATAAAATAGTCATCGAATTATAAAAAAATAGTTATTCATTAGATTAGATTATATAAACGTATTTATCAAAGCTTTCTTAGTAGACGAAAATATTTACACGGTGCTTGAAGTGTGTACCTATAATAGTAAAGCCTAGAAAATGTGAAAAAAATAATTATCGTCAGATTTTCATAGAACGAGATAAATGCAAAGTTTTAAATTTGGGGCTGTAGCCGACGTGATTTTTTTTATTTTTTATATTTTAAGGCTCAAATTGGCTCTTTCAAGAGATATAGAATAAAATATTAGTCTCGACTCAAACCGTAAAATGACTGGGCTAAATAGTGAAACGTAAACATTTTGGAGTTGCGCTCCAGAGCTTTGAGATGTAAACATGTCAGCATAAACATCAAATTACTCATTTCATAATCATCGTTTACCTAACCGACAATACTGTCAATACATTCATCTTGGACAACGGTTACGGATGTCAGCTACCTTTATCTTAGTCTTATTTTATTATAGAGTTTTACGTACTAATGTTCTTGAACTTTTTGAGTTCTGAAATAGTATATTGCTCCTTTACTGTAAGTCCTAGAACTCTAAAGCTTGTTGTGATTGCTTCTGAGTAATTTCCATATGATGATCATCATTAGCTTATAAAAGTTCCAATGCAGGGCACGGCACGCAAGGGGTGTATGGGCGGTAGTCCTCCACGCGTGCTCAATAAATAAATAAAAGATTTTTATTTGTTTCAAAACAGCAATACACAAAATGACACAAGAAACATTAATTTAAGTTTAGAGACAGAAAGTTCTATGACTCAGCATAATGGAAGTTGACAAAATCGCCAGCATCCGCTGTTATTTTGTCATAGCCTGATGCTCAAGAGACAGGATTTATACAGCAATATGGATTGGTAGATATAGAATATACAGGGTGAAATTGATATCATTAGCATCCCTTTAAACTAAGAGTCTACCCATCAAACTGAACAACTTTTACTATGGGAGCAAACCAATCGGGGCAAAAAAATAAAATCTGCTGTCCCATACTATATAAACTGCACCCGCCACCGCTGCCTACGTGACTCAAATATATGGGAGAGCAGATTTTTGTTGCTCCGATTGGTTTGCTCCCATAGTAAAAGTGGTTCAGTTTGATGGGTAGACTCTTCAATTTCACCCTGTAGATAGAATCAATGCAGGTTGGTAGACTTCACATACGCATCAGATTTCCTTCTTCAGCGTATATAAGTTTTTTTCACGATGTTTTCCTTCACCGTTTGAGATCAGGTGGTATTACAAAGATACTCTTTCTAATACTGTGGTCTATTACGTACATAAGTTAGAAAAACATGTTTGATATTACTGATATTTATGTGAAGCTACTTACCGTTTGACCTCGACTCTACTATGCTACAGCAAGCGCATTAAGGACCTAGGAAGGTCGCATTAACGAATAGGTACCTGTTAACCCAGATTAAAAATTACGTGCAGTGAAAATCTCAGTTAAGATTTTTTATTAGGTTTGTGGTGAGTAGTAAATCGAACTAGCTTATTGAAGCCGCCAATTCCAGATTTCATTGAGTGACTACCGCTAGATTACATGCTTTTCGATGAAAATACCTACCACCGTAGGTCCGGTTTATGTCACCATTGAGAATCTCAATTATTTGCTTTAAAATAGCCTCGGAAGAATCCACCTAACTGCATAACGCATATGCTCACGACTATATTTCCCGAGGGGCTAGTCAGAGATATTCTGAAACCTCAGAACATCCACGTTTCACCGTAGAACCGAGACTCTGTCCAGTGTGACGGGGGTGAGCCCGTCGCCACTTATAATGGACAGTGGGACAGTGTTACAATACATGCCTCGAAATTTAAGCATGCAGGTTTTCCTCACGATGTTTTCCTTCACCGAAAACCACCACCACCTAACTGATAAAATATAATTATTGTTATGTCAAAACATTTCTTTACGGACGGAGTGGACAAAATCATCGAGCAGTAGTTCATGTCTTCGTGGAATAAACAATTTATAAAAAAGAAAGTTATAGCCTGTAGAATCCCACTGCAGGGCAAAGGTCTCCTCTTACGAATAAGGGTGAGAGGGAAAACAATTTATAAGTATTAATATTTACAGCAAGCATGTGTCAAATCTAGAGGTGCATTTCGTTGATTCTGTTTCTCAATAATCTACACTACCAGACTTATGAGAAAGTACACGAATTATATAAATGTTTAATTCATAACCTAGTTTTAGCAATGATAGAGCACTCGCTTCAACTACTGATTAACTGCCTGATGCTTAATATAGTACCTCTTACCTTCAGAGGTCATCTTCAAAATGTCAGCATTTCTCATCGGTCTATTGATATGATCTCCAGTCTTACTGTACTGATGTCTACGAGTATGGTATGCACCGGTCGCAATAGGTCAGGTTGCACCATCCTTTGGCATTTTAGTATTCTTGACTAGGGATTGTTTCCAAAAGTCAATTGGTATTTGTTTTGCATTTGTTAGCCTCGTCTCATTAAACATTGTTTTGCGGATTTAAGTTTTGAATGTGGCTGTTATTAATGATAAATTTATACTTAACAAACAAACAAAGGAAAATTACTAACGTAACTATATCTAGCTAGGTCTTATCCTGACTTGTGATGCGATGAAAAAACGTGTCCTACTAACTTGTGAACACCGGGAAGGATGGAAGAGTTTTACCTATTCTTTCTATTTTCAGACCCCACGGTATGGCCCAAACACACCCTTATTTGTGAGAGGCCTTTGCCTTACAGTAGGATCTTAAAGGCTATAACTAACATACTTTCTATCTCTTTAATTATACAAGATGTAAGGAAAAGTATAATTCACCTTAAAACCACATACTCTACTTATCAAACTGAACACCTTTTATTATGGGAGCAAACGAGTCAGCTCAAAAAAAATCAACTGCCCTATTCGACTCAACATTGAGGACAACAACTCCTTACGACCCCGTATATTATAATACGAGTATATTTTATCGAAGAAGACGAGAGGAGAAGAGATTTTGGCGGACTTTTCTGTTCTGAGTCTTTTTGATAACCGAAAAAGTTTATTTATAGATAAAAGCTCATGAACTCTGAAGAATTAACCATGGTACTGTTAGTACAGATATCGATCAACGATATAATATCTAAAACAAACAAATCGTGATGTTTATCTCTCAGCTACGATAGCGAGAGCTTTATCTGCTCCGCGGGTAATCGATAGGTCTTAATGGTAACTAATACTTAACTATGAGCCGATAGATTTCAATCACGTCATGATAACCGACGGGCTTGGCTGATTACTTTAGAACTGGTTCTTTGACATTGACAATCAAAATACTGTTTATTTTGACCTTATTAGCGCCTGCACCTGCAATCTTAAATAAGTATTTCATTGTAACTGTGTCCTGTTATTGTATTGTCAATTATTTATTATCCGTTTGTTTTCTTTAATGGTTGGGTAATTTCTATGAATAAAGTTGTTTATTGGGGGCGGGACGATCCCGGTCCAGGAAAGAGTTGGCTGGAGGATGAAAGGGCAGGCCTTTGCCAAGCAGTGGGTGATAAGCTAAGAAAAAACAAGTTGTTTTGTGTTTAAAAAGGTATTTTCGGCTTAAAGGAGTTTAGATAGGGTAAGAAGGGCTGTATCTAACTCTTTAGATAGAAACTTAAAAAGTTAAAGTTATAGCCTGTACAATCCTACTGCAGGGCAAAGGCCTCCTCTCACGAATAAGGGTGAGAGGGAGTGGGCCATACTCCACCACGCGGGCCCAGTGCGTGTTGGTGGAGGCAAGTTAGTGGTCACCTTGCTGCCAGATAGAAACTTGAAATCGGGATTTATTTAATTTATGAGGGCTACTCGTATGAAGACGCAGGGTTGAACAAAGAAAGTATTTTTCTAAAATCAACCCCTGAAGGAGACAACGGGGTGTTAAGGTTTTCCAAAATCCACGCGAACGAAGTCGCAGGCAAAAGCTAGTTTAAGACGCTCTTATCCCGTCGAGGCCGTTTTTTGAACAAGAACGAAAGTGTTTTAAACTGTGTTTTAAAGTCTGAAATTAAATTATGTCTTATTTAAGGATCGGGCGGATGGGCGACTGTTCTCAATTACACGATTAGATTAAGTTTACTCGATAGAAAAAAATCCCAAAGTTACCCCTTTTTGTTATGTTTTTTCAATACTATGACTAAACTGCTGATATTTAACTTTTTATTCATGTACTTAACTAAATACATTAAATATTTCTAGTGAACTCAGAAGAAGTTTTAGCTTAGAAACTCCCCTGAGCAAAGATATTGACGAAAAACACGTTTTTTTGCGATCTTGCTTTCAATTGGAGCGGGATGGCTAATTGTAAACTTATGCTTGCAAGAAAAAGACGCTGGCAGTGGGATAACCTAGCCTTAATATATTTTCTATTACAGAATTTGAATTGTGTGATAAAAACCTAGTTAGGTATGTTATTTCGCTCACTGTTCCATTCACTCTCGCTATCGAGGGAGAATGAATGGATAATGGTTCCGCGAATCAGTTTACTCGCTCGTCGTTAAATCCGATCGGTTGTAAATGTAAATGCAATGTCAACAATTTCATTCTTTTCATCGCATACTGAAGACATTTATCGTTTAGGATGTTCCTTTGTCCAAACACTTCGCAAATGATTTCATCAAAAGTTGCTTTTGTCATTGTTTAGTTTGGTTTAAACAATAAATTGGGTTGATCAGTAATCGAAATAGTATACTGTCTGAGGCTTCCGTAGCGTTTGTTTTGAGGCCTTTCTTCTTTCTTATGTAGGTATTAAGGGTATATTACCGTTGGCACGCTCCAGACAAACGTAGTCTGGTTATACTTTCAATACTAACCAATTAAAGTCAATGAAATTTTTCAGAAACAGTCTAGAAACTAATCTCTATGTTTGTATGAAGTCAGATTTTCTTTAAAATGTATAGTTTTAAAGTTACAGTGCCTCGAAGATTTCCATACAAATCTTAAATTAATTCTAGCATTAAAACTGTATCTTCTAACGAAAATCTGACTTCATACGAACATAGAGATAAGTTTCTAGATTGTTTCTGAAAAATTTCATTGACTTTAATTGGATAGTATTAAAAATATCACCAGACTACGTTTGTATGCAGCGCGCATTTACGCTCTCGGAATAAACTTCTCTGAATGGAATTTGATCGAACACACCTAAATTGCAGTTCTTCATGAAAGATACAATGCTGTTTGTTTGTGTATTGCTTTACGTAAATTTGTATTTCGTCCACGACATGCCTGTTCCACAGTCTTTTCATACAAGCTCGTCGGTTTCTTGCACATTTGATCTAGCATAGCATATGCTCACGACTATATTCCCCGAGGGCGTAGTCAGAGATATTCTGAAACCTCAGAACATCCACGTTTCACCAGTAGTACCGAAACTCTATCCAGTGTGACAGGAGGTGAGCCCGTCGCCACTTATAATGGACAGTGGATACAATAACTACATGCCTCGAAATTAAAGCATGCAGGTTTCCTCACGATGTTTTCCTTCACCGAAAAGCCAGTGTGGTGTACAAATCGTACATAAATTCCGAAAAACTCATTGGTACGAGTCGGCCTGGACGGGGATCGAACCATCGCCTCCTGCACGGCAGGCAAGGTTACTCGCCACTGGTCCACCACGGCTTTTTGACATTTGATCTGGTCCTTCTTAAGTACGCTGCCAATTTGGTCCGCATACTTATGTCTAGGGCCTAGGGCGACCCCTTTCGACTGTTTCACTCACACTCGCTTTTATATGTTTCATACGTCAGTCTACTATCACTCATCCTTTCCACGATTGGTGACCTAGTCTTTAAATATGCAATGATTAGCAAATGCTTAATTTCTAACCCTATAGTATGTCTGGTACTAACCGTAAATTTTCAAGTGAAAAGTAAAATGAAGACAAGAAAGACAAGACAATGCTCTCAGCAGCATGTAAGCGTTGGGTTATTTGTAACATACAAACAAACGCCAGGTTTGAGTTCCCTCATTAAATGGACGATACGGTGGCTGGTTGCGGATCCGGTGTTGATGTTGATGCTCGGAGAGACAAGGCGAAAGCAAGCAGTAACAAGAGATGGTTCGTGGGGAAATTTAAATGATACAAGTTACAAGACCTTTAGATAACGTTGCTTTAGTTAAATAGATTCATCCTAAGCTCCTGAGATGATAAATATTGAAAGAGATTTCGTATTAGAAAAGAAATCGTTTCGATGTTTTAAGCTCGAATACTGGAACGCTCATTAAAGTTACCATCTCCTTCTTCTCATCTCATCTCATTCTTCCATCTCTTGTCTTGTCGACGTAGTAAAAGCTAGCAAGAGATTTAATGGAGGATTAATTTTAATGAGCGTTCCGTTATTCGAGCGTTAGGGTGTTGAATTAAATTCGTTTATGATACATTTTGTACTAGGAGCTATTGACATTTTCTATAGACCAGCAGATTTTTTCTCGCGTTCTCGCAGTTGATCTTACGGTAAAAGTTGTTCAGTTTGATGTCCTGAAGCACCCTTTCAGTATGTAACGGATTACATTACGCGGTTTACACCCTGAGTCGAGTGTTATTTAAACGACATTAAAATGGCATCTTGATAATTATTTGTTAATAATTATAAAATTGATTGGAAACACAAAAAGCTTGCGCTGGCAATGTCACGCCATGTATTTCCGATCATGTTTCGTGAAAAGTAGCTCACAAACACAACAATAAAATCATATTTCTCACTATTTTCTGGGTTTTTTTTTCTCAAGTGCTGTTTGGTAGCAAAAACAAAATAATAATCCGATAATTATCAAAGAAAACAATTATCTTGATAATTTGGAACCCTGATTAGCAATACAAACGTATTTGCAAACAAATCCATTCACCACCAGAATGAAACAATCGAGATTTGCTGATGTTTACTCTGTTGTTTGTCAACATAAATCTAATTATAATCACGCCATTGTCAATTAGCATGAAGCATTAGATAGTACGTGTCGAAGCTTGGACCGATCAACATGGATACATATCATAAAATTGAAGCCAGCGGCATTAAGATTGGATTGGCTTTGACTGCTTTGGTAATTTTACGATTCCCCTTCCGTCCGTCTTATCTTAGTGTGTGTGATAACATTTATAAAAGGAACGAGGGTAGTGTTCTTAATTGGTGTTTCGGCTCTGTGTGTGATGTTAAGATCATAGGCGGTTCTGAAATGCAAATTTGGAGAATAGGTCACTTTTCCGACTGTAACTATACATATTTGTCCGATCTGCCCCATCCGTACACCCCGCCGACTAGATTTCGAAAGAGACAACTGCAGCTCGGACCAATTTTATCTACATAAAATTGATGAAAACAGCATTTCGTATTCCCCTGTTTCCTCCTCCAAAATTAAACCGATTTTTTAATAATTCTTTTCGAAGATACTAATAACTGAATTTTTATTGAAAGTATGCGCATTATATTGCTTTTTGTCCTTTAGCTTCCTAAATAAAAACAATCAAATCAGTGTACCGCAAAGAATTTTAATGTTTTAACTAATTGTCTATTGTACTCCTTTCACTGTTAAACTTGTGTTCGTATTTATCAGAGCGTAAATGTGTTCCACTACTTATATCATTCGTGTAAAAATACTTGATAGTTGATAAACCTCCAGCCTTGATAGGTCTTCTACGATTTTATCCAATTACAGTGCGTGCTAACGTCGTATGAAGGTTCTATTTAGTTTAAAGAAACATCATAGTAAGCTATATCAGCACTAAAATCTGAAAATCTTGATTTACTATACGAGAAAACCACAAAGAATGAAATTACGACGATAATTCTTTGCCCCAGTTAATGTATAATAAAATTACGTAAAAAGCAGCCAAGGCACTTTACTCCATTTACAAGAAAACTCTAAATTTGTAGTTATTTATTTTTCTATTTCTTCATTCGGTAATTACTGTTTTTTTTTAAATTAATATTGTAATAATAATAAGTGAACTTACCCAACAGAAAATCCCACAGAGCGACATGGCCTCAGGCCAAGCTCTTCAATAAAGATATGAAGCTGCTGAGCTCTTAATTCCACCGACAAAAAAGCGTGTAAGAACGTAAAATTTACATAATAGTTTTGGTGTTGTGTCGTGTCCACTTGAATTGCCAGATCTGATTAATCCAGATACTGTACGCCAATATCAATACCTTATTACTTAATTGCAATGGCAAACTTACGTATCTTGCTGTAATATTATGCGTGCTTTAATATTATCGGAAACAGTTTCATAAGTACCATTAACCCACTTACCTGAAATTCTCAATTACAAATAAATCCGTACAATTAACCACCAGGATTATAAGTAGCTGGAACTGGTTTTAAATGATCGGTTGCACTTTCATTAGAGTTGGGCCTAAAAATCAAGTTCCACTAATCAAGTTACTTTCATACTTATGGCTTGGCGTTAAGGCTATGTTAAAGGACTTCTTATGTGGAAGATAAGGCCGTCTCGATGAAGGCTCTGTTTGCACGCTCCACGTTCGGAATGCGGCTTTTTGCAACTGCAGGAACATGACGGGTTTCATCACATCACAGTTACTACTAACTGTTATTTTGTCTTGCTACTACTACGAGCTGTGTGAAACCGAGAGTCAATCAAGCTCATTTCCATTGACATTTGTATAAAAGTCTTGTTTCGGTGTCACAAAGGTTATATTTGATTACATGATTAGCTTAATGATTTCGGAACACTCCGGTAAACATGTAGACAAGGAGACTATTAATTGTCATTGCTTTGGTAAGTGATAATGTGAAGCTCCACATAATAATTCAAGGTGATTTTATTACCATTCACCCAAATAATGTAATTCAAATGTCCTGTCATTGCCGGCTGATTAACCAGCCGATTTACTTGTTAAATCTGACCTTCATGCTCAGTGAGCCGTAACTTTCAATATTCTAAGCAGCAATTTGTAAACCGTAAATTTCGATTGTTCTCAGGTCCGACGGTCTCTCAAATTGCGGGGAAGGCGCAAGGAAAAGGAGAAACTACCCTCCGGCATCACAGCTGACTACACGGCTTCATTGTTCGCTCATCTCGAACAAGACTCCAATTACTCTAACTACCCGCTCATACCCACCTCCGGCTCTAACTCCAACCTCAGCGATGAAAACAACCACGTGTCGCCCGTATACCCCACTACTCATAGCTGGAACAAACGAGAAGGCGTCTTACAGTCTGATAGTTCGGAAACATCACTCAATTCGTTGAACAACCCTAATAATGCCAACACCAGCCCCCGGCAACCGCCTAATCTACCTCCGATACCACCGCGACCACCAAAGCGAGGGATCCTCAAAGGCCCCCGTCTAAGCAATACTAGTTCTAATTCCCAGGAGAGCAACGTCCAAAGTAATGATACGGTTGATTACGTGAACGGGCAGGATCCTAACCAACTAGCCCGCAATACTCAACAAAATGAAGTTATTTGTTATGGCATCCCACCATCAAAGAGTACGTCGTCCAGTGACGACATGCAGCACGTACAGAATTTCACAAAGAAAGTGATTCATAGCCCTGTTGAAAATCAATATAAAAACTATAAGAATAATGCCAATCCTACGATTACTACGCAGGACGTCGATGAACTGCCAAAGACGAACGGTAACAGTTATCTTGGAGTCACATCTACGTCTCCAAGTGCTGACTCATTAACTGACACAACAACAAATTCTTCATTTGCTACTCCGCCGTTCTCTACTTCTCCTGTTGGTGAATCACAAGGCTTCCATAGATGGTCCAGAACCAGCAATTTCGAGGACGTGTATCTACCTCTGCCACCTTTGAAACCACTTCAACTCCCTAAGCCTAGAGTGTTGACGATCCAGAGACAAAAAGCACCAAGAAACGATTTTGGTTTCAGTCTCAGGCGTGCAGTCATTCAGGAAAGGGTTTTTATTGGTGATGTCAAAGATCTGAACGGTCATGAAGAAAATGGTTTTACCAATGGCGATAACAAATGCAATGGCAATATTAGTAGCGGTTTAATAAGCAAGTTGACTCAAAAGGCGGTGATATTAGCTGAACCGGGATCTTACCCAGGAGCAAGTGAGACTGGACTGCTTCCTGGAGATAGACTTCTGGAAGTTAACGGAGTCAGTGTGGAAGGGAAGAACAGAGAAGAGGTCATTGACTTGATCAAAGGCAGTCAAGATTCTGTTACTATCAAGGTGAGTGGACTTTTCAAGCTTTTAGATTTTAATGGAATTGAGTTTAAAGCGCATTAGTAATTAACTTTAGCTATTAAATGAGAAGTAAAATGTTAGAGTGAGCCGCGAACCGTTACGGACAGTTAGACGGTTTTGAGCCGCGATTACTAAATATAATACTGGATATAATTCAAATATTCGAGTCGAGAACATCAATTAAATGTCCATTTATCAGATTTAAGAGTTATCGCATCATTTAACTGACAACCAAAGATGTTGTTAACTGTCTACGATAATTTATAAAATGTTGATTTGAGTTTTGGATGATTTTTTTCAAATGTTTATCACAAAGTCGTAACTGTTTACAGATTTTTCGAAAGTATGGTTTTGTAGTTAATTAACATGCAATAGGTGTGGTGGTTAGGCCTTTAAACGTGTATAAATTATTTTGTAGTACAATATTTAAATTTCTCTCTTTTTCTTGACTTATATTTTAAACGTGTGTAGGCCTTTACCTCGACTTTCTCTAATGTTTTACCGCTTAAGCCACTTTCATGTTCCACTTGTGTGGACTGTGGACTTTAAATAGATAATGTAGATAGTCAATAAATAAATACCTATAATGAGGGATTATCGTCAAGTGCTAGTGAACGTATTTTCTTATTTGATTGCCACTGGACTTCGACTTTGTTTACTTGGGATATTTGAGTTTAACCTTAACTCTATTCCTAAGCAAATAAGATTGTTTTCTCAAGGATTCGTAGTCTTTCATCCATCCGTATCTTCCATGTCATTTCTAGCAGTAGGTATACTTCTCTATACCCATAAGATGATACTCGGGTGTCCGATTTTATCGTTTACAAGATTGGTGAGGTATTATGACTGTACTAGGCAATTTTAAAGTAATATTTTGTCTCTGTGATCATATCTGGTGTCTGAAATTAATAAACTAAATGTTAAGAAGCAGAATCGCTAAGGACTGCCAAAAACACCATGTCAATCTTATACCGATAGAATCGGGTAGTTGCACAATAAGATCCCTGGTATTTACTGTACACATGGCGACACATCAAGCTACATAAAACTAAAATAAGCTGGCCGCGCGTAGTTAGAGTAAATGTATAGCGTCGCGCGGCCAGCAAATAGTGGTTTTGCGTAGCTTGATGTGTCGCCGTGTGTACGTTAAGGATTGAGGATATTTAATTTTCAACGCTGTGTTTAATATATTTTCGACCCACAACTTTTCTACATACAAGTGTAATAATCTAGTCTCTGAATTCAAAATAATTCTTCATTGTGTTCTGTCAGGTGCAACCAATAGCAGAGCTGTGTGAGCTGTCGCGCAGGCGCGCTGCGGACGGTGGTGGTGACGTGGATCTATCCGACAGCAACGTCCGAGGTGGCACACTCAGCCGCTCCGGCAGTCGACGGTTTACCAGCACTCAGGTAGGTGATATGGCTTACTTTAGGTCTTTTGGCGTTCTGATGCCTAAAGCAGGCACTACATTCTTGCGAGAACTTCGAAGGACTAAGGCTCATGACGGCGCTAGAACAATGAAGTGCCTCCACACTCTCCTTCTCGGCCATTGTCGTCTGTTCTCGGCGATAATGTAGTACAGGCTTTTTATGAGTCATAATGCCAGGTCTAGGACCTGCAACCTGCAATTGTTTTGTTGTTTATAACGCAAAGTCGTCTCCAGGCAAGGCCTTAACTTTAATTGCCCCTAACAACTCAATAAACAATATTTCTATTTCTATTTCTATTTCTAATCAAAAGCTTTGGTACAAAATTCCTTGGCGTTTCTTTTTCTGTCGAGTCTATGGTATATCGAAGAGTTTGACTTTCCATCGTAATGAATAGATTTTCCAACCAGCTTTAGAGGCTTTCTGATTGCATAGAATGCGCTGGACGTATTAGGTTTGTACCTCATCTGGCTGGTATCGCATTTTTGATGCTTCATCCTTTTCTGTCGCTCAGGAACTTCATTTGCTAGAGCGAGAAAGATAGCGAGTATGCGACCGCACGTGGCAGCTCTGGCAATGCTGCGACCTTTCTCGTTCTAGCTAATGACGTTCATCAGCGAAAGAAAAGGATAGTGCGATAAAAATGCGATTCCGTGCTGCCAGATGAAAGTCTGCTCTTAGGGGTTTTCTGATTTCGTAAATTAAAGAACAAAACACATTGCGTTTTGAACGTTTTACGTATTGAACATTCTGCGTGTAGACGTTCAGTCGGCCTACCATGAGTTTAGACTGTAGTAAACTGCAGTAAAACTACTGTAGTAAACTACAGTTTTTGTATTGAATTGTGTACAGCGCCGCTGGTGGTTACATTGAGAACTAATTATGTCATACTAAATTGGCGCCGCAACTACAGTAGTAACGTTCAGTGAAAACTCATGGTAGACGTACAGGACGTCAGTCGGGAAGACTGTCTTAATGCACCTCGGCGTATTAGAGGCAATCCAATAAGCCGAAATCGGCTATGAAGTCATCCCATCCTGCCATTAACTCTTGAAGGAATTAATGCTTTAAGACCCCCTTTTGTAATAATAACAGAATCATGTGGTTTCTTGGATCGGTCACCTTATCTCCAAAGATATCCATATCGGCTTACATAATCATTGTTCACGTCATTACGATCGACGGCTCCGTCAATTGGCGCCAATGGTTCCCGCCGCAAGTGGTTTGTGCAGTGTTGTGACACAGCCGTCATTGAAACTACTATGTGAGAGGTTAACAACCGGTTACTCGGTTAGTCAAGTAGATATGACATTCTAGCAGAAATGCTGCTAACTGGAGCTATTGTTAGTGATGATGCAGTGACTGGGATATATTGTTAGGAATTGGGACGTTTTGAAATAGGGATGGTTATTCTGAAATTGGTAGGTCGGACAACTTTACAGCTAGTAGGTAGGTAGGTAGGTACTCTTTCTTTCTTATACCCTGTGTCCCCTTATACTGGGTGTTTCATAAGTAACAATTAATATTTAAAACTCTTAAGGGGGTTGTTTAGACCGTCAAACTGAACAACTTTCTCTATGGGACCAACATCGAAATCGCGCAAAAAAAAATTTGATATCCAATACATTTTTAGCTCTCGTCGATTTGTAGAGTATGGAACATCAATTTTTTTTTTCGCGATTTCGATATTGGCCCCATAGTGAAAGTTGTTCAGTTTGATGGTCTAAACCATCCCCTTAAATGTTTATTTGTAGTTTTGTAACACCTTGTATACTTACTGCGTTTTGTTCCGGTTTGTTAGTATTAGAATTGCTTCTGATTTTGCGAACGAAGCTCTAATTGCATGGTGTTGGTTGCTCAAAATTGCGTGTTTTGATTTCACCAAATATTTATAACCGTACAGCATCAAGTCAAGCGCATTTGCTATTTAGACATTGGCAGAATATTCAACAATAAGATGGACACCATAACTTTAAAATTAGAACCGAATATAGACCATAATACCTTTTTATAGGAACCATTGTGACTTCCATACCCGAATTGAGACTCGAACCCAAGATTTATTTGCAGTCCACGTGGTAACCAAAACGCCAACTAGGAGTGCGATTTTTGAATCTCATTAGGTGAGCTCAGCAAAGTCAAAGTCAAAATTTTTTATTCAAAATAATATCACGTAGATAACTTTCTGACGTCATTTTTGATTCTACCACCGCTTCGGAAGGTGTTCCGTTAAAAATGTCAAAATTACTACGGAGATATGCATCTTTAAACTGCTGATTTGACTTTAAAAAATTGCACTCCTGAAGTATGATTTTTGAAAGTCAAATCAACAGTAAAAAGATGAGTATCTCCATAGTAATTATGACTTTATAAACTGCTGAGCTCACCGAATGAGATTCAAAAATCGCACTCCAGGCCATCAATTATGTTTCTTACGTACAACCTACCTATATTTACCTACGGATAATAAAATAAAACCCTAGGTGAATTACCTGTGAAACGTAATGACGTTTTTTCTGCTTATTGGAAATACTGGAATGTTTAGAATTGTCGAATTTGCTGCATTTAACATAACAAAATCTTGCCTTACCAAAAGTTAGGGTGCGTACACCAATTTAAGTTGTTAGTGCTATTAAAGCCTGACCAGAAAAATAAAAAACCTCGCCATGTTGCGGAAAATCATTGGAACTAATATTTGTACTTGGAACACTGACATTAAAGGTTATAGTCGATTGCAGCGCCCCCAAACCAGGTTTTTTATATTTCTGGTCAGGCTTTACGTGTAAAACCCCGCACTAGACGCGGACCAAGACGTATCGAGATTGACCCCCACAATCATTAGCGACCCCAGTAATGCCCCAATAACAATGACTCACACATAAAACTTCCTTCTCATATAAAGTCCCACAAGCCAAACCATTTTGGCACTT
Source organism: Agonopterix heracliana (assembly GCA_963693445.1). NCBI lineage: Eukaryota > Metazoa > Arthropoda > Insecta > Lepidoptera > Depressariidae > Agonopterix > Agonopterix heracliana. Next base: position 5,454,863 of record OY856327.1, read on the forward strand.
AATATGTAGCTACAAGCGTTCTCCCCAGGGACTTAATTATGTGGGTATATGAAACAGTAGGGGAGTCTGGCCATGCCCGGCTGATTGAATGGAGTCCACCGCCGCCCATTAAGAAATTGTCACTGCCTGTAGTAGAATTGACGACTGTTTTATATCGGTCGATGAGATGCGGTCAGATAATTTGTGGTGATTACGTTATCATGCTTGTAACGGGCCATGCGGGATAGTTTTGAAACCCCTAATGGCTGTATGCTGTATCACACCAGCGACTTTGGGATTGGAACGATATCAACGCGATATTTCTGCATCAATCAGGGTCGCGGCGGGATCGCGGCGTCGATACAGTTGCGCCGCCCGTAGTTGCAGTGCAGAAAAACCGCTTGTGTGACAAGTCTCGCGTAGTGTAATAGTCGACATATTTTAGATTAATCTCCTAAATCTCGCCCGACTTTTGTTTTATTGGAAATTCGGTATGTCAAGTTTTTTTTTGGAGGTCTATATCGAAAACCATTTCGAGATAATTGTCTCAATAATCATATTTTCTATGTCAGAGATTTTAAAATGAAAGGATTACAGATATTTTTAATAAAATAACGTAGTTTTTCGGTCCACGAGTGACGTCACTCGCTGCCCCTGCAAACTCCTCGGTAAACATAAAATGAACATAAAGTACCTAACTGGCCATTAAGGAAAAAAAAATACTTTCACAATGACAGAATTTGACATTTGATGTTGCCGTATCTGTTTTCAGCATAGGCCAAGTATTTCGCTTACGCTGATAGACGGAACATCAGTGTAACCGCGTATGAGACAGCGATAATTTCATCCAGTGATACCATAGGAAATCAAACTCCCATAAAAATGGGTAAATGAACTATGCTATATTATGTACACACGGCGTGTGTGTACACAAGTGCGATTTTTGAATCTCATTCGGTGAGCTCAGCAGTTGAAAATGTCAAAATTACTTTGGAGATATGCATCTTTCTACTGCTGATTTGACTTTCAAAAATCATTAATCATACATAGCGATTTTTGAAAGTCAAATCCACACTATAAAGACATTTACAACTGCTGAATTCACCGAATGAGATTCTCGCGCCGCTCGTAGGGTGAATACTTACAGTCCTTTGAGTCTAGTACGATTTCACTACATGTGCGCACCGCGCCTTCGGCTGCTTAGAAAATAACCAGGGCCTCTAGAAAAAGTACTTTCGATTAGCATTAACGACAGTAGAAACAAAAAATTAACGTATGGACTTGACGTATGGTGGAGAAAGAAAACGTCAAAATGTTTCGATCGCCAATGTCAAATCCATACATTCTGTCATTTCTACTAGCGTCTACGCCAAAAGAAATGTTACCTTGTCTATAGCCCCTGTAGTGCGATTTTTGAAAGACACCCGTAACTCGCTGTAAACAGCAGTAGAAAATGTTAAAATTACTATGGACATTATGCGTCTTTCTATTGCTGATTTGAACGTGTGACTTTCAAAATTCGCACTGCTGTTCTCGCGCTTTTCAGAGCGTCGCGCTAGCTGCGACAAGTACTTAGTATGGAAAAAATAGAGTCGGCACGCTAGTAGAGAAATCATACTAGACGGGCTGGTACCCATTGAACATAATCCGCCTCCGTGGAACTGCCTCCGTGGTCTAATGGTTAAGAGCATTGGGCTCTTGACACGGAGGTCGTGGGTTCGATTCCCACGGGGGGCACCTAGTGAAATGTCACTTTGTGCGTTTTTCCCCAGTTGGTTAGGACATTGCAGGCTGAGTCACCTGATTGTCTGAAAAGAAAGATGATTCCGTGCTTCGGATCGCACGTTAAACTGTTGGTCCCGGCTACTATCTCTGGTGGTAGTAGTCGTTACATAAAAACCACGTCAGAGGCCGTAAGGCGGTTTGAATAAACTCTGACACCAGCACGGCTAGCATGCCACCCACGACAAAGCGTTTAAACGAGAAAAACGTCATGCGCGCTCTTTTTGGCGTACGTAAAATAATAAAGATGGAGGCACGTCTCGATTTTTGTCGTTTTCTCGGCGTTGACATGCTAGAGGGGCAGGGCTTGCAGCCCACTCGATAAGAAGTAGAAGAACATAATAATAGCACATTATGCAATATGCAATTTTCAATTTATTGTTACCTGTTGTGTCATTATAATAACGAGAATACATTTTAATAAAGTTATTTATTTGTATCAAATCATAAATTATGTTGTTAACTTATAGAACATTATCATATTTTAATGTAAGATATGATACACACCTTTTCTGGTAAGCTATAGAGGCTCATATTCTGTACTTTAATTGTAAGACCTTGCTAAAACCTACAGTTAAATGTCAAAATCCATACATTTCGACCCTACTTAGCTCGAACTTAAGCATCAATTACATTGAACAATTTGCAGGGAGCCAACATTTAGTGTATGGTAGGTAAGGTAACCTAGTTTAAGATGAACAGAATCAAATGAGATCGAAACCCGAACCTGATTTTTAGTAGGCTTAAGTAGGTAAACTGGTTTTCGCTTCTTGTATGAAAACAATCATCTCGAAAACATTACTAGAACTAAAAAAAGAAAGCAATGCTACCTAACATTATTTAATAAAGAATCTAACCAGCTTTACCGACATTGCCCAATTAGGACAATGCCTTAGGGCCTGTTTCACCAATTCTAGGTAAGTTCTCGTTAGCTTATACGACAGATAGTTTGACATATTTTGTATGAAATAATGTTAAAATATCTGTCGGATAACCTAACAAGAACTTATTCAGAAGTGGCCTTAGTCTTCCAGTTTACAAATAATAAATGACCTATACTCTTTCCTAGCTAAACTAGATATACCTACTTTGACTATTATAATTATCTACTTGTGTAGGTACTATCTACCGACATATTGAATTTACCTTTATATACCGTGTTGGAGTGTCACTGTATTCCATTTCTCTTATACGTATATTTTCAATAAACAGATGTTCTTCAAATACGCGAATTTATAGTAGGTGACCAATTGAGTCTGCCAGTTGCGAAGACCCATATATTTTTAAAATATTCGTCGCTTGGAAAACTGAAGAAAAAATACATCACTTAAAAACGCAAAAAAGCTACAACTCCTCACCCTACCTATACGAAAAAATTGGTAAAGTAGTTTTTACGTGATGCTCGAACAAACAAACAAACACACAAACAATCAAACGAATAGACAAACAGACATAAAAAAACCTCACTAACTATTCTTTATGATCCAACCTTAGACGATTTATATAGGGACCGCCTCGCCTTAGCATTTCCCCTCTGCCAACGTGCCAGATCAAACAATCTTACGCATTTACATACAATTTTATACCTTATCTAACAGCCTTTAATTGCGGAACAATAATTTCGAAGCTATCGCGTTTGGGGTTCACACGACACAGTTTTTCATGAATTTTAACATTCAAAATTAAAATCTAAAGTAATGGAATAAAGTCCAAAGTTGCGGATTTCATGCTGCCTCAAACATACATACCTCATGCTACCAAAAAGTGGCAGATAAGTTTGTTAGTAGAATAAATAAATACTCTAAGAGCCTGTTTCACCACTTCTGAATAAGTTCTTGTTAGCGTATCCGACAGATATTTTGACATAATTTCATACAAAATATGTCAAACTATCCGTCGGATAAGCTAACAAGAACTTACCCAGAAGTGGTGAAACAGGCCCTAAGGATTCAACTCACGTCAACGACATCTATCATGGTATGTTTTACAGGTTAACCTAACTAAAGCTGCTGGCACGTTCACAGACACATACAAATGAGTTCGATGAGACATTCTGCGTGCAGTGAGACAAAGGCATTGCGTAAATGTGTGGCACGCGCCAGCTTTAGTTAACCGACCTCTATTTTTAATGCTGTTTTTTGTTGGAGCTTTTAACCCTGAGGCAATGACAGCTACCCATGGTATGGTATGCTTAACTACGTTTAACTAGCGGTTACAAAATACCTCATGAAACCTCTTCCGGCTTACCCTTGGCACAGCCCTTGGTGTACCTTATTTTCAAGGTGGAAACAGGGTAATTTTAATATGACATCTGACCACCCTTATTGAGATTACAAATCACAATATTTAGCTTTAACTTTTAAATTATTGTCTTTAACACTTGCCCAATGAATGAAACTATTAAAATGCGTTTTATTATTAATGTTTCCTGCAATAAACGTGAATTAATGTTAACATACCCGTGGAATGAAATATTTTCTTTGCAACGTTCAGTGCGGCTCTTGCATCCTAAAACGCTGCACGCTACCATGTTGTGAACTTAAAGTCACCCACTCGCAACAAATTACAATGAATTAAATTACTACGAAATAACTATTCATCGAAATATAGAGCAACAAACATTTTTATGAAATTTTTGTTGACTGACTCCGATGTCAGACCATAGAGGCTAGAGCAAAAATATGGCTACGTCAATAAGGACAGCAATAAGGTAGCGATCTCCTTTTTTAACTAGAGCGAATTTGTATTATGCATCCCTCAATGAGTAAATGAGACAAAACACGTCCTTCGTTCTATTACTTGCTCTTTCTACGGTTTTCAGCATAGAGTTAGAAAGAGGAGGCAGCTTTTAATTTTTTTAAATATAGCAGTAGGTAGTTTTACTCCATGGAGTTAGAATTATTTTTTCTCCACCATTTTTGCATTTAGAGATTACAGATCAAAATAATTTAAAAATTAAATTTATATCGATAAACTCGATGAATGACAAAAAAAATATAAAATGGATACAAAAAAAAAAAACTTTACATACCGAATTAACGCTGCTGTGTTTGATATTGATTTCTTCTTCATTAAAACTGCCAGCAATTTCGTTAAAACTTTATTATGTCGCTACTACGCAATTACAATTTAAAAAAAGTAAGAAAGAATCGCTTTTTAGCGATAAGTCCGCCTATTTTTGTACCTTCTGTATTTCCTGTTTGTTTACTCTCTGTATATTATGTTTTTTTGGTCTAAAATAAAGTATAATTGATTGATTGATAGAAAGTATTGACATTTCTAGTTCCTAGTTTTTCAGAGTGTGGTCAAACTAAAGTTTAAATTGCATTTTCATTAGCAAACAACATGAACATTGCACATGAAGATAGTAAGTAAGTAAGTTATAGCCTGTAGAATCCCACTGCAGGGCAAAGGCCTCCTCTCACGAATAAGGGTGAGAGGGAGTGGGCCATACTCCACCACGCCGGCCAAGTGCGTGTTGGTGGAGGCAAGTTAGTGGTCACCTTGCTGTCAGAAAATTTTCAAGCCGCCAATAGGCCTCTGACCTGGCTTAACGAATAGTATAGACACAAGTTATTTGCTATAATATTTACAGGGAATGTAGGAATTGAATTTTTTTAATGGGGTGTAAACGTTTGTAGTACAAGTCGCGGGATGAAGCTAGTTAGTAACAAAAATAACGCTCATGCGTCGTGTAAGCGCGTATTCATTTGAATGCACTAAGCCTAGGTGGCTCATTAGTGCATAACAGTGGGAATCCTGCGAGTGAGAGCTATTGAATCCAGCCACTACCACTCGGAGGGTTGTTTACAGAGCAGAGGCGGAATGAGGAACACCACCGATCATTTGTAGCACCACTGGATTTTCGGTTAAGGAAAAAATAGTGAGGAAGCCGGCATGCTTCAATTTCGAGGCATGTGTTGTACCCACTGTCCATTATAAGTGGCGACGAGCTCCGGAGACGGCGTCAATTTTCAAGAAGTTGCCGCTTTCCACCTCCGTCGAGGAGAAAAGTAGTATACTAACCTCGGGCAGTAAATAAGAAAGCCTCAGGTCACATGTTTGTTGATGTAATTACATGAGATCTGAGACCTTTCTTACTTTCCTGCCCTCGGTGTGTAATCTACTATATTTTATCCATTTCCTTTTTGTTTTTCACCTATTTTAATTTGATTCCAAATCCAGCCCCGAAATTTGTAACGCACTAAACCTAGCCTGCCGTAGTTCATTAGAACATAACAGTGAGAATACTGCTAGGACTATTGAATCCTGCTAGTAGGGGGTGTCTCCAAGCTCCAAGCACTTGTTCCACATTGTTGCCGCCCCATGTATAACTTGAGGGGGCGCCTTTGATGTGGTTGTTTGACAAGTCTGTCTATGAGCTATGTTGGTTGTAGGGTTATAGGCAAATCTGGAGCGTTAGTGCACTTTGAAAAAAACGTCTTTAAATATTCTTTTTAGTCTTTAAAAATCATCTATCCCATCCTTCTGCCCTTACCCCATTATTTAGATTCGGTCGGCGCAATTAGTAACTTTCGTAGCATAGCATAGCATATGCTCACGACTATATTCCCCGAGGGGGTAGTCAGAGATATTCTGAAACCTCAGAACATCCACGTTTCACCAGTAGTTCCAGTTTTTCCACTAGTAACTGTCGTATTACTACATATTGCTAATGGTTGTCGTTGTCGTACGAGGCGACTAAACAGACACTTTAGGATGCATCTTTAAAACTATTCCACTTAAAATTACATAAAAACTAGTATTTTTGTGTAATTTTGCAAGCTATCTATCAACAGTTTGTTTATTTGGTTTGTTCTGTAAAGCTTATTTCAAGGTTTTTTTTTTCTTTTTTTAAGAATTTATTTACCTTTTAATTTACCCTGGAACTAGTTCCAGAGGCTTCGGGCCTGTTTTAACACTTCTATTTAAGATTTGTATGGAAATTTGTGAAGCACTGTACCTTTACAACTATACATTTTACAGGTTAGTCTCTAGATTGTTTCTGAAAAATTGCATTGTCTTTAATTGGTTAGTATTGACAATTATTATAACCAAAATTCGTTTGTATGGAGCGCGCAGAAAAAACTATCCTCTGAACTGTGCAGAAACCGGAACAAAAATAAAGCTCAAATTACAAAAATCACTGAAAATACTGCAACATTTTCAGCTCAATGAAAACCCAGGCCAGGTGTGCGGTGCGGGAAAGCGGCCACCGAACCGAACCGAGATAGGCCGTCTAGACACCCCACACCCCTCCCTCTGCTTTAAACCCCTACCCTTACCCTTTAACCTTGGAGGTCGTTACACTTTCGTTATTTACAACTGCAGTCTTTAATTTGAATATTGTTGATATTTCTGGGGTTTACCATAGCGTGCAGTTCGTGCAATTTGTTTGAATGTCCGAAAGGGAAATCTTTAATTGTACAGGGTGCAAAAAGGACCTTGTTTGAACCTTTAGGGGGTGCTTCATACAATCAAACTGAACAACGATCTCTCAAAAAAAAAAAAAAAATTACACATACCAAATCGGCTGAAATGTATGGGACAGTTTTTTTTTTGTTCGTGATATCGAAGTTGGCTCCATAGTGAAAGTTGTTCAGTTTGATGGTCTGAAGCACCCCCTAAAAGCTCCAACAGGGTTTTTTTACACCCTGTGTAAGGAAAACTTCTAGCGTTTTACATCTAAAAATTATCCATGTCTTGTTTTGACACAATGACTGGACATTTTATCAAATAAATCGGCATAATAAGCATGCATTCTAACCACATTTATTTTTAAACTACGTTAACCACAATGTCAAGTACCGTACATCCGCTATATGAAATACCTAGGTACTTATAATTTATTTAGTTGGCTATAATTGGGTACCGATGTATTTATTAATACTTATTATCTTCCTTATTGGAATATAATACTACCGCTAATGGCGCAGTGCCAGATTTATTATATTCAATCCTCATTTGCAGCTCTTGTACTTATTGTTTATTTTGCCCAGTCTCCTTTAAAAGTAACTAAGTCTTCTTATCGTGTGGGCTGTCAGAGTTATTCGAACCGCCTTACGTCCTCTGACGTGGTTTTTATGTAACGACTACTACAACTAGCGATAGTAGAAGGGACCAACGGCTTAACGTGCCATCCGAAGCACGGAATCATCTTTCTTTTCTGACAATCAGGTGGATTCAGCCTGCAATGTCCTAACCAACTGGGGAAAACGCAACGGGAATCGAACCCACGGTCGCCGTGTCAAGAATGCTTTTAACCATTAGACCACGGAGGCAGTGACTAGGTATACTGGGCAAAAATGTTTTGTTAGTGTGATATTTTTCGAAGAAGGAATCTATAACTAAACACCATGTATAAAACGACGAAAAAAATGCAATGTATCTTTCTTTTTTAAAATACAAATTTTTCGACTTGCAAACTCGAAAATTTGACAAACCAAATTGAAAAATAAATATTAAAACGATTTGATTAAAAAAACGTTTTTGTGTACCTACAGAGTGTTTCTTAATATGCTGACGGACTTCAGACCATCAAACTGAACAACTTCCGCTATGGGACTAACATCAGAATCGCGAAAATAAAATACTGTCCCATAAATTTACATGCCAGGTTTGCTGTATTGTATTGAATATCCGATTTTCAGAGAAAGGCCCAGTATTTTCGGGTGCTTGATTTATTTCTTCAGACCATCTTTTTCTTCATATAAATCGTATTTATTTGACCAAATGCTGTTAAATATCGTCCACTTCACAATATGACAATACAAACTAAATTCAAAATTTTCCAAACAAAGAGTCACTAAATAAAATGAGTTAAGAGAGTGCACAATACACCCATTCAACTGACCGGTGGCTATTCACCAAAGCAGTTGTATGGGGGAATAAACATCAATTTTAATTAGCTTCCAGTTCCACGGCTATGGTACCACAATGAGCGGAGTATTAGCGAATTTAATGGTTTCCGCTCGCTTGTGTATTGCCAAGCTAATGCCTAAATCGCCTTTAGGGTCCAATTGTCCCCGTTTTCGGTGCTTATAAGATATTGATGAAGTTTCTAAGACTAACTAATTAATGTGAGTGATCAGCCGTTACATAGATGTCTCAGCATCTAGTATATAGACTAAAGAAATATAACAACTATGAACAATTTTGCCATGAATTGAGAACCATGGTTGGTAAAGATGAAAGAGATAATGTGTAGATCTGCGATCTATTTTGCGATCTATTGTCTCCGTCTATTCCAGTCTGATATAGGCGTGAGCAAATAACATAAATATTCAAATGCAGTATTTTAAATCTATACAGGGCGTCCCACGGCGATGCCACACGGAGGGAAAGTACCTTAAATATTAAAGATAGGATATTTTACTGAAAGAAGACATCGTTTAATTTTTAATAATAAGTAGAACTGCATTCACAGATTTTTTAAAAATCCAAACCTCAACCGGTATCGAACCCGCCAAATGTGAAAGTAAAATTACATGTATTTTATAATAGCGTCTGAAAGGGCTACTCATAAGCATTATTTTTTCCTAAATAACCTAGCTTATTAAATGAAACTAAGATCATAAAATTTTACATTTTATTTAAAATTTTGTTCAGAGAAATTTCCTCTGACTTGGCCATGCTTCCAATAATTAACATTATCATTTCAAAGACCTACCCACTTGAGATACAACAGAACGGATCTCATTAATATCAAATATTTAAGGTACTTTCCCACCGTGTGGCATCGCCGTGGGACGCCCTGTATAGGTACCTACATAAGAATCTCAAAAAAATGCAAAATGTCAGGTAGGAGGTCACTACACTTCGTCGTCGAATCTTATTCGTGTAACGTGTTAATGAATAAGCGCAAAACCTCGTACACCCCAACTGATTTTTAACGAAATGATTCTATTGAAACCTACGAATAAATAAATTATTCGTAGATTGAAACAATAATGTTATTAAAGAATAAGTAATTAAAATGTAAAGTTATTCGCATTTTAAGTTTTAATGCAAAACGATTTGTTATTATTTCAGCAATGAATGAAATTGCTAGCGTGATCATGGATACATTTTAAGAATCTTGTTTTGGCAGTAATTTTGTGAGTGTACCTACCCGTATGGTGGGATGATATTGAGTTCAGTAAATTTTAAAAACATTTAATATTTTGAAAAATGTTACCTATGACCTTGATAATTCGATTCTACTCTCGATTCTAAATAAACTTGGATGTGAATGAGGCAAAAGATGTATGTAAGGATCGTAGTAGATGGCGCGCTCTGGTCTCTGCCTACCCCAATGGGAAAGAGGCGTGACGTTATAGATAGACGTTGTTTACCTAACATTTCATAACATCAAATATTACTTCTCTCTGCCTGTGCCTTAGCAGAATTCAAACCTGTCATCTTAATTTCGCAGACAAATCTATCAAATAAACTAGGACATCGAACGAAACACTATAAAACCATAGTAAATAAAGTTTTAGTGTACATTCCATACATTTATTAAACAGAATCAAATATTACATAAATTTAATATCTCAGTAAAACTAGTTCTTAGCCACATAATTATCTTAACAAAGTCATTATCACAACTGTAGACCAATTTATATTTTTATAAAACAATTAGTTACCACAGTTTAGTTTATTGCGTGTTTCTGTCATAACTCTGCATCTCATATTTAGCAATAACATTGCACACTTCCATTTTGACTTTAGGAATTAAATTCGGTTGCAATTTTTTAACGCTAGCCGCCATACTTCTAAAGAACACATCTATTTCGTTTGTATTTTCCCTTAACATTTTTTCAATGAGTTTATCCATAGTTTGAGACTTATTTTCTGGTACTCTAGGGTTTTCTATGTATCGAACTATCTTAGGTCCATTCATTAGTATAGGTTTAGGAAGTATTTTCACTGGGGTTATGTTTCGAGGTAAGGGAATGGATTTCTTTCTGCCGGCATTTTTCCTGCCGATCTTCTTGGGTGGTTCGTCGTGACTTGTGTCCACTCTTGGCAGTATTTTGATCAAGGGTTTGATGTCTTGTTCTTGTGGTCCGTCCACCACTGTGATCTGAAATGTAGAATACCATTTTGTGAGACATTTTCAGGTGAACTATGATTATGAGTATTTCGAGGCAAGTTGATCGTTGTAGCAATGTTTCTAACCACCCCAAAAGGGTTTACGGTCGTGAGTTTATTGTGTATGTACTATGTAGGTATTTATGTGCCTGTTTCGTAGTATTTGGCACATTTAATCATTACTTACCGGATAGTGCCGCAAGATGGCGGTGTAGAAAACGTTTTTTTTAAATATTATTTCTTAATTTCTGAATCTAAGTGTACGAGTTTTAATATCACCAAACTGCTGAGAACACTAACTTCCTTTTAGCAGTTTGCACTAGTCCAATGGAGTCCAGTGGAGTATCTATGGCAGACTCCTCACTCTTATTTATCAGTAAATTAAGAATTTTAATTGGTTTGACGAGCAGGCATGAAAATACTGACAGGATCATAGCAGCTGGCATTAAGTTGTATCTCAATGGGCGACATGCTTGTGTATATATGTATTTGTTTGTATTGAATTATTGTGATATTACTTAACCCTCTCACTGCTCATCTCTAAATATGAAACTCGAAAGTATGCTAACACCACCGGAATGTTTAAAATATTAACTAACCCACCAGGCTATTCTTGCGCACTGTGGCAACCATTATCACCGTAGGTTGTCAGCAGCGAGTGGACCTTGTTTGGCCGGCATTAGCTACCATATTTTTTAGGATGTGTGTGCGAGTAACCTTGCGATGGTTTGATTCCTGTCCAGGCCGACTCGTACCAATGAGTTTTTCGGAATTTATGTACGATTTGTAACACCACTGGCTTTTCAGTGAAGGAAAACATCGTGAGGAAACCTACATGCTTCAATTTCAAGGCATGTATTGTACCCACTATCCATTACAAGTGGCGACGACGCCGACGGGCTTACTGCTCATCGTACTGGACAGAGATTCAGTCTACTCATGAAACGTGGATGTTTTGTGTTTTAGAATGTCTCTGGCTACCCCCTCGGGGAATATAGTCGAGAGCATATATGCTATGCGTCTTCTACTCTCTCAATTTAATTGGCTGTCATTTCCTTGAAAGTGCTCACCTCATAATATTCCTGGTTATCAGTAATAACCTGCTGTTCCATTCCGATAACTGTTTCCTCGTCTGTCTGCCCGTCGTCCAAGATCCTTGGTTCAGAAACCTCCTCCATTCCATCCGGGGATGTTCCTTCGAGGAACAGGAGCTTCTCGAAGACACCCTCTTTGCTCTTGTGTACGGCACCGACTCGTTTGCTCCTCATGTAGCCATCACGGAGGCCGCGCCAGCGCTTTTTGCATTCTTCAACTGGAATTAGAGAAAATAATATGGGTTGTGTGGTTTTTTCTGGGTTTGCTATGCTGATTGTTCCATTCAGATTATGGAGATACCAAAGTTTGTTTTTTGGCTTAAAAAAGTACCTATATAGTAAGTAGTTGTTGCGTAGGTTCTGAATACCCTAAAACGGAATAGCGTCGTAATTTATGTGACGTTTGTTACAATATCTTTCGCATTTAACCTTCACAGTAGATTGTGTAGGGAAAGTAGGGACTCAGTTGCAGAAATGCTCATTAAAGTTAAATCCATTAAATCTCTTGCTGTCACTTTTTGTCTTGTTGATGTAGTAAAAGCTAGCAAGAGATCTAATGGAAGATTAACTTTAATGAGCGTTTCTGCAATTGAGTGAAGGCTAATATAATTATAATAATGACATTGGAATTTCTTATCGTGTGGGCAAGCCCTGGTTTCAGAGTTTTTTTAGACCGCCTTACGGCCTCTAACATGGTTTTTATGTAAGTAATGGATAATACGACCAGAGATATAACCGGGACCAACCGGCTTAACGTGCCATCCAAAACACGGAATAATCTTTCTTTTCAGACTATCAGTTGATTCAGCCTGTTATATTCTAACCAACTGTGGAAAAACGCACAAAGTGTCATATCACTAGGTTAGTACATTGATATCGTTGTCACTAGGTGTCCCTCGTGGGAATCGAACCCACAACCTCCATGTCTACAGCCCAATCTCTTAACCATTAGACCACGGAGGAAGTTGAGAATTAAATTTGCTGATATTGGAAATTAAATTAGCTGATATATAGTTATCAAGATAGTATATTGTCTATGCTGATATATATTACCTACTTAGAAAAAGTATATGTCTAGAATGAGCCTCACACTTGTTCCGTATAAAACAAAAGGGGCTCACTTTCTTAGGTTGGTGTGCGTGAGGCGCCATACAAAATATGTATGTGTGCGTGTATATGTATAGGGTTTTGGAACCAGTACTGGTTCCTATTTTTTTCGACGCTTTCGTAGCTTTGACTGTCTATCTTGATAATCTAAGATTACCTATTTGTAAGACTAATCTTGCACCAGTACATAGGTACTATAGGATAATGAAATGATATTCTATGTACCTTATTATCAAGCATAATTATTTGCACTTTTCTTCTCTTTATTGTTTCATAAACATTGACTTCGACTTGGATACATTACAAAAAAAATTATATTTAATTGGCACAAATTAGGCAGGATGTATGAACAGCTGATTTATTATGAAACCTTTTGCAGTCGCATTATGCAGCACAACATTTTTTTTGCAACGATCGCGCGATCCAAGTATAAAATGCACTCACCTGGCTTGGCCAGAACCTGCGCGATTTCCTGCCATGTTGATTCCCTGGCTAGTATATTTTTCCTGGATGGATCTAGCACGTTATACAAATGTGTATGTGGCTGCACAAGCTCTGCAAGCTTTTCGTCCTCTTCAGTCGTCCAACCAAACGCGTTCAAAGGCATTTCCAATTTCCGTTTGCGTCACGGCGTTGGAAACAAAATGTCTGCCGCCTATCACGAACGAAAATAGCCAAGCTGCGCAGCACGACGTCACGCGCGTCCATTGGTTGTTTTTCTTCGCCCTAGTGGGGAATAGCTGTACCTACTCATTGATCAGTAGTACTTGCTACTCGTTAATAGGTGGCGCTGAACACGCAAACTTACTACGCCATCTCGTGTAATTTTTGTGAACTTTTATGTTTCCTCTTTTTGTCGCTTGATGACACACTAAAACAATAGTGCAACCAATACTCGCTAGGTGGCGTAATCAAGCTCAGCTGTGCTGCTGCATTGCAAGCGTCGTCATCGGCTCATCGCGTCAGTTGTAGTTCTTTACAGCAGCGGATTGCATGCTGTCGCGAGCTACACCTGACAAATTTAATATCTGCATCTATGGGCGCGGTGCTTTGATGTTACCTACTTAAGAGAATATTATTCCGAGAGCGAAAATGCGCGCTGCATACAAACGTACTATGGTGATATTTTCAATACTAACCAATTAAAGTCAATGAAATTTTGCAGAAACAATCTAGAAACAAATCTCTATGCTTCCATAAAGTCAGATTTTCGTTAAAATATACAGTTTCAATGCTAGGATTAATTTAAGATTTGTATGGAAATCTTTGAGGCACTGTAACTTGAAAACTATACATTTTAACGAAAATCTGACTCCATACAAGCATAGAAATTTGTTTCTAGATTGTTTCTGCAAAATTTCATTGGTTAGTATTGAAAATATCACCATAGTACGTTTGTATGGAGCGCGCTCCGAATAATATTCCCTTAAGGGGCCATAGGTCCCGACGAATATTTTCTAAGAGAAACGCGATTGCCGAGCGCTCCGAAAAGTGTGTGCGTGAGCCGTATTTTCGATTAAAAACAATAAACCAAAGTACTTTTTCTAGATTTTTTTTATGATTGCACCAGTTAAACTAATGGTATATGCGAGTATAAATACCAACAATCGGAAACTATTTTAAGTTCTTCTAAAACGAGAAAAATGCATGAAAATACGTCATCTTTGTGACGATTTTCTATCGAGTGAAGTAATTCCAATCGTGTATTCAGTTGATGATTTCACTAGATGAACTATCCAAAAATACTGAGGTATGACTTTCATCATCATCATCTCAGCCGATGGACGTCCACTGCTGGACATAGGCCTCCCCCAAGGATCGCCATAACGACCGGTCCTGCGCCGCCCTCATCCAACGGTTTCCCGCCGCCTTCACCAGGTCGTCGGTCCACCGTGTGGGGGGCCTACCTACGCTGCGCTTTCCGGTACGCGGCCACCACTCGAGAACCTTCCGGCCCCATCGGCCATCGGTTCTGCGAGCAATGTGCCCCGCCCACTGCCACTTTAGTTTAGCAATTCTTTGGGCTATGTCAGCTACTCTGGTTCTTCTGCGGATTTCTTCATTTCTGATCCGATCTCGCAGGGAAACTCCGAGCATAGCCCTCTCCATTGCCCTTTGGGTGACTTTCAGCCTTTTTATGAGGCCTTGAGTGAGCGACCACGTCTCTGTTCCATATGTCATCACTGGCAACACACACTGATCGAAGACTTTCGTTTTAAGACACTGCGGTATTTGGGACGTCAAAATACTACGTAGCTTCCCGAACGCTGCCCAGCCGAGTTGGATTCGACGGTTGATCTCTTTCTCAAAGTTGGACCTACCTAACTGAATAGTTTGTCCCAGGTAAACATAATTGTCAACAACTTCGAGCGCAGAGTTTCCAATCGTTACAGGAGTGGGTTTAACATGGACATTAGACATGATCTTTGTCTTGTCCATGTTCATCTTCAGACCAACTCGTTCGGAGGCTCTGCTAAGATCATCGAGCATTCGACTGAGCTCTTCCATAGTCTCCGCCATGATGACTATATCATCGGCAAACCGAAGGTGACTTATGTACTCGCCGTTTATGTTTATGCCTAGCTCTTTCCAGTCCAGAACCTTGAAAACATCAGAGATATAACGTCTCCCTGCCTCACACCTCGCTGGAGTAGGATAGGTTTCGAGTTCTGGTCCTGTAGTCGGACTGACATAGTGGCGTTTTTGTACAAGAATTTCAGCACCTCGATGTACCGGTAGTCTACTTGGCATCGCTGAAGAGACTGCAGTACAGCCCAAGTCTCAATCGAATCAAAGGCTTTCTCGTAGTCCACGTACGCCAAGCAAAGGGGCAGGTTATACTCTTCGGTCTTCTGTATAACCTGCCGGAGCGTATGTATGTGGTCCACGGTGCTAAAGCCCCTTCGAAAGCCGGCCTGTTCGGGAGGCTGGAAGTCGTCGAACCTGCGCGCGAGACGGTTCGTAATGACTCTCGAAAACAGCTTGTAGACATGGCTAAGAAGAGAGATGGGCCTATAGTTCTTCAGCAGGGCATTATCACCCTTTTTGAAGAAGAGCACCACCAGACTTCTATTCCATGCCTGCGGCGTATTTCCCTCGAGTATGACGGAATCGAACAGCTTCCCTTGGTATCAGCTTGGTATGACTTTAGTTTCGGTAAATGGTATAAATTTAGTCGTAAAATGAAAAATAAAATATGCCTCCGAGGTATTTCCACCTACTATTACGTCTTAATCAATTATTTTACATACATACATATTATCACGCCTTTCTCCCAATGGGGTAGGCAGAGACAACGGAACGCCACTTGCTACGATCCTGACAAACCTCCCTAGCTTCCTCTACAATCATTAGTCCTTTCATGAATGCTCGTCGGTTTCGGCTAGATCTGACCAGGAGCACAGAGGATTATCTCATTCGGTGAGCTCAGCAGTTGAAAATGTCAAAATTACTACGGAGATACGCATCTTTCTGCTGCTGATTTGACTTTAAAAAATCATACTTCAGGAGTGCGATTTTTGAAAGATGAAAGAATCGTATCTCCACAGAAATTTTTATTGTTTCAATTGCTTAGCTTAACGAATGAGATTCAAAAATCATACTTCAGGAGTGCGATTTTTGAATCTCACTCGGTGAGCTCAGCAGTTGAAAATGTCAAAATTACTCTGGAGATACGCATCTTTCTACTGCTGATTTGACGTCAAAAAATCCCACTCCTGAATTATGATTTTTGAGAGTCAAATCAGCAGGAGAAAAATCCGTATCTCCATAGTAATTTTGACATATACAACAGCTGAGCTCACCGAATGAGATTAAAAAATAGCACTCCAGGAGTGCGATTTTTGAATCTCATTCGGTGAGCTCAGCTGTTGAAACTATCAAAATTACTACGGAGATACTTACGGATCTTTTTACTGCTGATTTGACTTTCAAAAATCGCTCTCCTGTAGTATGATTTTTGAAAGTCAACTCAGCAGTAGAAAGATGCATATCTTCATAGTTATTTTGACATTTTCAACTGCTGAGCTCACCGAATGAGATTCAAAAATCGCACTCCTGAAGTATGATTTTTGAAAGTCAAATCAGCAGTAGAAAGATGCATATCTCCATAGTAATTTTAACATTTACAACTGCTGAGCTCACCGAATGAGATTCAAAAATCGCACTCCAGGGGTGCGATTTTTGAATGTCATCGGTGAGTTTGAACGGTTTTTAAATCTCATACAAAAACCTTCTCATGCATCTTTCTTTCTAATGCTGATTTGACTTTCATAAATCATACTTCTCATTCGGTGAACTCAGCAGTTGAAAATGTTAAAGAGGCAGCAGGTGTATTCCGTGGTTCGAGTAAAAGATTTCTTCTTGCAGCACAGTGCAGGTCAAAATTGAAAAAAAAAATCTACTGCTCCATAGAATATGTGAATGGATGATTTCGATGTTGGTCCCATAGTGAAAGTTGTTCGGTCTGAAACCCTCACTCAAGTACCTACAGCTATGTAACGCGTTTAATTTTTCTCCCTGTACCTATATGTTTTATTGAGGGGCCCTCCTCAAGTATGTAAGTATGTAAGTAAGTATGTCCTGCAGTCTCGGCTGAGAAATTGATGATCGATTAGGTATGATTTTACTCAGCTGCTGTATTCATTCGATCTTGAGGTTAATTAAAGCTGCCCCTTTCTGAAACTTCCGTAGCATAGCAACTATATTCCCCGAGTGGGTAGTCAGAGATATTCTGAAACCTCAGAACATCCACGTTTCACTAGTAGTACCGAAACTCTGTCCAGTGTGAGTGAGCTCGTCGCCACTTATAATGGGGAGTGGGAAAAATTCGTATAGATAAGCAGCGATTACATTACCCAACATGCAGGACCGATTTTGAATAGAATAGAATAGAATAGAATATAAACTTTATTTGCTATAAGTATGGTTACACAGTATAGGTGGAAGTTTACAATAGGTTTCTCACACTTAACCTCTTATAAAGGCATGCAAAATGTTACAAAATAGGTATTATCCTCAAAATAAAATCTACTTTTACACATTTGGTTCCAGAAATTCTTTAACAGTATAAAAACATTTTTCGATTAGCCACTTTCTTAATGAGCTTATACATTTATTATGTGACAAATCTCTTATTTCTCTAGGCAAGCCATTGTAAATGCTTATACACATTGAGTAGACATTTCTTACATGTATAACGCGCGGATCGTGGAACATTGTCATGGGCTAGTCTATTGCAATTTCTGGTGCTTCTTGGATATACATCCTTAGCCGTTTTAAAAAGATTTGGATGTTCTCTTACGAATTTCACTATTTCCAATATATACAAGCACGGAAGAGGAAGAATGTTCAATCTTTTAAATAATGGTTTGCAGGAAACAACAGGTGCCACCCCACACAAGGCGCGGACACATTTCTTTTGTGCAATAAATGCTTTATTAATATCCGTACTGTTTCCCCAAATAATAAGTCCGTATCTGAGAGTTGATTCCACATATGCATGGTAAGCTATAAGAGCAGTCTCTACAGATGAAATCTTTAATATCTTGTAAAGGGCAAAGTATAGGCTGTTTATTTTACATACATTGCTTGTTTTGATCGCTACACTTTAAAATAGAACAAATCGGGCAATGTATGTCGAAATCGGCCCTGCATTTTGGGTAATGTAATCGCTTCTTTACTAATAATGGCCGGCAAACTTCTCGAGCAAGACCTTGACTGCGTAGAAACAAAATTTTCACCTCACAAGATCGGAAAGAATCTGTTTATCATTCGAAATCTCAGTGCAAAAGTGCATTTTATCCGCTAGTGTGGAAAGAGTTTTAAAAATTCGAATCTCTCTATTCAATATTTTTCTATGCCGCCTTAATGCGCCAAAATGTTTTTTTCTTCTTTTTTTCTTTCATCCAGCCAGCATTTTCCTCGCCGTTGTGAGGTGAAAAGTTGTGTGTTGCACTCGGCAGCAAAGTTATTCTGCGTCTCGTACCTTTGAAACTTTCGCTGCGCTCAGGATTATATATTTGAACCCTTCGCTTGCTCAGGTTTCAATACAAGTACTCGCGCCAAAAAACAACTTTGCAGCCTAGCATAACAAATAACTATAGGCGAAAGCGCTACTTCGCTGGATCCAGGGGCAGATGTTTGCTGGGTACTGTAAGCACCTATTGTTTACTTTCGTTATCAGCAGGTCGTACGGTGTTAAAGCTCTTTGGGCTTCGTTGTAGTTTGTTTGAACAATGCGTATCTCTGGAACCACTGATTAGATAGCCCAGATTTTTGGGTGAATTCTTTCTCCTTTCTTTGTGTTAAGATTGTAAGTATAGAAATTCCTTACATGTTTATGATGTAAATGAACAATGAATAATGTGAAATATGAGATGCTTAGATGACAAAAACATTTCAAAATATAAGTTTTAGGTAAGTATTCGAAAAAAATTTGTATGGGAAAGAGCTATATGCTGTTTCTCGGATTTCATTTTTATGAATGGTACCAAAATTCGAAAACTAATTATACGATTTTATGTGATTCAAAGCTTATAAAAATTCACAGATTATTCTATCCATAAATTTTCGAGTTATTTGAAAAATACAGAAGAAATGGCTGCCTTTTCTTTTCTATTGACTTTGACAGGTTTTTAAAAATCTCTACAGACCAAGGTATTATACAGTCAAGAATCCTAACTTTTTTACGAAATTCATAATTAAATTAAAAAAAGAAATAGGTTTAAGTATCCATAAAAAATTTAGTTCGAAAAAACAAGTATGATCAAACTAGAAATTCCAGTTTGAGAATGAAGAATGGGATGTATGAGTTCTAGGTCTCAGTGGATTCTTACCCCCTACAGTGGACTCATACCTCTACATAGCATAAGCATATATGCTAACGACTATATTCCCCGAGGGGCTAGTCAGAGATGTTCTGAAACCTCAGAACATCTACGTTTCACCGGTAGTACCCTAACTCTGCCCAGTGTGACGGGGGGTGAGCCCGTCGCCACATACATAGACCTTTACATAGATTCCTATACAAGGTGTTACAAAACTACAAATAAACCTTTAAGGGGGTGGTGTAGACCATCAAACTGAACAACTTTCACTATGGGACCAATATCGAAATCGGGAAAAAAAAAATTTATGTTCTATACTCTACAAATCGACTAGAGCTAAAATATGTATGGGATAATTGGGATATGAAATTATTTTTTTCGCGATTTCGATGTTGGTCCCATAGAGAAAGTTGTTCAGTTTGACGGTCTTAACAACACCCTTAAGAGTTTCAAAAATTTATTGTTACTTATGAAACACCTTGTATAATAAGATCATCAACATCCTCTTACAAACAGACCTACTGTCTTACCGACTAAAACATAATTAATTAGCTTGTAGCTAGCAACGCTTACTATCTCAGTAATCCCATATCTCCAGTCAATTAATTCCTTTTAAACGCAATATAAATCAAAACAAAACCACCGTGTTGCCATATTATTCTATAAATAAATACATAATGGATTCCTTACTAATTAACTCCATGCGTTGCATCGCCTCTTCGGATCTTTTCTTTGAAGATTTCTACTATGGATTATTTGTGTGCACGTAAATGGTGAAATAAGTAGTTTAATTAATTTATCTTTTAGTTTTGAACCACATCGACGGTATATTTCTGAGGCGGACCAAATAAATGCTCAGTAAAACTAACAAGTTGCTAAAAAACATAAAAATAAGTTGTAGCCAAAAAAAAAAGAAGTTGTAGCCAGCCACCTTCTTTTTACCCGACTGCGACAGAAGGAGGGTTATGTTTTTCGAGCGTATGTATGTATGTATGTATGTATGTTTGTATGTCTATTTCTTTGGCACGCCCTACAGCCTAAACGGCTTGATGGATTTTAACGTATGAGGTGTCGTTAGATTCGTAAAAATCGTGAGAGTGTCATAGGCTACATTATTTTAATATGGCGTATGCGAATTAAAAAAGAGAGGGGGGAGAATTAATTTTTTTTCGTAAAAAAATACAATATGGGTATCAAATGAAAACTGGTGAAGAGCAGATTCCAAATATATATATATTATAGTAGGTACTTTTATGCTACCATTTTGACACAAGACTAAAAAGTATGAAATAAACTAAATTATTTAGAAAAACAAAAAACCCGACTGCATAAAAAACTATTAACTGAAAAGATAAAAACAAGCTCCTTAAATCAGCTATAATAACTTTGTTTGAGCAAATTAATACAATTTGAATGTTATTACTTATTAGGTAGGTATTGCAGGCGAGGACAAACCAATAACCAACAAATAGGTAATTTTTCTTTGTCCCCGTTTGCGATACCTACCTAATAAGTAATAACATTCAAATTGTATTAATTTGCTCAAACAAAGTTATTATAGCTGATTTAAGGAGCTTGTTTTTATCTTTTCAGTTAATAGTTTTTTATGCAGTCGGGTTTTTTGTTTTTCTAAATAATTTTTTCAAAACATGTTTTTGTATTTTGTCTGCACACAATTCCAAGGAGGTGCTTAACAGCATCAAACTGAACAACTTTCACAAACATCGAAATCGCGATAAAAAAAAGCTGTTCCATACATTTTGTGGAGCACCTATTTTTTTTGTGTTTTCAGTGTGTTGTTCCCATAGTGAAAGTTACACAGTTTGATGGTCTGAAACACCCCTTTAAGTAGGTATGTTATGTATCATATTATATAAGTTAACACCCAGCATACTTAACGCCCGTCATCTCTTTTGGGTAAGTATAGTAGATTACCGAGGACAGAAGAGTAAGAAAAGTCCCAGATATCATGTAATTGTAACGAGTGATCTGAGGCTTTCTTATTTACTGTCCGAGATTAGTATACTATTTTTCTCCTCGACGGAGGTGGAAAGCGACAACTTCGTTTTGCACAGCGGGACGAAAATAGACGCTTTCCGTCCGGAGGGGAGAATAATACACAAAGCTTTTAGGTAGGTCAGAAACATTGCTACAGTTGTCCGTAATTCGGTATGTCACTTTTTTTTTTGGAGGGCTGAATCGAAAACCATTTCGAGATAATTGTCTCAATAATCATATTTTCTATGTGAGAGATTTTAAAATGAAAGGATTACAGATATTTTTAATAAAATAACGTCGTTTTTCGGTCCGTGCAGTGACGTCACTGGCATACCTGTGCTGTGAACTCCTTGGTAAACATAAAATCAACTTAAAATAACCGGCCATTAAGAAAAAAAATACTTTCACAATGTCAGAATTTGACATTTGATGTTGCCGTATCTTTTTCCAGCATAGAGTTAGAAAGAGGAGGCAGGTTTTAATTTTTTTAAATACAGCTGTAGGTAGTTTTTCTCCATGGAGTTCGAATTATTTTCTCTCCACCATTTTTGCACTTAGAGATTACAGATCAAAGTAATTTAAAAATTAAATGTACATTGATAAACTCGATGAATCGCAATAAGAATGAAATAGGTGTCTTAAAATTATGTCTTCTGTCCGTAAAAAATATAAAAATGAAGACCAAAAAAAACTTGACATACCGAATTACGAACCATCTTTTTTAAGCCAGCAGTTATAGTTGTTGCCACTCTTAGAGCCTGTTTCACCACTTCCTGATAAGTTTCCGACAGCCTATCTAACATATACAGAGTGCAAGGAACCTTTAAACTAGTGAGTCGAGTAGGTATTGCAGTTTAGTATGGAACAGCTGATTATTATTTTTGCGCTGACAGGTTTGCTCCCATGGTAAAAGTTGTTCAGTTTGATGGGTAGATGATGCTTTTCCTTACACTCTATATAATGACAAATAAATAATAGCATTCCTCTATTTATCCGTTGCATAGGCTTTCTGCTACGAATAAAGAAATAAATATGGAAATATAATTCACGTCAAAAAATGACCCCACGAACTTTGGTGTACACCACGCAAGCGCGCAAGACTCAATCATTATGGCGACTCCAATTACGGCGTTTTCCGCCAAAACTCATGGTGCCAAAAATTAAGGAGATTTTGTTCGGAGTTATCGTTCCATATTTATTTCTTTATTCGTAGGCTTTCTGATAAAATAACAATATGTGGTGAAAACAGGCCTTTAGTATGATCATCCAAAGGTTGCATCTATACGTATACCTATTACTACTAGAGAACGTCTTTCTCAATCATTATTAACCTGGTGACCCTACCCACAATGCACTCCGCATGGCCCCGTATGATATTATACATTAGGAGAGAATACAATTTGTCACCAATGATATGGAACGATGGGGTGGCGACCGATCGACTGTGTATCCGCTCCCTTGTCCATTATAAGTTAATTTAAATCTAGAGACAAATAGGTACCTACCTACTTTCCTTTAAGGTGGTTGCAGAGTTGTCAATTTCATACAAAACTTTAGCGTAGAACACTCGTGTTATTTGATACGCGCAATCTAGATTTTCTAAGCTATTTTTCCATATATAAAACATTACTTTTATCTACGAGTGTTCTACTACAAAGTTTTGTATGGACGGAAACCACATTAAGGGCCCCGCGGTACGAGGAAAATTAAGGTTGCATTTTCTGATTAACAATACTGTCACAGATTACAACTAATGTCGGAACTATCAAAATAATAAATACCTAAAACCTTATTATTAAATCATCTTTAGTCTTTTTCAAGCGAACATCGATAATTCATGAACGTAAAAGCAAACTCATAATTTGGCAGTGCATTTTTATTAAATTAATTGTAATCAAACACAAATAGAAATGTAGGTAACATAAATGTACTACCTATAGACCACAAAACAAAAATAAGCAAAACTTTATTATGTCAGGAGCGACTCGTTGGCTGTTTAGAGACAAGACAGCAAACAGTTAAAATCCACGCCGCGAACTCTGCGCACGCGCCTACAGCGACGTCGCTCTATCGAACGTTACGAATTCGAAATTTGAATAATCTTATTCCTTTTTTAACGGACTATTCTGGGAATATTGGTTGGTTTTTTTGGTGATTTTGTGATGTGCCAGTGATTTTTATTTCGGTGCAGATCGGTTTTCGTTCAACAATTTTCGGTTTTATTCATCGTGTGCCCATTTATGCAACAATAACAAGGTGTCAAGTTCTGGATCGAGGTTTCCTGACTTGAGGTGACAACTGACAGTTGTCACCATGACTGACTGACAGATCAACGGTTTCATGCTCTCGATTGTTATGTCAAACGTATTTTATTTATTGCACAAATGCGCTCTGACATTGTAATTAATGTTATTCGTCGCTTGGCTAATTGATTTAGCAACGGACTGGTTACTTATCTTATGAAGATTAGAAACTTGATGTAACAACATTTACTGTATTTGTTTATTTTATTACAGTTTGAATTGGGGCGGGCGGTTTAACACCTTCCCAAGTTGTGTAAAACTGTAGAAACTAAAACAAACGATAGAATTGAAATATACATAGATACCTACTTAATTTTAATTTACTGACTTCAGCTTTTTCTTTCGCCAAGTAAATAACATTAAGTGCTTCAGTCAAAATTCCTAAAATGTTGTTCTGATTTACTGACAAGTAGGTACTATCACGAATGACTTTTCCGGATGATCACTTAAAAAAAAATCGCCTAATTTCGCGCATAATTTTTATTGTGGTCTATTCATCAATAGGGCGGGGCTAGACAGCGCTTTTATTTTTTAGTATACAAGAAAAAATGAGCCTAGTGGTGGTCAGACGGAAAAGTCCGCGATAGTACCTAATGTCGGGATAACAACCTTATACGAGTAATATAAGCTTTCTATCCTGGTTTTTATCAGTAGTAAAGAACGTTCCTTAACAGCAGTATAATTCATAATTATGATGGATGACACTGCGCCAATATTTCAGAAGAAAGTAAATAAAGTACAGTAATGATCAGTTTTGCTGCAGCATCAAGTTATGTTGTTTTTTGTAACAATTCATTTAATTGCGTCATGGAAGTAGGTTAAGTAAACGATTTCAAGTTTTATCCCATGAAGATAACATCCTAATGGCCTGTTTCACCACTTCTGGATAAGTTCATGAAAGATCATATATTTTGTTTCGTATGAAAGATTTAAGATATGCCAAACGATCAGTGGCGCTGAGCTCGGTGGCGCATTGCGGAGAGATATGGACTCTCAATCATGACATGAGGTCCGAGTTCGAATCCGCACGGACAACATGTCACATACCAATGAGTTTTTCTAACTTATGTACGTATTACCGACTGCTCTCAAACGGTGAAGGAAATCATCGTGAGGAAACATATGCAGAAGAAGAAATTCTGATGCATATGTAAAGTCAACCAATTATAAAGGCTGATTATGAAACGATCAGTAAGCTAAGAGCTGTCAGATAAGCAATGAAGAACTTATACAGCAGTAGTGAACCAGACACTATAGTTATCATTGCTAAACACCACTATTTCTCAATTACTAGAAATAGTTTATGGGTGTATTCAGATAATAAAACTATAAACAACTTGCTCTAAGGAACATGGGCCGAAAAACGAGAAAAATATAAAGATCAGCCGATCGATTTACAATGAGAGGTCCAAAAATATTTCTCGTTTTTCGACCCATGTTCCTTAGGGAAAATTGTTTTGCACACTAAACATTTTTCTAGTATTTAAAATCCTATAACTATTCCTGACGACGCCGAAATTAAATACGATGTAGACTTTATGTATGAACAAAGTGTATAGACGAAGATACATTTGCCCATTAACGCGACTGTATATTTATGTCAGGAGAGAAGAGACGCAAAAAGGCAATTAACGGAGCAGTCTGTGCTGAGCTCGGAATCTTCAGAACTTAACTGTTTGTCTATAAATGGGATCGGGATTAACAGTGGCTCGTGCGTTACTTATTTTAGAATCTTGATCGGAATTCATTTAGGTCGCCATACTTAACTTATTTACTTTTATTTGTATCATATCATACCACCATGACCAGATCAGGTACGTAATTAAATTCAGTCATGTTAAAAGTTGCGGGCATCGACGGGAATGTATGACAAGATGTATGGGTCTAGCTAGAGGAAGCAAGAGAGGTGTGTCAGAACATGCCAAAGTGGAGATCCATAGTCTCTGCCTACCCCTCTGGGAAAAAGGTTTGAGTTTATGTATCGTGGGGGGAAAGCCAGCAACACTTCGACCCAATGCGATCTTTTGTGTTGACCCCTAGATATTTATTTTCTTTACCCTTCAAGAAAATGGTAATCGACCGTTCGGGTCACACAAAATATTTCATTCAGATCCGATACGTCATTTATGCGTGACTTCGTGATTGAGTGACAAACATCCAAAAGTTCACATTTAGGTATAAGATTAGATTAAAACTACCTCACACACTACCCGTGTGTCACAAATAAATATTTTGATTGATTGATCATCTTATCTTTGGACAAAAAGTTTATTTGTAGTTGTGTTGTGTATTTTTAATCTGATATTATTATACCTTAGAGTTGTTGTAAGTGCAAAATGTATAAGTTCTCTGTGATCTACCACGATGATGATGATGATCAAATTAAATGCAATAAAATAAATAAATAATGCTATTATGATGCTTATAATATAGGTAATAACTTATAAGAATCTTTGGGACATCTTGTCATTTTACTTTCTTTTTATGATGATGTTAGTTATAAAATTTATAACATCATCTTCATCATCATCAGCTTGTCATCGTCCAATGCTGGAGACAGGCCTCTCCCAAGGAGCTCCTAAAACTGTATTCGACCTCCAAATAACTAACATCAAAGTTGACTAAGTCTAGATATTCTTTTGGCAGTAATTATTTCTTCTTATGGTGCCATTTCCTATCGGAGGTTGGCTATCATTAGGGCTAAGGCCTATCAGGAACCAAGAAACTGCAGCCTTGAACAGTGAGGCGGAAACTACTAAGTAATTATAATTAATAAAATAATTTAAAGTGGTTTATCGGTTTACTTAGTATTACGTAGAAAGTTTAAAAATTATGTTAAGCAAGTAAGTTAGGTTTAATTATATGTAATCGTAGGTTTTAATTATATGTAATTCTTTAACCTACTTTGTAGGAAATATGATAATAACGTAATTGAAACAAGATTATAATTATTCATCCATTAGGCAAATCTGATATAATGGAAATAACTTGTGATAAACATTCAAGTTGGATCACTTTTATTTGTATTTAATTAGATTTAGGACCACTCTTGCCGTTGTGCATAAAATTACCATTTTTTGGCAGAATTTATAACGTTTTTTTATTCCTTTTAGTCCACAACGCAAATAACTTCACTTTCAAGATAATACGTAGTTTCTAGAAGGTATACATTATAAAAACGTGTTTTAGGAACTGAAGAGAGGTCAGATGCCGATCAGCTTGAAGTACTTTTGAGTTTGGCATCACATTAGTGCGCAGCGATAGTAATGTTTGCTCAAAAATTTCACTGCACTCGAACGCTGCCCACGCGCATTCGGTACGTTGCAGCTGTACTCGAAGACTCAAACATGACATGACATGAAGTCTGATCGTAGGTTGATTGAGCGGAGGTTTCGATTCGGGAGAATGCGTTTTAGATTTGTTTTGCTCTAAAAATGATTGGCATAAATGGTTATAGTATTATTCACATATAGGTTGTAAATGTAGACTTATTACATTACTTTAATTAAAGGGTGATTGTACTGGTAACTTTCCCAGAGCAACTCCACCTGTTCCTGTATCATAAACTCTCGTCTTTTTACCAGAGGTACACGGATTTCCATTTTGGGTAAATCCTATCTTGTCATAGGTACATTGTCGTCGATGTCAGATATTTTAACCTGAAATTTTCTAATTAAGTCACAATCTAGTCTAGTTCGTAGTTACTTCCTCCTAGATCTGTCCCTACCCATATTTTCTCAGACGATCACATTGTATTTTATAAGAATACCTCTTTAAGACGTAATAGTAGGTGGAAATACCTCGGAGGCATCTTTTATTTTTCATTTTACGAATAGATTTATAACATTTACCGAAACTAAAGTCATACCTCAGTATTTTTGGATAGTTCATCTAGTGAAATCATCAACTGAATATACGATTGGAATTACTTCACTCGATAGAAAATCGTCACAAAGATGACGTATTTTCATGCATTTTTAAACATTTTTCTCGGTTTAGAAGAACTTAAAATAGTTTCCGATTGTTGGTATTTATACTCACATATTCACCATTAGTTTAACTAGTGCAATCATAAATAAAATCTAGAAAAATTACTTTGGTTTGTTGTTTTTAATCGAAAATACGGCTCACGCACACACTTTTCGGAGCGCTCGGCAATCGCGTTTCTCATAGAAAATATTCGTCGGGACCTATGGCCCCTTAATGATAAGCGTGCCCCAATATCCGAATTGTGTCGTGTCAATGAACACTGCCAGGTAAAAACCTGTGGTCAGTAAAGCCCAAGCGCGATAAAATATCGTATGTAACTAAAGACCTCTTCTAAATCCGTTTAATCCCAAGAATTGGATTATAATTATATCTTCTTCGTGTCAATGGTTCGTCAGTGGTATTTTTATATTTTACTGGACAGGTATCCGGCGAGTTTTAACTTAGAAATTCTTTCCACGATTTTAATGTTATTAATAGTGAAATAGTCAGTTCAATGATATAATTATCCACCCCTGAAAGTACACTGGGTGATTTTTGTAGACACTTTCTAAATTTTCAGGGGTGGTTTCTACAACCAAACTGAACAAATTTGACTATAGGGCCAGACCTGTATGCTGTTCCATACTAAAAAAACTGCAATGCCTACTCGAATCAAATGTATGAAACAGCCAATTTTTTTTTGTGATTTCATGTTTGCTCATAGTAAAGTTGTTCAGTTTAATGGTAGGCCGCGGGATTACAGGGGTGGTTCAAAAACCACCCTGAAAATTTGATAAGTGAAAAAAAAATCTACCTGTATAGCCCAACATAATGTGTAGTATAGTGTATACCTACGTAGGTATCGTTAGTCTATAAGACAGAGTTGATTTTTTTTTAATGCAGAGAAGCTTCTCTTTCGAACACCTTCTCTTTCAGACAATTAGATCCACATTCTTTTCATACTCAGATCCGTCTGACAATCCAGTGACAAACATACATACGAGCGAGCGGAACAATTAAATAGTCACGCTTATTCGAAACGTAGTGAAATCTCGCGAAAACACATGCGACCATTCGTTTTGTAGAAAATAAGTTAAATAACCGTGAACTGAACAAATAATGTTTGGTAGTACAGTCAGTAATGTAATATTCATCCATATAACACTATGAAAAGTAATTATTTACCTAACTATTCACTTGAATATCTATATTTCATAGGTTATAATCGTAACACAAACATTGTGAGGAAACCTGCGTACGCTGAAGAAGAAATACCGATGCGTATGTCTTGCCATTCTATTGGGCACGCGTGGAGGATTAACGCCCATACAGAGGTTAGGTCTGTGCCCTGCAATAATGGAACGTATATAGGCTTAGATATAGGTATATAGGCTGATGATGGTGATAATCAGAACATAAATGATAACTCAATTTCGCCTCGGCCAACAAACATGTGATCTGAGGCTTTCTTATTTACTGCCCGAGGTTAGTACTATTTTTCTCCTCGACAGAGGTGGAAAGCGGCAACTTCGTTTAGCGCAACGGGACGAAAGTTGACGCTTTCCGTCCGGAGGGGTGAAAAAACTATATTTAAATAGCATAATCTGCTCTCGACTAGTATTCTAACTATTCCAAATTCGGAATATCCAAATCATACATACATACATACATAAGCTCACGCCACTGACCCATGGGGGTAGGCAGAGACCACGGACCGCCACACGCTACGACTCTGACACACCTCTTTAGCCTCATTCACATTCATACATCTCTTCATGCACTTCCGTCGATTGAGGGTGCTACGCACTTGTCCTTTTCGGAACGGAAAAGATCATTGATTTGATCATGGTATGTTTTCCTCGAACGGCCTCTCCCAACACTTCCGCTCACCTTTGCTTGATAAATTTCATTCGTTAGTCTTCTTTCATCCATTCTCTCTACGTGATCCAAATCATAAGATTTCATAATTTCTATAAAATATTGGCTAAGCAACGGTAGCGTTGCAATCTTTTTACTATTTTATCTTTTGTAATTCAAGACCAGTCAGGAAAGAATGTACCAAAGATCTAACAAAACCTTACACACTCACAATGGTCCAGCCCGGTGTAGAATGAGGCATGATCGCAGCGGAGTGCCCATCGCCTGATGATTACCTGCTCGATAGTCTAGTGTAGTCCTATCTATTCCATATGCGAGCGATGTAGAGCAAATAGCGAAGGCACTGTATCAGTCCTGCTTAAAAAGAAATAAATTGGTCAGTGTCACACAGATGACCTATTATTATTGAAAGGGTACCAGAATAAAGCCTGGACTTGTATTATGATGACTACACAACGATATAGGATACAAGTTACAACATAATATAGATACAAACAACCATGACCCGGGTACAGAAAATAATCATATTTATCATACATATTTTAAGATGTGTTTGACACTTCTACGGGTTCTATTTGATCTATCTATCTACCGACCAGCAGTGTAACTTTCTCATAAATGTTGTGTGACTTATTAATTATTACTTATAGTCCAAATCATTTAAAAATTGTATGTGATTCGTAGATTCGTTGCCAAGTGTACTATCTTACATTAGGTATAAGAGGGAAAGTAAGCAATTCGCGGGGGCGTCTTTGTTTCACATTTCTCCACGTTTGTAAATCTATAATCGATTCTTCAAACATCGATATAAAATGCAAAGTTACCGTTCATTTGATATCTTGTTATCATTTCCGGTCATTAACTGTTTTAAAAGATTGTTATCTATTTCTAATAAGGTAGGCTTTCGGTTCTCCGATGTTAATTGTGTTCATTAAAATATATTTTGATATGAAGCTATTTAGATTCTGATATGATTTGAGAGAAGCGCTATGGGAGGCTATACAAGGTGTTTCATAAGTAACAATAAATTTTTGAAACTCATAAGGGGGTTGTTTAGACCATCAAACTGAACAACTTTCTCTATGGGGCCAACATCGAAATCGCGAAAAAATTAATTTGAAATCCCATACATATTTTAGCTCTAGTAGATTTCTAGAGTATAGAACATAATTATTTTTTTTCGCGATTTCGATATTAGTCCCATAGTGAAAGTTGTTCAGTTTGATGGTCTACACCACCCCCTTAAATGTTTATTTGTAGTTTTGTAACACCTTGTATAGAAAAGCTTTAAGTACTACCAAAAACTACCAAATGAATCATGCTTTGTACTAGGCATTTAAATAGCACCGGTAGGCATTTTGCTTCGTAGACATTAAAACTTTATAGACATTAAAACTTGATAGGCATCCTGTGCTTTTAGACATTGGCTTTAGGCATTTTGCTTCATAGGCATGGTGCATTTCAGGTACTTCGCTCATAAGGGAATATTATGTATGTATGTACAAGGTGTAACAAAGCACCCTAGTAATGTTTTTAAAGGGTGGTTTAGTTAGACCATCAAACTGAAGATATATGTATACAGGGTCCAACTTAATATGCTGACACTTTTTTAAGGGGATGATCAGACCATCAAACTGAACAACTTTCTCTATGGGACCAACATCGAAATCGCGAACAAAAAATCTGCTCTTCCATACAAAACTGCAAACTTACTCGAGCCAAAGGTATGGGACAGCTGATTTTTTTTTCGCGATTTCGATGTTGGTTCCATTGAGAAAGTTGTTCAGTTTGATGGTCTGAACATCCCCTTAAAAAAGTGTCAGCATAATAAGAAGGACCCTATATAATGAATAAAAAATATGTAAGATAAGATAAGATAAATATTCTTTATTTGCACACCAAAAATACAAAAAAAACAACAACAATATACACGAACAAGAAGGGTACAAAAGGCGGCCTTATCACTAAAAGTTATTTCTTCCAGACAACCAGTGGATGGAAGAAGTCTTACATGAGATAAATGCTACGGCGGTGTACTAGTTGATACATAATATTATAATTTACATAAAGTATAAATAAGATGTGATAGTAAGATGTATGTAGTCTGTCTATTGTTTGAGGAACTAATCATTTTAGTATGGTGGTGTTGCCAGGTTATGCTTGATAAGACGTTCTTGCGTGGAGACAGCGCCCTCATTTTTTGCCAAGACTTTATAGACAGACTGTAAATACATATAATACTGGTCTCTGCCTACCCCATTGGGAAAGAGGCGTGACGTTATAGATCGATAGATAGACATAATATGTATAATCTTACCATTTTCATAGAAAACCCTTAGAGTTTTCTGAGGCACATTTCAACACGAATCACCTTTATTTGCACACCCGCGACATTATTGAGCTGTCGGTCGTATAACTTTATTTTCATGTAAATTCGCTCCACTGTTTATCGAGCATGCTTCGTCATAAACGTCTAAGTTTTGTATGGATTGTATGTAATAGACAACATCACGGTTGTCGTGCCTCGGTGGAATACTAATCACTTGTATTATTGATGGAATTGTTGTAGGTTCTGAGAAGGTGTTTTTGTAGCGGAAGATTTAAACACATATTGAATAGTAGTTACTATATGATTTTAAAGTTTCGTGTTTCTTAGAATAAATATACCTAGGTACTTATTTTTTTATATGACCTTAAGGTTGACGCTTGGCTAACCTATATCGAGAGTGTAATATGAAGTCGGTGATGTAGCGCTTTAAAAAGTTATTCATAGGCTTGATAATGATGTAATATTGATGATATATATATATGATGTTGAAGTGATAGTCCTAGAGCCCACAACGTATTTGGGCCTAAACGTATAGGATAGCTGGATTCATTCTAGGTCGAAAGAACACTCCAAAGTACATCATTTAGCCTCGGTCTTACGACTCAGACCGGTCACTGAAATTTTTTACAGCGGTCAGACAATCGCGAAAAAATGGGGTCTGGGCCTAAACATATAGGAATCAAACTGAATGCATTTTAAGAAAGGGACTACTTAGGACAACACATCTGCATATTTACTTTTTCTCAAATCGGTCACCGTTCAAAATCAGACCGGGGTTGAAAATCGAAAAAATTGGGTCCTGGGCCTAAACATATAGGAATTGTGAAATCAACTTGGATCGATAGAACACACTTTCCCCGTCACGGAAAACCCGGTCTTACAAGGCGGATAGGTCACCTTTCCAGAATCAGACCACTTTTATAAGATACCAAAAATGTATTGTAACATTTTTCATGAACAATTTGGCGAACTGTTGGTTAAGCAATAGTTGTAAAGTTTACGAAATCTGGTTTAAAGACAAATTTATGATAAATTACGAACTATTAAGATCATTAAAATTACAATTATTATTGCAATTAAAAATAGAAACCAACAGATATCTCGACGACCGTTAGTGATAGAAAAAATTTGTAAAGAATATAATTGTAGAAAATTTTATGTTCTACAAGTTTGTGATAGATTTCATCATGATTTGATGCATTGGAAACGTGATATTAGTAAAAACTTAATAATTAAAATAATCACAGACAAATATCTCAACAACGGTTGACGGTAGAAAAAAATTGTTCGTATTAAAAGTGTAGATAATGTTATGTTCTACGAATTTTGTCATATCTATGTTCACGATTTGATGTATAGCAAACGAGATATTTGCAAAAACGAATTAATTAAATAAAAACAAACAGATATTTCGACAACGGCTGATGATAGAGCAAATTGGTATTGAATAAAATTGTAGCAAATAAAATTAGCTATAAATTGTGTAATGACTTTGTTCACCATTTGATACGTAGGCAGCGAAATATTTGCAAAAACTATTTAATTAAAATAATAATAAATTCATATCTCGACAACGGTAAGTGATAGAAAAAAATTATAAAAACAATATTGTTGAAAATTTAATGTTCTACATATTTGTAATAGACTTTAAAACGATTTGATGCATCGGTAAGGAGATATTCGCAAAAACTAAATAATTAAAATAACAACAGACAAATATCTTGACAACGGATGACGATAGAAAAAAAAAATCAAACTATAATTGTAGATAACGTTATGTTCTACGAGTTTTGTCAAACTATGTTCACGATTAGATGTATGGGAAACGAGATATTTGCAAAAACGAATTCATTAAATAAAAACAAACAGATATCTCAACAACGGCTGATGATAGAGCAAATGGGTGTAGAATAAAATTGTAGCAAATAAAATTTTCTATAAATTGTGTAATGACTTTGTTCGCTATTTGATACGTAGGAAGCGAAATATTTGCAAAAACTATTTAATTAAAATAATAGTAAATTGATATCTCGACAACGGTTAGTGATAGAAAAAATGTGTACAAACAAAATTGTAGAAAATTTAATGTTCCACATATTTGTTATAGATTTTGAAACGATTTGATGCATTAGTAAGGAGATGTTCGCAAAAACTAAATAATTAAAATAATAACAGACAAATATTTTGACAACGGCTGACGATAGGAAAAAAATTTTCATATCAAAATTGTAGATGACGTTATGTTCTACGAGTTTTGCTAATCTATATTCATGATTAGATGTATAGGAAACGAGATATTTGCAAAATGTGTGTGTGTTTTTGCAAATATCTCGTTTTCCATACATCTAATCGTGAACATAGTTTTACAAAACTCGTAGAACATAACGTTACCTACAATTATAGTTTGATTTTTTTTTTCTATCGTCATCCGTTGTCAAGATATTTGTCTGTTGTTATTTTAGTTATTTAGTTTTTGCGAATATCTCCTTACCAATGCATCAAATCGTTTTAAAGACTATTACAAATATGTAGAACATTAAATTTTCAACAATATTGTTTTTATAATTTTTTTCTATCACTTACCGTTGTCGATATATGAATTTATTATTATTTTAATTAAATAGTTTTTGCAAATATTTCGCTGCCTACGTATCAAATGGCGAACAAAGTCATTACACAATTTATAGATAATTTTATTTGCTACAATTTTATTCAACACCAGTTTGCTCTATCATCAGCCGTTGTCGAAATATCTGTTTGTTTTTATTTAATTAATTCGTTTTTGCAAATATCTCGTTTGCTATACATCAAATCGTGAACATAGATATGACAAAACTCGTAGAACATAACATTATCTACAATTTTAATACGAACAATTTTTTTCTACCGTCAACCGTTGTTGAGATATTTGTCTGTGATTATTTTAATTATTAAGTTTTTGCTAATATCACGTTTCCAATGCATCAAATCATGATGAAATCTATCACAAACTTGTAGAACATAAAATTTTCTACAATTTTATTGTTTACAAATTTTTTCTATCACTAACGGTTGTCGAGATATCTGTTGGTTTCTATTTTTAATTGCAATAATAATTGTAATTTTAATGATCTTAATAGTTCGTAATTTATCATAAATTTGTCTTTAAACCAGATTTCGTAAACTTTACAACTATTGCTTAACCAACAGTTCGCCAAATTGTTCATGAAAAATGTTACAATACATTTTTGGTATCTTATAAAAGTGGTCTGATTCTGGAAAGGTGACCTATCCGCCTTGTAAGACC
The DNA here is from genome assembly GCA_963693445.1 of Agonopterix heracliana. Lineage (NCBI taxonomy): Eukaryota > Metazoa > Arthropoda > Insecta > Lepidoptera > Depressariidae > Agonopterix > Agonopterix heracliana. The sequence goes on from OY856327.1 coordinate 5,490,490, forward strand.
GGGTTTTCCGTGACGGGGAAAGTGTGTTCTATCGATCCAAGTTGATTTCACAATTCCTATATGTTTAGGCCCAGGACCCAATTTTTTCGATTTTCAACCCCGGTCTGATTTTGAACGGTGACCGATTTGAGAAAAAGTAAATATGCAGATGTGTTGTCCTAAGTAGTCCCTTTCTTAAAATGCATTCAGTTTGATTCCTATATGTTTAGGCCCAGACCCCATTTTTTCGCGATTGTCTGACCGCTGTAAAAAATTTCAGTGACCGGTCTGAGTCGTAAGACCGAGGCTAAATGATGTACTTTGGAGTGTTCTTTCGACCTAGAATGAATCCAGCTATCCTATACGTTTAGGCCCAAATCCGTCGTGGGCTCTATGACTATGACGATGATATTAAAGAACTAAAATATAACAAGTATGTAGACAAAGTATGTATTTAAATAACTCAAAAAAATATATTCAGAAGGTCGCTTCTGGCCATACCCTTACAAAAAGCTGTGCCAAAAGTGTCCATTATGATGGTGACATTTCCTCGCCCCGCACAGCCAAGGACACTTGTTGGACCAAATATGAAACAGAGATTCTTAGAGATAGATAGAGATTCTTACCTACTTTAAAAATAACATCCTGGAGGAATTTTTCCCTTGAAATTCTCAAAAATAATGCATTTTTTTATCAATTTTCTTTATATTTAAAATCATATCCTCTCATCTTACCGTCTGTCCTCTGATTATTCTAAATCTTTCGTGTTTTTGTGTTTCTCACTGCTAGGTTTCTACAAATTATCATAATATCATATATTTTCTGTACTTATCTTGCAATGCATCATCTGCCATTTGACATTTGCTGCCCCCTGCGGCAGTGTCTGAAGGATAACTACTAGGAAACGTATTGTTATTGTACACCATGCTAATAACCAACTTATATTTGCTGTCGGTTACATTTGAAATTAACCCTGATGTGTTGTATAGACATGTAATATTGAAAAGCACTGACTTAATCGACTGCAAATATGATTGTAAATATCCTAATTGTTAATATGTTCTCCCGGAGCACCTTATTCCTTTACAATAACGTTTCTACTATGTTTTAATGTAGGCAAGATATAATATACATCGATTGAGAGTTAGACGCCAGTGTCCCATTATCGATTCAATATTTAGTTCCTTGGACGAAGTCACTCAAACTGAACCATTGTCATTCTTACGACTTGGGTACAAGAGTTATTTTACGGGATCTGTGGTCTGAGTTATCTGTATTCAATTCAAATGCACCCAGGTGTTGCGATTTAGATTTGCATATTATTATTTATTACGATGAACGCATACATAGCGGTTAAATTATTTGTTTATTCACATTTATATGCACAACTCTGTCTTCAGCAGACCGCCTATAGCTATGGTACAACTAAAACGATGTCTTCTGCAAAGTTTCTAAATAGATTTAGATTATGCTACACTGAATTCTCTCATATTCTTGCAAAATTATATAGCTCTGCTGACTTTTAGTCAGACTACTGTTATTATCCTCTTCTGCCTTTTATTGCGATCTTATTTCTTAATTGCTCCTAACTTTACCGAAAGATCTCAAATGGTGAGGGAACATCGTGAGCAAAACCCACACTTATGAGATAACGAGATGTGTGAAATGAGAAGTGGTGAAACCACCTCATCTATCTTGTTTACAATTAAAATATTAGGTACCTGTTTTGTTCCATAATCTTCCACCAACAAGAGCTTTGCTCTTAAGTTCAGATCATTCTACTCCTCGGGGAGAAGTCTCCATTAGCGGTATTGATGGAAACTAATTCTATATTCTGCCTTCCTTATCAAGACTAAGGGTTAGTATTTTTTTCGCAGGGTTGAGTTGTACGTATGAAGCTCCGGAATCCTCTCGTGACGAGCTCTATTTCTATCTCTTTCGAACATCTCGTTCGGAAGAGATAGAAATCAGGAGTGCAGTATGATCGATCATTATAGAGCTCGTCATAAAGATATACTACAAAAATATGTGTGGCTTAATTTTTCCAAAAAATTCTTGACTCGATAAGCACGGCAGTATTGCACACCTCATTTGAATCTTCATTAATCCTCTCAGTCTTTTATTTATTTCGCAAAGGGTTCATCTCTTAAGACGCTGTTATCCCGTCGAGGCCGTTTTTTGAACACGAACGAAAGTGTTTTAAACTGTGTTTTAAAGTCTGAACACTAATTATGTACCCCCACTAATTATGTAAATCCCAAAGTTACCCCTTTTTGTTACTATGTTTTTTCAATACTATGATTAAACTGCTGATATTTAACTTTTTATTCTTGTATTTAACTAAATGCATTAAATATTTCTAGTAAACTCAGAATAATTTTTAGCTTAGAAACTCCCATGAGCAAAGATATTGACGAAAAACACGTTTTTTTGCGATCCTGCTTTCAATTGGAGCGGGATGGCTAATTGCAAACTTATGCTTGCAAGAAAGAGACGCTTGCACTGGGATAACCTGGCCTTAAATTTTTGCTCTTTTTCTAAATCCTAAATCCGTGAAAGGAAACGGTAGACATAAACAATTAAAAAGAATACCTTCCGTCCTTCCATTCCTTACATTTCCAAGTATCTTTAGTTGCTTGCAGGGCTGTCATGTCGTCTCGATAAATCGTACCGTGTCCACACTTCATTTATTTGGGCCCTCCCGTCTTGGATCGTTAATTGAGTTGTGTTTGCTTATTTAAAGCGCTTTTATATCTGTACGAAATAGGTACGAGACGGGGTGGGATGAAATAGAGTGTCATTGTGATAGGTATAAATACAACATTACTATGTAGAAATATAATTTACGACTTTAATAGTAGGACTCTTCAAGGATCTGGTTCTTTGGCTAATAGTCCAATCATTTTAGGGTTTGACCCTGACAATAATTCATCTATCGCTGAAACTTTGCAGTGTGATCAAGTAAAGTATACAGATTACGGTTGACAAATAATTTAGGTTTTAATTTTTCCGGTCCTAGATTATTTGTCAACCATAATCGGTAAAATTTTACTCTATCACACTGCAAAGTTTCAGCGATACATGAATTATTGTTAGGGTGTCCATACAAGGAAACTCTAAATGATTGGACTATAACGACAACAGTTTTTAATCGGCTAGAACAAAACAATCTATCAAGAAACTATACAGGATGTTAGGGTAGACAGTTGCATTACTTTAATGGGTGATTGTACTCTTTGCAGTTACCTGATTCGTGAGAAAAAGCATTTGTCCTGCAATGGGATTCTAAAGGCTGTAACTTAACTTACTTAATCGTCACTTTTTACGGCACGCTATCAGCCACCAACTTTGACTATTTATTATAAGGACTAGCCTTGCGGTAGCATTTCCCCTCTCCCACTGTATAAGATCAATTGATCATGTGCATTTACATTAAATTTTATACCTTATCACTAAACGAGACAACCTTATATAGGGTCCTTCTTAATATGCTGACACTTTTCTAAGGGGATGATCAGACCATCAAACTGAACAACTTTCTCTATGGCACCAACATCGAAATCGCGAAAAAAAAATCTGCCGCTCCATACAAAACTGTAAACCTACTCGAGCCAAATGTATGAGTCAGCTGATTTTTTTTTTGCGATTCCGATGTTGGTTCCATAGAGAAAGTTGTTTAACTTGATGGTCTGATCATCCTTTTAAAAAAGTGTCAGCATATTAAGTTGGACCCTGTATAATTGCGAAACAATACATTCGAACTTAGAACGTTTGGGGTTCACACGAGACAATTTTTCTTGATTTTTAACATTTTTAAATTAGAATCTAAAGTTATGGGGAATACAATCCAAAGTTGCGTATTTCATGTTACCTCGCCCCCCGCAAAAAGTTTCCTCTTGTAAGTAGGTAGTCAAAGGCACCACAAGGGAAAAGCTACTTCTATGTGTTGTCTACTCTACTTAGTTGTATTCTATCTATAAACGATGCGACCATGTAAAAAAATAGCTAAATTAAAATTACATACTTGGGTCAGCTTTAATATGTCGGGACTCGGGTCGTCGTCTTCTTGTGTAAGGAGGATCAGCTTCACGTATGAATGCATCCTGTCGATTATGATCGTATAATATTAAGCAGTTATGACTTATATTTATGATTTTAACTGATTCGGAGAATTGTGATTGTACGTATGTAGTTTATAATTTAATCAACATATTATGATGTATAATTTTATCTGGTAGTTATTTATTGTATTAAAAGTTCCCTTAACTTGAGTTAAGGGAAGGGAATTCATAAAGCTTCGGTATTTTTTTTTCCATTTAACTAATTAATGTTGAAATTGAAATAGATTTATTAAAAAAAAAAAAAAAAATATTATTTATTTCACAGCACAAAAAGTTTACAACATAATTTCTTCTAAATATAAATATTAAATGAAAAACATTTATAAGCACTATGACCAAAGGATTAGGCTTCAGCGTTTGCTGGTAGTGTGATAAAACACACTGACTAGCACTGTTTTTCAGCATAACCCCTTGTAACGAGAAAGAGTTAAAATGAACACAGAAAAAAACATTGAGTGTTCAATAAATTGAACACAGAAATATATATGAGTAGACATTTAAAAGGGCGAACTTATTTCTGACGATATTTCTTCCACACTGTAACACAGTAGAGAGAGCGTTTACCAGAGTGAGCACTTCTATAGGTAATCTAATTCTATGTTGAACAAATACAATAAATATATGAACAGTTCGGGTTTGTTTTTCGTTCGATATTAACAAAAACAAGTTTAATTATTTCGTAAAATCGTTAAAAATAATTGTTGAATGCTGTCGTACACAACTTAGAACTAAACGATATTAAGTTTTTTCTTAAAATCAATAAAGAAGTTCAATATGAGATTTGCGTCACAATCCCAAGAAACCGTTGAATAAATTAAAACAACGCTATCAAGCTCTCTGAATACCTAAATATTATGTAGAAACATGTGTCGTACCTACAAGTCTCTCTAAGATTTTATGACAACAGTTTTTAAATCAATAGAAAGCCAGAAATACCTACTTACAAGAAAACGATGCTCAACAATTTTTTGATTTTGCGTTGTTTCAACTTTTCACGTTGTAGTTGTAACATGTAACGAATAAAACACTACTTTAATTTCTATCTAAAATTACCAACATTTTCTTTACCTACTTCTAGATTGTTTTTGTACCGTAATATGATAAATTAATTAAGTATGTCAATTTTTTTCTAAAAACAAGTACTTACTACCTACAAAATATAACTCAATAAAAAGCACATTAATGTTTTTGTGGTCGATTGTACACCGTGGTAAAAACCCTCTTTATTTTTATGAGGACTTTGGCATCTCGTAAATTGAAAAATATATATTTAGCACCATTATGTCCTTGAACTTTACACTTTTTTTACATTAAAAGTATATTAATTAGTTTAAAGTCAAAGATCTGTTATTGTTTTTGTAATCACTAACTAACCTGTCAAGAATAGAGGTGTTAAGAATGGTTAAAGAAAAGATTCATTTCACCCTGATTATGTCATTTAAATTGCCAGCTTTAAAGGATCATGCCCAAAATTCTATGAAAGTTAGGCTGAACTTGCGTTTTTTTTTTTTTTTTTTACTATAGATGGGCTTGCTCTTGACCTCAATCTAGTGCTCAGGACAAAGATGGGGTCGAAGATGTAGCGAGCTAACCCAGAATGGCTCTGGCACTCCTGCACACCGACGGAACGCAGCAAGCTGCTTGGCGCCACACTCCGGCAGGAGGGTGGTCGCGAGCCAGGTGGCTCTATGCGTTTGGTCAAATTGTCACCTAAAGATAGGACAGATTGTAATGAGCCTTATTTTAACAAGAAAATCGCTAAATAATTGATGGGTAATATTTAAAAATCCTAAGTTAAAAATAGATAGGTTATTAAAACAAAAGCATTAATTCCATACAAAAAAATACTATAAAAATTGAATTTTATTTTAAAACCCCCATTCCCATAGGGCCAAATATAAATTTAACGGGATTCATAACTCAGACCAAATATTTTTTTTAAATAAATAATGATGAAGCATTGATGACGCATCTTTAGCCTGGTTTCGGGCATAATTATTTTCAAGTTTCAAGATTTCAATTTTTAATGTTGTTTCCATAGTAAAAGTTGTTCAGTTTGATGGTCTGAAGCACCCCGTAAAGTATGTAACGTATTTAATTGTACGCCCTGTGTAGCATTTTGCTTAACTGCCTCCGTAGTCTAATGGTTAAGAGCATTGGGCTCTTGACACGGAGGTCCTGGGTTCGATTCCCACGGGGGACACCTAGTGATGTGTCACTTTGTGCGTTTTTCCCCATTTGGTTAGGACATTGCAGGCTGAATTACCTGATTGTCTGAAAGAAAGATGATTCTGTGCTTCGGATAGCACGTTAATTGGTCCCGGCTACTATCTCTGGTAGTAGTAGTCGTTACATTAAAAACCACGTCAGAGGCCGTAAGGCGGTTTGAATAAACTCTGACACCAGGGCTTGCTGCCCACACGATAAGAAGAAGAAAGAAGCATTTTTCTAGATCTATCTAAACAAATTACCTAGTTGTCACCTGTCTACACTACAGCTAATGGTATAACATAATGATAACAAAGTAATCAATCACTTCTTTCTATATAAAGTTGACCTTGATCTTGGCTAGTTTTCAAACTATTAGGTACTTGGCTAATGTTTCGGTTTTTGTTTACCATTGACAGTCTTAGGAACATTCTCGTATTAACTATTTAGACCATTTCCGTTTGGATTGACTTACCATGCCAAAGATCAATATTAATGAATGGAAATGCTAAGCATAGCGCAGCATATGTTCACGACTACAATCACGGTAGAGTTACACAGAGATATTCTAAATATAGATCATACCTTTCTTATTCATTAATCCGTCACTCAATCCATTCAGCCATCCACATTCATACACGATGCCATGTTAATCTATTACCACGGTGTAGAGATATTAGAAACCCCGAAATTTTTCTGGCGTAGCTGTTTTCAAACTTATAACATTTATTCTAAAACATGTTCCATACCTATATTCAGCATTACACATTTTACTAGCGTTGTGTGTGACATCCTTAGAATTTATATCGTTTAGTAATGGTGGATTTATTAAAATTATCATTCATCAACTCATAATTCTCTTCATTTAGCACTGATTAATTATCACTAGAGGTATTCGTGTTCAGAGACGTACAGTCAGCAGCAAAAAGATGTATGCACTTTTACTACGTCGTAGTATAAAGATGTATACACTTTAGTACTACGCGTAGTACTAAAGTGTACCTATACATCTTATTAAATCTGAGATTATCTTAAAGATGTATACATACACTTTAGTACTACGCGTAGTACTAAAGTTTATACATCTTTATACTACGTACGACGTAGTAAAAGTGTATTCATCTTTTTGCTGCTGACTGTACTTAAAAAAAAAAAATTAACCAGCATCCGATAGCACATAAAATGATTAGTCTTGACATAATATATTTTAATCACCCCATATTGTTATTAATATCTACCTAATTAGATGTTCTGTTATTTTAGCTGCCTACCGGAAAACGTGAATTTTTAACATTTCTACTAGATTAAGGATGTTATACGACATAATTGAGCAGCGGGTGGTCCCACGACATTTTAGAATCCGACGTTCTCTATGACGGTACCTTGATTTTATTAGCTACTAGAGGACCGCAGCGAACTTCGTACCGCCTTAGAATCTTCCACTCAGGCTCCTATATTGAATAAATTATTTTGAATTGAATTGAACTGATAATGAAGCATACTAATAATAAATAATAAGAAGAATAATATTGCCCTTTAAAACTGCATAATTAAACATTGAGTTATAAATTGTTATTAAAAAGTTAAAATTTATCGATTTTGATCACACCTCTAATCTTTTAGAGTAAATTTTCTCACTATCTTTCGTAATTAGTGACGTGATTAATTTGGAAACATGTTTCTCAATCGATAAAAAGTTTTAAACTATCGAATGTCGATATAATCGTGTTATAACTTACTACTGATATTCGTGTTTCCACAGTTATTGCTGTTTTATGAATTAGAGTGACCTTTAGACGACCATGCGTCGATTTCTGTGTAATTTTACGCTATAGTGATTTTGTCGACGACTTTTATCGTAATTCTACTACTCGTAACTCTACTTATGAATTTTGATAGATTTGTTTATGTATTTTGTAATTATCTTACTTTGTCGATCATTGACTTACCTATGTCAATGTTGGAGTAGGTAACTAATAAATACATTCAAAGAAACTTGCACTTCTGAGGCAGCCAGATTAATTCAGCAAAGAATGTGAATTATAATTATATTGTGTTAAGTGTGTGTTCTTTCTTCCATTGAATCGACGACGACTCAAATGTATGGAACATATTGTACAGTTGATTAATTTTTTCCTGATTTCGATATTGGCTCTTTAGTAAAAGTTGTTCAGTTTGATGGCCTGAAGCACCCACTTTATATTAGATAGAGTTTTGATTTCATGTTGTAGGAAATTAGCTAAAAAGAAAAATTTGACTCTTCATACTAAATGCAATCATTTCAATCTTAACGTTTGTATGTAAAATGGTCACTGGTCAAATGGTGTGGTTTTTTTGCAAATTTCCCTTAGTTTTCTTGTGTAAATTTGTTCAATATCATGATTTCAATCACTTCTCATGGGTACAACCTTTATAGTAATTAAACTGTCTAAACATACATCTTGTAACTATAAGAAAAAAAAAACCCGCTCTGATACTATTCAAATGTTGCAGTAGCTTGAGGTTTACAATAAATAATTTAAATTCATCCCTGTGGTTGGTAGATAACAATCAGATCTTGGCTCAAAGCCAAACAAAACCTATTGTGAATCCCAAACGAAATGTAACTGGTTGGGAAATAAATTCCTCGAATCAGGGTGCATTATCAGTCCATCGAAGAGTTGCCAGTCACGATCGATAGGTCCTACGTTGCTAACTAGTCACACCTTTTGCACTATGTCCATTATACTACGACTTCTGTAACCATTTCTGTGTTTGGTAGGGTTCAAAATTCAAATTTTTATATTGCAATATGAATGGCAATGTAGGTACATAAAGTAAACATTAACTATGTTGCACCCCCTCAAGGCATAACAATGTAGAAAGGACTTAAATTAGCTGTTATCCTACATACAATACATTTTCAACACACTTGCTCATAAAATGGCTCTAATTTCACTGTTTGATTATAGGTGTCATTATGTGCCTAATAATGACACCTATAATCAAACTGTGACTTTTTCATTACTATTATTCACTCGTGAGTTATAGGGTTTTCATTACTATTATCCGCAAGTGAGTTATAGGATTTTTTTTTATTGGTTGACTTGCTTTGGTCTTAAAAAAGTTTCGATACAAAAAAGATCGTGTTCAATAGTACAAAATAAACTTTTTATCAACTAAATAAAATGACTTTTTAGTATTATTTTCTTCTCAAGTGTGTTGAAAAACGTCATATGATACACGCGTGTATTGATGATAACCGTCTCAATGGCGCCTCAGCGGTAATCACCAACATTACACACTTGTACCATAATGTACTATTACATATTATCAAATAATCATAACATTAAAAATTTACAATGTTTTGTTAAAATATCACCAAACTTGACTTCCAAACTGTTTTATCGTTTGGTAATAGCAAAAAGTTTTATTATTTATAACTTACAACCAAACGTTTGTTAAAAAACACCTAAAAACATTTAACACATAAATCCACCAATAAAATAATAGGTTACACACCTGAATAATTATGTGATACATAAGCTTTACTATTGTTATTGTATAATGGAAACACATAAATTATGCAACGCGAATTTCAATATTATCGAATAGGTAGGATCTGTGTCGTTAACGAATTTGAATGAGACGTTGACCAATCGTCAACCGTCTGTATGTATGTTTAGGGCTCTATTTACATTAGCTACTCGTACTCTGCTAGGTTAAGTGCGTTTTGCTGTACCACTTCTGTGATATTGATAGAGTTTGTATCTAAACTAAATATGGTATGTGTATTTTAGTCATGAAATGCTGGCAAGCCAAAAAAATTAAGAAAATGTATACCGAAATATTAAAATAATTTCGGAGAGTTCTGAGACTTTAATCATTTACGTGAAACTTGAAGATTATTTGCAGTATTTTGTGGAAGAAAGGCTGACTACCTTATCTTTTTAGCATATCACTCGAATATAAGCTTTCATCATCAACAGCTGTGCAGTGTACAGTGCGACATAAAAGAGTAGAAAATATAGGCGCTGCCTTCACGCAAGAATGTCAAAATCACGCATAAGCTAGCAAAACTGTCCTACAATTTGTACTAAAATATTGAGTTCCTGCTGTCACCGTTTTCTACTCTTTTATGTCGCACTGTAGTCGATGTCAGTCTTCAGTATACACGGTGTAAGCTTAGATCAAAATAAAATGGTGTAAGTGACAGCCTATCAAATACTAAAACGCTAAAACGGTGCATTCAACAACTTTCATTATGGAGCCACCCTCAAAAACACGAAAAAAAAAACTGCTGTTTCATACAGTTGTTTTGTATGGAGCAGTAAATTTTTTTTCACGGCTTCTCCTCGGCTAGTGAAAGTTGATCAGTTTGATGGTCTGAAAATCTAAGTTTATTTGTTTGTCCCTTATACGTAATTTATACCATTTCGCCGATTGGTGGATTTGGTGGTGAAGAGCCCGCGATGGTTGCCGATAAACGAAAAACAAAAAAAAAATGCATTGCAATGCATGCTGGATACAGATGGTAGTTAAAATAAAATCTCCTAACTTTTAACGTAGGTAAGTAAAAAAGAAATAGAAAGGTAAACTCGTTCCCACGTTCAGGTGTGCTCGAGAAGATAGCCGTCCAAATATTGACACAACGATAACTGAATTAACTGAGAACGCTGTGCTTTGTGCGATAAAGCTGTGCTGTGGTATGAGGAAATGTGCCAGTGGGTTTGTTTTTAAATTATTTGTTTTTTAGTTTGAACAATCGAAACTTAGGCACACATTGGGCTTCGCATTGGTTATGCCTGGTGTACTAATGCCCAAACACCCTCCTAGAGGGTAGGCCTGTGCCCTGCAGTGGGACGTATATAGCTGATGATGATGATGAATCGAAGCTTAACTCCAAATCCTCCGCTAGTCTTTGGTTTCAATTATTCGAGAGTTTATTATCGTATTCTAGCAAATCGAGGTTTCCAACGCATGCGTTAGGCACCGCAATCCTTATCTTATCTTGTGGGGCTGGCAAGCCAGCTACACTTCAACTCAGTGGGATCTTTTGTGTTAGCTCCAATACTATAGTTCTGAGTCTAATTAATTATTCTTAAGCCTTTGCTCCTTGGAGATCTACCAAATGAATTCCTGTTTAAAAAAATAGTTGAAATCTTTTTTTGTGATCCCGTACCCTTGTTGTACAATATTTATATAATCTATGAGCCAAAGATTTTGTTTTGGCGAAGACCAATTAAAATATTTGCTAGGAACACTGCTTGTCTTCTTATTTCTGTGTTAGTATTTTAAAACCATCATTATGTTTAGTATATTCTCTTAAAGTTCACATCACTGATCGCATTCCTACGATTCCAGTGATTATTGCAGCAAGTTATATCGTTTGCTTGCACCCAATGTAACTATATCTATCAATATTACTTACCAAACAAGAGCCGTGTGGGCAGACTTAGTCGCACCTAATCCTATGTTGACACACATTGCCCCATGAATATTAATTGAACTTACATAGCGAAATGCGAAATTATTCTATCATTACGATTCGTTTTTACTTTCTATGAAGCTATTAGCGATTAAAAGACTTATTGATTAATTGTACGGTTTTCGACCTTCTTTTTGGAACATGTTGGTCAAATTGCTTCATCAAAATAAATAGTTGTGGTATTATTAGTACTTAGATGTTCTGAATTTGCCTTGTACGTAATTGTTACCAGCTGTTTCAATATGATGCTAAGCTAATGTACTCTATGTATCGGACAGTATCCACGGGCCTATGTTAATATTTGCTAGCATTTGTTCTCTCTGCGTCACTTACAATATATCCAACCATAACGTTTCACTGGCTCATTGCGTTATAACTTTGAAACTAAACTGAACCAATTTACTAGAACATGCTCCTAAAATCTGTGCGTGCAGAAAGCTTCGCGTGCTTGATATTATACCCAAGTCACGCCCCAACTTCGCAAGATGATGGGTGAAGGGTCCCGGTCTATTATCTGACACCTTTTGACATTATAAAGTACTAATTTTATTAGTTACGCCAAAACGTTATTGCCTATTGCCAACTTGGGACACAATTGCAGTGACAGCTGCACTAAATACGCCATAATAATCACGATCTATTTCCACGATTCTTTGATATACCATTACGATTACCATATCTAGCCGATCTGCACCGAACACTCATAACTTCAATAAATGCTCTCATTGTACAGTGACATTCGCTATGATCCGATCGATACTTCAACTCTGACCCGCGAGAATGTCAAGCGGAGTAACAATCTGCGTGAGAACATTGTAGCTGAATAAATGAAGGATGTTTCACGTCCAAGGCTCGTTTGAGCAGTCGCTGCGGGGAGGTGACGAGATCTCGCCCAGCGGCAACAAAACCTTAGCAGCTTTGGCCAAAATCCATAAACATTGCACCGGTAAAGCCCACGCTAACGGTTGCGTCGACCACAAGCACAATCCTCTTGCGAAATCTGATTCTAATACCAGTCTTCAATCGAAAAAATCGTTTCGAGGTGATTGCTTTATAGAAATCAAGGAGGCCGACAAAAATAATCACAATTTTGCTAAAAATAATGACGGATCTTTCACTAAAAGCTTCAGCAACAGTACCAGCTCTTACGAGGGACACAGTGACACCGATTCGGAAAACACTTTCAAAAGTCGTCCGGAACAAAACAAAATGACCGATCCTTGTGAGAGACTGTTCGCCCAAAATACAAAAGCTTCATTAATGAAGACTGCTCGAATGCGGTACGCTGATGATAGCGTCATATCCACTATACAGGACGAAGTCGATGGCGAAAAATGCAAACCGGCCTTCAACAGAACTCCTTTGAGAGCGAGCTACAGGGAAAGGAAATCAGCTGTCGTTACTATTGAAGAAGTGAAATCTGATGGTTCCAATAATGACGAAGAACTTGCTAACGCCGTACTTTTTGATGAGAAAAAGAAAACGCCTCAAAACAAAACTGGACTGCAACGAAAAGGTTCAACCGGCAGTTCTATTGTCAATGGCAAAACTAATGGCACGAAGCCACCATGGAGAGGCACAAGCAAGAAGATAGTCTCATCCGAACCATTTGTGAGAACGCCGTCTCTTCGTGGCAGCATCAGGAAGAAGAAGCCAGACGGAGTACCATGGCGGAGGCTCTACGAACTTTCGCTGTGGAGAAAGTGTGGGGTGAGCTTCGCGTCCGTCGGGGCGGACACGGAGCGCGCGCTGCTGAGACCGTGGCGCGAGCTGTCTTCCCAGCAGCACCCGCCGGTAAGTCCCCCGTCAGCCGTCAATCATGCACGGGCCGCGGGCATCGTCTGCACTTTGATATCTCACTTCGCTTATTTGGCAGCGTTTGATTACTGCACGGTTCGCTTATCGATGGCGAGCGCACGAACTTGAATGCCATTATGTCTGGGGGGCGGTCACGCGATAATGCTTTCAATAATATCCCTTGTTTGTAAAGTAAATTGTGTTTTGGTGCTATATTGTTGTTTCGTTTCGGTTATATCGTTGAGTTTAGTTTTGTAATCTAATCTTGGTTAGAAGAATGACGCACCTATGTTTGTTTGAGATACAGATACCCATAACAGTCTAGTTTTTATTTGCCTTAAAAGATAAAAGATTTGTGATTGGTATGGTAGATACCAAATTGGAAACATAGTTCATTTTGTCCTTTAATAGGATACATTTTGCCATGGGTTTCACTTTCAAGCTACATTTCTTTGTGTACTACTTTCGTTTTCTTCCGATCACGATATCGCACTGGGGTCACGTATTCCTATTTCTCCACGTAATATTCGGCCACCATATGAGGTAACTGTGCAAGTATTACCTCTTCTGTAACTATTACAGTAATAGGTTGGTTGTTAGTCGCCGCGGGCGCAGCAGTGGGCGGCAGAGACGTGATCGCGGGAGCTGTTACGATTTTCACCGTGAGACCGTTTTGTGATTTACTTTGATTTATAGCGACCAGAGATATTGTCATAGATATTCAAGTTAACTAATTGCAGTTTATTTTTAATGTTGTTAGTTGTTTGCAAATGAATCACAGCAGGCGTGATCTGAAACAAGTTTGCCTTGAGACTGAACAATAGTTAACTAAATTAAATAAGCTTTTATGTTTTTAACTTTTTGCATATTTGGTTATTTACTGTCGAAACTCGCTAGCTCAAAATACAAACGAAAATCTTATTTTTCAAAGAATGTTTGTTGTTGGTCAATTAAGTCAGTTGTCACCACTCACCAGTTATCGGACTCAATAAATTTTCACATAAATCAGTAACTTAGTAAATCACCTTTAGTTGCTATTTCACAAATTTATTACATAAGTTTTGGTGAGCATGAATATAAATTAATTGTAGATCAAACATATTGTTAGGTGGATTGCACACTACAGCCTGCCTTGGTGCTGCCCAATACCATCAAATAAACGATTTCACTCATAGAATTACTACTGCACCAAATGCAACCAGCCAGACTGATCAAAGTTTGCTAACACGCGATGCGCTGCTAATTTTTATGTCTTGGCGTATTATTGTTCGTCGACAATATGAAAATACTTCGATTATATCATGTCTGCGATGTACCTCAAGAAAACGGCGTTAAGCGTGGGTACAATGATTTGCAGAGGCCACTAAACAATTGGGCTGTGACAGGAGATATGTGTGTTTATTCTAATCGTTGGTCGTTTATTTAAATGCTTCATTTTGTTTTAACTAGTACCGGTTTCTTCGCTGGAAATCGTCTTACTAATATTACTAGATTCATTGTCTTCAGTTCCTACTTTTCTTATAGTTGTCTGTTTACCTATTGAAGATTACTGTGGTTTTATTTCTGGTTTATTGGTATTTTTATCATCTTATTTAAGAGCTACGCTTGAGTCTTTGATATGACACGACGAACCTTTTCTGTGCTAGATGACTCTGTCAAGGTCTTCCTCTGCCTCTCTTTCCTTCTGTTGGTTTGCTATTTTATCTGTTCATATTAACAATGAAACACCAAGCTGTTTTGTTTAGCATTCAGTGGTATATATCTATGTTGCATTATTTTCACGTAAAATTCTCGTATTCAATTAGATTCGTTTTTTTTATGGACCCGCACATACCTACCACTGTTTCTCCTGTAAACCAAGATAAACAACAATTAGATCGGTTTCACAATTTAATTAAAACTTTCAATGATAGAAAGCTTTCATATTATTCAAATATCTTTGACATTTGGATTAGTCAGAGGCGTGCGAAAGTGAATGATTTGCGTCGTCGGTATTTGTATCGCAAACAATGGATGTCGCAACGTCTTTAAATTCATTTCTGATCTCTCGTATAATTTGTCTACTACTCGCTACTCTGTGTTGTGAAATTTGTCGAGTGCTTGCGTACGGCTGATTTATAGTAAATGTTTCAATCGACATTCCGTTTGTTGTTTTCCATTTTATTGTTAGTGCTTACTCTTTTGTAGGTTTGATTCATCTCCTAGTAATTCTAAAACAAGTACTTCGTTATGGTTATCACGTTTTATCCGATAATTTCAACAATCTTGGTAATAACACTAATAACACATGAAATTTATTTGACCCATCCATCATTAAAACAAAGGTTGAAGTTGAAGCTGCCAAATGCCTTCATTACCAGTGTACTTAATACTGTACAAAGCAATTAGAAGGGAGGTATCATCTGCAGTACCTATGTACTGTATGAAGGACATGGCTAATGTCAAAGCATAATTCGTCTCCTACACAACAAATGCCTATTGTGAAACGACATGCGCCAAAAGATGTATAATTGTATGCGTGTCCAAAATAACATGCTTAATTGCATTGTTGACATTAATATTTATTATTTTATGTTAATTGTTTATTTGATTGTAACATTGTATTATGTGGAGAGTGGGATAGTAAAATGTGTTTAACGTACGTTTAATTACACTGGCAAAACACAAGAAATGTTTGTATTACTAGTTTCTGGAGATGGCGAGAACCCTTTGAATTTTTTACCAGACTGCACCAGAAGGAGGATTATGTTTTTCGAGTGTATGTATGTATGTTTATATGTCTATTTCTTTGGCACGCCCTACGGCGTAAACGGCTTGATGGATTTAACGTAGGTCTCATTAAATTCGGTAAAAATTGTGAGAGTGTCGTACATAGGCTATATTATTTTTATGTGTTATTAATTAATTCCAAGATTGACATCTTCTTCGGTTTCCTCTGCATACTGGAGGTTGGCAGTCAGCTCTGCATATCCCGGTCTATCTCTTGCCAAACGAGACAGCTCTTTTACACTGGCGATGCCTGTCCATTCTTTCATGTTTGCGAGAGGCACCGCGGCCGTTGTGGCTTACCAACGCTTCTTTTGCTCTCTATTTTGCCCATATAGTCTGGAGTACCTGGTATCGCTCATTCCTCAAGATATGACCAATGTAGACGGGGCAACTACACCAATAGGAAAAGTATCATTAACCTTTAAACCACATGCTATACCCATCAAACTGAACAACTTTTACTATTGGGAGCAAACATGTCAGACCAAAAAATAAATCGGCTGTTCCATACGTTGAGTCGAGTACCTAGGTATTGCAGTTTAGTATTGGAACAGTTGATATTTTTTTTGTTCTGACAGTTTTGCTCCCATATTAAAAGTTGTTCAGTTTGTTGGGTAGAGTATGTGGTGTAAAGGTTAATGATACTTTTCCTTACACTTTATATAATTCGGCTCTGTTCAAATCTTTCTAAGGTTTAGTTAAGTATGCGTCATCCGATGTTGGGATCTTTAAATTGTCTTAGAATTATATAATTCCTTAAGAATATTAGGTTCACGAACTTGATAATTGGTGCGTTGTCTTACCCGCCTACGATGTAGCGTGATCATATTAATTAAATTCACCTTTGGTCTTAACAAGTTTCTGTCTTTTTGTTAATTTATCGCCGACAATCTATTAAAAATTTTAATTGCATTTTCTCCCAAAATTAGTTGAAATTTTTATTTTATATTCACACTTGTGTCCATTTGACTCAGATTGATAGTTCTTAACGCTGACATGTCAACTTTTTTAGCGAAAGTCGTTAAAAATTCTGGTGCGTGCCGATTGTATCTCGTCGGCTTTCTTTGATGAAATTGTGTATTCTAGATACGGATTAGACGATAGCTCTAGAAAGCTCGTTTCCCTTTGCAATGATTGTGAAATGAGGAATTAGCGTGTTGACGGAAGGTCTGGTATCTAATTCAGTTTATATTTATTACCTTTTTAGACCTTGCTAGAGCGAATGCCATTAGTACGGGATAGACAGCTGGTGATTTAATGTCTTATTCTAGATAGATACACTTTATTTGTTCAGTGTTTGAATAATTAGACCAAATTCAATTACTCGTTTTTATTCTTTAAGTGCTTTCCTATTAGGTCCTTTAATTTTTGTTTCGTCGAGAAGAACTGAAATTGAAGTTCTTCCTACTTTCAAGTACTTTCTGAACCTAATCTCTTTAATATCCAATTTAAATTTGTTTTTTTTGTTACAGGTAAGACACGGATCATCTAAAAGCGTTACAGCAGATAGTTTGTATAAATTCTTATCTTACTAATTACCGATATACCCGTCGTGTCGAGTAGTCTATACTAATATTATTTTCTCCCCTCCGGACGGAAAGCGTCAATTTTCCTCCCGCTGCGCTAAACGAAGTTGTCGCTTTCCACCTCCGTCGAGGAGAAAAATAGTATACTAACCTCGGACAGTTTATAAGAAAGCCTCAGATCACATGATTGTTGACCTTGGCTTCGCCGCGGTCTGTGATAAAAGAGGAAAGATTAGATTTTTTTTTTGTTTGTATTGAATAGGCTCCGAAACTACAGGACCGATCTGAATAATTCTTTCACGAAGAAGATTCTAAGGCGGTACGAAGTTCGCCGCGGTCCTCTAGTGGAATATAATGCTCTATGGAAATCCATTAAACAAACATTTAAATGCAAATATCAAGAAATCGTAATGACATACATTTTGCATATTACTAACATGCGAGTAGGTTAGATACAAACAACATGCTTCGGACCCGGTTTTTCCAAGTCGTCGTTGAAATGCCACAGTTTTTCTTAACTTCCTTTATTGATAAAGTAGGAATATGATTGGCAACGCCTTTTAATACTCATATTTCGGTGAAAACAATCGATCAGAATCGTACAAGATTTGCATTTTGTGCGATTGACTTCCACCTATTCTATTCTAGGATTTCGGCGATGCCAAGGGCTTTATTAGGAAAATTAGGCAGCGGATGCGGAATTAAGGGGGTCCCTAAAACCGCTCGGGTGCCTTTTTGGTACAGATAATTTCTCTGGCCATCCAGAGGGGCAATGCGGCCAGCATCATATAGGGACGTGACAGATGTCGCACAGGGCTTTAGTTAGTGATAGTCTGACGAAGCTTGCATGCGGATTGTATCTTGTGAGTTGCCATTGAAGAAGCTTGTAGCGGATATAATTGCGTGTGATTGTAGTTTGACGAAGCCTGCGTTGCGTATTTGAATTTTTTGTTATTTTATTTGTAGTTTAACTACGTTGATTTGATTTCTAGGATTCTAAATCATAGATTCCTCAGGTGTCATCATCCCATAATGAGTCCAATGCGAATAGATGCCTATCATTACACCCAGTTGGTCGCCTGAGCCTCCGAGAATCCGACGCAACGGGCACCTCCCCTTATGGAGTGCGCCTGTTATAATTGTGTGTCAACGGCTGTCAGTTGATACACTACATTCTGAAGCGAAAGGAGAAACACTGATCACATTTCATTAAAGAGTAGTTCAAACTGAACAACTTTTATTATGGGAGCAAACATAAAATCGGGAAAAGAAATCATCTTTTCCACATATTTGAGTAGAGTAGAGTAAACACAAATGTTTATTTAAGGGCTTTCACCACTTCCGGATAAGCCCCTAATAGCCCATCAGACAGATCGCTGGACATATTTCGTATGAGAGATATATCAAACGATCTGTCAGATAAGCTACCAAGAACTCTCATCCAGAAATAGCTATGATTCAGACTTACGCGTACCAATCAATTAAATCAGCCCACATCAACCCACTGCTGGGCAAAGGCCTCCCTTTTATCGCGCTATTCTTCACGGTCCTGTGCTTATCTGATCTAGTACGATACGAACCCGTCACCCTCACAATGGACCAACGTGCTGGTGGTCTAGGCGGCCTACTGGCTTACGCGTATAATTATCGCCAAATGTGATGATTGCGCAGATTTCTCCCGAATGGAATACTCTCAACACCCACTCATCGCTGCTTGTAGTATATTGATCAAATGATCAACCAAGAAGTTTTGCTCGGCTTATATGCGTTGTGCTTTGGATGGAATCTGAGGTCAAGTCACAGGCATTTTCTTTACGATTTGCGACACATTTCTCGTACGTGCGTGACGGTGCTTGTGAAGTGTGAACGATGTGGTCCTTATTTAGGATTAGCCACATTATTGAAGTCATTCATTGTAAGGGTATTTTGTTAAAATCTTCGCTACCTACCTACTTCTTCTATAGAGTCGATGGAATCATGTCTGTCAAAATTTTTCCAGCCCAGTATTTTGACATACGAATTGCATTACCGGCTGCGTCCATATTAAGCTACGTTTGCGTGCAGGAGTCCGAGCAGAAAGGGCAGAATACAAGATGGGCCCTAGTCTGAGGAACAACACCGCGTTCACACCCGAGCCAGACACGTCTTTGTAACTTGAACAGGCTGTCTTTACTTAGGCCGACATGGGTTCAGAGTCAATCACTCAGTTGCAGAAACGCTCATTAAAGTTAATCCTCCGTTAAATCTCTTGCTAGCTTTTACCACGTCAATAAGACAAAAAGTGACAGCAAGAGATTTAATGGAGGATTAACTTTAATGAGCGTTTCTGCAACTGAGTGTATATCTACGAATAAGAGAATGTATAGAAGTATAAATGAAGCTCAAAAAGTGGCACCAAAAAAATTGTAACGCGTTCTAAATTTGTTCTTTAAAAATTGTAACTCGCCGCCAAAACTCATACAAAATGTCATTTTTCATGGGGTGCCAAAAATGATTTCGATTTTGTTTGGAGTTATTCTTCCATATTTATTCTCTTATTCGTAGGTGTATATCTACTAAAGACAAAGAACACGATTTGTGGAATAGTGGTCATGCTATTCAAATACAAATAAATGTGCATAAATCATGTATCCGCAGTAAAACCTAACGGTTCCACATACAGTTGAAGTATGACATGATATGATGGCAACATGGTGACCATGAATGTTTATATTAGCCATACTGTAGTATCTCTTAATCTGATGCAGTATGAACCCACGCAGTTTGGTTTCCGTTACTCACGAATGCATGACACACGCTTAACTTGTACAATCGTAAATCAATGTTTAGTTGATCATTAATGCAAGTTCAGGTTTGCCCTTTGGTGACATGTCTTATTAACATTTTGTTTATGATTATTCCATTTGACATGTTTAGAGGCGATATGCCAACTTTGTCGACCACCAGCGGATAATACGTGTATTATTGTACTAAGATGGGTCAAGGTTTCTTATGCGGTGTTCTATGTGTCCACGGACCTGAAATAAATACGGACCGAGTATTGCACTAAAAAGATGTGAAGCATGCAAGGTAATACAATCTCGTTTGTTCTACAAGGGACCTACCCTCACACAGATGCACTAGCTCTAGGCGCAGGTCCGACAACCCGTCACCTTATGTACCGCGTGACAGCATGCACACAAAAGAAATGGGTGCTTCACTCATGATTAGATGATATTCCGTCTGGTTCTTCTTTTAAGTCTGTGTATATGCCCCTATCATCACTTCACACGACACATTCCAGCCTGAAACTTTCAAAATGCTAAAAGTGAGCATTGTTAATGCATTTGTACCAAAGCCTTAATTGCATTCCAAATAAAGTCGACAAGATTTTCCGATTCCTAGCTTTCTGTCCAATTCTGATAAGCAAATATAATTTATTTATCAGAAAGATGTACTATCCGACATATCTTGGACGTTACTAAAGCTGTTCTAAGAATAAGTGAGAGTAAGTGTTTCAAATATCTGTTTCAGTAATTAAAAATGGCCTTAAATTTTCGCTGGTATTTTGAATAGAGTATTTATTTATTTATTTATTTATTTAACACTT
The DNA here is from genome assembly GCA_963693445.1 of Agonopterix heracliana. Lineage (NCBI taxonomy): Eukaryota > Metazoa > Arthropoda > Insecta > Lepidoptera > Depressariidae > Agonopterix > Agonopterix heracliana. Next base: position 5,511,946 of record OY856327.1, read on the forward strand.
TATTGCACACATAATATTACAGAAAAAAACAATATAAAGTATACATGTACAAAGGGCGAGCTTATCTCTAAAGAGATTTCTTCCAGCAAACCCGCAACAGAGACAGTTTCTAAAGTGTGAGGCAGACAAAATGTGTACAGCACAAATGATAAAACTAGATACATAGATGGACGTTAATAATTATATATAATATATATATACCTATATATATACATATGTATAATATATAAATATAAATTATAGATACAATAAACATATATAAACTATGGCTTATTTTAGAGAGTGATAGTGTTCATTCACTTGCTTTTTGAAGGACGCAAATGTTTGACAATCACGAATATTGGCGGGGAGTGAGTTCCACAACCGGGCAGCATGGATAGTGAAAGAGTAGGAGTAGAAGTCGGTGGAGTGGGATGGGATTCTTAGTTGGGTACGGATATGAGATCGACAAGGTTTGTCAGGAGGGCGGGAGAAGGAGAAACGATCACGGAGATAGCTAGGGGCGGAAGGATTGTGAAGGATTTTGTGGAGTAGACAGAGGATATGGACGTTACGACGCTTGCGAATAGGGAGCCACTTTAACTGCGCCCTGTACTCAGACACGTGGTCATATTTCCGTAAGCCAAAAACGAAACGTATAGCTAGGTTTTGGAGTCTTTCTAGTTTGTTGTTCAACTCCTCAGTGGCATCGAGATAACAAACATCTGCGTAGTCAATTATAGGAAGAATGAGGGATTGGGCTAGGGAGATTTTTGTTTTGAAAGGTAGGAAGTTTTGGAGGCATTTAAGGGAGTGAAAGGAAAAGTGGACTTTTTTACTTAGTTGATTAATGTGTTCTACCCAGGATAAGTTGGAGTCAAATGTGACACCGAGATTTTTGGCGGACTTACTGTAGGGTATAATGATATTGTTGTAAAGAACAGAAGGGATTACAGACTGATTTAGGCGGTTACACATGTTCCTACTACCGAGTATAGTTGAGTTCGATTTAGAAAAATGTGTTAAACACCTGGAAATCATTTGTATGCAAGTGCCTATAGGGTTTATAACTAAACAACTTTAGATTTCATTTTATTCTGTTACGCATATCTTCAGACTGAGCTACTTTGGTGACAGAAAATTGTAAAAATGTATCGTAATAAGAATATTTGACGCAAGCAAAGCCTCCGGTAGTGCTATTATAAAAAATAATTACCATGTTAATAGTAAAATAAATTTAGCTCAATTAAAATACAATTTCCGATATTTTCATTAACACGAATGAATTTGACTGGTTCTATTTCCTCCAAAGAATCTTTATTTACGTTATACGTTTCCTGTCCTGATTACTGATGATTGATTTAATTATACGGTTGTCATGAAACCGATCACAAATCAATTCTATCGTAATTCGTTTACTTTTTATGGATGGTTTGTTTCCGTCGAGCCGTGTGTAATTTGGTAGCTTCACCACTTTCATCTCAACTTCCTTGGAGTTTTTACTTTCTAAATAAAAGTTATCTTAATTTAGCTAAAGTGTATGATTAGATTGTAATTACGGTCATAAGATGTCAAATCAATAATTATGTTGTATAAAAGTTAAAAGCATACCAGTTTTTGAGAATAACATAGGTACCTACCGTGAGATACAACTTGAAATTTCATATCGATGGAATGAAATTAGTTTATTGCAAAAGAAAATAATATCTTAGGTCGGAACATGTATCAATGTCGGAAAGTAACCTAAAATTGAAGGACTAGGAAAAGCCTCCCGAAGTGAAATACTGACCCCCGATATATTATACTGTACTCAATCAATATCATGACATTCGATGTAGCGTACCATCTGTTAAATGACTATCGATAAACAGTGTTCTATCAATAGTCAATCTAAGTGTTTTGAGGTAACCTAGGGAATCCGTTCGGCGCACCCTGGTCAATCAGCAAGAATCTAGAAGAAGAATTTTCTATCAAGTCGAGATATTTTCCCCCTAAAAGTTCATAAATTAAATCAGCATAATTTACTCTACACTGCAATAATGATTCTACCTTCTCATTGACAGAGTCTAGAATTACGAGACATGAAGTAACCCAGTAGAGGCATATCATAAGCTATTATAGCCATATAACATTTTGCAACATCCACTAAATATCTTGCACTAGGCAGCGCACGGTAAGTAATCGCCAGCGCCCACGCATCAGTTTCGAAAGCCAATGCGCACGCGTCGAATTTGTCGATACTCAGCTGCCATTCACGATCGAAGGCAGACAGTTCGTTCGTGGAAGAGGTGTCAATCGTCTATTGTTTACGTTCTTATTTTGTTTTTTGAGACGTGTATGTAATTTGTACTGTCGTTAATTGGGCTTATAATAGATAGTGAATAGCTTACGTCTTTATGCTTACAACTCAAGGTTGAAATTAAAGCGTATCATAATTTTTCGAAACTCACCTCACTAATTCATATGATGGAATTTGTCAACTGAACAGGAAGGTATTGTTAGAAAACCTGTAATGGTTGATAATATCTGCTGCTATACAAATTGTAAAGGCTTTTTATTTTCTTCTCTTCATGAAGAAACGTTTATCATCTTTAGGTTGGCTAAACTTGTGGAAAACGCGTCTTTCTGTATCTGCCTTATTGCTGCTGATGCTGGTGTAATGAGAATGTGGGTAAAGACTCCCATGACCTGCCAGTCACGCATGTCCAGAGTCCTGAATTCTAACCAACTACCCATGTCCTGTTTATCCAATACATTGATCTTGTTGCAACTAGTGATACTTATTACTGAAAGCTAACTAGATCATAATTTCAGTACAATTTTCAGTACAATAGGTATCGTAGCAATTGACGTTCCGTTGTTTCTGCCTACCCCAGTGGGAGACAGGCGTGAGAATATGTATGTATAGGTTTAGGTTTTTCTTTTGTTTTGTATTGATATTTAATTGGTGCTTTTACGGTAGGCTCTTCAACTCTGCCATAAATTATCTCTGGAGTAGGCTAACAAATTGCCATGCTTTACCTATTGCTGCCTCCCGTTTGCAATGAACGGAAGTCTGATATTTTTCCCTGCTCGCATATCTTCTTTGATTAAATTGATTGCCAGTTCCAAGACAGATTAGTCATCCCCCGGGCTCGCTGGACTTCATTGTCTGGTGTTGTGAGTGGTCGCTGCTGTTGATCCTTTAAATGAGTTATTACAAAACGGTGAGAATGTGTGTTGGGCCTAACCCAAGGCCTAACCAGGAACAAAATATATATACTACTCCAGAGATAATTTATGGCAGAGTTGAATCTGCCATAAATTATCTCTGGAGTAGGCTTACAAATTGCCATGCTTTACCTATTGCTGTCTCCCGTTTCATATGAAGGGAAGACTGATATATTTCCCTGTTCGCCTATCTTCTTTGATTAACTTGATTGCCAGTTCCAAGACAGATTAGTCATCCCCCGGACTCGCTGGACTTCATTGTCTGGTGTTGTGTGTGGTCGCAGATGTTGATCCTGGTTTATAGGAGTAACAGCGGCAGGAATGGGTGGTGGGCCTAACCCAAGGCCTAACCCGAAACGAAATATCCCGGTATAAGCATAAGCATATGGTCATGCTCACGACTATATTTCCCGAGGGGGTAGTCAGAGATATTCTGAAACCTCAGAACATCCACGTTTCACCAGTAGTAGCGAAACTCTGTCTAGTGTGACGGGGGGTGAGCCCGTTGTCACTTATAATGGACAGTGGGTACAATACATGCCTCTAAATTAAAGCATATCGGTTTCCTCACGATGTTTTCCTAGTAAAAATCCTGGCATGGTTTCACATCCTCCCGTCGATAATACATGTCCTATGTCCTAACACAATAAGCAACAACAAAAAATCAACACCACCTTGAATCATGCACCGTAATCTCGCGTTTATTGAACTCTTGCATTACGTCCATATTTGATCGTATGAATCTATAAGCAGGTCGTTACTTAGCGATGTTTATTTCGATCCTCTTCTCTCGATGCAATAAGCTGGTTAATGTTTGTAAACAGAATCTACTGAACTGAACTGCAGTATGATTCATTGCGTACTTGCTTCTTGAGAGTATTTTTAGTAACGTTCAATTCAAAACTGTATCTTTCTTTAAATGCCCACTCTTCGGTACCTATAGTAGATTACACACTGAGGACAGGAACTTTCCTGTCAACAATTACATGAGTTCCGAGACCTTTCTTACTTAAGAAATGCCCAACAGTCAGTGGACATAGGCTGATGGTGATGATATTTTCAAATACTAATCGATTTTGTAAAATTTTCCTGTATTTAGTCACAGGTCACAGTCTTATAATTTTTTTAATGTTTTTTATTTAATTTAATGGGGTAAATAAAATGCCTTAATATTACCTAGATATTACCACACCCAACACCCTATTAACTAGCTTTTGCCCGAGACTTCGTCCTCGTGGATTTCCGAAAACTTCAACACCCCGATGCACCCAGGGGTTTCTACCTCTGTGGTCTAATGGTTAAGAGCATTGGGCTCTTAACACGGAGGTCGTGGGTTCCATTCCTACGGGGGACACCTAGTGATATGTCACTTTGTGCGTTTTTCCTCAGTTGGTTAGGACAGTTCTGAATAACCTGATTGTCTGAAAAGAAAGATGATTCCGTGCTTCGGTTGGCACTGACACGATTAAGCCGTTGGTCCCGGGTGGTAGTAGTCGTTGCTATCTCTGGTGGTAGTAGACTAGTCGTTACGTAAAAACCATATCAGAAGCCGTAAGGTGGTCTGAAAACTGTGACAATTGGGCTTGCTGCCCACACGATAAGAACAAGGGGTTGATTTTTGAAAAATCCTTTTCTAGTGTAACCCTACATCCTCTGTAGAATATGTATTCCAAACTTTATATTTCTATCTTCAGTGGTTTAGACTGCGCGTCTATCAGTCAGTAACGGAACCACGCAACTGTTAATATATATAGTCGCATACAAAAACATACAAAAGTAATAGATAACTGGTCATAAATTACAGTAAAGAAATGTTATTCATTTGCACACCACATTTATGAAAGAACCATCCGCATAGGAAGAAATCATATTAATTCAGGATACACCCATTCCTGTCACCACGATGCGTTCTTGATTCGAAAGTCTAATACCAGTATAATGCAATCTTTCTACATTACCCAGTAGCATTATGCAGCGACAAACAAACTAAGTGAAATTGTGCGTACAGATTACTGACAGAGATAGCGCTATTCATTTAATTCCCTTTCATGACAGTTTGCTGTAACAACGTTTACATACAATACGTAATCTGTTATTGCGAATTCAACCTAGTCTCAACTCTCAGATTATGTCGTAGGTGCTAATTTTGTATACCTGTTTGATGTCATGGATTGGATAGATTGTACAAAGGTTTAATGTTTAGGGTGGCATCTAAAACACAGCATAAATCATCTGTGACAGGCGTAGAGTAAAGGCATAAGATTGTAAAGGGCTTATAATTGTACTGAAAATAGATACAATGTGTTCGAACGAAAGGGAATGGCACTAAGTTCGTTCAGTAGGTATATTGCTATGTTCTCTATGAGATCGAGATGGGCGTACGTGCTCGCCATGTGCGAAGTGAAGATCTTGAATTGAATAGAATTGTGGCCGAAATCAGGGGGTCAAGTCAGGAGCAATACATACATGTTCACAAAATTGCTCAGTTAAAGCACAGATTATATAATACTATACGTTAAAGTATAAAATCTTCTAGTTTTGATAGATAGATAGATAAATCATTTATTTCATCAGAACAATACAGGATAGACAGTGACAGACATAGGCAGTAGGTATCATTATGAAGTCCGCATAAGGAGGTCCGTGCAAAGCTGCAGCAGCAACAGGGAGCTCCCATGACAGACCATACCAGACCATGCTCCCATAGATGTAGTTATCCATCACAAAACTAAAACCATCATCATTGTTTACAGCTCTTCAATTTGCTATGATTTAGTCGCTGCATACGCAACAGAATGCGCTATTGGTTATTACGTATTCGACTCGCACCAGATATATCCGGGCCCAAAGCTCACCAGTTACGACTTACGCCACAATAGGCATTTCCGACGTCCAACCGACCGATTTGAAAATATTCTGTACATCACTGTTCTATTTCCATGAAGGCGAGTTCTAAAAATGGCTGTGTAACCGTTCCGTATGGAATGCAGACATCTTTGCTTCCTGCGTGCCTAATAAGTATTCTACTCTGTAAGTGCGAAGTGAAGTGTTGTCGGGATTAAGAGTTGTTTATGTTTTTTTCCGTCAAAGAGGTGCGATGTAGCTTTATATGGACTTGAAGCTACTGATTTCGTTTGTGGTTTTATGCAGTCTATTCGTTGTATTAAAATTTCTTGTTTTTCTTTAGATTTCATCGCCGCATAGAGCCTGTAATCGTCACACTGTTGTAGTTATTATCTTTGAATAATGATTGGTACTCTTGTTTTAATCATCTATCGTGGCTTCAATAAGCCCTCTATTATGCTTTGTTAGATCTAAGTGTAAATGTTTTGAGACTGACGCTCATTTGCAGAAGCTCTCATTAGACTTAAACCTCCATTTAATCTCTTGCTACCTTTTTCTACATCAACAAGACAAAAAGTGACAGCAAGAGATTAAATGGAGGATTAACTCTAACGAGCGTTTCTGAAACTGAGCGTGAATCTCTTTGTCTTTTCTAATTAGGTACTTTATCCCCTTTCATTACGACGTTCGGAGATCAAACTTGATCATTTTTCCTTTCCAAGAAAGCAACAGACGCATTACAAAGGTAAAGTAACAACATTTGACGTAATGAATGAGTCAGTGTCCACTTTTGGTCAATCAAGCTTCAAGTTTCCATTTAGATACGGTACGGGCTCGGGTTTCTAAACACTGCTAACGGCCTTGTCCGTGCGTGCAGTGAAATTCTATAATTACTCCCTTTATGGAGTATGGTCGTTATACAATTATACAGATATATATACGATACTATTTGTACCTACTGTGTTATTTGAGATTGGACACAGTGCACCTGTGTTTAAAGACTGGTGTTTAGTGGGCAAGGGGCATAGCGTAATTGATGTAACTACTGTTATCAATGTTACCTTAAGCCTTTTTAATGTAGGTACTTAAGCTTAGTACCTACATGATGATGATAGTCCTAGATCCTATCCTAGTCTATTTCGACTACGATGAGTAAGAACTTCTTTATAGAAAAGCAGACCGGCCCGCAGAATATTTTGAAGTGCATGTTCGCGCTAGAACAAATGCTCTCTCTCGTTCTTATCTATCTATGTCTGATGGAACGGGAGACTTCTTGGGATCATTGCAATGTATGTGCCTGTGAGAGTTATTTATTATTATTAGTTTCACAAAAAGTTTAGATTTCGTCTCAATTTCATTTCAATAGACATGCCATCCTTAGAAAAAGTATATGTCTAGAATGAGCCTCACACTTGTTCCGTATAAAACAAAAGGGGCTAACTTTCTTAGGTTGGTGTGCGTGAGGCGCCATACAAAATATGTATGTGTGCGTGTATATGTAGGTATAGGGTTTTGGAACCAGTACTGGTTCCTATTTTTTTCGACGCTTTCGTAGCTTTGACTGTCTATCTTGATAATCTAAGATGCCGTCTTTATATTTACAACCATTATGGTAAATAGACACTTCACCAGGCCCCCAGCAAAACATTACGTTTGCAAATACCAAAGTAGAGTGCAAATATGGTTTAAACTTTAAGTGAACAATTACTGGCGATTTGCAGAAGTAGGTGCAAATTGCATTGGACGACCAGATGTCTAATGATTTAATGGTCTAAGTGAATATCTAGAGTTTCTAGAGAATCAATTGACAGCAGCCTCACGCACATTCATGAAGTAACGAGAGTATTCGCAGCTTTAAACTATGTTTGTTCTAACTGTGTAGTGTAGCAAGCAATACAGTTTCATTCGTTTAATACAAAGGCAAAAGTTATTATCTTTTGTTTCGTCGAGAACTGGAGTGCGATTTTTGAATCTCATTCGCTGAGCTCAGCAGTTGAAAATGTCAAAATTACTATGGAGATATGCATCTTTCTACTGCTGATTTGCCTTTAAAAAATCATACTTCAGGAGTGCGATTTTTGAAGGTCAAGTCAAAAAATTCAAAAATCGCACTCCTGGTGGAAAAGTCCGCGATAGTGCCTGCCCTTTTGGTTAAATTTTGTTCTTATTGTCATGTTAAATATTTTAGAATTCAAAGGTTTAGGAAAAAAAAATACTAATAAAATTCTACTAGTACTTAATTACTTTCAAACTATTTCACAACAGTTTTTTTCGGCAGAAAGAATTAGGAAAAAGTCACGTTCCGGTTCGTTACAATATATCACTCAATAGTTCCGGATCAATTTTATTGTTTTACCGTCGACGTAAATCTCCTGACGCTATTTTAGTGATGGATTGTCCCATATACGAGACAGATTGCGCAAGAAGAGACGACGCGACGGAATAGGAAATAAGGAAGACTGTATTATTTTTATATTATGTCGGCCTTTTTTGTTTTTAATTGGCCAACTATGTTAGGATTTCAAGGCGGAAAACTAAAAGTGTAATACTGAGAATATTAGTACGGACACCAACGATTAAATCATCAGCAAAATTGGTAGAGCATACGAATAGTGGCCTGCAAATTGGTGTAGGCAAGTTTATAATTAACTTATTAAGTATAAGGACATTACCAATACAGCTCAGAGCAACTTTTTAAAGCATGAAGTCTACAGCTAATGAAATGAAATCGTAACTTAAATTTATCAACCGTCCAAAGACTTGCACTTGACGATATTGGTGAATTTTCTGTGATCGTTTCGGACACCGATTTCCACTACCTTCACTACAAAGTATATGCACATAAACACATTTCTATGTGTGTATACCGTGTAGTAGAAGATTGGTTATATGATAATCGTCTTCCCTTTGCATTACATGTTGTTTAATATACGGAGAAAAATATTTGTAGTATACATATGTGCCAGTTACATATAGCAGAATTAGCAGACTTCACTAGAAAATATATACAGGGTGAAATTGATATCATTAGCATCCTTTTAAACTAAGAGTCTACCCATCAAACTGAACAACTTTTACTATGGGAGCAAACAAATCGGAGCAAAAAAAAAACTGCTGCCCATACATTTGAGTCGTGTATTGTGTAGGCAGCGACGACGGCGGCGGGTGCAGTTTAGTGGGACAGCAGATTTTTTTTATGCTCCAATTTGTTTGCTCCCATAGTAAAAGTTGTTCGGTTTGATGGGTAGACTCTTAGTTTAAAAGGATGCTAATGATATCAATTTCACCCTGTAGTTATAAGTAGATTTTAATAAAATGTACCTACCAAACCTACAAGTTTTCTAGTAAAGTCTGCTAAAATAAATAGTTGATAATAGTACATATTACTAGATATGTTCTCCGTGTAGGTAAGCACTTAACACCGCAATGGGAGCATGCCGCTGTCATCGATTACAGGCGGTTTAGTGCCGACGGCAAATTGTTTTAAAACACCCTGAACTTAATGTTAGTTGTTATGGTTATTTTAAAATTAAATAGACCACGTTTCCGCCGCTAAGGAAAAGCCTTTAATTTTCTCAACTATTTGGAAATGCCTGTAATCTCATGACTGTTTGAGAAGGATAAGTAGGTAGTCGACTAGGTTATTATTTTAATTTTCTCAGTCTATTTCATCCCACTGCTAGGTAAAGGCCTCCCCCTTTTTCCTCCATTCAGCCCTGTCTTGAGCCTGCTCCATCCATTATTGTTGGACGTCCCTCCATCTCTTCCGAGGTCGACCCGGACGGCCATTCTCTGGGGTCCACGATATAAAAAAATTTTGCCCATCTTTCCGGGGCAATCGACAGATAGCCGGCTCATTCCCATTTACAATTTGGTGGGTTTTTTCACCAACATCTTCGATCAAAATAAAATGAATGGATAGGCCTTACGCGAACATTTCAAACCAGAAAAATGAGGCAAAACAAATAAAAGGTTTACTTCAAATTTGTATGCAAGTGCCCTAGATTTTGACAGATATTGGCGCTAGTTTGTATGTACCAAGTGCACCAGTAGTTTGCTTCAATTTACCGCGCTTTAGGCCTATCCATTAATTTTATTTTGATCTAAGACCAACATCGACATTTTGGCGTTTATTTGGCATATTGCGGTGGTCCTCCCGCGATCTGGAGTGCGATTTTTGAAACTAAGCTGAGCTCAGCAGTTGAAAATGTCAAAATTACTATGGAGATATGCATCTTTCTACTGCTGCATTTGACTTTCATAGATCGCTCTCCTGAAGTATGATTTTTGAAAGTCAAATCAGCAGTAGAAAGACGCATATCTCCATAGTAATTTTGACATTTTCAACTGCTGAGCTCACCGAATGAGTTTCAAAAATCGCACTCCAGTTCTTTTCCCAAATAAAATTTGGTGTTCTCACATAAAATGGGGATTCCCATTTTATTTGGGGATTGAAATAAACTAGATTTGATTGTTTTGCTTTTAAAACTAGTAGGTATCACCTCTAACAAGATGAGCTTGGTAATTTATAAGAAATAAACCCAAAGCCCAACTACTACATTTGATTTGAATTCAAATAGTTTGTGTTGTTATATAAGGTATTATTCGAAGTTTATGTTGTAATATACATCATTATTCGAATCGAATGAATGTTATTTATTAGCTATTATTGAATTTCACATAAGCTCGCTAATAAAGCTTTGATTCAATATTTCAGATAACATTGACAGAGACATTGTAGGCCGACGCGACGTCATAAAGGCAATAAACACATTTGCACTTATGAAACCCTCATTCGTATTGTGAAAAGTAACTTGGGCACGTGAATACTTGTTATTTTACCACATACATGCAAAATAGTTTTCTTTTATCATCATTTTTATCTAGTCATCAACTAGTGGACATTCCTCTTACTGAACGCCTATAAACCTTCTCCAAATTCTTCCATCCTTTTCGAATGATGTTTTTGTTAGTTATAATGAGGCCAAGCAGCAGATGTATTTCTGCTCAATACATCTGCTTCAAACCCACATAAGACGAAACATAGTAAGTATGTGGAACTATATAGGGTCATTTTTAATTAGTTGGCGAAACTCAACCAGGGCACTTTTTAATGATAACAGATTGCATTATCTATCAATGTTATGTTACAAAATTATTATTATCGTACGTATCGTACGCGGTGCGCGGCCGGCGGGCGAACATTGACCTCAGAATCATTGTGCTTAGTAAACAGATACCAAATGTACGATGTGATGTGTATGATGTGTTTACTCTGTTATCAATGCTGTAAATCTTCCTAAGAATGATAAAATAAATAAATAAATAATAAATAATAATAAATGCGTTTGTTAAGTTTCGCAAACTAATTAAATTTAACCTTATATACTATTTACCTATATATATAGAAGCCATCATTTGCCTACTATTGTCACATATTGTGTGTGACATCTCCTTCCATTAACATAATTTTAGCCGTTATGCCAATGCTCACTCATTCATTAAGTAATTACCTAAAAAAGCCATCTGGCACACAATCGATCCGTCTTTTCTTTGGTCTTCCTCTCCTATGAAATGAGGCTGTGTAGAACTAATCTACGCAATTAAAGATAATGTTGACACATTTGTGGTCTGTCGTATATCCGTTCAGGCCTCACACGACGAAGTGTAGATGAATGTTATTAAGTAAAATAATAACACAGTACTCTGTGTAGCTTCAGGCTACCTTGTTACGCTAACTGACAGTTCAATCCAAGTGTCCTATCATAATTCTTATGTCCAAGACTTAAGCATGAAAACAGATTGATTCGCGTGACTTTGTAGGTGCGAATAGTTCGCAATTAGTAATTTCTCTGTCACATCTCAACCTACAATCAGGGCGATGATATTATTAGTGGCGAGAGATACTTGGGAAATGACGCTTTCAGTCGATCTTGTAGTTAGAAAGAGTAACACCTTTATCGTTGACTGTAATGATAGCTTGATTGTGGGGGGTTGAGTAGTTAAAGAAATAATGGCGAATATATCCTGCCTTAGAGAGCTCGGTGGCGAGTTGAGGAGAGGTATGGACTCTCAATCATGAGGTCCGGGTTCGAATCCGCACGGACAACATGCCACGTACCAATGAGTTTTTCTAACTTATATACGTATTACCGACTGCTCTCAAACGATGAAGGAAAACATCGTGAGGAAACCTGCATATGCGGAAGAAGAAATTATGATGCATATGTGAAGTCTACCAATCCGCATTGGGCACGCGTGGTGGACTAACGCCCAAACACCCTCCTAGAGGGTAGGCCTGTGCCCTGCAGTGCGACGTATATAGGCTGATGATGATATCCTGCCTACAGGCAATTTATTTGTATGTTTGTAAATTCGACTATATTCTCCGAGGAGGAAGTAAGTAGAGGTTTCACGTGTGATAGCCACAGGCAGTGAACCCGTTGATATTTCAAACGAACAAACAAGCTAACTAATAAACGAAATAGCGAAATCCTTGCAAATGCCATAGTGCCACAATTTACGGCAGCCACCGCAGGAATGTCAGACAAATTCGGCTGAAGGGTAGAAAGGCAGCCCACTGAATATTTACGATGGCAGCATGGTAATTACCCGGCCAGGTATCGACGCGAAATGCGACTACTTGTTGACTTATTCTGGATCGGAATGAGCCTCTGTTTGTTTTAGTACGCCTGTTGGTAGGTAGTTTTAGTTTAAAAACGTTTGAGACTAAAAGTGGTCATTGATCATGTACCCTATAGATCCTGAATCCTGTCAAACACAAATTGGTTCTAGTCTAGTGTAAATGTTTTCTCAGATGGACGTGCTCTCTTCGACGTCTCATTTGGTGGGACCCGACGGGACCCTATCACTATGCCTACGCCGCCTTTCGTCTATTCCGTAGAAAGAGAAGGAACTAGAAGAAAGCACGTGTCTTGTCATATCACTCAGTAAGAGATGCACATAGCAAATTCGCTCTAGTTAAAAAAGGAGATCGCTACTTATTGCTGTCCTTATCGACGTAGCCACTTTTTTGTTCTACGACGGCTGTCTGACTCCGGAGTCAGACATCTATTTTCATACAAATTGTATAGGATTTTATGACTATCGCTGTCTCATACGCGGTTACACTGATGTTACGTCTATCAGCGTAAGCGAAATACTTGGCCTATGGTCTATTCTGACTTTTTCAACCTTTCTAACTCTTCTATTCTAAACTTAAATTGTTGCCACATCGTGGTTGATGATTTTGTCAATATCTGGTATAAAAAATATCAAAAGTTCTTGAGGTCGTACGGTAATAATTATTTGGTGACTTCAAAGATTGTTTGTTTTATGCACAAAAACACACACTTGAGCCACCACAAAATGGCGAAATTCTGTGGCAAGCTGTAAAACAGGCGACCTTTCTACTCTCTGATCAACTTCAATCCTTACCTAGAGTTTCAAGTTTCGTTAACAAGTCAAGTTTAACCAACCGTTTTCAGAATAGGTGCGTCCAGGTCGGTGTCCCCATAGAAATCCGGTTGTAGGACATGAATTATGCTGACATTAGTTGATACAAACATTTTGTATCTATTGTCGAGTTAAATACCAAATTAGGACACTGTTTGAGCTGTTACATTGAGGTCGACTCATAAATACTGTTCGAAATACATGTTCGGATTTGTTGTCCTGCTTTAGAGACATAAACTCAGTTGCAGAAATGCTCATTAAAGTTAATCCTCCATGAAATCTCTTGCTAGCTTTTACTACAAGACAAAAAGGTGTCAGCAAGAGATTTAATGGAGGATTAACTTAATGAGCGTCTCTGCAACTGAGTGTTAGTCAAGCTAGTATAGAAGGCCGGTATTAAATGGCGGTCAAGTCCCTTTGGTTAAAAAGATTCGGACGCCATAGAAAGAGTGTCAGATGTTTAATGAGGCGTTTTCAAAGTGAAAAATCCGTGACCATCATCATGTAAAAAGTGCTGTTTGTCTTTGGTTTGCGTCATCATCATTAGCTGGTGTTGCCAAATGGATAAACTGTTCACTACCAATAAATACGCAATAGCACCGAAATTGTTAGTTTGTTGAACATTGATTATTTGACTGCATAAAAATTCAATCGATTCAAAGTACAGAAACGTCATCCATTGTCATATTTGTGAATTAACAAATGCCCTAAAATTAAAAAATCGAGAAAATACGGAAAACTATCGATCTGACAGTAAACATTTAAGTTTGTAATGCCATGCCATCTTTCCTGCGTCATAGAACGATTTTTATAATGAAAACGGTTCACTTGGCATGTCGTGCATGGATTCGAATCCCGTCTGCTGCAGAATTTTTCTATCTGTAATTTGTAGTATAGAAGGCTTCAAGGAAACATGGTTATATCCTTGTTATATCGTTGAAACCTGTTAATTTTTTTATAGTTTGTAGGTACCTATAAATAACAGTTTTTGGTCGTGACTGTCGCACCTTAAGTACTTAATTAATGACACTGAATAGGTTGTGATGATTGTCATATACTACCTATCTATATAAAGTATCTGTCTTTATTATGTACTTCAATAAGTTATATTACGGTTCTTTAAAAGGGAATCCACGATTTGAAGCCTCAGCCTAGTTTCTCAAGGGTCAGGGCTCTTCAACAAAAGGTGCTAATATTTATTACAAATATAGCTATCCCGCTATGGAGTTGTGTACATTATCACTACTTAGTTGAATTTCTTCAATTCTGCCTTTAAACGTGCCTGTAGTAATAATGGTTTGCTGATAGTACTTTTACATCATTTACTGGGTCTCTTTCATAATTGACCTCTGCATGGTGTTGACAAATAACCGAAAACCTAACAATATTCGAATGTAATCTTTAACTTTTTAAAATCAATAGAATTTTCATAGAATCTTGAAAAAAGACGCAGCAGATTTGTATAAAAAGTCTGAACCCTGTGTCTCATATTTGCATGTTATTAGGTATCGATTCTTGACAAAAGATTTCATGTTTTTTGTTCTTTTGTTAAGTGCTTTTGTATAGATATGCCTCATGTGACCAATGCCCCACTAAATTTAGTTGGTGGTAAGTACAACAAAAATAATGTTCGCAGATGCATATACTATGATCCCAGACTAAAGCGTGGTTTTATAGGAACCAGACGACCTGCGTCTAACGACCTAACTAGGTTTTGAACCTTAGAGCATTTGGCAGTCCGCAATAGTAACCATAACGTCATCAGCCGGTCGTCAGCATGCTTCCAGTCTTACTCAATCTGTTCAGTCTACTGCTTTAATGACATCTATTTTATTATCTTCATTGACACAACGCTTGACGCCATCAATGCGTATTTTATTTCCACTAACCCGCCCAAACACAAATGCGCTCACTAGGTCAAGCTAACGCAACTTTGCGCTACCACATTACAGCGACACCTGTAATATCTTTACCACTTCATAAAACCCCCTGCCTAAACTCTAAAACGTATGCCATAAAGACAAAAATTACTTGATCCGTGAGTCTTTTTATGCAGATCGTTCGATGGTAAAATAAAGCAGTAAACCCATGCCCTCGCGCACGCGTGGGCGGCGCATACGCATCGTTTTGTAACTGGATCGCTTTGGTACTTTTTCCGGACTCCGGAGGCTAAATTTGATGCTTTTAAACGCGTTTTTCGTAGTTGAATTGGTAAACTTTCGGTTAGTTGAAGTCGTTACTCTGATTTACGTAATTTGAAGATACATTAATGTAGTTTATATTTATATTGATTAAACAAAATCTACATACGTAAAAGCTCAAAATATTCCCTTTTGGAGTTATGCGTAACAATATGGTATCAATCATTTTTTTTTTAGTTTTTTATTTTTTATTTATTAGGTATACCTACTCAAACAAGCCACAATCAATTTTTAAACTTATAGTAACAGGAGTGAAGTATTTTAAGTCTAGACTGCGACTCAATTAAATGAGTACCTACACAACATGAGTAGATAAGTGAGACATGCTTAAAATCAACAATTTTTAAAAAGACAAAAAATCGATTACTAAACATACAAAAAAAAAAGAAAATAATTATAATACAATAATTTTAAAAGACCAAACATCTAGAACCGAACCAATATGATTATGCTACAAGTTAAATTAAATTTAAATTAACTGTTAAAACTTGTAGTTGTAGGAAAATGTTTACTTTATGCATAGGTATTTGAAGTATCATGTTTGATCCTTAGACAGTGGTTAACTTGTCTATGGTTTGATCATACCATCTATTGAAAATGATGAAAGCTGCGATTGCACAGAACATCAATAGATGTCATCTAGGTCGGTACTAAAAGGGAGTCCTATAAAATTTTATCTTCACCCATTGACCGCTACCAGATCGATTCCATCTCAACCGGCGACAAAGTCAATAGGCCAATAATGCATCAACGTCACAGCCCTGCTATAAACCTCAAAACTACTCTACTACCACCCACAGAGCAAAAATTGATTCGCTATTCCCCTGACAAAGTGTCGATAGTATTCGATTTATCTATTGTATCTTCTACAAAAGAAGTCTGAAAATCAAACCATTTTCGAACTTACGAAACGGCAATAAGATTTCTTGTTGGAGACTTCTTCGATCAATGGACCGATAAGGCGCCGCTTTAGCACCATTGCCATTACTTGGTGTCTTATATGGTCTGTTATATCTTCAGTGGTACGACCGTGGGTAAAGAGATGTTTATTTCCTTTACTGATTTGTACTGGCTGCTTTCTTGCTTTTTATAGAGATTTAGTATTCAATGAATATGCACTCTGGACCCACAGGTTATGGTGTAGATTGATTTAGATTCTAAATGATTTTTCTTGGCTTAAAAAGTGTTTGCTAAGTGTAAATATTGTGGTAGTGAGTTACTTGGAACTGATTTGTAAGTAATATAACAAAAAATGTAACGTAGATATCATATCACAGATTGTCCTAGTCCCAAACAGCTAAAAACTTGTCTAGACTTGTATTATGATCACTAATAACGATATACCTACAATACAAAATAACTTTAAAACTATGTAGGTTATGGGCCCACATTTAGGGTCCAACTTAATATGCTGACACTTTTTTAAGGAGGTGATCAGACCATCAAACTGAACAACTTTCTCTATGGGACCAACATCGAAATCGCGAAAAAAAAATCGGCTGTCCCATACATTTGACTCGAGTAGGTTTGCTGTTTTGTATGGGACAGCTGATTTTTTTTTTTCAATTTCGATGTTGGTCCCATAGAGAAAGTTGTTCCCTTTGACGGTCTGATCATTCTCTAAAAAAAGTGTCAGCATATTAGGAAGGACCCTGTATAAAGGTAATGCAGAATGGTAAAATAACAGTTTTTGGGAGTTTACTCGGTAAATAATATAACTAAAATAAGAAAACACAGTAAGAATCCATTATCCGATGAAATCACTAAGAAGTTTTCAAAAACGAAAATAATTAGCCCAGGAAATGTTGAACCAAGTAGGTTCCGGATATGTTATTTTATACTTATACAGCAGTTTCTAAAATACACCATGACAATAAATTTCCTAACAACACCAGTAAATCAATATAAACAACCAACCAATACAATATAGGCAATTTCTTTACGATACCAGGGCACCATAAAACAACAATGTTTGTGATATCATTTTCTCTACAGCTTTCTACTACCGTGTAAAGTATTGCCAGGAGTCTGGGCTGGACACTACTGGGAACATTGATAACGTGTTTTATTATGTTTTAGCTATTATTTATTGTCCTTCCTCGCTGTCTTTGTGTATGTTAAGGAATAGAGGAATTCATCTTCCCAGCACCATAGCTTTTGTAGAGTTTGTTTAGTTTTTGATGAGTTGCGGCTAATCATTTTAAATGTGCGTGTCGACGGACACGATTTTCAAAATGTTGCTTAAATATTTACGAAACAAATTGGGGATTATGAAAATAATTGTTACTTAAGCATAAGCATATGCTCACGACTATATTCCTTGAGGGGGTAGTCAGAGATATTCGGGTTTAATCATTATGGTGGAGTAAAAAATGTGTTAAACCTGAACTCAAAAAGATATTATGGTAAATAACTAGATCACTCAATCTGGAACATCTGGAAAGAATGTCATAATGAGTTCTCAGAATGCACATTTGTGTTTTTAATTTGTAATGTATTGAATTCAATTCATTTAAACGCCGTGTCACAAATTTATAAAGGTTTCTATACATCAGTTATAGCGTAGATTGAGATCTTAAAATCACTGCCTTTGAATTATTACCAAAACTGTAAGAAACTTTTGCATTGTTTAACTTCGTTTCAAATTGTGCACTTATTTCTCCCACGCTGATCTGCCACTATAAGGTCTAACAAAATTAGCTGAAACCATTTTAAGGGGAGTATCAGACCATCAAACTGAACAACTTTCTCTATTGGACCAACGTCGATATCGCGAAAAAAAAATCTGCTGTCCGATACAAAACTGCTCGACCCGAATGTATGGGACAGCAGATTTTTTGTTCGCGATTTCTATATTGGTCCCATAGAGAAAGTTGTTCAGTTTGATGGTCTGTTTCAGCTAATTTTGTTAGACCTTATAATGAGCATCTACTTGCATGACAACTTGCCAGCTCATGCAAATTTTTTCAGGTGTTTGTTCTATGCACCCAAGACCGTTCTCCCTTTAAAATTGTACGGTGCCTGGGTCTGTATACCTAAGTATATACCTGACAAGAACTGCATATAGTATTTTGTAGCTATGCGTTGATATTCGATTACTCACTATTAAACTTTCTACGAACCCCATTAAAGTGTCACCTTCGTGTTTAAGTAACCAATCAATAATCGATTAGTTCGACTTGTAAGTAATTAAGGAAACGGCAATCTTTTTGCGGATAATTGCATCGAATAAGGTTGTGTCGGCGTAGGAAGTTCAAATAGTTGTATCATTTGACTGCTTCCTGATTTGAGTGTGTGGGTGACATAGTTAATGTTTAAAGTATGTTCATGTTGCACTGGACAATTGAGTTGTATTGACATTGGCAGTACGTTTATAACGTGACTGCCTACGAAAAGTATTGTGTCGTACTTACCACCTCTTAAAAATGTCTAGCTTTAGACTAAAACAATAAATTGGCAACTTGAAGACCTGTGGCAAATTTCAAATCGTGCTTTTTTGCTGTCAAAGCTTTACACTTTACAATGCAGTACGATTAGGAATTTGACCTATTCTCTCTGTCCTCCTGTATTCCAGGTGATACGGTCCGCCCAAACCATAACCGATAGAGGGGAGACACCTGAACAAAAACGTCAGGGTTCTTAGTAACTTTTTCGACAACCCCTTTTTTCTGCAAAATTCTCAACTCCAACTCGGTCGCCATACGCAACTGCAATGTCCCCTATCCCTTTATTCTTTAAATTTGACTCTGAAAACTAAAGCCCACGTCCCGCCAGGAGGGGGCGGCCGGCCCGAGCAAAAGACTAGTCTACAAGGTGTTACAAAACTACAAATAAACCTTTAAGGGGGTGGTGTAGACCATCAAACTGAACAACTTTCACTATGGGACCAATATCGAAATCGCGAAAAAAAAATTCATGTTATATACTCTACAAATCGACTAGAGCTAAGCTAAATTATTTTTTTCGCGATTTCGATGTTGGTCCCATAGAGAAAGTTGTTCAGTTTGACGGTCTTAACAACCCCCTTAAGAGTTTCAAAAATTTATTCTTACTTATGAAACACCTTGTATACTAATATTATAGAGAGGAAAGATTTGATTTTTGTTTGTTAGTTTGTAATGAATAGGCTCCGAAACTACGACTGGACCGATCTGAATAATTCTTTCACCATTAGAATGCTACATTATCAGTGATTAACATAGGCTATAAAAAACGGCCAAGTGTGTGTGGGGAAGATTCCAAGGCGGTACGAAGTTCGCCGCGGTCATCTAGTCTACTATAAAATGTTAAGCTGAAGCTTTGTGCTAGTCTGGACTAGACTTTATAGATTTTGCATTAACGGAAAGCACTTTAAGCCTTTCTTACAATTTTATTGATTCAATTCATTGTGGGTGTCAAATGTCAATTGTCAACTATACCAGACTACCCATTGTTGGTTTTAAAATCTGTTTCAACTCATATTTACGTATGTAAAAACTCTTGGTCTAAAAAAAACTACTAGTTTCATGGGCTAAAAACTTGACCCATCCCTTATAACAGTGGGGTATTAGTGTGGATAAGTTAGCATAGGAAACACAACATTATATGAGATTACTATACGAGCAGTACATAACCTCCTAGGCAATAAACCGTTTCTTAACACATCTCGTCCCCCGACAAGTTTCCCGCACGATCTCGAGCCGTGCGCCCGCGCCGCCGCCGCGCCGTGACTAATGGCGCAATGCTGCCAAATTACAACCTTTCAGCTGTTCCGCTTCCACTTCCGAGATGTCTTCAGGTTTACACTAATGTTATGTGGTAGGGTTGTGATATGAGAAGATTTCTTAACGTTTTTATACGTCAGATGCCAGAACTATTTAACCAAACCATAGTTCTAGTTCAGATGTTAGCGAGTCGAGGAAAGTAGATACCTATTTTGGAATCACCGGCACTTTCTTTTGCAGTTTCATTCAATGTTGCTCTTATAGTAAACGTTGTTTAGGTTAATCAGCTGAATCAGACTAGAAAATTTGACCACAAAAAAAACCTATTAGTCCACTTAACAAAGCAGGTGTAGAGTGCATGAGCTGGATCGTAAGAAATTTCTTCAGAAATGTATTCAGGATGCCTAGAGGGTAAACATACTAAAAGTCCTCGCCTCTAGGGGGGGCGCCGGGTGGGGGGGAGGGGGTTAAAGTTCCCACTTTTGAGTTTTTCGCTAATATCTTTAAAACGGTGCGTCGTAGAGAAAAATTGTCTTCTACGTAATAAAAGTTAATAAAATTTCCTACAACTTTTGTCTTATACACTTTTTATAATTCCTAACTATTTTTGAAGTACACGTTGTGGAAAAGTGAAATTTTCGAAAAAAAACGACTTATCAAACGTTACCTCTTGCCTGCTACTTCAATCGTGTTATATATTTTATAGCCGGCATGTTAATCCAGGACCTAATTTACCTACATACCAAATTTCATACAAATCTGTTCAGCCATACAGTACATCTGGCTTGGCACTGTAGATCGCAGAAATTTCTAACTTCTGTGCTTCGTAATACGAAGCACAGAAGCCCAAACTGGCAAGAAGATCGATCAAGTGCTGTGAACCATACTTTCTATACAGGAACAGCGAGAGGCTGCACAAAAGGGGTGATAAGAAACTATTTGGTCTGACAATAGCAGTGATGGCATTTCCGAGTGCTACACATTTTTTCTTTGTTTCATCTACTCTTTTGGTCTTTGGCAATAGCCTTCAAGAAAAAAGGTGAGGGATTGAGGCAGAGTACCAGGATTCTTCAGAAAGTCATCGCTGGGTGGATATGTATCTTTGCTGTACACTTGACTCTGAACGTCTTGTCGTATAATTTCCGCAGCTTTGGCAACAATCCTCAACCTCTCCTCATCTTCGTTTTTGGCCTTGTTTTCGTACTATGCTTGGTTGATAATTTTATACCCAGTGTCTCTAAAACAAAGTACGGGTGATTTAAATCTGTTTACCCCTGGAGTGATCGTGAGTCGATCCCCATATTTTCTTTCCAACCCAGCCTTGATGGTTCGCCACTGAGGCTTAACCCCTGTTATGACACCCAGTATCTCGTCTTGAGAGAACTGATAATCGATGCTACTTTCCATGTATTCAAAAATCTCTTGCATAGCCTCTGTGACATGGCTGTCTCTGGGGATCTCAGCTTTTGAACATGGGAAATTGATAGGCTTTACAAAGGTGTTGTGGCAGTCTTTGTGGTATACTGCTCCCTCAGCCACAAGATCGTTAATCGAGGACAAGCGACCAAGAACAGCGTCACCCCAGGAATCCTTCCTCATAGAACACACCTCCCTGATACGACATTGAAGAGTAAGAGTTTCAACTTTATGTACTATTCTCCTTTTGCTATGAGGTGTTTTGGTTTTTTCTTGTACATAATACCCACACAAAAAACAATTACTCTTGAAATCGAATTGGGGAGCTGAAGACCTAAGCTGAGACGGCCCTGCTTCTTCTTGAGATGTGGATGCATTTCTTACATCCTTATGAATTGTGTCAACTCGGGTGTAATTTTTACGACATTTCGTGTGAATTAAAAGGGATGTCAAACCACGAAAAATTTGATGCTTTTCATCTTTCCGTTCTTGACTAGCTTTTATAAGACCCACTATTCCCTTTTCTTTCATCTCAGTGACGTCCTTACTCCCTTTATCGACATCCTCGTCACACACAGGACACTTATTATTACTCATAGCGGTAATCCGATTCGTAACTAATAACGTTTATAAGTAATGTATTGATCAAAATAATCTTTTAGGCCTTGTGGCTTTCCAATCAGGTAAAAATGATATGAGAGACGATGACAACATAAGCCCGAAGGCATGAATGATAACGAATGGGAGTTTTAGCCAGCAAGATCGCGTTTTCTGTGACAGTGGGCATCGGAGATATGGAAAGAAAAGTGGTGACCCACCTTCGCTCTATTACCCGCTTTTGGTCGAAAACGCGATCTCAAACTGTTACCGCCTTCACCGCTTGGAGGTACTCCCAGCTTATGCTATCAATAAAATATCATTTAACATCAGGTAATGCCCGTCACGCTGAAAAAACATTCATTTTCACTATTTCGGAGCGTGATATTCGAAAACTTATTAGAATTTCGAAAAAAAGTATAAGACAAAAGTTGTAGGAAATTTTATTAGCTTTCATAACGTAGAAGACAATTTTTCTCTACGACGCACCGTTTTAAAGATATTAGCGAAAAACTCAAAAGTGGGAACTTTAACCCCCTCCCCCCCACCCGGCGCCCCCCCTAGAGGCGAGGACTTTTAGTATGTTTACCCTCTAGGCATCCTGAACACATTTATGAAGAAATTTCTTACGATCCAGCTCACGCACTCTACACCTGCTTTTGGATTATTCTTTGAGCGAACTATATGGACAAATCAAATCTGAAAATTACCTTTGTATCGTCTGCAAATTTTATATTAACTTATTGTTGTAAGGCAACAATTTGCGTAACCAACTAGTTAGGAGCTTGAAGCCAATCTTTTTTGTAGCCACGCTGTACCAAGAATGCATGTTAATACAACGTGATTCTGAAACTCCAGTGCACAATCACATTCTTCATTTAAGAGGAAAGGCCTGAGGCTCTGCAACCCAAAGTGGGTATAAATAAGAGAACGCCACTTTTCCCGATCCTTCGCGACTCTCGCCAGTAGCTGGAAATCAGCCTACACTACGTCGTAACAATGATACCGGGAGCGACCTTCTTGCCGTCAACCAGTAGGTCGACCCAGATATGCTCTCCTGACATGCCGATCGTCACCTCTTCTGAGGTTACAGTGGGAAGGCTTATTACCTGCCAATAGGCCTTACTAATGCAGCAATAAAATCGTTGATAGAAACCCATCACATTTTAACAAATAATCTTATAGATATGATACGTAAATTTTAATACCTGTAGCATCCCTGGAAAGCGGAGATAAGTGAATATTATTATCGAAGGCTTTTATAGTCATTTGTCGTAAAAGCTGTTGTCAGTTTTGTAATTGATTCGACATGAGTCTTTGCGATGCGATGTAACGTTAACCTGCAATTTCATTTATGATGAGACTTTAAAATTTCCTTTTGAAATAACTACTTAATATTTATGGTAGTTTAATGCGCTGGCAGATGGTTTTCGGTCTTTAATGTTGTTGTTGATTTCGTCTTCCGTGATATCTATGTAGATATATATAGGTAATCTTTGGTTTTACTGGTGTGGTATGTGGTCTAGATTCTAGACTAGTAAGATGTTAGATCCTAGGAACATGAAAACTCCTTTGGAACAAAAAAAGAATCATCAAAATCGGTCAAAAATGCTGAAGTTATGGCATGTATGGTATACAGAGAAAAACAAACTACAAGCGAATTGATAACCTCCTTCTTTTTTAAGTTTGTTAAAAAACAATACAAGTTAAACAAAAGCTTATAGAAATAGATTTTACGGGTTACACGATATCATTTTTTAGTGTAATTATTATGATTTTCATTCATTTTCCTAAGATGAACTCAACACAGATAATCTCACTTTGCATAATAGGTTTCGCTTCAACGATGCACTTCAACTATAATTATATTCTGTATTTATTATCTTTGACTTACCTTTCATCTAACTATGTCATTGCATAATGTGTTTAGAAAGAATATGTTATCTTTAGATCTCTATTCGACTTGTTTACGTGGGCTGACTACAATATTATTAGTTTCATCTCTAATAATATGTGTATAATATCGTTTACTACACAAATTATTAGAGAGATGACCAGTTAAGAATTAGGTAATATAAAACAGTTTCCCGACTGACTGACTGACTGACAGAAAACGCACAGCCTAAACCACTGAAGATAGAAACATGAAATTTGGAAGACAGATCAGGATTGGATTGGATTGGTTTTGGATTTGGATCAGATTTGGATGGAGGTTTGGGCTTTGGGATTTGGAGATTTGGTTCTACAGATGGTGAAGGTGGAGGTCTAAGAAAGGATTTTTCTAAAATAAAGGATAGTTGAAAATATTCATAATAGGAATTTCTAAAAAGATGTAAGCACACTCGCCCGAGAAATCCATATTTGATGAACATGTTGAAAGAAAAGAAATGCACGAAAAGCTGGTACCAGATGAGAGACAAACGTATTCTTAGTCTCTTTTCTAGAGGAGCGCTGTTTATAACCATACTTCTATTTATTGTGCAAATTTAAATGAAGATATCCCCATATAAGTTGTTTATTCTCTATCTGAAACGTGTTTCTTCTTCTACAGGCACGATCAGAGGAGCAGCTAGCGTGTGAGAAGGAATGGCTTCAAGCAGGTCACATGTGGCTGGCCCACCGCGGCGGCTTCACGGCAGTTGTCAGGGAAGAGGATGGAGACACCGGCCGAGCCAAGGTCCGGGTCATCCAGACTGGAGAAGTGCTTACCGTTGATGACGATGATTTGGAAAAGGTAAAGAAAACACCAGAATCCTCAATGAGCTGTTCAAAATTTAACGTTGAGGGATAATGATTCAAATCAGAAATTAAGATATTCGCAGAAGAATTAGAGTAGCCAACATAGTCCAAAGAATTCCTAAAGTGGCAATGGGCAGAGCACCTTGCTCGCAGAACCGATAGCCAATATGGCTGGAAAGTTCAACCGGAAAGCGAAGCGTGGGTAGGCTACCCCAAGGTGCAATTAAACAAGGTTGACCGACGACCTGGTGAAGGCGACGTGAACCTGTTGGATGAGAGTAGCGCAGGACCAGTCGTTGTGGCGATCCTTGGCGAAGGCCTATGTCCAGCTGTGGACGTATACAGGGTCCAACTTAATATGCTGACACTTTTTTAAGGGGATGATCAGACCATCAAACTGAACAACTTTCTCTATGGGACCAACATCGAAATCGCGAAAAAAAAATCAGCTGTCCCATACATTTGGCTCGAGTAGGTTTGCAGTTTTGTATGGAGGGGCTGATTTTTTTTTCGCGATTTCGATGTTGGTCTTATAGAGAAACTTGTTCAGTATGATGGTCTGATCATCACCTTAAAAAAGTGTCAGCATATTTAGAAGGACCCTATACAGGGTGTTTCATAAGTAACAATAAATTTTTGAAACTCATAAGGGGGTTGTTTAGACCGTCAAACTGAACAACTTTTTCTATGGGATCAACATCGAAATCGCGAAAAAAATAATTTTAAATCCCATACATATTTTAGTCTAGTCGATTTGTAGAGTATAGAACATAATTTTTTTTTTTCGCGATTTTCATATTGGTCCCATAGTGAAAGTTGTTCAGTTTGATGGTCTACACCACCCCCTTAAATGTTTATTTGTAGTTTTGTAACACCTTGTATAGGCTGAGGTGATGAATGATTTAAAACTATATTTATTCCGATTCCAGGCCAATCCGACTCAACTAGAGCGTTGCGAGGACATAGCATCTCTTCGATGCTTGAACGAATGTGGTGCGCTTCACGTCCTGCGATCGCGTTACGCAGCTGGACTGCCTCATGCTCGCGCAGGCCACGCGTTGCTGGCTTTGGGTCCTCCGAAACGTTCCACGCCTGTCTACACTGAGAAGGTAAGATATTTTTCACATTTGCCTTCTTCGTAGCTGCAAGGCAAAGCTTGCTCTTGGATGAGGATAACGAGGAGACTAGTTGTGTTTGCCACAGCCACATTGTCTTACTTGATGAATACTTACCACGAATTGATTCGTATGCCTTAAGCCCAAAGACGATTGAATCGCCTTCTATCCCTTTTATTACCAGTAAGAAAAGGAAGAGACTTATTTTTAAGACTTGGTTTGTCCCACTTCTCTTTTCCACCGATGGGACTCCTGGATGTAAGAACCCGTACTTTAGCAATATGCATCGCAATCATCATCATTGCATTCAGTATTTATTTGACCAGAAGATGTCCCCGAAAAAACGATGAAAATGGAGATGTGATCTTTTTGTCGCTTTCTCGTGGGTGGCATGCAAGCCATGCAGGGATTTGAAAGAAGATAAAGAAATCCAAAACTAGAAATCTCGAGACTGTTGTAATTCACTATCTATCTATCGATCTACTCACGATCCATTGGTCAATGCATCACTACTTCGTAGGCTACAATTCCCTTGGCTGACGTATTTGTGCTGGCTTCCAGGTGGCAGCGATGTTCAGGGGCTGCCGCGCAGACGACATGCCGCCGCACGTGTTCGCGGCTGCGCAGTCCGCTCACCGATGCATGCTCGCTTCCAGGCGAGATCGCGCCATCGTCTTCCTTGGGAGGTAACTTGATGAACTTTAAATTATTTGAGTGACTTGGGATGTTGAGTTTCTGTGTTCTATTATACGATTGGAGGTAGTAACGAAATATGTAGGACTAATTGGCATGGTGGTATTTGGAGAACAGCTAGTGTCCTACAGTTCTATAAAGTTTCTAAGGTTAAAGTATCTTTAGGGTTTCAAGATAGAATCATTTTTCAAGTACTATATATGAGTTGATATGTGCCAAACCAAGCCTTTCGCTCGCAAAAACGAAAACTGACACTGACTTGCATCAACCTAGCGTAAGCAATTAACTCTGTATTAAATAGCTAACTCTGTTTTTTTTTTTTTCATATTGATAATCGTGGGCTACATCTTAACCTGGAGTTAATTTCTAACCCGGGTTGACGCAAGTGGGGCTAATTAAATTAAACGGGTTTTTAACCCCTATAAATTTATCGTTTTTGCTCTAGACAGTTAATGTAGTCCGAACTGCAACTAATGATATATTCATAACAAATAATGTACGTTTAATAGTCTGTCAGTATGTCTGTTCACAGCGTGTCGCCTTTAAATATGCAAATAGCCTCTGACATTTAGCCATAGCGCAGCGTTACGTAAGTGGTAATAACAGGGTAGATGTTTATTAAACTAATTAAACTCTAATAGTGACCGTTGTTATAACTGGATGCAAGGCAGCCGTTAGTTCTAGCTATGTTTCTGACAACCCTGGTAGGGATTGTGGTCGTGAGTTTATGTGTGTATGTTAAAGGAGGAAAATGTCAACAAAATATTTCCTTACCTTTATATTTATATTATTAACCTTTACACGTGCGTGCGTGCGTGCGTTGGCGTAGTGGAGCTTTGGTATTGGAAACGATCACCGAAGTTAAGCAACGTCAGGTCCGGTCAGTCTTTGGATGGGTGACCGTTTAGTGGTATTTCATCTCGAGCGTTTCCGTGCTTCAGAAGGCACGTTAAGCAGTTGGTCTCGGATAGTTCCGTCTGATGGCGTTGTAACTATTCGTTAAGCCAGGTCAGAGGCCTATTGAGGCGGCTTGAACATTATCTGACAGCAAGGTGACCACTACCTTGCCTCCACCAACACGCACTGGGCCCGCGTGGTGGAGTATGGCCCACTCCCACTCACCCTTATTCGTGAGAGGAGGCCTTTGTCCTGCAGTGGGATTCTATAGGCTATAACTTACTTACTACTTACTATTAACCTTTAAACCACATACTCTACCCATCCAACTGAACAACTTTTACTATGGGAGCAAAACGATTAGAACAAAAAAAGTCAGCTGTTCCATACTAAACTGCAGTACCTGCTCGACGTAAACGTATGGAACAGCTGTTTTTTTTGTTCTGTTCGTTTTGCAGTTTGATGGTCTGATCATCCCCTTAAAAAGTGTCAGCATATTAAGAAGGACCCTGTATTTTATTAATGTAGGTACCTATCTTTGGTTTGATTGTATCTTTCTCATTAATAAATTCTTTACTGCCTCCGTGGTCTAATGGTTAGAGCATTGGGCTCTTGACACGGAGGTCGCGGGTTCGATTCCCACGGGGGGCACCTAGTGAAATGTCACTTTGTGCGTTTTTCCCCAGTTGGTTAGGACATTGCAGGCCGAGTCACCTGATTGTCTGAAAAGAAAGATGATTCCGTGCTTCGGATGGCACGTTAAGCTGTTGGTCCCGGCTACTATCACTGGTGGTAGTAGTCGTTACATAAAAACCACGTCAGAGGCCGTAAGGCGGTTTGAATAAACTCTGACACCAGGGCTTTGCAGCCCACTCGATAAGAAGATTAATAAATTCTGCATACCTTTTAGGGTTTTCAAGTAGCACTAAAAGGCGGTAAGATCATAAGATGTAATTCCTATACAACCCGAGACTAACGCTATCAGGCGCCATCTATCGATTACCGCCAGGTGTGAGCAGTTATTAAATTATATCAGCTATCTCATGATCAACATTTGTCGTAAATTACCTCCTATGATCATATCTCGGTACTTTCTCTCTATAATTTCACCCTTATATTTGCGGAGATAAGATTCAATATCAATTGTATTAAAGGTAAACTAAACAGGGTTTTAGGGATGTAATGGGTATGAGATTCGGATACGGATATGGCTAAGTTTTGAAATTTTAATGATTTAAAAAATACTAGTGTT
The DNA here is from genome assembly GCA_963693445.1 of Agonopterix heracliana. NCBI lineage: Eukaryota > Metazoa > Arthropoda > Insecta > Lepidoptera > Depressariidae > Agonopterix > Agonopterix heracliana. The sequence continues at coordinate 5,541,047 of OY856327.1, forward strand.
TACCCGCGACTTCGTCCGCACAAATTATATACCAGATTTTAAGTCAGATCATAAGCTATCAAACAAAAAAAGTTTCATCAAAATCGGTTTAGTAGTTTTTGCATGATGCGCGAACAAACAAACAAACAAACAGACAGACAACATTTCTAAATAAAGGTTGATTTCGAGTCGGGAATACCTAAAAACCATATCGTAATCTTTTTTTTGTAAATATCTTCAATGTACAGACACACTTCAGTTACAGTTTTATAATAGTTTAGATTAGATGGCATGGCTGGTATGAATTTGAATGGTCTGTGTGTATGAATTTTGGTCTTGCGCTGCAAGTTGCGCCAATAGCATTCAGTATTCTGGGCTATTGTGTAAGATTCCGATTATATCGTTTACTAGATCGGTAACGTATTATCAGGTACGGTAATTTTTTTGACGCATAGAGAAAATATTGTGTCCAATGATGAAGCAAGATTTTTTTTTTAAGATGAACGTACTTTGAATTTGAATTTATTCACAAACAAAACACTTAGACAGTGGTCAGCACAAGCGTCGTCAATTACACGTATCAAAAACAGATATAAATCAGCAATAAGCTTCGTCAAAACAATGAAATACAAGCTCTGTCAAATAACCCGCCCCTTGTCGATCCCGGCGCAAAGGTGCCCATAATGCTAGCAGCGTTGCCACGCTGAATTGCTACGGATAGCCTCTGCACCAGAAATGACCCGGAACTGGGGTCACAATTTCGCTCCCTCAGTCGACGGCCAATCTCGGCAACGAAGGTCTTTGCCGCGGCACGGCACCCCAAACCCCCGGGTACGGTGATTTAAATTTTTTAGTCACATTTGGTTTCTGTGATCATATCCATTGTCTGAAATAATAAACTAAATTTTAAGAAGCAAAATCGCTAAGAACTGAAAAAAATAGCATGTAGATTTGACACAGATTTACATAATCTCGGCTACCACTTTAAGGCTTTACCAGCTATATCCGAATATTACGGATAAAGCTCCAAAACATCCCTAGTTGTGTTTCCCTAAATGGTTGTAAACGATCCGGTAATAGAGTTAGCGATAAAGTCGATGCCTTTTAACGGTTCGCAGATTATTGATATTTAATAGCATGCGAATGGCTAAAGAGATTAAATTAATGATTATTATGGCCGATGTCGATAGGTACATATTTGCATATGTTAGGTTATGTAATGTCGCAAAGTTCAAGGTCGTTTGGGTCACTTTGATTTTTTACATTAATAAGAGACAATTTAGTTTTTTCAAACAATAATAATAAAATAGTTTACAAAAACGTTATGGCTCTATCAATTTGTAGGAAATCATGTTTATAAAATATGTATAGATAACATTTATTATGTAAATGATTGAATGAACATTTATTTTGTATTATCAAAATCTGTGATGGCTCAAATGTGAGTCCACCTCACAATGAAAGGAATCTGGGTAAGTTCTTGTTAGCTTATCCGACAGATAGTATGACATATTTTGTATGAAATTATGTCAAAATATCTGTCGGATAAGCTAACAAGAACTTATTCAGAAGTGGTGAAACAGGCCCTTAGTGTTGGCGCACAAAATGTTGTACACTAGATTATCTCCATACCACGCCAAGGCTTTATCGTTTGTTTCAACAAACAACAATTTTGTTGAACAATCGTTAAGTTATTCGTATGAATTTTTTTTAAATGTAAATCTCAAAGGTACCAGTTTGTGTAGGGATCAGAACTAACCACGGAAGGACCAATTATCAGTAGCATTTTGATAGTGATCTATCATTTGGTCAATGTTACCTTGTGGTTTACACATTTCATCGTAGAGGTGACCTCTACGAGTGGGATTCGACAATCGGATCATCCCCTTAAAAAACCGTCAGTATAATAAAAAGGACCCTAAAGACGCCATACGACATGATGATGACCATATTCATCATGTTAAGTGACTATTCAACTGAACAAACATAATATGTTTCATATTAATATAAATTAATTTCAGATCCGGGTCAGGCAAGACATCGGCAATGCGTCACGGCGTGTGGTACCTGTCCAGTGCGTATTCAGCTCAAGGATCCAAGCTGACTCCGGAACGGCTGGAGGCAGCGTTCGATGTCCTTCACGTGTTTGGATCTTCCAGGTAAAACTGCGACACGCATACTGTTGTAACCCAGCCACACATCGGGGACCGAATAGATATTCTATTAGAAATACAGCGTTACTATACCCCTGCATGCGCACTGTTTCTACCAATCTGTCGCTCATTCTTGAACGTTTCTTCTTATTCGTCCTGCTCATATCCCATTACTTGGGGTCAGCGCAATATGTATGTTTTTATTCATGTAGGTACTTGTATATTTTTGTACGTGAAAGTTCCAGGTAAAACTGCGACAGGCATACTGTTGTAACCCAGCCACACATCGGGGACCGAATAGATATTCTATTAGAAATACAGCGTCACTATACCCCTGCATGCGCACTGTTTCTACCAATCTGTCGCTCATTCTTGAACTTTTCTTCTTATTCGTCCTGCCCACATCCCATTACTTGGGGTCAGCGCAATATGTATGTTTTTGTTCATGTACTTGTATATTCTTGTACAGTCAGCAGCAAAAAGATGGATGCACTTTTACTACGTCGTAGTATAAAGATGTATACACTTTCGTATGATGTATACGTTCTCGTATTGCCGCACGCTGCGCATGTAAGGGTTTACGGCTGCCGCGAGCTTGTATGAAGCTGTTTTTCTCGTAGGATACCTATTCTTTGCCTGTGCCCGGCACAGTATAAGAAAGAGTATGGTAATGAGTACGGATACTTTCTGCCCCCTACAAATTTTCACCGACATTTTTACGAAATGTCGTGTCAAGCGCGTCGAAAAAAAAACGGCCGTGTTTGCGTGCTGTACACGGTGCATAATGGTGGCGGGTTGCCTGCTACTCCTAGAACTGGTGCATCTGTGTGAGTGTAGGTCCCTTGTAGAACAAACGAAATTGTAGGACCTTGCATGCTTCACATCTTTTTAGTGTAACATTACGTCCGTCTTTTTTGAATCAATTCTCAGCCGGAATCACACTGCTATGCCACCTATGTCTTTTTATTTTCATATTGCTAAGTTTTAATATGTGATCCTCATTTCCAGAACGGGTTCGAACCCGCACGCGTCCCGCTTCGTGTCGCTCGCGTCGCTGGACTTCGACGGCGGCGGCGCGCTCGTCTCCGCGTCCGTGCAGACGCTGCTACCAGACCTGCGCCCGCATTTAGCACCTCTACGGGCGTTACACACGTTTGTATAGTTTCTCATAGTTTACATGTCATACGCTCAAGCTATTGGAGAGTCCCGCCACACGATACGACTCTGATATACTTCTATTGTTGTATCCACATTTATAATCATTTAGCTACGCACTTTAGTTACATATAAAATTACAATTAAAGTAGATAGCATATGCTCACGACTATATTCCCCGAGGGGGTAGTCAGAGATATTCTGAAACCTCAGAACATCCACGTTTCACCAGTAGTACTAAAAACTGTCCAGTGTGACGGGGGGTGAGCCCGTCGAGGCATGCCTCGAAATTGAAGAATGCAGGTTTCCTCACGATGTTTTCCTTCACCGAAAAGCCAGTGGTGTTACAAATCGTACATAAATTCCGAAAAACTCATTGGTACGAGTCGGCATGGACGGGGATCGAACCATCGCCTCCTGCACGGCAGGCAAGGTTACTCGCCAAAGGACCACCACGGCTAAGTAGATATCTATAAGAAAAATGAAAATAAAATAGGAAAAATGAAAAAATCTTTAATTTATCTCTTCATAAAGATTAAGCAAATATAATAGGATAGGATAGAATGGTTTTCTAAACCTTTGTAAGAGACTGGTGTCCGAACTAGGAGTACCCTTCTGATGAATCACCAGGCTCCCAACCCCTGATCTCTAGAGTTAAACCTGTTATCTATTCTATAAGAAGCGAGCTGGTATTATTAGATCTCCTTTTTTTTAAACATTTCAAAGGGAATAGGAATTAATATGGGTCTGTCTGTGTATTCCATTTTAAAGTCTTATGACGTCATTGTCTGGTCATGTAAAAATTTTCCATGCCATGTTTCGAGGAAGCGTATTGAAAATATTTGAAACTGCTTTTAGCATTAGCTTAGGCTCACGACTATATTCCCCGAGAGTATATTCTGAAAACTCTGAACATCACGTTTCAGTAGCTAGACTAGACAAACAAGAAACGACTGAACTGCCTTTTAACACCTTTGAATTGTATTGAAACTTGAAACACATGCCCTTTACAATAGTTGCCGATGAATCAACGAATTTTCTCGTACTCATTGAATTCCTATCAAAATTTATAAATTTACTTCTTTTAATTTCCAGTCTATTCCACGGCTGCGACGGCCGGCTCCGCCGCGAGTTGCTTTTCGACCAGGCTCCGGTGAACGCCCCGAACCCTTTCATCAGTTCAAGCGAGAAGGCGGACGCCCCTGCAGAGTTCTCCGCGCTGAAGGAAGCGCTGCAGCAGCTGAATGTCACTGAGCAAGAGCAGATGTCTATTTGGAAGATACTGGCCGCTGTATGCCATTTGGGTTGGGCTGGAGTCGCTAAAGGTAGCGTGTTTAATATACAAGTGCTAGGGTAGACATTGAATTACTGTAATGGGTGATTCTACTCACGATACTGAACAAGTATCCTTAAGTAACTTAAGGGAAATTCGCTAAAAAAAAAGGTCTTTTCAAAAACACATTCGATCAACCGATTACATTTAAGTAGTATGGACAGTAACAGTCCGTCTGAACCCGCCGACTACCATGGGAGCCACCCGTTTCGCGTCCGGTCGAGATCTACTTTAAGTCTTATACCTCAGGTTAATAGGGCACATTTTGACTTGTATTTTATATGAAAAAATGCGAATGAAGTTAGCTACACAATGTACCCAATCAATGGCAACATTCGTTTATCAGGTCCGGCAACAACATTTTTTTTTTCGCTCGGGTTTCAACGGTTTCGTGACCTATTGTCTTACAAGCGTCAAACTTGTCATTATAGAGCATAATCTAAAGTAAAACAACAAAATAAAAAGGGTAAGTCCAAGGGTGTGTCGGGCTCGCGCAAGTTTCCAGGAGACAATTTTTTGGCCTGTTTTCATTTTAGTATACAAAAAGTTTTTTGAAGTAAAACTTCCTTTACGCACGCTTGACTTGGGGAGTAAGCTGGTGAGAGCGTTACGAAAAGTGTGATCGGGCGAGGCGAAAGGAAGTTTTACTTCAGTCGTGTGGTCTAAAGCACACTCGTTTATTTGTTTGTTTTTAAACATTAGTTTCTTGTTTCCATTTTTCTCTTCATTGGAATTAATTTTTTACAGCGAACGCAGGCTCCGGTCTAAAATACCAGTTCGGCAGCACAGGGTGCGCGACGCGAGCGGCTCGCATGCTCGGAGTGGGCGCCGAAGAGTTGGCGCGAGCTATATTTGCCGCCATGCCTTCTTCCCCACAACCTGGAGCTAACTTGAGGTAACGATTTTTCTTATTTATAAGAGAAAGTTACTGCTGGCCAAAGGCCTTCCTGTCCTTGAATATCTTATAGACCAACGTACAAATTTAACAAATTCTGTAGACTGTATAGGGTCCTTAATATGCTGACGGTTTTTTAAAGGTATGATGAGACCATCAAACTGAAAAACTTTCTTTATGGGACCAACGGTGAAATCGCGAAAAAATATCAGCTGTTCCATACAAAACTGCAATCCTACTCGACCCAAATGTATGGGACGGCAGATTTATTTTTCGCTATTTCGATATTGGTCCCTTACAGAAAGTTTTTCAATTTGATAGTCTGAGCATCCTCTTAAAAAATTTCAGCATATTAAGTTGGACCCTTTCCTGTATGTGATGAAGGTTATATAAAAGTGAGTGATCAATTATCCTGTATATTCCAGAACTCCATCGCCATCGAATGAAAGGGAAATGACCGGGTCTGAAGCGCTGGAAGCCTTCGTCAGCGGTCTATACAATGAAACCTTTAATATTGTTGCTGCTCTGGTCAATAGGTGAGTTTCCATTCAAATAATGTTTTTTTGTAAATATAGAATATCATAACTAGTTTCGGAACTGCGGTTTCGGTGGCGGCCGAAGCGGTTCGTACAGCGATTAATAGGGGTGTGCATTATTTTAAAACAACAACGCAGTATTTTAGAACAACATTTCACGTAAGTCTCGTCGCAATGCTGTGCGAAGTGCAGCGCAGACCATTTTTCAGTGCCAATCCATTACCGACCTTGTTTGCGTTGAAATAACATCGAAATTCAATTAACACAACTATTAGTCCCACAGAGAATCGAAGCGACTTGAGGCTAGAATTATTTTAATTGGTTGGTTTATATTACTAACACTTCTTAAGTTTGTGTAGGTTAGTCTGGGAAACTTGTTTCGAGAATTTTGTTTTAGACTGCGACGTACACACGGCGACAAATCAAGCTACGCAAATCCAAAATAAGCTGTCTGCGCGTATGTAGAGTAATGTATAACGTCGCGCGGCCAGCTTATATTGGTTTTGCGTAGCTTGATGTGTCGCCGTGTGAACATTATTTACTTTGTCAATGGTTTAGCTGAATAAAATTGCTAATATTAAATTATTATTGCAGGAGTTTATCGACTTCAGCCAGAACCTCGGCGTCTATATTGCTACTGGACACACCGGGAGCAGACAACCCTATGTGCGCCGGGCAACAGAGCGGAGCACCACTGTCTAAACTATTGTCTAATTATTTGCAGGTTTGTGACTTTCTATCTTACTTATATTTTAACTAACAGCGCTTGTGCTCCACGATCGAAATTGATTTTATAAAATTGCTAGTACTCCAGTAAAGTTACGGGTGCTTGTATGGCGAATGTAAATAATTTATAATAGCCGGTTTTTTTCTTTTATATTTTAGATTATAATTCTAGTTATCATTTAGATTGAAAATCCCCCTAAACATTTTCTTAATTAATTAATTTTAATTATAGTAAAAAAAATCATGTAAAATTGGCAATAAATAGTACCTACATATATAAATTTTTTTATGCCATTTGTTAAATAAATTTGTATTATTTTATATTAGAATTAAATCCAACGAAAAATCACCACGGAACCTTTGTTTTTAAATAAGTAGAAATTAAGAAAAAGTACATTTTAGTTCAAAATTTACACAGTGTATGTAAACTCATAGCCTAAAACAAACAATAAAAATTAAAAAAGAAAGAAATCTGACACTATAACTAAAAAAATTACATTTTAGTACTAAAAATACGAAATTTAGTGGGATTCGTTACTAAAGTTTTTTAATGTCATTTCTCAATCATCATTTCTCAGAACGATCTAGCAAAAAAAATTGCTTATTATAAATTATTTCCTTTCGACCCGTATTTTTACTGGACTATAGAGTTTACCCGCGACTTTGTACTCACAAATCATACACGGTGTTAGGATTAGCAGTGGCTTAATGGGGTGATTGTACCTATGATACTGAAATACTTTCCCTTAGTTTTTTAGACTTTTCATGCAAACGTTCGATCAGCTGATTGCATTAAGTATTGAAGGTGCGAAATTTGTTTTTCGAATAGCCTATATGTTTCTTTGGGAAAGTTGTTCCGTGTCATGTGTACAATTACCCCGTAAAATTACCCATTAATGCAACTGTTTTAACTGTTTACCAACCCTGTATACCAGATTTTAAATCAAATCATAAGCTATCAAATGGAGTCGCGTGGCTAAGTGGGTGGGTCGTGGGTATAGGACGTGTCGGCTTGCGATTTAATTGGCAACGTGGCTCCGCCGTTTTGTGGCGGTTAGTTTCGAGTGTGTGTTTTTGTTTAAAAACGGGGCTTTGAGATCTCCATATCCTATTACCGTACAATTTCTAATAAAAATATCTTCAACACTTGAGACTGGCGAAATCTAACAAGGAATCGTCATTAAATAAAAATAGAATAGAATAAGCTATCAAATAAAAAAAGTTTCATCAAGATCGGTACAGTAGTTTTTGCGTGATGCTCGAACAAACAAACAGACGGACACAATTTTGTGATTTGGAATCAGGGTCAACTAAAAACCATATCGTAATTCACATCCACCCAGTGCTGGGTATAGGCCACTTTCGCCGGTAATGCTCCTCCACCTAACCTACTTATATCCTGTATTTAAACTCGCAGGAGCGTCTGCAAGCAGTCTTCCATGATGCCACTCTCGTGGCGCCCAGAGAGCGATACGCACAAGAAGGGATCACTCTTGACGACGGCGCTGAAGAAGGTATTACCAGGTTTCTCTATACATTTAAGGTTAAATTTAATTAGTTGGCGAAACCTAACAAACACATTTGGTATCTGTTACTAACAATTGCGTGGTAATGACCCGCCGCCCGGTCATATAATTTACAGGTCAATGTCCGCCCGCGCCCCGCGCACTGCACCCTTACTGTAGATAATGATAATTTTGTTGATCATCAATACCAATTATAAACATTCAATTTTTCAAACTAATTTGAAATGCTATATTTTTGCTCTGGGAAATTATCTTCGATTCCATTCCAATTCGTTGGGAACGATAAGACAAAGATTTATTCAACACTAGCTTTTGCCTGCGGCTTCTTTCATGTAGTATTTATTTCTTTTCCGAGACAAAATTTTGCCTGTCTTTTGTCCCACTATAAGGTACCTCTTTGCCAAATTCAATTGCGGTCTGTCCCGCACATTATGAAAGTTTTTCTATCGGAAAATCCCGCTCACCAATCAGAATCATCGTACAGGTCCAGTAAATTTCTTGCAGTGTTCAGGGTCTTGTAACAAATGTATGCGCGGTGTGCCTCCAGATGAGCGTTAGAATTTTTCTATTCGAAATTTCTCTTGATGTACGGCCGGCCCAACCGTGAAGATAAAATTCAGATTTTTATCCCGAAAACAAACATATTTTACGGGTACGCGTAATTATGATTTTTATTCTCCCTTGGGAGGAATTTATAAATCCAGATGTCGCATTATACACGAATTATATGCAGGCAATATGCCGTAGAACTGCTTGATAAATGTTCATTCTTTGTAACTGTTATAACACACGCCTTTGCAGATTGGCTATCAGAGACAGTGAACCCAGGACCGATGGTAGAGCTACTGGACAAAGCGCCCCAAAACACAATAGTACGGAGCTCGCAGGCCGATCTTCGTGATTGCGACCGCCGAGGCGTGCTGTGGTATGTATCTTCTATGTTCAATTTACCTCACAGGGACATAAATATCATGCGCTATTTCTTGTCTCCGTTTTTAGACGTTTAGTGTTCCTATTTTTGTATGGAGAACTGTTTTTTAAGAAATGAAAGTCGAAATAATTGCTTTTTGCCAAAATGCAAATATTGTGAAGTCGGTAGATCTTTCAGGTCCTTCTCTTCTATGGATCATGACGTTATCGAACAAAATGATAATGTTTTTCTTATTTGTTGCATTGACCAAACAATATTTCATTCTCTCAAATGGTTTTATAGAGCAAAGATATCAAGACTTTACGACGCCACAAGGAACAATTTGAAAAAAAAACTTCCCTGAGAAGTGAGCTCGGGTCAAATGCTAGTACATATATGCTGTATTTTATTTTTTTATTTTTTTACACTTTTTACATATACCTACTTCTAATAGAACAAAACGAGAGAAAATAAACTCATATTGTTCCACAGAACAGTTTGGAATTACCCGATCATTTTAAAAAAGAGCCATAAGTTGAAGAAGGTATCTGGCGAGAAACACCGATTTTAGGATTTCTCGAAAAGTACTAATTTCAAGTTGTGACCGTGTTATATGGAGATGTGAAGTAGCGTAGTTATAAAACCTAATGAAAATTACAGGCTACTAGACGAGGAATCCATGTACCCGGGCTCGTCGGATGACACGTTCCTGGAGCGCGTGATGACGCACTACTCGACGCCGGGCACTCAGTACCTCATCAAGAAAGCGCCGCATGCCAGGCAGTTTGTTCTACAACATTTACAGGTATGTTTCACAACTTACTGTGTTGGGACTTGGGAATAGAGTTCTACGTACAATAACACTCTTAGGCAAGGAGTCTATGTATCCGGGCTTGTTGGATGACACGTTCCTGGAGGTTGTGATGACGCACTACTCGACGCCAGGCACTCAGTACCTCATCAAGAAAGCGCCGCATGCCAGGCAGTTTGTTCTACAACATCTACAGGTATGTTTCACAACTTACTGTGTTGGGAATAGAGTTCTACGTACAATAACACTCTTAGACAAGGAGTCTATGTATCCGGGCTTGTTGGATGACACGTTCCTGGAGGTTGTGATGACGCACTACTCGACGCCGGGCACTCAGTACCTCATCAAGAAAGCGCCGCATGCCAGGCAGTTTGTTCTTCGACATCTACAGGTATGTTTCACAACTTACTGTGTTGGGAATAGAGTTCTAATACGGACACTCTTAGACAAGGAGTCTAGGTACCCGGGCTTGTTGGATGATACGTTCCTGGAGGGTGTGTTGACACACTACTCGACGCCGGGCACTCAGTACCTCATCAAGAAAGCGCCGCATGCCAGGCAGTTTGTTCTAGATCATCTACAGGTATGATTCGAAGCTTATTGTGTATATGTGGGAATAGAGTTCTAAAGTTGGTGCTGATATCCAATTTTTATACATCTTACGCATTTTCGGACTGGTCACTGGCAAAGTATAGTCAACTAGGCTGGGAGACTAAACCGAGAGACTGGCGAAGACGTCGAAGAAATATCAAAGTGTGGTCGCCTCGAAAGATGCTCGTCATCTGAACGTTCCAACCCATACTGATGTTATAAATGCGAAAGTCTCGGTCTGTTTGTCTGTTACGTTTTCACGGCTAAACTGATTTTGATGAGATTTAGTATAGAGATAACTAGAACTCTGAGGAAGGACATGGACATAAAAATTCCACGCAAACAGTCGCGGGAAACAACTAGTCTAAACTATTATAAAACTGTAAAAGAAGTGTGTATGTACATTGAAGATATTTACAAGAAAAAGATTACGATATGGTTTTTAGGTGACTCTAACTCCAAATCAACCCTTTTTAGAATTGTTGTCTGTTTGTTTGTTTGTTCGAGCATCACGCAAAAACTACAGAACCGATTTTGATGAAACTTTTTTGATGAATAACTTATGATTTGCCTTAAAATCTGGTATATAATTTGTGCGGATGAAGTCGCAGATAGACTCTAGTAACTATAAATGTTATGATTTTAGGGAACGAATCCGGTGCTGTATGACGTCACAGGCTGGGTGAAGGCGAGCAGAGAGAATCCAGTTACTAAGAAAGCTCTGACATTACTTCAGGAGAGTCAGAAGTAAGTTCAACTATTGTTTAATATGCTACAGTGCTACTCATAAGTTGTAACCTTTATTCGTAGGTTCTAACACCAAATCTAAGCATCCTTATAGAAACGTGAAAGAGATATTTGTCTTGAGAGGTTGCAGGGGTGCACTAAGAAAGGATTTTATGAAAAACAACCCTAAGACTCCAAATCCACTAAACCGGAGCGGAGCGGCAGCGTGAGAACAATGAAGGGTGTCCACATTATCCTTCTATGCCTTTCTCCTCTAGGTCTGGGCCCTAGACAAAGTGACATTCTATTGGCGTCGACACTAGTAGAAACGGACAAAATGTATGGATTTGACATTAGCGATGGAAACATGTTGACGTTTGCTTTCGTCACCATACGTCAAGTCCTTACATTTTTTATGTTTTCTAATGTCGTTATCGCTAATCGAAAGTACTTTATCTAGCTAAAGATATTTGACATTCTTGCATTAAAAAATGGACCTGCTTTTCATGTATCCTAACGGGTGAAAAGTAATGCCGTGTGATTTGTTTTTTTCTTTTTGAATTGAATTGAAGAGTGGTACCTTTATTCCGCCTAAAATCAAAAAAGTATTTTTAATCACGCAATGCCGCTCGCAAAGGCGACGAGGGCTCAATTATGCGGTCAATGCGCTATAGGCTAGTCAACTATCTTCCTATTTTAATTTTATCACAGGTACCTTGCAACAATTACAACTATTGTTTTATAATCTATAGTGAAGACATCGGTCGTTTATCATCGTGGGCGCGAGGCGCGTGCGGCGTCGGCGCATGGTCGGCGGCGGTCGGCGACGCCTCGACGCTGCGGCGAGCTTCTTCAATCAGGCGCACACTCACTTCTGGTAACTACATAGTAGTTGATTTATCAGGAAACACACAGTTGTACCCACAGATTTAATGTCAAAAAAGATAGATACGGGATCAATCAATCACTCAAATCAACCCACATCCACACACTGCTGGGCACAAGCGTCCTGTTTATAGCACTAAAAGTCGCGGTCCTGTGCTAATCTGATCCGTTTCTGACCCGCATCCCTTACAATGTCGTCTGACCAACGCATTGGTGGTCTGCTTACTGTGACCTCCTTCCCTCCCTTTGCTACCATAGCATGCTTGATACTGCCTGGGTCCACCGACCGTCTTTCCTTCTAGTCAAGTGTCCCGCCCATCTCCACTTTATAATCCACTCACCAACATCTTCGACGGATTTCTACGTTAAGTACGCGATCTACAAGTGAAATGCCCAGCATGGTACTTTAAGGCTTTTTGTGCTACTTATTATTGGTTCTGCCTAGTGTGCTTCAATGCTTCCGCACCATAAGTAAGTATGGACAGGGTACATTGGTTGCACAACTTGGTCTTGTTAGGAGTTTACGACTTAAAGATCGCATCCAGTTAATCGCGGATAAAAGCTAGTAAAACCATAAATGTTGTCACGCAGGTACAGCGGGCATGAAGCGTCGCTCGACGGCCCTGCAGGCAAAGTTCGTGGCCGACGGCATAGTGGACACGTTGCGGCGCTGCGGTTCGGGCGGAGTGCAGTTCGTCTGCTGCCTGCTCGCCAACCATCCCTCGGAGGCGGCCGATGACGTCAACGTGCCGCTGCTGCGCTCTCAGGTATCTATCATGTTTATGGAAAAGGCCCCAGGTCTGAAGCCTGTAATGGCTGCTTGAAAATTATCTGACAGCATGTTGACCACTTGCCTCCACCAATCCGCACTGGGCCCGCGTGGTGGAGTATGACCCACAGGCCCTGCAGTGTGATCCTACAAGCTATAACTAACAAATCAGAACGCCACGCACGATTAATTAAAATGGAATCTGATGAGTTATTTTCCTTGCAGTTCCGCGGCTTCCAGCTCCTAGAGGCGGCCAGGCTTTACAAGCAAGGCTTCCCCGAGCACATGCCGCTTTCAGAATTCGCGCGAAGGTGAGTCCAAATATATGCATAAACTCACTACTGTATTCCTTTTGAAGAGCTCAGAAACTTTGTGCTAACCTCCTACCAAAGCATGTAAATAGTTAAACGTAAATAACCTTCCGAACATGTAATCACTCGGAATGTTGACTGCTAAAACACGCCTAAGCAATGCAATTTTCAATACTTCGCAGCGAAAGGGTAAATTTGCGTTGATATATTATCGTTCCATTTGATGTTTAAAATATGTTAAAAGTTTAAACAATAATGTTAAAGGTCAAAGTTTGTTGAAAAATTTAATGCCGACTTAAAAGGTTTGGGAAATGTTGACTATCTATTTGTCTCTTGTTTCAGAGACAAAGGGTGTTCTATCTTTTGTGAACTTTATCAGCCTGTATTTATACTACTACCAAATAGTAACAAAAATGTCCGTCCTCCAGATATCGTCTTCTAGCGACATCAGAAACCGAGACCGAGGAGGGTACTCCACAAACGACGGCGACTTCCGACCGGCAGATCGTCGACGACATGCTTCTAGCCCTCGACCTCGACGTCACCAGCTACAGGCTCGGGCTGACTCAGGTTAGTGATGTTTTCTATTTCTATTTACTATTAGAAAGAGTAGAAAACGGTGACAGCAGGAGCCAATGATATTTTACCCAAGATAATAATCCGTAAAACTGTGTCGCGCCACGGCAGTCTCGCTCGTAGCATTGCTTGACGCGTACCTACTGTTGATAGACGTCCCAATTGGGTTGTTTTCTAGTGCGCGCTGGTAACATATCTGCTTTTTTTTGGCATAATATCATTGGAAGAAACTTAACTATTTTAGTACAAATTGTAGGTTTGTCTTACCAGGTTATGCGTGATTTCGACGTTCTTACAAAGAAAGGTGGCGCCTTCCCTTTTTGTAAACTCTTTTGTTGACGCATTTTAGATATAGATATGAATTAAGGCTTAAGTCGGAACGTAAATCTACGCATCGAAACAAATTATTTCCCATTGTGTCTGGGATTGAGACAGTTTATTTATTTAATTTACAAAACTGCGTCGGTTGTTCAGTACGAACTTTCCAAGACTGCGAACAAGATCATTTAGGTCTTTTCACACAAATGATCGTTGGAATTATGAAAGGTGAAGCAAACAAGTCCTCGAAAAGAAGTGCTGGGATACCTACAGCCCAGCCCCGCTAGCATGCCACCGCCGTGAAAACGACAAAAATCGAGACGTGCCTCCATCTTTATTATTTTACGTACGCCAAAAAGAGCGCGCATGACGTTTTTCTCGTTTAAACGCTTTGTCGTGGGTAGCATGCTAGCCGTGCTGGGGTATGACGACAATTGTAAGCTCTGCCTGCACGGCTAGCATGCCACCCACGACAAAGCGACAAAATGAGAAAAATTTCATGCGCGCTCTTTGCATACTGCATTATGTAAAATAAGATGGAGGCAATATCGATTTTTTTAAGAGTTTTCTTGGTTGCCATGCGAAGCCTACTGAACTAAGAAGATTGGAGACCGTTGGATTTGAGAAGCGTATAGCCAACGGTGGGTGTTAACACGTTTAAAAAGAAGCCACTAGGAAATTCCGTGAGCATGCCCTCGTTTTTATGCAAAGGAAATCCCAATCGCGCTTCATTCACTCGAGGCACAGATTATATAATACTATACAGTACAGATGCCCAACGTCAAACAATGAAACGCGACTGCCGTAACTCGGGCAGTCTTCGGGCAAAGTAAATAGCTTGATTTTCTGAGGCTCATGAGATTTTTTTGTAGTCAGATCATGTACTTTTAGTAACAATTTACACGTTTACGTAAACATTAATCACAAATCGATACCATAACGCCATATATTGCAATTTTTAAACTAAAATTTCATTTGTATGGGATGGGACACCATGCTCAAGGTCAGATAGAAGAGGCGAAGAGGATATTTCAAAATGAACTTCTTAACCTGTACGATTCGAATTAGCGTGCAAAATAATAATCTTAGGACTGTTGACAACAGTGACGTAATGTGTAATTGTAGATTTTAGGAAAGAGTTTTTCCGAGTAGCCATGAGTCAGCAGCTAATTTGATGGTCTCTATTTTGATGCAATCTTTTTTTTATTTATAACTTAATGTTGTTTTCCTTTGTCTAGCAAAGCATTTGTTCTCGGTCTAAGAAGCTAGCATAGGTTTTTGTCTATATTCCAATCTCAAGGATGGTTTTTTTGAGCAAAAACACAACTGAGAATCTCTTTTCTCAAATCCGCTATCTCTACAGAGGAGCGGCGTGGCAAGCTCAAACGCGAAACCCACGAGGGACGCAACCGCTCGTAGTCAAACTTGCTACGTGACTCCGATCTAATAAGATAGTATTCTTTCGAATGTCACCATTGTAACATTTGTTAACCATCTAGTTCCTAAAAGCGTCACGATGAATAATCATCATACAACATGACCGGAAGATGTTTCTGGCAATCATAACCGTTGCGGAACGTGCATTTAAATTCGTCAACGGACCGATGACGCTATCACTTTCTTACTCACTGCACAACATTAATGACTTATTTTGAACGAAGACTGACTATTTTTCGAATAAAAATAAACGATTGCAATCCAACTGTGGCTCGAGTTGTTTTGAGATTTTCTCTTTCTAAATAGCTTAGCAATTATCTTCAAACACTATCATTTATGTATTATTTTACACGTTCCTAATTCGTGTTCATTATTTATTCGTTTTGTACAATCATCCTCAATTACTTTTTAGAAATAGATTTGAGACATTCACCCTCATACATTAACTGTTCCTAATTATACAAAAAATGTATTCGCTTTTAATATCCGCTTTGCAAGTTGCGTGCGAAACGAGCTATCGAAATGTACTAGAGTTTTAGCATGTCCATCTGTGGTTCTAGGACAAGTAATCAGTTCTTGATTAGTTTCTTTCTTTCTAAGTAATCACTAATCACGCATAAGGTCAGTTCTGTCAGTGCACCGTCACTCACGTTTGACAGCTGCGATAATTAACTTTGACAGCCTGCATCTTCTAAGATCTTCTATCTTCTAAATAAGTTTTCGTTCCTGAAGCGCAAAGTTCAAAATTCGAAATAGCGCGAGAAATCTGGTTGAGTCGGTTGAGTGCAGTATCTACGGTAGTAACTATTAAATAATCTGTGGTTCTGTAGTTAGCTTACAATTTCTTTGTTCTTACTTCTGAAACGAATATTTTTTTGACCGTTTTCTTCACGGTATGTACAGAATGTAAGTAATATCCAAAAAGGTGGTTTAGTTTAGTTAAACCATCATACTGAACAATTTTTACTATGTAGCCAACACACAAAAAAATCGTTGTTTCATAAAAACTGCAGTAGGTACCTACTCAACTCCAACTTATTTTTTTCGGCTTTGTCTCCACAGTAAAAGTCGTTCAGTTTGATGGTCTCAAGCTAAACCACCAAAAAATCTATCCAAACTATAGTTGTTTTTCGTTAGAAGTCTGTCTATAGTTCTGTAGACACGTCCCTTCCACTAATGTTACATGGGTAGATCAACTATTTTTTGGAGTTGCTCTGTGGCTCTGCTATTGGGTGGTCGTGTCGGTTGCCCCATCCCCGGTCCACAGTGGAACTCCAGTGGTGGCTCAGGATATTGTTCTTTTATAAGAACAACCCTTGAAGTCACCAAAATATCAATATAACCGTACAACGTCAAGCACTTTTGCTATAAAAACTCGACATTGGCAAAATCATCACATACCCAAGATGGCAGCCATTTTTTAAAATATAGAATAGAATAGAACTATTTTTTGTCCATACCTAGTCCCAGTCATCTGCATGAAATTTTCTCAATGTTCAGGCTCAGGCTCAAGCTCAGGTTTTGCTTGCCCCAAAATTTTATGTTCGTTGAATAACTAAGGATTGCATTTATTAAACACACACACGGTTTTGCAAAATGACTTGAATTTTACTTGAATTTTGGCGGTTGTCCGATGGACGCTTTATTTCGTTGTCCCCACGCTTTTTGGTCTATCGGACAACCGCTAAAAACTTCTAGTAGTTCAATACAGATGGTGCAATGCACATGTGTGTAGAAGAATCATATCATTAGATACAATATCTATCTTACAAAATTAATGAATGTCAAGAAAAAATGAATAAAAACTTTTTTTTATACAGTACCGTGAGGACAAAAAATAGTTGATCTACCCACATCATCTGAGGGTTTCTTGGTCTGACGTACACACTCTCACTCAAAGCCCCTTAACACACCCCCCTTACACATAGAGGTAAATCATAAACACAGAACTAATTATAAAAACTATCGTTGTGTAAGAACAAATTTAAATAAATAATCTTTTACATGCCCCGCCCATGTTTTGATGGTATCTTTACATTGAAATAGAAAACATGGAGAAAGAGTTAGGAAAGCAAGAAAAGTAGACCAGCGATTAAGTGAAAAGAATAGCTTTATGAATCGTAATTTAATGATCGTGGAAATTATAGTTACGTAATATAACATACGTGAAACTTTGGAACAGAATTTGATATAATAGAATACCATAGGATATACTACCTACCCAGTTGCCACAATACATACATACATACATAAGCTCACGCCATTGTCCAATGGGGGTAGGCAGAGACAATAAACTACGACTCTGACACACCTCTTTAGCCTCATTCACAATCATACATCTTTTCATGCACTTCCGTAGATTGAGGGTGCTACGCACTTTCCATTCATAGTTTTTTGAGAATCGTAAATAGATAAGTCCTACCTAATTAATAGGTAGGTTATAAATTAAAATGAATGTTTGTATGTAATATGTACATTCACGTCACATTCATAAACGTCGTAATATTTATTTATTTTTATTTCTTTATTTCCTTTTTGGAGAACTAAATAACAGTTAGATTTCAACAAAGACAAATTGATGGTCAGATGCTGACAACAACCATTTTTTACAATTCGTTTCATTTGCTCTAAACATTGGCTCATAGTTTGTACGTCAATGTCTTTTATTTATGTGTTTTTTTCTTTTTTTGTCTTGTCAATGGCTATAAAGTATAAGCACATAGTACTATGATTAGTATAAGTAAATATTAACCAACAGAATACGAGTATCACAACCTCAATCTATATTTTCTATCAGAAAATTAAGTTCAACAATGCTGGTTAACTTTTGTCGACTCATGTCCGGTTTTCATAGAGGAATTATCTTTTTAATTGTCATGGTAATCTCGATCCAGATAAGGGACTTTTGTTACAATGAGTTGACTCTTCGTGAGCTTATCAACAAGATTCGGAACCTTTATTAAGAAGCTCGTTCAAACTGACCGAATATCCGGATCAAATCGAAACCCCATGGGCTATAGTTATGATTGATTGCTGCTTGATAAAAGAAAGCGAGGCACTCGTAGGAAATTGATTTGCTACAGTGATTTTAGGGGGAATTATTTCGTATGGTTCACCTCAGACGTATGGAAATAAAATATCGTGGACATTGTCCAACAAATTATCTAGTCACATTTAAAGTACCAGAAACTAGCTTGGACTTGTATAATAATGAGTAGACAACGATATACAGGGTGAAATTGATATCATTAGCATCCTTTCAAACTAAGAGTCTACCCATCAAACTGAACAACTTTTACTATGGGAGCGAGCATACCAAAAATCAACCAGCCAACCAGCCAGCCAAATCTACTGTTGCATTAGATTTGAGTCAAGCACCTAGTTCAGGCAAGTTGTTACATTCTTAGTTTAAAAGGATGCAAATGATAAATAAATTTCACCATGTAGAATACATTTATTAGATGCATGACTCGGGAAAAAACATTAAAATTCATCATACAAAAATTTGCCCATTACGGGATTCGACCCTCGGCACAGCAGGCAGGTTCACTGACTGAGTTATCGCGCCGTCAAGATATTCGGTTCGGCGATATTTCTTGAACGACAAAGCCAACCCGAAGAATTCTCTAACTAACCGGAGGGAAGTAGGTTACAGTATAGATCCCAGAGATAGTGTTAGTTAAAAGAAGATCGATAGTTAATATATTAAATGCAATTCAACTGCAAAAATATTTGATTGATAATTTGATCGATTAAAAATGTATCTGGCTTTTATTTTTTAAGAAGTAGTGAAGCACGAAATTGGCAATAAGCTGAATAAATTAATGGACTGACTCAATGTTTTTGAAACGAAGTATTGATCCGCGAAATTGTTATTACCAGCTTTGAAACTACTTCCAGGCAATCTTTGCCTAACACATCTCATACAGGGTTCAACATAAAACGTTGACGGTTTTTAAGAAGATAATCAGACCATCAAACTGAACAACTTTCTCTGTAGGACCAACATCGAAGTCGGGAAAAAAATCTGCTGTCCCATACATTTGTTTCGAGTAGGCTTGCAGTTTTGTATGAAATAGCTGATTTTTTTTCGCGATATAGGCGTTGGTCCCTTACAGAAAGATTTTCAGTCTGATGGTCTAATCATCCCCTTAATAACCGACAGCATATTAAGAAAGACCCTGTATATCTACTTATAACGTCACGCCTCTTACCCTGAGGGGTAGGCATACATCACATGTCGACAGCTATGTTCTAAAATGTAAGGCTACTCAGTTATAGGAAGAGAGAGTAAGTAAAGTAGAGGATCTAAAAGAGATATCGTAGAAAGACTAGCTTTTGCCCGTAACTTCGTCCGTGTGTATTTCGGATTTACGAAAAATCCTTTCTTTTCGTTCTGCACCCCTACATGTTCTGTAGAATATGTATTCCACATTTCATGAAGTTAGTCAGTTCTTTTTTAGTTAGTCAGTTTTTACTCTGTTCGTTGTCTGTCAATTAGTAAGCCACGGAACTGTTTTATAAGTATAGATGAATTTGATATGATAATGTCACTCAAGATTTAAAAATGCTGGCAAAAGCCGTGATGAGTTTAAAAGGGTGCTAATGATATAAATTTCACCCTGTAGTAATAAGTAACTAGTACCTAACATCACGTAAAGATAAAGTATGTTTAAAAAGAAATTGATTTCCAGCTGTTATTTAACAAGAGATCACAGTTATTAGCCGCAGTATATCAATTATCTGCGCGTAGGCACGCCGCCCGTCAGTCGTTAACCTGTCAGTCAAATTTAAACGAGTTAAAGTTTAACTGTGCGCTTAGAATGAGCGGTCACGTTTTATTATTTATTAAAGCTCTATGGAAAATTGCTTTCATTATTAGGTTAAAGTTTACAAATAATAAATTAATTTTAAATTAAAAACTGCTCATATTACAGTACCTACGATGCAAACTGTTGGCTGATAAATCCTTTCCCGCGCTTAGTGTCAGAGATAAGTTATATGACGCTGTCACTCACACCAATGTAAAGTTGGCCTTTTTAGTGTAGTATTATATTGACCAATCAGGATATGTGCCACCTTCATTCCTTTGCCACTATTAGCTAATTGCTTTCGCGCCTTTTCCGCAGCTATCCGACTTAAAAATTATCTAGTATGAAGTTTTTATATTAATTCTGTCATGATTTCTAATATCACGATTCAGAAACCGCTCTCCTGTAAATGTTAATCATGTGGTCGTGCCGCAGCCGAGCTGAACCGGCCAACTCTGCCGGAAACTTCGAAGATGCCCCTCCGATTATCTGCAAAAGCAAGCAGCTACACATCACTGTTAAGTCAATTAAAAAGAAAGTCCAGCGCTAACGTGTTAAAACTTTTTAACTCCAAAACATTGTGATTTGGAAATAGGCAATAAACAATCGCCAACACAAAAACAAATCCGTTTACATAACAAACCTTCATCATTATCATATTATATGGCTATTATAGTTCGTTCCAAATATAAAAAGACCCTCGATCAAAGCATTCTCACACTTATGCTACAAGCCATAGCTACCAGCGGAAACATTTTTTTAAGGTCTTTTTGCTTGGAACAGTTACTTAAGAAGAAAGTGTAGGTTTGAAATGTAAAAGGCAGTTATTATAGCGGACCAGTGTCACGCATAGGGTTGCCAGGTGATTTATTAGCTAGGCCGGACCGTGCGTCATTGTAAAAGCCGGACATTTGTGTTCTAAGGCTGGACAGGATGGTGGGCTTTACCGGACTTTTCCTGAAGTTGCCGTTGAAAAAAATAACGGACATAAATAACTTACTCTGAATATGAGTATGTACTGTAGAAAGCCGAATTATCCAGGATTTCATTTTCGTTCGGTAAATGCTGTTACGGGTACGTATGTTTTATTACGCTTTTGAGCAGGAAGGTTATATATAGTAGATTACACAACGAGGACAGGAAAGTAAGAAAGGTCTTAGATCTCATGTAATTGTTGACCGAGGCGAAGTAGAGGTCGCCTCCGAGGTCAACAAACGTGATCTGAGGCTTTCTTATTTACTGTCCGAGGTTCGTATACTATTTTTCTCCTCGACCGAGGTGGAAAGCGGCAACATCGTTTAGCGCAGAGCGGGACGAGAATTGACGCTTTCCGTCCGGAGGGGAGAAACAACAATATTTTGTTCAACTAGATCTAAATGGAAATATTTGACTGTAAATCTTAATAATGAAATAACAATAAGAAAAACGTGAAATTTAATTTCTGTTTGAAAGAACAATAAAATTGTGCGGCGCCGCGGCGCTCTACCACTTACTACGAA
This sequence comes from Agonopterix heracliana, assembly GCA_963693445.1. Taxonomy (NCBI): domain Eukaryota; kingdom Metazoa; phylum Arthropoda; class Insecta; order Lepidoptera; family Depressariidae; genus Agonopterix; species Agonopterix heracliana. The sequence continues at coordinate 5,562,994 of OY856327.1, forward strand.
ATTCAGTTTTTCTCAAAGGCCGGACAAGCATATATAAAAGCCTGACATGTCTGGCAACCCTAGTCACGCACGCATGTTATCCATGCTATCTTAAAAGGGTCTTTAGTAAAATTATGAAAGAGGAAGCACTCAGTCCACAAGATATACTTTAAGTTACTTACAGAACAGTTTTTTTTTCGAAGGATAGTTCCTTGTATTAATTTATGTAGGTATAATCCAAATAAAATCTTTGGTACCTATAAACTTTGAATGCCTTTATCACAGCTGTTCAAGAATATTGATTTTTTTATTGATCAGGAGTGCGATTTTTGAATCTCATTCGGTGAATTCATCAGTTGAAAATGTCAAAATTACTATGGAGATGCGCATCTTTATACTGCTGATTTGTCTTTCAAAAATCATACTTAAGGAGTGCGATTTTTGAAAGTCAAATCAGCAGTAGAAAGATGCTTATCTCCATAGTAATTTTGACATTTTCAACTGCTGAGCTCACCGAATGTAGACCGAATGACTTTTAAAAATCGCACGCCTAGTCGACTTTAATAAATGACCTTAGATAACATCAGATAAACATAATTATGCAGAAAAATAAATAAGTAAATTATTGAGTCGAATTTTTTATAAATGTTTACGACTTACGAAGCTTTAAACAATTACTTTAAATACTCATTACTTTTGATTGGAAAAACCGATTGCGATGAAATATAAAGCCTTAGTTAGATAAAAAAATCCTAGACTCAGATGTAGGTACAACTAATTACAGGTAAACCCAACATACAAAATAGGTATAATTTTTAATCGATCAGAAACGAATTAACATAAAAAAAGAGATTAGCGAAGGTATCGCAAAACATGAGGCTAAATATCTATACGCTGTTACAGATTGGGTACTGAAATAATTAAAAACATACCAAATATTTATTTACTTACAGCCAAATAAATGTTTAGCGATAGATTTCAACCTGTACATTGGAATTTCTCTCACGTGTGAATTTCTAATAATAGATTTATCGATTTAATATATGCAAATTTAAATCGAAACATCTTTCGAACGGTATTGGGGTTACAATACTGAGTTCTATTAGTCCTGCGATGAGTGTAGTGATTTCTAGGTTAATAATTTATGATTCGAATTTATTTAATAGCTCTTGTATTTTATGGTTAATTGGTTTTACAGCCGTATTGTTGTTCTTGTTGACATATCCCTTGATGTGCTTTCTAATTTGGAGCATATAAAATAGTTAATTTGTAGCTTCCAGTAAAATTTGTTTTATTGATTTATTTTTACCTAACAGTTGAAGTTTAAAGTATCTATTTTAGGTGAAACCACTAAGTAACTTTAAAAACGCCAAATAAGCACAGTAACCAATTTAATTATTTCCTCATAAACTATTATTTTATTATTTTAGGCTTGCAAATTATGTCTAAATACGGTCCAATATTATCTTCTCACTGCATACAAAATTAGAGCTCTTTTTTATTGCGTTTTTCATCACATTCTCGCACACTTCTGATTGTATCCCACTTACAGCCTCACGAAATATTCCAGTTATATCCTCGCGAAATTTTCCTCTTACAGCTTCACTAAATATTCCACTTGCAGCTTGACTAAATATTCCACTTATATCCTCGCGAAATTTTACACTTGCCGGTTCACTAAATATATTACACTTACTGCCTCACGAAATATCCCATTTACAGCCTCACTAATACTTTGCTCCTGTCTGAAATGCAGTTGGATCTGGAAAACATGGTGTTTCAGCAAGACAGACCTACAAATGTTTTTGTATCAATTGTATACAATTCTTGTAGAGCCATATCCAACCAGAGCGGGAGGTGGTTATCATCAGGACCATCGTTAATTTACCCGAAGACTATAGTTAATCGGCGCCCAAAGTCGTTGGAAACTCAGGTTGTACTGCAAGCTTATTCTTATTAATAAACTATAGTATTTGTTATGCTAATAATTCAAGTTCATATTTCCCATCTACGCTTTAAGCTGGCATGAGTGAAGAGTTATGACACAATAAATATGCAAATAAGCAAGTTTTGAATCGACATAGACATCTAAGCCGCAAAAGAACGTGTGAACGAGACAAAACAATATTAAAGTATCTCATAACAACAACTAGCAGACTTTAATTGCACCTTCAAAAAATAGTCTAAAATAAGACTACATAGTGACAGTTGAAATACAAAACATCGCTTCCGTTAAGTTAAATCGTAATATTGGACAGTATTTCTATTCCACTTTGTAAACACGAAGTCTCGACCGCGTGGTGAAAGCCGGCGCGGGCGCATGTTATGCAACTATTATCTGACACTCCACACTGCGATTATACATCTTGATACTTTGACTTGAACAATGCAATTGTGAGAAAAAGCTTTTAACTCAATCAAAACTGTTGTGCTGTTTTTAAATTTCCATTATTTTAATAGTTCCATTATTTAAGTAAAGTTAAGTAGAATGAAAGTTAAAAGGATTTTTAATGTTTATAATTTTTTCCGCATTATTTAAAATTTACTACCCGTGTCGTGTGAAGTAACGGCTATTTAAATTTTAATGCTCAGTTTATGTTAGGACTGAAATATCGTGTACGAAACCGAATTGAGGACTAGGAATAAAATAGCTTTGTATTTTTCTATCTTGTGACGTAATAGGAGATAATAATCTCCAGTGGTCACTTTTTTTTATTCCTAGAACCACACATTTTCCATCCATCTCGTACTAGTATCAATCAATCAGTAGGCCTCCCTTTTATTGCGCCATTTCTCATTGTCTTGTGCTAGTCTGCGATAATTTATTGCAGAAAATGTGGTACATTAAGGTCTGATCCTATGCAAACCCGTCACCCTCACAATGATACGTCGGTCCGTACTGCAGGCCTCGCATGATCGCATCCTACCCCTGATAAAACGATAAAAATCGAGATGTGCATCTTTGTCATTTTACGTGTGCCAAAGAGAGCGCGCATGACGTTTTACTCGTTTTGTCGTTAGTGGCATGCTAAGCGTGTTTGAATACTATACCATAGTGCCAGAATTTAGTGCTAGACTTTAGTGCCAACGATCAACTCGTCGCGCTCCCTCTTCATAAAGCTTAGACCCGATGCATCGATCCATACAAAGGCGGCTTTACATAACAGCTCATAACCTGGTTGCATAACCGCATAAGTGTTACTTCCGAACCGTGTCGCTGGCTTGGCCTTCTTTCCTTTGTGCATTCACGAGTCTTGACCGAGAGTCCTCGTTCTCCAAAAAGGTTAAGTACGAACTTTACGAATAGCTTTAACTTCGTATAGCTATAATCGTGTAATGGTAATTGAGTTACCTTGTGAGGAGTGCATCTTAATGGCGGGCTAGGTCCTTGACATTAGCAGTTTTATATCTTTTTTGCACGCTTGTTTAGGGTTCCGGTGTCCAAAGGGTGAAAACAGGACCATACTAAGCCTAAGTTGTCCGTCCGTCCATCCGTCCTAGCTTCTGTATCTTCTGAACCGTAATAGGTAGCCGGTTAAAATTTACGCGTGGTGGACTAACGTGATGATGATATTGGATTTGATAACAAATTATATATAAGTAGAAAAAATTAAGGAGTTTTTTTAACGTTTTTTCTTCTCGATCTATCATAAAAATATACTACAAGCGTCAAAGTAGTCAGTATAAAATCAATATAAAACAAACTGGCCAAGTGTGACTCGGCCTCGCGGTAAGAGTCCAGGGAAAAACATGTTTTTATAAGTTAATACACTCGACAACAATAAAAACGGGATACCAACATACCTGAATATCTCGGAAAGTAAGAATGATAGCTTATTCACTTAAAAAGTATTTCATTAGACTATTTAATACTTCTTAAATTAAATGATAACATTTATAGTTTTCATTTGTTTGACTTAATTAAAATACATAAATACAAATGCGTCAATTCTATCGCAGACCAAAAATGTAAAATTACCTTTTTTTTGTCACAGATATAACAAACATTTCCCCATATTTTAGTGTATGTAAGTGATAAAATTACCACATTAATAATAAATGTTGAATATTAAATATTTCATTTTCAAAAAATCATTTACTTAGGTTTTAGCCTTTTTATGCAACCAGAAATTTTATTAACTTAAGTAATATTAAATTGCCTATAAAAAATTTTATTTAAATAAGCTACCATTCTTAGTTTCCGAGATATTAAGGTTTATGTTGTTGGTGACCCGTTTTTATTGTTGTCGAGTGTATGTTGTGTGATGGTATGGAAACCCTACGTGCGCGAGTAGTCTAACTCGCACTTGACCGTTTTTTTTCTTTGAGCGTGACCTTTAGTCTTCATATGAGACCTTGTCGCTCGATTATAACATTTATAACTGAAGTCGTCAAGAAGTCAGGTTATGAGACTTCAAAATAAAGCTTGATAAGGTCGTTTGTTAATTACAGTCGAGATCTTGGTTAGCCGGACTGTAGTACTCAGCAATTTAGTTCACTTGACTGATTGATTTTAACTTGGTACTCGTATAAGAAGCGCTCGTTGGCGTAGTGGAGCTTCGTTATTGGAAACGATCACCGAAGTTAAGCAACGTCAGGTCCGGTCAGTCTTTGGATGGGTGACCGTTTAGTGGTATTTCATCTCGAGCGTTTCCGTGCTTCGGAAGGCACGTTAAGCAGTTGGTATCGGATAGTTCCGTCAGATGACGTTGTAACTATTCGTTAAGCCAGGTCAGAGGCCTATTGAGGCGGCTTGAAAATTATCTGACAGCAAGTTGACCACTAACTTGCCTCCACCAACACGCACTGGGCCCGCGTGGTGGAGTATGGCCCGCTCCCTCTCACCCTTATTCGTGAGAGGAGGCCTTTGCCCTGCAGTGGGATTCTATAGGCTATAACTTAACTCGTATACCGGATGCTACGAGCATATACCCCTATAGAGACGTAATACATGCGAATTTAAAAGAAAACAATTCTGTCAACTAGCTGCGGTGCGGGGGGGACGGAAATGCTCCGAAGTACTACGAAGTCTATTCGAAACAATGGCGGAAAACAAAGGCGTTGCGAAATATATAAGTGACAAGTCACTGATGATTTGACAGAGTTGGGTCGCCTTATATTACGTCTCTATAGGGGTATGTACTCGTAGACCGGATGTAAGGAACAGCTCTCCGCAAACTGAAACGGTGAACTCAGACCATCAAACTGAACAACTTTCACTATGGAACCTACCTCAGGAAATGCGAAAAAAATATCAGTTCTTTCATACATTTGAGTCTGGTAGATACAGCAGTTTTGTATGAATCAGCAGATATTTTTTTCACGTTTTCTGACTTAGGTTCCATAGTGAAAGTGAATAGTCTGAGTTCACCGTTTCATTCAGTCTGCGGAGGGCTGTCCCTTACACCCTGTATACCAAGTTAAAATCATTTTATGATACATTCATATATTACCTAGATATTGAATTTGAGTTAGCATATTGTTGATTTGTGAAATTAGACAATTGTGCCAAAAAAAAACTATTCGATAAAAATAGCGGTATAATGATGGTCACTTATCTAAAACTGCGATTTTTGGCTCTCTAATTTAATAACGAATTTCCTGCCATTAACACTTGATCCTCCATACTTCACTGACTTTTATGAACAAGACCAGGAATCTAAACTTGTTTAGAAAACCTAACTTGAATAGAAAGCTTTTTTCTTTAAATTGACATTTTACGTGCCCAGTCAAAATTATACTACGTATCTACTTAAAGAGAAGGTACCTCTACCATAAAACACGACGAAAAAGTAGACTGTCTTTTTGGTTTTGTGCCATTTCTCCATTGTTGTTCGAACATTGTTCGAATGTAGATTACCATTTACCGTTACAGTAAAATTAGATAGAAGTGAACGATTACAATTCCAATCTCCGAACCTGCAAATTTGATGTGAAACTCTATTGCCGTAAGTAAGTAGTAAAACCAACATGTATGCCGTGATGAAAAATTGGCATGACGCTCTTACGCAAGATTTGAAATTTTCGAATAAAGCGCGCGAAATCGGGATTTCGTTGTTTCTCATCTGCCGGGCGTCCCGTGACGGTCAGTTTTTGTTAATTTGTAAGTTATGTTAATGTTCTATTAAATGCTTTTAAAGTATAGCAGTTTTGTTTCTTACTCTTTTGAATTTGATAGACAAAAAATGCAATACACAAATACAAAAAAACGTTTTCAGAGGTTCTTCACAATTTAGATATCGCTTCGCTTCAATGAGAGGAATATTAGCGGGTGAAGGGAGGATCAATTTCCATGTACTTACAGGGTGAAATTGATATCATTAGCATCCTTTTAAACTAAGATTCTACCCATTACACTGAACAATTTTTACTATGGCGGGAACGATAGGACCATAAAAATGGATGGATGTTTATTTAAATGATCAAAATGCTTGGGTCTGAGTATAACTTATAGTTTACTGTATAGTATCAATTATTTAATTAAATAGACTATGTATTACTGTATACATAACCTTAGCTTAAGAATTTATATTGTAATAGTCATTAAGTCGTGTTATGCTGTAAAGTTTCTGGCCGCATCTTCTCTACAGCGACAACACGTTTCGACGCGGTGGTAGCTCAAAAAAGAATTGACGTTTAATAAGTGTGCTTCAGGCTCCTATATTGAATAAATTATTTTGAATTGAATTGGAAAAATCCGCTGTTGCATACATTTGAGTCGAGTAGGCATTGCAGTTTAGTATGGAAAAGCTGATTTTTTTGCTCCCATAGTAAAAGTGATTCAGTTTGATGGTAGACTATTACTTTATAAGGATGCTAATGATATCAATTTCACCCTGTATATTCATAGAATAATAATGTTTTGGAATTAAGAATTAATGACCACAATCCCTTGCTAATTTGATAAAAGATTTATGGCCTGTTTCGCTACTTCTGAATATGTTGTTGATAGCATAATTGACATATCATTTGCCATATCTTTCACACAAAATATGTCAAACGATTGCGCAGATAAGCTAACTAAAACTTTCTAAGTGGTGAAACAGGCCCTAAATATTTTTTCCACTTTCATTGTCAGATTTCAATGATTCGTACAATGTCGGCTTATGACTCATAGAGATATTTAGTCAATCAAGACTAGATAATCTAAGTAATGGTATGGAACTAAGACCGTACAAAGTAATTTTAATGGAACGCCATTAAATTCGGTCTTTGCCGATTCGGTGACGTAAATCAGTGACCTACATTATAACTTTTTATTTTACAGACACGTCCAAACACTATTGTTATAGGCGAGCCGCACGACTCATTTAACTTACTACTCTCCTATCTTGCTTATAAACCTGTTAAAAGCGTGTGATTCAACTCCAGCACGGCTAGCATGCCACCCACGACCAAGCGTTTTAACGAGAAAAATGTGCGCTCTTTCTAGCATACGTAAAATAAATAAATAACGCTCACAGGTACATACATTGTAATGATCCCAAGTAAGCCTCAGGCTTTTTGTTATGGGAACCATACAACAACGGCACACACATATAACATCCATGACCGAACCGGGATTCGAACACAGGACCCTGGTTTGGCAGTCCGGCGTGGTAAACATCACACCAACCGGGTCGTCGAAAATAATAAGGATGGAGGCACATCTCGATTTTTATCGTTTTCTCGGGGGTGGCATGCAAGGCCTACAGGTACTACTAAAAATCGGGTAGGCTATATCAGGGACGCAGCCGCACTCTGCCCATCAATCTGAACAATTTGTCTATGGGAGCAAAACGGACGGAGCAAAAAATAAATCAGCTGTTACTGGTTATGGGTACATTTGATTTGAGTCGAGTAGGCGTTGCAGTTTTTCAGCAGATTTTTTTTTCTTCGTTCAGTTGAAAGAAATGCGAGCCAATAAAGAAGTATGTTCTCTTAGTTAGGACCAAAATAATTGAAATGACGTTATTATTGTTTACTAAAAACAAAAGATGGTAGTTATAACCTTCGATGTTATAACAGCAAACTGAATTAGTTTAACAAAGTTCTCTCAGTCACAGAAGTCATGATTTTGACAGGCTCATATGGATTCATGATGTATGATTATCATAAACAAGATCTTGGTTGAAATAAACAATTTTTTTTTCAGTGCTCCCATAGTATACGTTGTTTAGTATGATGGGTAGACTCTTAGTTTAAAAGGATGCTAATGATATCAATTTCACCATGTAGAGACACGGGATAGACCTTTGCCCAATAGTGGGCACCCTGTATACTATGTGTGTGGGTTTTCGCTAGTTTTTCCTAAACCGAAATAAAAGAAGTTTCACGTTTCCCGTCAAAAACAAAATAAATCTCGGTTCCTTTACAATTTTACTATGCCTATGGACGTCGTAAAGATTACCATTTACCAACCTAACAATAAATCACAAGCATATGAATCATAAACCAATAAACCGTTAGAATTAACATATTAGCATGAGTAAAAGTGAAGTAAAAGTATCAAAACTGGTTATAGGTCCAATATATCAATAAAAATTTCTCATGCCTTAAGTTGAAGGTTCAAGAGATTCGACTCTTTTATTCTTTAATAAATATCCATTAACGTCTTTAGAAACTGTTAGGATTTACGATCAATATGCGGGTTAAAACCTTTTGTTATATTTTATCTTGATCTTATGGAGGCTAAGAGCTAATAGAGTGGCGATTAAATAATGATTAGCCTTTTTTGAAAGGCATTATTTTAACCTCAGCTTAAGAGGATAGGCGGGCTGAATTGCAAATTTGGAGAATAGGTAACTTTTCCGACTGTATACGTATTTATCAGATCCGCCCCACCCATACACCCCGCCGACTAGAGTGCGAAAGAGACAACTGCAGCTCGGACCGATTTTATATTTAAAAAAAAACGACGAAATCAGCATTTCGTATTCCCCTGTTTTCTCCACCAAAACTAAACCTATTTTAATAATCCTTTCAAAAATAATATGAGAAAGACTTTGGCTATGTCCGTAAGTTTTGCTTTTTTTGTTTATATTCGTCAAATTTGTTTACTGGATATCTGAAAACGGGCGGTAAAATGGGACATTTTTGAAGGTCCCTAGTTCTTACAGTAATTAATAAATGCAAAAAAGCAAAACATAGGGACATGGCAGAGGTGACATAGATTGTATGGTAAAAAAATATTTGCTCTATAGTGTTATTATCCAGGGAGAAAACAGGGGAGAACGTTTGTATGAAGACAATTTTACTCGTCTATCCTCTTAAGAGAGGCTCCCACTATGTAAACGCAGGGTTGGGCCATATTTTGCTGGTTTTTAGAAGCTATCTTCTCGTTATTTGAAAGACTAAAAAATTTATGAAATGCAATAGAATGATCTTCTTATATTTATATTTCTTATTTGTATATTTCTTATTTTTCTATAAAATACAATATGAAACCTGTGTTCAAAGGAAAGCCTAAATCTGCTTTACAAGTTGAAGTCACTTTTACTTGCGACACACACCGTCGGGTAGCCAATATAGGATGTAAATTTTTTTATGACCAATATTAATGAGTCAATTTGGATTGGATAATTGTAAACGTGCGATTTTGTATGGCAAATATTTTTTTACCATACAATCTATGTCACCTCTGCCATGTCTGTTGTGCTTTTTTGCAGTAAGAACTAGGGACCTTCGAAAATGACCCATTTTACCAAAACAAATTTGACGAATATAAACAAAAAAAGCAAAACGTACGGACATAGCCAAAGTCTTTTTCATATTATTTTTGAAAGAATTATTAAAATATGTTTAGTTTTGGAGGAGAAAACAGGGGAATACGAAATGCTGATTTCGTCGTTTTTTTTTAAATATAAAATCGGTCCGAGCTGCAGTTGTCTCTTTCGCACTCTAGTCGGCGGGGTGTATGGGTGGGGCGGATCTGATAAATACGTTTAAGTGACCTATTCTCCAAATTAGCATTTCAGCCCGTCTATCCTCTTAATCCTTCTCTTTTAAAATCTGAAAAATCCAAATAATTTCATTCGACAATACCTAAGCACAAATTATTATCTTCACGCTGCTTATGAACACGCATCTTTCCCTTTTAAATTTTATCTAAAAAAATTGTTCACTTGTTATTTGTCTTTCTAGTTAATATGACTGAATCTCCAAAATAGTGATATATTGCCGAAGCTCATCTATTTTATAACGTTCCATAAAACCAGTGAACATTTTAAAACCAATAGTCATAAATTTATGTAAATGGGAAGGGGAAGCATAAACTTTCAAAAGCATGTTTCCTTTTCTGGAACATGTTTTTAATTTAAACGAGGTGCTAAATCTTGTATTGAAATGAAAGATGTACAGGGATAGTTTGGTTAAAAACTCTTTTGTATAGTATGAAAGAGATCATATAAATCAGAATTTTATTATCTTCTATACATATAACATTCGCGCAATAAATCAAAACGCTTGGCAATAAATTCAGTTCGCACTTAGAAAGTAGAAGAAGACTACGGAGTTTAAACCAGTCTATTTTCATTCACACCGTACCCTAAGGGAATCAGCTATTTGTGAATGTGTATATTAATAAATTATGGTTCCGTAGTATTAGGATACAAAATAGTTATTAACAAAGTTTGTGCCGGAGGCTTTCGCCGGTGTAGATTTTGATCAAAAGAAGCCTGCGAAGACAGCGTAGACTGAGTTTTTTCGAAGGTGATATCGGAAAAATTACGACACAATTCAGTTTACTTCCTAACGACCCTCTTGTTCCCGAAAATCCAGGATAGATTGAATTATGTTTTTCTATTGATATCTTATACAATAACCGGACTAGATAAAAAATCAACGCTCCAAAAATAAAACCGTACCAAACGGTCTAAACCTTGATGAATATACAGTTGAAAGGGATGATCAGACCATCAATCTGAACAACGTTCTCTATGAGACCAACATCGAAATCGCGAAAAAAAAAACAGCTGTGCCATCCATTTCGCTCGAGTAGGTTTGCAGTTTTGTATGGAAGAGCAGATTTTTTTTTCGCGCTTTCGTTATTGGTCCCTTAGAGAAAGTTGTTCAATTTGATAGTCTGACCATCCTCTTAAATAAGTGCAGCATATTAAGTTGGACCCTATACAGGGTGAAATTGATATCATTAGCATCCTTTTAAACTAAGAGTCTACCCATCAAACTGAACAACTTTTACTATGGGAGCAAACAAATCGGAGCAAAGAAACTGCTGTCTGCATACATTTGAGTCGTACACGACTCCTACAGGCAGCGGCGGCGGGTGCAGTTTAGTATGGGACAGCAGATTTTTTTTTTTGCTCCGATTTTTTTGCTCCCATAGTAAAAGTTGTTCAGTTTGATGGGTAGACTCTTAGTTCAAAAGGATGCTAATGATATCGATTTCACCCTGTATACCTACAAGAGCAACGACTGTCATGTAGGTAATTAGTTTTTAGTTGTACGTAACGAAGCATCTAAATAATCCGATACGAATTATATTTCTTACGTGCGATTATTGTTAACGTATATTACAATTATTATAATTATTGTTATCTATGTAGGATGTGGAACCCCACGCTGAAGATTCTTATCGCCTGTAAACTTCTAAACAATGCGTTTCCTTTGCCATGTGAATGACCGCTTGTTTTTGCATCAAGTTTTTTCAAAATATTGTTTTTCCTTATTTATATGTAAGTGTGGTTGTATTTGTATCAACTTGGTCGTTTTGTAAAATAAAAGTCTTTTTCAAACCCAACTATTTTTAGCAGCGCATCAAGATTCCAAAGCGCTCGTGGTAATGCGACGTCATAATTTCTACTCATATTGTATTTTTTAAGAATTATTCGTTAAATGTTTAAACTAGACTGCTAGAAAAGATCACATGGGATTGAAAGTTTCCTTTTCATCAGCGAGGAAGCGAAGACGTGAGCTAAGGAAAAATCCACCAGTAGGAGCGCTTCAGATTCCGTATGAAGAGATGGAGCTCGCTTTTGGTGAATCATTTTTCCTCGCTCACCGCTTCGCACATCTGCGATGAAAAGGCACCCCTAACGTTCGCTTCATTTTCCCACAAGCGACGTGTTCATATTCATAAAATGCAAATCGATGTAAAATAATTCAAAAAATGACTTTTTGCCTCTTTCAAGAGTTTTATTGCATAAAAAACACTGCGTTTTTCACCTCCCTTAATAAATCATTTTTAACTGTTGGGTATTTAATTTCATCATCCCACGCTATTCCAATACCTACATGTTCAGCTTAGGCTCATCACATACATGCGGAATCGTCAAACGGAATTCCGAATGAAAACAGGTTTTTTGTATATGTGTGATATAATGTGAGATGTGCGGTATTTCACACATATACAAAAAACCTGTTTGCATTCGGAATTCCGAATCGCAATTCCGTATGTATGTGACAGGTCTTATACGCACGAAGTCATTTCCTTTCGCATATTGTCAAGCCTAGTAGCGGACATCCCACGCTTCGATTGCCCCAAATATTTATGCTAAAAACTTGATTTGAAGCAAAATCGCAAACGATTATTCTTTTCTACATATGACTAGCAGGTTATAGATTAGGTTAAGTACTAAGCAGAGATGAAGAGGAGTGTCGCGAATGTCATGAAACTCATTCATCATTCACTGGATTCATTGGTTGGCTAAAATTTAGCCACTTTCAGTTCCCATTTTTTTAGCCACATTATGTTAATTTATTTTGTTAAATTATACCCAGTCGATCTTAAATCTACTCTATAAACTTTATTGTACGAATGATGGGTTTATAATAATAATTACTGTCATCACATTTAAAATTTAAATAATTCTGTACGTTTGAACTGTCAAGAGAAATTGAAAAGTATTCAAATATCTGTTAGTAATCGATTCACAAGTTTTGGACGTTGATGAAATATGAAATTAGCTTTCCAAAATAACAGTTGATTCATGGGCGGAATATAAACCCAATAGAGTATGGTTAATCATATTGAATTCGTGACCAAGCTCGCATCTGCGAACAAACTCTCATACATAAACATTCATTTTATTTTGAGCGAGTGTCATATTAGCCTTGATAATGATTTCGATTTTGACTGAGATTCCATACTTATATAAGAAGGCGTGGTATGTTCAAAAATGTATAGGCCCTCATCCATTATCAGATACTTGGCTGAGCCTATTCACGACGATTCGACAATGGGCGTTGTATTAATGTGTGGTATGCTACGATATGAACACGCCTTTTTTTATTAATGGGAGTAAGCGGAGACAAGACAATAGATTGCTCTTATTGCTACTATCCTCACTTACTTTCGCCTCTTCAAAATTCATGTATACGTCCTACAGCATGCATTACCTATCTCTTCTCATCGTAGAAAGAGTTTTGTATAGAAAAGACGTTAAAACTAGACAGGCTCGCACGCTAATTACACTAGTGAGCTAAATTCGGCATTTTTTGTTTGTCTCTCCTGCAATTGCTGGCAAATCTTGCAAGACAATTTCTGCATACGTTTATTCGTATCGCCGTCTCTCCTTGTGCTATCAGATTGTAGCTTCTTGTCACAGACTTAAAAGAAGAACCAGACGTAATCTTGTCTAATCATGAGTGAAGCACCCATTTCTTTAGTGTACGTGCTGTCAAGCAGTACATAAGGTGACGGGTTGTAGCACCTGCGCCTAGAGCTAGTGCATCTGTGTGAGTGTAGGTCCCTTGTAGAACAAACGAGATTGTATTACCTTACATGCTTCACATCTTTTTAGTGCAATATTCGGTCCGTATTACTTTCAAGTCCGTTATTCTCGTATATTCTCTCTTCGCTTCTATTGGACAAGGAAAACGCTGTTCGGTGTATCAATACGTGTCTGTATACTAATTTTACTAGTCGATTGGTCTAGTCGGGCTGATTGACAGCACTAATCATCGTATCAGCAGTCAGTAGGTAATGTAGTCGGAGACTAATATAACATTAATTCTTTGGGTATAGCTTCGTTAATGCTAACCCGCGGCGTCATCTTTGTGAAGAAATAATAAATCATCTTGAACAGAAAATTATGTTTTCGCGCAGGTGCGCTTTGGCGGAGAATTTTTAAATATCTTTAGCTCCAATAACTTTTTTAGGGTTCCATAGTCAAACAAGGAATGTCTGTATGCCCCGTCTCAATAACTCGCTCATTTTTGCACCTATTGAATCGAAATTTGGCATGAAGACAGATACCCTAACAGTAACCCAAAAACAGAAATGTAGTAGTTATAAAGAAAAACATTTTTTTTGACCCCCTTCCCTTATAACGAAAGAGGGGTTGGAAAAACAATTGAAAACCCTTCTAATTTAGATGCCTGTGCTTATAGACAAGTATATTTCGATTAACGTTATAACAACAGTATAAAGAAAACATAAAAATGTATGGACTTGACGTATGGTGACGTGACGAAAGCAAATGTCAAAATGTTTCGATCGCCAATTTCAAATCCTAATATACATTCTGCCATTTTCTACTAGCGTCTACGCCAATAGAATGTCACTTTGTCTAGGGTCCCTGAACTCTAAGAGCTAAAATTGTCGAAACAATAGTTTAACACATTTATTTCCTATTATACCTAATAACAAAACGCGTTACGCTTTTGTTTTAAAGGTTAAAAGTTGTTTACCTAACTAAATAATGTCAATATGACAACTAGTTGTAAATTTTATTCGTAAGTTGACCTTTTTCCAAATCGTACGTTAGACAACAATGAAGTTCACATTAATTTCCAGTTCCACATTAAAACTGTGTTCTATTGTTACTGCGATTCTATAATTATGTTGTGTTAATTCGTTTATTGACCCGTCTCCATTCGTAGATATAGTAATTAAGTGGATATCGTTTTTCAATTCTAAATAATACGTCGTCATGTATGTTACATATCGAACAGTATGTTTATGCGTTGTGTTAAATCGAACAGGGTTCTTCAGACCATTAAACTGTACAACTTTAGCCATGGAGCCAAAATCCATTCCATTTAATTCCATAGAAAATCAATCGACTCGACGAGAACGTATGAAATTGCTGTTTTTTTTCGCGATTCGCTGCTGGTCCCGTAGTAAAAGTTGTTCAGTTTGATGGTGTAAAGCACCCCATAAAGGTTGTAACGCATTTCAGCTTACTGAACATGAAAATGAACCTAGATCTATTCGACAGTATAACCAATACAATCATGGGAAACACCCGTATTCTTATTGATTTTCTTGACATTTCCTCATTCGAGTGGAAGACATTTTTGACATAATTTGTATTACAAAAATGTCAAAAACGTCCTCGACTCGAGTGAGGAAATGTCAAGAAACCCACTAAGAATACGGGTGTTAGACAGGAATGATCATAGCATAGATTTTTATGACAATTTTTCGCTGTATAGTATGCCTAACAGATTTCTTTCTAATTAGGTTAACTCTTAAATGTGTCCTTAACTTTGAAGAGTTTAATTTGCAGCACACCCTCATTCTCCATGGGATTATCAGCATAGCATATGTTCACGACTATATTCCCCGAGGGGGTAGTCAGAGATATTCTGAAACCTCAGAACGTCCATCCGGATTATCAAACAACTTAAAATTGATCTATAAAGCATATATTGATCACCAGTACTCTTCTTATCGTGTGGGCATGCCCTGGTGTCAGAGTTTATTCAAACCGCCTTACGGTCTCTGACGTGGTTTTTATGTAACGACTATCGTGCTATCGACTTAACGTGCCATCCGGAGCACGGAGTCATCTTTCTTTTCAGACAATCAGGTGGATTCAGCCTAGGTGTCCCCCGTGGGAATCGAACCCACGACCTCCGTGTCAAGAGCTCAATGCTCTTAACCATTTGACCACGGAGGCAGACGAACACGAGTATGCATCTATGATAGTTTGGTTTGAGAATTTTTTTCTAATTTAGTTCTCAAAATGATGCTTCATGGCCGTGTTCGACCACAGCGTCTGATTATGGCTGTTTAGCTTCGTTGATGTGCTCTTATGTGACTAATGTAGGCTACATACTCGTATTGGCTTTAAAAGTGCGTCCGAACGGACTAAAAGTCAATTTCCCACTAAGCTAGTTATACTGGATGGCCGCGGTTGGTCTGGCTTTAAGTTCATCGCGCTTGGCTCGAGCTCAGCCCTACGCATAGCCGTAGACAAGTGAACGAGTAACATGTAACTTCTAATAGAGACATGAATGTACTAGTGAGAATAGTGAGAGGTGTTTCATTTAATCGCATCCCATACGTAATCTCGACCATTTCACTTTCGTTAGTCATTTTAGTACTTTTATTCAAATGTACATTAGATTTTGGGAGACAAAAGCTCTTGTAATCTCTAAATAATGGGATTAGAATTAGGTATAAGCACTTAGTCGTTTTTGTCAAAGGCTTGTACTGGTCGAAACAAATGGCCAGTATAAGAACACCACTGAAGAACCATTCACATCAGAAGAAGGAAAGAACTGAAGAATATGAAATCTTAGCCAAATGTAGTATCCTTCCAATCCTGCAAGGGGAAAATATTGGTGTAGAACCGAACTATAGATTCTAGATTCGAAACTAGGTTCAGCGGTGTTTAGGCTTCCGCACATTGCAGCGATATTATCGACAGCGATATCGCGACACCTTACACACTGCAGCGATTCCGCGATTCGCGTCACGCATGCGCACACCACTGAATGTAGTAGAAAAAGATTGCGTCAGGTTGCGATAATATCGCGGCAGTGTGTGGGATCGAGCGCGTCCCCATACAAAATGTACTGAGAACAATTATCGCAAAATCGCAGCGATATTATCGCTCGATAATATCGCGGCAGTGTGTAGGATCGAGCGCGTCCCCATACAAAATGTACTGAGAACAATTATCGCAAAATCGCAGCGATAATATCGCCCGATAATATCGCTGCAATGAGCGGAGGCCTTTATGTCTTGTATCGATATTGTCTGTCTTTACTTGGACTTTTGTCTGTTCTCCTTATGCAATAAGAATGCTACTAACTATTAGCATCATTTGTTCCTTATCTTTATAGAGATATGGATAAATATATCTATACAGTTATTGGTTCATGTGGTAAATAATAAAAAAAACAGTTGTTACATTTGGATACTTAAACCAAATTTTATTTTAATTTGTTAGACAACAATAGTTAGTTAGTTCGCATCATGACCTGAAAGGGTATTGCTATGTCTAGTTTTGTTTGAATATAATTTAAATCTGATTAGAGCGATTTATTTATATTTCGTCAAAATTTCAGCCACCGGCACTGTTTGATACATTTGATGAGATGCATGTAAAATGGAAGTTTTTGTATTATTCTGAACAAAACTTTTTGATTCTGGGCCTATTAAGAATCAACAGCTAATAATCAGCACGTCAGAAGGAGTTGCAATTCATTCTTATGAATGTAAATTACATTGTATTTTGAAGTACAATCAAATTTGTTTTAACCGAAATGACTGGCATGTGACATTTTATGTGTAGAAATCATGCAAATGATTAATGTTTCTTCAAATTTCATAAATTGCGATTATTTGACAGTTTTAATATTTGTAATTTTGGTCTTGAAATACTTTTAAACGTCTTACGTGTTAAAAAAAAGTACACAAAACCAACGATCAAGGTTGGGAGAAATTATGATTGAATTAATAAAATAATAATCATCATCACAGCCTATATCAAACTGAACAACTTTTAGTATGGGAGCAAACCTGTCAGAACAACAAAAAATAAGCTGTCCGGTTGAAGTTTGAATCGAGTAGGTATTGCGTTTAGTATGAGACGGCAGATTTTTTTTGTTCCGTCAGGTTTACTCCCATAGTAAAAGTTGTTCAGTTTGATGGGTCGAGTTTGTGGTTTAAAGTTTAATGATACTTTTCCTTACACCCTGTATACGTCCCACTGCAGGGCACAGGCCTCATGGAGGGTGTATGGGCGTTAGTCCACCACGTGTGCCCAATGCGGATTTGTAGACTTCACATACGCATTGGAATCTCTTCTTCAGCGTATGCAGGTTTCCTTACGACTTTTCCTTCACAGTTTCGTTTGAGAGCAGTCGGTAATACGTACGTACAGTCCAGTTAGAAAAGATGATAATTTTAATATAAGTAATATCTGTACTGTATTATGAGTTATGTATGACCATGAAAATAAATTAAAGGTGGTTAAAAAAAATCATCACCATACAGAATTAAATTAAATAGAAACGGAATCATGATCGTCAAATATTCACAGACTAAAAAGAAGAACAAATATTATGTTGGTTCGACAACCGATTGATTGATTTGACTTTGTAATTCCATCTGCTGCGGTCTTGACACTCCTCTTAATTTTTTTGCAACAGTAGGTACGTAAATAGATTAGGTAAACATACTTGAAGTTAAGGGGGTTGCAGAGGGAGTTGCACTACACTAGATGGCGCTCGGGAGCATTATTCCTGATTTTATCACATTTTATTTTATATATCGTAATTGTGATGATTTCAATCAAAATTTTCAATTATGCGGGCACTTGTGTTTATGTTTTACTGATCTAGCTACAAGTTATAGTAATTTTATTGTTTATACGAATTTGATATACATTTTAATTTTAATCAATTTCATACAAAACTTTGACGTATAACATTCGTAGACGGTATTAACAAAAGTAATATTTTATATGTGGAAAAATAGTTAAGAAAATCAAGATTACGCATCTCAAATAACATTTGCAATTTATAACATAATTACGAAGATATAAAATAAAATGTGATAAAATCAGGAATGATGCTCCCGAGCGCCATCTAGTTGCCTGTGAACGTCTCTGCAACCCCCTTAAGGGTATATTTTCGTTTGTGACGTCATCACTTGCTGTCAAATTTCAATAAAAAATGTTGATAATGTTTTGTAAGTTTTCCGTGACCTTTTGTTTGAGCTCCCACCATCGATAAGAAAAGTGTTAAGTATTTTTTGTGAAGAATACCTAGTTAGTAGGTAGGTTTTTTTTCACACAATAAGAAATTCATTACTTAACTAAAACATTTTAAATTAACCAAAGTGGGAAGTTTCGGTTAATTTAAAGTGTAACCTACATACATACCACTTTTTTCAAACTAAATAAGTACGATCATCACTGTGGGCAAAAAAATTGTGTATAGAGATACAAAAATTATGATTTCACAATATGTAGAGGAACGGAATATGCCTACATAACTAATTAAATTTATTAAACACTTATTTTTTTAAATATTTTCATAGTTTCAAAATTACACATGTGATATTTTTTACTAACCGACAAGGAGGAGATTCTATGATATATATACCGCCGGTATTCTAATTTTGAACATACTGAAAAAAAAAATCACCGACATTTTCGTCAATTCGGTATGTCAAGTTTTTTTTTGGGAGGACAAAATGGAAAACCATTTCGAGATAATTGTCTCAATAACAATATTTTATATGTCAGAATATTTAAAATGAAAGGATTAAACTAAATATCAACTTAAAATAACTGGTCATTCAGAAAAAATATGTTCAATGTGTCAGAATTTGACATTTCATGTTGCCGTTTCTGTTTCCAACATGGAGTAAGAAAGAGAAGGCAGGTAATTTTTATTTTTTAAATTAAATTTTTAAACAACAAAATTAACAACGTGGAGTTCGAATAATTTTTTCGAGCCCACTTTTGCCATTTACAGATAAACTTCATGAATTGAAAAAAAAAATGTTTCTTATAATGATATCTTCTATCCGTAAAAAATATAAAATAAAGACAAAAAAATGCTTGACATACCGAATAATTGTGTGAATAATATAGTAGATTACACACCGAGGGCAGGAAAGTAAGAAAGGTCTCAGATGTAATTTGATTGCTGACCGAGGTTAAGCCGAGGTCAACAAACATGTGATCTGAGGCTTTCTTATTTACTGCCCGAGGTTAGTTTACTATTTTTCTCCTCGACGGAGGTGGAAAGCGGCAACTTCGTTTAGCGCAGCGGGAAGAAAATTTACGCTTTTCGTCCGGAGGGGAGAAAACAACATTTTCTATGTTAAAGATTTTAAAATGAAACGATTACGGATATTTTAAAAAAAAATTAAGGTCGTTTTCGACCAGGAGTGCGATTTTTGAATCTCACTCGGTGAGCTCAGCAGTTGAAAATGTCAAAATTACTATGGAGATTTGCATCTTCCTACTGCTGATGCGACTTTCAAAAATCATACTTCAGCAGTGTTATTTTTGAAAGTCAAATCAGCAGTAGGAAGATGCATATCTCCATAGTAATCTCCATAGTAATTTTGACATTTTCAACTGCTGAGCTCAGCGAATGAGATTCAAAAATCGCACTCCAGGGACCTATTCAATAAACGCGACAATTACAGGTGAAAGGCGACAGGCGAAAATTCGACAATTATTTACAGTTCAATAAAAATGTACATTGACAAAATTGTCAAGAGCATTGAGTTCTGCTTACGTAGGTCGTGGGTTCGATTCCCACGGGGGACACCTAGTGACATGTCACTTTGTGCATTTTTCCCCAGTTTGTTAGGATATTACAGGCTGAATCACATGATTCCATGCTTCGGATGGCACGTTAGGCCGTTGATCCCGGCTACTATCTTTGGTTAGGTACATAAAAACCACGTCAGAGGCCCGTAAGGCGGTCTGAAAAAAACTCTGATACCAGGGCTTGCTGCCCACACGATAAGAAGAAGTGTTTAATAAAAAAAATACTTATGTCAAGTTTTTCAGGACAAATTGTCATTATTTCTATTCTATTTTTATTAAATGGCGTTTCCTTGTTAGATTTCGCCAGTGTCAAGTGTTGAAGATATATTTATTAGATATTGTACGGTAATAGGATATGGCGATCTCAAAACCCCGTTTTTAAACAAAAACACACACTTGAAACCACCATAAAACGGCGGAGCCACTTGGGCAATCAAATCGCAAGCCGACGACACGTCTACTTGTTACCTCCTTAGCCACGCGACTCCTCTGTCACATGTCACCTGTCAGGAGAAAAAATATTGAACAGAAATATGTCAAATTGTCGCTACAATCCGACAAATTTCTTTTCTCAAACATGCTTGGAAATTTGAGCATTATGTTGACAACCTTCTTTGAAATAAATCGAAATTGCTGTACTATGCGAGCAGTGGCCGGCAATAGCTGTATGAAAATCTATGTCTGTCGTAGTTTAGCGGCCAAATAAATTACATAGTAAACTTATATTATGTCGTGTAATTTAAAAATGAAACGATCTTTTACTCCGAAACATGGCAACCAAGGAGGTAACTTATCAAAGGTTTGGTTTAAATTTTGAACTGGCTTGCAAATAAAAAGCTTTATAATGAAAAAAAAACGAATGGACACTTTAACCACAGATAAGTTATAAGTTACTAGCTTTATCGCAGGAAAAATTATTGTTGTTCGTCATTGATTTTGAAAAGTTGATTAATTTTCATTTCCGCGCATTCATAATTCATAATTCATAATATTTATTGCATAATCATAATAATAACATAATAGCATTGTTTGAGAAAAGCACTATACAAGCCTTGGCCACAACTAGGCATTGATGGACTTACGTGTGTGCCTTGGCTTCGCCTCGGCCCACATTTACACGTTCGTCCATCGATGCGTCTTTTGCTGGCCACTGCAGTCATGTACTATAATTTTCCACCATGACATTTTGACGAAATTATCAGATTTTCCACCTGTAATTGTCACGTTTATTAAACCGGGCCCTGTAAACTCCTCGGTAAATTTGAAAAGTACATAAAATAACTGGCCGATAAGAAAAACAAAATTATAATGTCAGAATTTGACATTCTAGGTTGCCGTTTCTGTTTCCAGCATCGAAGTAGAAAAAGATGGAAGGTGTCTTTTTTAGATTAGCAAAGTTTTTTCTACATGAGTTCGAATGATTTTCTTGTGACCACTTTTGCATTTAGAGATTACCGTTCAAATTCATTTAAAAATGTATTTGTATTGATAAACTAGCTAGCTTTTACGGTTCGCTTTCATTGCAACAAACTATCTTTCATAAAAAATACTTATTTTATAACTATCTCCCATAATCTGTATATTCTTCTGTCTAGCCCCACACCAAGAAATGGTGGTTGGGCAAAAAATCTCGAGAGAAATATATCTCAAGACAATAATTATATTACTACTATTGTATTGTATGGTATAGTCAAAGTGAATTTACGCTATGGTATGGTGCTAAGGGAGTACGGAGTACGGAGGGTGTACGTGAGTCCGACTCACATTTGGCCGGTTTTCTTTAAATATAGTAGTTTACTTAACAAAATTTTAAAAATATTGCTTTTGTGACTAGTGGAGAAAAATTAGCCGTGGAATTTAAATATTCCCATTGTTTTGGCAGACGTGCCTAAACCACTGAACCGATTTTGATGGTTGAGATGTCATTCGACTGCAATTTAAGTCTGTGATTGAGTCATAATTGCAAACATGACGTGGATGTACATTGAAGATATTTATAAAAATGTTAATTGGCGGTGTTTGGAATAGGTACCTACGTAATGGAATACATTGAGACCATTTTTAGAATTTTTGTCTGTTTGTTTGTGCACACGTTATTTTAAAACTACTGAACAGATTTGGATTTCACGAAAGCATAGGGCTTAGTTTGGATTGGCATCAAACTAAAGAAAGAAAGAAAGAAAAATTATTTATTTGGATCTCCGACACACATTCAATCTTTTACATGACAGAGAGATACATTTTTGTAAAATAATAAACACAGAATAATAACAAAAGAGATTGTTTGTGCGCCGCAGTGACAAAAAGGTCCCAACTCAGCAAATGCTCGGCTCGGAAGCCGAACTCTGAATTTATGTCGGGGCCTGGCTTAAGCGTTAACTAGTACCTACCTAAGTAATAAAATCTTTTCTGTTCAATTATTAATTGAAATTGGTAGGAAGCAAGTTTTTAGTTGTTGTTTTAGTTGTGTTTGTGTATTTGCAGTGATTTAATTTCAGAAGTAAATAAAAATTGCATGATTTTCTTATCAAGAATTTTATACTACGTAGGTAATTTAATCTTCTTGCTTAGAATTTATTTGAAACTGTGCGCGACTGTATTGGTAATTGTATATTGAAAAGCCGACCAAAGAGAATGGTCATAGATTTGGTATACGCTACTTAGACGACACTGACATAATTGAAGTCATTTCAATTTGATTGAACAATATGACGAAAATTATCCTAGAATTCGTTAAATTTTTTTGGAATACAACATAATTTTAGCTTTAGAAAAATACAAATAATGAATTATTCCATTCAATTACCTTTGTGTTTCAGTCATCCACAGACGGATCGAGAAAAAAATTGTCGCAAATTATTTTTAAAACATTTGACGCGGACGTGCTCCAGTAACGGCATTTCGCCGTACAATGAAAAAAATCAGAAACAAGGATAATTTTGCAGTTGTCACCGGATGTCAAAAGCTTGAATTTGTTCGCCATTTTGTATGGTAATCACAATATTTGATTTTAAATAATATGATTTCAAAAATATTAGTGTTTCAGACTGGTATTTCAAAAAATCGATTCATTATGTTTTTTAAATTTATATAAACTTTCTTTTTACGTAAACTGTAAATTCAACCGTGTAACGTAACCCTTCTAAAAATGTTCCTAAAGTAACCCCATTTTTAGCAATATTTCGACGAACAGTGTCCGGATTTTATGCGATTACTAAAATAAATTATATGAAACATACAAAAAAACGATTCATTACATTTTTAAGTAAAGGCAGTTCTTTCATAATAAATATAAAACACTGGATATGCAATAGCATATCACTGAAAACAATGTTCCTAAAAGTAGGGGTTTTAGAAAATATACCCTTAATATACGTTTATCTTAATGCAATACTGGTGCATAAAGATGAGTTTTATTTTAATATAATAGCCACAGATTACATATTCAAATAGACGCATCGTAAGTTTGATAAAATCGTTTTTGTAATTATTCAACAGTCAAGAAAAACTCTCTACATTGTATGTTGATGATAGGTGTTGTTGTGCTCGATATCCCTGTATTAACGTGACGAATGGCTCATGCATATTAAAGTGTTGTGCTTTAAATGAGTAATGAGAAAGAGTTTACAAATTTAATAGTACGATTCACAATAAATATCTATACTTTAAGTGAAGTATTATGGAATTGGTTCCTCGGAAACGGATCACAAAAAATTCGAATTTTTTCCAACGCTGTAATATCTATATTGAGATATAGCAATAGGCTGAAATGTGCATTTTATAATTATGTCCATCCTTAAGGGTCGGCACTACCCTAATCGGGCAAAACAGGGTTCGGCGTTCCGACTTTTAAGGATAGTAAATAGCTATATTTCGAAACAAAATTAATACCATCGCTTCTTTAAAAGATGAAGTACAAGATGAACAAAAAAAATTTCAGTAAAATTTTATAGTTACATCAGAAAGTAATCGAGAATTTCAAGAAAAACTCTAGAATAGCACTGCCGCGTTCCGAGTCCTGTGATTTAGTTAAACAAAATAAAACAACAAAATATATTTCAAATCAATGGCAAAGCATCAAAGAACACTTTAAACAAATCAGTTTTTCGATATGACTTCTAGTTTTTTTGCAATTTGTTACCAAAAATCACATATTTTTTTGGACGTTTTCTTCATACAAATTACTATGGGCCGTCAATCGTTCGAAATCATTGCGAATAGACCGGTGACCGGCAACACCCAACCCTGTCTTAGAAGATTAATGAACAGATCCATTTTGTACCCATTATTACTTATAAAAAACCGGGCAAGTGGGTGTCGGGCCACACGCAGTGTAAGGTTCCGTAGTTGCCCGTCACGATATGTGGACTTAGAAGTACATTTTATAAATTGGTCGACTATTACTCGTAAATTTTTGTCCCCATTATTATAACAGAATAATATAATTATAAGTTTATTATTATTGGTAGGTACTAGCAAACTTACGATTGATAATCTGTTATCATCATCATTATCGTCAGATATGTTATACAGGGTGAATTTGATATCATTAGCATCCTTTTAAACTAAGAGTCTACCCATCAAACTGAACAACTTTTAACATGGGAGCAAAACGATCGGAGCAATAAAAAATTGATGTTCCATAGAAAACTGCAGTGCCTACTCGATTCAAATGTATGCAACAGCAGATTTTTTTTGATCTCTTCGGTTTGCTCCCGTAGTAAAAGTTGTTCAGTTTGATGGGTAGACTTTCAGTTTAAAAGGATGCTAATAATATCAATTTCACCCTGTACATAAGTATGGAATAAGAGTGAATTCCGTGCCGTAGCAGTAACTTAAACGATTGCCTTCAAAAGACATTTGCACGACAGAATTTTGCGCGACACAAGACAACACAAAGGAATTTCACAAAAGTTACTTTCCGGCCACAGTTTGGTAGTTTTTGGTTATTATGGTAGTTTTGGTAATTAATGGTAGTTTTTGGTGCTTTCAGTAATTTTTGGTAATTTTCATCGTTTTTGGTTATTTTGGTAGATATTCGTACTTTTTGGTAGATTATTGTTATTTCCGTAATTTTTCGTATTTTTGGTAGTTTATGTTTATTTTGGTACTTTTTCGTACTTTTTGGTAGTTTATGGTTATTTCGGTACTTTTTGTTTTGGTTCATTTCATTTCATTTATTTACCTTAAATTGTAGGTAGTTACTTACATAAGTTTCAGATGGTAAGTACAGAGTATTAGTCACACTACAATATAATTTATAAACATAAAGAAAAAAAAACACCACTGGCTTTTCGGTGAAGGAAAACATCGTGAGGAAACCTACATGCTTCAATTTCGAGGCATGTATTGTACCCACTGTCCATTACAAGTGGCGACGGGCTCACCCCCCGTCACACTGGACAGCGTTTCGTTTCGGTACTACTGGTGAAACGTGGATGTTCTGAGGTTTCAGAATATCTCTGACTACCCCCTCGGGGAATATGGTCGTGAGCATATGCTATGCTATGCTATGCTATGCTATGCTAAGAAAAAAAAAATCAGACATCATATTAAATGTCGCATAAAATCAGTTAAATGTTATTAAAACACTGTTCGATTAATTATACCTACCTTCTTCAGAAATCTCTTGTCGGGTAGGGCTTTAATGTCACATATACTACACACATATTATACACAAAAACAGCATTTGACTTTGTAGTTCTTTGCATCGATGCTAGTCGGTAATTTGGTACCAGTAGCTCATTTTTGCGAGTTAAATTTAGTCTTTTGCTACGGAATGGGGGTTTACTTGGGAATTTGTCGGGGTATCGTCTCACGATTTTGCACAGCTCGAGGATATACAAAGCTGTCACAGTGAGCAATTTAAAGTCGGTGAACAAGGATCGGCATGACACCCTGTTGGACTGAATTCCGCTTACGATTCGATTGCACCTCTTTTGCAAAACAAATATTTTATATTTTATGTCAAAGTGTATTTTTTGTTTATTATGTTAGTTTTTGGTAATTTTCATACTTCTATCAAATAATAACAAAAAGTATAAAAATCTACCAAAATAACCAGAAACAACGAAAAAGTACCAAAATCTACCAAAATAATCAAAAACTACGAATAATACTAAACTCTACCAAAAACTACCAATAGTACCATAATCTACCAAAAGAACCAAAAACTACCAAAATCTACCACAAGAACCTAACTGTTGACATTGTAATAATTCAGATATTCAGGTCGTGGGTTCGAATCCCGCTCGCCGCCCGACTTTTTTAATCTTTAATTTGATTAAGCTAACATGGCATACATGTAAAATAATAAAATTCTATTGTAATAATTATTTTCTTATCTTTGAAATACTTCTTGTTAATATTGCTGTGCCCTTTCAGGGTTCATGGTTACATGACTTTAGCTACTAAGTAACACCTATGCTGTAACTGTACATGAATGCGAATAAATTAATATGAATATGAACCAAAAACTACCAAACAGTGCCCTTTGTAAGTAACATTTTAGTTTTTAAAATAACTTTGTGCAATTCTTTTGTGTGTTCTTTTGTCGCGCAATGTCCTTCAGCTTGACCAATTTTTCAGAGAATCTACCAAAATCTACCAAGTCCTGTTTCAAATTCTACCAAATAATATTTATGTCGTTCCAGATGGTTAAAATTTAATATTAAACACGTTTTTGAACAACATTTATTATAATTGAACCGAGCACACGTCTCGCGTGGTTTTCGCGCGTCGCGTTTTTGCCTGCCACGAGGCTCCGCAATCCTCAATCTCTTCTTGTTCTTGAACAAAAACAATCCCTGAGATTGGGATAGATACTCCCATAAATTACACTTGACACTGGCGGAAATGCGGTGCTACGCACAAGCAAAAAGCCATTAATTATAAATAAAAAAGCTTTACTAGAAGTTCCTGAAAACTTCCAAACCCTGCAATGGATGGTTTTTTTTTTTGTTTAATTGTTTTACAGCCATTTGTATTGCCAGCTTAGATTTTTTTTAGACTGAATCCTTGCATTTTTGATAAGATTTTCGAATACAGAATTTCTATTCTGCTAAAGAATTTCCCACTACTAAATTATCTCTCTTTGCCCTAAATCCACCAATAAAGTAGAAATCTACTAAAAGTGGTCACACTGATGTCCTTTTGCGCAAATGTTTTTGAAGGCAATCGCTCCAGTTACTGCTGCAAAATTAAGTTTTATTTAGTGCTAAAAACATATCTGACGATGATGATGATACAAGATTACAAATCCTTAGTTTGCTAATACCAATAATATTAAACTTAGGCCCGATTCGACCAAACACGAGTAAATTTAATTCTTAGATTAAGTCGCTTTGTTACTATAGAGTAAACTGATTTTGCGTTTTGCCAACCCTAATCTAAATGAAATGTCAATGTCACATAATTAAAAAAAATATAATAAAAAGAAACCTAACAAATTAAAACTGTATAACCTCACATTGCAATAAGTACGGATACAACGACCTCTTTCCTTAGGTGAATTATACATTCGTTCTTTTAGTACAGGGTGTGTAAACAACAAAAGTAAAATTGCTCCTTGTATAGTTACTCTTCTATAAATCTAAGTTTGGTCGAATCCGACCTTATAATAATAAAATTATTATGTTATAAGTTTTAGTTTGCTCTGTTATAATAATTTTAAGTTTTTTTAAGCCTTAGTAATACTGTATATATGGTTGGGACCTACCAGGGGTGATCTTTGATCAGTCACATTTTGGGTCCATCACGGTACTGTACTGTTACTGTAAATGTCAATTTCGACCTGCGGCCCTCAAATCCAGATGCTGCAGGTGCAGGAGTATTGCCACGTACGACCAAACATTCAACATCAATTTAATGAGGTAAAATCTGCCTTCCGGGTAATAGGTACCCTAAATTGGGTCGGACCTATGAACCTGCCAGGATAGACTTTTGCCAGACTTTTTAGGCCTTACTAATTGGCCTCTAGACCAACAGACTAGTCCGTCCTTTAATTCAACGAGGTAAAATGTTGTGTCACCAGGGTTCACTTTTTCCTTCACACCAGTAAACGTGCCATGCCAGCCAAGCTGCGCTGCGGCCGACCAAGTTTTTTGCAAGTAACTTATTGCCAAATTTAGCTATAAAATTTATTTGTTCATTAATCTTATAAGATAGGGTTGAGTGTTGTCGGCCACCGGTCTTTTTCTTTTGACAGATATGTCAAACGGGCCGTAGGTAGTGCCGACCCTTAAACTTAATCGGTTTTAACCGTGACTTGTTTGAAAATATCTAACGTTTTCCTCTTACTTTCATAATGTTCATTTTGTTAAACTTTTCAGATTTTTGTAAAAGGTTTCTGAACCATAAAGTTATTATACCTTACGGAATAGAGGAACTGACACGAGTTGTCGAATGAAACCGTTTTTGGAAACGTTTTTTTTTTATGTGTGATTGGTAAACATTTGACCCCAATCTCACCTGATGTTAAGTGATGATGAGGCCGAAGATGTAGCATGCTTACCTAGTAAAATGCCTGTTCACTCTCGCCTTGAAGAGGCCCAGGTTGTATTGCTCAGGGAACAGGTCCGCAGGCAGTTCGTTTGACAGCTTGTCGGCACAGAGGATTGTACAGAGTAACAGCTTCATAGGAGCTTCGATTACATTAGCCTATTCTTGTAGGGCTGTCTAAAAGGAAATAAATATGATTGAAGTATGAAGGATAATGTTTTACAATATGTAGTAGGTAGGTATATTGTTTTTCTTTTTTGTTGTTGTTGTTTGTTGTGTTATTTATTATTTGTTATTTAGTTGAATAAAATGAGTTTAAATTAAAAAACCGTTGCCGCCCGATCCGTCGCTTTACGCGGGTGACTCAAAAATTGTATGTACTTACCTGTCACAATCTTTGGGGAAGGTATATGATGAAGGAGATGTTTGTGTTCCTCCTCGTATTATTAAAGCACACAGTGCAATAATTAACCATTTCGTTTAATATTATTAAACTACTTTTAAACGTGCCGAGTAAAATGAACGATAGGTATCTCACACATTAAATTCACATGACGTTCTACAATGACAGTGACAATCAAACAGAAAATAATCCATAGACATCTTGATATTAACAGAGGTCAGTGGCTCCAATCTCTTTCCGAAAGGAAGAATGGACAATATCTCACACATTAAATTCACACCCTCGTTACGCCGTAACCACCCGAAGCACAGCCAAAGTGTCCCCTCGGCCTCGTTCGTGAGCCCCGTAGGTGAACGCGCACACAATCATACTGCGCATGTAGTGATGCGCCGCTTTTGCGAGCTTGTTTGAAGCTGTAACTCTGTACAATATAATCCTCTGTGTTGTCGGCATGGTGAAAATTTGAGGTCTGTGAATCTAACGTGAAATTGTGGATAATTTTGAAGGCGTTAATATAATTAAAAAAAAATAAAGATTTCGATTTCACAATCTAACGATTGTCAAAATCTTCACGGAGCTCGAATTTTCACCATGCCGACAAGCTGTCAAACAGTTCCAAAAATGGTTCTATTGCCTCGCGTCACGTATCTCTTTCTATTATACATTGGTGCCGCTAGGTACAGTACATCTCGCTCTCTCCCGTCAGATTCTCTATTCCTGCTATAGTAACTTTATGTTCTGAACATTTTAAACGAAACCCGAAAACCTACTGGTTTCCGTTGTAGGTAATCCTCGTTTAGTATGATTAGTCAAGGAACTGTGATGACGAATTAACAGCATCTTTTATTAAGTCTGCGGCTGAAATATCTTACGCTATCGGATTCACGTGTTCATGACACTGATATTCAGGCGGGTTGCGTGCTGAAAGCAGGTCAATTGTGTCAATTTATGCGCGTTATACTTCAGTTATTTTACTCGATGGTACCTACTCGTTCATAATTATTAGTTTAGGATACAGGGCAGGGTAAACGAACTGATCGTTTATGTAGTTGAGTGTGCTTAATAACGTAATTCAATATTATAATTGTATATACTTTGTATATGTTGTTTTGTTTAAAAGTTGTGTGTTGTAGAGGTTCTGGTCGCATCTTCTCTGCAATGGAACACCTTCCGACGTGGTGGTGGTACTCTACTCTAAAATAAAAAATGATGTCAGAAATCTATCCATGTGATATTTTTATAATATTTTATTTTAAATAAAACATGTTGAGTTTGATAAGGTTTTTGTTGGTCGTTTTCGGAATTGAAGTATCGGTCTGGCGCCATCGTAGTACGTTGACCAAAATAACGAATGACAGAGCGACGGGTATGTATGACATTGACATGATGTATGGACGGAAATGAGACGAAACATGTGTGAAAACATCGTAGTGAATGGTACGCCCTAGTCTCTGGGAAGGAGGCATGATATTATTGATCAAAGTTTTTCTTTTACATATTATAAGCTTCATCGAACACATTTCTCGCAGAAAAGATGACCGATGGGGTCGAAAAGTTTACGAGTGGCGACCGTGTACTGGAAAGCGCAGCGTGCGTAGGCGGCGGATGAGGGCAGCGCAGGACCGGTCTTTATGGCGACCCTTGGGGGAGACCTATGTACAGCAGTGGACGTCCATTGGCTGAGATGATGCATTCATCAATGGCAACACACAAGATAAAATCCGCATGCAAGCTTTGTCAGACTATCACTAACTACAGTATAGGCCCTTGCCCTGCGCAACCCCGTCTCAAAAGTCCCTAAGATTCTGGCCGCATTTAACCCTCTGGATGGCCAGATAAATTATCTGTACTAAATAGGTACCGATAGGCGCCGATAGGGGTCTCCCCTTTAGTCCGCCGCATACAGTCCTGTGAACTCCTGTGTCAGATTTCTTCACGTTCAGCCCCCAAAGGCCAGCAGCGGGATTTGACCATCGTCGCAAAGTCTGCTGCCGCCTGAATAGGCTTCGAACTGGCTATAAATGCGGCTATATGAGGCACAAGTGGGGATGGAGCGAATCAGCGGCATGCCCGTGCGGCGACCCTCCCCCCAGCAGACGGTTGAACACAAATAGTATACGAATGCCCCTTGTACTCATACCGTGGCACCATGGAGGACTTCAACGATCTGACACCGGCAGCTGTGACGTACCTAGACCGACTCGCTGCTCTAAATTCTTGATGTTTTTGTATTTCGTGTTTTAATTTTATCTGTTCTGAAGTGTAATAGAATCAGCCATACGATATAGTAGATTACACACCGAGGACAGGAAAGTAAGAAAGGACTCAGATCTCATGTAATCAACAAACATGTGATCTGGGGCTTTCTTATTTACTGTCCGAGGTTAATATAGGTACTATTTTTCTCCACGACGGAGGTAGAAAGCGACAACTTCGTTTAGCGCAGCGGGACGACAATTGACGCTTTCCGTCCGGAGGGAAGAAAAATAAATAAATAGTCCTGTGTAGTTTTTCACAGGTAATTATTTTCTTATTTTTTTTATTTTGGAAGGATTTATGTCCGGAAGCAAAACGAATTAATTAGGTACTTTCTAATGGACTAAATCTACAACGAACTCTAAAAACATTCACACACTACATTTTGTCCATCCAAAAAAGAAACCGTATTAGACATTTTGACACTACATAAATTATCTTGACTTTATCTTCAGCATTGAATATCTAAAAAAAATCGCGAAGACAATTTTGTACTTAGCCTAAATATAAGTTGGCTACAGCATCCGAATTGATTAAATTATACCTAATTCAAAATTGTCGATGCACTCTACTCAAAGCGGTTACTTTTCCAAAACATTTTTCCTAAGTAGCCCATTCCATTACGTGACTAAGAAATGCATGACCGCCGCGCCATAATTATGTGAGTACCAAAATAGATACGTAACTCAAAATGTACTGGCAAAGACAGAAGTGGTATGTTCGGCAGCAGCGATATCTATACATTATGTTCAAGTAAAAAATTTTAACATTCTGATCTGACCTGTCGTGTGACGGAAGTTCGAAATTTAAATCGGGCCGAGTGCCGTATTGACAGCTGCGATTTAGTTTTCGACACAGACATCCAATATACCTAGTAGCAGACTAATCATACCTGTAAATTCGCGTGGCAAAAACACACACTAAAAAGATTTTCCACACAGATACACTAGCATGGGCCCAACTCAGGGATAGCGCATAATAGGGTATTTGACAGGTTTTTAAAAA
The DNA here is from genome assembly GCA_963693445.1 of Agonopterix heracliana. Taxonomy (NCBI): domain Eukaryota; kingdom Metazoa; phylum Arthropoda; class Insecta; order Lepidoptera; family Depressariidae; genus Agonopterix; species Agonopterix heracliana. The sequence continues at coordinate 5,595,601 of OY856327.1, forward strand.
CTGTTTTACGATAATCACCTAAGGACTAAAGAAAATATATTTTACATTCCATTACATGTCCTAGTGCAAGAAAAAACGAAAACAAGAACGTGACGTCACCTGCAAATATTCATATTCATCATACAAAACGTGATAAACCAAGTGCAAAAACACGTTTCCGCTGTCGGCTTTTACAAATTTTTCTTTCGTATTAAATTCGATTCGACACACAGGACATACTGGTTCACTGGTCTGGTAAACCACGGCTATATTTGGCGAAATCGTCTGTTTTTGGACTATTTATGTACGACATACTAAACGCAACTGTTTACCATGCAGTGACGTCATCAACCATTCGACCAATGACAGTGGTTTACGATCACGTGACTAAAGGAGGACAAACAATGATTTTCTCTCAAAATATCCAATATTTTTCTTAACTGACTAAATAGCTGGTTTCCATAATTCATATTCAATATGGATGCCATCTATAAATCATATATTTTACGACACTAGATAGGGAAGAAAAGTAAAATAATACAACTTAAATTATGAAATTATTTATTTAAAACATATTTATTACCATAGACAGAATACTATAGCAGACGGAATATTAATACCTAGTTAAAAGCGCAGGGTTCTACTTTAAAAAAATTATATTCACCTGAGTTAAGATAAGCCTTCATCTACAACTTCATTTTTATTTATTGTCCCAGAGCATACAATTTTGTGAGATACACATTTAACACAATTTTGCGTCATCCTAAAACTATTACAAATTAGTATAAAAAAATTAATGCCGAACCAGGATTTACTATACCAGACGCCAACGCTCCTGACACGCGCAGTCATAAAACGTGCGACCAGTATTGCCCGAGCGCACAACATCGGCAATACTGCTCGCACGTTTTATGACTGCGCGTGCCAGGAGCGTTGGCGTCAAGTATAGAGTCATTACTTGAAAAACTGCCCACATGTGTCCCACAGTGAACATTCAATTTATGTAAATCTTTTTGTAGATGAATGGCAATAAGGAAAGGATTGGTATGGGATAGTTCTTAAAGCAAATAGTTACAAAGGTTTAATACAACTTAAATTATGAAATTATTTATTTAAAACACATTTATTACCACAGACATAATAATAAATGCAGTCAAATAATAGTACATTTAAAAAAAAAATATGGTTGAATGTGGACGAAGATCTTATAGATTTTTTTCTTGATCAAGCATTGTGATGTGAGGCTTTCATATTTACTGCCCGAGGTTAGTATACTATTAATCTCCTCGATGGAGGTGGAAAGCGGCAACTTAGCGCAGCGAGACGACAATTGACGCTTTCCGTCCGGAGGGGAGAAATAATCATTTATATAGCGGGTTTTATCGCACGCAAGGTGATCAAAACAATTTACTGTTCCCTATCAAACAAAGTCTTTGACAAAGATAAAAGACCGAGGTGGACCCTCACAAGCTCTTATTAAACTTATAGAAATAAGTACCTATGTGAAAAGTGTCTTTCAAAATAAACAAAAGTAACGATTTTAATAGTTTGATTAAAGTATGTGATGTGAATGTTTAATTCGAACTATCCAGATCATGTCATAAACCATGTACACTTGATTATTAAAGCTGTTGTCAATATTCGGTCTGCTCCTAGTATTATATGTATGTGTTTATTACCTACTATTATTACTACCTATTTATTAGAAAAAAGCGTTATCTTTTTCAAATAATTTCTTTTCGAAACATTTGTAGTAATTCTACGACCTTCATGTTTGCATCTTGTATCCATGTAAAATTTAACTATAACTTTCACAAGAAAATAAATGTGATTTATGTCGTGACCATTATCTCCAGAATTAAATGCAGTTAAATAATCTTTGCAATTCCAAATGCGAGTTGAAATTTCTGACAACGAAATTTTATTGTTAATTTTAAATAATTTTTCGCATTCTTGCACTACAGAGATAACTCCAGCCGAAGGGTAAGTCAAGCCACCTCGATCTTTCTTTTGAATAAGTGAAAAAAAGAAATTTCTCTTTTCGCCTATCATCAGTGCTTGACAAATGGAACATTTAACATTTTTTAAAACTTTTCGAGCTACAAACCCAGCTATATAAATTGTTACTTGATTAGTGTATTCATCTAGAGGATTGCCTGCAATCTTATCAATAAAAGATTGTATGTCGTCTTCGTCAAGAGGATCTGAATAATCATTTTTCTCAAAACCAGGGGTACTATCATTTATAAATATTGTAGGATTCATTGAACTCGACACTTTCAAAATAGGAATGTCATCCGTCAAATCACCTTCTTTATTTAAATTAATTTCTGTCCGTACAAGATTCTTTTTATATGCAGTTTGAAAATGTACAGTATTAGGATTATCGTTATACCCTCCCCTTCTCCTCATCATGCCAAAAAACATTTCAAGGTGATCTTGGCTAATTTTGTAACATGGAAAAAATCTGAGCTTTTCAACTATTACTAAATCGTGAAACATATTCATAGCACTTTCCAAGCTTATAATGAAGCCAAGAAAACCAGTTTTTCTCCCGGACAGAACTACAAGATTGTTATTATGAAATTTTAACTTACCGAGATATTCTCTACACATTTTTACAAATATTATAGTGCGAGCAATGTTGGCGGGGCATAAAGCTTTTTTAAAGCCGGGTGAAAACATAGAACGACTGTTCAGTACGTCAAATGCGTCATTGATAATATTTACAAAAATTGCAGTAGCTGCACACTGCTGAAATTCTTTTAATTTTAATTCATCCTTGCAGTAATTTAATGCATCCGAAACAGATTTGCTAAACAGCTGAGTTGCGAGCCGAACCTTCATTTTTTGATTTTTAAAGAAGATGTGAGCTTGCCGTAACTTATTAGCTAGATGCAAGCCTTTGCTTTCTTGAAGCTCCAGTAGAAGTTGCAAATATTTAAAATTAACTTCATTTCCATTTTTATCTATTATAATTTTGAAATCACCCAACGTATTTCTTATTAATTTTACCATATGGCATGGATCCCAAAAAATGTGAATTCTTTCATTATGAAAATTAAAAAATGGTTGCAAGTTATTTAAAGAAAAATTGCATCCTAAATGTGTGGCCATGCTAATATTAGACGCTGCTCCATCAAATGTTATACCCTTTACAAATATTTTTATGTTATATAGCATTTCTAATGCAATCCTAACCACATTTGCACGCTGTTCAGCATTCATAGAAGTTACAAAAAAAAACGCTATTGGTAACTTCCAGCCAAAATTTATGGCAGTCACCATTAACACTAATGCCTGTGTTGCCAAGGGCAAACTATCATCATTAACCTCTGTCCCTGTATCAACTCGTCCTTGAAATTTTGACCCATCCCAAACCAGTTCTTTCCGTATTGCCATTTCATCAAGACTCAAGTTGACAAAAACTTTATGTTTCTGCTTTTTTGCTAACGCTTCCAGCACACTAAAAGATTCAGCCGTGAATCCAGGCTTAGCATCCACTTTTTTGTACCACCGACTGATAGTAACTGGGTGTGGCAGAACTGTGTTAAAACTTTGTCTTACAAAATTATATGCTCTAGGCGAAAAAAAATTTAATTGCAAAGCAAAAGATCTTAATTCTGGAGAAAAGCTTTTTTCCACTGTAGAACCTGTTACTTTTTTTAAATATCTGGTCAAAAAATCTTTATTATTGTTACCGGGGATGTTATTAAGGACATTCAAATCCTCGCTATTAAGTTTTGTTTTTAAATTGTTTATTATTTCAGAAAATGTCGCTACTTTCTTGTTTAGTCTTCTTTGCTTTTCTCGTAATGCTTTGATTTGTTTACTTTTAAAAACAAGTTTTGATTTTAATTTTTTGATAGTGGTTGTGGGAGAATCAGCCAGATTTTTTTTTGATATGGGCTTAGGAGTTGAAACCTGTTGTTGAACTGCTGGTGAACTGTGCGAAGATATTGATAGTTGCTGGCTTCCATATTGAATGTCCTGCAGTACTGACACATTCTCCTCAGTAGCTATTCTCTTTCTTGGAATATCAACTTTTGAAGTTCCCGCCATATTTTCCTTGCACTGAAACAAAAATCTCATCTTAGTATTGCTAATAGCAATGTAAAGACAGTATTCATATATATCCAGCAGTGAAGTAAAAAATAAGTAAAAAAACTTTTTAAGTAAAACGATTTTATTTTAATGAAAACTGCACTAAACGGTAAAAAATAACTTTTTTACATTTTCTTTATATGTTCTAAAATACTGTTAGCTGGAAATTTGTGAGCATAACCTATCTTCAAAATAATTATGACGAAAAAAGTTATTACAATAGGGATTCATATTTTAGATTAATACTTTGTTAATTAATTTTGATTATAAAATCGTGGGCGCTTGCTAGTAAAATATAAAACTTTCCTAGAAATTTTGCTTTCAGCTTTAGTACAGGTGCGACAGCTTTCATAGCTCGATACCGCATACAACAATGAAAACCACATCGATAGCACATTAGCCGTACTATTTACTTTCAAACATGCTTTCAAAATGTTTTGATGTCAATTTTTTATTTTATAAGTTGAATAGTATGTAACATTTGAGTTATACCACTACTATGCAAGCGCCCACGATTTTATAATCAAAATTAATTAACAAAGTATTAATCTAAAATATGAATCCCTATTGTAATACCTTTTTTCGTCATAATTATTTTGAAGATAGGTTATGCTCACAAATTTCCAGCTAACAGTATTTTAGAACATATAAAGAAATAGTAAAAAAGTTATTTTTTACCGTTTAGTGCAGTTTTCATTAAAATAAAATCGTTTTACTTAAAAAGTTTTTTTACTTATTTTATTTTTTAATTTTTAGTTCTCAGTCATGATCTGCTACAATTAGTTGAGATCCCTTGATCATCTCCTGTCTCCATCATCAGACGCTCAATCTTACCGAGACTAAAAAGTATTCATCGAAACATATTAAATGATAGGTACCAAACACGAGTGTTCTGCTAGAATCAGGGCATGTTTCACCACTTCTGGATAAGTCTTTGTTAGCTTATATGACAGATAATTTGACATATTTCGTATGAAAGATATGTCAAATTATCTGTCGTATAAGCTACCAATGACTTATCCAAAAGTGGTGAAACAGGCCCTTAGTTGTATAGACCCCTTGACAACCTTTCATCTCCATTATCAGACACTCAATCTTACCAGTACCTATCATAAAGTTCTCATTGACAAAAATTAACTGATACCACAGAGAAATTACGCATGTATGATACCAATCATTATGGGTGTCGTGCAACAGTTTACACAGGACATAGTTAATATCTTGGTCACCTTCCGTCTTCATCATCAGACCCTCAATCTTACCGGTTACATAAATTACTCGTCTTAACAATTTAAATGATACCAAACACGAGTGCTCTGCTATAATTCATCGCGGAGATCCCTTGACCACCTTCCGTCTCCATCATCAGATCAACTCCATGTTACCATAATATTGTATTGTCATCAGAACTATACGTGTGTAAAGTTTCAACTTAATCGGTTGACAGGAAGTGGGTGAAAATTAAATTACCGGCTATAACTTAACTTAACGCACCTGCAAATCTTCTTGTAGTTGAGGAATTAACATATGCTTCTGGTCTGCTGGTGGATTGTGCCGTGATGTACATGGTTGTTGGCTATCATATTGAATGTTTTGAAGTACACAGACATTCTCCTCAGTTGCTTTTCTCTTTCTTGGAATATCAGTATCAGTTTTCAATGTAGTTCCCAGCATATTTTCCTTGCACTGAAACGAAAATTGATTGATTATTATACTATACTAATGTAATAAAGGTTGGGTAGTTTAGGTTTTGTACAATGTAGGTACATATCAGACTACTGAATAATATATGAATAAAAAAGCTTTTAATAAATATATTTGACCTTGTGACACAAAATAATCTAAGTTATAAGTACAGGGATCCAAACTCATGTTACAGTAAATAGATAACGATATACATAGTACATAACTTTGATAAATAAATACATATATAAATTATAGATAATTTGCTTGTCACATGAAAGTGTGTCCTCAAACCCACAACCGTTGGTTTGGCAGTCCGGCAAGTTACTCTACCTTCACATCAACCATCCCTTAAAAATCAATTATAATTTAGTGAATATTCATCAATTTTATTTTACTTACTTACAGCGAAATAAAAATATTGTTACATACATTTATTATACTATGTAATATTGTTGCAATCTTAAAAAAGGTATTTGTTTTGCTTTTCTTGTCGCTTGCATAAGTAGTTATATCTATGATATTTAAGGGCTAATGTTCTTAGGCCTACAACTCACTAGCGGCCAGGAGTGCGATTTTTGAACATGTGATTTTCCAACGAAACTTGTCATTTGCAAGATGAGACAGGTACCTATATATTTTCGCACGGAATTGAAAGCGAGCGAGTTCAAAAATCGCACTCCAGCCCTCGTAGTATGCTACACGTGATACGGTTGTATCACGTCTTTTATCTCGTTCGTTCGCACGCAAATAGAAAGAGAGCTAAGATGTGATAGCGCTGTATCACTGCGGCATGCTAGCTATGCTGGTCGCAGCGGCCAGTGATTGTATTGCGGTGGCCGATAGTCGTTGGCTGCTAAGTGTGTCCCGGCTCAAAGCGATTGCTTATAAAATCCAGAACTCACTGGCCGCTGCGACCTGGTTGCTGCGTAGGGCTTATGATAATATAATGATAGTCTAATAAACTCACTTCATTTGTATCTTCAAATATTGTCGGAATTGCACCTTGCATCAAATGTGTTCGGGAAGCATTTCTTTTAAATAAATGTTGTTCAAAATGTAGGGAACAAATCACACTAGCAGCACTGGGTGTCCAAGACTCGAGGCTTGTGTTTTTTAGCCAGGCATCACACAGTTTTTTATCCTTAGGGAACCTGAAATAATAGCATATTTTAACGATATATAAAACAGAACTCTGACAGTGTCATCTCTCTTTTGCACCGTACCATAGTCGGATAAAAATAATAATTGCAAATAAACATTACAATTTATTTCTTGATTGCCTTGATTCGGCCCTTTCATAATGATCAAGTACTTGACCTGTCAAATGATATAACATGTACGAAATTATTGCTGTAAAACATGTTTGTTTTAACAAGGGGGTAATAATGTATATAGTACTTTAGTAAAGAATAAACGGAATTACTCCTAAATGGCATTACAAAAGTCTAAGGATGCTCATTGTTTCCAAAATATTACGAAATCGTATCAACATTAAGGCACGTCAACAAAACGTTTGTTTTGCTTACCGATGGAATGTTATTCCAGGCATCTTTTTGTAAGTCGCACTTTCACACATGTACACACTGCATTTAACCATTTTTACTGCTAATAAAAGTAAAAATAAGAAAATCACAAACGATGTCACCATTGCATGAAGCTTACTCGATGCGACATTCAATGGCGGCCGGCCACGCATCATAATCTGACAGTGTGGTGGTTAGTGTTGCAACACGGAGGGAAGAAAGGGACGAAGTTATACAACATTTCCGATCGCGAGCGGGGTAAACTATGTAGCTTACTTATAACGATGTGTGCTAATAAAATGTGTTTAGTCTGTGATGTCTGTGGTTTTCGATAAAAGCGCGCAAAATTGGTAGATAAGAAGGCTTTATTTAAAGACCATCTCAAAGAAGACTTTATTTAAGATCCTCGCAGGTAAAAGTTTCACATCTTCCGGGCGTCCCGTGACGTCCAACTTTTTTTTTATTATTATAAAAACTAAGTACCTAACCGCAGTACGTAGTACTTAACCTAAGTACTTGCAACACAAGAAGTAATATTTTTTTCACTACGTCGATTTTAATTTGGCTTTTTATTAGGCAAGTACTCTAAGTATCTTCTAAGTACCTTATTTCATTACATAAGCAAATTGACATAGGTATACCTTTTAGCCTAGCAAAGGGACAATGTTGCAGATTTCGACATTTTCACAAGATGTTTGTTTTAGTCTTAAACTAGAATTCATCGTGTTTGCCACTTTATTGTTGCTTTCCTTTCGTTTTAATGTTCTTGCTAATTAACAATTTTACTTGAAAATGTAATATCTTTAGATAAATCCATAAAATAACGCTAAAATCGGTGTAGCAAGACTATAAAATAAATAAAAATATAGCCAACTTAGTTTTCGCTGCAATGTGCAGTGCACGTCGATATCCTATGCACTTTCATCAACAACTAATAAATAATACCTACTCTAGTTTTTTTTTTTTTTATTATCTTGAACAGTGTCACAGAAATTATCTAGTCACATTTAAAGTTCCAGAATCAAGCCCGGACTTGTATTATGATAACTAGACAACGATATAGAATACATATATTCATATTCGTCATACAAATATTTGTCCCTTACGGGATTCGAACCCGCGACCCCCGGCACAGCAGGCAGGTTCACTACAGACTGTGCTGTCGGGCCGAGTTTGAGTTGAGTTTAATCGGTAACCAATTAAACTTAAATTAATCTGTAAGTTACCTTGGATATAGGTTTGGCAACTAGAATATTCTAGCAAAGTCAGTCTCAAGTATTATAAAAAAACGAATTAGATTTAAAAACTCTGATGAGTGCAACAAACGAGAAATTATTCTCCGTGTAGGTCTAGGGACAAATCTAAACGGAAAAACACCGCAGAATTTGTTACTTTTTTTTCTATAGCAAAGAGTATACAGGGTGAAATTGATATCATTAGCATCCTTGTAAACTAAGAGTCTACCCATCAAACTGAACAACTTTTACTACGGGAGCAAACCAATCGGTGCAAAAAACAAATCTGCTGTCCCATACATTGAGTCACGTAGGCAGCGGCGGCGGGTGCAGTTTAGTATGGGCATGGTGTCCCATCCCATACAAATGACATTTTTGTTAAAAAAATGGCAATATATGGCGTTATGGTATCGAATCATAATTAATGTTTACGTAAAAGTATAAATTGTTACTAAAAATACATGATCTGACTACAAAAAAATCTCATGAGCCTCGGAAAATCAAGCAATTTACTTTGCCCGAAGACTGCCCGCGTTACGGCAGTCGCGTTCCATTGTTTGACGTTGGGCATCTGTACTGTATAGTATTATATAATCTGTGGTATGGGACAGCAGATTTTTTTTTTGCTCTGATTGGTTTGCTCCCATAGTAAAAGTTGTTCAGTTTGATGGGTAGACTCTTAGTTTAAAAGGATGCTAATGATATCAATTTCACCCTGTATAATTACGTACGAAAAAATAAAAACCTAATAAATTGATCTGTGTTAATTAAAATATGATAAATAAACGTTTCATTTCAATTTATTTTAGTTAAAAAATTAACATTAATAATTGTTGTTATAAATACTTAAATATTAAGTTTATAACGTTTTAAATTATAGGTTGTTTGCAACAAGATGTCATTGGTTGAATGTCAGCCAAATCATAGCCTCTTCGACGGGCCGTAAAAAAAAGAAGCCTTAATAATCTGTGGCCATTTTCCACAATATTTGTCTAAAAATAGTCGTGTTTTAGGATTTTTTTTACTTTTTCCTCGCAAGTATGTTGAAAAACTCGTCTGCGACTCGTGCTGCAATCCCGCCTCGTCTGTAATGACCAACTTTGCTCACTTGTATCATAATGTACTATTATTCATCAACTTTTGTTGTCGACTGTGTCGTTACATTTGGACGAAATTAGCGTTGTACCACTTTTCCTTTGCGCATCTTAAGTTGAGATATAATAAGAAACTGTCGTTACGTGGTTTGTTATTAAATGTATATTTTCTACCAGTTACGTAATAATAAGTAATAACTTGACCACTGCACTCTCGTCCTCGGTCGGCTAATTCCTAGTTCTTTTATTGCTTCGTAGTTTCGCTTTCATTGCTCATTTGTGCTCTTATTCGAAAGTGGGAAGTATATTTTTATTCCGTTTGCAGCTTTAAGCATACACGCATTTATCAATTAATGGATATCTAATGTATTAAATGTATGTATACCTAAGTACTTAACAGCCCAGGATCTACCATTATTCGGAGCCGGGGCAAAAACTTTTGGCCCTCCCCTCCAAGCGCGTATCAAGATATTTTCTCAGGGGGGTCAGGTCCAGGTTAGGTCGTTGCGATTAAATCTAAAACTGGATTTTATTGCAATAATAATAATAATAATTTTATGATAATTTTCTTTATTTGCAGGCAAAAAACCGAATATGATTGACTATAGCAGCTATATTATCTAAAAACTGGAACGACTTCTACATTACGACAGTCTCAATACAATAAAAAACCTGCAATATAGTTAGATCACTGCAATACGATCTAAAACCAGCAGCGCGAGAAACTCGATTTTCAGCAATATTTTCAAAACGTTGCAACTTGCAATACATTTTTTCAAACACTATATTTTGGCGCCCCTTAAACCTTAAGGTTTGCAAAATTTTTAAACAATAAATTGTATTACTTTAAAGGTCGATTTTACTTATTATCCTTAACAATTTTTCCCAAAGAACAAAAATTCAACCTTTCATACAAATCTTTGATCAGCTGATTACATTTAGTATGCCAAGACCAAATTTCTTCTTAAAAATTTTTCTTTTCTAATTCCTTGGGAAAAGTTGTTTAGTATCATGTGAATGCAATTCTCTACACTTATAACCTGTACTAGTGTTTACCCGCGACTTCGTCCGCACAAATTATATACCAGATTTTAAGTCAGATCATAAGCTATCAAACAAAAAAAGTTTCATCTAAATCGGTTCAGTAGTTTTTGCGTGATGCGCGAACAAACAAACAAACACACTATTTTGTCAATAGATGGCGCTGCACGTCATTTAAATCGCGTTATCGAAAGTCATTTGAATTTATATGAGGTGAAGCTCTACTTTTTTGTTCCTTATGGTTTTACGGTTTTATAATAGTTAAGATGTAGAGTTCATAATTATGTAAAAATGTCGCCACACTGAAAAAAATGTTTACTTAGTTATAAATAAATAAATTTTAGTGATTACCGAACTGTTAGAACATAAACAAACATTTGGTTAAAATAGCTAAACAATTGGCTACATTTGGTTAAAATAGCTAAACAATTGGCTATTGTAACCAAATGTTTGATTATATGCTACAAAATAGTTCGGTAATCACTAAAGTTTGGTTATATCAAACAAAACAGTTTTTTCAGTGCAGCTATTAAAAAACCCCTTATGTGTTTTTGAAATTTTACCAAAGTTGTCTAAATTATATTTTTTACAACGGTTGATAAGTATTTAATTCACTATTTACAATATTCGTAAGTCACGACGTAAGTTATGTATGTAATTATGTATCTTATGGAATGGACTCTCAGTAATATTTTTTTTATTATAATAACCAGTATAGTAATTAACATTTAAATGGGCTGCAAATAAAACGTCCGAAGCTATTTTGGTATTAATGAAGATGCAAATTGAAAATTTATTATGAAATTTTTGACAGCCTTTAAATTGAGTTGTACATTTTTAGGGTTCCGTACCCCAAGGGTGAAAATGGGACCCTATTCATAAGCCTACGCTGTCCGTCCGTCCGTCTCTCTGACAGCCCTACCTATTAAGGGCTGTCACTTTTGTAATATCTAGACGGTTGAAATTTGCACAGAATATGCGTTATTATGGCGGATTTGCTTACAAATAAAATAGGCGAAAAGCTAAAAATTAAGAGAATGAAGACCCTTCATACAAGACGCTATTAGTTTTATCAAAGTTGTTTCTTTTCGCTCTATCGTAAAAACGGTTATACTTAACAAGCGTCAAACTTGATTATAGAGCAAGTATACGTTTTGTGAGTTAATGTGTTGTATGGTGGTGGTGGTGTGGTACGGAACCCTCGGTGTGCGAGTAGCCCGACTCGCACTTGACCGTTTTTTTTGTACTGTTTTTGATTTTACTATGCTTTCTCATGTCATGCATGACCTTTTAATTTTTGTTGTTAATAGGTACGTGTCATGTTTGCAGCCTTTAATCTGCCGATACGAATCATCCTTACCTTCTCTCTTTTTAACTCTTGTGTGAAGTCTGGGTCTGCCCCTAGTCTTTGGATGCGACTGAAAATCTGCGCTGAGCTCGTTGAGCTCAGAATGATGCCACATCTTAGACACTACTGTGCCTCAAGTATCAACGATATTTTAAGGTGTGATTGTAGCATGGTTTGCTTATGATTTTTCATTTACAAGCGGCAAATATGGTCTCAAAATATTTTGTTTTGTATTTACACTGTCAAAATCGTCAGCATAATAGCCTTGCTTGTTAACCGTGTTTTAGCTCGTTTGCTTTAAAAAAAAGAGCTAAAGATTGGTGACAGGCAATTATCTACGTTTTCGAGGCCTCCAGAATTGCCGTAACAAAACTTTCGAAAACCCATTGCGTAATAACAATTTTATTGCGATCGATTACATTGGAATAGACAAGGAAATAATTAGGTACTTCATAATAATAATCAAAGCAAAATAATGTGATAAGGACTCAGTATTTTTACTGTTGTAACTACCGTTATTGTATGTGTATGATTTACAATAAGAAATAAATAAAGAAAAAATTCGTGAACCATCAAGTCTCCAATAATAAAATAAAATAAAAAATCACCTGGAATACAAAAATGGATAAAGATAATAAAACAAGAGTCTAATTGACTATAATTAACATACTTAATGAATAAACACATGACTATAATGAACACAAAATATAATTACAAAATGTATAAATAAAATAAAACATATTTTTGTACCTATCTCAAAATATTAATAACACTTAGATGAATATAATCAATTTCTAGCTCCTGAAACTATATCCTTTATAATTATCTAATTTAATAGGCAAAACAGAACTAAGCTCTTTTATTTAAACCATGATCTGCTGCAGTAATAAACTCAATAAACTAAGCCCAAATATCTCGCTCAAAATGATGAAAAATAAATATAAGGTACCACAAATACGGATTAGAGGCCAGAAGATAATAAATGGTACAATACGGAAATTTGTTTATAATTATGTTAAAACACATAAAATGAGTATTATAAACAAGTCTCATAACCTCAGTTTAGGGTCAAAACAACCTGTGTAAGCGTTTATTTGACAACAAATAAGGTAAGGTCAACGTAACATAGATTAATCATAGCAATCAGAACCAAAGATTACATGAACGAAGTTTCCGTACTGGGCAGCGAAGAGGCAGCGTGCGCAAGCGCCACAGTCTTGTACAGCAACGCATGCGATACGCCCGCACTTTCGCTCTCGACCGATGAACGTGCGCTTCCGAGTACGATTCTACTCCCGCGCAACTTAGCGGTCTAAACCTATGCTCGAAACTTCGGTTTGTCAAACGATATTAAACACCACTCTTTGTATATACTCACAAGAACTTGTGCTTTGGACGCTTTGTGTAAATAGTGGCAAGTGTTTATAAGGACTATGATAGTGATATTGGCGTTTATTGGGGTACGCTTTGCCTTACATGTGTCGAGGCAGAGTTCGCGCGCTCTCGCTGATGAGTGTTACACTAGAAAGTAATTATTCATTTTTTTTTTCTTAATGGAGAGGAAAAGTGGTGTAACCTTTTGTGATGAGCAGCTCGACTATACACCATTGTTCCCTGGTAAAAGAGATGTAAGTGCCTTAGTGGCTTTCGGAGGGTCACACCACTTTGCTCTCAGTGCTTTAGGATCCAATTCTTAAACACAGTTTTGTCATACAACTTGATATTTATTACCTTCCGTTTTCCAAACAAACGTTCTGAAAAATTTTAAGTCTGACTCAGTTGATATTTTTACGAATCAGGATAGTTTTTATTTGTCAAGTTGTACGAGATAATTGTTACAAATTGTATCCTTATAACGATAGGTACATGTGGTTTTCCATACATACATAAACATAAACATAATTTTATGTTTAAATTAGCAAAAATCATTTTTACAAGTTAGAGTTAGAATCCTGACTCCAAAACATTTTAATGAAGTTCAGGAGTCAGTTATACTCTTCTACACTACGAATAAGAATAACTACATTCTACATAAATACATTCTTATTCGTAGCTTCTACACCATATCGTTAAGGTTATCGGTGATCTGTTATCCTGGACAAATCGGTATTTCCCATTTGTTTGAAGTTATGGAATAAAATAATATACTATTTATTTCCAGTATAGTAGAAAACATATTTCATATTAATAATAGTACAACGGGGAATAAATAGTATTATTTTGTCCTATATTGTCATGTTCCATGGAATAAATGGGAATCACCACAAATCTTTTTTTATCTCCACCGTCAATCTTAAAGACTTCTGTTATTACATATTACGAATAGTACAACCGGGATTAAATAGTATTATTTTGTTCTAATTGTCATGTTCCATGGAAAAAATAAGAATCACCGGGTCACCACCAATCTCAGAGATCTGAGGCCTATAAGCATTCACAAATGTAACAATTTAAGTAGGTCGGTTATGTCTTGATCGGAAGATTCAAAACCTGTTACAGATATTTTCATAATCTTAAAAGCTACGTGCTTACGTAGTTCTTACTACACCCACAGACTAATACTCAGTTGCAGAAACGCTCATTAAAGTTAATTCTCCATTGAATATAGTGCTGTCACTTTTTGTCTTGTAGTAAAAGCTAGCCAAAGATTTAATGGAGGATTAACCTTAATGAGCGTTTCTGAAACTGAGTGTGTGACTGCACCAATAACGTTTAGCTGATGATTATGCATATTCTTTGCCATTAGAAATGTCTTCAAATATAAACAGAAAATTAACCTTAAAACAAAAGATACTTCAATCTTTAATTAGATTTAAATAGGTATCTTTTTCTGTTACAAAATATCATTGCGTCGATCAAAGTATAATTGCATGTTGAAGTGTGTGAATGTGATGAAATTAACGTATTGAAATTTAGATTACATGTACGCTAATATACTTCTGAATTATAGTGCATAAGTGTGGGTGCTAAACACAGATTCAATCACGTCCTTACTCTTCTGTTTCTAATGTACCGGTAAAACGAGGTGACTTTGAGAATTGGGGCGACTTTGATGATAACCCCAAATGTCGACAGGATTGCAAATTTCTCTGCGAAAACAGAACGCAGCTGTATATATTTTTTTTGTATTGGCATTATTGACAATTCGTCCATTTTTTACAAAATCTTCAAGGCTGTAACATGAGGCTGAGTGGTTAAAAAAAAAAAAAAAAAAGTCAAAATTTTTATTCAAAATAATATCACATAGATAACTTTTTGACGTCATTTTTGATTCTACCACCGCTTCGGAAGGTGTTCCGTTGTAGAGAAGATGCGGCCAGAAACTCTACAACACACTTCTTTTAAACAAAACAAAATATACAAAGTACAAATATTGAATTACATAGTGTAACATTGTCAAGACCAGACATTTTGGTCATTCAAATAATCATCGAGTTTATAGTAACCTTTTTTACAGAGGACTTGTTTAACATGGGATTTAAACTTTTTGTCTGGCAAGTTTAGAATATCCTCTGGTATCTTATTATAATAGCGTATACAGTGCCCCATGAAAGATGTGTTGACCTTACTGAGTCGAAAATGTGGGAACACTAATTTATTTTTATTTCTTGTATTGTAATTATGAACGTCACTGTTTTTGGGAAAGAGAGACAAATTTTTGCGAACGTATAAAATATTTTCGTAAATATATTGACTGTAGAAAGTCAAAATACTGATATCTTTAAAAAGATCTCGTAATGAATCTCGACAACGCAGATTATAAATGGCTCGAATTGCCCGTTTTTGAAGGATAAAGACTGTCTCAACGTCTGTAGCACGGCCCCACAGCAAAATACCATAAGACATAATACTATGGAAGTAGCTGAAGTACACAAGTCTTGCAGTAGCTATATCGGTTAGCTGTCTGATTTTTCGAACTGCATAAGCTGCCGAGCTCAGCCTACCCGCTAGGGTTTCTATATGAGGACCCCATTGCAGCTTCGAGTCAATCTTTATCCCTAAAAATACAGTATTATTTGTGAAATGCAATATATCATTATCTAAAATTATTCGATTTTCATTATTAATAACATTTGGTAGAGTGAATTTAATACATTTAGTTTTCTTTGCATTTAATGAAAGTTAAAATAATTTGATAAAGTTTACGTAGTAAATATTCGCAGAAAAAAGTTTCCTGTTAGGGGTGACTTTCGAAAGCAATGAAAAATACGACTGGTATCAAAGTATATATATTTTCAATATAGCCTTGATACGCTAGTTTTTCCTCCAAAATTAAACATGCATAATTTTTATTTTAAATAATGCTATTCGTCCCTACTGTATTTTTTTCTAATTTTTAAAACCAAAATTATAAAAGATATATCCATTTGAATTTCAAAACTAATCAAAGTCACCTCGGTTTACGGTACCTAACGGGAAACCCTACACGATCTATAATTAGTGTCGGATCATCGGATGCAATGTTGACGATGCCGGATGATTATCAACAGGCACGTACCTTTGGGGGAATAGGTGGGATTTATCACCCCCCAAAATCCGAATATTTGTATAGAAAAGTGATTACAGCCACTACTTTTTCATTGTTTTTCTTTGAATATCCCCCCCGAAAATTAAATGTCCCCCTTCGAACCAAAAGTCTGGATACGTGCTTGATTATCAAGGTTCTTTTACGAAACCAATGATGCTTTTTGAAGCATGACACTATCCCATACAAACAAATAGATACCTTGGGAAGGTTATTAGCACTTTGTTTTCGGTATCTATTAAAATCGGTCAAGTGCGTGTCGGGCTACTCGCGCATCGAAGGTTCCGTACTACACCGCCACAGAACACAACATATTAACTTGGAAAAAACGTTTTTTCTCCGGGATCTTAAGCGTGAGACCGACTCACACTTCGCCGGTTTTTATTATTTCATATACCTACTGTAGAGTTTGCTCTATAATCACACCATGTTTGACGCTCGTATGAATTACCGTTTTTATATTAGAGCGAGAAGTAATATTGGTTCCGACAAATAAATAAATCTCCAGCTATCTCTGTCCGACTTTTATTCTAATTTACCAGCGTTATAATAATATACCGACAAAAAAATTCAAAGCATACCGAATAAAATACCTAAATTTTGCTGACACCTATGAACACAATCAAATTACATTTCTACTTATAAATATATTAAACTTTGAATAACAAAACTAAACTTCTGAATAAAATACTGAACCTCCGACGAGATTACTG
Source organism: Agonopterix heracliana (assembly GCA_963693445.1). Classification (NCBI taxonomy): domain Eukaryota; kingdom Metazoa; phylum Arthropoda; class Insecta; order Lepidoptera; family Depressariidae; genus Agonopterix; species Agonopterix heracliana. Next base: position 5,612,849 of record OY856327.1, read on the forward strand.
GGTTACTGACAACAGAGGTCATGTCAAAATAATCATTCTTTTACGAATTTTATGAGTTATTTAATTTTCTAGTGTTGGTTACCAAATATATTTTTTAACTCTCAACATTGATGAAAATACCGAAACTGGTCGGACCGCGCGAACGGCGTTTGAGCAAAATGCATTCGGTTGGGTTAGCGAGGAGCGAAGCGACGAGCGGGTTAGGTTTCTTGCGACCAGCCCCACGAGCCGAGCGAGCGCAGCGAGCGTGCCGCGGCAGCGGCCGGCGAGTGGCAGAACCGAATCGCTACTGTTTTAAATAGTAGACTAAAAAAAATGTTTACAAAAAAAAAACTTAGGTTAGGTTAGGTTAGGTTAGGTTTGGTTAAGGAAAAAAAAAAAAAAAAACTTTTTTTTTTTAAAGTTGAGATTTTTTTTTAAAAGTTATAGGTTAGGTTAGGTTAGATAGATTAGATTAGTAGTAACTAGAATTCATGATTATAGTAAGTACATTTTTGTATTTTTAATAACTTTCTGGACAAGCGCCAACAATAGAAATTTAAGTATAACATTGTAGTAAAAATAGCACAGAGTTTATGAAAAATTAAATGTAATTGATGAATTTCTAGTTGGCAAGTAAAGGTAATAATTACAAAGCATTGTTATCAGTAGAACATAATTTTATATGGTAAAAAAGTATTACAGCAATTAATAGTCATAAGATTTTTTCTGAGATTTAAGTATATCATTCGGTCGTTTCGTCATTTTTAGTCGGACAGAAGTAGTCGGAGATTTAGTATTTCGGGCAGTAAATATTATATTTTTAGTAAGGACATTTTTAAATTTATTATCGGAGCTTTTATTACTACCCAAAAAAAACGTCGATAAAAACTAGTTTCTTGTTGAGAACCCTCTTAAATTTTTAACTTTTTGACATTTTTATTATTTGTTAACAAATCCTCACTATGTAACTGTAATATTATAAACGTGATTCGCCGATTACCTGTCATTGGCTAAATTGCTTTACAGCAGAAGCCATTAAAAAAAAAAAAAAAAAAAAAAAGCCGCCGTAATAACGCATATGCTGTGAAAATTTTAACTATCTAGCTAATACGGTTCAAAAGTTACAACCCTAAATAGGTAGGACGGACGGACGGACAACGTAGGCTTAGTAATAGGGTCCCGTTTTCACCCTTTGGGTACGGAACCCTAAAAATCTATAAAACCCAAAGAATAAGCACCAAACCACATTTATCTATTTTTGTATATTTCTAAATTAATGATTTTAAAAACAAGTAACACTTTTAATGGGATGTATAATAAATCAGAGACACTGAAAAGACTAGATTATTTTGAGAACTTGCTAGTTAGAGTAACCTAGTTCTCAGACTAATAAACGTAGATCAGTAAGATACAAATGTACAACTTACGTCTACGCGAAAGAAGTAGCAAAAGATATAAATAATTTTAATGACGTTGTTGTTCACGTCTATCAATACAGGTTGTAAGGAACAGAATAATTAACCTTTAAACCACATACTACACATCAAACTGAACAACTTTTACTATGGAAGCAAAACGATCAGAACAAAAGAAAAGTCAGCTATTCCATACTAAACTGCAATACCTACTCGACGTAAACGTATGGAACAGAATTTTTTTTTTCTGATCGTTTTGCTCCCATAGTAAAAGTTGTTCAATTTGATGGGTAGAGTATGTGGTTTAAAGGTTAATGATACTTTTTCTTACATCCTGTAGACACATAATAAAATTGGAAACTTGGCGTGGATGTAAATTGAAGGTATTTGCAAAAATATTAATTTGGGGCGTTTAGGATACGAAATTGAATGCATTAAAACCATATAAATAATTTTGTTTTTTTTGTATGTTAAATTTTTTGAAAACTACTGAACAGATTTGTATAGGGTTTTCACAAAAGCATAGGACTTAGTTTGTATAACATTTAATCTTTATTTCATCGCAATCGGTTCATTGAATCAAATGTTATGAGTATTTGAAATCGGTGGTCTGCGCAGACGAAGTTGTGAGCGTCCCTAGTACGTATGATAAATAGTAATTATAATGCATGCCAGTTAAATTGCATCGTACTACTTGGTAAACCTGCTTAGATGTACTTTACTTACATAATATTTACATTACATAAGCAAGCATATTTTTAAGTGCTGGCCCATTGGCTCCAAAAAAATATTATATTTACATTCGCAACTAGTCAAATTAGTCTTAAAAAGTCAACTTTGTCGTTCTACAAAAGAACTGGAATCATCTTATGTTAACTTTTAAAGTTAATTATAGCCTGTCTGTAGGGCAAAGGCCTCCTCTCGCGAATAATGATGGGAGGAATCAGAGGAAGTGGGCTATATTCCACCACGAGGCCCAGTGCGCATTAATTTGTTGTCAGAGAATTTTCAAACCGCCTTAATAGGTCTCTGACCTGGCTTAACGAATACACCGCCATCTGACGGAACTATCCGGGACCAACTGATAAACGTGCCTTCCGAAACACGGAGACGGTCGAGATGAAATACCACTTGGGGCCTGTTTCACCACTTCTGAGTAAGTTCAGACAGATAATTTGACACATTTTGTTTAAAAGATATGTAAAATATCTGTCAGATAAGCTTACAAGACCTTACTAAGAAGTAGCACCCATCCAAATGATCTTAAGTAACTTAACTGTTACAGTAGGTATTTTTTATGAATATGATCATAGCTACATCCTACCTATATGGAAATGCGATCGTTTTCTTTTTCGGGGTGATGAGATACTTTGATGCAACCACATGTTTCATGCGTGTCGTTGCAAGGTTGCAACGCAACTAGTTAGCGTAATGACCTCCTATCTAAATAAAAAGGATGATTCAAGAAGAAACGAAAAAAACGTAAATTTTTTTTACACTTAATAATTAATGAATAATTTTATATTGTAATTTTATCGTCACAGGATAATTGATGACACAGTTTGGTGGTCTTACTAGTACAATGCGAAATCGTATTTTAAATCAAAATGTCAGTTAGAGGTCATTACTCATTCTCATTACACTTCGTCGTCGATTTGTGATTTCAGGATGAAATTGCGCGTCATGTCAAGTGATGATAGGTGGTTGGCCTTTTGCGATATTGTGTGATTTATTTCATTACATATCTACTTTTTATTTTACTGACATTTACATGCAGGTCATCCAAGAATAATGTCAAACATTTTCTTTCTGTACGCACACGAATACAGGAATGTATGTTCTGTTTTGGTGTGTCAGGGTTGAACTACACCAAGCAGCACAGCATCGCATTTTTCCGTCGCTCCATCCTTTTCTGTCACTCAGGAACGTCATTTGCTAGAGCATATAAGATAGACGGAACGCGATCGCACGCGGCGTGCTGTTCCGTGCTGTTCCGTTTCGTCTATCTTATATGCTCTTTCAAATGACGTTCCTACTGAGTGACAGAAAAGGATGGAGCGACGGAAAAATGCGATGCGGTGCTACGTGACCGTGATGTAGTACAACCCTAATAAAGTTTGATTGATTGATTGAATACAGTGTGTTAGTGTGGACAGTTATGTTTGTACTGATGATACGGAACAACTTTCCCCAAGGATTAATAAGAAATTAGCAAAAAAAAATGAGAATGAATTTTTTTTGCGAATTTCCGTTAGTTTCATTTGGCTAAGTTGTTCAGTTTCATGAGTACAATCACCCTTTAAAGTAATGCAACTGTCATACGCATAAATACAACTTGCTAATGAATAAGCGCAAAACCTCATACCCACACCCCACCTTTTATCGAAATAATTGGATAAAACAATAATTTAGATAATTTATTAATTCAAATTTAAAGCCGTCCAGTGGCGAGTACTGGTGAAACGTGGATGTTTTGAGGTTTCAGAATATCTCTGACTACCCCCTCGGGGAATATAGTCGTGAGCATATGCATGCAAAATTTAAATCTATTCACATTTTAAGTTTTCATGCAAAAACGATTTTTTATTATTTCAGCAATGAATAAAAGCGCTAGCAATTATTCATTGCTGAAATAATAACAAATCGTTTATAGTTATATTCTATCAGTCAAAAGTATTATTTTTATACATACATTTTGCTAAAACTACAAACTACCTTTTCAAGCTCTACTGAACAAATAAGAACCACTTCTACTTCCTCTGTTTAGATAAAAGTTGGGAAAGTCACATAATGTTTGTAAATAACGGATGTACCTATTTACATAATCGTGACATAATATAACCCTTTATATCTGTTTTAATAGTCAGTTCCTATTATAATTGCCATTAATTAACTCGATTTAACATATTATATAGTGACATAACCCTTTGAAAACTGTTTTAATTAAAAAGTCACTTCATAAACAAGTCCTATTAAATGATCATTATCTCGATCCACCTCTGTAACTACAATTTACAACCGTAAGGGCCTAGTCACACCACGTTTTTTATACGAGCAGACGTCGCGCGTTAACAGCGCCGCCCAGACGTCCAAAAAGCTGATTGTTGCATTTTCATTACAAACGCATATTTACGGCGCCTTTAGGATCTAATAAACATATTGTTACATTTGTAGAAATAAGTCTTACCTATGTACTATCGCGGATTATTCCGCCTGACCACCACAAGGCTCATTTTTTCTTGCATACAAAAAAATTAAAGCGCTGTCTAGCTCCGCCCTATTGATGAATAGACCAATGAATGAATAGTTTCCAAACAATAAATTATGCTCGAGTTTATGCGAAAAAAAAATTAAGTGATCAGGCGGAAAAGTCCGCGGTGTACCCGCGCAGGTGATGGGAATTTTGATGTTTTCTCGAAAGCGCCCTTTTCGCCGCATTCGATTTGGAGCGAGATAGAGAAAGATTTAGTAGCATCCGAATTTGCACCCTTTGACTACATAACAGCGCATGATTGATTTTTAATTTCTTAATGACTTCGTGACGGGGATTCGGGTCTGCTTTGCGCAGACAAAGATTGACGAGCGACATTATTTTCCTTCTTCTTATCGTGTGGGCAAGCCCTGATGTCAGAGTTTTTTCAGACCACCTTACGGCCTCTGACGTGGTTTTTATTTAACGACTACTAGGTTACCATCAGAGATAGTAATAGCCGGGAAAGAAGAGAAAGATGATTCCGTACTTCGGATGGCACGTTAAGCTGTTGGAGCTTAACGTGCCATCCGAAGTACGGAATCATCTTTCTTTCCGGGCAATCGGGTGATTCAGCCTGCAATGTCCTACCCAACTGAAAAAAAACGCACAAAGTGACATATCATATCACTAGGTGTCCCCCGTGGGAATCGAACCCACGACCTCCGTGTCAAGAGCCCAATGCTCTTAACCATTAGACGACAGAGGCATTATTTTCCTGGTCGTACTGTAAAACGGTTTTGAAGCTCGACTTTATCGGTGCAAAGGCGTGGCTGAATTTACAGACGTGTGCAAAAGGTTTACTTGCTGCGAGCGACTGACACTCGGTAGCAGAGTCTGTCGTCGTCAGCTCAAAAAAAACGTAGTGTGCATAAGCCCTAAGAGCCACGCTCTTTCTTGACATTTAGCTAGGTCGCGAATAAAACAACTTTTCTTGGGAAACCAGCATCTGTGCCTACTCAATATCTCGACTCTCGTGATATAAACAACTAGTTTTCTCACGACTTGCACAACTAGAATAAATGCCGCTTCTGGCTGCGCATGGTTTACCATAGTCGTGTAGTACAGGGCAACTCGCTTAAGTCACTTAGTAGGCGGTCATCTCTTGACACTGACCACATTTACTAACAGAAACAAATACTTAGATACTCATTCTAATATACAGTGTCATTCTTAATGGTGACACTTTTTTAAGGGCCAGATCATCAAACTGAACAACTTTCTCTATGGGGCAAACATCTAAATCGCGAAAACAAAATCAGTTGTCCCATGCTAAACTACGAATCCAAATGTATGGGACAGCAGATTTTTTTTCGTGATTTCCTTGTTGGTCCCATAGAGAAAGCTGTTCAGTTTGATGGTCTGGGTCATCCCCTTAAAAAAGTGTCAGCATAATATTAAGAAGGACCCTGTAAGTACATTAATAACACGTAAGAAATATGTGTGTTTCAAGTAACATGGTAATGTTCCAAGGTTATGTTTTAGAACGAAAAGACAAAAAAATATATACCTACAGTGACTTTATTAATAACTAGTGTTTTCCCGCGACTTCGTCCGCACAAATTATATACCAGATTTTAAGTCAGATCATAATAGCTATCAAACAAAAAAAGTTTCATCAAAATCGATTCAGTAGATTTTGCGTGATGCGCGCACAAACAAACAAACAACCAAACACACAAACAAACAGACAGACAAAATTTCTAAAAAAGGTTGATTTCGAGTCAGGGATACCTAAAAACCATATCGTAGTCTTTTTTTTGTAAATATCTTCAATGTACAGACACACTTCAGTTACAGTTTTATAATAGTTTAGATTATGCTGACGGTTTTTAAGGAGATGGTGAGACCATCAAACTGAACAACTTTCTCTATGAGGCCAACGTCGGAATCGCGAAAAAAACAAATCAGATGTCCCATACAGAGTTAGGTTAACACTTACGTTAAGGTATGGAACAACAGATATTTTTTTCGTAATTTTGATTGTGGTCCTTTAGAGCAAGTAGTTCAGTTTGATGGTGTAATGTAAACCACTCCTTTAAATATTATCATCCAATCAATCAATCAATATTCACTTTTTTTTTTAGTATAGGATCTAATTTAGTTTCAAGCGCGCTAGCGATAAGTTTTCTTATACCTAGAACGATTTAACCACTGGACGCGAGATCTTCTTGAAAATGTATGAAATGACATTCAACCGAAATTTGCGGGTCGAGGGGGGAGGGAAGTCATTCATAATTTTTTTACAAACTGGTCACATGACCACGACTCTAGTGATAGACGTAGTCGATAAAACTTGTTTGTGAACGATTTTATTTTTATCGATAAAAATTGTCAATCGTTAATGTTTAATATTATGCTTAGGTACTTTGGATACAAATAAAACGATATAATCTTCATAAAAAAAACAGGAGGACCAGAGCATCAATTTCACTACAAGGTGTTACGGTAATCAGTTGCATTACTTTAAAGGGTGATTGTACCTACTCATAATACTGAACAACTTTTCCAAAGAAACCAATGGGAAATTCGCAAAAAAAAATATCATCTTTTCATACAAACCTTCGATCAGCTAATCGCATTTAGTCTGAAAAGTCCGCATTTTTTTTTTGCGAATTTCCTATAGGTTTCTTATGGTCCGTCTACACACATACCTTCTTGCCCGGACAGTTATAAAACCGCACGGTTTTACTAGAAAGCAAAACTGAACACGGAGCGCCATCCACACGGTACAAGTAAGCCATCGCGCATGCCCGCGCAAACCTCAGTATTCTGGGCGCCACCAAATAATGTATTTCTAATTTGTGAAGATTTTTTGGCTAAAATTTACTTTGTTGCTAGCATGGTTGCTTGCCGATTGAAAAAAAAAACAGACATTTCAGTGATGCCGTTTTACCTATTTTATTCGCCAAAAACACAGTAAATTCACAATCAATATTACGCTAAACTGCAGAAAAGTTTTTTGAATCAGATTGTCGGCTTAAAAAAGAAATATCATTCATTATCAGGCATTAACAAACATTATTCTGTTAAAAAAACTTGCCGGACTGAGGCGCGGCCTGATTGTCCGTCCATACATATTATAAGTAAAACCGTGCAAACCGAAAACTGCGCTGGAATTTGCACGGTTTTACTTATAATATGTATCGACGGACAATCAGGCCGCGCCTCAGTCAGTTTTTTTAACAGAATAATATTATATCTTGGACAGTGTCACACAAATTATCTAGTCACATTTAAAGTTTCGGAATCTAGCCTGGACTTGTATTATGATAACTAGTCAACGATATAGAATACATAGATACAAACATCCATGACTCGGGTACAAATATTCATATTCATCATACAAATATTAATCCCTTACGGGATTCGAACCCGCGACCCCCGGCACAGCAGGCAGGTTCACTACAGACTGTGCTGTCGGGCCGTCAAATGAAATTTTTATTTTAAGCCGACAATTAATCTCCAATCTTCAGCATGTCACCGATTGTTCGAGCCGCGTTTGTAGGACTGCTTGAGCTACAGTCTTGCCGTCCATACGCGCGCGCTTACTTGTGCAAACCAGTTTGCGCAAGTAAGCGCGCGGGCATAACGGAGCGTGTAGACGGAGCATTAGGTAGGGAAAGTTGATCAGTGTCATGGGTACAATCACCGCTTAAAGTAATACAACTATTTACCCTAACACCCTGCATACAAGTTAATGAATAAACGCAAAACTAGAATACAGTTTGTTTAGAATCGAGAGCAGAATCGAATTATCAAGGTTTCAACATAGGTTAGGTTACACTATAAAGAAAACCTACTTTCCTACTTTATCTACAACTGTATTAAATGACGACAATAATATGGGGGTCTACTCGGACATTAGATTTTCTATCTTTCGTGAACGTTTTCGTTCAAATGCCAATTTCAATGAAGTTCCGACAAAAACGATCACGATAGATCGAATATAAGTCCGAGTAAAGGACCAGTATCTATTTGAGCGAAGAAAATGTTATCGGATCTTTTTAGACATTTATATCGATACTTTATCGACTATGTTCATCCCATCCATAGACTTCAATGTCAAGTTTAAAAAATAAATAACGTTATGAATGAACGATAATGCGGCCCGATTATGTTGTCGTCTTTTTGGTTTCATTCTATGTAAAAACATTACATACTCAAATTGGTTGGATTGCACTGTTTATAATTGTCAACAATAATTATTTTCGTGAAAAATAGCCACTAAATTGGTCTAAAATTGTACTTATTCGTAAAAAGAAACATTTCTTGTTCGCTCACTATATTTTGCATCCAATACACGCTTATTTCGTCATTTTTCCTTGATGTTTTCTCATCGAGCTGGTAAGTCAAACTGATAGAGAAAAAACCCCGACCACACAAAATTATGTGGTTCGCGACAGCGGGGTGAAGGCGAGAGCAGGCAGCATTACTGGTCCAGTGGTTAAATCGTTCTAGTCTTATACGCATTAGCATATTTAAATTGCAAGCGACTCAGGAGTTGCGTTGTGGGGGGCCCAGAATAACCGCTACAACGAGGCGCTATACGTAACACTAGAACATTGCCCAGAAGCTAGCTATCGCCAGTCATTTCCAAGCAAAAAAAAAAAAATCGGGTATTGGCCCACCATACATTCCCACCACTGTAAAGGCCTCCGCTCATTGCAGCGATATTATCGCTGCGATTTTGCGATAATTGTTCTCAGTACATTTTGTATGGGGACGCGCTCGATCCCACACACTGCCGCGATATTATCGCAACCTGACGCAATCTCTTTCTACTACATTCAGTGAAGGGCGTGACGCGAATCGCGGAATCGCTGCAGTGTGTAAGGTGTCGCGATATCGCTGTCGATAATATCGCTGCAATGTGCGGAAGCCTTAACTCCTGTAAACCAGGATCAACAGCGGCGACCATTCACAACACTAGACAAGTCCAGCGAGCCCGGCGAATGACTCTAATTTGTCTTGGAACCCGCATTTCTGGGCCAGAATACATTATACTTCGATTGATCACCTGTGTGTTGATGGATCGAACGATATGAACAATTGACAATACTTCGATTACTTTCATTTGTCGAATTGAATCATCAATCTTGTATTGCGATTGGAATGGCTTCAATTCATTAAATGCTTGAAATTGTATGTAAATTAGCTCTGGCATAATGGCTCTAAGTTGACCCTAAAGAGCCTCTTTTAAGCGGTATGTATTACCAAAATGTTTATTAACAAACACGCACTTAGGTAGCCTCTAAGATGTTTACAATCTTAAGTGGTGCTATTGTATTGTTCTACTTCTAAACTTTTTTATTTCTACACAAATCAGAAATTTAAACGAAGTCACAAAACAAAACATAAAGGACAAACTAAGTGGTGACGGTTTCACCCCCCGTCACACTGGACAGAGTTTCGGTACTACTGGTGAAACGTGGATGTTCTGAGGTTTCATAATATCTCTGACTTCCTCGGGGAATATAGTCGTGACATATGCTTATGCACAAAAGAAAACATGGAAATGTGATATAACATAATTTAAAATATAAAAATACTATCAGAAATTATCTCTTCGGTCACTAATTGGAATGCACATTTTTAGGGCTGAGAAAAATACGAGAAAATCATTATGCGTTGTTCGCTTTCGCATACGCAAAGCTGCAAAGTTACAGAGGCACGTATCGATTTTTATCGTTTTCTCGAGCTTGGCATGCTAGGCCCAATGCACATAGGTATCAACATTTAGAACCACATTCTGAGCCGGAATCACACGGCTCATTTGCTCTTGTCAATATAACGAGAAGTAAATTTTTAGGCCACCGATTCCGATGTTTACTTGTGGTGGAACCTAGCTACTACAACCTGCACGCTTGTGAATTATGGTTACGGTATATGGCATACTGTTTTGCATGACTTGTAGGTAGGTATAATACTCGTAAGTTAGGAAATGTAGAACTAAATGAATAAATCGTTGTCACTCAAACAGTATTCAAGTTAACCTTTAAAACCAATGGAATAAATCAACTTTGCTATAATATTTCTCTTACTTTATGTATACAGGGTCCAACTTAATATGCTGACACTTTTTTAAGGGAATGATCAGACCATCAAACTGAACAACTTTCTCTATGGGACCAACAACGAAATCGCGAAAAAAAAATAACTGTCGCATGCCTTTGACTTGAGTAGGTTTGCAGTTTTGTATGGAGCGGCAGATTTTTTTTCGCGATTTTGATTTTGGTCCCATAGAGAAAGTTGTCCAGTTTGATGGTCTGATAATCCCCTTAAAAAAGTGTCAGCATATTAAGAAGGACCCTATATAAAACTAAATGAATATAAACAAATCGTTGTTTCTCTTTTTAATTTTTAATAACTCCTATTATTTTTACTGAACTATGATATTTTCCTTTCTTCTCGCGAACATGTTCGTAATAGCCGGCACAGGTCTGGAGCGGTGAGGTCCTGGTGTGCTGTCAATCAGGTCTTCCTTTCTGGATGTACCTAACACAGCCACTAGTCTCTCACAAATTACTTAAGTACCTAACAATTATTATTGTCACCCATGTCATTGTAATGTTTTTAGTGAAGAGAAAATAAAGTCTTATTATTATTTATTATTTTGTTGTTACTCTAACAGTTTTCAAGTTAACCTTTAACACCAATGGAATAAATCAACTTTGTTATAATATTGCTCTTACTTTATGTAAGACGAACCTCTCAACCAACTGCCAACAATATCGAAGCAAGGTTCAATCTGAGCATATTTTCTATATTGTTCTCATAGTAAATACGACAAATTGTGTTATCGTCATATTTATACTTCGACCGATTAATATTTTAACATTTATAATTCGTTGTCAACCGATTAGGGTTTGACTATCTGACTTTCGGTGTTACGCGGGTACCTACTTCAGTGTTGTTAACCACTCCTGAAAATTTCGTTTTCTCCCCTCCGGACGGAAAGCGTAAATTTTCGTCCCGCTGCGCTAAACTAAGTTGCCGCTTTCCACCTCCGTCGAGGAGAAAAATAGTATACTAACATCGGGCAGTAAATAAGAAAGCCCCAGATCACATGTTTGTTGACCTCTGCTTTGCTTCGGTTACACACAATGTATACAACCCAATTATAATTACCGCCTTATTTGTACCTTCTTGTAATTCTTTATCTGTATTCAAATGTATCTTCTGTTTTTGTGTGCAATAAAGTATATCTAATTTAATTGAATGAATATTGCATCTTTTTAATATACGTTATTCTCACAATTAAAACCCACAAGTATATTCTCATTTACGTTTAGCAATACAAGGGAACCATAGGCGGTCTGAGTAACTAATAACTCAATCAATTTATCATTATACTCCAAACCAATTGTACCATTCCGAACGTCCGTAACTAAATCAGTTGAATGAGCAATGTATGTCTCTATCTATTATAGAAAATTAATGATTTAAGTGGACATTGACATGTCATACACGGCGGATGTCAAAGGAACATCTTTAACCTTTCATTATGATACATGTTTTTTAGGGTTCCGTTCCGTTTCTGCACCGACCCTTTGTGTTACGGAACCCTCGGCGCGCGAGTAGCCCGATTCGCACTTGACTGGTTTTATTTTTATTTGTTGTAAGAAAAGACTTTTTTCAAAATTGTGACAATTTACAACATTGTAAGTCTGCCACACACAATAAAGGTCCATCACACTGTTACACTCTATAGCTATGTCATATGTCAGTTGATCATTTATCAGTTAACTAAAATTTTAAATTTGGTTATTTATTTTAGGAGCTTACAAATTACTTTTCTCAATATCCTTTCTCTGCATCATAAAGAGAGAAACTTAAAAAAATTCCTAATGGCAGTAATGTTGGAGTATTCAGCTATGGGAAATCGATATGGAAATCACCATAAAGAAATATATGCTAAATATATACCTAATGAATGGAAAACAAGATACCTATAGAGAGTTATACCAAAAACTATTGGTTATTCGCATTCTCTTAGTTACAACATTTTTGTTTCGCAACACGTTTAAATTTGAATTGCTAATTGCATTTGGTATAAAAATAGAAAAAACTATTTTGGCACACTTAGACCGCTCCCAATGTTTTTTGATTAGTGGTTTATTACTTTTTTTTATGAACAACAATTACATCACTTCAGACTTTTGGTTGAGCCGGCACGCTTTCCGAAACTCGACGTCGAATGATGATGAAATGATGGTCTCATTTTAATTTTGTAAAGATCTGATGACGCGCTTCGGAGCTAAACACTGGAACACCTAAGTTCAGTGTTTTTATTAGTGTGAGCATGCGAAGTCGAGTTGTGGAAAGCGTGCCGGCTCAACCAATAGTCTGAAGCGATGTATTGTTGTTCATAAAAAAAAGTAATAAACTGCTAATCAAAAAACATTGGGAGCTGTCTAAGCCCGGCTTGCACCAACATGTATTTAGGCTTAAGGGGGTTGCAGAGGGAGTTGCACTACACTAGATGGCGCTCGGGAGCATCATTCCTGATTTTATCACATTTTATTTTATATCTTCGTAATTATGTTATAAATTGCAAATGTTATTTGAGATGCGTAATCTTGATTTTCTTAACTATTTTTCCATATATAAAATATTACTTTTGTTAATACCGTCTACGAATGTTATACGTCAAAGTTTTGTATGAAATTGATTAAAATTAAAATGTATATCAAATTCGTATGAACAATAAAATTACTATAACTTGTAGCTAGATCAGTAAAACATAAACACAAGTGCCCGCATAATTGAAAATTTTGATTGAAATCATCACAATTACGAGATATAAAATAAAATGTGATAAAATCAGGAATAATGCTCTCGAGCGCCATCTAGTGTAGTGCAACTCCCTCTGCAACCCCCTTAAACGTATTTAGTGATAGTTCTTTCACACTGCATGCTCATACAAAAGACAGTAACAGCATCATATTTAAACATGTTTAAGCCTAAATACTTTTTGGTGCAAGCCAACCTAAGTGTGTCAAAAACAGCGTTTTTCTATTTTTGTTCCTCGGGAGTATTCTCTTTCAAACAAAAAAATATTTATTAAAATAATAAAAAAAATATAGGCACACAGCCGAACATAGAATCTTCTCCTTTTTTGAAGTCGGTTAATTTATCTACCTACTTATAAAACAGTTCCGTGACTGACTGACAGACAACGCACAGCCTAAACCACTATAGTGACGTCATTCGTTTTTGATCAATGATCTAACTAAACTATAATTAATCCGGATGAAATACTAACTATACTAAATGTGAACCTTGAAATATCTGGCTAAACTTGTTATAAATTTTAAAAATAGGTTTTTAACAGATCTATTGCTGTCGCAATGTTCCCGAGCAACCGAGCTACCAGTGCGAAAGTGACAAATGCAGCGCGGAATGATTTCATCTTTATAAAATGGACGAAATCACGATTTCGTATTCCCCTTGTTTCCTTCTCCAAATCTAAACCGATTTTAATAATTATTTTAAAAATAATATGAAAATACTTTGGTTGTGTCTGTACGTTTTCCTTTTATTGTGTATAGTCTTTGCTTGCTGGATGTCTTAACACAGTGTGAAAAATTGAGATTTTTTTTTAACTTTGTAAGACTCCGAATCCGAGGTTTGCTAACATGTTGTCAATGTTGCGTTACGAAATTTTGTTAGTAAACCTCCGATTCGGATTCCGCACCCCAAAATACATAAAGAATGGAAGAAATCAGAACTACCCCAAAACTTTCCTAGTAAAGACAAAATTTCACTGCATTATTATGTTTTGTTTTTTTCCATAACTAGGAGTCTTACAAAGTTAAAAAAAATCTCATAATACATAAAGAATGGAAGAAATTAGAACTACCCCAAAACTTTCCCACTACGGGGCCCTTTTGAGTACAAATTCATTGTATTATAAGGACATAGCAGAAGTAACATAGATGGTATGGTAAAAATATGTTTGCTCCAGTGAGGAAATCCAGAGGAGGTCATTATCCAGGGAGGAAACAGGGGAATATGTTTGTATAGACTATACGGAACCCGCCTTTCCTCTTAAGACAATTTTTATTATTTCTCGCTCGATCACACCGAATGAGAACATATTGTTCACCGAAATTGATTTCGTAGCTCAACACGATTTTCGGTATTGCAGTTTAAATTTTTTGTTGCGAGGTAGAAAGTATTGTATTTTTTTTTTTCAAAAGGCACGAATTTACTTAGCAAAGTAGGCAGACCGGCGTTAAACAAATTGCAAAAGAATAGCTTAATGGTAACAATGCATCCAGAACACTCGATCGAAGTAACGATCTTTCTTTTATCGACTTTTATTTATTTTTAATGTACCTTGAAACCTAGATTCAATTCTTTAACGCCTTAATTTGGAACCTAACAACTAGAACGTATATTCTATCAATTTGAATAAAATTAAAGATAAAATACCTACTCATTATCTCGTATCAAAACTAACTTACTTATTCAAAAATTTAAGGCTGATGCCTTAGAATTTACTTTTTACCACTCTCTCGAAAGCCAATTTTTTGCTGCTGTAAATTCAAAATTGAATAGAGGTCGCTCTTTGTGGTTCGTAGATTCTTAGATGAGAATAAATAAGTGGATTGAATACATAAGTCAATATTAATTTGTCTGCCAGTATGTAAGGCGATATCGGAATTGTTTTTTTATTTTATTCTGTCTTGGCAGTAATACAAAATCGAAGTCGACATGAAGAAAAAAAAAAAAATTGTTGATCGTTTTGAACTCTGTATTTACCAGTTTGTTTGTGAACACGGAAGTTAGGTATGGATACAAATAATTGAGTAGACATTATTTTGTGCCTAGCCTATCTACAAATGGTTGATTATAGCATAGCAGTTCCGCCAGTGTTTAAACTTACTTGTTTTCTTCATTTATACAATGCAGAATGGAAAATGGGCATACTTTTTTTTTATTAATTTTTATAGCACTCATATTCACGCCACTGTGACGGGGCTAGGCAGAGACAACTCGCTAAACGCTACTATAAAAAATAAATATAAAACTAATCTTTTTACATTAAAAGAAATAATCACACCCTACTATTACATGTCTTCTAGAGAAGAAATACAAATGAAAATGTTACATTATTTTGCAAGTACCATTTTATATGAAATGAAATTAAGATTAATGTCATAATATGAATAGCTAGCATAACAGTGGTAGGTAGGTACATAAAAGTATATGTGCGATAAAGTGTAAATATATTAAATAATGAATGTCAATATTTATTTAAAAAATTATGAAACATAAATACATTCAATACGAAATAAGTGACATTTATAGGTGGAGATTTGTAATTAGCTTACAGTTATTTATGGGATGTGTTTACTTTGTAATCAATGCTGTAAATCTTCCTTAGAATAATAAAATAAATAAAAATAAATAAGTACGTGTACCAGAAGTACTGTGTGTTACTTACAAATAAATAGTTTATCTATCTATCTTAGTAATGAAATACACGTAATGATTTTCTTACCTTACTTACTTTTTATTCAAACTTTCTATTCCAGGCACAAAAGCAACTTAACATATCAAAACCTCATCAGACAAAACAATTCATTGACATGAAAGCAAGAAATCGATCTAACTTCGCAGAAAAAATCCAATCGCGCGCAGTAATTGCCAAGGCTATCATTTCAGGCTATAATGCCATAACAGCTATACAATGGTTAAAATAAAGAAAAAGCTATTTATTGTTCTGTATTGACTATGGTGAACGGGTTATGCTTGAAGCGGAACTGTAAATCGATTTAAAAGAATTTTATTCCGAGAGCGAAAATGCGCGCTGCATACAAACGTTCTATGGTGATATTTTCAATACTAACGAATTAAAGTCAATGAAGTTTTGCAAAAACAATCTAGAAACAAATCTCTATGCTTGTATATAGTCCGATTTTCGTTAAAATGTACAGTTTCAATGCTAGGATTAATTTAAGATTTGTATGGAAATCTTTGAGGCGCGGTAACTTTAAAACTATACATTTTAACGAAAATCTGACTCTATACAAGCATAGAAATTTGTTTTTAGATTGTTTCTGCAAAATTTCATTGACTTTAATTGCTTAGTATTGAAAATATCACCATATTACGTTTGTATGGAGCGCGCTCCGAATTATATCCTCTTAACGCCTGCCAGACACATACGGAATTCTGAATCAGAATTAGGATTTTTTATTGGACATGAAATCTCCGCAATTCCGACCGGAATTCTGGAGGGGGGGAAATCCATACGAAATCGTAATTCGGAAACGGAATCTTTTAACGATACATCGACTGTTCACAATATAGATTTATTTTGTTCTTTTATAGTGCAAAATCCATAAAAACTAGGATAGCGAATGGATATTTTAATAAATAGCTAGTTGTTTATCCGAATGCGACTGCCTTCATGGTTTCTCAGTTTTCTCACATTGTTACTTTAAATAACACAATTTTTTATACCTGCACCAACTATCGAGCACGTTTTTTGATGAATAAAAAATTCAATTTATATGCTGACTGTTGTTAAGGGGATGATCAGACCGTCAAACTGAACAATTTTCTCTATGGCACCAACATCGAAATCGCAAAAAAAAAATCTGCTGTTCTGTACAAATCTATAAACCTACTCGAGCCAAATGTACCTATGGGACAGCTGATCTTTTTTTCGCGATTTCGATGTTGGTCTAATAGAGAAAGTTGTTCAGTTTGACGGTCCGATCATCTCCTTAAAAAAGTGTTAGCATAATTAAGTTGGACCCTGTATACATAAGTAAGAATAAATTTTTGAAACTGTTAAGGGGGTTGTTAAGACCGTCAAACTGAACAACTTTCTCTATGGGACCAACATCGAAATCGCAAAAAAAATAATTTCATATCCCATACATATTTTAGCTCTAGTCGATTTGTAGAGTATAGAACATAATTATTTTTTTCGCTATTTCGATATTGGTGCCATTGTGAAAGTTGTTCAGTTTGATGGTCTACACCACCCCCTTAAAGGTTTATTTGTATTTTTGTAACACCTTGTATAGCATTTTATATGCTCACGACTATATTCCTCGAGGGGGTTTTAAGATATTCTGAAACCTCAGAACATCCACGTTTCACTAGTAGTACCGAAACTCTGTCCAGAAATGTGTCTCTGTGAAAAATACAACAGTAAACTAAAGTGAGTTGCATTTTGTCGAATGAGAATTCTGAGGGCCTACCATGAGTTTTCCCTGTACTTTACTACTGTAGTTACGTCGCCAATTCCTATGACAGAAATTAGTTCTCAACGTAACCACTAGGAGCGCTGTACCAAATTCAATACAAAATTGGTGACGTGACTATAGTAGTAAAGTACGATGAAAACTCATGGTAGACCTACAGATATTTTAAGATGCGCTTAAAATTTTTTTTAAAATAATTAAATGAAAAAAAATATCGTATAATTTAGTCACTGATTTTTAGTAGGTAATATAGTTCAAATCTATATCACTCCATAGTTCACACTTTATGAGAAAGGAACACGCCAGCCGAAATCAATTCAATTTAATTTAATTCACTCATATAATTATTATTTCAGTCGCGTAATTTCGGCAGACTGTATAAAACAGTCTATTATACAGAGTGTTAGGGTAAACAGTTGCATTACCTTAGGGGGTGACTGCACCCATGATACTGAAAAACTTTTCCTAAGAAACCTTTAGGAAAATAGCAAAGAAAGTTTTTGACTTTTCATACAAACGTTCGATCAGCTGATAGCATTTAGTATGGAAAGCGCAATTTTTTTTTAGAGTTTCCTGTAGGTTTCTTATGGAAAGTTGTGCAGTATCGTGGGTACAATTGACTGTTTACCGTACTGACACTCAGTAAAAGAAACGATCATTAAAGTTAATCCTCCATTAAACGTTTCTGCAACTGAGTGTAAATGTGTTAGTAGTTTAGTAACAAGGTGTTCTTATTGGTTTCCGTAGGTCTACTATGAGTTTTTACCGTACTTTACTACTGTAGTTAAGTCACCAATTTTGTATTGAATTTTGTACAGCGCTCCTAGTGGTTACGTTGAGAACTAATTTCTATCATACGAATTGGCGACGTAACTACAGTAGTAAAGTATAGGAAAAACTCATGGTAGACCCTCTGAATGGAATGACGTGGCTATTCGAACACTTTCGTGCAGTGTTACAAAAATTCGAAGATATTCGAATCTAAATTTTAAAACACAAGTCATTATTGATGTTTTTTTCAGTGATTTGCACAGCTACAGCTAGGTCAAAGTGAAATATTGTAACCATATCTAAAACATAATTGTTTCTAAAACTAAAGATACTGTATGAGATTGAAAAAGCTTTTGTAAAACTATTTATTACGGACAATTTCGAGATTGGCTACACTTATATTAAATTAAATTGTATCTTCTCTCAGTCTAGAGTCTAGACTCACTAATGGTTATAATAGATATAATGTTCTTCGAATCTGTATGATTTGACTCTATAATTGGTTACCTATAATTTTTTTACGGTTCCGTAGTCGAACAAAGGGCCATTTTTTATTTAATTGACAAATACAGCATTAATCTGAGAGCAGGGCTGCAATCGCGGTAAATATTCGGTGATTGAACCGTTATTGGACTATGTACGAACCATAACTTTTGACACATTTGGTATTGCGCTAATCGCGGTACTGCTCTTGACAGCCGTTAGAGCCACATAGAGTTGTGGAATTCAGCACAGTTGAATAGTAATTGGATTGCAATGTGATTAGAACTGAAATTAGATTCTGATTGAACTTGGATGTTTTAAATTAGCGCAATCGCCCTCCAGCTACTGCTTATCACTGACCCGCGAGGGGACCACACCAGTGATGACGAAGCCGAGTAACTGACTAACTGGAGAGTAACTGGCTCGCAATTAGATTACAACTGAAATTGAATTAGGATTGAACTTCGTTAAATTATCGCAAACGGCTTAAAACATCGAAGTTCAATCCTAATTCAATTTCAGTTGTAATCTAATTGCATGCCACCCAATCGTGAAAAAGCGAACCTTGGACTTAACATTTAGGAATGATAGTACCTTGGACTTAACATTTAGGAATGATAGTAACTTGGACTTAACATTTAGGAATGATAGTACCTTGGACTTAACATTTAGGAATTATAGTTCTAGGAATGTTTTAACGACCCCTATTGGGGTTTTTAAGACAGCCATAAACACACGACAGTATTTGTGAAAATTTTATGAATGGCTATTTTCACTTCATAATATTCAGCATAGCATTAAATTAGCATATGCTCACGACGATATTTCCCGAGGGGATCGTCAGAGATATTCATAAGTTCTTTACAAGATAAGATAAGATAAATATTCTTTATTTGCACACCAAAATACACATAAAAGCACGGCCATATTCAATTTAGGTGCGTAAGTCAACCACAAATTACTTATTATCGTTTAAGAGAATATTATTCCGAGAGCGAAAATGCGCGCTGCATACAAACGTACTATGGTGATATTTTCAGAACTATAACCAATTCAATTCAATGAAATTTTGCAGAAACAATCTAGAAACAAATTTCTATGCTTCTATAGAGTCAGATTTTCGTTAAAATATACAGTTTCAATGCTAGGATTAATTTTAGATTTGTATGGAAATCTTTGAGGCACTGTAACTTGAAAACTATACATTTTAACGAAAATCTGACTCCATACAAGCATAGAAATTTGTTTCTAGATTGTTTCTGAAAAATTTGATTGACTTTAATTGGTTAGTATTGAAAATATCACCATAGTACGTTTGTATGGAGCGCGCTCTGAATAATATACCCTTAAGGTTGTCACTGTAGTAAGGTTAATTGTTATTGTTAATGGAAACCAACGGAAAATAAATCAACGGTAATTGTTACTTTCGTGCGAATTGTAACTGTTTTGAAGATAACATCAGAAACGTAGGTACTTTAATTGTTGGAAAACACTATAAATATTTTCTACACAATTATCTTGACATTCCCAAAAAAATTCACATAAGAAGAAAGTTCAACTTTTTCAATCCACAATAATATAAAAAAATCCGAAAGTGTGTTTGTTTAGTGCGACAATCCGAGCCGAAATCATGAGACGAATTTAATAAAATTACGCCTGCAATGTTTTTTTATTTTATTACATTATATCGCCGTATCTTACTCAATAAATGTTGGTAACAATTACATAAAGTCTGTAAAAAAGCTTAGGGCCTGTTTCACCACTTCTGAGTAAGTTCTTGTTAGCTTATCCGACAGATATTCTTATATTTTGTATGAAAGATATGTGAAAATATCTGTTGGATAAGCTAACAGAAGTGGTGAAACAGGCCCTTAGTCTGCTATTTTAATGGTTTTAGTTAGGAAGAGATGATTTTGACCAAGTAGTAGGACATCGGTTTTTGAGATCAAAACAGAGTACTTATTTCATTCTGATAAATGACCTGGAAACAGGTACGAGTTTGAAGGTGTCTTTTATTAGCATAGCAACAAAAACCACTATATCTAGGTCTCATACATACATTAAAAACAATGTTTAGTCATTAAATTCTGTTCGCGTAATTATTATATTATTTTATTATTTTATTTAATAAGTAAATCAAAAAAAATCTACAAAAAACAAGCAGTCAGCTATGCTTTTAATGTTGCGTATTGGTGTGTCTTGTATTTTTGTTGTCAAATAAATAAAAATAAAATAAATCATCTACGTTTATATTACGTTATATGGTCTAAGAGTGAAGGCGAACAAACTAGCCGCAATAAAAAACCCTTAAGGGTCGGCACTACCTATGGCCCGTTTGACATATCTGTCAAAAGAAAAAGACCGGTGGCCGACAACACTCAACTCTATCTTATAAGATTAATGAACAAATCAATTTGATAGCTTTTGGTAATACTTTTCTTGCAAAAAACTTGGTCGGCTGCAGCTTGGCTGGCATGTTTACTGGTGTGAAGGAAAAAGTGAACCCTACCTGGTGACACAACATTTTACCTCGTTGAATTAAAGGACGTAACTAGTCTGTTGGTCTAGAGTCCAATTAGTAAGGACTAAAAGTCTGGTCGGCCGACCATATCCTGGCAAGTTCGTAGGTCCGACCGAATTTAGGGTACCTACTACTCGGAAGGTAGATTTTACCACATTAAATTAATGTTGAATGTTTGGTTGTGCATGGCAATAATCCAGCAGCATCTGGATTTGAGAGCCGTAGGTCGAAATTGACATTTACAGCAACAGTACAGTACCGTGATGGACCTATAATGTGACTGATCAAAGATCACCCCTGGTGGTAGGATAGGATGGGTTCCAGCTAATTAGATCACAGTATTACTAAGGCTTAAAAAAAATTAAAATTATTATAACAGAACAAATTAAAACTTTTAACAGAATAATGAAATTATTATAAGTTTAATATTATTGGTATTAGCAAACTAAGGGTTTGTAATCTTTTATTATCATAATCATCGTCAGATATATTTTAAGCATGGAATAAAAGTTAATTTTGAAGTAACTGGAACGATTGCCTTCAAAAACATTTGCGCAAAAGGACATCAGTGTGACGACTTTTAGTAGATTTCTTCTTTATTGGTAGATTTAGGGCAAAATTGTTTAGTAGATTTTAGTAGAAATTGGGTATTCGAAAATGTTAATGTATTTAAAAATGCAAGGATTCAGGCTAATAAAATCTAAGCTGGCAATACAAATTGCTGAGAAAACGATTGCAGGGTTTGCAAGTTTTCCGGAACTTCTAGTACATCATCATCATAATCATCAGCCTATACAAGGTGTTACAAAAATACAAATAAATATTTAAGGGGGTGGTTTAGACCATCAAACTCAACAACTTTCACTATGGGACCAATATAGAAATCACGACAAAAATAATTTATGTTCTATACTCTACAAATCGACTCGAGCTAAAAATGTATGGGATTATCAGATTTTCTTTTTCGCGATTTCGATGTTGGTCCCATAGAGAAAGTTGTTCAGTTTGACGGTCTAAACAACCCCCTTAAGAGCTTTAAAAATTTATTCTTACTTATGTAACACCCTGTATACGTCCCACTGCAGGGAACAGGCCTACCTTCTAGGAGGGTGTTTGGGCGTAAGTCCACCACGCATGCCCAATGCGGATTGGTAGACTTCACATATACAGCATATTATGCAGGTTTCCTCACGATGTTTTCGTTCACCCTTTGAGAGCAGTCGGTAATACGTACATAAAACTCATTGGTACGTGGCATGTTGTCCGTGCGGATTCGAACGCGGACCTCTTGATTGAGAGTCCATACCCTATCCATACTTCTCCGCAACGCGCCACCGAACTCGCTTCTAGTACAGCAAATATTAATCATATCGCCTAATGTTGTTTTTTTTTACAAAAGAGGGCTTCTGAACAGAGTTGGAATTTTGGTACCTAGCACTTTTAATATGTCAAAGGGATTACATGTTTATCGACTTCCAATAATGTCGATATACGGGTATATTTTATATCACTGCGGATAACTTCAGCATGTATCGAACTTCAAAATAGCGAAAATGAATCAGCTGTTCCATACATTTGAGTCGAATATGTAGGTACTGGTACTGCAGTTTTGTATAGGACAGCTGATTTTTTTTTCGCTCTTTTGAAGTTGGCTCCATAGTGAAAGTTGTTCAGTTTTATGAGTAGAATACTTGCTGGTGTTACCCGCAGTGATAAAAAATTACCCGTATATGGACACAATCGGAAGTCGATAAACGTGCAATCCCTAAATCCCTTTGACATAATTAAAAGTGCTACCAAAATTTCTGACTCTGCTTATGAGACACAGAAAACTGTACTAAATTTAAACTTGCATAGGGACGACCAAATTTAATATTTATTTGAAAATTGAAGCATCCATGTTACAAAGTGATGAAAACCAATAAAAATTATACAAAAATGCGAAAATAACATGTGTAATGATGAGCGTTTAGATAAAATTGATAATATTTTGTTCAAAAACGTGTTTTATATTAAATTTTAATCATCTGTAACGACATAAATATTATTTGGTAGATTTCAGCAGTAATTTTCGTCACGCTGAAGGACATTGTGCGACACAAGAACATATAGGTGTTACTTAGTAGCTAAAGTGGGTACATTAATCCTGAAAGGGCACAGCAATATTAACAAGAAGTAATTTTAAGGAAAAAAATTAGTACAATGTCAATAGTTATTTAGGTTCTTTTGGTAGTTTTTGGTTCTTTTGGTAGGTTTTTATACTTTTTGGAAATATTTGATAGAAGAATGAAAATTACCAAAAACTACCATAAAAACAAAAGAGTTCTTGACGGCTTGGCTACGGGGTGGGTTTGTTGACATAAATAAAATATTTGTTTTGCATAAGAGGTACATTCGAATCGTAAGCGGAATTCAGTCAGTAAGGGTGTCATGCCGCTCCTTGTTTACCGACTTTAAATTACTCACTGTGACAGCTTCGTATGTCCTCGATCTGTGCGAAATCGTGTGACGATACCCCGTAGTATTCCGTAGCAAGAGATTAAATTTAACTCGCAAAAATGAGCTACTGGTACCAAATTTCCGACTAGCATCGATGCTAAGGACTACAAAATAAAGTCGAATACTGTTCTTGTGTATAGTAAAATACCAGATGACATTAAAGCCGACAAGAAATTTCTGAAGAAGGTTAAAGAATTATTAATCGAACAGTGTCCCTATGACTTTAATTAGTTTCTTCAGTATAAGTAAACAAACAGGCATCAATCTGAGTAGAAAAAAATGTGTTGCAGACCGATTATTTGTACCTCAATAAGTTATTATAATTTTTAACTAATCACATTGAACTGATTTTATAACATTTAACTAATTTAATTGTAGCAAGTGAAAGGTGGTAGTTAAGTTATTGTCTGGCACCTATTGTTTAAATCTGTTTTTTTCTTAATGTTTATAAATTATATTGTAGTGTGACTAATAGGTACTCTGTACTTACCATCTGTAACTTATGTACCTACCTACAATTTAAGGTAAATAAATAAAATGAAATGAGATGAACCAAAAAGTAACAAATTAACCATAAACTACCAAAAAGTTCGAAAAATTACCAAAATAACAATAATCTACCAAAAAGTACGAAAATCTACCAAAAAAACCAGAAACTACTAAAATACCTACCTTCTGTATTTCCTGTTTGTTTTCTCTCTGTATATTATGTTTTTTTGGTGTAAAATAAAGTATAATTGATTGATTGATTGATAACCAAAAACTACTACCGAAAATTACGAAAATCTACCAAAATAACTTTTTGGTTACTTTTGTAGGAAAATTTACCAAAAACTACCGAAAGACTCAAAAACTACCATAAATTACCAAAATAACCAAAAACTACCAAACAGTGCCCGGAAAGTAACTTTTGTGAAATTCCTTTGTGTTGTCTTGTGTCGCGCAATGTCTTTTCGCGCAAAACTCTGTCGTGCAAACGACTTACAAAGTCAATCGTTTGAGTTACATACTGCGGTACAGAATTCACTCTTATTCCATTCTTATTTAAAACATATCTGACGATGGTGATGATGATTTCAGATTATCAATCCTTAGTTTGCTTGTAACAATAGTAATAAACTTACAGTTATTCTAATATAATAATGGGGACAAAAATTAACGAGTAATAGTCGACCAATTTATAAAATGTACTTCTAAGTCCACATATCGTGACGGGCAACTACGGAACCCTACACTGCATGTGGCCCGACACCCACTTGCCCGGTTTTTTATAAGTTACTTTGCCTACTTTAGCTAAAAATGGATTTGTTCATTAATCTTCTAAGACAGGGTTGGGTGTTGCCGGTCACCGGTCTATTCGCAATGATTTCGAACGATTGACGGCCCATAGTAATTTGTATGAAGAAAACGTCCAAAAAAATATGTGATTTTTGGTAACAAATTGCAAAAAAACTAGAAGTCGTATCGAAAAACTGATTTGTTTAAAGTGTTCTTTGATGTTTTGCCATTGATTAGAAACATATTTTGTTGTTTTATTTTGTTTCACTAAATCACAGGACTCGGAACGCGGCAGTGCTATTCTGGAGTTTTTCATGAAATTCTCGATTACTTTCTGATGTAACTACATAATTTTACTGAATTTTTTTTTGTTCATCTTGTACTTCATCTTTTAAAGAAGCGATGGTATTAATTTTGTTTCTAAATATAGCTATTTACTATCCTTAAAAGTCGGAACGCCGAACCCTGTTTGGCCCGATTAGGGTAGTGCCGACCCTTAAAATACGAATTACATTACTTTTCTCGCCTCCGAACGGACAGCGTCAATTTTCGTCCGGCTGCGCTAAACGAAGTTGCCGCTTTCCACCTCCGAGGAGAATAAATAGTATACTAACCTCGGGCAGTAAATAAGAAAGCCTCAGATCACTTGTTGTTGACCGAGGCGAAGCATGAAATCTGAGACCTTTCTTACTTTCCTGCCCTTGGTGTGTAATCTACTATAAACGATTTAAATGAAAGGCGGATAAGCCTACAGTCAATATGAAAAAGATATAGGATATCCTAATGAAAAAACAAATAATACGGGCGAGCAGGGCCGGGCCGCGTACAGAAAGATAGTTTTGATTTATTTTATAGTAGATACATACCTGAAAAACATAAATTATCAATAATCCCCGATTTTTTATTGTGTATTATTGAATAATTAAGACATTTACAAAACATTAAATTTAGGTATGAACAAAAAATTTAAAACTGGTGATTTTATATAGGATGGCTTTGCTCGATACGTTTTACTTATAACAATAATAATCCCCGGTTAATATCGTAAATTTGAGTAGATATTTAATATTTAGTAAGTCTTAAAAAATTCTAACCTCAAAACTTAATTATTTACTGTTTGTTTGTACACATTAAATTTGCCTTGTGATAATTAACTGTCTTTTTTGCTGGTATGCTGGAAGAAATATCTTTAGAAATAAGCTTGCCCTTTGTACATTTATATCGATTTTTAGTTATTTCTGAGGTTCCTGAGCCTGTATTACCACGAAATCTGGAAAAAAGTGTTATAAACTAATACAGATATACGTTCAAACACAATTTACTAAAGTGTCTTTAATGCAATCTCAAACCTACGAGTAAAGAAATAAATATGGAAATATAATTCACGTCAAAAAATGACCCCACGAACTTTGGTGTACACCACGCAAGCGTGCAAGACTCAATCATTATGGCGACTCCAATTACGGCGTTTGCCGCCAAAACTCATGGTGCCAAAAATTAAGGAGATTTTGTTCGGAGTCATCGTTCCATATTTATTTCTTTATTCGTAGTCTCAAACCATATTTTTTCCCCGACTATAACCTGTACAGATTATAAAGCAATTTCATGGCACATAGGTAATGTATTCAAAATCTAAATGTCTAGACGCAATAACGTGGTTTATACACAGTTTTTGCAATTGTCTTAATTGGACTATGAAATTTGTAAATTTCGCTCAATTTTCAAGCAAAAAGTAAATGCATTTCTTTTGTCGGCGTATTTTGCTGCTGATGTGCTGAAGGTTTTTTAAAGGGATGATAAGACCATCAAACTTTACAACTTTCTCAAAATGAATTACATTGAAATCGGAAAAAACATTCCACTGTTTCGAAGGTTTAACGATATTTATTTTGTGTTGTGGTTGTGGTCTCTATATTTCCAAACTTTAATCACAATATCTTTCGTTTCACCCGATAAAAATTATAGCCCTAAATAATAATAATAAACAATAAATAACGCTCACAGGCAGTACATTGTAATGGTCCCAAGTAAGCCCCAGGCTTTTTGTTATGGGAACCATACAACAACGGCACACACATATAACATCCATGACTGAACCGGGATTCGAACCAAGGACCCTGGTTTGGCAGTCCGGCGTAGTAACCATCACACTGCATCACACCAACCAGATCGTCAAATGCACAACTTTTATAACATTACCGCGTATAAATAAATACCGTCTGATGTTTCCATCTAGTTTTATGAGAGTAATATAAATAAAAAGCATTTGTGAATGTTTTAGATACTTATCAAGTAATTAAACGACAATTAACAAGCATTTCACTAATCAAACTTCAACGTAGGTAAGTAGCAATAACAAATTACTGTGCGAGGACTTTGATATAGTAAATGTTTTATCTTTTAACAGCCGTCATTCATCATTCAGTAGTATTTATTTTACTTGTTCTGTTCTACTTTTACACCCGACCGGCCCGGCTTTTGGCCCGACAGCACAGTCTGTAGTGAACTTGCCTGCTGTGCCGGGGGTCGCGGGTTCGAATCCCGTAAGGGACAAATATTTGTATGACGAATATGAATATTTGTACCCGAGTCATGGATGTTTGTATCTATATTTACACAGGGTCCAACTTAATATGCTGACAGTTTTTTAAGAGGATGATCAGACCATCAAACTGAAAAAAAAATTCTATGGGACCAACATCGAAATCGCGAAATAAAAATCTGCTGTCCCATACAATGTGGCTTGAGTAGGTTTGCAGTTTTGTATGGAAGAGCAATTTTTTTTTCGCGATTTCGATGTTGGTGCCATAGAGAAAGTTGTTCAGTTTGATAGTCTGATCATCCCCTTAAAAAAGCATAAGCATAAGCATATGCATAAGCATAAGCATAAGCATAAGCATAAGCATAAGCATATGCATAAGCATAAGCATAAGCATATGCTCACGACTATATTCCCCGAGGGGGTAGTCAGAGATCTTCTGAAACCTCAGAACATCCACGTTTCACCAGTAGTACCGAAACTCTGTCCAGTGTGACGGGGGGTGAGCCCGTCGCCACTTTTAATGGACAGTGGGTACAATACATGCCTCGAAATTGAAGCATGCAGGTTTCCTCACAAAACCCTTCCCTTAAAAAAGTGCCAGCATATTAAGCAGGACCCTATATATATATTCTATATCGTTGTCTAGTTATCATAATACAAGTCCAGGCTAGATTCTGGAACTTTAAATGTGACTAGATAATTTGTGTGACACTGCCCAAGATATATATTTATTTTATTTATTTATTTATTCTACCCGACTACGGCAAATCCAAATAGAGGGTAATGTTTTTAACGCGGATGTAAAGTTTTTTAAGCACCAATCTACTTGACTTTAAATCACTACCTACTTACATAAACAGAGAAAATAAAGGAAGTTCGAATAAATGTATATGGTGCCATACAACGTCCTATAACAAAATTTTAAGGCTATTCTGATTTAAAGAAACAGATATTTGAAACACTCTCACTTATGCTTAGAACTGATTTAGTATCGTCCAGGATATGTGTGATAGTACCTATACAAGGTGTTACAAAAATACAAATAAACATTTAAGGGGGTGGTTTAGACCATCAAACTGAACAACTTTCACTATGGTAATATCGAAAACGCGAAAAAAAGTGATGTTCTATACTCTACAAATCGACTCTAGCGAATATGTATGGGATATCAGATATATTTTTTTCGCGATTTCGATGTTGGTCCCATAGTGAAAGTTGTTCAGTTTGATGGTCTAAACAACCCCTTTAAGAGTTTTTAATATTTATTTTTACTTATGTAACACCCTGTATAATTCTGATAAATAAACTATTATTTGCCAATCTTTCCAAAATCCAAAACATAGGTGGCAATATCATTATTTTGATTTTTATCTCACTTGTCCGTTTGCAATGTTATGTCTCAAGTTGGGATCAGGCAAACGCTCATAATTAAAAATAACATTAACAAAACAAATCACAGAGTACAATCACTATCGCCCTAATTGCTTATTATATTAAGAAAACATTACAGCGTAGAACCAAAGAACGCCTTAGACTGTTTAAGAGGAAACGCGGTCTGCAAAATATTTCGACAAATAGATATTTAACCGATCTGAAAACCTGGCTGTTATGTCTGAAAACAAATTTAACAATTGATTTGACAATAATTGGGGAATTTTAGTTATTTTAGAAAGTTCCTAGTTCTTATAGTAATTAATTTATAGGGAAAAAACAACACATACGGACATGGTAGAGATATCATAGAATTAAAATCGTGATTTCGTTCAATTTTTTTTGTAGGCAAAATCAGTCTTTCGCACTGGTAACTCGGTTGCTTGCGAACAGCGCGACAGCAATAGTTTGATCTGTTAAATACCAATTCTTCACATTTGTTTCAGACCGCCTTTCCTCTTAATAAATATGAATAGATGACCGGCAAGTTTTAGACAATAAAACTACATACCTTTTGTTATTATACTGGTTTGGCCGGATCACTTTTTGTTTTAGTAAACCTATCATAGTTGTTTCATTCATACGTTCCATGACATGGTGAAATGATACTCATTTGATGTTGATCGATTATTTGGATATGAATCAAGACACTTTAATCTTTACAGAACATCTGATGTCATGTCAGTGTATGTTCCTATAGTGATCGACATCATCATACATTCCACCGCTCATAGTATTTTATAGGTGGTATGTAGGTACCTACTTACTACAGGTACTACATAGGTATCTCATTTATTTATTTATTTGAGAAATGTATGCTTGATGAAAAGTAAGCTCGGATGCGTATACTCAAGAAGAGCTAAATAAAATGTACCCGGAACCGACGAGCTTGTATATGGAGCTTGTATATCCTTCTTAATATGCTGAAATTTTAATCTTAGCATAGGTTTGTAATTTTGTATGGAACAGCTGATATTTTTTTCGCTTCGATGTTGGTGCCATATAGAAAGTTATCATCTCCTTTAAAAAGTATCAGCATATTAATAAGGGGGGGTCCACTTAAGGGTTTAAGGGATATGCTGAAAGTTGGCAAAAGGTATTAAATCTAGATTAATATGTCGTTTTGTTATCTATCAAAGACAAACCTTTTTTCTATCTCGCTGGATAAATTTGAACATTTGATATCCTCTTTAGACAAGGGTAAAATAAAAAAAATCGGTGTAAAGTGATAGTTGAGACACGAATTCCGAGTTATATCTCAACCAAACTTTCTTCGTGCTATTTCGAGTTATCAGATTGTCACGTATCTTTAAATCAACTTTAAAAAAAAAGTTCACAAACTTTATGGACAAGTAAGAGAACATACTTCTCTAATCTTAATGTACATCTCTTACGTGT
The DNA here is from genome assembly GCA_963693445.1 of Agonopterix heracliana. Lineage (NCBI taxonomy): Eukaryota > Metazoa > Arthropoda > Insecta > Lepidoptera > Depressariidae > Agonopterix > Agonopterix heracliana. The sequence continues at coordinate 5,643,648 of OY856327.1, forward strand.
AGAACCACGGTACACCGTGGTTTACTTCATTTTGACAACGAAAATTGTTTCTTTAAACGTTTATGTTTGGCAAGATAGACTGTTACATACATTGTAACTTTCTACTTAAGAATAATGTTATTTATTATAACTATGAGCCATATATTTTAAAATAAGATCTTTAATTATAACGGCTACTTTCCAGAAAATATAAAAAAAAAGTTTTTTTTACTTGTAAACGTAAAATCAAATTGTTGTCAAAATGTACCTATAGTTAGCAGATCCAACGTCTGTTATATTAAATTAACTTTAAAACCATTTCTACTATTCATACTAACTTTTAAAAGACGAGAACTATATCTTTACAAAAGAGATTTTCACATCTACCTAATAGCCATAGCATATGCTCATGACTATATTCCCCGAGGGGGTAGTCTGAGATATTCTGAAACCTCAGAACATCCACGTTTCACTAGTAGTACCAAAACTCTGTCCAGTGTGACGGGGAGTGAGCCCGTCGCCACTTGCAAACCTACCTAATTTTTTTTCAGTTATCGATTCCAGCGGCCGTAGCATAGCAGCGTTATACATCGCTATCGCGCCTTAGCTCTCTTTGTGTTTTGCGCGCGAATGAACGAAATAAACGGCGGCAGTATAGTGCTACATAGTGCTACGGGCGCAGGAGTTTTATTTTTTACTAGTGTTTACCCGCGACTTCGTCCGCATAAATTATATACCAGATTTTAAGTCAGATCATAAGCTATCAAAAAAAAAAAGTTTCATCAAAATCGGTTCAGTAGTTTTTGCGTGATGCGCGAACAAACAAACAAACACACAAACAAACAGACAGACAAAATTTCTAAAAAAGGTTGATTTCGAGTCAGGGATACCTAAAAACCATATCGTAATCTGTTTTTTGTAAATATCTTCAATGTACAGACACACTTTAGTTACAGTTTTATAATAGTTTAGATTTAATGTCACATTTTCAAATCATGATCGAATAATGCACAAACTCTATACTACATTTTTTTTTATGTCACTTTCGAATATGAATTCGGACGTGTGAAATTCAGAATTAGCACTCTAGAGAAACGGTTAGACTCCGAATTTGTAGAGAAGGCAATCGTTTGCGTAAAGCACATATTGACGATATTATGGACAATTTTAAATATTGACAAATTCACCAGCACTGTACTTGAAAATATCTTGCTTAAAACTTTTAAAAATTGTGGTTTAGCGACCAAATGATGCGAGCTCAACGTAGCATAGGCTAACAACACGTCAAATAATTTAATTAAAGACTATTAGACGTAATGAAATGTTTTGTATAATATTCCTAATTACTTAATAACAGTAATGAAATATCTTTTGATGTACCGGTTTATCGAATCCAGCGTAACATGTTATTATATTGAAGTAGAACTATTAATTCACTGGATATGAGTCAATTAGGTACTTGTTTTTATTATAATGTACATCTATTACGAAGGCGTCAAATTATAACTTATTTGGATCTTAATGTAAAACGAGTTCCTGACATTTTTTTTTTAAATGTGAGGATCAAATTATTTGTACGTTATCATACTTACTTACTTAAAATGTTTAATAATTATTTTATTTTATAAAATAAAGAATTAAATTACATCGTTTTGGAGGATATATTATACCCGTCAGGGCGCCCGAGCGCGCAAACGAAGTTTCTTCCTATTTTCAGCATTTTCCTATTAAAGTCAATGAAATTTACTAAACACGATGTAGAAACTAATATCTGTGTCGGTATTTTGTCAGTAAATGATTAATTTAATATTTGTATTGAAATCTTTGAGCCACGGTAACTTTGAAACTATACAGAGTGTAAGTGACAGCCTAGCAAATACTGAAACGGTGAATTCAGACCATCAAACTGAACAACTTTCACTATTGAGCCACCATTAGGAAACGTGAAAAAATCTACTGTTTCATACATTTAAGTCGAGTAGGTAACAGCTGTTTTGTATGGAGCTGCTGATTTTTTTTCAGTATTTGCCAGGCTGTCACTTACATACTTACTTGTATAGGTAACAGAAATCTCAATGCAAATTTTGACGAATCCGCCCATTTATTCTAATGTTTAAGACTGCACCGAGCCTATTGTGCTGCCCTCAATCGTATTTTTTTTATTTCTTAACAATTAAACAATATTTCCCATAAACAAGAATGTCACATTGTAGTCATTGCTGATTTTCAATTAATCGGGTCACTGCGGATTTGTTTTTATAATGTTTGTAGTTATTATCGTTAAAACCGCCAAAAGTGGCCACTTTTGGCGGTTTTAAAGATAATAAGCTACAAGCATAAAACATAATATTCCGTAATGTTTCGATAAATTGAAAGTCAATCAGGACTACAATGTGACATTCTTGTTTTTTGGAAATATTGTTTAATTGTATAGAAATAAAAAAAATACGATTGAGGGCAGCACAATAGGCTCGGTAGGCTCTTAAACATTTTCTTTACCGCACCCACAACCTACGAGTGACCACTGTTTACCATATCGTTGAAAAGTACAATAAATCAATAAACCACCCATATTTTATAAAGTTCAAATGTACTGCTATGCTATCACTAACACTTGAACGTTGAATTTCGATATTTGTAGAGAGCTAGAGAGCTGCCTTTTTTAGGACAAATGTTTTGGTCAAATTACCGTGCAAATATGTACAAAATTGAAATTTTCCTCGTGCCTACCTACTGTTGCCTAGCTCGGCTCGACTTTTGACTTGGAGAAGGTGTTGTCTTTAGCTAAAATAATAGTCGATAACTGATTCACGATCCAGTTGAAAGATACGAGTCGTTATGATATATTACTCTTTCGAAGGTGCGGTCCCACACCGGGCGCTCGTAGCGAAAAGTTCGATCACAGATTATTGTATTTTGACCGTTTGTTGTTTCTATCTATTCATAATAAAAACATACTCGTAGATTAATTGATCATTACTTTAAATTAAATGTATATTATTAGGCATTCTAATAATAGACGTATCGTTCGGCTGAAACTATGATATTACTCTACTAAAACATTGTATTTATTGGTTTCTTAACGATTGTTACAGTGTAGGTTACATAATATAAGTTAATCCGGTGGAATCCGGGAGCTAAACGAACTAACCCCGAGAGCCAAACTATGGCTTAAAACAATAGACATCGATTTGTAACCTCCGCAGGAATGAAAAGAAAAAAGCCATACGAATAATAATAATAATATAAGTTAAGAGTTTAGTTGTGCTGCGCTCAATCGTATTTTTTTTATTTCTGTACAATTAAACAACATTTCCAAAAAACAATAATGTCACATTTGTTGTCCTGATTGGCTTTCAATTTATCGAAACATTGCAGATTATTACGTTTTATGCTTGTATCTATTATCGTTATAATAACTAATAACTATTATCTTTATTATCGTAATTATAATAATAACTACAAACATTATAGGAACAAATCCGCTGCGACCTGATACATTGAAAATCAGCAATGACTACAATGTGACATTCTTGTTTTTTGGAAAATGTTGTTTAATTGTTTAGAAATAAAAAAAAATACGTTTGAGGGCAGCACAATAGGCTCGGTGCAGCCTTAATGCTGCACAACCACTTATAAAGAAATACAGCATACAGTTTGCAACAATTAATATCATCGCACGTACAAACAACAGAAACATAACATTTGTTTCAATTATATGGGACCATCTTATTAAAATAAAAAACTATTTATGTCATTAAATAAAGGTCTCTCTTGAGACTTGAGTCTCACCTATGTAAAGGAGCATTACGTAACAGAATTGTGTAACCGTGATTGGTGCATGAAGCAACGAGTTGAATTCAAGAGAGTGTTCACCGAGTGACCCACTTACTTATAAATACATTAATTAAATCAATGAGATTATGCATTTACATTTTGATAACATAATAAGAGATGCAATATTTTAACGATATCAAATTTAACAGGTTTGACAGCATTTGAGATAAGAACCCGTTTTAAATTGGTTTAATTAGATCAAAGAGATGAGCTTTAAAAAAAAATCTGTTGTTCCATACCAATCTGTATATTATCCTACTCGACCAAAATTTCTGGGACAGTAGATTTTTTTTCGCGAATTCGATGTTGGTCACATAGAGAAAGTTGTTCAGTTTGATGTTCTGATCATGCCCTTAAGGGTATATTTTCGTTTGTGACGTCATCACTTGCTGTCAAATTTCAATAAAAAATGTTGATAATGTTTTGTAAGTTTTCCGTGACCTTTTGTTTGAGCTCCCACCATCGATAAGAAAAGTGTTAAGTATTTTTTGTGAAGAATACCTAGTTAGTAGGTAGGTTTTTTTTCACACAATAAGAAATTCATTACTTAACTAAAACATTTTAAATTAACCAAAGTGGGAAGTTTCGGTTAATTTAAAGTGTAACCTACATACATACCACTTTTTTCAAACTAAATACGATCATCACTGTGGGCAAAAAAATTGTGTATAGAGATACAAAAATTATGATTTCACAATATGTAGAGGAACGGAATATGCCTACATAACTAATAAAATTTATTAAACACTTATTTTTTTAAATATTTTTATAGTTTCAAAATTACACATGTGATATTTTTTACTAACCGACAAGGAGGAGATTCTATGATATATATACCGCCGGTATTCTAATTTTGAACATACTGAAAAAAAAAACACCGACTTTTTCGTCAATTCGGTATGTCAAGTTTTTTTTTGGGAGGACAAAATGGAAAACCATTTCGAGATAATTGTCTCAATAACAATATTTTATATGTCAGAATATTTAAAATGAAAGGATTAAACTAAATATCAACTTAAAATAACTGGTCATTCAGAAAAAATATGTTCAATGTGTCAGAATTTGACATTTCATGTTGCCGTTTCTGTTTCCAACATGGAGTAAGAAAGAGAAGGCAGGTAATTTTTATTTTTTAAATTAAATTTTTAAACAACAAAATTAACAACTTGGAGTTCGAATAATTTTTTCGAGCCCACTATTGCCATTTACAGATAAACTTCATGAATTGAAAAAAAAAATGTTTCTTATAATGATATCTTCTATCCGTAAAAAATATAAAATAAAGACAAAAAAATGCTTGACATACCGAATAATTGTGTGAATAATATAGTAGATTACCTACACACCGAGCAACGAGGGCAGGAAAGTAAGAAAGGTCTCAGATGTCATTTGATTGCTGACCGAGGTGAAGCCGAGGTCAACAAACATGTGATCTGAGGCTTTCTTATTTACTGCCCGAGGTTAGTTTACTATTTTTCTCCTCGACGGAGGTGGAAAGCGGCAACTTCGTTTAGCGCAGCGGGAAGAAAATTTACGCTTTTCGTCCGGAGGGGAGAAAACAACATTTTCTATGTTAGAGATTTTAAAATGAAAGGAATGCGGATATTTTTTAAAAATATAAGGTCGTTTTCGACCAGGAGTGCGATTTTTGAATCTCATTCGGTGAGCTCAGCAGTTGAAAATGTCAAAATTACTATGGAGATTTGCATCTTCCTACTGCTGATGCGACTTTCAAAAATCATACTTCAGCAGTGCTATTTTTGAAAGTCAAATCAGCAGTAGGAAGATGCATATCTCCATAGTAATCTCCATAGTAATTTTGACATTTTCAACTGCTGAGCTCAGCGAATGAGATTCAAAAATCGCACTCCAGGGCACTATTCAATAAACGCGACAATTACAAGTGAAAGGCGACAGGCGAAAATTCGACAAATTATTTACAGTTCAATAAAAATGTACATTGACAAAATTGTCAAGAGCATTGAGTTCTGGTGACACACCTAGTGACATGTCACTTTGTGCATTTTTCCCCAGTTTGTTAGGATATTACAGGCTGAATCACATGATTCCATGCTTCGGATGGCACGTTAGGCCGTTGATCCCGGCTACTATCTTTGGTTAGGTACATAAAAACCACGTCAGAGGCCCGTAAGGCGGTCTGAAAAAAACTCTGATACCAGGGCTTGCTGCCCACACGATAAGAAGAAGTGTTTAATAAAACAAATACTTATGTCAAGTTTTTCAGGACAAATTGTCATTATTTCTATTCTATTTTTATTAAATGGCGTTTCCTTGTTAGATTTCGCCAGTGTCAAGTGTTGAAGATATAATTATTTATTAGATATTGTACGGTAATAGGATATGGCGATCTAAAAACCCCGTTTTTAAACAAAAACACACACTTGAAACCACCATAAAACGGCGGAGCCACTTGGGCAATCAAATCGCAAGCCGACGACACGTCTACTTGTTACCTCCTTAGCCACGCGACTCCTCTGTCACATGTCACCTGTCAGGAGAAAAATTATTGAACAGAAATATTATGTCAAATTGTCGCTACAATCCGACAAATTTCTTTTCTCAAACATGCTTGGAAATTTGAGCATTATGTTGACAACCTTCTTTGAAATAAATCGAAATTGCTGTACTATGCGAGCAGTGGCCGGCAATAGCTGTATGAAAATCTATATCTGTCGTAGTTTAGCGGCCAAATAAATTACATAGTAAACTTATATTATGTCGTGTAATTTAAAAATGGAACGATCTTTTACTCCGAAACATGGCAACCAAGGAGTTAACTTATCAAAGGTTTGGTTTAAATTTTGAACTGGCTTACAAATAAAAAGCTTTATAATGAAAAAAAAACGAATGGACACTTTAACCACAGATAAGTTATAAGTTACTAGCTTTATCGCAGGAAAAATTATTGTTGTTCGTCATTGATTTTGAAAAGTTGATCTTTTCAAAATCAATGACGAACGAGAATTTTCATTTCCGCGCATTCATAATTCATAATATTTATTGCATAATCATAATAATAACATAATAGCATTGTTTGAGAAAAGCACTATACAAGCCTTGGCCACAACTAGGCATTGATGGACTTACGTATGTGTGCCTTGGCTTCGCCTCGGCCCACATTTACACGTTCGTCCATCTATGCGTCTTTTGCTGGCCACTGCAGTAATGTACTATAATTTTCCACCATGACATTTTGACGAAATTATCAGATTTTCCACCTGTAATTGTCACGCTTATTGTCACGTTTATTAAACCGGGCCCTGTAAACTCCTCGGTAAATTTGAAAAGTACATAAAATAACTGGCCGATAAGAAAAACAAAATTATAATGCCAGAATTTGACATTCTAGGTTGCCGTTTCTGTTTCCAGCATCGAAGTAGAAAAAGAAGGAAGGTGTCTTTTTTAGATTAGCAAAGTTTTTTCTACATGAGTTCGAATGATTTTCTTGTGACCACTTTTGCATTTAGATATTACCGTTCAAATTCATTTAAAAATGTATTTGTATTGATAAACTAGCTAGCTTTTACGGTTCGCTTTCATTGCAACAAACTATCTTTCATAAAAAATACTTATTTTATAACTGTCTCCCATAATCTGTATATTCTTCTGTCTAGCCCCACACCAAGAAATGGTGGTTGGGCAAAAAATCTCGAGAGAAATATATCTCAAGACAATAATTATATTACTACTATTGTATTGTATGGTATAGTCAAAGTGAATTTACGCTATGGTATGGTGCTAAGGGACCCTCCGTACGTGAGTCCGACTCACATTTAGCCGGTTTTCTTTAAATATAGTAGTTTACTTAACAAAATTTTAAAAATATTGCTTCTATGACTAGTGGAGAAAAATTAGCCGTGGAATTTAAATATTCCCATTGTTTTGGCAGACGTGCCTAAACCACTGAACCGATTTTGATGGTTGAGATGTCATTCGACTGCAATTTAAGTCTGTGATTGAGTCATAATTGCAAACATGACGTGGATGTACATTGAAGATATTTATAAAAATGTTAATTGGCGGTGTTTGGAATAGGTACCTACGTAATGGAATACATTGAGACCATTTTTAGAATTTTTGTTTGTGCACACGTTATTTTAAAACTACTGAACAGATTTGGATTTCACGAAAGCATAGGGCTTAGTTTGGATTGACATCAAACTAGTACCTAGGTACCTAAGTAATAAAATCTTTTCTGTTCAATTATTCATTGAAATTAGTAGGAAGCATGTTTTAGTTGTTTTGATATTATTTGCAGTGATTTAATTTCAGAAGTAAATAAAAATTGCATGATTTTCTTATCAAGAATTTTATACTACGTAGGTAATTTAATCTTCTTGCTTAGAATTTATTTGAAACTGTGCGCGACTGTATTGGTAATTGTATATTGAAAAGCCGACCAAAGAGAATGGTCATAGATTTGGTATACGCTACTTAGACGACACTGACATAATTGAAGTCATTTCAATTTGATTGAACAATATGACGAAAATTATCCTAGAATTCGTTAAATTTTTTTGGAATACAACATAATTTTAGCTTTAGAAAAATACAAATAATAAATTATTACATTCAATTACCTTTGTGTTTCAGTCATCCACAGACGGATCGAGAAAAAAATTGTCGCAAATTATTTTTAAAACATTTGACGCGGACGTGCTCCAGTAACGGCATTTCGCCTTACAATGAAAAAAATCAGAAACAAGGATAATTTTGCAGTTGTCACAGGATGTCAAAAGCTTGAATTTGTTCGCCATTTTGTATGGTAATCACAATATTTGATTTTAAATAATATGTTTTCAAAAATATTAGTGTTTCAGACTGGTATTTCAAAAAATCGATTCATTATGTTTTTTAAATTTATATAAACTTTCTTTTTACGTAAACTGTAAATTTAACCGTGTAGCGTAACCCTTCTAAAAATGCTCCTAAAGTAACCCCATTTTTAGCAATATTTCGACGAACAGTGTCCGGATTTTATGCGATTACTAAAATAAATTATATGAAACATACAAAAAAACGATTCATTACATTTTTAAGTAAAGGCAGTTCTTTCATAATAAATATAAAACACTGGATATGCAATAGCATATCACTGAAAACAATGTTCCTAAAAGTAGGGGTTTTAGAAAATATACCCTTAAAAAACCGTATGATATTATTTTTCCCTAATATCTAGTAGGCAGGTTTGACTATTTTATTTACCCTAATGTTTAGAGATACCTTTTTCGCAAAATCCTTTCTTAGTGCACCCCAACATTCTACTCTTTAGAATAAGTATTCCAAACATGTTAAGAGAATCGGATAAATAAAACAGATAAATTAAAACACTTGCACTGAGTACGTTAAAAGAAAATATGGTTATTTGTTTTATAATACATTCAATTTCTCTTGATGCTTTACCGTCTGAATCAGTAAATCATAAATCTTAACATAACATACAATTAATTAAACTCATGATATCTTTAACCTTGATCATTAAGTACGAGTAGATAGGTATGTTAACTGAAACGAAATTCCTTTTCTTAGAGTATGTCAGTTCTTGTTCATTTATTTTATACACTTTTCTGGAGCTTTTCTTTCGAAAATCTGTACCGACGGCTTCTTGGATTACAGTAATTTGTGTTTTTAATGATTTATTCTTTTCTTGTACATTTCGTAAAAATTCACTCTTAGGTATAGGCGATTTAAAAAAAGTTTTACTAAATATGAAAAGTTAATAAAGGGAGTGACGCTTATATTCTTTAACGTTATTTCAAATATTTTCAAGAAGCGTGAATTCGTTACAGACGAACGCAAAAGACAATGCGGGCTTATATATGCAACCAAACTGGAATATTTTAGTTCAGAATAAAGGAACAAACAAAACATAGAATTACATGTATATCCCTAAACTCGGTCTCATCTCAACGGACATATAAAGGCAGGTTTACTTCAATCCTTTATTATCTCTGTTCGGACTAAGTTTAAAGATATACCTACTTGGTTAACAAGTTTTATTTGTAACTTTATTCTGATACTATTCAAGTTTGATTGATTGCCGCTCTAAAAAAAATGGCTAATACAAAAAAAGGCGCCATTTTTAGGCATTGGTTTTTCGACTAATCGACTTTTTATTGTCAGCGTCTATTCTCTGATGAATTCATTGGTACAGTCAAGAGCACGTCAAGCTAGACACTTTGGACTTCGTACTGTTTTATTTTTATTTTATTTTGTTTTATTCAGGATAACAACAGCCTTAGTTACATAATTTACAACAATGTTTACATTTTTTGATGGCCAATTATAGCTATCCATAAGGTAACTTATCAACTAACAGGCAGACGTACATACAGGGAGAGAAAAAGATGAGGAAATCAAATACCTATTTCCAATCGCATCCACCAGAACTTTGTCAAGTGTTTGGTAGTACATCTAGTAACTTTATAAACTTAACTATTTAGAAAACAAAATCGGTCAATGAGTGTTATTGTTATTAAGACAATAATTGTAGTAGACGCGTTCAAAATCCGGTTTCACAAATTATGATATCAATTATAGGTACCAGCTACTTACAATACCTACTACCATGTTACAAATGCAGACACCTATTTTTTCTCTCTCCGTCTGGAAAGTAAACTAAGATACAATAAGGAAGAAAAAAAAAATTGTTAAACGAAACCTGTGTACATTTATAAGTATTTTGACAAAGGTATCGTTAAGAAAAAGTACAAACTTATTTCAATAGGTATGAGCAAAGATATAAAGAACCACCTCACATGTAAGTCGCCTCCACATCCCAACCCATACCCGAATCATGAGGACGATGATTCAAACATAGGCAAAGATACGGATGCAACCCACGTAGGTAGGTACAACCTTCAATGCTACTTTGCGTGTTACTTTGGATGGATGTGTATAGTTAATGATGTGAGCGTTGGTTTAAAGATTTGTGTTTGTGTGCGTGTGTGTTTGTGTGACCTAGCCCTGCGAATAAATTCTTGGGATCGGAAAAATGATATATATATACCGCTAGGTGTGTGTATAGAATCGTAACTATTACATAACATAATCGATGTTAGACCGAATCGTCTGTGATAACCGACTTTATTTCGTTTTTAAACGATTGCTTAGATTTTACGAACAGATCAACTGTACTATACTTATCATTATACGTTCGGAGAATTCGCGTTAGAACAGCATTCATACCATAGTTAGTGGGATGGAACGGGACATGAAATAAGGGTGTGTGCCTGGTGCGGCGCCTAGGCGCGTTCACCGTCACCCGTGCTAAGAGCTCAGAGCAATCAATGCGCCCACGCACCACATCAAACAGAAACCCCATGTCCAGCATATCCCGCCTTTCCTCTAGTGTGAGAATATTATACATTCTGCAGTTATCCACATAGGTGGTGGAGGACTTTCGAAACTGGTAATTTAGGTGTGTCAAGAACTTTTTTTGAATACGCTCAATACGGTTTGTGTGAACTGCGTAGCATGGAGACCAAACTGGGCTAGCGTATTCTAATATGCTTCTTACATATGAAAAATAAACAATTTTCCAGCTTAACAAATTTTTAAATGGTTGACAAGTGCGAATTACAAAGCCGAGGTTACGAAACGCCCTATCTGTTATAGTATCGATGTGCTTAATCATGGACATTTTAGTATCCAACATAACACCCAGATCTCGTACAATATCGACGACCCTCTCTATTACAACACCATTAAAGTTGTAAGGAAAACTTATCGGAATAATTTTACGAGTGAAGCTGACACATTGACACTTTGCTATATTGACTGTAATGTTATTATTATTGTAATATTGAAATAAGTTATTTAAATCTTCTTGTAACAATTCACAGTCAGCTTTTGACTTTACTTTCATGAATATTTTCTTGTCGTCAGCGTATAATAAATGGTTTGCATTTCTAAAACATAAGTTTATATCATAAATAAAAGCGCTGTAAAAGAGAGGGCCTAGGTGGGAGCCCTGCGGTACCCCTGATGGAATAGAAACAAAATTAGATTTGTATCCACCCATGACAACAGCCTGGGAACGGTTCGAGAGGTAAGAACTTATCCATCTTAATAAGTCACCATGAATCCCCAACGATGCTAATTTTCTTAACAGGATGTCGTGGTCCACACGGTCGAAGGCCTTCTCAAAATCCGTGTAGACCACGTCAACCTGACCTCCCTTCTCCATATTTTCAAAGACAAAATCAGTAAAAAGTGACAGATTCGATATAGTGGAACGTCCTCTCAAAAATCCATGTTGAGTTTCAGAAATACCGTGTGAAATAATTGGATATATGCTGTTAAATACAATTTTTTCGAACAATTTACCTAAAGTATTCAAAATAGAGATTGGGCGATAATTTTCTATCAAGGATTTTGACCCTTTTTTATGTACGGGAACGATATGAGCCTTTTTCCATACAGACGGAAAAATACAGTTCTTCAAGGAACGCCTGTAGAGAATTGTGACAGGAGATGCGAGACTTTTAGCACACGATGATAAAAAAATAGGGGGGATCCCGTCGCAACCGGCACCCTTACCCTTATCTAAAGATTGGAGAAGCCCTAATACCAATTCAGACGACACACTAATAGAGGATAGCACTTCATTGCTAGAATAGCCGCAAGAATCAAAGCTAGTGTTATTGCTGTTATTTTTAGGTTGCGTAAATACGCTTTCAAAGAATTTATTAAATGCATTACATATATATTCCCCGTCGGTTATATTTTCATTGTTAAATGAAAATTTACGTGGATAATTAGATCCTCCTCTCTTGGATTTTACATATTTCCAGAAATGTTTAGGTGAATGTCTGATTAGTGACTCTGTGCTCTGTATGAAAGATTCGAAGCACTGTTTCTGTACTCTGTGTTGTCTATCTCTGAGAAGTGAGAATTCATCGTAGTCTCTTGGATTTTTATATTTTTTCCATTTCCTATGAATTTTAGACTTTTCCCGTATAATCTTTATTAATGCTGAACTATACCATATAGGATAAGAATTATGGCGTTCGTATTAAGAAACAATATCGCACTTCGATTGTCAAGGTTGATGTGCTCTTGACTGTACGAGCTGGGTCCAAAAAGCTGCCCACTTCATGGAAGGCTTAGTATTAGCATTTCGTGCAGTGGGCAGGGCAGGGTAGGTATTACCCTCACTATGACATCACGGCTACGAAATACGAAACAAAAATCAACATCTTTTTTATGGCTCATGAAATATTTTACTATTCTGTCCCCTACCTGAAGTTTTCTGTTAAAAACATTCGTATAATTGCAGTATCAATCGTTTTAATAACGACACGTAAATAATGTGACAACATTGACTGTGGTCATGCGCATGCGATGTCGACCGCAGCCGCTCGCCGCCACAGGAACCGGTAGTGTAGTAAGACTGACGTAACAGCTGATTCCAATCCCCACCAGTCCGCCCCTTCTACTCCACACCGTACAGGCTGATGTTATTTTTGAAGCGTTACGGTTATACGACCGAATTGTGAAGGTGTCTGATGGTGATGGATAGGAAAGTTGTTAAGTATTAGTTTAGTAACCTCATCTCAGCAGATGAGACGTACTTATTTACTCAGGGCCTTCATCGATCAAGATTCTCAGCTTCGTTTGTAATCGAGTTAGTGGTGCAGTTTTCGGGTATCATAAACCTGACATGAAAGAAGAAGTAGCAGATGGCATTATGATTGTGGAAGAGATTTTTAGTTGACGCTCAGATTATATGATCTGAGAGATGAATCATATTTGATCGGGACTTCTCCGTTCATTTTGATTTCATTTGACTCGATTTAAAGGTAGTAAAAACATCTAACCGTAGAAGTACTTTTAGTAGTCTGTTATTTTCCGAATTTATGCATTGATAACATTGAAAAGTTACAGTTAACCTTTACATATTTCGTAGATAGAAAGTGGTATTCCAACATACGTACGATACCAGTTATTTGCAAAAGACGAAAGTGATTTAAAGGATTAATAGATTCAGATAAACCTCACACACTAAACAACACAGAAACCACATGTACCTACCGTTCGTTGATTACCCGCGAGCGCGCCGCCAATGATAACCACCTGCACAGATGTACGACCGCCGCCGTGGAGCTTTCCGTTCCGGAATGGGCGCACTACCTCGCCGCAGTGTTGTTCCTGCTGTGGATGGTCTTCGGCCGGCGCAGGAGCAGCGTTCAGTCCGAGTTCACAGAGTCAGTGTCGACGTGAGCGTGTATGTATTCACTTGCAAGCTTTTCTGGTGGATGGTGATGCGATGTGTGTGTATGGACGTTTGGTTGAGCGGGAAACGTTTTTGCTTTATTCTAATGTAAACATTTTTTTTCGTTCGCGGTGATAATGTAAAAGATCTATTTTGGGTTGTTTTTCCACGAATTTTTAATTGAAATCTTAAAATACTGTTTGTACCAACCTGAAGTGCTACTTTATTTTGATCTAACAAAAACCTGTTAACTTAAAAAAAATCCGATTTAAAAAAAGGAAATGTAGTGAAACCATAGTGAAATATGATCCAATTAATGGACTCAATAACAGGCCAAAGTTAATGCATAACCTCAGGAACACGGTGTATATAAATTATATCACAGGTTCCACTGAAATCAGTGGTGGATCTTACCAATCTCCCTGAATTCTGTTCGATCCACTGGTGAAGCATATTAAGACATGCAAGTATCATAGGATCCAATGAGCCTAATGGTAGATCACAGTGAACTTCAGTGTGCTATTCAATCCACTGGTGGATCGAGATAGTGGATCCTACTGGACAGAGGGAAAGAAAAAGACAATTTTAAATAAGTAATGGTCTCAAATAATTGTCGAAAATGTTACTTCGCCGTAACCGTAAATAACATCTCCAATTTAGACGGGTTATACCACAGCTTGCAATAAAACATCAGGCTGTATCTGACGTCAGTAGGAGTGAGTGACCGCTCTACTCTGTTGAGCGTTGCATTAAGTAGGTGTACGTACTATGTACTAATCTTACTATCACTATCAGTCGGTCGCCGACGGCCGTTGGAGAACGACGTGCTGACTAGAGTAGAATGGCTAAAATAGAGTCCAAGGGAATATTTTTCTCGAATGTTTTATGACGAACAATTTCATTAATTTGTCACTTTAACACAGTTATCTAAGATTATTTTAAATATTTATTGAACGTTGAATCTCGGTTTTGTTAATAATTCTTAGATCCTAGTAGTAGAGGATTGGTTTTTTAAGTCTTCTATTTCGCCGTGCCCTTTTTTCTTCGCGGAAAAACCTACAATATATTCTTTCCTGGCATAGGCCCACTACACATTCCCACTATTTCCCACCACATCTATCTCCTGTAAACTAGAATCAATAGCGACGACCACTTACAAAGTTACAACACTAGACAATGAAGTCCAGAGAGCCCGGGGGATGATTAATCTGTCTTGATACCCTTCAAAAACTATGAAATGTTAATTTAAAAACAACCACAATTTTTTCTTCATCAATAAAAAAACTTAATTTATTTTACACTAAAACAATTTTACTGTATAGATAAAGATTACAGAAGGATTAATTTGGGATAACACATTCACAAACAAACATATGAACGAATGAGGAAACAAATAGTCCTAAATATCCACAAACACAGCAAGAACAACATTGTCAACAAATTACAGGTTAATGGTATTCAACAAACGTCCCCGTAAACTGCATCCTAACTAATCAACCCACCGGACCTGCCAGTAATTTATAGTATTGCCTTATAAGTAGTACGGGACAAGATATAAGTCTTCTGAGCATGTTTACTAAAGCAGGGCCCAGTGGTCGAGTCGACGCGACACGGAACTCGATGGAGCGACAAGGCTCAAACAAGGATACAATTTAATTCTTTTTAAAGTTCAAACACCCAGAAACATAAATAAATAAATTACAATTTGAATTAATAACATAAAAGAAGAATATAGAATGTAAAAGAATGCACAGAACGTTTCAGACATAGTATACGAAAATGAAAATACCTTCGTAATACAAACACACTTTAAGGGCCGTGTTTCACCACTTGTTAATCTTGATAGCTGATCTGACATATCGCTTGACATATCTTTCATACAAAATAATGTCAAAAGATCTGTCAGCTAAGCTAGAATTAGTGAAACAGGTTCTAAGTAATGTAGCTTTGATTTAGGAACAGCAAAGAGGAGAAAAAGGAGGGTCTAAAACTAGGTGTTTGATCCTATAAGGAGATATCAAAGATTCTGTGAAATGTCTTATAAGGACAACTGACTAACTGACAATAGCTTGATGGAAATTATGATAAAAACGGTCAACTTGAATGATAAAGTTACTTGTACCAGAAATTTATTTACGTGATACGTGTTTAAATATCGTAGAGACAAAGTTATAATATAAATGTAAATCATAAAATATGTAATTGAAAACTGGTCAAAGACTGATTCAGGAGAAATGAATAAAGATTAAGATTAAGTCCTCGCTGAAAACTGGTTTTGCGAGAGATGAGACCTATCTAGAATGGGTTTATTCTAAAAATGTCATCCAAATCGATAAAGCTGTTTATTAATGATGTATGTCCAACAAATATTGCTCGTTTAATAGTATGGGAAGCACTTTACTTTTATGGCAAAACGTGTTTTAACATTCAGCGTGACTGATTCATACATTTGTTAAGTAGAATTTAGAATGAAGATTTCACATTTAAAACAAAATTCACATGCTTTTATCTAATAGCTTGATAACATGTTGGTCTTGGTCGTAGCGTAGTATCACAAAGCGGCTAGGCTAGGTGCTCCGGCATCGCTGTGAAAGTCTATCGGGATGGCATTTCCTCGGCCGGGACCGGCCATCGTATCGACCACTCCTTGTTCCGTTCCGTACACGTGCCATAGAAAGTTTTATTTGTCAACTTATAGGTTTTTATATTCTTTATATTGTTGTTTCGTTTTTAATTTCGTTGTCGGTCTAGAATCTCGATTGATTTAAACTTTTTATCATATCGTCAATCAGAATTGTAATTACAAATTATCGTATTGTTATAGTTTGTCTTATAAATGGAATAATAATATTTCTAAACCTGCTTTGTTCCTGTAAACGTAAACAAATAAAAGAATGTTTATTGATCCACTATTGTTACAAAACAAAATTGCTCGTAATTCTGACTCGTCTACTTTCCACATAAAACTACCAAAGCTAGAAATATGGAATATTCTTTCTTATGCTTAGACGAAGAGGAAATTTTGACGGTATCTTTCTTTCGTGCCATATAGATACTGACTGAGATATACATTAAGATTTTGCCAAATTCAACATAACATAGCATAGCATAGCATAGCATAGCATATGCTCACGACTATATTCCCCGAGGGGGTAGTCAGAGATATTCTGAAACCTCAGAACATCCACGTTTCACCAGTAGTACCGAAATTCTGTCCAGTGTGACGGGGGGTGAGCCCGTTGCCACTTATAACATAATAACAACATAACATAATTAATACTAACTCTCCTCCCTTCTCTCCGTTAAACTTTTCTTCTTCTAACTAGACTAGACAGAGGTCAAGAGCAAACCCATCATCAATAATAAATAAAAACTAATAAACGTTATTAGTTTTTAAAATCAGTACAATAGACAACAGTCAGGTAGGCTTTTATAAAGTGATATTCTTAAATGTTATTAAATATTCTTCCCTATTAAATTTCTAGAGGCGCTGTCTACTGACAAAAGTCAAAGTAAAGCTTCTCTATGAGAAAAACAAGATAACTGTAGGTCTACCATGAGTTTTCACCGTACTTTACTAGTTTTTACTACTGTAGTAACGTCACCAATTTTGTATTGAATTTCGTACAGCGCTCCTAGTGGTTACGTTGAGAACTAATTTCTGTCATACGTATTGGCGACGTAACTACAGTAGTCAAGTAGAGGGAAAACTCATGGTAGGCCCTCTGACATGGAAAACATAAACAGAGCCAATCCCATTCCGTATAATTTCCATGAGATGTTCTCACTGGGAATCGAATCGGCATTAATCATTCCGAAGGCAGCTGTCATGATGTTCCGCGGAGAAATCGCTGTCAAGTATCCAAGCTCTTCAGCTTGAAACTGACACGCATAATTTAACTTTGAAGAAATTGTTTTGCCGTAAAAAGTGATGATGTTTAAATTATTGAAGTATCGTTTGTGTTACGGAAATATTACCGTAAAACATTTATTATTTGTGCAGGAACTTTTCATCATAAATCATCATTCGGTTCAGTACTGTGGAACGTCTATTAGTTGTTATGCCTTCGCATTTTTTCATCGGGACCTAGTCTCAAACTCACAGTCTCACAGTAGTAGTTGTTTTAACTTTAGAGTTGGAATTATAATCACACCAAGACGCATTGACGCTTGTATCTATGACCATTTTTAAGATAAAGCAAATACAAATCCGTTGAAAAAAGCTAGTTTCTTGTATTGGAATCCCTAATCTTTCACGCCACAACACCCTTCAAGCAATCGTCATAAAATGTTCTAGCGTCAAAGGTTTTAGCAGACAGTCTGATTAACTGACACAAAATTTAGTATAGTTTTATCCCGAAACCAAAACGAATGATAGTGCCTGGTTGGCTAATAATATAAAGCAAAGCATTATTATGATCCAGCCAGTCTGTATCAAAAAGGGCAAGGCTATTCACAACGGTGTGTTGGTGCCTACCCTGATGTATGGGAGTGAATGTTGGGTATGGAATAAAAGGAATGAAAGTCGAGTGGATGCAGTTAAATGCGCTCCTTACGAAGTATGTGTGGTATTACTTTGGTTGATCAAATCAAGAACAGTGTGATAAGAGATTGGTGTAATATGAAGGGTGATATAGCAACAAGCATTGAAAGAGGTATGCTTAGATGGTTCGGTCACTTAGAGAGAATGAATCAAAGAAGTCTAAAGAATGAAATTCATCAAGCAACGGTGAGCGGAAGTGTTGGGAGAGGCCGTCCGAGGGAAACATACCATGATCAAATCAATGATCTTTTCCGAAAAGGACAAGTGCGTAGAGTGAAGTGATGTATGCATGTGAATGAGGCTAAGAGGTGTGTCAGAGTCGTAGCGTGTGGCGGTCCGTGGTATCTGCCTACCCCCATAGGAAAATAGCGTGAGCTTATGTATTTACGTATGTATTATTATGATGACCTTTGTGTAGAGTCGCGTGTGCAACCTATTAGGTACCTATGCGTAAAAGCTGACAAAGTGTAATTATAAACTTTTAAAGCATGCAAAGCTGGTTGCTAGTCTTACACATACCGTAGACTACAATAGACCTTATTATAATAACAAAGTGTTCTTAATACAAAAGACGGTGCCACTGAACTGTCAATACTATTCATTACATCTCAATATTACCATATACATTAGTTTCTTAACAATTTTGACCTTAACTCAATAGCGTTAGAGTCTATAACTAATCAGCGAAATTCCATATGGAATGTATGAGTAACTTACTCTTCGCTCAGGTTCATTACTTGAGTAAATTATGCACATTTTGAAGTATTTACTGATAAGTGATTTAACCTAGAATGCAAAGCAGGCATTTTACTATTGGTAAACAATGTAAAATGCTAGTGGGCTTCAACGTTGAAGATAAATTAGTTTACCTTTTTGCATTTCAAAATCGCATTACTTACAATATACTCAATTCTATGTCTCATTGGGGTAGAGAGGCAACATTATGACCAACCTACTACGATCTTCGAGCGTAGCTCTTTCAACTTTGACAGTCAGAAACGCGCTTTCTTTCATTCTTGCTCCACGTTTTCGGGTACATTTTATTTTACCCTTTTTAAGTGTTCTAGTGATCCCTCGATTCGTTTATATTTCACGAAATGTTGTTTTAATAATTTTGCTTGTTCATAATATCTACTTCTTCTTTTCGTGTTGTTTTACTATTGTGTTTCTATATCTGTAGGTACTGTGACTATTGTCTAAGTCCTGCATATATAATTATTATGTTTGCACTCTAAACCATGCATACAAATTAGGCCTAAAGTTCTTGACGTAATACACTTCAAACACTTACTTTATGTTAGTTGGCATTTAGTTCTAAATTGTTCAATAATGTTTTACAGGCATTTTTACAGCCTTTTCCTTTTGCCATAGAGTTCAAATTTCTTCAGCTAAGATATTCCAAGAGATGCGTGCAGTGTGCATAAATCTTCGTCAAGTACTGCACTCTGCTATTCCCCTTGTTTGGTTATTGACAATTTGACACGTGGAGGTTTCGTTTCTGGTTTGCGTAACTTTTATGTAAGCTCTTTTGTTTTATGCCCTTTGAAGTAGGTAATGTTAGTAAAATACGAAACGGAAAATCATATTATAATGAATACATGAATGCAGTGCGCCGCAATACGATGTCCTCGGCCTTCCTCATCCAGTCAGCAGGGCGTCCCACACTATGCCTGCCAGTTCATGGTTTCCACTCTGGAACTCTGACACCCCGTCGGTTGTCAGTTCTTCGGCAGATATAACCAACCCATTGCCCATTCAGCTTGCAAATTTTCTGAGCTATGTCAACTACTTTAGTTCTCTGACGTATCACTTCATTTCTGATGTTCTTTGGTTAATATGTTAATACGCTGTAGAATTAATTTTAGTGACTACATCTAAGTTAGAATTAATTTTAGTGATTACATCTAAGTTAGAATTAATTTTAGTGACTACATCTAAGTTAGAATTAATTTTAGTGATTACATCTAAGTTAGAATTAATTTTAGTGACTACATCTAAGTTAGAATTAATTTTAGTGATTACATCTAAGTTACAATTGGCTTTCTAACCGTCAGCAGTTGCATAGTTGCTTCTACTTACCATTGATCGATCGGTGCATGTCCATCGAAACTAGAGCACTCCTTATTTGTATTAGATTTATAGTTATTTACTACATTTCATCTCTTAGGTAGTCGGAGAGCAGTGACAAATGCATTGGGCAATCTATCATAAACTTTCATTTTGATGTGTAAAAAAATAACGTTGCAAATAATATGGCATCGTGATGTCGAGGATTTGGCCTATGTCAAGTTGAAATAAAAAGAAGATGTGCTTGACAGATGTACAGTAATGTAAGAATTGTTACGCCACTGTGCCCTCTGCTAATCAGAGGGACACGTGGAAAAACGTCTACCCCCCGCGTCACACCGCCTTTATTCGCCGTAAGCCAGTGAGATCCCGCAAGGAGACTAGGAGACAAGGAGTCACTGATAAGCACCCAGGGTGCACCGGCCCATACCCACTGATGTTCCAGCCGGACTCCTACAAAGAGACCAGAGGCAGGAGCCCACACGTGGAGGTCACTTGACTTAGCACCCCTTTGCAAATAATAATGAAACCGAGTACAAATTCTGCAATGCGTTCTTGTTATTCGGAAACCGTCTTGAATGATGTGGCTGTTGTTTTTTATGATGGAAAACTGATAAAATAATTATTTGACGTATTCTTGAAGACTTGGCTTTATAGTTATGTATGCCGTATGACTCCCGGCTTAAAACACGTGAAATAGTGTACTACATGTCCTCTTCTGGGTTTCATATTATGCGAATAAGGGTTTGTTAGTGTTTTCGTAGACGACAGGCTAGCCGGCTATCACTACTTGATATACGTTATTCCATCCTGAAACCCTAATATTGCTAAAAGTGAACCTTGCATTCTGTCAAGGTGTTTGGTATTTGGAGCAAAGCTTCCGACCGTACCGAAAAGGAATAGGATCTTGAATTTACTGGACATTTCATTCATATAACCTATCTATAGTACTCAGAGTAGTGTTGCTTTCTTTATTAGTGAAAGAATTCTTAGAAGCGGTTCAGTAGTTTCAGTGATTATTCCCTACAAATAAACAAACTTTTACCTTTAATATCATGTGAAAACAAAGCGCCTGTTGATTTAGTCACATTACTTCCATTGTGTTTCGTTTACGTTTCAATTCTTCTTTTCACACAAAGAATTGACATGTTTCCACATCATATAATTATCATCTGCTCATTTTCTGAGTAAAAAACCTTAGTCGAGTAAGCCACCAGCGTTCCAATACAAATTTCTACATAATTCTCAGCTGTCAAATCACCAGACACTTCCACAGGTGGATAAGTTTGCTGCTGCGCAAAAACAGGCGATTAACAAATAATGTATGGGCGGAAGTCGATGCGCACGCGATGTTCCTTGCTTTCTACCGGTTGTCCAGTTACCACTGCTACGGACGTCGGATGTTTGGCATTTTATGTCTTAGATAGGTGCTAAAAAGGGTGATTTTAACTCGAAACAAACTTGTGAGATGCGTGTTGAGATATATGGTATATGGGTATATCCATCATTATGATTATGAATATTATGAGTGTTAACCAAATCAACAATGATAGATTAACCGTAACATAGTGCTAGGAGATTTTGTTCATGTTTACAGATAATTGAATGCTTGACGCTGATCTTATTGAAGAGCGAAAATTGTAAATTATAGACTTGATTCTGATGCGGATGCATTCTTCATAAACAACGAAACATTTTGTCTTTACTTGCATCTGGGAGTATACAGTACAGGGGTGTAAGTGTAGGCAGTTGTTTTATTTTAAAGGGTTGTTGGACAGATGATATTGAACAACTTTACCCAAGTGGCCTATAAAAAAAAGAAATTTGACGTGCCATACTAAATGCAATCAGCTGATCGAATGCGTTTGTTTTTTAATTTTTATCATGAGTTCAATCACCCTTTAAAGTAATGAACTATCTACATTTACACCTCTAGATATACCGGACATATCTGTAAACATATACTTTTTTCCTCATCTCCTTCCATTTATCTCCATTCGCAATCATTATAGCGCTAACTCCCGTCTTGTACAGTTTGTCTTTCACGCAATCCATCCATCCTTTCTTTTGACTTCTCTATGTAAATGTAAACATAAACGTCACAAACATCAAGGGTCAAATTCCTCTAAGAAGTTTGTAATCATTGACTGCCAGGCTCATAAATAAGCAGCAACCGTTTGAGCAGGTTTCGGACAGCTTTACGCTCCTCCATCTTAGTAAAGCCTTCCATTACCGTTACTGTGTTTAACACTTGTACTTTAAATATAGGCTTCAGGCTATGTCCTACTTTCTATGGTTGCCTGGTAGTTATCCTAAGCTAGATTCTTAGTAGTATGCGGAATTTGTTCGATGGCGTTTTCCCGGTTAAAACGGGGTTCACTATGTTTATGTTAACCCCAAGTTTATGCCCCAGGCAATTACCCAGTTAATTTATGCTTATCTAATGTATAGGTACATTATTTTTAACTGACTCGCAAAAACAACTTAGGTACTTCTCTTTGAGTGTTGTGCTGTTTTTGAAAAGGAATCTTTCAGGTTATTTCCACAGTTATAATATTGATAACGATATTAAAGTAAATAGTTTATTTTAACTTTTTTACTGCAAATTAAAATGCTCTTCTTATGTTACAATTTTAATTTAAAACTCAACAAATTAACATGAAACACTATTTAGGGTCTTTCTTAAGGGGATGATCAGATCATCAAACTGAACAACTTTTCTATGGCACTAACGTCGAAATAACGAAAAAGCCTGTTGTTCCATACACAACTGCAAACCGCACACGACTCAAAATGTATGTGACAGCTTATTTTTTTATTCGCGATTTCGGTTTTCGACCCAGGGTTGTTGTAGTGATGACGATGGTCTAATCGTCACTTTAAAAAACTGTCAGCCAATTAAGAAATGCAATAAAGATTATGATTATAAAATCTGTACAGTCCTGCCTGACCTAATCTCAAAGAAAGTCTTTGAAAGATCTGTAAGTAGGGACTCGAGAAGGCTGTTCATTATTCGACGGTATATTTACGAGAAAGGCTCAGACATTAGACGTAAATATCAGCAAAGTACCTACGGATAATCTAATCGGCAAACTTAGAACCGTGGGAAAGCTCTTTACTGTACACAGCTATAGCTTTATGCCAGTAGTAGGTACACACCTTGTTTATAAGTATACCTGGTTTTCATAACCTAGCAGTCAATGGCGTTATCTCAATAACAGCAACAGCAAACGATCAGAAAGTGAATAGCAGATAGACGCGGCGGAGTTGTGGCTATAATATAAATGTCAGGCGTTATAGTCTTGACTGCGCGTACGCATGAAATGTTGAGAACTTGTTTGATATCTCTTCTCTGTTAGAGGAGCGGATTGAGACAGACTTGCATATTATTTGAGAAAATGCTAGCATTTTCTTTTATATAATTTCATGAAGTAGTTGATTAATCAAGTTAATTATAAAAATATGTAATTTAAATCCGTTTAGTTCTGGCTTACGGCTTAGAATGGACCAACCCCTTTATTTCTGTTGGTTTCGTATGAGGCGACTAAGGGATACAGTTTGTTTTGCAGTATGTCTGTGGGCAAAAGGTTAGCCATTTGCGCGAACATTTCAAACCAGAAAAATAAGACAATACAAATGACAGGTATACTTCAAATATGTATCGAGATGACAGACAAGTGTGCCAGTTTGTATGGACCAAGTGCACCAGTAGTGTGCTTCAACTTAACGCGCTTTGGGCTTATTTAATTTTACTTTGATCGAAGCATCTATCACCCTTTGACGCATCATTCCATACAAAAAGTGAGCTGACCTGCAGGTCTGACCACACCGAAAGGGTCCCAATATGTATTTTAATTTCGCATCATGGGCAATAAACTACCTAGGCCATTCGTAGCCAATATTTTGTTTTTTAATTCTTTTTCAGTAGTTAACTAGGTAATCTATTTCCGTACCTTGTTTTCTTTTGCAACACTAATAGGTCAATGGTTTCTCTTTATGGCATTAGTATCCGTACCTCATGGTCTCATGGCTCATGTAAAGTCATCAAAATAATGTATGACATGACTGACCCCCTTGTAAAGACTTAGAATCCGCGCCGTAGGCATCGTTTTGCCGTATGCGCAGCGCAGACGGGCTGGCAGGGAAATCAGTAAAAGTGCACAGTTTTCCACACTGCTCTATGAGATCCCACGACACTGGGCGCACCTTTTAACTTGCACGGTCGATAAAATGCCGTTAGATGCAGATAACTTTGTGATATTTGTTTTAAGGGGGTTGCAGAGACGTTCACAGGCAACTCTCGGGAGCCTTATTCATGATTTTGTCACATTTTATTTTATATCTTCGTAATTATGTTATAAATTGCAAATGTTATTTGAGAAGCGCAATCTAGATTTTCTAAACTATTTTTCCATATATAAAATATTACCTTTGTTAATACCGTCTACTAATGTTCAACGTCAAAGTTTTGCATGAAATTGATCAAAATTAAAATGTATATCAAATTCGTATGAACAATAAAATTACTTTAACTTGTAGCTAGATCAGTAAAACATAAACACAAGTGCGCGCTTAATTGAAAATTTTGATTGAAATCATCACAATTACGGGATATAAAATAAAATGTGATAAAATCATGAATAATGCTCCCGAGCGCCATCTAGTTTAGTGTTTTGCCCTCTGCAACCCCCTTAAGTCAAATTTGAAAAATTTCTATGGACCGACGTCCAGTGGGCATCGTGGGCTTCAGGCTAAGTTCTGGGAAAAAGTTGCGCAGGATCGGGAAATGTTGCGTCATCTCGTTTCGGAGGACAAGAAGACCACAGAACATTAGGGTTAGAAATGCAAAGTTGCGCTTTTGCTTCGGACACAGCTGTCGCCACTTGTCTTACCGCTCACGCTGCTACAATTACTCATGCCCTCGCTCGCACCGCGCAGCGCGCCTTATGGTGTTATGCAAATCATTGCATAACCTGTGGCGACACGTTCCACGCCTACTTTGCACTTCTAACCCCTCTTGTAATGTTCTGTAGTCAAGACCCACTTTAGGTCGCTGAGCCGGCGGAGTTAGTTTTGAAAAGAATCATGACCACTTCCCATACATTCGTTTACCTGTCAATTTTTCTTTGATTTAGTTGAAGTAATTACAGTACTATGTGGTTGATGTATACAATAAATATTGATATAGAAAAACTAAAGGTTAATTCCATTTACATTGGTAGTAATTTGATTTAATTTGTTAGTGAGGAATAAAAGTAATAACGAAAAAAAAACTGAGATTATTTGACAGGTAAAAAGTGGACATCATTCTTTCTGTTACTGATATTTCTCCTTCTACAATCCTGACACATTCATATTTCGCTTCTTCTTCATTCATCAAACATGTTCGCCAGTTTCTGAAACCTTCATTTGACCTGACCCACTGTATGCCACCAATGTGATACATGTACCTAATATACACCCTTAGGATTGTGATTGTGAAAATATCAAAATTCTTAATGGCTAATGATTAGACTTTGTAAATAATGACATTATGTGATGCTCGGCGCATCAGCTTTGATGCAGATCATAAAACTACACGTGACTAAATGAACTGGTTTTATGTTAGAATCGGCCTTTAGTAGAATCAGTCATTTCACGAATCGGTCATTTATAGCTTCGATCAAAGTAAAATTAATGGACAGGCCTTACGCGAACATAATCTAACCAGAAAAATAAGGCAAAACAAATGACAGGTATACTTCAAAAATGTACCGAGATGACAGACCAAGTGTGCCAGTTTGTATGGACCAAGTGCACCAGTATTGTGCTTCTACTTAACGTGCTTTGGACCTATCCATTAATTTTACTTTGATCGAAGATTTATAGAGTATAAACCACCAGTTTTTAATTAGTAACAAAACTTTAAGGGTGTATTCAGACCGTGAATCTGAACAACTTTCCCTAAGGAATATGGGTCGAAATTCGATAAATTTTTTTGGACCTCCCATAAAAAGTGCGAATCGGCCGATCGACTTTCTATGGGAGGCCCAAACATTTTTCTCTATTAACACACTTTTTTTACACCCTTAAAGTTTCGTTACTAATTAAAAATGGATTTGATTGATTGATTGTATATAATCATTTCTAGAATCGGTCATTTGTAGACTAACCAAATATTCCAGCATGTGAGGCTTTTCCTTGCACAAATTTCTTTGTTTGACTTCAGTTATTGGATACGGATTTTATCTTCGTAAGAATTTTGACTTCGCTAAGACATTTTAGCGCAACTCTTGTTGACTTCAATGCCATGGTTTTTCAACAGCTTCGATGCGCGATCACTTTCGTTAAGTGAAAACTGTGCGAACCCCATTGTTCGCCGGTGCTCTTTAATTTACAACAAAAACGTTTAATTGTAAGACTTTACTAGTTTGTCTAGCATTTACTGTTTAATTACATGAGATGAATAGCAATCGGCATCAGGTAATTTTACCTCTGGCTGGTATTTAGAAAGTCTTTGTTATGAAGCCTGGAGTGTGTTTCTTGTGTTCTGTTTTGCTACTTCCTTACGTTGGCTCTCACTACTCGTTGTGCACAATTACATAATCTAGATTTTTATAATTTTTCTTACAGTTTTATAAAGAAGCTTTAATGCCCGTAGAAAATATGTCAATTTTATTAAAGTAATAAAAAAAAATTACTCATCCTCTTTATGATTCGCATTATATTTCTATTATATTAGCACAAAGACATTAACATCATCACAGTCATGTCAATATTTCTATGTATTACCACAGATTATGTAATACTGTATTACTTTAACAGTCGGGAGAGACACTCGCCGATTAATTGACAATTTCAAATAATGTGACTGGATAGATGAATGAAATTTCCTAACCCGGATCTAAATGTGATTTTGCTTATTGTTACTGCATTCCCTCGCCTTGCATTAGAAGTTTATATTGAATTGATTTATCTGTGAGGAAAATCATTTGAAGTGAAGCCTTAGTTGGCCGTTTATTCGCTTGGTCCGTGAAAATTCTTCAAAATCATCTCTTTGCTAAAAGATGGCCGTAATCAGTAAGTATTAATTATGTTCAATGTCCAGGAGAAAGATCTTCAAATCGTTTATTTTAAGTTGACAAAGTTCAGTGGCGTTAGCTACACAGATCAAATATTAGTTTCGTTTCTTTGAATAACTCTTCGTGGGACATTCTCGAGAATTTTGTTTGGTCTAAGTTAAAAGATGGCAGAAAATCAATGGTAAAATTCCAGTTGATAGCTTCTTTGTTTGAAATAAATTATAGCAAATTAACAAGTTTATAATACAAATCAATCTGTAAACTGTACTACAGATTAAAAGTACCATTTATAATTACTCCCTACTCCTCCTAACAAAACTCCGTAAAATGACTAGGCTATCTGTAGTGCCCCCTAAACTAGCCCCTAAACTTTAGGGGCAATACCTACTTATTTCGTTATTGAATACTTTTTATTCTGACCTGATAATCTGGACTGGAGGATGGGGGGCGCGGATTTTTTTAATGTCCGAAAGGGGTCGCGTCTCAAATAAGTTAGGGAACCCCTACCCTAAAGTATTGTAACGCACGTGAACCACGCAATGTTATACCCTTTATTCCTAGTCAGATATCCTGAATTATCATTTTATTTGACAATCACACTCTTGTCGGTGGGACAATCGCTTCTCTTCTCTTTTTCGCCAATGTCATGCCCTCCTGGTACATCACACACAAATTTTTTACTTCAATTTGCTCAAATATTTCTAGGTCTTCCTCTACTTGTCTCCCCCACTCAGTTTGTTCTTCCTCTTTTCTTATAGCTTAGGTTCGTTATGAATATGACTTATGATGTGTAGCTTTTGTTCGAACTCTGTACTTAAAAACCTCATATTTTCGTTACCTTGAACCACTGTTTAATATTTGTTCGTGCCACTGTGGGGTTCCACAGGAAATGAATGGGGCAAGGGTTTTATTTGTGAACCATATTTGTACAGAACGCACGTTCTTCGGACCTTTTGTTGGAACTCCTTTGTAAATTAACGATATTCAAGGGAGTTCATTATTTGGAATCTTCATACTTCAGAAAACACTTGAGGTGTAAACATTGAAGTTGAAAGTTCAAACCTGTTCAAACAAACTTTTTTTAAGCTTGAATTAAATTCCAGAACCTCTTTTTAATTCGTAGCTTTTAATCTAATAACTATCTAGTTAACGATAAATAAGGAAAGCGTATTTTGTCTGTCGCGTTTTACACTCGTTTTCTTTACAGTTTCGATGTAGGTCGATTAAGTTCGATAAGTTCGATCGACTTGGCTACTTGCGTTATAATATCTGTGAACTTGGGTATAAACGTGCATAAGCCCTGACGCAAAATCTTCGGGGTATCATAATTTGCCCCTTGCAGGACTCCAAACTCCTCCTGTACTTGGCTTCGTAGGCATAGATCATCGAATCTTGCATAACACATTGATAATTCGTTTTGGTATTTGCCTTCAAACGCCACATTTTTGGACAGTTCTTAGACTCCACGCCCTTTTGTCTGCAACTGCAACATTGAGCATGAATTTGGTAATGAATTAACTAAAATAAACTATTTCTTTTAGTTCTATTCTTGTGCCTACCCCTTCATCTCTAGTAAAACGTCCAATATAAATATTATGATATTTAATACCGCTACTTAAATAAATTGACACCGAACTCGATAATTGAGTCATTTGTAATATAACATGTTACCCGTATACTCAAATTACAGATAATGACGTATCCGTCACGCAATTAACATTAATTTGATTGCTTGTTCTACTTGCTAGCTTTTACATTTTATGTCTCATTTATTTAGCTTTGCTTTGAAGATAATTATTTGATGCCTTAAAATTTCGCATAAATTTGGTCTTAGCCTTAGGCATAACTCATAAGATGCATAGGTAGGGTCACACACAGAAATCAAATGATACTACCACCTGAAGATTTTGCATGGAGGAGATGGAGAATCATCTGATCCTTGTATGTCTATGTGGCCCCCTGATGTACAAACGTAGTACTAATCTAGGCAGAAAAGTATTGACACTAGATGAGATACAAACAATCCCGATCAAATACCTACTACGATTTTTGATTGCAGTTGGGATTAGTTCGAAAGTGTAAAAGGGGCGTTCAAGACCAGCGATGGTCGAAGTTGCACAGGTGCAAGCCTTGTCAAGGCCCTAAACCCCAAATAGTAATCAAATGTCTGCTGCTTAATTGATTTTAAAATAATTTGATGAATCGGACTCCGTTCTATCTTATTAATTATATCTTTAAAAATTACTGCTGCATTAAACAGCTGATTCGTGCAGAGCTAATCAATTCAAAATTTCAAATTAAGATGCATCTACCCTAATAACCTTACTTGAAATTGAGATTCAATCCGATTTGCACAATTCAATCACCATAAATAATTCCCTTGAATGCATTATCGTATACCGTTTGAAAGCAGTCATTGAAGACAATTTGTCGCGCTGACATTCAATTTGTAAATGCAAATTCTCCACACGTGTCCGTCTGATTCGATTCCATCCAATTAACTCATCTGCTCGATCCTCTATCGCGTCTCTTTATTAGACGTCTTCATTGATGTTAGGTCGTGTACATACGTGAAAACTCGTCCTCCTGAACTTATCTTGATATTTTGGGATCATCACAACATTTCATTTATCTCTATCAACAGTCATTTTACTCCTTTCTTACATCACTATCTTTCATACAATCCTAATTTTCAACTTTGTCTACTTTCATTGAGGATAATCTTGATAAAGCCTGAACTGATTTCCAAAAATGCAAAAATGTTAATGAGATTGTTGGCTACATTTCGTTTGACTTTTCTATTGAGGTTACATTCTTTCCCCTTTTTTTAACCAAGTTGAGTTAGAATATCTCTGTTACTTCAATGTTGATACAATATCCACACCTAGATCCACACGTATTGTGAATATTAGAAATACCGAATTAAGTCTTCTAAGGGTCTGTTGCACCACTTCCTTTACACGTTTCAGATAGCCTATTTAACAGATATATGGCAAATAAATGATAGGATTATGGTCTATTTATCTGTTGCATAGGCTATCTGACTCTTATCTGGTAGTGATTAAACAGGTATATTTGATTGATTATCATATCATTGCTTTAGAAAAACGTCCTCTACTTTAGCTTTATGCTTGTTTGGTCTAAGCTTCACCATGACACAATGTAATAGGTACCACAAATGTGCACTAAGGCTAAAGAAGCGTTTAATTGTAGCGATTTCTCGGCTAATTTACAGACAGATGGTCTTACAGTCATGGGCACGTTAATTAGTTCATCACTTTACGTGTCTCCTTGTGTTGGCTCTCCTATGTTGTTTTTTATCTTCTCCACGTTGATTCTGTTTTACATTGGAAGAATTTGGACTCAAAACGTATGTGTTTTTAACTCTTGACTTGACGCTTATTCTTTCTGCACTTAGATCTGCAAGTACAAAGCCTTCCCTCCATATCACGTGAGATCTTAGATTAAAAGTTAATTCTTCAGCACCGCAGCTAAGATGTAGCTTCACTTAACCGGACCCGTGGTCTATCTATACCAACTCAGTTCACCTAGGTGTTCCACGGGTACACGGGGGACCCAAATACACCCTAGGCGAATCATGGTTACAAAAACTTTGTCGTGGAACACCTACAGTCCTACACACCTAGGTACACGTTTAGGTACTTAAAACAAAACTTTTTTTCAGTGTAGCATATGCATAAGATGATCACGACTATATTCCCCAAAGGGGGTAGTCATTCTGAAACCTCAGAACATCCACGTTTCACCAGTAAGTACCGAAATTCTGTCTATTGTGACGGGGGGGTGAGCCCGTTGCCACTTATAATGGACAGTGGGTACTACACAAGTGTATACTTTTTCAAATCCGATATAAAGTTGTGGGCAACAGCTATATTGGATGAAACTTGAATTCAGCTTTTGATGTAATTTTAGATTTTAATTTATGTTTTACGTTTCAACGGAAGTTGTATTGTATGACACAGCATAGTCATAACATTAATTAACTGCTGTAAAATAAAATCAGATGAGATCAGATTACCAAAAGATTTCGATCTGAGTTTAACATTACCGCACATAGTCCAGATGCGCTGTCGGTCCTAGCTGAAATAATTACCGTTTTATATAGTAACTGAATAACCGTGTTTCAACATTAATTAGGTTGCATGTGATTTAACTTATTTTCCGAGTAACTGACTGTATTCGCAACCTCATTACATCTACGTTTACGATACACCCATGTGGGTTACCTACATTTCCGAATCGAGTTTTCGGCTTCCCATCTGAATTCTACGAAAAAACTGGTTTGCGCATACGCAACTTTATATCCGTTACATAAAAACAGTTAACAGCTTTCCATGTTTATTTACTTGGGTTGTGTAATATCCTTCACACGGCGGCGGACGAAGCTCTTAATTATTATGTCAAGTATTGGTTCAATTGATCCACTGTTGGACCTGTCGATCATTATGAGTGTCTTGTCACGTCTGCTTAGGCGCCTGAAGTGACATTGACTTTCTTATAGTGTGTGATAGCGCGTCGCGGCCGCGGCGGAGCTGGGCTGCGCCCGCGCCGGCATATGCACGCCGCTCGTCGTCACGCGCGCGCGCCTCCACGCTCCGCGACCGCGACGCCCCGCACGGGCCCGCGACATGCCCGCAGTGAAAGTATTCAACATATTCGGCGGGCAGAAGTCGACCGAGAAGCACCCGCCGGCCGCAACCCCCCACCAAGGGGCGATGCAAAAATTCTACAGGACCTTTTCAGTCGCTCCCGAAAACTCGCCCGAGCACAAAGGCTCTAAAGTGACCGCGATCGCTGCCTGCCTTGAAAAGAAAATCCCAAACAGTGAACCACCTGTGAAACTTAACAGTGATAACGTGCAAAAGTTCTTGGCTACTATAAATGTTAGCGATTCTGTTGTGAACGGTAAAGCGAAAGATTCTAAGCGTCTTCACGTGTACGAGAATGTAAACATAAGTGGTGGGGACAGGAATGCGTTTCGTGAGGAGAAACTTCTTGATGAGACTAAAGGATACTCATCTATCTATGAAAACATTACTATTGTTGGAGATCTGACTAAATCTAAAGTAAACCCTGATGTTAATGCAGAGTCAAAACTAAACAGGGCATTAGAATCATTCGACAAAATCCTATCTGAATTTTCTGCGAGCACGTCTCTAACATCTACTATTAATTTATCTAAGACTGGATTTATCCCACCTAAATTGCAAAAATCCAAGACTTGCAGCATCATAGAATCGCGTTGCATATTAAAGAAAGCTAATTCAGATCCACAGAGTGATAGTAAAACGCGAAATAAAGTGGCACGCAATAATTCTATTGACAAAACAACCAGTTTGTGGAATCTCGACGACATGAAAGGAAAGGAACTGACGACACCGCTGATGCCTTTGACATCAACACCCAACGACAAAATGAACCCAGACAAGTATGCCACTTACAAAATTTCTTCTAAAAACTCGTCTCGCGTGAATTGCATTAAAACCGAAGATTTGAAAAAACTGGATGTGAAAACGAGAATACTCAAGAAAACTTTATCTAACCCACCGTCGACGCCCGTTCCGGTTGTGACCAAAACAAAACTGGGCACCAAAAAGATTGAGAAAAGAGTTAGTGACCCTAAAAAAACAAAACCCAAAACATGTGCAGATAATGGAATAACAAATACTAAAACGAGTTACGAATGTAAAGAAACTCCCAGAACACAAATGCAGAAAGCAAAGAGTGTGTGGGAAATAGGAACGGAATCAATGATTTCACCCAGTCTAGAGAGAACCAGGTCGTCTACTTCTATCGCGGGCTCTCCGAGTAAGATCCCGGTGATCAGGAGTCAAATGTCGCAAAACAAATTCAGTAGCACTAGAGCGCTTTTTTCTCCCACTCCGGTTGATCTAAATAATGTAGACCAGGCCAGAGAGTGTGCTCCGAAAAAGAAGCCGAATGCTCTACGAAAAAATGCTGAGAAACCCGACGCGATCAAACAAATAAGACAAAAATCTCAACTCAATCTCAAATCCGACCCGAAGCGACAGTACGATAAAACCAAGAAAGATATACTCGACAAAAAGGCATCGTCTCCGAAATCATCAATGAGAGATTACTCGGACGAAATAAACGCCGTGCGAGCGAAACTCCAACAGAAAAAAATAAACAACAAAAGAGATCTCGTCATAGCGACATCGGAATCCAAACGAAACGAGAAGGAACCGGCGGAAATCGATTCGCCACTGTCACCTGTAAAGTCGATTGTTAAAAAATTGGAGTTGAAAAACGCCATGGAACTAAAGGCAGAGCCGGCACAGTTCGTGAGCTGTAAAGTGATCCCGGCCGTACACAAGGAGCTGTGCGTAGCCAACACCACGTTCCACAACCACTTGAGCACACTCGTCGGCCGCCAAGTGAAATACGTTGAGTCGCGAGATGACTCCAAAACATGTCCCCAACCCGAGAAGCTCGCTGTACACAAACAAACGGAAGAAAAGATATCTGACACCCACTCTGACTGCAGT
Organism: Agonopterix heracliana; assembly: GCA_963693445.1. NCBI lineage: Eukaryota > Metazoa > Arthropoda > Insecta > Lepidoptera > Depressariidae > Agonopterix > Agonopterix heracliana. The sequence goes on from OY856327.1 coordinate 5,677,902, forward strand.
GACGACTCGGGTCACGTATCCAATGACGCCGCCAACGATAACTACTCTGCATTCGATAACGTGCACGACTTGAGCCCTGTGAACACTAGCGTGGACGAAGTGGACTGTAAAGTTTTCGAGTGCCCTAAACAGTTTGGGATAGATGTGCCCGATGATGCCCAGAGCGTGTTCCCAGTGCGGCCTGCGCGGCGCAACGCACGCCGCATCGAGGTCGCTAGCGGTACCCGCGCCACCGACGCTCCGAAAGTGGACGAACAGGTACGCGACACTGTTAACATATCGATAACAGCATATTACAGGTGCTGTTTATCTCTATCGCCGCTCTCCCGGTGCAAACACGACGCTATTTAGATCGCAAGCGATACCTTATCTAGTTCCGAACGATCTGACTCGTCTAACTCGCTCAGCGACGCTCTGAAAGCTCTCAGTTGTTGATGTCAATATAAGCTATTCATAACAGGTCATAGACCTTCCCTATTCTGTAACAGACAACACTTATTTGTTTAAGAATACGTATGCTGCATGAAGGCATAACTGTGAAGTCGGACAAATATTCATAAATGAATTGCATTAAAGCAAGCACAATGACGAGTCGCCATAGCGATGCGGTTAGAGTTCCAACAAAAAAAATGTTTCAAAGTTCGGCTCTGAATTTTAAACAAGTAAAAGGACCTTTCACATACCTATCTATTTTAATAATTCAGATGCGACACATATGCATAAATTCGTACTTAATATTTATTCATAGAATAATAAATTATGCTGCCACGAGATTTTATTTTTATTAGCACTAATTTCACATAATGACTGGAGAATATCATAACAAATTAATTTAGCATACATTTGGCATAACTTAGCTTCCGTTTAAAATCATCATTCATAATTTATGGAAGGAAGGAAGAAGACTGCTATAATAGTTTTGTTCAGAGACAATATTATTAGGTAACCTTCCGATCAACTTACGAATTTGTATCCCAAAATATTAAGTTTAACATAAATGGCGAATTTTCTTAATTCTTAAATTATGTAATGATCGACGATTTCGACAAGCGCATTCCTTTAATGTGTTATATCATAAAGGTTCATATTTTATTTATAGCTTAATCAGTTGCATAAGATATACATTACTCGATGTCCAATTTGCTTATGAAAAGGTAAACTGTATAAGGAGGATAATAGCGGCGCGAGCGCAGGTTATTTATTTCAACACGCGACAGGTGCACCGCAGGGGTCACTACTGGGGCCGGCTTTATTTACGCTTTTACTTTCACCAAACGCTTTTGGCGGTTTTGATTTTTGACTGTTCAGTTCAACTGACGGTTCAGACACGTCATAATAGGCACTAATGAATTCGTTATTTGCGGTATTTGAAGATGTTACGGTTCATTTGATGAATGCTCAGCTCAATGTTGCGTAAGAGTTGAAATATTTGGTCTAGGACAGGTTTTCACAGTTTCCGGCTGTTTGCTATCGATTCAGTGTTATATTGCTTTCTGTTGGCGATGCAGATCTCACCCTCTACGTGATACGCAAGTGAATCTCGACACTTTCAGTTTTCGACTTTCTTTCTGCAAAAGCTACGTGCGCGATTTATTGACGCAACTCCTCCCCTAATACATTGTTTACTCGTTAATAATCAACACTCAAGCGATAAAGAGACGGTACTCATACGTTTATTGCTATTATGTTTTTATACACTTTCCCGCCTGAGGCACTGCACTGATTTTGTGTAACGACCTACGAAACGACATAATATACTGTCTGTATGTTGTGCTTCTGTTACCGGATCGCGGTTATCGTAATACAGAAGCCTAATTATATCATATTTTTAAGCCAGGTGAGGTTATAAAAAAACTATAAAAAGGCGTTGCTATCTATATAGCAACAAAAAGACATTCAGTGTTTAAAAAACACTTTTTTTGTATAGTTTCACTAGTTCATCTCTGTTATTCAAGTACTACTTAACTTACTTTATATCTTTTCTTTCAGAGAGGCAATTTTTTTTGTCTGTATTATGAGAGAGAAAAATTAACTAGAAGATAAATAAAAGGGTTTTGTTTAAGAAAAATTAATTGAAGGGTTTGCGTCAATGTTACGAGTATCAATAGGAAATGTACTTGATAGTGGATTTTTTTAATCAAATTTAGTTACTATTCACAATGTGGTAAGGCCTTAGAGAATTATATAAAGGTGAGGGCATATAAACTTGTCGTATAATAAAAAGATCCTGTTCTCAATAGAAATACCTACAACCAATATATCCACGACTAACCACATAGTAAAATTACATGAAAGTACATGGCTGTACTTATTGAAATGTATTGTACTTTCTATTCGACGGCGATTGCGACTAAATTTACTATAAACAAGAACCCTTAAGCAAATTGTTGTTTTCCTACAGTTACATTGAATAACTTTATGATAATCTCGGTATTCACTCTGATACCATTTATTTTCATTAATGTGGTTACTTAACACGATTAAGAAAACTTACTTTACGTAATGCTGCGTTTACTAGTAAATAAGATGTTATGCCTTTTTAAAACGACCGTCTTGTATTAAATGGGTGATATGATCTGCACTTTCCATGTTTACAAGTTTTTAATGGCTAATTGAAGTTTCATTTACTTACCTCTTACATAAAACCAATAAAGGGAAGACGTGGCTTCTTTACCAATTATAAACGAAAACTGAACTGTACAAATTGGAGGCCAATTTTATTCATTATAAAAATACGATCATTTCCTCCAATTTAACAAGTCACGTCTAAGAAAAATTACTTTCGAACGCAAATTAGACAATAGTTTGGATCTCGATGCATGCTCATCACGTCCCTAGCTTTCCCCTGCGCGCGCGCATAGGTACCGCATACCGCGGGAAAGCTATGTCCTTTCTCAGAAACGCTAACACATATAACGGTCTCATACTCTCATAGCTTTGATATGATGTTGACAACGGTCGCTGTTTGCTCCGCTCAACAAATATCTTGATGATTAGGGACATTTCTCTGTGACATTGTTTGCGTAACGGTTTTATACACGGTCCTTCTAAATATTGGTAGGCCGTGGTGGTCCAGTGGCGAGTAACCTTCGATCCCCGTCCATGCCGACTCGTACCAATGAGTTTTTCGGAAGTTATGTACGATTTGTAACACCACTGGCTTTTCGGTGAAGGAAAACATCGTGAGGAAACCTGCATGCTTCAATTTCGAGGCATGTATTGTACCCATTGTCCATTATAAGTGGCGACGGGCTTACCCCCCGTCACACTGGACAGAGTTTCGGTACTACTGGTGAAACGTGGATGTTCTGAGGTTTCAGAATATCTCTGACTACCCCCTCGGGGAATATAGTCGTGAGCATATGCTATGCTTCAATTATGGTGAAATTACAACTTCCGTGTGGCAAACAAAATTTATTTACACTTGAAAACTTGCAGGAAATGTAAAAAGGTATAGTTTGGCATGGTGTGGCATTATGGCATATTTAAATGTACCTATCAAATTAATAGCAATAAAATTCCACTGCTGGTCAAGATATGTATATTTTTAATCATTTGCATATTCCGCTTTGAAGTTTTAAACTCTTCAAAGTTACTAATAAATAAAATAGAAGAATCAACAAATGGTGCATCCCGATCCCGCATCGTAACTTCATAACTGAGTTATGGATCTTGAGATAAGGGTTTATAAATAAGTAGTACTTAGGTACTAGACAAATTGGACTTCCTTTCTATACTAGCTTCACTATTTTGGTACCATATTGTACGGCATTATAAAAACGGGTATAACAATCTTGTCTACATCTCTCTCTCTCTTCCTGGCTTATGGTGGTGGGGTCATCCTTCCGCGTTTGTTCTCACCACATTTCTTTTGTCATTTCTTAATGGTGAATGGAAAAATGAGGAAACAATCCAAATTGTAAAGAGATGTATGGACTCTTGCAGTATTTTTTTGTTCTTGAATCTGTATAAACACCGATCACTATCATTACTTGTCACTATCTATACATGTCTTTTGTATCATTATTTTAAAAGCAACATGAGTAATTACTTTTACTCTCTTACTAATTATTTCGAAAACAACACATTTGGCTTCATCAATCATCTAACAGATATATCATTTTATATCTGTTAATTTTAACTCTATCACCAAGACATAAAGTGTAATATGATCGCTATTTAGTAGCCGGTACACAACAATACTGGCAATTAATCCGTCGAATGGACCGATATATATTTGATTCTTTTGTCCGTCTGTCCATCCGCATCGGGCGAAAGTCTATTATTGACTCTGTACTATGTACTTCCTATGTGAAAATAGTTACGGTCTTGCTACTTTTCTTTTTTGACAGTTTGGTTTTTATGATAACAATATAAAATCCTGCGACAACGTCCATTTCATCCATTAAGGTGGTTGCAGAGTTGTCAATTTCATACAAAACTTTGTCATAGAACACTCGTAGACGTAAATTATTCATACAAAATTTCAAAGCCTTATATTTTCTTAATTATATCAAAAATTGTAAATGTTATTTGATACGCGCAATCTAGATTTTTTAAGCTATTTTTCCATATATAAAACATTACTTTTATTAATACCGTCTACGAGTGTTCTATACGACAAAGTTTTGTATGGACTGTTTTCCTTATCTTTTTTAGAGCTAGATGGAAGTGGAATACATTGAAAAGATACTTTTTTTTTTCGGATAGGAGGAGACAAAGACTATGTACCTCCTCTTTTGGGCGGTCTTGGCATAATTTTCTCTTGCATCCTCTATATTAATTCACTCAGATATACATTCCCGTCGACTTCGGCTACTTTTGACCTGTCTTATCTGAATAAAATTTTGTTTTTTTTTACTAAAATCACGGTAAATTAAATTAATGAACAGTTTTAATTACGAGCTCACTTTGCCACATTCTGTCTCATCAAGAGTCCATTAACATGGATTTATATTCATTTATAAACATTAATATGTATAAATGAACGTTGTGATACCATTAAGTTACTTTCGATGCCTTTTCTCGTTATTTATAACTTGTTTATTATAAAGATTATTCTGTCCATTACCTATTATTCAGTCCTACGTTTTGTAGGACTTGGTGTGGTCAAGTTTGTTGTATATCTTCTAAGTTTTATGAGTTAGGACCATGGAGTAAGAGGAGATGGCATATCGGCTTGTTTCTACCGAAAATTATGTCGCCGACAAAGGGGGTGAGGAACGGGTGAGGGGAGACAAAAAGCATTAGGGGAGTGTGTAATTTCTCTATGGTATACAACAATCGCAGTACAAACTAGATGACGTCATGCCCAGTTGGTGGTTACTGTGCACACTTTGTTACACCATCTCTACCAAGAGGAGCATGTAATTTCTCTATGGTTAGGACAGTATTCTGACACTCTTTAGACTAGCTTTTGTCTGCTTCTTAGTCCGCCTGGATTTCAGTAAACTTCAACTACCCGTTGTCGGGTTGATTTTCAGAAATTCTTTTCCCGGTGCACCCCTGCATCCTCCGTAGAATATAATTCCGAATTTCATGTTTTTATCTTCAGTGGTTTATGCTGTTCCCACGTTTTCTGTCAGTCTGTCAGTCGCGGAACTGTTTTATATTTATAAGGTATAGATATAAATAAACATGTCATTATTATATTGATTGATAATTCAATGCGATATTATTATGGCTTGAAAGTTTAATGTACTGTAATGTATTAGTTACTTGAAGTCTTCAATTAGCAAGAACAGGCGTTATAACAAATTGCTCGAGAAATTTAGCGAGTGGGCGCTAGTACTTGGGTAAATAACTCATAGGGTTGTCAAAACTAATTCAAATACTTTAGTAGCAGAGTCAAAATAAGCCAAAACTTTATTTAAGTTGTAAAATTGTAAGACCTTGTTGACTCTTAATTCCATATTTAGAAAAGAAAGACAATCGTGGACACATACCTACTCGTAACTATTTCCTGTTTGTTTACTCTCTGTATATTATGTTTTTTTTGGTGTAAAATAGAGTATAATTGATTGATTGATAACTATAAGATAATTATACGTAGTTACTTCTAACAATGAAAGTCGTTAAACATTTTTAAAACAAAATAGAAAATAAATGTTGAAAATGTTATCGTAGACATGACAGGACCTTGAATACTCTTAATTCCATATTCAATATCAATTAATCATCAACTGCTACTGTCTTGTCGTTGATAGCTACTGCCAATCTTAAAACCTACTGCAGAAAGAAGCCAAACATGAATATTTACAACAGCGAAATTCATAGACAACCCTAATGTGTATAATGGCGTTGCCTCAGGTGGCTCAGTAATGGAGACTGACCGACAATCTGATCGAGTTTCTGCCAAATGGCATGTGGCAAGTGACGTGTGGGAGTTAAAGTACAAGCTATTTAATGCGGCTTTCTCTACGCCAGGTGAGGACGATGGCAGGTGAATGATAGTCTAGTCTCCACCTGTGGACATGGTAATGAGATTTTAGTGTAAAGTTATGAATGAAAATGTGAAATGAAATTAAATAAAAATTGGGAAATGTGAATGTTTTCGAGAATTTGTCTGACTACTCGCTGGGGATATTAGTTGTTTTATGAAGCATCTAAAATCGCATCGCATTGTTATAGAAAAGATGTACGTTTTTTAAATATTCTTTGATTGCTAGTGCTACTAAGTACATAAGACTATCATTCGTCTGCTACAATAAATTCATCAATTGAATCGACGAAGAAATCCGGTCTCACTTCGTTAACAAAATAAAATGTAGATTGTTTTATAGTTCTAGACATTTTATATAACCAACTTGTTAGAATAGCGTTTGATTAATCGCCCATCAATTATCTTCAAAAGTCTAACATCAATTAAAGTAATTTCTGTTTCGTGCAAATTAATACTAGCATTCGTTTGAATATTTAATTGACATTGAGATTACTATTCAGCTTGTTATCGCTGAATCTTTACAGTACCTTATAAACATTTTCGTTAAATTCCACATTCATGTATCCCAATTGTATAATTACTTTAAACGTCTCATTTTCCGTGTTTTCATAATTACCGTCGTATTTAAATATCACACGTAGGTTGTTTTGGTTTTTTCACCATTCTCTTGTATGCCATTGTTTCGTGGAAGCGGAGCTGTTGTATGAGCGGATATCACATCATTATCATTACCGTGACGACCGTATCATCTGACCAGTAGCAGAGGATATACTCAGAGGTGAGGTGCTTGTAACAATGCGTTTAGTATGCCATGGGAAGGTTGGGGGGTATTGCTTGTCTCTGGCATCTTTGATCATATTTAAATGTAGAGCTTCCTTAGTTTAAATTGAAAATTGGATAGGTAATATAAAAAGATCTTGTAATACATACGTTAAGGTTCGAAATGGAAAGTGCATTCACATGAAAATGAAGAACGCCTCCGTTCGTAGCCATGCAAAGTTTCTCCATAATATTGATATGCCACTTCTACATTAGCTAGTTTTCCATGCTAGTAATTCTACGGTAATTTATCAGAAATTTTAATTAGGTACCTCGTTTTTCTTTGACTAGTTAACCGTTAACTTGCCTCCATTAATCTATGGCACGCTCCCTCTTACCCTTGATAACTAGTGAAATGAACCCTACCCTGATAGAAGCGCCATTATTATTTGTATTGTCCCTGAAGTGGACAATATTTTGGCTCTTGATAAATCAGTTCTAGTGTCCCTAAGTTATCAATCATACTAGGTTAGAGCATAAATAATAATTTAACAGTGGATTCGATAAAATTTGTTTATTTCACCTTACAAGACGTCACATATATAGAGTCCTTCTTAATATGCTGACACTTTTTTAAGGGGATGATCAGACCGTCAAACTGAACAACTTTATCTATGGGACCAACATTGAAATTGCGAAAAAAATATCGGCTGTCCCATACAGTAGGTTTGCAGTTTTGTATGGGACAGCTGTTTTTTTTTAGCGATTCCGATGTTGGTCCCATAGAGAAAGTTGTTCAGTTTGACGGTCTGATCTTCCCCTTAAAACAGTTTCAGCATATTAAGAAGGACCCTGTATTTTATACATAAAATGTCAATTAAAAACATGATCGCAAAATGTACAATAAGAATAAAAGTGCGAAATAAAAGTAATGATCATAATGAAAACGGAATAACAACGTAAAAGTCGAGAATAGTTTATTGACTATTTCAGGAACAGTGAATTAAAATGTTATGTACAATATATCACTACATTTGTTTACATTTGTTATCTGCAAGTGTTGTAGCAATCATGTTTCTAATTATACGTTTTATAGCGAATTGCTGGACCATTAGTCAAGTCAGTGCTTAGATTTATTTGCATAGTGTTGATAGCTTTCTACGATAGGACGCGGTTTTACTTGCGTTTCCTTTCAAATCTCTGCGAACCATGCCCTTAGGTTTAATCAATTTTCTTGTTAAACGATTTTGATATCAAATTTGTCATTTTCGAATCTTGGCTTTGTTTCTTGTGTGCAATTAGGTGATTATTTGTTTGTCGTTGTTTCACAAAAGTGTACAAAAGAAGGTTTTATAACTAAAAGTGATTTCAAATTAAAGATTGAAAATGTTAGTTTATGACTGGATTCGAACTTGCATCCTGCCAATCCGGGGCTTTGCTTTCGTCCAAGTAGATTCCATCAAAATTGTAAAGCTCTTTCAACTCTAGGACATGAAAAGGGATTTCTTCCGGACAACTACAGAATGAAAGATCTTGAAATGAAGATACCATGAAACATTGTATTTATCAAATTGACAACGACGATGAACGATTCAACTCTACTCATTTCTGAGAGATAATTGATTTCTAGAAATAGCGACATTTCAACGCTTATGTTATGAGTTAAGACATTTATCAACTTTTAAATCAACAAATCATCTCATCAAACAATTCTCTACCGTAATCTGAACAATTTAACGTCAGCTTTTATTTATTGAACCCGTAACGTCCCTCAAATCAAACCATTTTGATTCCTATTACGTAGCCAATAAGTGGTATATCACGGGACTGAAATAAGTAAGTGTGTAACAGAACTCTTTGCTCCAATTGCAATGCACGTAACTGCAACGTGCATTATGCTTTGTTTAGACAAGATAGTATAACAGTAGGAGTTGCACCGGAAAATTGGTTTAGATCTTGATAATAAGATCATGTAATTATGTTGTGCATTAGTCCTTTCCCAATACACTGATAGAGCAGTACTGACGGGGTTAGCTTATATAAGGTCTAACAAAATTAGGTGAAACTATTTTAAGGGGATGATCAGACCATCAAACTGAACAACTTTGTCTAAGGGACCAATGTCGAAATCGCAAAAAAAAAATCTGCTGTCCCATACATTTACGTCGAGTAGGTTTGTATGGAACAGCTGATATTTTTTTCGCGATTTCGATATTGGTCCCATAGAGTAAGTTGTTCAGTTTTATGGTCTGATCATCCCCTTAAAATAGTTTCAGCTAATTTTGTTAGACCTTATATAATAATATGAGCTTTCAGTGTTATGGGGGCCTAGAAAATTGCTGTACAAGATGTGACTCTGCTACACCTCCTATCTCGGGCAGATTTTCCCAAAGTGAAATTAGTTGGCCGCACATTACGAGCAATTTCTAAGAGAACAATTCTAACGCTCGACTCGCCGGAAGGCACTCCGTGACTGTAAGAAATTTGCCGGGCGCATACGACGATTTTGATTTGTGCGCGGGATTTTCCGAACGATTGAAAAATTCTTATAACGTGCGGCCGGCCTAAATCGCGACAGCAGAATATCGTAAGGTTGTGATAGACTATCAGATCTAGTGAAAATTACTAGTTATTAGCCGGTCAAATTATCATGACGCGCGGTCAATATGACATCATGTAGTGCACTTATAAGGTGTACATTCCATAATTCGGTATGTCAAGTTTTTTTTGGTCATCATTTTTATATTTTTTACGGATAGAAGACATAATTTTAAGACACCTATTTCATTCTTATTGCGATTCATCGAGTTTATCAATATAAATTTAATTTTTAAATTAGTTTGATCTGTAATCTCCAAGTGCAAAAATGGTGGAGAGAAAATAATTCGAACTCCATGGAGAAAAACTACCTACTGCTATATTTAAAAAAATTAAAACCTGCCTCCTCTTTCTAACTCTATACTGGAAAAAGATACGGCAACATCAAATGTCAAATTCTGACATTGTGAATGTATTTTTTTTTCTTAATGGTCAGTTATTATAAGTTAATTTTATGTTTACCAAGGAGTTCACAGGTATGCCAGTGACGTCACTGAACGGACCGAAAAACGACGTTATTTTATTAAAAATAGCTGTAATCCTTTCATTTTAAAATCTCTGACATATAAAATATGATTATTGAGACAATTATCTCGAAATGGTTTTCGATTCAGCCCTCCAAAAAAAAACTTGACATACCGAATTATGCCAGATCCGAACGGTATGTAATTTCGATACTGCCTGCTTTATATATTGGGGTCCTCTCCTACAAATTGTTTTGTCATGTCACTTATAAAATGTACAATAATGTGATTTATTTCCGTACCTCTATCAAGCGTTTTCGAATTAACTACGTTGTTTTTGTAAACAGCATCAGTGTAAATAGGTCGTGGATCGAGGACAATAATAAAATGTCCTCGACCTATTTATAACTGTCAAACGAATATACAACAAACTAGGTACCGCATTAAGTATCAATTTTGGCGTACCTAAATGATAAGTACCTAATAAAGACAATTCGAATCTATTCCGCTCATTGATACGCAAATAAATAACAATCAGTTCTCACTGAAAACGCATAAAACTGTCATAAAAAATAAAATTCCAATAAGATGTTGTTGCAATAAATCTGTCTGCTAGAACATCGTTCTAGATTCTATAGACATTGATATGCTTATGAACAAAATAGATAAACCAATGCATCATTTCTTTCCTTAGGTATGGTTAGACAGGGCAGTGTTTTTGTGGGCTATCAAATTCAAAAATTAATTATAGGCTGACCACCAAAGGTATTCATTGCGAGTTCGAACTTCCGCATGACAGATTAGAGTCATCCCCGGACTCGCTGGACTTCATTGTCTAGTGTTGTGTTGTGAGTGGTCACCGCTATTGATCTTGGTTTAAAGGATGGGTGGGAATGAAATGAGGACCCCACTCATTTCGTTCCCACTCCTCCTGTAAACCAACCTGTAGACCCCGGCCTACACCCGTGAGCTACGACCTAAGACCATAGGCAGGAATCACTTGCCACGATGCTAAAGGTGAAAATTGCACCAACTGTCCCTTAAAAAGATAGTTATCTAATGGTTTGAGAACAGAAGTTCAATAGACTTAAGCGACTAATAATCTATAATTAAATTGTTTATGTAATATTAACTAGACTGTAGTCAAACAAGACGTGATTACTCTAGACATAATAAACATGTTTTTTAATAATTCAGCAAATTCTACAGTATAACAACAAATAATAAAAACTGGCCAAGTGTGAGTCGGTCTTGCGCTAATGGTCCCGGAGAAAAAAAGTGTTTTTGTATGTTAATATGTTGTGTTGTGTGGTGGTGTGGTACGGAACCCTCGCACTTGACCCATTTTATTTCATATTTCCGTTAAAATGTAGTTTCGAAGTGACTGAATTGCCTACTTAAAAAAACATGAATAGACTTTACTATGACTTGTCACCTACTGATCCACTTGTTAACATTATGTCTTTATTTTACGGTCGTACTTAATGGCCCGAGTGCAATAATGGTACAATAGAGTCATTCATAAACAGATTACGGTCAATGTAACAATATGTATGTAAATGAACCGTGATTACAAAGTCCGCTTACAGAGATCTTATTCTGAAGATATAAATATGAAAATTACTTGTATCGTGGGTCTTTAGTTACGAGTAGGAATTTAGCTTGTAAGCTATCTTTATGCTCTGAATCATATGTTGTTGAGCTTTTTGCGTGAAGTTACAATAGCGAATGCTTACTCATGTCTGGAAATGAGGCTTATGTGACGAGTAGCAGAGCAGTTATAAAATGGACCGATGTTTTTGCGTAGTCTTAACATGAATTATTGGTAAAAGATTTTGATGTCTGCCGCATGCCAGATGACCTATGGGCCAAAACTACCACCAACTGGTCTCCAACGAATCGAAATCGGCGTCGAGGCAGACTTAGACGAAGATGGCGGGACGAAATTGACGGTTTCCTTAAGAACTGGCCTGTCGAAGCGCAGAACAGAGACTATTGGAGAGAACGGAGGGAGGCCTTTGCTCAACAGTGGGACATTAACGGCTGATAATAATAATAATAATGCACCAAAAAAGACGAAGCCCTGACTTGACTAGCGTAGGAGCACCTGGAGCACAGAACTGGAAACTATTAGAAATAGCATGAGAACTACCTATTCAGTTTGATAACTAGCGTGACCGTAAAAAGAAAACAAATAATCAAATTAAAATCAACCTTATATCTTCATAAAGATTTTTGACTTAATCTTCGTAAAATTGTCTTACTGACTTATGAGTTATGACTTTTTTGTGAACGAAATGTGTGAACAGATATGGCATATCGAGCATATCAGTGGCACGCGGGCTTCACCTGCATGCTATTTCTATTGAGGCAAAGCCGTGTTCTCTCTTCTATCATCATCATCATCAGCGTATCATCGCCCACTGCTGAACATAGGCAGAGGCCTATGTTCAGCAGTGGGCGATGATGCCGATGAGCCGAGGACAGAGTTTTGTGACGCGCCTTGGGAGAGCCCAAGGCGCGTCACAAAACTCTGTCCTCGGCCTTCCTCATCCAGTCCCTCCCCGCTACTTTTTTAGGTCGTCTGTCCAGGGCGTATCTCTCTTCTATGCTTAGTGCAAACCTTATGAACACTATAGGACTGTTTACATAGTTATAAACTGCGCATACTTTCTTACTATCATCTCCTTTAAGTTAGTTTAAGTTTGACGACCCGGTTGGTGTAATGGTTACCACGCCGGACTGCCAAACCAGGGTCCTGGATTCGAATCCCGGTTCGGTCATGGATGTTATATGTTCGTGCCGTTGTTGTATGGTTTCCATAATAAAAGCCTTTAGTGCTTGTTTGGGATCATTACAATGTATGTGCCTGTGAGCGTTATTTATTATTTATTTATTTCTTATTTGGATAGAAAACAAACATTACATAATACTCTTACCATTGTCCGTACAAACTAATCTTCAAATCATAAAATATGATGATTCATTCTCACTCATATATCAATTTCTACATCTATTATTAATATTCGAAATGTGGCGTCTACTGAAAGTGATACCATACTTATTGTTGTATAGAATCAGATGTTACATAAAAGAAAATTACTTTCTTTCATTACTTACGCTCGCTCCGCGACGCGAATACGAATTATTTTGTAAGTCAATTTGAGTTACGTGCTATCTTTGATGATTATTGTTTTGTTGCCTTTCATTTTACTCATTGAAAATTCAGTGGTTCGTTTAAATTCTTTACAGTTTACTAGAAAGTCTTGGGTTTTATTGATATCTTAATTGTTGGTCGTTACCAAATGTCATGGAAAGCAGTTGGATGTCGTCGGTTTCATTACGTATGACCTCTCTCTACAATCCAGTTATTTTGTTGATTGAATTAATCGTCCAGTTTTAACTTTGACCTTTTCAAGCAAAGATTGTATTCTGACCATATTCTGACAAATGTTTCTTGAATGAATTCTGTGAATGAACTCTCTGCTATTACGTTGAATTGATTGAACAAATAGTACTAGGTTGCACTTAAAAGGATGCAGAACAGCAGAGAAGAGAGGTGTATACAAATACAATCATTTGACCAGAAATAACAGTTTACATGGCCTTCTTTTGGAGACACACAGCATTGGTAATTACTCTATACCATCCAGAGTTTGCCTCTGGCTCTTAAACAAGATGATCTTGATGGCACGCCCTATTATTCATCAATGCCTCAAAATACATCAACATTTTCATAACATGAGCATAATGCTCACGACTATATTCCCCAAGAGGGTATTCAGCATAGCATAGCATATGCTCGCGACTATATTCCCCGAGGAGGGTAGTCAGATATTCTGAAAACTCAGAACATTCACGTTTTTCTAGTAGTAGGTACCTCCCGAAACTCTGACCAGTGTGACGGGTAGTGAACCCGTCGCCACTTTTATTGGGCAGTGGATACTATACATGCCTCGAAATTGAAGCATGGGTTTCCTCACGATGTTTCCCATCAACAAGACGATGTCTTCCGCCATTTTCAAAATGAATCATAAACTAATAGAATTAATGTGTTTGTTACAGATTATGTTCCGAGGCGGCGTCGTCGGCGGCTTGGACGCTCGTCGGGACGCCGCCCTGGCGCGGGTGCTGGTGCGGCTGCAGGCGCGCGCGCGCGGGCTGCTCGCGCGCCGGCGCGCCCAGCGCCTCCGCACGCAGCACACGGCCGCGCGCTGCGTGCAGCGCAACGTGCGCGCCTTCCTCGCCGTGCGCGACTGGCCCTGGTGGCGGCTGCTGGTCCGCGTCACGCCGCTGCTCGCCGTGCACCGCACAGAGCACCGGCTCAAGCAAGCACAGGTTAGTTTTGTTAAGGATTTGCTGAAGGTGGATTATGGATTGTTCCCTCTTACCCTTATTAGTGAGAGGCCTGTGCCCTGAATTGGGATGTCTATAGGCAGATGTTATTTGAAATGTGATGCTAACAAAGCATACAAAAAATTATTTTATGATATGGAATATGGATTTCTACAGTAAACGTTTCTAAGCGTCCTTACAAAATCTGCTTCAGCAACATGCTGCGTCGTCAAATTTCTTACAAAACCCCCTTCAGCAACATGCGTCGTTATATTTTTACAAATCCCCATCCCCATCTTTTTATCTGTTCTATATCTTTGACAGTCTTCCTTCATGTAGTACATATTTTTGGGGTACTTTGTCCACGACTTCCAACTTCCTACGACTCCATCCGCGTGGATTTCGGAAAACTTCAACACCCCTTCACACTTCTTTAGGGGCAGATCTTCGAAAAATCCTTTCTTAGTGCTCCCCTACATCTTCTGTAAAATGTATATTTCTCATGTTAGCTATCTTCAGCAGTGTCAGCAGCTGTGCGTTAGTCACGGAACTGTTTTGTAAGTTATAAAAAGATTTTCTAAAACAGTTAGCCCAAACCACGTAATGTCTAACCCAAAGTCACGTCTCTGAAATGATTCAGACAACCATCAATCTAAGAACATAAACTAATTCTTTCTCGAATGGATCTTATCTATTGTGTGCTAAAGAAATGCAAGTTTAATAAAATAACATCAGTGATAGGTTGCAACATCTTCGCTAACTGCAATACAAAGCTCCAAATAAAATCATCTCTGTTGTAACGTTCGGTCAAAGAGGTCGCAGGTTATCTCCCGTCCTTATTCTTACAATAACCACTTGTAGACTTCCTTCTTACAAACTCGCTCCAAATAAGAACTACCATCAATCAATCCATTTTCAAACTTACGGCATAGACATAAGAGCTGTATCTCGGTACATGGAATGAACTGTGTGAGATTGAGAAATGGGTCGTTGATCCCCGATGGAATTGATAGCTGAATGTAATGACTAGGTGATAGTGCAGGAATGTAATGACACAGGAAGCATCGGTGTGATGCGGCGGTGGTATTTTAATTAATGGATGCACGTAGCTTTCGTTTGTTTTTGGTTAAACTTGCGAAATAGAGATTTAGACGTGGGCCTGTTTTACCACTTCTGAATAAGTTCTTGTTAGCTTATCCGACAGATATTTTGACATAATTTCATACAAAATAATATGTTAAACTATCTGTCGGATAAGCTAACAAGAACTTACCCAGAAGTGGTGAAATAGGCCCTTAGGCTTGATTTCATTTGGTTTTGATTCTTGGCTATCAGATAGACTATTTTCTTTGTTAAATGTTAATGTGTTCATACATTCTCCCATTCATATCCCAAAAAGATTTTTGGTAGAATTGGTACCAAATGAAATGAAATTACATATGGATTCAAGTACACAATTTTGCAAATATATTTGCAGTGATCGATCAGTCTCACTGAAGCCTACCTTTGAAGGCATTTACACAAAGTCTTAAAATATAAATAAATTATGTCCATATTAGATTCAGATCACCCAGAAATTGATTATAGTCGTATCTATACAGGGTCCTTCTTAATATGCTAAGGGGATGGTCAGACCATCAAACTGAACAACTTTCTCTATGTTACCAACATCTAAATCGCGAAAAATAAAACAGCTGCTCCATACAAAACTGCAAACCTACTCGAGCCAAATGTAGGGACACATTTTCGATATTGGTCAGAAAGAGAAAGTTGTAAAGTTTGATGGTCTGAAAAAGTGTCAGCAGCATATTAAGTTGGACCCTATATGTAAGTATCGCAAAGTCATGTTGCTGCATTTCATAGTTCATAATTAATTCATTATAACGATTGCAAATGGTTGGCGGTTTTTTTCATGCAATAGGTAAATAATTGAATGAACTGTTTTCGTCACAGTTAATTTTAAAGTCAAACAGGACTGTTAATCATCCAGCAGGGATATTTGATCAAAGGAGACATTTCCTTTTATAGCTCAACAGCTCTCAAGTTTTACTTACGACCACAAAACGAATAAATTATATCCACTATCAGATTTTACGTTCTAGTTAAATTTAGTCCTAATTCTTAGTAGTAGGGTGATAAAATGCTGCTTTTTTTAATGAGAAAAAATGCTGGGTGTCTTACTTGTCGTGATTTGCGTAGTCAGAAGAATGTTTTTGATACTTACCACATACCTATCTTTAGAAATAATGCAGGTCTTGTCCATACAAACACTTTTCTTCTGTTCTGTTATCTTCTAGATAACCCTTTGTACCTTCTACCTCGCTCTCATCTGTACGATATGATGTTATTTTGTAATTGTTTCGTTACTATGTATTTTATCAATTTAAAGATAACTATTATTAATAGTCGTCACATTCTAGTAATATTTAAAGGGGTGCTTTAGACTATCAAAATGAAGAATTTCACTACGGTCACATAGTCGAAAAATATAAATCTGTAATTCCATATATTGGAGTCGAGTAAGTACGTAATGCATGCAGTTCTGTCTTTAACAGATTTTTTTAAATGTTTTCTAGATTTTTTGGCTCCGTAGTGAAAGTTGTTCAGTTTGATGGGCTAAAAGTTTTAAATAATACTAGGATGTTTTGTTACATCCTGTATAATATAAGACTTCTTCTTATCGAGTGGGCTGCAAAGCACTGGTGTCAGTTTATTCAAACCGCCTTACGGCCTCTGACATGTTTTTTATGTAACGACTACTACCACCAGTGATAGTAACCGGGACCAACAGCTTAACGTGCCATCCGAAGCACGGAATCATCTTTCTTTTCAGACAATCAGGTGACTCAGCCTGCAATGTCCTAACCAACAGTCCAATGACCTGTATAAGTAACATTATGGTAACATTTATTAAGAATTTAATTTATGTTAAAAAGCACGAACAGCCTCACTTTGCTTAGCAAATACAAAAAATTGTGCCGGATATAAGTTTAAGGTAAACATTTAGAAAAAATAACTAAATTCTAATAAAAAAAAAGTGCAATGCTATCTGAGTAACGCTGCTTAACGAATTGGATCTGTCATCAGACTTGACCAATTGTACCCCAAATCTTCAGGAAGGCTTTTATCCTCTTTTCATCTCTACAAAAATTTCTGAATTCAAATGATCAAATTACCAAGCGCAGTCTTAGTGGCACCGTGAACCACAAGTGCATAACTGTCACCTCGCTTCCGGCCGTGGTACTTGTAACTAAATTGGCCCTCCACTTTACTGGACTATATTCGTAAGACTGTGTGAACTGAAACAAGTTTACAAGCTTTATGCGTGTTTAAAAACACGCTTTTAAGGTATTGTCGCGTCAGTTTTGCGTAGTTCTTAACAACGTAAGTACATGCAAAATTTCCACACCCTGATTTGAGAAAGGTAATAGTTAGACAGAAGACAGAATGAACGAAATTATAAGGGTTCCTTGTTTGACTACAGATCCCTAAAAACCGGCCCAGTGTGTATCGGGCTGGCACTAATGATGCCGGAGACAAACATTAATTTGGTACAGAACCCTCGGTGCGAGTCCGACCCGCACTTGACCGGTTTTTTAGGGTTCCGAAGTCAACAAGGAACCCTTATAGTTTCGCCATGTCCGTCCGTCCGTCCGTCTGTCCGCGGCTTAGCTCAGAGACGCTTAGTACTAGAAAGCTGTAATTTGGCATGCATATTAATTACGCCGAGAAAGTGGTAAAATAAAATTTTGAAAAATATTTTTTTTTAGGTTACCTCCCCCGTGAAGTGGGGACGCTATTTTTTTTTCTCGTCTATCCCATGGTGTGGGGTATCGTTGGATAGGTCTTTTAAAAATACGTTGGGTGTGGGAAAACCATTTTTCGATTTAGGGATCCGTTAGCGAAATATTAAGCTTTAAGGTGCAAATTTTTGTTAGAGTCGAGTGTCCCCCCCCTCTGCCAGCTAAACGGTTGTTTCTAGATATGTGAAAAAATTCATGGCAGTAGTGTATATAATGAAATTAAAAGGAAAACTATCACCGCTAAGTTAGCTTTACAAGTTAACGAGTAATAGTCGACCAACTTAAAAAAAGTAATTTTTAGACTTTATTAGCCGTCAAACCGTAGTATAAAACAAAAAGCCCCATTCTGAGTTCGTATATTGTGACGGGCAACTACGGAACCCTACCCTGCGCGTGGCCCGACACGCACTTGGCCAGTTTTTAAAATCAAGTTTTAGATTTCCATTTTCTATTACAGTTTATCAGCCATTGCTTTTTACTTCTTAAAATACTATTTCTTATTCCAATAAACTACAGGCCACCATTTTTCGTTACAGTAATGGGTACGTACGACAGATAAGAGCGTATTCTATCTTCTATCCAATTTAACCATATAGATTGAGTGGAGATTTTATTACCACACGCTTAGTATACATTCTAGTACCTACAGTCAGTAAAGAAAATAGCTTGACTCTTTATTAAGAGTAGAATTCTTACCAAGATCATAAAACCTAGTGTTAGAGATAAATCTCATATAGTTAACGATAATACGATCAGACAGACATTGTATAAAAGATATTAGTACATAAAAGAAGAAAATTAAAAGATACCGAAATCGAAATTAAGAACAGCAATTAGTAGATACTCTACGGAATGCAGATATTTTAATTTTACCCGGCGCGGCACTACACCATCAATTAATATCACCTATCATCTTTGATCACATTCGTTGTAATCAACCTGCCGATGGACGTCCACTGCTGTACATAGGCCTCCCCCAAGGATCGCCACAACTGGCCCTCCAAAGAATTACCGCTGCCTTCACCAGGTCGTCGATCCACCTACCCACGCTGTGCTTTCCGGTACGCCGTCGCCACTCGAGAACTTTTCGGCCCCATTGGCCGAATCAACCAAACATTTATACCAAATCAACATTTTACATGATTATATACAGATTGTAACAATCTGCATACGACATATAAGTACCAAGATAGTAAACAAGACAGATAAACGAGTACACTTTGCCAACATTAATTTGAATGAAATACAAAAGGTAACAACATCACAATCATACATTTCTTTACTATATTTGTACTTTTGTTGCAGACTGTATGAATTAATGAAATGTCATTGCGTAATATGGAGTTGATGCCAAGAATTAATCAGCCAGGAAATGCCCTGGGGTTAAGGAAATACAGAAACTAGTTAGAAATCTCATCTCGCGTTTGAGGTTCGAACCCGTCGTCTATTCGCTTATCTTTATAGCTTCGGAGAAGTGTCGGTACTTGGTGGCTTTGAAAGCTTTTTCGTAATTAGAAATGCGTGTAAGGTTGTAGGTACTTGTAACCAGCCAGTTTCCTTTCTGACTTCTAGCATAATATACGCATAAACAATTAAGAATAAGGCCTGGAATCCACCAAAGCGGAGATGTGTAAAATCATCCAATAAAATAACTTGATTCTGTCATTATCTCAGCCGATAGACGTTTATGCTGGACATGGTGTCCTCTAGGGATAGCCATTAGCCACAATCACCGGTCCTACGTCCGCGCCGCGCCGCCGGCCCTCATCCAACGGGTTCCCGCCGCCTTCACCAGGTCGTCGGTCCACCTTGTGGGGGGCTTACCCATACCCACGTACGTGCGACCATGTACCAACGCTGCGCTTTCCCGTACGTGGTCGCCACTCGACAACTTTTCGGCCCCATCGGCCATCGGTTCTGAAAGTAATTGGAGTACTCTGGTTCTTCTTCGAATTTCTTCATTTCTGATTCAAAGGGAAACGGATGGATGGGCTAGATACGGTCATTCATCCATTGCCCTTTGAGTGACTTTCAGCCTTTTTATGAGGCCTTGAGTGAGCGACCACGTCTCAATTCCGTATGTTATCACTGGCAGTACACACTGGTCAAAGACTGTCGACTTGAGACACTGCCGTTTTTGATACGAGAAGATACTACGTATCTACGTATCTACGTATCTTCTGGTGGATTCTGTCAAGCGAGGCAAAGTTTAACAATTCGATTGGTTGATTCTTCAAAGCTCCGCTTTGGTGGATTCCGGGCCTAAAGCGTAGATTTGGGGAACCAATGGGCTGAAAGCGTTTTTCTTCTGCGGAGTCAAGTAAGGACAGCTTTTCATGTAACCGATCTTCTTTGATTATTTCTTGTGAAATAATGCTTTGTATTAGTAGTCCATGCATTTCTTTTATAATAAGCTAGAACCCTTTTTCGTTAGGCCTATAATCACAGCTCACTTAAAACTTAATTCCACTCTGTAACCCTCAATTATGAATACAAAATCAAAAGGCGAAATGATAGTCTCCTTCTCCTTTTGATGTCGATTAAAACTGAGTTTTGCTACAACCACATAGTTTCTAACCACCTCCAAAGATATTATAACCGTGACTTTAAACTGATAAGTATGCAGAACTCTCTTTCTTGTAAGCATAACGTACTTAAACAGCTGTTTTATGGCATCATCCCCGTCTCCAAGTCTCCAACGACTTGTGAACTCGTATTCCGAAATAGATGACAAGTGCCAATAACCATAAATATTGTTTAACTGCTCCAGATCACCCAATTAGAGAGAAAACATGTTAAATTGATATATCTTGTTGATTTGAACTTTCATTCTCAAAGTTGATTGGAAGGTTATTTTAAGTTTTTATTTTTTACACGTTAGTTACGTAAATAAAAGTAAGAGAGCTTTCAACTATTCTTAATGTTATGTTCTTTTTAATTAAAGCAGACATAATAGCCCAGTCATTTTACGGAGTTTTGTTAGGAGGTGTGGGGAGTAATTATGAATGGTACTTTTAAACGGTAACCGGTACCATTTAGTGACTAAAAGATTATCTGAAAACATATTTAAAAAAAATCATTACGCAACATAGAAATCCAAGTTGTACCCCCCAGAATGTTTTTAACTTAATAGTCATCGACATATAAAAAAAACGTTATTCATTAGAAAATAAACGTATTTTTAAAAACTTTCTAAGTAGACAAAAAAAATATTCCGTGTTTGAAGGGTGTATAGTGTATAACGGTAGTCTTAAAAAGAGAAAATATAAATCTTGGCCAGGTTGGTGGTTCGTTTTTTTGAACGAGATAAATGCGAAATTATAAATTTGGGGCTGTTGCTGACGTGATTTTTTTTTATTTTGGAATATTTCTAGGCTTCAAATTGGCTCTTCAATGATACACCGAAAAAATATCAATTTTTTATTTGTCCCGGCCGGCTCAAACCTTAAAAGGCTGGGCTATAAATTTAAGCTGCACATTTCTGTTTGGAAAAGACACTGTATGTATACCCTATTATCGTACGTTCCTTGAGTTAGATAGATCCCCAGTTGGCCGGTACTCGTCCATTGCATCGGCTCATAATGGATTTACATTTTTTTCCTGTCATTGGAAATTTGGATGCAAATTCAGTGTACATACGTATTTCTAT
This sequence comes from Agonopterix heracliana, assembly GCA_963693445.1. Classification (NCBI taxonomy): domain Eukaryota; kingdom Metazoa; phylum Arthropoda; class Insecta; order Lepidoptera; family Depressariidae; genus Agonopterix; species Agonopterix heracliana. The sequence continues at coordinate 5,699,952 of OY856327.1, forward strand.
GAGATTCTAGTTCAAAGAAACCATTGAAAATGCGTAGAATTAGGCGTGTTTTCCGGGCTGCAATACCTAATGTAACGAAAGCTATACGTAATATCCAGGCACGTTTTACCCCCCCCCCCCCCCCCCCGAAATCCGAATATTTGTATGGAACAGTGATTACAGCACTTACTTTTTCATTGTTTTTATATGAATATCCCCCCCCCCCCCCGAAATTTAAATGTCCGCTGAAACAAAATTCTGGGTACGTGCTTGGTAATATCTGCAATAAAATATGTTCTTCACTATGAACATCGTTTCTTACTAGGTTGTTTAAATCACTCAAAAGAAGAAATTTATGCAATATGGTTGCAGTAAAAGGCAAATTCGTGTTAAGATTACCGGGTAATTGCTGCAAACATTAGTTTAATTTACGGACATAAAAATTGTATGAATATTTAAATTAAACAATGTCAATAAATAACTAGAACAAGACGTTAGTGCCAATTATGTACATAATGATAAAGCAATGAATATACATGGTTGTTCATATTGTTCGCGTCAACATGCATGCAAGTGTTTGAGAACATGTCACTTTGATATTTCAGTGAAAATCGTACGATTATTTACGACAGCTCGTTATTTGCATCCGATAAGATTGTTGATAGTCTCATTTGAAATAGTGCGGCTAATGTGTGGTTTTTGTTTTAGTAATCTTGATGATAAAATGCTCAAAAAAATTTAACAAAAGAATGATAATAGTAGATTACACACCGAGGGCAGGAAAGTAAGAAATGTCTCAGATCTCAGCATCAACAAACATGTGATCTGAGGCTTTCTTATTTACTGCCCGAGGTTAGTATACTATTTTTCTCCTTGACGGAGGTGGAAAGCGGCAACTTCGTTTAGCGCAGTTTAGTTTAGGACGAAAATTGACGCTTTCCGTCCGGAAGGGACAAAAAATAATTTTATCAACACCGTCGAGTAGTTTTTAGAAAAATACGTAAGTACATAGTTCGTGGAAAGGGGGTAACAAACAAGTCAGTAGGCCTACCATGAGTTTTCACCGTGCTTTACTACTGTAGTTACGTCACGAATTTTGTATTGAATTTCGTACAGCGCTCTTGTGGTTACGTTGAGAACTAATTTCTATCATACGAATTGGCGACGTAACTACAGTAGCATAGTACAGGGAAAACTCATGGTAGGCCCTCTGATTCCGCCACCCTCTTCACTACACGCGAAAGGGCATAATTCATTAAAGATTTAGATCACCATAGCTCTAATCTAATTTGAGAACAATTTGTATCAAATTCTCCCGGCTACCATGTCTGACTGTAATAAAAATCAACAAAAACAAATTAACAGAAATAGAGCAAGCGACCTTCTTTAAACGCCCTACCCCAACCGAAACCCGTGAGAAATTTAGTCACACATGTTACAGTGAAAGTAAATTAGTAGACAAAAAGATACTGAGATCCCACCCGCGTGGAATGACGTAGCTATCAAATCTCACAAGTGTTGTGTTTCCTATTACTGTGACGCAATGTCGTGAAGTTTAAGGGTTTTTAGATCCAGCTGTTATCCAATGTCATGGTTTTAATTGATATTCTTCTGTAGAGAACGACATCTCGGCAGCTACACCTGACGCTATTAACCTTACCTGATAAACGCACTCAGTAAAATATGAAGAACGAGTAAAGAAGAAGAATGGCATGTCATTGAGTTTCACTGGTCATCGTGTAGATGAGCTTTACCAATCAGCACTTGCTCGTGGCCCAGAGCTCAATACGTCATTGGAGGAGGCTCGTTTCGTGCATGAGAGGTCCTGCTTGTGCATCACCATTTAAAAGGTGACAAAAAATTCTTGATCATGGAAGGGTGCTTGTGCGTGTAACTAAGCTTGTTGTAAAATTCACTAAAATAAACCTCCAGTGCCTCAAACAAGACTTTCCATTATATCCAACACTCCTGCCATCAGAGGAAACCTACAGTCCACTGAAGTCTCTCCAGCGAAGCTATATAAAACCTGTAGGCCACGTTGTCTACATTATTCTTCTTTCGTGTCAGCAAGAACTATACCGTATGACAATCACTCATGCTGTAATGGAAAGATTATCCAGTCAGCAATGGTATTAAGGCTGACTGCCCGGGGTGCGCCAGACAATCTTCCGTCACTCGGAGAGAGTCATGGTCTGTTCTAATGTTTAAAGTGTCATCGACTTGTAAAATACTTTTTTAGAACAGAGAATCCAGAGGATCTTCTCTATTCGGAAAAATCGGCTGTATCAGGGATACAGCCGCAGTGGAGTACGTGAAACGTCTTGTACCAAGTAATGGTTTATATCCTCTAAAAATGGTAATAAAATAATGCCGACGGGTGCTATACTTAGGTACTTCCGAAGTAATAAGCGATCTTGTCATATTTCGTTACATACGGTTTTTGCAAGTTACTCCCTGCCAGGAAGGTGGCATAGGTCGTGGTATTGTCTATCCATGCCCCTTTACCGAAATGAAAGAAGATTCGCGTCAAAATAAGAATCCTGACATTACATTTTCACCACATTTTCACCCACCAAGTAACTATATGTTGTAAAGGCTATAAAATAGGGAATACTAAAAGAAAACCAGTAAAACACCTCAACGAACGTCTTCACCTAAGGCTATAAAACTAAGCTAGTCCTGAACGATATTATCCATAACGACGTGGTCTAATTCAACCTGACATCAACCCGAGACCTATTCTGTGCAACCGCTAATCGAAGCGATTTCCGGGTGATTACACCTTGGTGTTTACGTTACAGAAGTCCCCTGTTACCAACCCTTATGGCTTTGGCACCAAGTCTGAAAATAGCTTGGCAGTTGACTCTTGTTACGTGGAAAGAACTCACAGAGCGCGTGCCGACGCCCAGGCGCAACGCTTCGCGATCTACAATTATGGCGGCTAGATCTTAACGAGGGACTAGATTAGTTTATAAATTAAACCACATGGTTGATAATATTATGTTTTAGTAAACGAGAAATTGTGTAGTTTTGTAATTGTTTTGCTAGGAGCGGCTTCCTGTTCTACTTATATTTTGTTGATATTAAATATTTTCCAATAATTGCACTTACAGGTTGTTGATTCAAAATATGATTGATTAATAACATGTTACAGCCATTTCAAATCAAATGAAAGATTCAAAAATTGAGTCTTGGACGGGACTTGAGCCCGCAACCTACCAAACCGGGTCTTTCCTCCAAGTAAGCTACCGAGCCATTATACCTATTAGTCCTAAAATCTGCAATCCTTTTGTCCTTAAGGGACTTGGCTCCATATACTGTATACGATTCAGAAAAAAATAGCAGATGTTTGGTAACTAAAAGCATTTCCCAACTAAACGATTACGAAAAGGGCATACACTGACCTATTTACTTTGTTCTCAATGCATCGCGTCTTATAAAACCAAACAGTGTATTCCAGCCGCTAAGTAGATCACATAATTAGATTAGGGTCGAGCCAGCTAACTGTGGCGGCAAAAACTCGCGGATTCACTTCCAATAGTGAATGAATGCGTCGTTGTAACGGATCGCATACTTCTCATGAACTCTGGATTGTTTTTGCGTATCGGAATAAGGATGTTTTTTGAGGGTGGGATCGAACGGATGGAAATATATGCCTACACCTAGTGAAGACAGTCGTGAATGTTAATGTCGGTGTAAAGTTTATTGGTCGTTTAATTTTAGTGTCAAGATTTGCACAAGTTATGGTCAAGAGTTCGAAAGCCTTCATGATATCGCTGTCGCGTGGTATCCCATTTAATAGTCCATTAAATAAAACTCTACGTTTATGTTTTCATAAAACAGGTCCTTTTATCTCAACACAATTTCATGTAAGTAAGTGTCCTTCTTAAATGCTGACACTTTTTTAAGGGGATGATCAGACCATCAAACTGTAGAACTTTCCCCATGGGACCAACATCGAAATCGGAAAAGAAAATCAGCTGTCCCACATTTGGCTCGAGTCGGTTTGCAGTTTTGTAAGGATCAGCTGTTGTTTTTAACGCGATTTCGATGTTGGTGCTATGGAGAAAGTTGTGCAGTTTGATGGTCTGATCATCCCCTTAAAATAGTTTCGGCATATTAAGAAGGATTATATGCTTAGCCCAGTTATAGTGTTCCAATAGATAAAGGCTTTAAGAGAATTTTATTCCGAGAGCGAAAATGCGCGCTGCATACAAACGCACTATGGTGATACTTTCAATACTAACCATTAAAGTCAATGAAATTTTACAGGAACGATCTAGAAACAAATCTCTATGCTTGTATGGAGTCCGATTTTCGTTAAAATATACAGTTTTAATTCTAGGATTATTTTAAAATTTGTATGGAAATCTTTGAGGCATTGTAACTTGAAAACTATACATTTTAACGAAAATCTGACTCCATACAAGCATAGAAATTTGTTTCTAAATTGTTTCTGCAAAATTTCATTGACTTTAATTGGTTAGTATTGAAAACATCACCATAGTACGTTTGTATGGAGCGCTCCAACGGTAATATACCCTTAATGGAAAGATTGGTGGTTACACAATTTTTATGCTGTTTGTTGGTAAGCTGATGCATTTGAGAACTCGACTTTGGTCCCATAGAGAAAGTTGTTCAGTTTGATGGTCTGATCGTCCTCTTAAAAACCGTCAGCATATTAAAAAATACCTGTACCTACATATTATGTTTAGGTTAATAATGCTGTAATAAAACAGACCGTGGTGGTCCAGTGGCGAGTAACCTTGCCTGCCGTGCAGGAGGCGATGGTTCGATCCTCGTCCAGGTCGACTCGTACCAATGAGTTTTTCGGAATTTATGTACGATTTGTAACACCACTGGCTTTTCGGTGAAGGAAAACATCGCGAGGAAACCTGCATACTTCAATTTCGAGGCATGTATTGCACCCGCTGTCCATTTACAATTGGCGACGGGCTCACTCAACGTCACACTGGATAGAGTTTCGGTACTACTGGTGAAACGTGGATATTCGGAGTTTTCAGAATATCTCTTACTACCCCGTCGGGGAATATATTCGTGAGCATATGCTTATGCTAATAATGATGTATCATTTCTCTAAGTAATTTCAACACACGCATTCATATTACGTAGTTGTTACAAATATCTTTGTTAACAAACTGAACGTCGACTCGAGGGCTTGCCTCTAACAGATAAATGGACAGTTATAATGTAAATGAGGTGAAACGAGCTTAATAGAGCACGTCGACTACTGATTGAATATGTTTATACAAATGTACGGCACTGGAGTGCGATTTTTGAATCTCATTTGCTGAATTCAGTAGGTATAAATGTCAAAATTACTATGGAGATACGCATCTTTCTACTGATGATTTGACTTTCAAAAATCATGAATTCAGGAATGCAGTTTTTGAAAGTCAAATCAGCATTAGAAAGATGCATGAGAAGGCTTTTGTATGAGATTTTAGAACCGTTCAAACTCACCGGTGACATTCAAAAATCGCACTCCTGGTCGATCTTCGTTTGCGTTGATTTGTTGTTGGTTCGCGTCATCATAGAGTGGAAGGAAATGTTGTTTATGTATTGTCTTCCAATCACTCTTGATCTAGCATATTAGCATGTGCTCACGAGTTCACGACTATATTCCCCGACGGGGTAGTCGGAGATATTCAGAAAACTCAGAAAATCCACTCTTGATCTTGTCGAACACATAAATAGGCACTGACATATACTGTAGCGATAGACAGGCCCTTTCATAGAAGCAACATATTCCACTTGAATGCGGTGCCCGCACCTGATTGATGTTCCCGAGTTCACTTCGTCACTTTGGGCAATGACAGACCGCAATGTGTCATTTTGTGTTGTTTTGTGTGACATGTTGTTTGTTTGAACGAGCTTGTCTATCGCTAGAGTATATGTCAGTGTAAATAGGGTATAACAAAACACCCTTTACTTAATTCCAAATAAGGCAGAAACGATTTTTAGATTCTTATTTAGCTTTCGGGCCAATTATGATTAGTAAATACAATTTATTTATCAGAAAGATATACGATCCGTCATATCTTGGACGTTACTATAGCTGTTCTAAGAATAAGTGAGAGTAAGTGTTTCAAATCTCTGTTTCTGTAAAATATCCTTAAAATTTCGTTGCTATTTGGAATGGAGAGTAGTAATATTTAAAGGGTCGGTGTAGGTAGACCATCAAACTGAACAACTTTCGCTATGGAGAAATATCGAGTAAAACAAAAAAAAACTGCTGCTTCATACAAAACTGTAGTACAGTAGTACCAGGTTTATAAGGCTTACCGATGTACCTGCGCAGTAGACAAATTTTAATAGCGCGCTAAATTATATTGACCAATCAGGATGTGCCACCTTCAATCCGTTTATGCTATTCGCTAATTTGTTTTCGCGCCCTTGTCGCTGCTATCCGACATTGCACTCTATAAATGACTTCGGGTTTTGTTGGGGACTCGCAAACGAAGATTAACGAACGGCCATATTTTCCTGGTCGTACTGTACAAAAATATATCGAGCCTATCCACCCCTTGGATAAATGCTTGTTTCTGAGCCACCCGAAGGGGATTATGGTACTAAGATTAAATATGTACGTAAATCTTGTATCTAATGGTGGCATAAATCTTACGTTAACTTTACACTTTCAAAGTTTCTTAGTAATTTTACCGTTCGCTTCCACATTCTCTACTTCGCTATTGTGAGTCTAGTTCCTTAATAATTAATTGGATTAGCTAACATAACAGTCTAGGACAGGGGTTTCCAAACTTTTCTTTATCACGTTCACGCCCTCTTTGTGCAAAGAAAAAAAATCCACGCCATTTTATTATATACCTACCTTCAATAAAAGTGTCGATAAGTGCCAATTTGTGTGTGTGCCAATAAAATCACAACAACTCAACAAATTTTCATAGCAATCTGTCAAACGGTGTCGAAGTCTATTAATCTCAGATACTATACCAACATCTATTTTATAAATTTATACTTAAATTAAGATCGTTTTCGGCATGTACGAGAGGTTGACATGTCAGCTCGTCGTGAGCGCGCGCCCTTTTGCATGTCGATGTCGCATGTCGTCTCGCCTAACTTGGGGCGCGGGCCTCCCACTTTGACAACCACTGGTCTAGGAAGAAAGAATACGATAAAATATTTCTCTTACGACTCCGCAAGTAAACTCTATATTTATGTTTTGCGAACTGCAAACCATAAGGAAATATAGACTTTAAACGTGATAAAGCTACAGAATGACAGAAATGTTTTATAGGTCTTGGTCATAAATGTTTGATGTGAAATAGGATATTTAAATCTATGCATTACACCTTTTAAGGGCAGGATCTTCCAAATCGCCTGTTTTTGGTTGAGTTTTAAGGCATGAAATCGTCGTTGTTTAAATCCAGAAAAAATATATGTTGTTGTTCATGAACTGTTCTCGATTATTCTGTGGCTCAAAACACGATAGTTGTTACTTCTCTCGATCATAAAAGCATGCAAAGATAGGTAGTTTATTACTATTTTTCAAGTTTTACTTAAAGATTATTAACACTACAAATAAAAAAAATACACTGAAAAATAGGAAATGACATTGTCTAAATTATTCTCAGGCTAGTTTTTTCCCCCACCACCAGAGACAAAAGATGTTAATGAAAAATACGTTTTTTTGCGGACCTGCCTTCAATTGAAGCGGGATGGCTAATTGCAAACTTATGCTTGTAAGAAAGAGACGCTTGCACTCGAATAACCGGGCCTTAAGTTGAGTTTTAAACAGCTATATTTGGCTTGGACTTTGAATAGTTTGTTTTGATTTATTCCCAGTGTAGTTTGACTTATTACTGAGAAGGTTGTGTCTTTATTTATAAAAGTTGTGTGGGTAGATTCTTATTATAATAAATTTATAATTGCTAACAAAATGTATAAAGAAACGAGAAAAAGCCTAGGAAGTAACGAACAACACAGTACCTAGGTGCAACAAGTAGGCAAGCAACCACCGCAAGAGTTATGCAGTGTTACGTGGATGCGGTTAGCCGCAGCATGCGATGTTTTGATCCGCAGGTGGACGTTTTACTGCGTAATAGGGGTCCAGCAGTGCGATTTTTGAAAATCATACGAGCGGTTCTGCAGTAGAAAGATGCATAATCTCCATAGTAATTCTGACATTTTCTACTGCCGAACCGCTCGTATGATTTTCAAAAATCGCACTGCTGATTTTAAAAATCATACGAGCGGTTCTGCAGTAGAAAGATGCATAATCTCCATAGTAATTCTGACATTTTCTACTGCCGAACCGCTCGTATGATTTTCAAAAATCGCACTGCAGGCGTTCTGGCCCTTTTGCATTCCAGAAGGGGTCAACGACAAAAAACACCTGTTCCATACAAAACTGCAAACCTACTCGACCCAAAATGTATGTAGCTCATATTTTCCGAAATTTCAATGTTGGCCCCATATAGAGAAAGTTATTCAGTTTGACGGTTTAATCATCCCCTTGAGAAACCTTCATCAACTTTGAATACATATTCTGTTTCCTATTGGGAGCGTCGGGGACTAGGTGGTGTAAAACAAAATGTACACCGAAGCCGCTATTGACAAAATTGGCAGCAAGCAATTTGTAATGAGAAAGTTACCATAAAAATCTTTGCGCCACAATGTTTTAATGTGATGAATAACGACGTAGGTGCGGCTTAGTAAATCGAACAACTTGTGTTGAAAATATGGTTCATTATATTTAATGACCTTTTTGATAATTCTACAGAACACGCCGGGACAAATATAATAAGAAGTGGAACAAGTTCCCGACAATTTTATCGCCGCAACTATACCTACTCTAGAAATTCTCTGGTCTTCTATTTCCAAGTCTCTGGTTTCTTTCTGGTTCTCTGGATTCCTTGATAAGAGTGTCTGCCTCGGGATACATTGTGTTACGATTACAATTATGTTTATCAAATCATTATATCATCCGATAAACGTTCATTGCTGGACATAGTATCTCCCTTCCCAAACGATCACCACAACCACACGGTCGGCCTAATAAGCTGCCCTCATCCAAAGGGCTTTTATCAAATACATGTCATATATGCCGTTCTTCTTTTTTCGACTTGCATTTCTATCAAGAAATCTCGCAACAACTCGGCCAATCACCTCACAATTAATCTTTACTCATTGCATCCATAATCCATACGTTTCCTAACACACAGTAATCTCTGTAAGATGACTGCATTCCCAGTAATACAGTTTTTGCACGTATAGAACTATCTTTCATATTTCATATCACATTACAAGACTCCTGGCAGAGCTCTTATGCTTTAGGCGTAAGTGTGCGAATGGCTTGATTGAAGGGTCTTCGTACGTGGTGGACCAGAGACGGTCCACTTCCGCGTCTAATGGCTGGTATGACACGTTCTGTTTAGTTAGAGCGTAATTTTTTATTAGGCGCATAGGAATTTAGATAGTTGATAGTGAAATTCTTATAGATTAGATGAAAACTGTGACATATTTTTAGTAAAGGCGCTAATCAAATCGGGATCATACTCAAGGGTGAAATGAAATCTTCACGAACGAACGAAGAGCATGAATAAAAGCATCTCTGCCAATGTAATTTAGTGTGTGGGTGTATCTATATAAATCTATAACATTTATATCTATAACAATTTCAAGAATTGTTTTTGAGCAAAATCACAGTTGAGAAGAGATGGTAGAGCCTTCAGCCTCAAATCTTAGCAGGTGGCGATCTTCTTGATCAATCACTGCCTATGAGTCAATGGTACATAAGCGTGAGTTTCTGTATATGTTTTGTAAATAGTTCCTAATCACTCGACGCCATAATCGTTGAAAGCCCTTGTTTCTACAAAAATATACAGGTAGAAAGAATTGCGTTATCGCTTATTAACGTAGATAATGCAGCGTCAAATTGTTTTTCTAAGAAATGAGTCATTAATTGAAAGGTTTGTGTCTTGTCTTGATTATGATTAAAGAAATAAAGCCAGTAACATTGTTTAAAATTTAAACAATGTTACTGGCTTTATTTCTTTAATCATGAAATGAATGAAGTGAAAATAATTAGTACCTACATTTAATTTTAATGTACTAATTATTTTCACTTCTTTCATTTCAATCCATCGCTATGTGTAGTAGGTATTTGATTGAAGAAAGATATTTTTTTTATTTTCTCAGTATTTTCTCCTTTTATACTTTGAAACCATAATTATCATCATCATTATCTTTCTAAGGTCCATAAGAAAGTAGTGAAGCAATACAAAATGAATAAGAAATGCACATAAAAGCGCCTGCGTCACTCAGCGGGCGGCGTGCGATGAATGCACGCAATCGGTTCGCTCTAACGAGTATGAAGATCACATTCGTATTACCTACGGGCTTTCTTTAGATCACTAGCTGTTTGTTATTGGGATTTTGTAATGTATGGTAACGTTTATAATTTTTCGGGGGATTTTCGCTTAAGGTCTTTTTCGATTTTCGTATAATACACACTGCACCATAAAGGTATTATACCAGGTATAATACCTTTATGCACTGCTCACAGTTCTCTTCATGAAGACTCTCTTCGCGCGCTCGGGTGCCCAGCTACTTTGTAAGAAACCATCCAATAATTCATATTTATTTTCCCACGGTACCTACTTTATGAACGTCAGCTGTGTTTATGTTTCTCTAGTAGTTTAAGCATGACCTTTCGCGCAGTAGCGCCTTAGCTCTTTTTCACATTGCATAGGTACCTAGATCTAGATCACGACACGACAATATCACATAGATGCGTGATATCTATGTGATCACCAGACCGATCTCTACCAGGCATGCTTACCAGGCCCTAGCCTGATAGAGCTTTGTCATAATTTTAAGGATTAATTTTACTTGGAACGCTTCTAGTTTACTTTCTCTGGGATAAATCTAGGATAAATGTGTGAAATACGACGCATCTGCTGAACCTCCGATAGGTACGTCTGGAGAAACCTGGGTTATCATGCGGCATGCCTGTTGCGTACATGCATGCTGAATACCCAGGATTATCCAGATGCTGATCGACAAATCTTCGCGTACAAGTTAAACATAACATGCTATAGACTCGACTGAAGAAGAAAAGTTATAATTCGTAATACCACCGTAACAATGACTATTTATATGCAATTCGAAAGGAACTTCTAATTTTGACTAATAACCAAATAAGCTGCTGTCATAATCTTTGATTGATTATATCCAGTCTTTATGTCAAAGGTCGGTGGATTGCTATTTGATTGGTGAATGTTGAAAATCACTTCACGAATGCACGATTGCAATGTTCACAAGTATACATAGAAGTTCGATTGTTTGCTATGTTGATCGACCATCCCTCGTTTAACAGTTACATTGATCGATCATATCGCATCATTGAAGTATACATCACATCTACTCGATTCAATCAATCACATCAACACACTGCTGGGTATTGGGCTATAGGCCACTTTTTAGCGCCATTCCTCACGTTCCCGTGCAAATCTGATCCATTTCTGGCCCACAACCCTTACAATTTCGTCTGACCAACGTGTTGGTGGTCTGCCTACTGACCCTGGCTACCACACCATTCCGATACTGCCTTGGTCCAACAGCGGGCACCCCTTCGACTACTAAATTTTAATAGAGGATAAATTATAAACACATGTCGTTACTTTCTGTTTACAATGAAGCCCACGTAATCCCATTTCAGGGTAAAACCTCCTTCCTATTACTCGCATCCATATATGCTCCCGGCACTCATCAATCTCTTGCCTGATCAAAACTCAAGGCTATGCTCTATCTACCGTCGCTGTGTCTTTTTAGTTAGGTTTAATAATGATGATGTCCTCCACGACGTATCCGTCGACGGCGACCCTCATTGGTTCCTGACATGAGCTCGAATGTGACTGGAGCATCCGAATTTCGTCTTAAAGACCCTGAGGGACGGAGTACTTCGAGACTGCAACTGGCAACCCTTGAAGCCAAACGCCATGACCGCAAGAACCGTCACAAACCAACATACAATTACACGTACAACTCGACTGGGCAACTGTACTGTGCTGCGTGTAACATAGGGTCTTTAGTTAGGTTTATTATCTTGTCTAGTGTATTTTGGCAATAGAAATAGGATTCATCGTATTTGTAATTGCATTGAACACTTCCCTAAGCTGCAAGGATGTAGTCTTAATGTTATAAATAAGGTTGTTTTTATCTTTACAGGAAGAGCTGGAGACCTTACGATCGAAACTGGATAAAGTGGAGAACGAAAGACTACATTACAAGAATGAGACTGAGAAGTTTGAGACTAAGGTAAGAATCATTATAATATACGTACAGGGTGAAATTGATATCATTTGCATTCTTTTAAACTAAGAGTCTACCCATCAACTGAACAACTTTTACTATGGGAGCAAACCAATCGGAGCAAAAAAAAAATCGGCTGTCCCTTACATTTGAGTCACGTAGGCAGCGGAGGCGGGTGCAGTTTGGGACAGCTGATTTTTTTGTTGCTCCGATTATTGGTTTGCTCCCATAATAAAAGTGGTCAGTTTGATGGGCAGACTCTTAGATTAAAAGGATGCTAATGATATCAATTTAGCCGTCTGGTTACGGCTTTGACCACCCCACTTTTTCCCGTGAGTATCGTACGAGGCGACTGAGGGATGAGGATTTGCAGTGTATTTTTGGACGTGAGGCTAGCGTATCAACACTTTACTCGTCATTCCACCTTGAAACTATAATTATAAATATAGGGCCTTATATTCTTAATATGCTGACACTTTTTTAAGGGGATGATCAGACCATCAAACTGAACAACTTTTTCTATGGCACCAACATCGAAATCAGAACAGCAAATTTGTTTTTCGCGATTTCTATCTTGCTTGTTCAGTTCAGATGGTCTGATCATCCCCTTAAAAAAGTGTATAGTTGGCAGTTGTAATAAGGTTTCTTACCACCCCGAAAGTGATTATGGTCGTGAGTTTGTGTATGCATCAAACCAGTCCGTTTCGTCAATTCGTCTTAATATTCATCGAATATTCATAAATGCAAAAGCTAAGGTTCAAATTTTTTCGTCGAATCTAAGTTTGTTGAACTCTTTTACACGATTCTTTTAAGAAAAATGAAGTAATCACCTATCATTAAACCGAAATATACATCAAAACAATGAGATATAGTTAAAAGTTAAGAAATAATTGGCAATAACAAACTAAACCAGCTTGCAAAAACTTGGAAGACAGCGAGACCAACTTATACTCAATAATAATAATAATTGACAGATACAAGTTTTTGTTATCGTATCATGAAACAGGTTTCATTGTGATATTACAATAAAAGTTGGTCCTTTAATTACCTGGCGGGGTCCCACGGAGGCGAGCGCATCCTGTGTCGGGCGATGATCTTGCAGGTCCCATATCTGACATACGGACTGTCATTCTGTAGGGCTATTGTGTAAGCTTCCGATTATATCGTTTACAAGATCGATAACGTTTCATGACTGTACTAGCCAATTTTTAAATAATATTTTGTTTCTGTGATCATCGTGTTCATTATCTGCGATAAATTAACTAAATATTAAGAAGCAAAATCGCCAAGAACTGCCAAAAACACCATGTCGTTTGATATCGATTTAATCGGGTATAGTTACACAATAACCCCCCTGGTCTGAGACATGACGACAGATTTGCTATGGAAATATCATATAAACTATGATCCTTTACTCCTCCTTCGTAAGGCTGCTTTTCCACCAGAGGTGAGCGAGGAAAAAATCGGCCAATTAAAGTGATTCAATTTCCCAATGACGTGATCGAGCGAGCGCGCTATTGGCGGATTGTTTCCTCGCTCACCGCCTCGCTACCTCGCACATCTCTGGTGGAAACGCAGCTTGCGTTTCCAACTGAAAGAATGAGTACGGACGGACGTTCGGCATAGGACGTTGCTACTCCGCTGATTGGGTTGCGGTGATTTGTGAGAAGCAGCTTAAGAAGTGCCTGTAGCGTCTTTAGACGCCAGAATAAAAAGCAGTGGGCACTGTGGGCATAGGTTTCGGCTGTCCCCGCCGCCGGTGAAGACGTCGATTACGGTGACGACGCATTTTTATTATGTTACCGGTCGTTTTGGATGAGTTTACGATTGAGAGTCGTCTGTTGGACCGCCGTCGCACGGTTACCGGTCCTAACCGGAGGAAATGAGATGATGATGATGATTGCGACGAATTTGAATGTTGTTGTCTAGTAGATAGAGTTTACACTTGACAATCATGAATATGAGAGCGCGGCCGCCACACGAAGAAATTAGTGTCAAACAAACGCGCCCAAACAGAGTTACGAATCTTTTTTTTTTTTCAAACTGGAGGAGGGTTTTTGGGAGGGTTGTAAAAGGAGAATCCCTTTGCCCATCAGTGAGGCGTGGAAATAGTGGAAAAGTCACAAAAAGTTGTTCTTCACAGCCATCAATCTACACTAATATTATTGTAAATCCGAAAGTGTTTAGTCATTATTTTAGAGTAAACAAAAGTACAAAATATGTTCTTTTTCTCCCCTCCGGACGAAAAGCGTCAATTATTGTCCCGCTGCGCTAAACGAAGTTGTCGCTTTCCACCTCTGTCAAGGAGAAAAATAGTATACTAACCTCGGATAGTAAACAAGAAAGCCTCAGATCACATATGATTTGAGACCTTTCTTACTTTCCTGTTCTCGGTGTGTAATCTACTATATCTTGTCAGACGAAATTATGAAAAATCTTGGTCAATGGAAAAAACAATTGTGAAATATCTGACCGTGTGTAGTCCTCTTCGTCTTGGTTGCTGAGATAAAGAAAATAAAACCCAAATCGTGTTTAGTTTCAACGGCGATGGCAACTAAAGATCAATTTAATCGTAATTAAAGAACTGCTATGCAATTATGATACCGTTCCAGACAAGAAGACCTGTTAGTTGACAAAGTTTATTGTGTGAACTGATCATTTGAGTCCATTCTCCCTTGAGAAAAATATTGGAAAAGTAGACCTCCAAATTTAGCTTCGTATCCTATCAGAGGAAAATGTATCTTAACTACAGGACTTGTTTTTATTACAAAAACAGGTTGAAATTGATATGATTTTGTCTTTTTTAGGGTTCCGTACCCAAAGGATGAAAACGGGAGCCTATTACTAAGCCTACGTTGTCCGTCCGTCCGTCCTACCTATTTAGGACTGTAACTTTTGAACTATAATAGCTAGATAGTTGAAATTTTTACAGAATCTGCGTTTCTACAGCGGATTAATTAACACACTAGTGTTTACCCGCGACTTCGTCCGCACAAATTATATACCAGATTTTAAGTCAGATCATAAGCTATCAAACAAAAAAAGTTTCATCAAAATCGGTTCAGTAGTTTTTGCGTGATGCGCGAACAAACACACAAACAAACAGACAAACAGACAATTTCTAAAAAAGGTTGATTTCGAGTCAGGGATACCTAAAAACCATATCGTAATCATTTTTTTGTAAATATCTTCAATGTACAGGCACACTTCAGTTACAGTTTTATAATAGTTAAGTTAATAAAAATGACAAAAACAACTCAACACGAAACTAGTTTTTATCAACGTTTTTTCTTCACGCTCTATCGTCAAAACGGTAATACATACAAACGTCAAACTTGGTGTGATTATAGAGCAAACTCTATAGTATAACAACAAATTATATAGGGTCGCAGTCGCAACAAATTATATAGGTAGCAGTGGTGGTCCAGTGGCGAGTAACCTTGCCTGCCGTGTAGGAGGCGATGGTTCGATCCCCGTCCAAGCCGACTCGTACCAATGAGTTTTTCGGAATTTATGTACGATTTGTTACACCACTGGCTTTTCGGTGAAGGAAAACATCGTGAGGAAACCTGCATGCTTCAATTTCGAGGCGTGTATTGTACCCACTGTCCATTATAAGTGGCGACGGGCTCACCCCCCGTCACACTGGACAGAGTTTCGGTACTACTGGTGAAACGTGGATGTTCTGAGGTTTCAGAATATCTCTGACTACCCCCTCGGGGAATATAGTCGTGAGCATATGCTTATATAGGGTCCAACATAATATGCTGACACTTTTTTAAGGGGATGTTCAGACCATCAAACTGATCAACTTTCTCTATGGGACCAACATCGAAATCGCGAAAAAAAAATCTGCTCTTCCATACAAAACTGCAAACTTACTCGAGCCAAATGTATGGGACAGCTGATTTTTTTTCGCGATTTCGATGTTGGTTTCATAGAGAAAGTTGTTCAGTTTGATGGTCTGAACATCCCCTTAAAAAAGTGTCAGCATATTAAGAAGGACCCTGTATAAAGCGGCCAAGTTTGAGTCGGTCCCGCGCTAAAGGTCCCGGAGTTTTTTTTTTCAGTTTTTGTTGTGTTCTGTGGTGATGTGGTACGGAACCCTCGGTGCGCGAGTATCCCGACTCGCACTTGACCGGTTTTCATTATGTCCTTGTCAGGTCACGCTGAACTTGTTGACCGCTATAATGTTACAGCTGCTCTGTGAACGAACTCTCAAAGAGTTGGGACTGTTGCATTGTATTACATGGCCACAAAACTTCTTTCGCGTAAATTATCACATTTGGGATTTTTATCACGTTTTTTTTTTAATACTTTTTAGTATTCAGTACTATCTGTGGCCATAGCATGTGTGCGCGATCAGTCTATATCACGCCTTTTATCTCGTTCGTTCGCGCGCGAATAGAAAGAGAGCTTAGGCGTGATAGCGCTTTATAACGCACGCTGCCGTGTTACGGCCACTATATACCATTATGCAAATTAGTACACAGTGTAGATTATTAATCTGTGGTATAGGTAGCATAAAAGTGCAACAAACTTATAGTCACATTAATAATATCATCATAATCATTATCAACCCGTCAACGCACTCTGCTGAACATATTATACTTCTCCCATGATACTCCATAAAATACTTGCCTTCGGTCTACCTCATCCAGGATATCAGTCTAGCGGGCCGGAAACCCGGAGTGAGTAACTCCTTCCATAAATTCCGAAACACTCACCCTCCGGCCCGCTAGACTTATATCCTGGATGGGGTAGACCAAAGTCAAGTATTTTATGATGATACTCACGGTGTCCCACACTACGTCTTCAAGTTCATGGTCTTTCTAGAACATTCTAGAAACCTAACTCCCCATCGGTTGTCAGTTCTTCGGCAGATAAGCCAGACCAGCGCATTGCCACTTCAGCTTGCTAATTGTCTTAGAATCCGTCTTTGCCGAAAGAATATTCCTCGAATACGTTGCACGCCTGCAATTACTGTAAAAGCTCGCAGAAAGATATATTTGTCTCTTTCGCGCGTTTGTATTTCAGTCCACCCTTTAAAATACCCCTCCAGACAGGCAGCGCTAGCATAGCCCACGTGCAGAGGTCGAAAGCTGCGTTCGATAAAGTGGTATTTTTGACTCGTGAGATTTGATATCAAGAGTATGAACTTCATACACTTGACGTCATATTCCACTCCTGATTTGAACATGTATTTTCAAAATTCGCACTGCTGTGCCGGAACGGCGCGGCGCGTGAGCAGATTGCACTACGCTACAGTACGCACGGCGACAGATCAACCTACCCATAGTTGGACCTTATGTCCATGAACATAGAGTTCAACTATGGGTAGGTTGATCTGTCGCCGTGTGTACGTCCAGGAAAATAATTCCGCTCGTCAATCTTCGTTTGCGCAGAGCAGACCCGAGTGCCCGTCAAAACCCGAAGTCATTAAGTAATCAAAGATTGCAAAGTCGGATAGCAGCGAAAAGAACGAGAAAATAAATTAGCCAATAGCGTAAACGGATTGAAGGCACATCCTGATTGGTCAATATAATTTCGCGCGCTATTAAAATTTGTCAACTGCGCTGATACATCGGTATGACTAGTAACCTGGTACTACTGAAATGCATGCGTGCAGCTCTAAAGTCTTTTGTAAACAGGCATATTCGCCAACAGTTATGGAGTAGCTATGGTAAAACAAAATTAATGGATAGGCCTACGCGAACATTTCAAACTAGAAAAATGAGGCAAAACAAATAACGCTCACAGGCACATACATTGTAATGATCCCAAACTAGCACTAAAGGCTTTTTATTATGGAAACCATACAACAACGGCACGAACATATAACATCCATGACCGAACCGGGATTCGAACCCAGGACCCTGGTTTGGCAGTCCGGCTTGGTAACCATTACACCAACCGGGTCGTCAAATGAAAGGTTTACTTCAAATTTGTATGCAAGTGCCCTAGATTTGACATTATAATGGCGCTAGTTTGTATGGACCAAGTGCACCAGTAGTGTGCTTCAACTTACCGCGCTTTAGGCTTGATCTAAGTATGGTTCATGGGTGCATCCATAAATGCACCCATAGCTGTCAACTAGGTACGTTCCTTCTCAGACGTATCACCTCATTAGAAAGAGAAACACCGAGCACAACTCTTTCCATGAGCTGATCTATTAACCTATCAGCAGAGCTTCACAGAATTTAATATCATCACTATCTTGAATGGACATAAATTCTCACAAAACAACATTATCTGAGACGATTATCGCAAAATGACGCCGATAGCAAACCGATAGAACAACAATAGGCTCTAATTATATTTAACTACCTGAATTCATTGGAGAGGAACGTTCCGCCTACCTAGATCTAGACCAGATCTCCTTGAATCTAAAGTACTAACTCTGTTCTTGTCACAGTAACTCTTTGACTATACGACGAATCAGTACGTTTAGGAATTGATTAAATATAACGCGTATTAAAGGAAGTTACAATGGATAGTTGACTCTGTAACATGCATGTACGTAAGTAGATATTTCCTGTATTGATTAAAATTGTTTAAAGTTATTTTAAAGGTATAAAAACGTTTTGTTAATCAATGATAGACAGAGAAGTAAAAATACGAACTCTGCTAATTTTCATTTTCCGTTTACAATTTGTACTTCCTAAAAAGGTAGGTATCGGTAGTTGCAGCGATGTTTCTGTGTACCCCGAAAAGGAATAAGGACGTGGGTTTATGTTTTTGTGTATGGAAAAATTTATAAGCATGTAATGTTGCAGCGACTTCCGTTTGTTTTATTACTAGCTTTTGCCCTCGACTTCGTTTGTGTGCATTTCGGAAAATATAAATACCGTGACACCCCTTTGCGAGTTGATTTTCGAAAAATTATTTCTTACTGAACCCCTACATCCTCTGTAGGATAGGGACATATTCCAAATGTCATCTTTTTACCTTGTTTAGGCTGTGCGTTAATTGTCAGTCAGTCACGGAACTGTTTTATGAGTATTCATCGAGTCACGTTGCAGGTTCTGACACGAGCACTTGTCTCGCGTGCTGTTCGCGTGGTTCGTGTTTTTGCCTGCCACGAGGCTCCGACAAAAACAACCAAAAACAATGCCTGAGATTGGGATATATTATACTCCCAAAAACTACTTGACACTGGCGGGAATGCAGTGCTAACACACATGCAAAAGTCCATTAACTATATTTAAAAAATTGGTATGAATTATTGCCCTCATTTCAGTGTTAATACTTTCTTATAGAACTCTTTGTCTTTCTTACACTAATCTCTGACCTGAAGCCCCTTTAGTAGTTAAAACGTGATGTCGTAACAAACAGATGCACAAAAATACTTATAGAACTACAATTTAGTGTGTTACTCCTGTCTAACACTACAAATAATAACACGTAATTAATTACTCTTAACGCCGCATTAAAACGGTACTTCATCTCAAACAAAAGACTGCATAAAATACAAGTAAACTTCACGCATGCCTGACCTACAGCGCGAAAAAATTCAAACAGGCAAAAAGTATATAAACCTACCTACCTATACATGTATCGAGTACATAACATTCGGTTCCTTGACCGCGACATAAATACGAAAGTGTGAAATTGACGTTACATAATAGAAATGACAGAAAGAGACTAGTGAAAGAATTATTTAACGCGGTGTGTGAGTGTGATTCAACTAGCGCCCGACAACTTTCGACAAACGAGCTTTTTATATTAATTGAATTGTTTTCTTGTGAGAAAGGTGTGAACACTGAAATGACGGCTGAAAGATAGATAGTCTAGGAAAAATACGGTTTGAGATTACATTAGTTTTTTTTTTTTTGAACTAATATAAATTTCGCGAGTGGCGACCGCGTACCGGCAACTGCAATTAATGCAACCTACTCCATACAAAAATCCATAGATTTCCTAGACTAAGATGAATGGAAGATCATATATTCAATATAACAATACAAATATTTAAACATTTTCTTTTTTTTAATTTATAATTAATGGACTTTTCCTTGTGCGTTAGCTAGCACTGCATTTCCGCCATTGTCAAGTAGTTTGTGGGTGTGTATATCCCAATCTCAGGGATTGTTTTCGATCAAGAACATGAAGAGAATGATGATTGCTTAGCCTCGTGGCAGGCAAAAACGCGACGCGCAAACACCACGCGAGACAAGTGCTCGGGCACAGAGGATTATATTGTACAGAGTTACAGCTTCAAACAAGCTCGCAAAAGCGGCGCATCACTACATGCGCAGTATGATTGTGTGCGCGTTCACCTACGGGGCTCACGAACGAGGCCGAGGGGACACTTTGGCTGTGCTTCGGGTGGTTACGGCGTAACGAGGGTGTGAATTTAATGTGTGAGATATTGTCCATTCTTCCTTTCGGAAAGAGATTGGAGCCACTGACCTCTGTTAATATCAAGATGTCTATGGATTATTTTCTGTTTGATCGTCACTGTCATTGTAGAACGTCATGTGAATTTAATGTGTGAGATACCTATCGTTCATTTGACTCGAGCACGTTTAAAAGTAGTTTAATAATATTAAACAAAATGGTTAATTATTGCACTGTTTGCTTTAATAATACGAGGAGGAACACAAACATCTCCTTCATCATATACCTTCCCCAAAGATCGTGACAGGTAAGTACAGTCAGCAGCAAAAAGATGGATGCACTTTTACTACGTCGTAGTATAAAGATGTATACCCTTTAGTACTACGCGTAGTACTAAAGTGTATACATCTTTTGCATGAGGAGGCATACATCTTTTTGCTGCTGACTGTACATACAATTTGTGAGACACCCGCGTAAAGCGACGGATCGGGCGGCAACGGTTTTTTAATTTAAACTCATTTTATTCAACTAAATAATAAATAATAAATAACACAACAAACAACAACAAAAAAGAAAAACAATATACCTACTACATATTGTAAAACATTATCCTTCATACTTCAATCAAATTTATTTCCTTTTAGACAGCCCTACAAGAATAGGCTAATGTAATCGAAGCTCCTATGAAGCTGTTACTCTGTACAATCCTCTGTGGCTCGGGTCAGAACCTGCAACGTGACTCAACTTTCTTTTTGTAATGTTATTCAAACAATAGTGTCACTAAACCTACGTTGATAGAAATAATTACTTAATAATAACAGTCAAGTCAGAAGGACACAGATTCCAAGGCGATACACTCCGAATCCCCTTGAGACGCAGTCACTACTGCTTGATTGGTGTGTTGTGGTTTAGTTGAGCCGCGAACGTCCCAATTGAAGTGATTTATTTGTATTTTCGTTTTCTATTCTCGACTCTGCTGCTTTGTTAATCGGATACTTATGATGATGAAAGACTACCGTAATAATTTATGTCAAAAAAGATACGGACCTATGTAAGAAAAATATCATACCTACTCTACCCATCAAACTGAACAACTTTGACTATGGGAGCAAAGTCAAGGCAAAAAAAAATCTGCTGCTTCATACTAAACTACACGACTCAAAATGTATGAGACACTGGGGGGGTATTACAGAACGACACTCAAGTGGAGATCTCTTCTTAAGTAAAGATAGACAAGGATGCATGTATACGTTGTATGTATTTGCATCCTTTTCTATCTATACTCAAGAAGAGATCTCCACTTGAGTGTCGTTCTGTATAACCCCCCTAATTTTTTTTGTAGTGACAGGTTTGCTCCCATAGTGAAAGTTGTTCAGTTTGAGGGGTAGAGCATGTGGTTTAAAGATGAATGATACTTTTCCTTACACTGTTCATCCTTATACTGTATATCCTAGAGAGATAGGATAGACTTTTGGATTATCTCTTAGGTTTAGGTTTAAAGATACTTTATTCTCAATTAAAGACAAAATAGTCACTTACATGAGAAGAAGACTTAATAATAGTAGAAATGAAGTGAAGAATGAATAATAGTATCTTTGTAGGATATGACTAGGATGGCGACTAAGGGATTGAATGTTTCTTATGTAGTGTTTATGTGGGCGAAATGCTAGTGTAATAACGCATATTCTGTAAAAAATTCAACTGTCTAGCTATTACCGTTCAAAAGTTACAGCCCTAAATAGGTAGGATGGACGGACGGACGGACGGATAACGTAGGCTTAGTAATAGGGTCCCATTTTCACCCTTTGGGTACGGATCCCTAAAAAGCTTCCGAAAGTGTAGCTATTTACAGCAATCAAAAATGACGATTTCCTTATATTTTCCTTAAATGTCATATTTACGAGTAGCTTTTGAAATGATTTGATTAGAGAGATGCTATTTGACATCGTTTCAGTTATTTATAATTTCTAAAATAATCGTGTCTTTAAAACATATTATAAGCACCTCATAACTCTTGCAGAGTGCAACCAACTTTTATTTTCAACTACTTTTCAGAAATAACATAACATCTGTGACATTATAAAAATGTTCAATGACGAAAACGATAACGTATTCTATAAATTCTGATTCACGTCCAGTTTAACGAAGTTGATCATAATGTACATACAAATTTGATTTTATCTTAGCCTTAGTCTAGATTACTCTAGATTGTAAAGTAGGTACCTATTAATCTGATTGGTGATAACAAATTTAAGTTAAAGTAACGTGAAACTTGAAAACCGTGTCTCCAGAGTACAAAACTGGACATTGTATAATTTGTATTACTTATGCTTATGCTTGCTTTTTATCTGAAATTAGATTTACTTCTACATTTCTTTCAAACTCCAAATCCTCTGGTTCTTCTGTGGCTGGTTTTTTTAAATAAAACCGGTGAAGTGCGAGTCAGGATATTCGCGCACCGAGGGTTCCGTACCACAACACATATACGCAACATATTAACTTACAAAACAGTTTTGTTTTTTCAGGGACCTTTAGCGCGAGACCGACTCACACTTGACCGGTTTTTATTATTTGTTGATTTTTTTTCTTTATTTATAATTAATGGCTTTTTGCTTGTGCGTAGCACCGCATTTCCGCCAGTATCAAGTGTAATTTATGGGAGTAGCTATCCCAATCTCAGGGATTGTTTTTGTAAAAGAACAAGAAGAGATTGAGGATTGCGGAGCCTCGTGGCAGGCAAAAACGCGACGCGCGAAAACCACGCGAGACGTGTGCTCGGGTCAATTCCTGCAACGTGACTCCATTATTTGTTGTTATACTGTAGAGTTTGCTCTATAATCAGACTAAGTTTGACGCTTGACGTCTAAACAAGAAATTCGTTTTTGTCAACGTTCTTTCTTCTCGCTCTATCGTAATCATTCTTGTTCAGACAAGAAATCCGGACGTCCTCATGGACGCCCGGATTTCTTGTCTTATAATAACGCACATTCTGCGAAAACTTCATCAGTCTAGCTATAACGGTTCAAAAGTTACAGCCCTAAATAGTTAGGACGTCTGGGACGGACGGACAACGTTTAGGGTCGTAGTTATTAATAGGATCCCGTTTTCACCCTTTGTGTACGGAACCGTAAAAAAAATAAAAAAAAAAAAAAAAAACATAGTTAAAAAAGTAGTAAAGTAGTAGTAGTAATAGTAAAATAGTAAATAGTGTAAAAATGGTCGATAACCTCTCCCCGCGAGCTTATATATAGAACTATATACCAAACCCATTCTGTGCTTATATGAAGCTATTTTTCTAGGTAGAATAATTTGGTGCTAAATCGAATTCTACACTAACTCCACTTTAATGACTCTTCGTTGATGACATTATAAAAACCTTGTTTTCTCATAAAACTCTCATAAAAACCTTGATTTATACAAACCTGATGATAGCGCACATTAGAAAAGTGTTCCGATTCACTTTTGTATGCAAAATATAAATAAAAAGGCAAGCTGTAACGAGTGGATACAACAAAGCTTGAGACAACTTTTCTTACAGTTGCTTGGAACGTGTGATCAGTCTGTTATTGATGAGCTCTTTGTTCTTCTCTCTTTTTTTCAATCATTTTTCAGTTAGGTACGATAATGATTCTTAAACTATCTTGTACAGGGTCTAAAATTGTATGCGTTACATAGGTACTTTAATGGGTGCTTAACACCATCAAATTAAACAACTTTCACAATGGGGCCATTATCTATAAATGTCTCTCTGAAATAAAATCTGCTGTCCCCACTGACATATATACTCTAGCGATAGGCAAGCTCGTTTAAACAAACAACATATTGTTACACAAAATAACACATTGTGGTCTGTCATTGCCATAGTGACGAAGTGAACTCGAGAACACCAATGCGGTGCGGGCACCTCATTCAAGTGGAACATGTTGCTTCTATGAAAGGGCCTGTCTATCGCTAGAGTGTAAGTCAATGGCTTTCCCATAGGTACATTACGGTCGAGCAGCGACCAGTTTGATGGTCTGAAGCACCCCCTAAAGTATGTAACGCATTAAAGTTTACACCCTGTATAGGCTGATGATGATGATGATGATGATGAGGATCTCATAAAAAGAAACATTATTGCACTCCGACTACAGGGCACAGATATCCTCTCATAATTAAGCATGAGATGCGAAACTTCAGCACGCGGGCCCATTGTGGATTGGTGGAGGCAAGTTAAGTGGTCAATTTGCTGTCAGAGTATTTAGAAGCCGTCTCAATCTCAATAGGCCCCCGAGTTAACTAAACGAATTGGTCCTGTTTTTCTCTATAAAAATCTGTGTGAATTTTAATTGTCTTTGTTATAGTTTCACGGTATTTTATTGAATGACAAGTATCTCTTACTATAAACTTCATTGCATTCCATTCATTATTTTCCTCAATACATCCAACCTATTATATTCGATTGCGCAGTGATCGAGTAAGATAATATCGATCCTGCTTCAAGTGGACTGTGCATTGGCAGACGCTCTTGGCTGCTTTTATTTCTTATTGGGCTCGGCTGTAAACCAAATGGACTAGCCTCCGGATGGATTGACCGTCTGCCCACTCCACATAAGACCCCAGAATCAAACAATTCTTAACTTTATGTGCTTGCTTTAAGGTATATATCGTATGACTTCGAATTTAACCAACGTTCAGAGATTGCAGTTAGTTTTATTTATACTACAGAATGAAAATAGTTGTCACTGATCTTCTTTATATGAAATAGGATTAGAAACGTAATTATTGCTAAAGATAGGACAATAATTTTGGTATAATAGTTTTGTGACACATGTTATGTTAGACTGAAGATGTACTCTGTGGAAAGAAAGGATACATCCACCAGTTGAGTCTATTTCCCCACATGAACAATTACTTCTCGGGCCCAATCCGCAATGACATCGGCTTCGCAATCAGGTCGGTTGTTGCATACAAAATTTGTGCATTTGGGGGTACTTATAGGGATCCTAACAGAGCACAGTGTGATTGCGGCAAACCTATCCAGTGAATGGGTCGTCTGCTAGAATGTACCTTTATCCGAATACCTGCACGAAAGAGAACTTAAATACAACTACACCTTACGCTATTAAGAGAATATTATTCCGAGAGTGAAAATGCGCGCTGCATACAAACGTACTATGGTGATATTTTCAATACTAACCAATTAAAGTCAATGAAATTTTGCAGAAACAATCTAGAAACAAATTTCTATGCTTCTATAGATTCAAATTTTCGTTAAAATATTCAGTTTCAATGCTAGGATTAATTTAAGACTTGTATGGAAATCTTTGAGGCACTGTAACTTGAAAACTATACATTTTAACGAAAATCTGACTCCATACAAGCATAGAAATTTGTTTCTAGATTGTTTCTGCAAAATTTCATTGACTTTAATTGGTTATTATTGAAAATATCACCATAGTACGTTTGTATGGATCGCGCTCCGAATAATATACCCTTTAGCTCGCCGGATACGGTAAAATATAAAGACCCATTGAGATGAAAAGAAGAAAGAATGTTGGACTTTAGGCAGCATATTGATTTTATAAACAAAGCTAGCATTGCCCATATAAAAGAGAGCGATGCAGCGCAGCAGTGGAATACTGATCATATACTCAATACTTTAAATTAGTATTTAGTATTCTCCACACTCCACGTCCACATAAGAGAAAGATATTATACTTGGATCATGTTCGAAATGCTTTGAAAGTGAAAAATGTCTAGTCCCATGAATAATTCATTAAAACGAATTCTAGTCTGTTGTTAGGTAGACTAAAAACTGGATATAAATAATGTTTTCCTTCAAAGTAAATAAGGTCGTGTCATACATTTAGATTTAAACTAAATTTTCTAAGAATTTTGTTTAACTTTGATGTAGCTAGGATGTTTTATGTAAACACGCGAAATAGGACGTACTAGTTAAATATGTTAGTTAAATAGGTACCAGTTTTATGTGTATCGATAAAATATCTTTGACTAAAGTAAACCTACACTAAACTTTGTTTTAAAGTTTTGTTTGCGAACTAGTTTTAGAATCAAATGCGTCAAACGTCAATCATTTGCAACCTACTCATTTGTTATAATATTAAACAGTGTGTATAATTTCGGTTTGCCATCAAATTTTGTATCTTTTTCATAGGTTGTTCTATCTATTATTTTGTTGGAGTCGTAGACGTAGTGACGTTGTAACTACTTGTAACTTATTATTAATCTGTAGTCGTCCATACAATACTATATATATATATATATATATATATATATATATATATATATATAATATAAAGATATATCTTCTACGCTGATCGAAGAAATAATCTTATTCATTTCCATTCACTTCGAAATATACAGGGCATAAACTTAAATGCGTTTCCTACTCATTTTAGGGGACGCTAAAGACCGTCAAACTGAACAACTGTCAACATCGAACCAACATCGAAATTGAAAAATAAAATTTTTGCTCCATAGAAACCTTCAGTGCTAACCTTATGCAACAGCTGTTTTTGTCGCGATTTCGATGTGACATGGTTCCAAAGTTGTTCAGTTTGATGGTATCACCATCGAATAGAGAAGAATATTGTGCATTATTCCAGAAAGACCTTAAGTAAAATTATGATGTCAAGATGATGTCTTATTATTGTATCCAGCTAGTAATAAACAAACAAACAAACTAAATAACAGTTCCAGACCAGCTGTTAACGTCATGTTCTTGGCTAAACCCACGTTCCTTTTGCCAAAAGACACTATTTGCGTTATACTTGTTTAACACTAACTGTAAACATGATATTATTTAAATATGTTTGTATGAGATTCCCCTCACAATGCCAAGATCGCTTTTTACGTTCCCTGAAATAGTTTGACTCCAAGATAACATGATTGTTTCTATTTTATGGTAGAACATAGAGACACCTTGAACAGTAATTTTCTTCTTCATGTCGATAAACAAATTGATTCATTGATTTTATGTTTTTGAGTTCAAAGATTGTGTGGAATGGAATAAATAGTTTCCTAGCGATAAGACCTAAATCAATGATACACAAAAGAAATCAATATTTGAAAGAAACAGAAGAACCAGATACTGCAATATTAATAAATACGGAAAACCTTTGTTGTGGCTTAATCGATTATATTGTTGACACCGTTGCTAAATTACTAACGGAAACTAGCAAAATAAACATTCGCTAACATCCGCATTTCATTATGTAAATCCAGTGTTATGTCATTATTATAAGCAGACGCAAGTCTCTGGCCTTCACGGTTTCCGGTCCGCTGCGCCCGCGCACCCGTGCCGTCCTGCAAGTGCTGCGTCTGCGTCTGATCTATTGACATGCTTATCTAATGACCCCAATAACATAGATGTGCATTTTGTTTACAATTTTTTAACCATAGCCGTAGACTCTACGAGATGACGAGTCTTGACTGATTTAAAGGTCTGTTAGGATTTTATTGGGGGCAGTGTAGCAACGATATATTGTCATTGGCGTGAAGCTTTGAAGGTCCGAAGCGTGTCAGTCGCGTGCACTTCGACATCTACGTAAACTAAAATAGTCGAGCGACACAGCCCGGCGACCGAGTTAGCCGACGCTGGCGCAGTGCGTCCGCGGAGCCCTCACGCGCCGGTTCTATTTCCAACCGATGTCCCGACGCATCCCGATCCGCTCGCGACAATAATACTGCATCCAACGGTGAAATGGCACTGGACTTTCACCGCGGGAACTTCCGCTTGAGCAGGAAACGCAAGTGATCTGCGTAAACCATGCCGCACGCTAACAACGTCGGTCCCGCCATCAACGGGATGAACCAGCTCTCGCTGCAGATACCGCGAAATGGAGCACTTTCGCCATCTTCCAATGGAACTCTGTCGCCAAATTCCAATGGGCCTTTCTCGCCACCCATATTGGATGCGACGCCTAAGAAACCGCCCAAAGCGCCTCCCGGCAGGCCTATACTGCCGGTGAAAAAGTCAAAAACCTTACCGATTAACTTCGACGAGAAAGTTCCATCAAAACCACCGACAACGCTCATCAACGGCAAGAAACTTTACGTCACGAAACATTTAAATGAGGTGCATACGATTCAGGAGAATCCAACAGAGAATTGGAAAAGTGTAGTGACACGATCGCCAAGTCCATCTTACTACAGGAGGAGCATGTCGTCTGCCTCCGTGGAGAAAGGCTCTATAGCTGAACTTGCTAAGCGCCATGAATACAGTAATTTATTGATTTCAAGATCTCCAAGTCCTCTATCGTATAATAGTGTTCGAAGTTCTGGAAGCCAGTATTCTACATGCAGCAGCAATGGAACCTTCGTACCATTGTCACGTACATCCAGCATGGGCTCTGCACTTTACAACAGAACTCCGACTCCAAGAAGAATGTATCCTCAAACCTGTAACAGTACTGATGGAATGGACCTAAGGGAACTAAGCTCTAAAGAACAAGCTCCAGTAGTCTTCGACGCCAATTTGCAGTTTGTTCTTGGCTGCAACAAACAACCAGTTAGACAAAGGTTCAAGCCGAGAGCAGCACATCTAGAAGAAGGCACATCATCGAACTATTTGACCAGTAAGATTGACAGCTTTTTGAGGAGAACTGATCACGTAATGGACGAATGGCGAAGATTTGGGCACAAGGGTGAACCTGATTTAGATATGTACGTCGATGGAAGACAAAGAAAAGTTGGGAGATCGAAGTCTGCAACCAATATCATGATCAAAGGTTTCACACTGTTCAGTAGAAGTGGAAGTAGAGCCAGCAGCGTCAGCAGAACTACCACACGAGGCATATCCGAAGATCGTACAACTGTCTCGGAAATGGACGAGGTTGGTGAATCATCGTTGCACAATTACTGTTATTTCTAGCTGGACAAATGTTCTCAATCGTTTCGCGATTCTCGTAAAGATATAGTATACGCGATAATAAATTATCGTCGAGTGTTTGAGATGGTTTCACGCGCTCGCAGTGGCGCTTGCCTGCGATACCGTCGGTCCGCTAATACCACGCAACGTCTGTTGCCAAAAGATTTTTTCATTGTTGACGTTCTTACACGATAACTTTTACAAATGCGTGAGATTCTTGGCTGTCTATCATTAAGGGTCGGCACTACCCTAATCGGGCAAAACAGGGTTCGGCGTTCCGACTTTTGAGGATAGTAAATAGCTATATTTAGAAACAAAATTAATACCATCGCTTCTTTAAAAGATGAAGTACAAGATGAACAAAAAAAAATTGAGTAAAATTGTGTAGTTACATCAGAAAGTAATCGAGAATTTCATGAAAAACTCTAGAATAGCACTGCCGCGTTCCGAGTCCTGTGATTTAGTGAAACAAAATAAAGCAACAAAATATATTTATAACCAATGGCAAAACATCAAAGAACACTTTAAACAAATCAGTTTTTCGATACGACTTCTAGTTTTTTTGCAATTTGTTACCAAATATCACATATTTTTTTGGACGTTTTCTTCATACAAATTACTATGGGCCGTCAATCGTTCGAAATCATTGCGAATAGACCGGTGACCGGCAACACCCACCCCTGTCTTAGAAGATTTTAATGAACAAATCCATTTTTACCTAAAGTAGGCAAGTTAACTTATAAAAAACCGGGCAAGTGGGTGTCGGGCCACATGCAGTGTAGGGTTCCGTAGTTGCCCGTCACGATATGTGGACTTAGAAGTACATTTTATAAATTGGTCGACTATTACTCGTTAATTTTTTTCCCCATTATTATAACGGAGTTATGTTGGTGTGGTTGTTATGAGTTTCGGTACTACTGGTGAAACGCAGATGTTCTAAGGTTTCAAAACAGGGTTCGGCGTTCCGACTTTTGAGGATAGTAAATAGCTATATTTAGAAACAAAATTAATACCATCGCTTCTTTAAAAGATGAAGTACAAGATGAACAAAAAAAAATTGAGTAAAATTGTGTAGTTACATCAGAAAGTAATCGAGAATTTCATGAAAAACTCTAGAATAGCACTGCCGCGTTCCGAGTCCTGTGATTTAGTGAAACAAAATAAAGCAACAAAATATATTTATAACCAATGGCAAAACATCAAAGAACACTTTAAACAAATCAGTTTTTCGATACGACTTCTAGTTTTTTTGCAATTTGTTACCAAATATCACATATTTTTTTGGACGTTTTCTTCATACAAATTACTATGGGCCGTCAATCGTTCGAAATCATTGCGAATAGACCGGTGACCGGCAACACCCACCCCTGTCTTAGAAGATTTTAATGAACAAATCCATTTTTACCTAAAGTAGGCAAGTTAACTTATAAAAAACCGGGCAAGTGGGTGTCGGGCCACATGCAGTGTAGGGTTCCGTAGTTGCCCGTCACGATATGTGGACTTAGAAGTACATTTTATAAATTGGTCGACTATTACTCGTTAATTTTTTTCCCCATTATTATAACGGAGTTATGTTGGTGTGGTTGTTATGAGTTTCGGTACTACTGGTGAAACGCAGATGTTCTAAGGTTTCAGAATATCTCTGACTACCCCCTCGGGGAATATAGTCGTGAGCATATGCTATGCTATGCCATTATTATAACATAATAACTGTAAGTTTATTACTATTGTTACTAGCAAACTAAGAATCTGAAATCATCATCATCATCGTCAGATATGTTTTAAATAAGAATGGAATAAGAGTGAATTCTGTACCGTAGTAGGTAACTCAAACGATTGACTTCAAAAGTCATTAGCACGACAGAATTTTGCGCGAAAAGACATTGCGCGACACAAGACAACACAAAGGAATTTCACAAAAGTTACTTTCCGGGCACTGTTTGGTAGTTTTTGGATATTTTGGTAATTTATGGTAGTTTTTGAGTCTTGGTAAATTTTCATACAAAAGTGCTGTAGGTACATATTCGACTCAAATGTATGGAACAGCTGATTTATTTTCGCTATTTTGAAGTTCGATACATGCTGAAGTTATCCGCAGTGATATAAAAATATACCCGTATATCGACATTATTGGAAGTCGATAAACATGCAATCCCTTTGACATATGTCAAAGGAATTTCACAAAAGTTACTTTCCGGGCACTGTTTGGTAGTTTTTGGATATTTTGGTAATTTATGGTAGTTTTTGAGTCTTGGTAAATTTTCGTACAAAAGTGCTGTAGGTACATATTCGACTCAAATGTATGGAACAGCTGATTTATTTTCGCTATTTTGAAGTTCGATACATGCTGAAGTTATCCGCAGTGATATAAAAATATACCCGTATATCGACATTATTGGAAGTCGATAAACATGCAATCCCTTTGACATATTAAAAGTGCTAGGTACCAAAATTCCAACTCTGCTCAGAAGCCCTCTTTTGTAAAAAAAACAACATTAGGCGATATGATTAATATTTGCTATACTAGAAGTGAGTTCGGTGGCGCGTTGCGGAGAGGTATGGACTCTCAATCAAGAGGTCCGAGTTCGAATCCGCACGGACAACATGCCACCTACCAATGAGTTTTTCTAACTTATGTACGTATTACCGACTGCTCTCTAATGGTGAACGAAAATATCGTGAGGAAACCTGCATATTATGCAGACGAAGAAATTCTGATGTATATAAGGTCTAACAAAATTAGGTGAAACTATTTTAAGGGGAGTATCAGACCATCAAACTGAACAACTTTGTCTATGGGACCAATATCGAAATCGGCGGAAAAAAAATCTGCTGTTTAAAAGTAAAAAATAATAATATCTACCACTGGATTTGGCCCTGTTTTGCTGTGAACGAGTGTGGCGAAGCGGGCGTGCGGTACGAGGCGAGGTCACTGAACCTACGCGGGGCCCCGCGAGCTGGCTGGGTTGACTATGCAGTTGGGGACGTCTAAGTTTAGATGTTTAGGTAGATAATGAACGTAGCATTTTGCTTAAAAAATGTAATCCAAATGGTATGGTAAGTAGGTAAGTAGGTACTTGTACTTACATTCAATTTTGTACATATCCCACACCTTTCTCAATGAACTTTATTGCGCGTCTTTGGATGTGTCTTTGCACTTTTTGATTAAAACGTCTCAATCGTATTAATAACATTACGTGTGCGGTCACTATCCGTTGTCGGAGCTCACTGGTGGTTCTCACCATCTAACCGTCGTCCTGTCTGTCTGTACACTAATGTAAAACGTAGTGATTACTTGCTTAATGCACTAATGTTTTTGCATACATGGAAATCAAGTGGCGTAAGGTCAGGTCAGGCCACTCAATACCTCTGCCTATTCACCGAAGTCCGTAAGTATCGTCCAAGTAGCTAGGTCCGTACACTTGTCACTAGTTGTCACGTTCATAATGGTAAAGCATTTCACGTAATGACATAACCCTGTCAGAGGTTGAGTGAGGCGCGCGATATTCCACAGTTGCAATTGTTGCAAAACGTTTCGACCGGTCGGCGTGCG
Source organism: Agonopterix heracliana (assembly GCA_963693445.1). Taxonomy (NCBI): domain Eukaryota; kingdom Metazoa; phylum Arthropoda; class Insecta; order Lepidoptera; family Depressariidae; genus Agonopterix; species Agonopterix heracliana. Next base: position 5,732,993 of record OY856327.1, read on the forward strand.
CGTGCGCTTGCTACTGAAGACGTCAAATCGTCAAAGCAAGGTCAAAGGTCGCAACGCAAGCAAGGGCGGGAGTGGGGGCCCGTTGAGTTCAAAGGAAGGCGCCGCATGCGTGCGGCGTGCACAGTAAACAAAACACAGGTCCCTATTCAGGGATGATAGCAAAATATTTAGTAGATCAGTGTAAATATTATTTAAAAAAAAATTATTTCGATATTGGTCCCATAGAGAAAGTTGTTCAGTTTGATGGTCTGATCCTCCCCTTAAAATAGTTTCACCTAATTTTGTTAGACCTTATATGTGAAGTCTATCAATCCGCATTGGGCACGCGTGGTGGACTAACGCCCAAACACCCTCCTAGAAGGTAAGCCTGTGCCCTGCAGTGGGACGTAATTATAGGCTGTTGATTATGATCATGGTGTACTAGAAGTTCCGGAAAACTTGCAAACCCTGCAATCGTTTTCTCAGCAATTTGTATTGCCAGCTTAGATTTTATTAGCCTGAATCCTTGCATTTTTAAATACATTAAAATTTTCGAATACCCAATTTCTACTAAAATCTACTAAACAATTTTGCCCTAAATCTACCAATAAAGAAGAAATCTACTAAAAGTGGTAACACTGATCGCACGCCCGAACGAATAAAGGTGTAAAATGCCATAACACCCTTTTTGCTTTTATGCCATTTTTGGAATCTACGGCCTTCAATACATGTCCTGAATTTTTTCAGCGTAGCTATGGTGCATATTCGTGAAATTATATGGTAGGACATCTTTATTCTATCTAATTACTACTTACATTTCATAGACGAATATGGACACAATATAGTGTTACTAAAACACTTTTCATTAAAAATAGTTGAACAACAGTATAATACAATATTGCATCTTTGTTATCTCTATAGAAACTAAAAGGGGTCAGTTCTAATTCCAGTTTACATCTTTATTCGTCTACAAGTCTCTGATAGAAAAAATTTAAGACCCGATTACACCTTTATTCAACCGAAAATTAAATTATATTGGCATTTCTTGGAAGATATAATACCAGACTTCATCTATATTCGTCTGAAAATATCCAAATTTATAAAACGTTATCCTTGGTTATCTAAAACTACTAAGTAGAATTATTTAAATATTTTCCGCGTTAGACATAACCGTCATACGAGACGAGCTTCAGTGCACGCAGTAAGAATGATTAACTAAATTTTACATTCTGACAACGTTGCATTATCAAAGAAAGCTCGCGGGAGCGGACTATTGCAGTTGCGTGCATGTTTGTTTACTAACAACACGAGTAATACGATTGTAAATTAATCACTGTTTACCTAAGTGTCTGTAATTAAGTGATTAAGGGCCTGTTTCACCACTTACGAGTAAGTTCTTGTTAGCTTATCCGACAGATATTTTGACATATTTTCATACAAAATACGTCAAACTATCTGTCGGATAAGCTAGCAAGAACTTACTCAGAAGTGGTGAAACAGGCTCTAAGTAAGCTAAAACTAAACGAAAAGTGAAATAAGTCGATGCGAATAGGAATCATCTACAGAGAATAAGAAAAATTTTACCTAAGTTTTTCTTCTCTACACTAATACAAAACTGTAAAATTCCGACCGATTTCGGTGAAACTTTTTGGGTTTAAAAGCTTATGACAAAAATCTGGTAAATATAATATTTTATCTAGGTACAATTATAGGAGCCGGCGTGGACGAAGGTGCGGGCAAAATCTAGTGATTTAATAAATCTTTCTAACACCTAAACAATCATTTTACTATGTTGGCAGTAAAAATTAAATTAACTTATCATCAAATACTTTATTCACCTATTACATAAACATTATTCCCATTATTTATTAGTGTATTTTGATTTTATGATAGGAAACACTAAACAGGTAGTTCAGTTCACATCAGGTAAATACGATTTATTAGTGATTTACACAGGGTGTTACGAATATTATCATTAACCTTTAAACCAAAGACTCTACCCATCTAACTGAACAACTTTTACTATGGGAGCAAAACGATCAGAGAAAAACAAAGTCAGCTGTCCAATACTAAACTGCAATACCAACTCGACACAATCGTACGGGATAGCAGATTTTTTTATTACTCTGATCGCTTTGCTCCCATAGTAAAAGTGGTTCAGTTTGATGGGTAGAGTCTGTGGTTTAAAGGTTAATGTTACTTTTCCTTACACCCTGCCCTGTATAATTAAAATACTTACGAAAGGCAATTATTGTCATGTGATAAAAACTGTTAATGAAACATTTCTAAAAAAATATTGAAGCCAAAAATATTGCTGCATTTTTTTAATTCGTCATGAATCTTTGACCCTTACGTTTCTCTAGTACATTTATTATTTTACGTTTTCCTTTTTTTAAACAGAGAATCCTATACAAAACACACTTAAATAAATAATTTTACATCCAATTTTTAAGTATTTGCTTATTACATATGATCACTTCAGAGCCAACTCACAAATTTTGAGCGAACATAGTACTAACGGGATAATACTTACAAATGCAGAGTTAAAAAATGGAAGAATAAAGGTGTAACCTACTATTACACCGACGCCAAGAACGAAAAATTTGACCGTAAACCTCAAGTATCCTGATGTTACCCAACAAGACTATAAAATTTTTCGAACGAATAAAGGTGCATCTTTTATTACACAAAAAAAATCTACAAATGTTCCTCAGAACAAAAGTGTTACATGCATTTCTCGATTTTATCAAATACTCGCTCGTTATACCTCTATGACAGTCGTATCATAAAGAAAGTAATTTTTTTCTCTTTCTAACGATACAAAAAGTATTAAAATGTCTACAGTAGTTTTAACGCTACGCCGATTATTCGGTTTTTTTGCTCTCCTGTAAAGTTGACTTTTCAAAGTTACACCTTTATTCGTTCGGGCATGGGTGATGTCCTTTTGCGCAAATGTTTTTGAAGGCAATCGTTCCAGTTACTGCAAAATTAACTTTTATTCCGTGCTTAAAATATTATATCTGACGATGATTCTGATGATAAAAGATTACAAACCCTTAGTTTGCTAATACCAATAATATTAAACTTATAATAATGTAATTATTCTGTTATACGTTTAAATTTGTTCTGCTTTTAAACTTAAAATTATTATAATTTTAAGTTTTTTTTAAGCCTTAGTAATACTGTGATCTAATTAGTTGGGACCCATCCTATCCTACCACCAGGGGTGATCTTTGATCAGTCACATTAGAGGTCCATCATGGTGCTTTCGACCTACGGCTCTCAAATCCAGATGCTGCAGGAGCATTGCCACGCACAACCAAACATTCAACATTAATTTAATGTAGTAAAATCTGCCTTCCGGGTAGTAGGTACCCTAAATTCGGTCGGACCTACGAACCTGCCAGGATAGGGTCGGCCGACCGGACTTTTTAGGCCTTACTAATTTGCCTCTAGACCAACAGACTAGTTACGTCCTTTAATTCAACTAATAAAATTTAATTCAACTAGTGAAATGTTGTGTCACCAGGTAGGGTTCACTTTTTCCTTCACACCAGTAAACTTGCCAGCCAAGCTGCGCCGCGTGCTGCAACCGACCAAGTTTTTTGCAAGAAATTTATTACCAAAAGCTATCAAATTGATTTGTTCATTAATCTTATAACATAGAGTTGAGTGTTGTCGGCCACCGGTCTATTTCTTTTGACAGATATGTCAAACGGGCCGTAGGTAGTGCCGACCCTTAAGACGTTTGGAGTTTTGTCACTCAAATATTAGACGGAAGCTTTTGTTTTAACACTTCGTTGCTTTTGAGATATCGTCTCAAGTTTAAATATAATTGTAGTTAGCGTCAGAGTTATATACAAAGGAAGTTCTGGGCGAGTTTTGGCAAGCACTGAGAGTTTCGCATTGCTAATCCATCAAATTGTAGTTATGCATAGAGCTTCTATGTTATGCAGTGGTTAGACCACCCACTTCTTACGTCAGACTAAACCTAATTTAACCTGTTGTTGCTGAATTATTGCTTCGTTAATGCTGTATTCAAGACTTGGTTTGATAAATATGTGGCTACCCATTCTTGGACTGGGCTCTCGACAGAATCGATTCAATAAGAACGCGATTGCATCGCTTTTGTGTAATGTTTAATGTATAAAGCCATAACAATATTCATCTGAAAATTAGTTCTTACTTCTTTAATCGTCAAATCGAATGAATGAAATATGCATGAATTATTAATAAAGGTAAAGGAAACCAAGCTTGTATTATCAACGATTGTTGAAATAATAAACTTATTGATTTCTAAACTTGGGTACTCAAAATTGACTCGAGATTGACGCCGCATTTACCGGTCATGGTTGATACTTTTATAATAAAAACTGTGCTCATGAATTGCGATCATAAGAAAGATAATTCCCTCTAGAGTCAACTAGAAATGCATTTATATTGCAAATTAAGCATACAAACATTTAATTGTAGTTAAACGTCTCGATCTAATTTATAGATAGGTACTCAATAAGTTTTCAATTTCTTTATCTGCTTAAATAACTAGCAACAAAACACAAGGCAATTTGTGGCCTGTCGGATTAAATGCGACATAATTATACGTTCATGCAATCTATTTGTCAGGCCTTTTTTCTAACACATAATATAGATATAAACAACATAAAGCAATGAATAATACATAAGATCGTATTAATCGTAGGTATTCTCTTTTGTTGTAAATAGAAATTTTATTTAAAATACAAACTAGTTTTTATATACAAGCAGTTAAAGCAAGTAATCGTATTTTCGCCCAAAAAAACATTGTGAAAGAATCACCCCTATATTATAAGGTCTAACAAAATTAGCTGAAACTATTTTAGGGGGATGATCATACTATCAAACTCTACTTTCGCTATGGAAACAACATCGGAATCACGAAAAAAAAATCTGCTGTGTCCCAGTTAAGTTTGCAGTTTTGATTTTATTTTTCGCTATTTTGATATTGGTCCAACAGAGAAAGTTATTCAGTTTCATGGTCTCATCATCCCCTTAAAATAGTTTCAGCTAATTTTGATAGACCTTAGTGCCTCAGTGGTCTCGAATGAATTCCACGAAATGGGATGGTCTACTTCGTATCTTCTCGTGGGTTTCGCTGGGATTCTTAGCCATCACACCGATGTAACGTAGCAGACTTGTGCCTCTTGTGCTTTTATTTAACATACATACATACATAAGCTCACGCCATTGTCCCATGGGGGTAGGCAGAGACCACGGACCGCCACACGCTACGACTCTGACACACCTCTTTAGCCTCATTCACATTCATACATCTAATTATGCACTTCCGTCGATTGAGGGTGCTACGCACTTGTTCTTTTCGGAAAAGATCATTGATTTGATCATGGTATGTTTTCCTCGGACGGCCTCTCCCAACACTTCCGCTCACCTTTGCTTGATAAATTTCATTCGTTAGTCTTCTTTCATTCATTCTCTCTACGCTTTTATTTAATATCTACATTTATTGTCCATCGAATATTAACTTTAGAACATTATTCTTGCAGCTATCAGAAGTTGGGGGTGAATTGGCGGAGGAGCGCGCCGCGGCTGGGCTTGCGACGGAGCGCGCGGACGCCGAGGCCGCCGAGCGGCTCCGCGTCGAGAAGGACAACAGAGACCTGCTCGCTAACAACCAGCGGCTCCAGCAGGTTGGCTCACTCATTGTTATATAAATAATTACTTAAGAAGTATGGTTTGCCACTCTGCAAACCGTGGTTGCGCTTATGAGGAGGAGCACGGTTATGAACGACAGTCGATCGACTATGATAACGTGTGATATACAATACAGATTGCTCGTAGAAGCCCTATTTTTTTTTTAAAAAAGCTTTGGATAAATCTATATTTCTAGACACTTTTTTTAACATTTCTAACGTATGCTAAGCATATCCAACGTAGATGCTTGCAATAGCAGGTGATTTCGTTGTGCTGATCTCCATATACGAAAATTACAATATTCAAAAAAATAATGGAGAGCAGATTTTCTTTCTTAAGCCTCATGTATCATCATCATATGGTATAACATTTTTTGTCTTCCTGCTTCTACGAATATTTGTATTTTCGAGTCTTCAAATCAAAACGTCAAAAGCAACACGACAGCATGCCGTGATGTCACGACCAGTGTCTGACACGTCCGGGGAGTGTCGTCTAATCTATCTAAACAAGATAGACCACGCAAGCGCATCAATTTTATTATATCTGTAATCTCTATCTGTAGGCTCTATCGCGATTGTATTTGAACCGAAAAGCAAACAAAATGCCACGACAACAGAAAGTTCCACCTTGTCAAGTCTTTTTCCGACTGCTATCCAGTATACTCAAATATTTAGACTTCATTGAACTAACGTCTGATTTTCTCCAGGCCTCAGAGCGTCTGGAGCTCGAACTCCTACACTGGCGCTCCGTGGATAATAATGGAGCTGAACCCTCGGATTCTGAAGGGTCTGAGGCGGACGCCGGGGCCAATGGTGACAAGTACAAAAGGCGGTATGAGCAGGCCCACCGGGAGCTGCAACTGCTGCGGGCACAGCTGCGGCGGCAGCACGAGGATGACCTGGAACAGCTGGTCATGGTCAAGAAACAGCTGGAGAAGAAGGTTGGTTCAATTGTTTATAGTTAGTTAAAATTACATACGTACAAGTAAATGTAAACTTAAAAACCGTTTTCACCGTGAACAGCATTTGGATATTATATGTAAATTTGGATTTTTTTTTTTGCAACATGTACTGAAGAAATGGTTTTTAGTTGCATTTTGCATTCTTTGGTGAACTCTTTGTAAACAACAACGTACGTAAAGGGGATCTCTTTGTAGATTTTTGCCACTAATTGACGTAAACAAATCAGAGACAGTTTGATCACCTCATCCTGATACTTGCCATCTTTCTTGTCGGCAATTGGATGGAGTTTCGCTCAGCGGTTTTCTTGTGGATAACACCTATGGTCTGTCTTTAAAGTCTTGACAAAAAATGAGGGCGCTGTCTCCACTCAAGAACGTCAAAATCAAGCTTAACCTGGCAACACCACCATACTAAAATGATTAGTTCCTCAAACATCCATGTCACGACTTTATAGACAGACTATTATCTATATAAACTAGGAAATAATATCTTGGACAGTGTCACACAAATTATCTAGTCACATTTAAAGTTCCAGAATCTAGCCTGGACTTGTATTATGATAACTAGACAACGATATAGAATACATATATAGATACAAACATCCATGACTCGGGTACAAATATTCATATTCGTCATACAAATATTTGTCCCTTACGGGATTCGAACCCGCGACCCCCGGCACACCAGGCAGGTTCACTACAGACTGTGCTGTCGGGCCGAAAGTAAAACGTAATTTCATCCAAATATGCACTAGAATTGTTCACATAAAATCTTCGATAGATGTCGTTTTGTAGCTTGTTTATTTCAGGTAAATCTTACCAAAAGTATTATTCGATAAGTAAATAACAAAATCATAACAAATACCCGAAAATACATCGTCACCGATATCTGGGTCACAACACATTTTTATCTCGATACCTAACGAATCTATCTCAAGACAAGATCATCCTTGGGCATGATGCTGATACCGATATAAAATTCACTCAGCTATCTATAGGTACCTACTCGATCCCATAGTTTAGTGTTTATCGTCGTTCTAGCTAGACGCAGTATCTTTATTCCCGAATAATTTAATTAAATCGTGTTAAGATGGACGACAAAATCGAAAGTGAAGATGTGAATTCGGATTGTGATAGTTTTTTTAATCATATGGTAAGAGATTAATGCATTTTGATTTGATAACATGATCGTTGGAAGTATAGATGATTAATTTAGGAAGTTGGGTGATTTTTGTGATTTTTAAACACATTTAATACCAATGCCGTGGTACATAGGCCGTGGTGGTCCAGTGTCGAGTAACCTTGCCTGCCGTGCAGGAGGCGATGGTTCGATCCCCGTCCAGGCCGACTCGTACCGATGAGTTTTTCGGAATTTATGTACGATTTGTAACACCACTGGCTTTTCGGTGAAGGAAAACATCGTGAGGAAACCGGCATGCTTCAATTTCGAGGCATGTATTGTACCCACTGTCCATTATAAGTGGCGACGGATTCGGTACTACTGCTGAAACGTGGATGTTCAGAGGTGTCAGAATATCTCTGACTACCTCCTCGGGGAATATAGTTGTGAGCATATGCTATGCTATGCTAATACCAATGCATATTGAACATTGTCACCACAGAACAAGATAGATTATCGAATCATATTATTGTTGGCTGGGCTATTGCAAGCATCGAATCCTAACCAAAACTCCAGAACCTAGTCTATAGCTTATACCTATAAAAAAATTTTATTACTTTAGAGACAAATACAGGTTCCAACTTAATGTGCTGACATAAACTGTCAGCATATTAAGAAGGTATCCATCACAACAAATATTAATCCGTGAGTTTCCATCTAGTCAAATCAGCAACTCTTTATCGAACATAAAATCGCCCGCTATCTAGTTATTAATACCTACATAAAAAAAACGTACGGGTCGAATTGAGAACCTCCTCCTTTTGTTGAAGTCGGTTAAAAATTATAATAAATAATGAATAGTGACGTCAATGTTTTTTGTCGCCGTTGCGATAAATAATTATTCGATGGTATTCGAGATACAGAATTAATGGAAATTAGAGATTAGCATTATTATCAAACGTTTTTTTACCGTGAAGATAAAAGTGAAATGTACAGTACCTACCTATGTAAGGAATAGTTTCATTAACTTGAAACCAAAAACTCTACCCATCAAACTGAACAACTTTTACTGTGGGACCAAATCTGTCAGAACAAAAAAAGATCAGCTGTTCCATACGTTTGAGTCGAGTGGGCGCTGCAGTTTAGTATGGAACAGCAGATTATTTAAGATCATACTAAACTGGTAGCCAAATGTATGAGACAGCTGGTTTTTTTTTTCGCGATTCCGATGTTGCTCCCATAGAGAAAGTTGTTCAGCTTGATGGCCTGATAATCCCCTTAAAAAGTGTAAGAAAATATTTAACAAATACCGCCTATGAAATTCAAACAAACTTTTAAATTCATAACCAGATTATTATAGAAAACAATGGATAGGTCAACGCACTTATAATTATAAAATTTACTTTTAAATATAGCATATAAATTAAAAGTTTATAGCAGACGCTTCGAGTCTTTGACAATTTGCTTGGCGTTAGGCCAAATCAAACCAACTGAGATTAGCAGATTCGTAAAGCCTGTTTGACACGAACCGAGTTACTAAGAGCGTAATTGTTTAACAACGATTAAGCGACAAACGGACAGAAATTCTGTAAACGTTCAAGGTCAAATCGTTACTAAACGATTTATGGATTAGTTCGGTGAAGCAGTAATTTTTAATTAACACTTTATTTAAATCTGTCAAAATAAAAACCTTGCAGTAAACTCGCTATTGTATCCCATTTCACTGCCTCGATCTAGATTAGAGTCATCCCCCGGGCTCGCTGGACTTCATTGTCTAATGTTGTGAATGGTCGCCGCTGTTGATCCTGGTTTACGGGAGTTACAGTGGCGGGAATGTGTGGTGGGCCTATGCCTCGCTACTGTAAGGTGTGGACTGTAGTTTGATGATATAAGTGTTGCAAGATATAAACTTAAAATTAACACCATATTTCTATGTTGCCATATTATTACTCGCAACAGCTACAACAAGCTTTACAAGTGTACGAATTGTAGCTAATTAGGTTTTCTTTGAGAATAGGATTTAGGTTGTAATGACGTAACGTGATAAGGTAGGTAGCTAGCCATTCTCGTGCAAAAATACTGAACGGAAAGGGCAGCGGAAAATGCACGGTAAAAAAACAAAGTGGCTGGACAAATAATTTTATAAGGAAAAATCATGGACCAATTATTATCATCTTTCACTATAATTTCTGTGTGTACTTGGTTTTAGAATAAACCCACCATATCAACATCTTAAAATACTTTAATAAGAACATTATTTAAAAATATTGTCTCCACTATCAATTAGTCATACATTCAAGCTTTTAGAATGTAATAAAATAAAAGTTTACATTTTATTTTATTGCAAAAAAGTTTGGGTGTATTCCAAAATATTAGTGTTAACATTTGGGATGGTAATCCTTGGAATTACAGCATCTTGCAGCTTCGAAAATGTGCTCTTGAAATTACACTTTTACACAAGAATTTAAATTAAATAGAACACTTTATTTAATCGCTTGTTTACATCAGTGTTGTTGATATGAAGCCTATAGATTTCGAATTAAATGAAATTTCAACATTCTTTTGCAATGAGAAACATTGCACGCCGTGTCACCTAATGCATTTCAGCCATTCACCTTCATTTTGTTGATACAAAATTTTGTTTTTTGTTGTTATTTTGTTGGCTAAGAGATCATGTTTTTATTTTTATTAACTATTTTATTTATTGTAACGCCCTGGATCCCAGAAAACGGTCATCGGCGTCCAAGTCGTCCTAGGAAGAGATGGCGGGACGATCTAGATGCTTTCGATGACGCGTGGCCAGAGCATGCCCAAGACAGAGATGGTTGTAGGATTAAAGGGGAGGCCTTTGCCCAGCAGTGGGATGAAATAGGCTAGTAACAAAAAATATATTTATCGGCGAACTTCGTACCGCCTTCCCGATACACACTGGGCCTTTTTTTAGCCTATGTTCATCTGGAATAATGTAGCATTCTAATAGTGAAAGAATTATTCAAATCGGTCCAGTAGTTTGGGAGCCTATGAATGTTTGAGAGTCTATAGGACCCAGGTATAAAAAGGTTACGATCAATCGATTCTTTCAAACCTCAACAGGTGACTTTAAGTATAAAGTACGCAAATATAATTATGTTGAACAGTTTTACGTTCGTGTAACAAATTTGTAGGTACTTATTACCTACGTAATGCCAAACACGTACTCATAAAAACTGGTTACATATAGTTATTAATCTAATTATCGTTATTTGAAGGTCCTCGACTCAATTCGACTACAAATATTATCAAGGTGGTTTCATTCCATACAAAAGTTTGACGCGTAATACGCGTAGATGGAATTAATAAAAGTAACATTTTATATATGGAAAAATAGTTTAGATAACCTAGATGCCGCGTATCAAATAAAATGTGCAATTTGTAGTATCATTACGAAGATATAACATTTGAAATTTTATACAAAATTCCAAAGCTTTGTATCTTTATAATTATATTATAAATTACAAATTTTATTTGGTAGGTAAACTATTTTTCCATAAATAAGTTATTACATATATTAATGCCGTCTACGTGTATTACGCGTCAAACTTTTGCATAAAATTGACACCACTGCAACCACCTTAATAGTGGACCAGTGACAACTAAAACTATAAGCCGTTGTATCTTTGTTCGCACTAAGACAGTTTCATATTCCCAGTTTTGATTTTTTAAACTCGCGAAAACCAGAAAGCATTCTTACGTTAGCATTTTGGTGTTTTAAAAAAGTCTGGTTTATTTAATGTTCTTTAATATTGAAGGTTAAATATATCAATTACTTAGTTGTTATGTGTAGTGGTTGGTGAACGTCAAATAACAGAGTTCATTCTATTGGAAACATGTAACAAATAAGTAAGGCCTCTGGTGGATACAGATCTCAGAATGTGACTGTTCATGTTATAGTGTGCATAGAATATACATTATAGAGAATCGTAAATTGTTAAACCGAAGGATCTTATCAAAAGTGAATTACGTAGTACTGATACTGATATTTACACCACTTTACTATGGGAGCAAACCTTTGAAATATGGTAACGATTTTAGTCAGTCTTTCAGTACTTTGTTTTATTTCATATTTTGAAATTTGGCGTTAGATTCACACAGGGTAAAACCCTGTCATATTAGATAACAGCTTCCTATTTAATCATTATCCATTATATGTGTTTAATATATATTCTACATCGTTGTCTGTGTCTGGTCATCATATTACAAGTCTGGACTTGATTCTGGTACTTCAATTGGAACTAGATAATCTATGTACGGTGCAATAACCGTACATTGTGTCGCATAGCACTAACGCCTGATTCGATCACATTCTATTAACAAATCAGTTCACAAATATCACTCATCGCGTGCACTCATCATCAGTAGCAATATTAGCATAATGTATTCCGATCAATAAATCATCATAGTTACTATCAATCTATCATTCAAAGTCTGTACGGAACCGTACAACTTTATGGTCCTTCGATTCTTGGACCTCGCGTGTGCGTTTTAATCATAGAGGTATTATACCAGGAATAGAGGTACATACTGCGAGAGCGAGATGTACCTAGCGGCACCACTGTATAATAGAAAGAGATACGTGACGCGAGGCAATAGAACCGTTTTCTAGTCACTAATAATTTTTTACAATTCGGTTTCCGTGAATAATTGGAAACCTAAAGTGAAATCGTAGATAATTTTGTGAAATATACTGACACTACTTCATTAATTTATCCACAATTTCACGTTAGACTCAGAATTATAGACAATAATCGAATGTTTGCCTGCGAATAGTCTCCAAAAAACATCAAAAAAAGGTTTCATTTGACAACTCATGTTTGTTGCTCTATTCCTGTAAGGCAATAGAACCAGAATAGAATTCTTTATGACTAAAGTTAATACGATTGCTTCTCAGGTACAAGATGCGTACGAGGAAGTGGAAGAGCAGAGAGCGGTCGCAGCTCAGTGGAAACGTAAGCTGCAGAAGTTGACCAACGACATGGCCGACCTGAGGTCTCTGCTTGACGAACAGGTGCGCTTTTTGCTATCTCATTTCTACCTGTAAAGTACAATTAGCTGTCATTTCATACAAATAAGAAAAATTTACAAGAAGAGGTAAATAAGATACTGAGTGATTGCGGGCGAGACATAAATACGCCATTGCCTACATTTTCAGCTGGGGTGAGGTTAAAATGGATTAGGAAGGCCGAGGACAGAGTCTTGTGTGAAGCCTATAATGTTCAGCAGTGGACGATGGCTGATGATGATGAGGTTAAAATTGATGAGAGGCATGAAGTGACCGTACTGTATATAAGGTCTAACAAAATTAGCTGAAACTATTTTAAGGGGAGTATCAGACCATCAAACTGAACAACTTTCTCAATGGGACCAATATCGAAATCGCGAAAAAAAAATCTGCGGTCCCATACATTTAGGTCGAGTAGGTTTGTATGGAACAGCAGATTTTTTTTTCGCGATTTCGATATTGGTCCCATTGAGAAAGTTGTTCAGTTTGATGGTCTGATACACCCCTTAAAATAGTTTCACCTAATTTTGTTAGACCTTATATAGTACTAGATACTCCTTCATAAATACTGTGATTTGGGATAAACAATGGACGAACAAAAAATCAAAGTAAGATTTTTTCTAAAATCAAACGTTGAATTTAAATGGAACATAGTTCTAATTTACTGTTATTTCTTGGGATAGGTTTTCTAAAAATGTAAGAAATGAAATATCGCTTGTACATTGACTATGCATTGCCAAAACAACTGTCACAAATCGCAAACATTAATATCGCTTTTACAGTTAGGCCTAGAGTATAGTGGTTGCCAAAACTTCTCGCATCCTTGCCAAAGTCTCAAATTAACAATTAAACTATCCACAGACATGCCGCAATAACCTACTCGAAAAGCGGCAGCGTAAATTCGACGCTGAACTACACGGAGCTCAGGAGGAGCTCAAGATCCAGCGCACTGCCAAGGAGCGCCTCACTCGAGAGCGCGACCAGGCGCACGCCGACAAGTACGCGCTGGAGCAGAGCCTCTCTGTGAGTACACCGCACTACTGCCGCCGCTCTGTAATGTTCAGATCCAGCGCACTGCCAAGGAATTGCTGGTCTGAAATAAAATATTCATACTCGAAAACTGAAAAGGTGGGCACGCCCTGGATCCCAGAAAACGGTCATTGGCGTCCAGGTCGTCCTAGGAAGAGGTGGCGGGACGATCTGGATGCTTTCGATGACACGTGGCCAGAGCATGCCCAGGACAGAGATGGTTGGAGGATTAAAGGGGAGGCCTTTGCCCAGCAGTGGGATGAAATAGGCTAAAAAAAAAAAAAAAAAAAAAATTTACCCGATTCAGTGACGTAAGAAACATATTCATGGCCCATTTTTGACATTCGTAGTATTCTGCCCTACGGCTTTGCGTAAGATACTGCTTATATCTCTAAGTCCCTTGCACCAATACATTTCCTAACCCATTCTCATTGACTTCAACAGGAAGCTCGCCTAGAGCTCGAGCTAAAAGAAGAGCGTCTGACGGCGGCCGCGCGGGAGCTGGAGGAGCGCGGCGGCGGGGGGGACGAGGTGGCGGCGCTGCGGCGCACGCGCACCGAGCTCGAGCGCCGCGTCAGGGACCAGGAGGAGGAGCTGGACGACCTGGCCGGACAGATACAGGTTATTAGACGACTAAACTTAACTTTAACCTCTCGTCTAATTTTGTCTAGGATCCATGCAAAAAAACAATACCAATTCGATTTTGTACATATCAGCAGAAACATACTTATCCGGACTTTTTGATTCGGGAAAGGACATTCAAATTAAAACAATGTGCAAGAAATCACTGTACTGTACAGTCAGCATCAAAAGTATCTAAGCATCTCCGGTGTTCAAAAACATCTGAACAATTACACGAAAATAAACCAAATTTCCTACTAGATACCATTTGTTTTTATCTTAACAAATAATAACATGACAGATAAATTAATTTGATTTCTTTGCGAGTTGAAATAAGGTTTGCTATCGTAAAGTGGTCCAGATATTTATGAACACTTAACATGCCTAGATACTTTTGATGCTGACTGTACACATAGTTTGGCTTTTTGGGTGGAAGTGGGAGAAATCCCAACCATCCCCCCTCAATGCGTACCTGGTGGTGAAAACGAGTGGTGGTCATTTTAAAGTAGAGAAATTAGAAATCAGTTTTTCGGAATTTATGTACGATTTGTAACACCACTGGCTTTCCGGTGAAGGAAAACATCGTGAGGAAACCTGCATGCTTCAATTTCGAGGCATGTATTGTATTACCCACTGTCCATTATAAGTGGCGACGGGCTCGCCCCCCGTCACACTGGACAGAGTTTCGGTACTACTGGTGAAACGTCTGAGGTTTCAGAATATCTCTGACTACCCCCTCGGGGAATATAGTCGTGAGCGCATGCTATGCTTATACCAATAAATTAACTACGAGCATTCCCTCAACAGTAAACTATCAGGATCAACAGTAAACGAACTTAAGCAACCTACCGTAGGAAACCAGGAATCTCAGGCTTTGTCTATTGTCCAGCGTGCGGCACTGGACTAAATTAATGTTGTTTCGCAAATGTTGCAGTTATTGGAGAGCTCGAAGCTTCGGCTGGAGATGTTGTTGGAACAGCAGCGCAAGGAGGCGCGCCTCGAGGCCGCTGCCCGGGATGACGAGATGGAGGAGACCAGGGCCAACGCCGCCAAGAAGCTCAAGAGTTAGTAACACTTATATTACATGTCTCATTGCTGGTCACGGTTTTGTGGCAAACAAAAGTCTTCATCCAAGTTTTTTAAATTCTTTATTAATGGCCGGTTGCTTGCGTCTAGCGCGGCAATTCTGCAAATGTCAAGTAGTTTGGTGATTTATTATCATTTATTATTCTATTAAATAAGAGCGTCACAAAATGGCGGAGCCACGTGCAAGCCCGAGAGAAGAAGATACGTGACCGCCCACCGTCAGACTAGCAACGCGACTCATGATCATGCGGTTTTTTTTTAAATGTAAATTCCAATGTCAATATTTGACGTAATGTCGCTAGCGGTTATTTTCTACGATCCATAATATTCGTTATTATGTTTTCTTAAAATACGGAAATTCTTAGAGTAACTGAGATAAATTGCTAAAACTGTTTCTATTATCTACAGTGCTGGAAAGCCAACTGGAGAGCGAGCACTCAGAACGAAGTCTACTACTGCGCGAGCGACATGAATTAGAGCGGCGACTCACTTCCCTTGAAGAGACTGCGCGCGCAGAGAATCACGAACAGACCCAACTTGTGCAAAGGCTCAAGAGGTAACGTTTCTTTTCAGGAACATTTATTGGATACAGTTCATTAATGTAGTTAAGGAATAACGTGGTACCCAATATATTACCTTGGGGAACGCCACAGCTTGATTCCGTATCAATTAAAACATGAGAGTGAATTTGATTAAGAGAGATTGAAGGATAGCATCATGAACTTAGGAAATCTAGTCTCTCATCTCTTCTGTCGTCGTAGTCTCAGAAATCCTAAAAAGGTCAAGATAAATTGCGTTGCTCTTTATTTCCTATCCATTCTTTCGCAGCACCTGTAAAATTCATAACGGCCACCTCTAAAATTCTATATATTTTGCGAACAGTTCATATGAAATGGCATGGGCTCAGGGTTCAACTCAGAAATTAGCTTTGAAACTAACGAAAACTACTTTCTAATAAAGTGGTATCATTTCAGGGATCTAAAGAGATACAGAGCGCTTCTGCGTGATGCCCAAACAATGCTCGAGCAGAAAGAAAAGGAAGGAGGCGGCAAAGCGCAGATCAGACAACTGAAGAACCAGGTATGTCCTCACGCAAGTAATAGTGTTCTTCTTCTTCTTATCCTGTAGACTTCAAATTCTTCAATAGCGTTCTTTAAGTGCGTATACTCTTCCAGAACGAAGAAGACAGAGTTATATTTTTATTATCTATCTCTTACTAATATTATTACTCCTGTACCTTATGATGCTCGTAACTTATCTATTTAATTTAAAAAAACGTTATATACAAAATTACTACACATACATTATCCACACAGTTTTGAAAACGATCTACATGTTTTTTTTAATTAGGTATATTGTCTAGCACTGCATTTCTGCCAATTTCAAATAGTTTTCCCAAACTCAAGGATTGTATTTTGAGCTAAAACACATTTGAGAAAAGATGGTGGAGCCTCGTCGCAAGCTCAAACGCGAACACCGCGCAAATGACACAACCGCTCGTGTACAAACTGGTAACGAGACTACATACAACATACAACAACAATTACAACAACAACAACATAGTTGATTATTTTTCAGCACTTTCTTTGACACTGATTGTCATAAACTTAAAAACAATCTTTTAAATCAGGTGGAAGACCTCGAGCTGGCGGTACGCGCAGCGACGAAAGCGAAGCAAGCTGCGGAAGCGGAAGCCGCGGAAGCGAGCGCCGCGCTGGAGGAAGCGACGCGAGCACGTAACGACGCTGCGGAACGCGCCGTCACCGCCACCAGGGACGCCGCCGCGGCCAGGGCGCAGCTCGACGACGCAGAGGAAGAAGCCGCTGAGGTAAGATCTTTAGTTTTTTGGCTTTTACAGAAGGGAAGTAGAAAATTAAAGCGTTGGAGGAAAGTGGACGATATCGCTGATACAAGGCTGTTTTTATTGTTGTGCAAGTTGCGCGTAACTTCACGTCTTATAGCTTCCAAAGCTGAACGGAGGCTTCATCGATGCGACAACATTTATAAAGAAATGTTGCCATGTTGTTGAAAACATATTCTAAAACTTAAAACAACAAATCACCCGTTTTCATTATAAACTCATTTTTAGGTTGGCATCTGCATATTAAGTAAAATAATTATGTCGTTGATTTAAAGTCAATTTAATTTATAGACAATTTGCAGCCAGGGGAAAAGTGTAGCATACACTATATTTTACCCAAAGAATATGAAAAGTTTATTTATTTATTTTATTTATTTAATAAGGCTTACCAACTAGGCACATACAAAACACTGCAAGTTTGAAGTTTACATACAAAATAGCGATGCTTACTTTTACAATACCATGATAGATTCATTTCTGATAAATCTGTAAAATCCGGAATCCGGAAAATGCGTATTGAATAACAGGTTTAATTTTAACCAATAGTCTGTCAGTCTTTCAACTTTGTAACATTACCATCCCACAGTTGCTGAAGAAATACCGTGCTAGCACGAGTTCCCTCTGCGCGGCGCAGGCCGAGACCCGCGAAGCGACCGCCAAGGCAGACGCGGCGGCCGAGGAGACCCGACAACTGAAGGAGAAGCTCGTAGAGATGACCTCCCGCCTGGCGCACGCCGAGGCGGGTCACTCGCACGGACAGGCCGAGGCCGAGCGCCGGCTGCAGCTGAGGAACAAGGTACGTCTGTAGGAGACAACTGAAGGAGAAGCTCGCAGAGATGACCTCCCGCCTGGCGCACGCCGAGGCGGGTCACTCGCACGGACAGGCCGAGGCCGAGCGCCGGCTGCAGCTGAGGAACAAGGTACGTCTGTAGGAGACAACTGAAGGAGAAGCTCGCAGAGATGACCTCCCGCCTGGCGCACGCCGAGGCGGGTCACTCGCACGGACAGGCCGAGGCCGAGCGCCGGCTGCAGCTGAGGAACAAGGTACGTTTGTCATGAAAGCCGAAAACCTGCACCAGCTGTATACTTTCTGATCGGAAGCTACTCAACATTTCAGAGTCTCCTACTCTAGGCTCTTGTAGATTTGATTTGAAGATATTGCGAAGATGAACCTGATAGAACAAGGTGCTGTTTAGTCAATTACATATCTTTCCAATATTCTCACGACCCTCTCTTTCAAGAACAGGAACCTTTATAAAACTGCCTTCCTCGTAAAGACGTATGCTCTTCGCGCAGAAACAAAGGTTATAATACCCCTTATTTTTCGCATAGAAATAACAGATCGTATTAATCGTTTCTCCCTATTGTTCAGGAATTAGAATCAAGCCTGGAGCTGGAGGCGACGGCGCGGACGCGGCTGGAGGGCCAGCTGTCCCGGCTGCGGGAGGCGCACGAACAGCTGGCCAGCGAGCTGGGCACCGCGCGCCAGCGCGAGCAGCACACCGCGGACGAGCTGAGGAAGCTCACCAGGCAGCTGAGGTAAATAGTTAGAGTCTAGTCTGCAGCTGGAGCCAGAGGCGAGCTGGAACAGCGCGTTCGACTACAGGACCATCAGATAATCCAATTTCAACCCGTCACATTCACAATGACGTCGGTCCAACGTACCTGTGGTCTGCCGGTTGAGCTCCGACGAAGAGAAGAGAGGGCTAAATGGTCTCCACTGATGCTGCCTTGATCCACTAGACGTGGTTGTCTTCTCTAATTATATATTAGATTCGTGTCTACAGTTATTTACTTCACGATACCCTGACTGTTAGAGCAACTTCATTGTAGATCTTGATTCACACGCTACTTATGTAACAAAAATAGTAAGGATTCAATAAAAAAGATTTATTTTGTTACCCTGTCATCATACTCTTTATCGGTGGAGTATTCGCCAATCCAGTGTCTTTTCCGCTAGTGCCTTGCGTTCTTGACGGACACGGAATCAACCTTTTCTTTCATCTGTTGCCCTGGAATTCTTAGTCAACGACCAAAGACTAAAGGCGCCTCCTAAATCGGGCCTTTTGTCCCATCAGTTTATCCGTTGTTGATGATAAAACCCAACAATTAAAACCCACAGAGAACAAAAGGAAGAGAACTCAAACCTGAACGCGAAGTTGGGCGAGGCCGCCCGGGCCAAGAGCGCGGCGGAGGCGGCGGCGGCCGCAGCGGCTGCCGAGGCCGCGGCCGCGCGCGACGAGGCCCGCCTGGCCGCGCGCAGGGCCACCGCGCTGCAGGAGGCCATCGCCGGCGACCTGTCCAGCCCTGGCGACTCCAGGGACACTGACAGGTGACGATCACATACACATTAAGTCGCAATAGTAGGACGAAATACCTTGGAGGCATCTTTTATTTTTATTTTTTTGACTTGATTTATACAATTTATCGAATACAAAGTCCGGTCCCAGCGTCTCCAACCGCTGTATAGTCCCGCAACGCGCTGAAAGCCAAGGCTGCTTGAAACTGGTTCACTTGACTCTGCTGCACGCTTTGTGTTCCATTTATGATTTCCCATGCCCGGGTAACCCCAGGGACACTGATCTAAACCCGACGCGTAGTTTAGCAACGCCCTAAGCAGAGTTAAGTACCCCAGGGTGTCTTTAGACTCAAGTTCATTTAAACCAAAAGATTGGTTTTGGCAAAATGTTTTTACGGACAACACCCGGTCTTAGCAGAACTTGTGGAGAAACAAACGAAACTATAAATCAATAATGATAACAATATTATTGATTATAAACATGTTACAGCCATGTTGTGCTATTTCGTGTACGTAACAGATTGAAAATTTCGTTCTCTGGGTAGTGGGCTCGGTGGTGTAATTGGTTAGCACGTTTCCCCGGTTTGGAAGAGCGTGGGTTCAAGTCCCGCCCGAGACAAATTTTTCAATCTTTCATTTGATTCAATAATGATAACATTTTAAATGTCTATTTTGTGTTCGCAGTGACAACGACAGCTATAGCTCGGACGAGTCGATCGGCACGTTCCTCGCGAACCACAAGCTGAGCCCCTCCGCGCCCTCGCGCAACAGCGTACACCTCGACTCACAGAAGTGCGTCATTTTTTTACTACACAACATGCTATTACACCATTGACTTACCAACTACTGGACGTAGGGTCCGCGCTCAAAAGTGTCCGAAACAAAAGAGCACCAAAACGTAAAAAGAGAACTAATATTTTGGCATCCCACTCCCCTACACCCGAGCGTCATCAGACTATACTCCTTTCAGGAATTAGAGCGACAAAATGTAAACAAAGAAACGTCACTGTCAAAGTGACATTACGTGGTCAGAAACCTTTGGAACATTATGTCGGCACGGCATTTAATAAATGGCGTTGACATTAAACAATTTTACTGTCTATCCATAAATAATAAAAACATTCGTGACAATTTGAATGAAATTTTTAAATTATGTTATGTAGCCCGCTACTCTGCCTGTGTGAGCTTTTTGTGCTATGCATCCACGCATAGCGTACGGACTCAGACGACGGTATTTAACAATCGACAGACGCGTTTACGTTATTGTATGCAATAAAAAATCTTTTTCTTTAAGCACTTTGTTAAAACGACCCAAAGGTGTTAAATATCTGATTGTTGCCAGACCACGAAATAAAATATTTACAGTCTTTTAATCTAAAATAAATTATAGCTTGCGTATTTTTTAATAATTTTCCATTCGAAATTAACATATCATTTGTCGTAATCCTTTGCAAGTAAATAAGATAATTTACTGTTATTCATTCCGGAGATAAGTTTTCTACAGTTTCGAGATGGTATTTTCTACACTGGTATCACCGTTGTTTACATTTTGTCGCTCTAATTCCTGAATGGAGTATAGCTTGGTCGCCTTTCACCAGGACGCCAGCACTCAAGAATTAGCTGCTTGTCCATCGGCTAGGATGCGATGCGATGCGGAATCCACTCAAAAATTTAGCGCCGCAAGTTTTAATTATCCTAGCCAGAATCAACCAATGAAATACGAGTACATAGATCAATTCGATTAGTTGATTTTATAAAGCTCCGCTTCGATCCGATTTGAAAATCGGCCCGGAAATGAAAGATTTAGCATCTTTACCAATTCGACCACTTCTTATACTACAATAATAGCTCTCAACAAGCCTTAATCAGTTGCTGTGGCCATGAGGCATCACCATAATTATCATACTACCTAAGATACATTTCGATAATGACCCCAGCAAATCTATCTTATGAAAGCGTACGCTTTCACTTCTTCTATCAAAAATGGCAACTCAAACTCCCAGTTTACTCATGTCTTCTTTCTTACCAGATCTCAGACGCCCGAAGGCCGCTCCAGCCGGCTCAGCGTCGGCTCAAGCAAGCAACTAAGTCCTACCAAGGAATCGTTCGCATAACACCCGCCCGCCGGCGGGCTGCTCACCAGCGCGATCCCCGTGCTCTGCGCCGTGTTCTGCTCGCGGCAGCGCCACGACTCCGCCCACGTCGTGCTCGATTAAAAAATATAAACGTCAGCGTGACAGCTGTCAAGTGTGGCGGGGAAAGTGACTTGGACTATGTGACAGCTGTCAGTTCCACAACGACGTCTGTCAGCGCGAAGCGGGAAATGTGACGTGTGGACTTTGACAGCTGTCAGTGCCAGAGTGACATCTGTCAGCGGGAGGCGGGAAAAGTGACGTGTTGACTTTTTTTTGCGCAAAGACTGCAACGGCCGTAAAAGTTGTGGTAAAGGTTTACGGTTTTTATAAAGTCGGTAAAGTTTTGCTGTGATTTTTTTAATGGTGCGTTTTTTACTGAGTGTCGTTTCATTATACAAGAGTCCGTTTCATAACGTGTGAAAATCACTCGAGGTGCCAATGAGAAACAGAAATAGCATACGAAGGTAGAGGGAGATCGATATTAGATAGACTCCCTGAGCAATTTTTACACGTTTTGAAACGGACCCCTAATGTATATTTAATACTTTATTTGTACGAGGATCCAAATGTTGGCCATCTCTGTTTAAAATCAACGGATTTTCTTAACATTCTTTAGAGAAATTAACGAAAGTTAAATTATCTTGATAGAACTGGCCAATGTTTGGACCTTGGCCTTACAATGCTTGGAATCAGAACAATACTTATACCAATTGGCTCCTAATAATTAGACTGCTCAATATAATCTTTAATACAATAATTATTGTGTCGATCATGAAATTAAAAGTACCATTTTGCTGCCGCGCTGAGATTTTGAGCGCCATAAGGTACCGTCAAAGTTGATGAACACTTCTAAACCTTAATGACATATAAATAAAGGCGAGAAATATGCATCAACTTTTGATGCTAACTGGACCATTTCATGAAGGCATTAAATTAGTATGAAGCTACACAATTTTTCATCTTTTTTACACGAGCTTCTATAGAAAAAAAGCTTTTTGATATTGTATGAAGTAACATTTAATATACACGTTTGATATAGATTTTATATAAAGATGTGTTTTTTTAGAAACAGATGGCGCTAGTGTAACTATTCTGTAGCCAAGTTTTGAGTGAAAAATTGCATTCCAATGTCTCTAACATTCATAAAAGCATCTTGGCTCCTCACTAAGAAATCTTCTAGGAAACACTAGCACCACGTAAACTAGGCTTTGACTTTGAATTAATTTATTTAGCGTAGAATTTTTCGTAGAGAAATCTTATCTATGGTTAGGAACTTTTGCGCTGCGTACTATTGACTAAGAACGTGGCTTTTTAAAGACCAGAGAGACGGTCAATCGTGGTTATCAATTATTCTATTTACTTCTCTTTCTCGCAGGAGTGAGAAGGAAACGCTTATTTGACATCTCCTGGGATTGAACGCGATAGGACGTCCTTTCGGTTTTTGTAGTTCGAATAAAAATAATATGCTACTACTATACAGGCTGTTTTTTAAATACGTTACATACTTCAAGGGTGCTTCAGATCATCAAACTGAACAACATTAATAATTAGGGAGCCATTAATTTTTTCGTGATTTCAATGTTGGTAGTAAAAACTTTTCATTTTGATGGTTCAAAACACCCTCTAAAGTAAGTAACGCATTTACACCTGTATAATACAGTCATTATCTTAGCCAATAGTAGATGTAACCAGCCAGTCAGTATTTAGAAGGCCTAGAGGCGGATAACTTACAAAATAATGTTAGGTTCCTTTGTTATTTAGTTAGCTAACTTTTGTAAATAACTAGATGGCATATACACTTTATTATTTAATTTGTAATATTTGTGTGATCAGACTGTTATTATATGATTTATTTGTTACAAGTGCGTTGTTGCTTTATAGACATTCAAACATATCTGTTAGGTAAATACATTTTTTTTTTATAATTCCCTCTTGATTTATGAATGTAATTTGAGAACTGTACTCATTAGAAATCGTCGTATCTAATAAATTAATAATTATTATACTCCTCCATTACTTCTAAATTATCTTTCTATGTATACCTATGTAGCTATGTGTCTGTAACCACAAGTATAAAGTCTATAATATATACGTGTAATGTACGATAATGTGATGAAGTGTTACTACTGCATTCGACACTGGTTGTAAAATGAAATATTTAATAAAGTAACTGAGATCAATCGAATTTGCTTTTTCTTATTTAGCCTGAGTGTAGTGTAGTGACACATCTGCGGAACATACGGCGCCGAACGTTCGGTTGAATACGCATGCAATGTTTTCCCTATAACGGCGACACACCAGTACGCGCCATTGCTTGCTTATCGACCTTATCGTGACGACTTCAAATTCTGAACAAAGTCGCTAAATACTCGTAGTATGTACCTTGCCAGAATTGGGCAACCGATACTGCACCGTCGCTAGCGATCATGAGCTCCTCCTGCGTGTATGTGGGCACGCAGGGCACGATGTGAGATGGGCCGTCGTTTTTAGGGCTCCACACAAGCAACTCACATTTTGCGCATCCGAGAATCCCCACCTGCACTGGTAGCATGCAACACGTGATACGGCTGTATCACGTCTTTTATCTCGTGCGTTCGCACGCAAATAGAAAGAGAGCGAAGGTGTGATAGCGCTTTATCACTGCGGCATGCTAGCTATGCTGATGACCTGACCATGTTGTCCTTACTGCGATCGACGACCTGCATAGCTAGCATGCCGCAGTGATACAGCGCTATCACCAAGCTATCACACCTTAGCTCTCTTTCAATTTGCGTGCGAACGAACGAGATAAAAGACGTGATACAGCCGTATCACGTGCAGCATACTACGAGTGCTGGGTACGCGCCATTACGCGCCGTACGTTCTGCAGGTTGTCATTACAAGTTCAATTTCATCACGAAACGGTGAAGGTAATTTTATTTGTACGTTTTCTACACAGCATTTGAAAATGATCTTGACCAAAACATTTTAAGAGTGTCATGCATGACCCTTCCCTTCTACACACAGTATGGATGGACCATAAAGTTATGGATGGACACTCCCTACTCCCATAAATTTTATATAATATTACCCGAGACGTGGAAGACCTTGTATTAATTGATCTGAGGGAGACGGGAAAGGGAAAAACGACAGCAGCCCCACTAGCATGCTCCCCCCGAGAAAACGACAAAAATGAAGACATGCCTCTGTTTTTGTTATTTAGCATATGCGAAAGCGAGCGCGCATGACCTGTAGTCACTGGCCCGACCAGAAATATAAAAAACCTCGCCATGTTGCGGAAAATCATTGGAACTAATTTTTGTACTTGGAACACTAACATTAAAGGTGACAATCGATTGCAGCGCCCCCAAACCAGGTTTTTTATATTCCTGGTCAGGCTTTACTACATATTCTATTCTTACAGTATTCTTATATACTAGAGTTAAACCGCGACTTCGTCCAAATAAATTATATACCAGATTATAAGTCAGATCATAAGCTATCAAACAAAAAAAGTTTCGTCAAAATCGGTTCAGTAGTTTTTGCGTGATGCGCGAACAAACAATCAAACTTGTCAATAGCTGGCGCCACACGTCATTTAAATCGCGCTATCAAGTGTTTCTATTCATTATTAGTTATCAATCATATTTCGCTGGGTGAATACAATAACGGCACAAGTCAAAATTTGGCAAATTCGAGTTAGATGCGGATTCATGCTCTGCGCCAACTGTTCTATTTATGCAATAATGACTTAACTTGCTACTTCACAGGGTTTCCCGATAGATGGCACTAGTGTCACTTAAATCTGTTCGCGCGTAGTACATTCGACGCAACTTTAAACGCGTTTTTCTCGAAATCGCTTTTTTTTAATTGTGCCGCTATTGCATTCACCCAGCGATACTCAATACTCAATACTCAATATTTTATTGCATTCCATAATGTACAACAAGGTGTTAACTTATAAGCTATGAGATCATCATGGACCCTGTAGGGCACAGCAACTGTGAACATTTCAAATAATTAGGTAACTTATATCAAAAGAAAACAAAATTTATAGAAATAAAAATAGTTGGTAAGTACATAGCATTAATCTTAAAAGTAGGTAATATAATAACAAAGTTAATAACAACATCATGGCACCAAGTTTTCATATATCTATTTATAACTTCATAATAGGTAGGTGCATTAATGAGTTTACTTAATATTTATTAAGTAATGGGTAAATTTCGTACTTTCTAAGGGTTTCATCATTTAAGAATTCGTCGAGATTGTAGTAGCATTTCTCTAGTAATAGCAATATATTAATAGCGATTTATTGACTATTCATTTTAATTTTCTATTCTAAAGAAATTCTTTGAATCAGCTCCAGTCCAGTAGAGTAATCGACCACGAGATGAGATTTTGACTGAGAATAGGTACAGGAAGGAGTTCTTACTCTTTGGGAAGGAGGAATACGGGAACTCTGTTACTAAAACGATAGTTCTAACTTGATAAAATATGTACTTATTTAACTATTCAAGGTTATATAGATTTAGGGGAAAAGAAATGGCAGTGAAACCTAGGAAGAAGTATCAGAACGTCCCTGAGTGAAACGGATACCTAATAAAAAACTAAAAAAAGTTCAAAGTTTACTCTCTTAATCAACTAATCATCATTATTGCCTTTTACAATACTTGCAAAAATACTGCTTGTTCCCTGATGTAGCCGCAGAATCGATCGAATAGTCAGGCTCTACGTCAATCGACTAGCTAAACCACTAAACGTCATAAAACGTAACGTCACTCACAGTCACATCTCTATTATCCGCCCCTTCTGTCGTGTCAAAAGTGGATTTTTCGGTGAATTTTGCTGATAACTTTTAATTCTTGTGTAATTATTTAATGAAAATCGTTTTCACGCACGTAATTAAACAACTTTTACTAACCTTAGATGTTAAATTTTGATAAAGTGCAAAATATTTGTATTTTTCCATAACAACAATTTCTCCTGTCATATTTACTTGAAACTATCGATTTTTCAGTTCGGGTGCAGTAAATAACACTGTTTCTTAGTGAATTTCGTGAGATTATACGTGTAATTAACACGACAAACCGTCAAAATGACCGACTCCAAGTATTTTACAACTACGAAAAAGGGTGAAATTTTCGAATTGAAATCTGAATTGAACAGTGACAAAAAGGAGAAAAAGAAGGAGGCGGTGAAAAAGGTGAGTCATATCTTAGAGCTCTCAATACAGCTGGGACAGCATTGCTACCGATACAATCGAATGTACAAAGTTATGATGGTTAAAATATGGTTTTGTCTCAATGACTTCACATCATCAGCCTATAAATATTTTCCACTGTAGGTAGCTATGAAACACAAATAGAGTCGCGTTGTCGATCTGCTATAGGGCAGTCACGTTTGTTGGTTGCCCCCTCCCAGCTCGACAGCGGGGCTCCAGTGGTGGCTCAAGATAGTGTTCTTTTAAAAGAACAACCCTTGAAGTCACCAAAATATCTACAATACCGTACAACGTCAAGCATTTTTGCTATAAAAACTCGACATTGGCAAAATCATCATTAACCAAAGATGGCAGCCATTTTTTTAAAAATAGAATAGAATAGAATTATCGAGCGATTTTATCGAGCGATATTATCGACAGCGATATCGCGACACCTTACACACTGCAGCGATTCCGCGATTCGCGTCACGCATGCGCCCTTCACTGAATGTAGTAGAAAGAGATGTGATAATATCGCGGCAGTGTGTGGGATCGAGCGCGTCCCCATACAAAATGTACTGAGAACAATTATCGCAAAATCGCAGAGATATTATCGCTCGATAAAATCACTGCAATGAGCGGAGGCCTTTATTAGGTAATAATAAATGTGGGCCTTGCACTCTGCTATAAGTAAAGGTCTGTTTCGTGCAAATTTCACTCGATATTATTCTAAACCAAACCAGTGCTGTACTCATTGTAAAAGAGGTAAAAAGTGTGGCCTTAACACTTTAACTGCTGACGACCTATGCTGTAGGTCAGCGACAAATGGTCTGCAGTGCGCAAGACTCACACCTTGAGTCAGAATTGTATAGCATTCAACAGTGTTAGCACTTCGCGAGGAACATTTTTTTGAGCTTAGTAGCGAAAGTGTTAAAAGACACAGTATCAAATTGTCCAGAAATCAGTGCAATTTCAATCAGAAGACATGACTGAAGAGGTTGCATGTTCTGAAACTCAAATAGAGATCTTAACTATTATAAACCGTAAAATCATGAGGAATAAAGAAGTTCACTTCATATAAACTCAAATAACACTCAATAGTGTGATTTAAATGATGTGCAGCGCCATTGGACGGCCCGACAGCACAGTCAGTAGTGAACCTGCCTGCTGTGCCGGAGGTCGCGGGTTCGAATCCCGTAAGGGACACATATTTGTGAATATGAATATTTGTACCCGAGTCATGGGTGTTTGTATCTATATATGTATTCTATATTGTTGTCTAGTTATCATAATACAAGTCCAGGCTAGATTCTGGAACTTCAAATGTGACTAGATAATTTGTGTGACAATGTCCAAGATATTTATATTTATCTATTGACAAAATTGTTAGTTTGTTTGTTTGTTCGCGCATCACGCAAAAACTACTGAACCGATTTTGATGAAACATTTTTTTAGCTTATGATCTGACTTAAAATCTGGTATATAATTTGTGCGGACGAAGTCGCGGGAAAACACAAGAGTAGCAAATAAAATTGGCTTGAGGCTTAGTGAATAATTTAAATTAACATTAGCGGATTCCTGTAATTGGTCTATACTACAGGGTGAAATTGATATCATTAGCATCCTTTTAAACTAAGAGTCTACCCATCAAACTGAACAACATTTACTATGGGAGTAAACCAATCAGAGCAAAAAAAAAATCTGCTGACCGGATCAGAAATTAGGTCATTCGCACCAGAACCCAAGTGACAGTGATTTTTATTTTCCTGTTCCCCAGGTCATAGCCTCTATGACAGTAGGCAAAGATGTATCGGCACTCTTCCCCGATGTAGTCAATTGTATGCAGACCGACAACTTGGAGCTGAAGAAGTTGGTCTACTTGTACCTGATGAACTACGCCAAGTCCCAGCCAGACATGGCTATCATGGCAGTTAACACATTTGTCAAGGTAAGTCACACTCTTTCCCCTGTACATAGTCAATTGAATCTTATTCTTATTGCATAAGGGTCTAATGTTCTTACAGCTTTGGGATTAGTTAGTTTTCCAAAATATTGTGTTCCAATATCTTCATTTTGAATTAAAGTTTATTCGACTTGCATGAAGCAAAAAATTTGTTAAATATTTAATGGTTTTTGTATTATTATTATTAGGGTATTTGACATTTATGTTGTACTATTATTGTACCATCGATCTTTCTTCAATTAAAGACAAAAACGAAAAACAATTAAAGTTGTAATTAATGTGTAAACACAAACATAATTAAAGAATTTTTTAATAGTTACTGAAATTCTAAGATTAAGAGTTGAACCTCATCTAAGAGCACGGCATCGCATTTTTCCGTCGCTCCATCCATTTCTGTCACTCAGGAACATCATTTGCTAGAGCAAATAAGATAGACAGAACCCGATCGCACGCGGCCGTGCTATCGCTCGCGGTCGCGTTCCGTCCATCTTATTTGCTCTAGCAAATGACGTTCCTGAGTGACAGAAAAGGATAGAGAGACGGAAAAATGCGATGTGGTGCTGTTAGATGAGGTTCAACCCTTAACCGTCTACATGCAGGAGGATCAATACGTAAAAAAAAATCCTTCTCCCTTTTGCAATCTTGTTCTCAAATGTTAATAAATAACTATAACTATTGTGTGATGTCACAATGTCACACACCAGCAATATCTCTCATAGTAACTTGAAACTTATTAAAGTCCAGTTCGGATACTGCATTTTTTCATCATTAATTTGATTTAAACAACACAACTTAGCTCTAACAATAACATGTTTATAATCAATGATAAAATTGTCAAACACCCTACTGAGCATGGGGTTAATTCAATACAATTTGTAAGACAATTGTTAATATTGATACAAAATTAAAAAATATAGTATCATAGTCATCTGTGTGTGTGTGACTTGTATTTTTATCATTTTTAATGTCTTCTGTACCATATTATGATGGGTGGAAGGACCTACCGACATACCAGCTTGTTAAGGTAAACCAACCATCCTGAAAAGCCTGTCAACTCATCTTATTTTCTCTTCCTTAGTAATTCGGTCATATAAGTTGAAAGTACAGTTGAAAAACAATGTGGAAAAAGAATAAAATTCTTCTTGTGCTTTGAAATTAAACGATTGAAATTCTTAGGAAGGTAGTTCTGTAAATTTACACATTAAATTATGTAACAGACTCAATTAAATGTTCAATAAAACACATGTTGTTCGAACAAAAATGTCTTCCCACCAGGTAACAACAATTTATGAAGCATGCTTAGGTAACATTTGCATGAAAATCAATTTGGTAGTATCTGAAAATTGTTAGGTTCATCCATAGCATTGCGTTTAATGTGTAAATCTACATAACAGCTGTAAAACATGATTTATTAAAAAGTGTATCATCAAATATATGAATATTAAATGGAATAATTATGAAATACATGCCTCATTATTATGCACATTGTCTTACATTATCTTCATTTACAGTAGAATCTGCATTTTACCGCATCATATTGCAAAAAATCTGCGCTAGGTGTAGCAACGCATCTGTCGAATTTACGCCGTCGAATAAATGGCGCGCATGTCGCCGGTGTAGGGAAAAGTATTGCACACGCAAATTCGGCAGATGTGTCGCCACACTAAATCTTAATAATGGCGCAGTCTGTAGGATTCGGACACTTTCATACAAATGCAGATTTTCTACTTGAATCAATCATAGATCTAGAAATTAATGGACATGATATTCAAATAGACATTTCTAGATCCTCTAGTCTCCTTATAACCAAGCTAAAGATAAATCCATCAATTTCTTGTCTCCCTGTACTTGCTTTTAGTGAAAACAGCTTCAGTATTATTGATGTTGCTTTCTCTTTCTTTTACACAATACCGAATGCAAACAACGTTGAAACGCCTCCAGGATTGTGAGGACTCTAACCCTCTGATAAGAGCATTGGCCGTGAGGACCATGGGCTGCATCAGGGTGGACAAGATAACTGAGTACTTGTGCGAGCCGCTTCGCAAGTGCCTGAAGGATGAGGATCCCTATGTGAGGAAGACAGCCGCTGTGTGCGTTGCAAAGCTGTACGATATTTCGTCCAGTATGGTGGAAGACCAGGTGAGAGCTCTAAACTAGTGATCTATGCTTTCCCTAAAGAGCCTTGACCTCAATAGTGATGACTGCAGACAATAAGCCAACTCAGTCTGGATTATTGTGAATCTGAGGCTGTTGCTACACCATTCGATCGGTTGATGTGGTAAGAAGCTTTGGCTGACAAAAACACAAATAAAAGATAGTGTCGACGTTGATTCATCTCTTTGTACCATCGATCCATTGACTGGTATGGTAACACCCTGACTGCGAAACAGGCATAGACGCAAAAGGAGGAGAGGCAAGGAGCAATAAATGAATTTGAATATTTATAATCAAGTCCTAAATGTTTATAATGATAATAAAAGTTCAGACTAGATTCTAGAACTTCGATTGGAACTAGATAATCCTTGAGTCTTTTTCCAAGATATTTACGTTTATAAAAGACGTTTAAACTCCAAGATCAAGCACCAATATTGTTTTAAAGCAAATAATTTGTTAAACAGGGCTTCCTCGACCAACTAAAAGACTTACTGAGCGACTCTAACCCGATGGTGGTCGCTAACGCCGTCGCCGCTCTCTCTGAAATCAATGAGGCCAGCGTCTCTGGACACCCTCTTGTTGGTAAGGCAATCATTTACTTACAGATTATAGCACCTACAATACCAACTTCATTGTGAGAAAGGACATTATTAATTTGTTTGACCGTCTCGGACTCTTCGCCACTGCCACGCAACTTAGTGGTAGCAAATAGTCCAGTAAAGTTATGAAAGACGGAATTTGAAGGGTTCCTAACTTCCTAAGCTCAAGAAGAGATCTTATGTCGATGTTGCGTGTTTCTGTTCATGGTGTAACAGTGATAATTTATCTATCTTTGAGCGATACTGAATAGGATTTCTGGTAGTAGCTAAGTTTCAGAATAGTATTAATAATCGTTCCCTAATCTCAAAGTGAGTCTCCGATTGGTTCACTATTGGTAGCATATATTCCTGTCAGATGGTGGTATTCGTAGTTTACTGTGTCAGGTCAGGCTGGGGTCTAGTCATCTAAAAACTGACAAGATGAAGTCTAACTTGCCGTCACTAATCCGCACTAGGCTCGCTTGGTGGTGTCCACTTCATTACCCTTATTCGTGAGAGGTCTTCCCTGCAATGGGATCCCACAGGATTATAACTTGACTGTAATGTCTCTATAGAAATGAACGCGCCGACGATCAACAAGCTGCTGACAGCTCTGAACGAGTGCACGGAGTGGGGGCAGGTGTTCATTCTTGACGCGCTGTCCAACTACTCGCCGCGCGACGCTCGCGAGGCTCACTCCATCTGCGAGAGGATCACGCCGCGGCTGGCTCACGCCAACGCTGCAGTTGTTCTATCTGCCGTCAAGGTAGGAGCCTAGACATAAAATAATCTAACTAGTGGGGGGAGGTGTTCATTCTCGACGCACTGTCCAGCTACTCGCCGGGCGATGCTCGCGAGGCTCACTCCATCTGCGAGAGGATCACGCCGTCGCCGCGGCTGGCTCACGCTAACGCTGCCGTCGTACTATCTGCCGTCAAGGTAGGAGTCTAGACATAAAACAAGCTAACTAGTGGGGGCAGGTGTTCATTCTTGACGCGCTGTCCAACTACTCGCCGCGCGACGCTCGCAAGGCTCACTCTCTACGAGCCTAGACATCAATCTAACTAGTGGGGGCAGGTGTTCATTCTCGACGCGCTGTCCAACTAGCGAGGCTCACTCCATCTGCGAGAGGATCACGCCGCGGCTGGCTCACGCCAACGCAGCTGTCGTTCTATCAGCCGTCAAGGTACGAGCCTAGACATAAAATAATCTAACTAGTAGGGGCAGGTGTTAATTCTTGACGCGCTGTCCAACTACTCGCCGCGCGACGCTCGCAAGGCTCACTCTCTACGAGCCTAGACATCAATCTAACTAGTAGGGGCAGGTGTTAATTCTTGACGCGCTGTCCAACTACTCGCCGCGCGACGCTCGCAAGGCTCACTCTCTACGAGCCTAGACATCAATCTAACTAGTGGGGGCAGGTGTTCATTCTCGACGCGCTGTCCAACTAGCGAGGCTCACTCCATCTGCGAGAGGATCACGCCGCGGCTGGCTCACGCCAACGCAGCCGTCGTTCTATCTGCCGTCAAGGTGACGTAAACGACCAATCGTGTTATACTCATAATCATTTATTCATTTCTCGGATGGTAGCAAAAAACTATTGAAATTTTATTGTGACAAATCTAATTATATGAAGGGTTAACCCTTCGTTTTCTTGGAGTATGTCGGCCATCTCACAGAATCCGAGATTAACTAACGCGATCTCGTGACGAATTCTATCATTTCATAACCCCTGACATCCAGCGCAACATCTTCATCTCGGCGACTTAAATTGTTTGGACTTATCGTTTCCTAGTCACACTGCTATAGGTCAGCATATGTATTACTCGTATTTTAGTCTTGTAAGTCCTTTTATCCCGATTAGCATCTTATAGCAGATTACACTACTAGTTAGATCCCTATGTAATGTACTATCAAATCCCCACTGAAGTAACGCATCATTCCTCCTCAGGTGCTAATGAAGCTGATGGAGATGGTGTCCGAGGACACGGAGCTGGTCAGCACGCTGTCCCGCAAGCTGGCGCCGCCGCTGGTGACCCTGCTGAGCGCCGAGCCGGAGGTGCAGTACGTTGCGCTGAGGAACATCAACCTCGTCGTGCAGAAGCGCCCCGAGATACTGAAGCACGAGATGAAGGTATCACTTCGAACGATTTTGTTGTTAGGGAGCAGCTTCTATAGTCTGTCACTAGACAGTATACCCGTACCCGTGGAGGATAGACACAAGTCGTACTCATAGCCTCTACGGGTACGCTTTCCCAGGGTTCGTTTCCATGGAAGCGGAGGAAATTTGACTTGATGTATTAGTATAAATTTCGCCATCTGGAGGCGCAGCATGCAGCCCCCAAGAAAACGACTCTGTCTTTGTTACTTTGCGTGTGCGAAAACGGACGCGCATTTCTCGTTTTTAGTCTTCCGCACATGCATGCGCCCCACCACTGAATGTAGTATAAAGAGATTGCGTCAGGTTGCGATAATATCGCGGCAGTGTGTAGGATCGAGCGCGACCTCATACAAAATGTACTGAGAACAAATATCGCCAAATCGCGGGGTGCGACTTGACGACGCGTCGCGAAGTCGCAGCGATAATATCCCAATAGTGTGTAAGATCGCGAGCGACCCCATACAAAATGTACTGGAAATAAATATCGCAAAGTCGCAGTGATATTATCGCTCGATAAAATCGCGGCAATGTGCGGAAGCCTTTTCTCGTTTCGTCGTGTGTGGCATGCCATTGCCGTGCCATTTATTATAAGACAAAAGATTGTATCTAGTTTTTATAAGACAAAAGATTGTATCTAGTTTTTTGTTAATGATCTATGATTTTGAGCCGTCATTCCATCCTGAAATCTTAGATATACTGCTGTCAACTTTACGTTTCTCAAACTCTCTGTTTCTCTCGCCAGGTGTTCTTCGTGAAATACAACGACCCGATCTACGTGAAGCTGGAGAAGCTGGACATAATGATCCGACTGGCGTCGCAGGCCAACATCGCGCAGGTGCTCGGCGAACTGAAGGAGTACGCCACGGAGGTCGACGTCGACTTCGTGAGGAAGGCCGTCAGGGCCATCGGCAGATGCGCTATTAAGGTACTGTCGACTTGCTGTCACTGGTTAAAATTAAAAATAGTTCAAGTGTTATGTGAACTGAAGTAGTACGCTCATGCCTAATCCTTCTGTCAAGTCGATAGCTGAGTCTGACTTACCATCTACCATCGTCACAGAATAAATACTAATTCTACCAGTACAGGAGAATCACTTCGAAAACAGATTTAAATCAATAGCGACTCTTTTTGCACGACAATAAGGTACAAAGATATTCGCACCCGGCTTGTCGTACTATTCGGGACCTACCAACCGTCACAACGGCGCCCGTGCAAACAAAAATGAACAGAGTTATTAGACATGAAAGCTTCCTTTACATCAGGCATGTCAAACATGCCCGCGGGCCACATGCGGCCCGCACCGCATTTTCTTACGGCCCGATCTAATTTCAAGAATAGTTTATGTCGCGGCCCGCGAGCATGCTGACTTTTATAAGTAGGCATATTATGTACGGTGGTGAAAGTTTTAAGTCATGGTGTGGAAAATGTCGAGCTCGCTTCGCTCGCTCTGTTTTTTGTTTCATTTTTACCATTAAAATAAACGATTAAGTACAGTCATGTTCTATAACCGACGCAATGAGTTTTATTTTTTTGCTGCCCACTGATTCTACTAGCGTTATGCATGTGGCCCACCAATAACTTTGAGTTTGACATGCCTGCTCCACATGCTACGAGTATCTAAACATAGTCTCCCTATTTCATTCTTTCACGTGCTGGCAGCGTGTCATTTCTACTCGGAACGGACGCGGTGCGTTGCGCTCTGACTGTAAATTTAAAATATACTGGTCTTACAAAAAGCCTCTACCAATCCTCACTGGGCATGTGTGGTGAAGTATGTCCCTCTCACCATTCCTGAGAGAGCCCCTGCAGGATTCTACACGCTATAATTAACTTATTGTCCACCAGGTGGAACCATCAGCCGAGCGCTGCGTGTCTACCCTATTGGAACTGATCCAGACTAAAGTTAACTACGTGGTGCAAGAGGCCATAGTGGTGATCAAGGACATCTTCAGGAAGTACCCCAACAAGTACGAGAGCATCATCAGCACGCTCTGCGAGAACCTCGACACTCTGGACGAGCCTGAGGCCAGGGCTTCCATGGTGAGCTTGTTATGAGACATACTAAAATTAATGGGCAACCACATATCCTTTAGTGGACGTCCATCGGCTGAGATGATGATCCTAAAACTAAAACAATATTCATAAACAAAACTGTAAACCTACTCGACCCAAATTATGTTATACTCCGTTCAGGAATTAGAGCGACAAAATGTAAACAAAGAAACGTCACTGTTAAAGTGACATTACGTGGTCAGAAACCTTTGGTACATTTTTTAAGAATAACATTATCTCGGCACGGCATTTAATAAATGGCGTTGACATTAAACATTTACTGTCCATCCATTAATAATAAAAACAATCGTGACAATTTGAATGCAATTTTTACATTATGTTATGTAGCCCGCTACTCTGTCTGTGTGGGTTTTTTGCGCTATCCGTAGCATCCACGCATAGTGTACGGACTCAGGCGACTTGTTAACATTTTGTCGCTCTAATTCCTGAATGGAGTATAGTCGCATAGTTCTACTTATCATTAGTAGATAGCCATGGACAAGCATGAATGGTGTCAATACCGGTCGTAATTTACAAGCCACTTTGCATTGTCTGCAACGGGCATTAATAACAGCGTAAACAGATAGTGATTTGTCATTTGTTTGTGGGAACAGAAGAATTAGGGTTGAACCTCATTTAATAGCACCGCATCGCATTTTCCGTCGCTCCATCCTTTTCTGTCACTCAGGAACGTCATTTGCTAGAGCATATAAGATAGACGGAACGCGATCGCACGCGGCCGTGCTATCCCCTTAGATTATGGGGGTAAGATTCAACGAATTTGTAAACAGAATATGGTATAGTCTGATTTCACAAAATCATGCCTGTTTATATTTTTTCTAACGTCATTCAGTTTTAAATCACCTGTTTACAGAATTTACTCCAAACACCATTTCATCCTCAATACTAAACCAAGTAATATTTCCTCAGGTGTGGATAGTAGGTGAATACGCCGAGCGTATCGACAACGCGGACGAACTCCTGGACTCGTTCCTCGAGGGCTTCCACGACGAGAACGCGCAGGTCCAGCTCCAGCTGCTGACAGCCGTCGTGAAGCTGTTCCTCAAGAGACCCGCAGACACCCAGGAGCTGGTGCAGCACGTGCTCAGCCTCGCCACCCAGGACTCCGACAACCCTGACCTGAGGTAGCTTGTTGTAGAGTAGTGACTGCTTCAATAGTACTGGAACAAAAACTAGGTTATACGCGCGCGCGCTAAGCACGCGCTTATATTGTATGTTTCTTGCTCGGATCTTCTAAAGTTTCCCCTCGTATCTGATGTTAGTGAGGAGCAGGGAGTGGCAATTCTGTATGAAGTACCTACCTACTGTATATTATCATCTTCTTTGTGCCTGTACATAAACTGTGGTATCAACAAAGATAGTAAAAATATGTTCCTTTGAACAGAGACCGCGGCTTTATCTACTGGCGCTTGCTTTCCACGGACCCTGCGGCCGCCAAGGAAGTGGTTCTGGCCGACAAGCCGCTCATCTCCGAGGAGACGGACCTGCTGGAGCCGACCCTGCTCGACGAGCTCATCTGCCACATCAGCTCCCTCGCATCCGTCTACCACAAGCCGCCTACTGCCTTCGTTGAAGGTAACTCGTCTAATAACGTTGTTCTGGCCGACAAGCCG
Organism: Agonopterix heracliana; assembly: GCA_963693445.1. Lineage (NCBI taxonomy): Eukaryota > Metazoa > Arthropoda > Insecta > Lepidoptera > Depressariidae > Agonopterix > Agonopterix heracliana. The sequence goes on from OY856327.1 coordinate 5,770,534, forward strand.
CTCATCTCCGAGTAGACGGACCTGCTGGAGCGACTGATTAATTTTTACATCGTTTTCTATAAGATTTGACAGATATACGAGCATCGTCGGCATCGTGCACACCACACCTACGTCACTGGTGTAGTTATACATCACATCATCCAGAAAGCCGTGTTCGAGACGCTTTTAAACACTGCTTTCTCACATTATAATTTTTCTTATTTAACACCTCCTTCCGGCTTCAAAACGACCCCGATTCCACGGAGTAAACGTTTACAGTCCACGAATGTGTTAAGGGCTAAATACACAAAATGTATTGGTATCTAAACGTTAGTTTGTACTTCAGGTCGTGGTGCGGGAGTGCGCAAGTCGCTGCCGTCGCGCGGCGCGGCGACAGAAGAGTCGCACGTGGCCCAGCCCACCGTCATACCCAACCAGACACACCAGGTACCTGTCTCATACTACTTGTTTATAGAACATGCTAATTAGTCGGCTAGGCAGTCAGATAAACGACGTTTATTTTGGCGACATTTAACAAAAATGAACAGTCTTGTTAAGAAATTTTTTTGCAGTGTACATCGCTTTCCACGCTATCGGGTTTAAATACTGTTTCTGAATGACCAGGGGTGAATATTAAGAACGTTTGAACGCCGACATTCTTGTCACCGAACATTTTATCTTGTTAAAAAGGCATACAATTTTATAGCGATGTTATAATGCTCCAGGAAGTTTATAAAAGTGTTGCAGCAAAATGAGAATGAGGTTGGTCGCAGTTTAAACAAAACAAGTTCAAAGTTTCCGGCCATTAGAAAAACCTTCACTCACTTGCTTCTACCAACACGCACGCGGCCAACACGCACTGGGCCCGCGTGGTGGAGTATGGCCCACTCCTCGCACCCTTATGCTTAAGAGGAGTAGGCCTTTGCCCTGCAGTGGATCCCACAGTCTATGACTGAACTTAACTGGTACCGTGTTATTGCAGGAGTCTCTGATCGGTGACCTGTTGTCTATGGACATCGGAGGGCCGCCGCCCGCCGCCGCGCCTACTTCCAATCTGGACCTGCTCGCCGGCGGACTCGACGTGTTGGTAAGACATTAAAGATGATTCAAATAGCCAAACATTACACCCATTTTTCAAACTGAACAACTTTCACTATGGAGCCAACATCAAGAATAAATAAAAAATGAATCTGCTGTCCCCCCATACACTCTACTGCAGATTTTTTTTTCGCGGTTTCGATGTTGGCTTCGTAGTGATAGTTGTTGTGTTTGATAGTAGACCATCAAACTACTAGAGATGGCTTAGAAACCCCCTCATAAATGAGTTATCTATCTATCTATCTATCTATCTATCTACCTCTTTAAGTATAACTACGGTGTTTTGTTACGCCCTGTATAATATGTAACATTTGTTCAGCTGGGCGGTGGTCCCGAGCCGGCGGCGACGTCCGGCACGACGGGCCTGCTCGGCGACATATTCGGCGTCAGCTCCACGCCCGCCTCCTTCGCGCCGCCCAAGCAGTGCTGGCTGCCCGCCGACAAGGGCAAGGGTGAGACAACATTATATCTAAAGTCGGGCCAATTTAATATATCACATGTTGTTGTTGTTGTTGTTACATTTATCCTTGCGGAAAGGCAAAGGAAACATAGCCCATACAGCCAAGTCAGATTTTGTCTTTTTTTATAAATTCATTATAAAAGGCACTATGTGCCTGATCTGTGTTAAAATTATAATTTTTCCAAGTCTTCATATTCCAAATTAATTTTCGTTTTTCCGTAATAATGTCCTTTCTGTGGTTTTCGTCATTTCCTTGTGTCATTTCCGAGATCTATTTGCCGATGTCTTCAATAAGTTTTCAATATTGACAGGAATCCGTATAAGAAGTTTTTCATTTTTTCGTAACTTAAACCCAACTCATTGAAATGCGAGGGTGGTTCACATATTGCAATGTTTAAGGAAGTTTTACGCGGGGTATCAATCCGAATAGAACGGTCGCGCCTTACTTTATTTCTCACTTTACTATATTGTTCTCCATTAAAGGCACATTATTATACTAATTCCACCACATTATTACAACAATAGCCACGAAAAACTTATTTAGAAATTTAAGAAACAAAGTTTCGTCTTGTTTCCCGCGCAAAACTCCTAATATATCACATTTGACATTTGTCAGTCTTAGCTTCATAGTGCCCTCACCTCTCAAAGATGACGTATTTTCATGCATTTTTAAACATTTTTCTCGTTTTGAAGAACTTAAAATAGTTTCAAATTTTTTGCATTTATACTCACATATTCACCATTAGTTTAGCTAGTGAAATCATAAAAAAAATCTAGAAGTACTTTATTATTATATTATTATTATCATCAGGTAGCTAACAAGACTATATATATCCTTAGTGACAGCCAAGCAGCTCTCAAAGCCTTGAACTCCTATCATGTAAGTTCCAGGCTAATTCTGAACGGAGTGAAGACCCTTAACAAGCTTGGTCTTCACAATACTGTACGATTAGTCTGGGTCCCGGGACATACTGGAGTAATGAGAATGCTGACGAGCTGGCGAGAGCCGGGTCAGAACGAAAAATGGTCGGCCCAGAACCAAGCGTGGGAATCCCGGCATGCAGCATAAGAATGGCCATCAGGGATTGGGCTGATAAAACACACAAACTGGAGTGGTCTGGCCTTGCAGGTCTACAACACTCCAAGAAATTTATCAGCAATGTGACAACTCGTGTCTCAAAGTTCATACTGAACAACAGCAGGAGCAAGGCTCGTGCCATCGTCGGAGCCCTCACTGGGCACTACGCCACAGGCGCGATGATGCACAAAATGAAACTCACCCTAGATCCCAGCTGCCGAGCATGCGGAGAGGATGAAGAGACTATGGAACATATTCTTTGTGACTGTGATGTCTTGGCGGCAAAACGCATGTGCCTCCTCGGAGATGGATACCCAAAACCGGGAGATCTTAGGTTTCTTCCCCTCAATGGTATTGCCTCCTTCATTGACCATGTATTTGAAGGGTGAGGAAAGCGAAAAGTATTGGGGCTAACACAAAAGATCCCACTGGGTCGAAGTGTTGCTGGCCTGCCAGCCCCCACAACAAGATAAGATCATCAGCCTTATACGTCCCACTGCAGGGCACAGGCCTACCCTCTAGGAGGGTGTTTTGGGCGTTAGTCCACCACGCGTGCCCGATGCGGATTGGTAGACTTCACATATGCATCAGAATTTCTTCTTCTGCATATGCAGGTTTCCTCACGATGTTTTCCATCACCGTTTGAGAGCAGTCGGTAATACGTACATAAGTAAGAAAAACTCATTGGTACGTGGCATGTTGTCTGTGCGGATTCGAACTCTGACCTCAAGATTGAGAGCCCATACCTCTCCGCAACGCGCCACCGAGCGCTGGGCAATCTCGTTTCTCATAGAAAATATTCGTCGGGACCTATGGCCCCTTAAGTGTTCCCTACAGTTTTATCTGATAAAGCCGAAGATGAAGTACTCCCCCCTAAATATATCCTCATTTCATTGCAGCGAACATCATCATTTTAAGAAGTTCCTACGTCATAAATTGTAATTTTTAATAAAATAACAGATAACGTAACGATATACTGCGAACTGTTTTACAAGATAGTTCTTCATAGATTATTCTGAAAGCAGCTGGAAATATCAAATATTTGATTAAGGATCAATGATCATTTTTTCTGCTTACAATCAGTCGGGTAACCTTGATACTAATAATATATTACTAACTATCGTAGGGCTGGAGATCTGGGGCACATTCTCGCGGCAGAACGGCCAGCCGCGCATCGACCTCACCTTCACCAACAAGGCGATGCAGGCCATGAGCGGGTTCGCTATACAACTCAACAAGAACAGGTATATTACATAATAACTAGTTACGTTAGGCAGATTGTTTAGTTCTTCTTTCGTGTCAGCACGAGCCATATCGTATGACAATCACTCATGATGTAGTAGAAAGATTAAACAGTCAGTAATGGTTGAATCGAGGCTGACTCTGCCCAGGCTAGGGTGCACCAAACTCAAGTTTCGTCCCCGACAATGAATGAGGCTGACATTCCGAGACTTATTTTGAGCATAAGCTTAGTCGAAAGTTGGTTTGAAAATATATGAATTTTTACGAGAGCTCAAACTATTTTACTTTAAAAACGTTCACGACCTTAGGGATGCCTGTCCATTGTCCATCAAATTTCAGCTCCGAGATTTTATGCAATCTTATTGGTTAATATTTCTCCGTTTCTCCGCTCCGCCGCCTATCTCCGCGTCAATGGACAGGCATTAAAGCTAGCTTAAATATGCCAAGGGCAGTTGATAACGTGTGTGTTCGTTAGTTTCGGCGTGTACCCGGCGGGAAGCCTGTCAGTAGGCTCGCTGGCGGCCGGCGCGACCGCCGAGGCGACACTCACACTCGCCACCACGGGGCCCGTGCAGCGCATGGAGCCGCTCAACAACCTTCAGGTCAGTTACACTGTTATCATCATCTCATTACTAATACTTATGCCACAGCATGTGGTCATACCACCTGTGGACACCTTGGACACTTAATGAAAGGGGAATATTGAAAAGAAGAGTTAAGCATGTGTATTACTGAGTGCGATTGAGACAGGAACACGTTATTACGCTTATTGCCTACATTTTAAGCCATGCTTCCTGCCAGAGAGGGCGAGGTTAAAATTGGCGGAAAGGAGGAAGGCAGGAAGTGTCCGTACTGTATCTGATACTAGAAACTCTTATACTATGGTATGCCTCTTTGGCCCCGTCAAATCAGCTATTTTGTGACTGGTCAGTGCAAGCGCGTCTGTTTTGTTGCACGGACACCCACGTACGCATTCTACACAAGTCTCGTATCCTCTGCCACGCTCGCGCGAGCTTACGCGAGTCCGCTGAAAAGTGTCATCAGTTGGTGACGCTAGGTTACTTATAATCGTAGAAAAAAATATATGGGGCGAAACTAAGGCACCTCCAGGTGTTGGCACCCCCTTACAAAGGTTTCTGACCCGTCACAGAATGCATTATAATACATACTTAATCGTTCACAGGTGGCAATCAAGAACAACGTAGACGTATTCTACTTCGCGTGCCTCATCCCTGTGCACATCCTCTTCACGGAGGATGGCCAGCTCGACAAGAGGGTCTTCCTAACCACCTGGAAGGAGATCCCCGCCGCCAACGAGCTCCAGCACACGCTGTCCAACGTTATCGGCAACGCTGACTCCATCGCCGCCAAAATGACCCTCAATAACATCTATACCATCGCTAAACGAAACGTAGAAGGCCAAGACATGCTTTACCAATCACTAAAACTAACAAACAACATATGGGTGTTACTTGAATTGAAGTTACAGCCCGGAAACCCCGAAGCGACGCTAAGTCTAAAATCTCGGACTGTAGAAGTCGGGTCCTGCATATTCCAAGCATACGAAGCTATCATTAAATCGTAATCTCTCATGTTGATATATGTATATGTTGTGTAAGATTATGTTATTGAAAGTATTATGTAAGACTTTGTACGAATGTGTAGATCAAAGTTGAATGAATGAAATAATTATGATGTCTGGTATATAGCATTCCGTGGGATGTAGACACGATGTAGTTGAGGCGTTATATCTTGATTACGTTTGATAACCCAGTTGTATCGTATCAGAGGTCGTACTGCGTTTATATGAAGATAAATAAATAAATAATGTTATATCGATAATTTGTTTTAATTTCGAGTCCAATAGTAGATTACACACCGAGGACAGGAAAGTAAGAAAGGTCTCAGATGTCATGTAATTGTTGACCGAGGCGAAGCAGGTAATTGTCTCAGTATAGTAAGCAGCCTCGCCAGCTTATTTGATGGTTTTGACTAAGCCACGATAGCATATACTCACGACTATATTCCCCGAGAGGGAAGACAGATATTCTGAAAACTCGGAACATCATCGTTTCACTAGCCACGATTTAGTGCCTAATTAGTGCCGAAGCACGGATTTGGTGCTCCTGCTCGGCTAGCATGCCACTGAAGCGTTATGAATCAAACGAGAAAAACGTCATGCGCACTCTTCCTGGCATACGAGTAAAATAATAAGGGATCGTTCAACAATTACGTGATCATTTTTGGCCGTTTTTTTAACCCTCCCCCCCTTACGTGATCACAGCGTAATCTTTTGTTGTTAATCCCCCCCCCCCCCCTCGCCTTGATTACGTAATCTTCGTCCGTGCTTAACATTTTTGCTGTTTATTAGCACTGACACGTATGTCATGTTTCTAACTTAACTCATAACTTTTTACCTAAAATATACCCAAAATACTTACTTCCTCCAATATACCTATAACAATAAATACTGATGCTTGGAAAAGTCGGATAAAATATGCCGAAAAAGTAAAAAAATACTGAATCTGGTCACACTGGAGGCCTATTGTAGTACTTTATTATTACCGTGAACTAATTAATTGATGTCGCTTGGCTTTATAGGTTCTCCTTGTGGAGAGTAGAAGTGTACAAACAAGCGCGATTGAAGTTCGCACCCTCATATACTTCTGCTCTCCTAGGACATCAAGAAATATTCAAATACCGCTCTAGTAAGAACAATTGGAAAATCGTGGGCGGTACGGAACCCTCAGTTCGCGAATCCGACTCCTACTTGGCCTGTTTTATACTATTTTCTGTAATATTGCTATTAACGTACTCTGATCCTATGGGACACATTATACATAGAAATTAATTTAGTGTGTAGCATATGCTCACGACTATGTTGCCTGAGGGGGTATTCAGTAGACACAGATATTTACATAATCGGAATATTTTTTAGAATTTTGTATATTTTAAGAATTTTATCAGAGAAGAAGAACATATGTCAAGTTTCATCGAAACTGATTCAGCCGTCGTCAGTTTTACACGAGAATTATAATAAAACAATAGCGTCATCTAATAAATTTATATATTCAAAAAATTTATCTTTTTATACAGTCATGGTCCAGACCAACTTACAAGCTAGGTCTATTTATGTACAAAACAGTTAAAAACAAAATATTTCAAAATGTATTCCTTACCCATCCAAACATGCGCAACGCAATGCATTTTATAACTTTTAAACAATAACAAAATAATTCATATTTCATCAGCAAGATAATGGAGATTCCAAAATAAATATCCTCAGAAAGAAAGCAAGAACAGCAAAAAAAGAGATAAATAAAAGTTTCTTTTATATTCTAAATAGATCGAGTGGCGCCTCTGAAATGTTCACTCGTAAAACGGTCATAAAATTGATACTAATAAATAACATACAATAAACGGAAACAATTGGATTCTAAAGAGTTAAAATTCATTTATCAGTTACTTAAAAATATATTGGTTCTCTGACAACAAGTTTTATAACTTGCCTCCACTAATCAGCATGGTGGAGTATAGCTCGCTCACGCTTATTCATGAAAAAAGGCCTGTGCCATACAGTAGGACGTGTATAGGCTGTTCATTCCTTAGATCAAAGTCAAATTAATGGATAGGCCTAAAGCGCGTTAAGGGGGTTGCAGAGGGAGTTGCACTACACTAGATGGCGCTCGGGAGCATTATTCCTGATTTTATCACATTTTATTTTATATCTCGTAATTGTGATGATTTCAATCAAAATTTTCAATTATGCGGGCATAGTCCGTTTTCTATTGGGATCCGTTGTATGGAGAGGTTTACAATTTTGAGTAGAGCAATGCCACTTGGTACAGGTGTAATACACGTTAAACTAAGCCCAAAGAGCCTGGTAGGCAGATATAACTCCGTGTCTGGTAGGGGGGAGGGGGGGTTAAAGTACCAGTCTACCAGTACTCAGAACAAAAATTCTAGCGGATGTATTTGAACTCTAGGGTCAAGTTTGGTATCGTTTTCGGGTAAATCGATGATGGCCAGTTCATTCCTCGTACCAGTTTTTTAGGGTCCCCTAGCAAAAAATTAAGTAATCCCTAAAATAATAAATTTTCAGTACAAAAATTTTGCACATAAACCCTGATATTTTCAGATTTTTGTATGAAACTTAATACTCCAAAATTCATTTTCTGAAAGCCCATTTAATGTAGATTATAACAACATAAACAATTAATATCCAATTTTTAATTATCAATGTAAAAAAAATTATTTAACGTACCGCGGCCTTCGGCTGCGGTTTGAAAAAAGACCTGAAAAACTCAATGTAGCCAGTGGTGCGATTAAGATTAACAAAAAATAACATACTTGTAGCTTTTATAGCTATAAATTTTAATGTAAGTACTTATTTATTTAATGTTTCGTCATCATCATCATCAGCCCCATTGCAGTGCACAGGCGTAGGTACCCTTAAGAAGAGTGTATGGGCGATAGTGCGTGCACATTGCGGATTTGTTAATCTTATGTACGTACAGCCGCCACCACAATTGCACAGCTCGGTACATTTGAGCTGACGTTTATAACAATTGCACTTTGTGCTACACGATTTCATACACCGACATCTAATGAGCTCTAGGCAGCTTGAACAGCCATCGGAATTTGGGTTCATATTGGCACCCAAGTTTCTTCGTCTTTCTGCCAGCCCCATTCAGACGGGAAAGGAAGATTTTGTGTTCTAATTAGGCATTTCCCCCAAACATGAACGCCCTGATAAATTGCTCTCAGAGTATAAGGACAGCTTCAGTAGGAGGTAAATTTTAGATTTGTTTGTCTTTTGAAAAAAGATGTTTGCGACACTCATTTACCGTTTCTGATGGGCATGATCTGAAAAACAAGGAAGTAATTAAAAACTAATGTTGGGTTCTAAGTATGTTTGAAATACCTACTTATATAGTTTTCTTACCTATCTTACATGGCAATCACGAATTTTTGAATATTAGGATCCGCTCAGTCATAATCCCTTCATATAGTGATTTAAACTCTCGGGTTTGCATTGGGATAGGCCTTCCATGCCTCAAACGCGTTTTTTTGGCCCCTTCCGTAAACGAAGATGTAGTATCACATCCGGTTAACGAATGAAATAAGGGCTAAACCTGTGTGTTCTTTCAGGGCTTGAAATAAAAACGATCAGTATTAAACTTGTTTGTAAACTTTGTGTACAAATTGATTTAGGTATTACACGTCGGGTACCTAAGCTGAAGCTATAGTATGACACGACAGATATTGGTGATTTCTTCCAGTTCCGATGTGCACCCATAGTTCTTCTAGACCAAGTAGTTTGGGAACACAAGATATGGCTAATACAACAACATGTGTCTACAGTTGTCAGCATTATTTTTGAGTGTCCTTTAGAAACAGCATCAGCAAGGTGCAGCATCATCCGTGTATCGTCACATGTGCACATCGGAACTGGAAGAAATCACCAATATCTGTCGTGTCATACCATAGCTTCGTGTTTAGGTAACTCACGTGTAATACCTAAATCAATTTGTACACAATGTTTACAAACAAATTTAATTTTGATCGTTTTTATTTCAGGCCCTGAAAGAACACAGGTTTGGCCCTTATTTCATTACTTTAGGTCGTAGAAAGAGAAGGAACTAGAAGAAAGTACGTGTCTTGTCATATCACTCAGTAAGAGATGCACATAGCAAATTCGCTCTAGTTAAAAAAGGAGATCGCTACTTATTGCTATCCTTATCGACGTAGCCACTTTTTTGTTCTACGACTTATTTCAAACATACTTCGGACCAAGCAACAATTTTAGTTTTTAAATACTTCCTTGTTTTTCAGATCGTGCCCATCAGAAACGGTAAAGGAGTGTCGAAAACACATTTTTACAAAAAAAGACAGACAAATCGAAAATTTACCTCATAACCATAAATACTCTGAGAGCAGTTCTTTCAGGGCGTTCATGTTTGGGGGCAATGCATAGCTTTTGCACAGGTTTTATAAGCTCTGGCTCTAACTGATTCGTATTGAGGAGAAAAGTCAAACTTGCTTCGCTCGCTCTTAGTTTTTGTTTCTGCATGGATAAATCAAAAGATGTCTGACCACAACCCAAACAAAAGTGGAAAATAATGTCGAGCTCGCTTCGCTCGCTCAGTTATTTTTTGTGTAGGTCTTTCGGTCTATGCCCCGGGTGGCAGAAACCCACACTACGCCTCTGGGCACTAGGCACTATGCATTGGTCCTCTCTCACTCGAACGCAAAATCGTCCTTGCCCGTCTGAATGGGGCTAGCAGAAAGACGAAAAAACCTTTTTACAAAAAAGACAGACAAATCTAAAATTTACCTCCTACTGAAGCTGTCCTTAAACAACATTATACTCTGAGAGCAATTTATCAGGACGTTCATGTTTGGGGGAAATGCCTAATTAGAACACAAAATCTTCCTTTCCCGTCTGAATGGGGCTGGCAGAAAGACGAAGAAACTTGGGTGCCAATATGAACCCAAATTCCGATGGCTGTTCAAGCTGCCTAGAGCTCATTAGATGTCGGTGTATGAAATCGTGTAGCACAAAGTGCAATTGTTATAAACGTCAGCTCAAATGTACCGAGCTGTGCAATTGTGGTGGCGGCTGTACGTACATAAGATTAACAAATCCGCAATGTGCACGCACTATCGCCCATACACTCTTCTTAAGGGTACCTACGCCTGTGCACTGCAATGGGGCTGATGATGATGATGACGAAACATTAAATAAATAAGTACTTACATTAAAATTTATAGCTATAAAAGCTACAAGTATGTTATTTTTTGTTAATCTTAATCGCACCACTGGCTACATTGAGTTTTTCAGGTCTTTTTTCAAACCGCAGCCGAAGGCCGCGGTACGTTAAATAATTTTTTTTACATTGATAATTAAAAATTGGATATTAATTGTTTATGTTGTTATAATCTACATTAAATGGGCTTTCAGAAAATGAATTTTGGAGTATTAAGTTTCATACAAAAATCTGAAAATATCAGGGTTTATGTGCAAAATTTTTGTACTGAAAATTTATTATTTTAGGGATTACTTAATTTTTTGCTAGGGGACCCTAAAAAACTGGTACGAGGAATGAACTGGCCATCATCGATTTACCCGAAAACGATACCAAACTTGACCCTAGAGTTCAAATACATCCGCTAGAATTTTTGTTCTGAGTACTGGTAGACTGGTACTTTAACCCCCCCTCCCCCCTACCAGACACGGAGTTATATCTGCCTACCAGGCTCTTTGGGCTTAGTTTAACGTGTATTACACCTGTACCAAGTGGCATTGCTCTACTCAAAATTGTAACACTTTTGCCCAATAGAAAACGGACTAGCACTTGTGTTTATGTTTTACTGATCTAGCTACAAGTTATAGTAATTTTATTGTTCATACGAATTTGATATACATTTTAATTTTAATCAATTTCATACAAAACTTTGACGTATAACATTCGTAGACGGTATTAACAAAAGTAATATTTTATATATGGAAAAATAGTTAAGAAAATCAAGATTACGCATCTCAAATAACATTTGCAATTTATAACATAATTACGAAGATATAAAATAAAATGTGATAAAATCAGGAATGATGCTCCCGAGCGCCATCTAGTGTAGTGCAACTCCCTCTGCAACCCCCTTAAGTTGAAGCACACAACTAGGGCAATTGCATACAAATTTGAAGTATACCATTCAATTGTTTTGCCACATTTTTCTGGTTTGTAATGTTCGCGTAAGGCCTAACCATTAACCCGTCAAGTCCCGCGGTCGCGATAACGACCGATATCAATTGTTATCTTAAACCGGGATGCGAGCGGTTAATTTACTTTGATTTAAGGTTGATTCAAGGAGGGCTACCGCCAATCACTAAACCGCAGCACGATAAGTGTAGCGACACATCTGCCGTATTTACGCGACGTAAATTATGCAATGCTTTTCCCTATCCCTACCAGTTATCGCCGAAATATATTAATTAAAGTATTCGACAGATGTCTCGCTACATTAATTTATCAGATTTTTAACGAGGTAAGCAAGCAACCTCTCACGGTACAATAGCGACAATTCAATCTATTTTAACAAGGAAATCCTCAACCTGCAACTTCTGCCTCATAATAGCGGATAGCACCACCTCAGTACTGCAAACGACATTCAACGTTTTCTCAGATTGCAATAAATAATACACCAAATGCAAATCATTGGGTACAGTCAACACTAGATAACTATACGGCCTTTGCAGATGCATTTCCTGTATAGAAACGTAAGAACGCCGATTCTTTTCAACTTTTCCACCGCAGAGTTGAATCATTTCTGTTAGGGATGCTCTGGAAGGTTTGACGCAGGGTGTAAGGAAGAAAGTGATGCCTTCGAATAGTTTCTTTCTCTGTTCACCGCATAGTAAGACCTCTGAGATGTCGCATTTGAACATGTTGTTGAAGGATTCGTCGCGGAGGCCGTGCTTGGCCTCGTCGGCGAACTTGTTGAGGCGCTGGCTCTCGAGGACCCACTCGGGGGAGAGCAGGTGCTTGACGGTGACGAGGCAGCTGACCAGCTTGCAGGTGCGGACTAGCTTGTCCATGACGAGGTGCGTCGCCTCCATCGCTGATGTCACGACGAGGCCCCCGAGTTGTCTGTAATCAATTAATCATACGATGTTGTTATACTAGATATGCATGGTGGTTTTGCCCTGCAGTGGGACTTATATACACGGTCCTTCTGAATATGCTAACACTTTTTTAAGGGGACGATCAGACCATCAATCTTTCTCTATGGGACAAACATGGAAATCGCGAAAAAAAATCAGCTTTCCCATTCATTTGGCTCGAGTAGGTTTGCAGTTTTGTACGGACCAGCTGATTTTCTTTCGCGATTCCGATGTTGGTGCCATGGAGAAAGTTGTTCAGTTTGATGGTCTGATCATATCCTTAAAAAAGTGTCAGCATATTACCAATGACCCTATATAGGCTTATGATGATAAATGGTTCAGAGAACGATGGTTAGATCTCAGCCTGTATCACTCATGTGAGTTTGAAGGCAACTTTATGAGCTTTGTAACTTGGCTCTTCTGTGTATGAAAAGATCGTGAGGAAAACTGCATAAAAAATTCTGACCGGAAAACGCTCTGTTATAGAAATACGGTATTTTCCAAACCGAGTACCCCATGACCTAAAAGCTAGAATGATTTAACCATAAATCGTTCTAGTCTAAAAGTTACGAACTTACGGCCACGAGCGTAATTATACAGAACGATATCGCCCCAATATTTCCGAGATCAATTAGTGTCGCGGCGATAACGCTTAGTAAAAATCGCGGCGATTTAATTCCGAAGTCGTTCAGTCACGACATCGCCTGCGCACAAAATACATAAGTATGATAGGTTTCTTAAGCTCGTATAACTGATTCCATGAGTTCGTGGCATGTTAGTATTGTTAGTGCACGTTTTAATATTCGTGAGTATAGTCTGTCTATAAAGTCGTGACATAAAGCCGTGGTGGTCCAGTGGCGAGTAACCTAGCCTGCCGTGCAGGAGGCGATGGTTCGATCCCCGTCCAGGCCGACTCGTACCAATGAGTTTTCGGAATTTATCTACGATTTGTAACACTACTGGCTTTTCGGTGAAGGAAACCTGCATGCTTCAATTTCGAGGCATGTATTGTACCCACTATCCATTATAAGTGGCGACGGGCTCACCTCCCGTCACACTGGACAGAGTCGCGGTACTACTGGTGAAACGTGGATGTTCTGAGGTTTCAGAATATCTCTGACTATACAAGGTGTTACAAAACTACAAATAAACATTTAAGGGGGTGGTGTAGACCATCAAACTGAACAACTTTCACTATGGGACCAATATCGAAATCGAGAAAAAAAAAATTATGTTCTATACTCTACAAATCGACTAGAGCTAAAATATGTATGGGATATAAAATAATTTTTTTCGCGATTTCGATGTTGGTCCCATAGAGAAATTTGTTCAGTTTGACGGTCCAAACAACCCCTTTATGAGTTTTAAAAATTTATTGTTACTTATGAAACACCCTGTATAGTCATATAGTCGTGAGCATATATTATGCTTTATAGACAGACAATACTTAAGAACGCGTGAGCGTTAGAGTTTGGTTTTATGAATATGGGCTTTAAAGCATTGTAATATTTATAGATTGAAACTAAACAACTTTCCCTGAGGAAAAACAAGAAATTAGTTAGACTAATCCGCACTTTTGTATGGCAGGTCCAAACATTTTTCGACCCAGTACCTTAGGCAAAGTTGTAAAGTTTCACTATCCGAATACACCCTTACAATGTAGCTAATTAAAAAGAAATTGGGTGTATACCTCACGATAGCAGCTAGCTTGTTGCTCTCATTGGGCTGCACAGCGGAGAACAGCACGCGCGGGGCGAGGTGGAGCGGCACCAGCGCGGTGGGGTGCGGCAACGCGCCGGGGGGGAGCGGAGCGGGCGCGGGGGGCGGCGCCGGGGGGGAGGGGTCGAGGCGCGGGCGCTTGCGGCGCGACGATGACGTCACCGCCGCCGCGCTACGCTTCGCACGCTCGTGTGATTCCTGCGTTATGTTTATAGGCATTTTCCATGCGTCTGCAATGAGATACATTATGTTAAGAGCAAGGAACTGATATAGTAGATTAACAAACATGTGACCTGAGACTTTCTTATTTACTGCCCAGGTTAGTATACTATTTTTCTCCTCGACGGAGGTGGAAAGCGACAACTTAGTTTAGCGCAGCGGGACGACAATTGACGCTTTCCGTCCGGAGGGGAGAAAAATATCTTAAATGCCAGAAGGCTGGGTAATAGTAACAGCAGTGTAGTTAAATAATGTTAGGAAATAAAAGTAGCTTACTCATTAAATGCGACACCAGACTGTAATCCATTCGGAACGGGCTTGGCATGTTGAACTGCTGATACTTCGCGTTTTCGATCTGAAAGAACATATTAGAAGTTAGCGACATACCATGATGATTTGGGGAGGGCTATTGTATTTTATACACCACTAGTGTTTTCCCGCGACTTCGTCCGCACAAATTATATACCAGATTTTAAGTCAGATTATAAGCTATCAAATAAAAAAAAGTTTCATCAAAATCGGTTCAGTAGTTTTTGCGTGATGCGCGAACAAACAAACAAACAGACAGACAACATTTCTAAAAAAGTTTGATTTCGAGTTGGGGATACCTAAAAACCATATCGTAATTTTTTTTTTGTAAATATCTTCAATGTACAGACACGCTTCAGCTACAGTTTTATAATAGTTTAGACTAGTTTTTAATCACCAACATAACTTTAAGGGTGTATTCAGACCATGATTCTAAACAACTTTCCCTAAGGAATATGGGTCGATAAACGAGAACTTTTTGTGGACCTTCCATTGAAAATCGATCGGCCGATTCGCACTTTTGTATGGAAGGTCCAAAAATGTTTCTACTACTATTTTTCTGACTACACCCTTAGGGTTGAACGTCATCTGCCAGCACCGCATTGCATTATCCCGTCGCTCAGGAACGTCATTTGCTAGGGCGAGAAAGATTGCTGCGACCTTTCACGCTCTAGCCAATGACGTAACTGAGTGACAGAAAAGGAAAGAGCGTGAAAAAATTCGATTCTAACAGAAAACTAGTGGTAAATATGTTGGTAGTAAGAAAAGTTCTCTGTGCTGACGAAAATTGTCTAGATGTTTAGAGTTTTAAATAAATATATTAATACTAGTGTTTTCCCGCGACTTCGTCCGCACAAATTATATACCAGATTTTAAGTCAGATCATAAGCTATCAAACAAAAAAAGTTTCATCAAAATCGGTTCAGTAGTTTTTGCGTGATGTGCGAACAAACAAACTAACAATTTTGTCAATAGATGGCGCTGCACGTTTTTAAATCGCGCTATCGAATGTTATTTGAATTTATATGAAGAGAACCGCTACTTTTTTATTCCTCATGATTTTACGGTTTTATAATAGTTAAGATGGTCATTTGAATGATAAATCAGTATACCTGTGAGAGTGCGCTCGTGTTCCCGAGCAGCAGGTCTGTGAGCCAGGCGGCGGTGACGACGGGGATGTTCCACTCGCGCGCGCGCCGGTACTTGTTGCCCTCCGCGCGCTTGCAGATCAGCACCGTGTTGTCGCGCGTCATGTACGGCGTCAACTGAGAAGAAAACAAATATAGTAGATTACACACCGAGGACAGGAAAGTAAGTAAATAAATCACTTAAATTGTGTGATTAGAGATCGATGTAAATTGAAAGAAGATGTTGTGACAAGAATAGAGAAGGGTATGCTTCGTTGGTTTGGTCATGTGGAGAGGATGAGTGATAGCAGATGTACGAAAGAGATATATGGAGCTAAAATGAGTGGATGTGTCGGCAGAGGGCGCCCTCGTAGGACGTATTCTGATCAAATCAGTTGCGTCCTACAAAAAGGGGAGGTGCGGAGTACTCGAAACCGACGGGCATGTATGAAGAGATGTATGGATGTGAATGAGGCAAAAGATGTATGTAAGGATCGTAGTAGATGGCGCGCTCTGGTCTCTGCCTACCCCAATGGGAAAGAGGCGTGACGTTATAGATAGACAGGAAAGTAAGAAAGGTCTCAAACATGTGATCTGAGGCTTTCTTATTTACTGTCCGTGGTTAGTATACTATTTTTCTCCTCGACCGAGGTGGTAAGCGAAAACTTCGTTTAGCGCAGCGGGACGACAATTGACGCTTTCCGTCCGGAGGGGAGAAAAATTCATTTATTAGAATAAGGGCCTGTTTCACCACTTCTGAATAAGTTCTTGTTAGCTTTTCCGACAGATATATTGACATAATTTCATACAAAATATGTCAAACTATCTGTCGGATAAGCTAACAAGAACTTACCCAGAAGTGGTGAAACAGGCCCTAAGTAACCAGAACAAGATATGAGATTTTTAAAAACATGTCACAAGGCACAGTATGCGCATAATAGTAGATTACACACCGAGGGGAAAGATAAGAAAGGTCTCAGATATCATGTAAATGTCATCTAAACATGTGATCTGAGGCTTTCTTATTTACTGCCCGAGGTTAGTATACTATTTTTCTCCTCGACGGAGGTGGAAAGCTGCAACTTCGATTAGCGCAGCGGGATTCGATTTCGATTCGATTGGCGCTTTCCGTCCGGAGGGGGAAATATACATGATCTTTCAGTCTCTGTTTCTGTGGAAACGTGGACCCTTACGATAGGACTGGTAAATCAATTTAAAGTATCACAGCGAGTTGTGGAAGGAGCTATGTTCGGTTTCTTTAAGAGATCACATCAGAATGAGGTGACAGAGAATTAAAGTATTTTACATAGCTCTGAAAATTTGCAATCCGAAGTAGCAATGGGCTGGTCTTAACTGTCAATGTACTGACTACCTATGATTGATTGTTGGTTGGACTATTGCAAGCAAGGGTCGTTATGTAACACTGCGACCATCGCTGGTATATTGTGTTCGCCCCAAGCTCACCCATATTTACGCATACCTCCGAACTTTAGGGTATTTTCTATTCATTCTCGGGTATGCAGGTTTCCTCGCGATATTTTCCTTCACCGTCGAGCTAATGATAATGATAAATACAACGGTACTTAAATTCCGTTGAATTTAGTGGTACAGGCCAGGAATCGAACCGCCTCCTTATGAATGATTGAGTCGCTAGCTCTCTTCCGTATGGATTATCATCGCTCTCTGACTATGGGGAGACCGAGGAGAACGGAGAAGAGCGTCCTTTGGCCTGCGGACCGACGACCTACCCCGAACTCTGTCGCGGAGAGCGACTGGACGAAGAAGGCAGAGGGTAGAGTATTGTGGCCCGCCCTGGGACTGGCCTCATCAGTAGACGATGGCAAGTGTAATGAAACTAGTGAGCGAGCTCGGCGGTTGCGACAGGCCAATCGTGTGCGGCGAGCGGGAGCCGCGGGGAGCGTTGTCCCAGTAGGTGCCAGTACATACCGACTTATCTGCGTGCGGTACGGATTTTGCCAGTGCATCCTTTTAAACTAAGAGTCTACCCATCAAACTGAACAAGTTTTACTATGGGAGCAACCACTACCTTGGCGCCTACGTGGTGCAGGCAGGCAGTGAGGCGGTCGCGCTCGTCGTCGCGCCAGCCGGAGCAGGCGGCGCGGTGGTGGCGCGCGGGGCGGTCTCTTGCCGCGTACATGCAGGGCAGGTGCAGCGCCTGCCACGGCGGCGCCACGCCGCGCCGCGACATCGCGTCCGACAACCAGTACGCCGTCACGCATCGCTTCGCGTCACGCAGCGCCTGCAGGTTACATTACACTATTTTAATTACTAAAAATCAAGGCTCTCTATCACTCTAAGCTGGGTGCCTGGACACTGCAGAGTTGATGGAAATGAGGCTACTGACTAGCTGACACGAAGAGGGGTGGAGGAGGTCGCCCTTAGGCTTAGATCAAAGTAAAATTAATGGATAGGCCTTACTGAAAAATGAGGCAAAACAAATGAATGGTATACTTCAAATTTGTACCGAGATGACAGACAATTGCCCTATTTTGTATGGATCAATTACCCTACTTGTGTGCTTCAACTTAACGCGCTTTAGGCCTATCCATTAATTTTACTTCGATCTAAAGCCATAGACCCCGAGCTTTATTGCGTCATCTCTCGCAACACCTCTACTATGTAGTCAAGATTACTGCTTCGACTATGTTAAATTATGATGTAACTGGAGTGATTAGATCAAAATTAGATAAATTATTTCATATGCGGGTGAGGTACAATACAAAAGTCCTGTAGCTTCAGTCTAGAATCAGAACAAAGTGCCTGTGAACGTATTTTCCTTCATAAAATACACAGATAACGTTATAAATTATAACCTGCATGACCACGCCGTGCTTCTGAGTCTCGCAGAGCACGTGCGTGACGCGGGCGCAGTAGCTGCTCTCCACCTCGCCGCCGCGCCGCTGTATCGCCTCCGACCAGCGCGCCACGCGGTCCAAGCCCCACGACTGCTGGTACTCCACCTAACAGGAAGGTTGTTAGTTAATGGATAGATTCAAACAACTAAAAGTACAAAAGAATTGTCAAAACAAACCAAATGAGCCCAAATTCGAGGGGTTTACTAGTAGCCATCGAAGAGTTCGACTATCTACATCCTGACTCCATCTTCTGGCTCGATAGTACCAAATTATTGTATTGTCACCCGAATGACATAAACTTGCAAAGTTTCAAATCGATACGACAATTAGAAGTAGGTCAAAATCTACTTCCTAGAATTTTTTACATAATTATTAACAAAAGAACATGTCCATTGACCCATGTTTAACGTAACCATACGACCCGCTTTGCAGCTATGCGTCCCGCCGTCTCCGAGATATAAGAAACGTCCCGCTTTGATAAAATAAAAGCATACCTTCGCGCAGTGATTGTCTGGTGTTAAAAATCTTACGACATCCGCCCGCCATAAGCACAGCATAGCATAAGCATATGCTCACGAGTGTGAACTCGTGAGCATATCTACTCCCCTCCTACTCCCCTCCCCTCCACTCTATCGACTACATTCCCCGGTCAGAGATATTCAGAAACTCAGAACATCCATGTTTCATTAGTAATACCAAAACTGTCGCAGTGTGACGGGGGGTGAGTCCGTCGCCACTTATGGTTGTCTATAAAGGAAGTAGAGGATAGACTCACGATGTGGAACACGCAGCCCAGCAGGAACAGGTCGGGGGGCAGTTTCAGGTTGGGGTTGTGTCCGTAGAACTGTGCGCGGGGAGGCGCGGCCCGCACCGCTCCGGCGTACACCTTGCTGCCCACCGCGCCCGCGCCCACCACGTTTGCCCCCGCGTTCGTCTGTTATAGGAATTCGGTACCTATGTCAAGTTTTTTTTTGGAGGGCTGAATCGAAAACCATTTGGAGATAATTCGGTATGTCAAGATTTTTTTTGGAGGTCTAAATCGGAATCCATTTCGAGATAATTGTCTCAATAATCATATTTTCTATGTCAGAGATTTTAAAATGAAAGGATTACAGATATTTTTAATAAAATAACGTCGTTTTTCGGTCCACGAGTGACGTCACTCGCTGTCCCTGCAAACTCCTTGGTAAACATAAAATGAACTTAAAGTAACTGGCCATTAAGAAAAAAAAAATACTTTCACAATGACAGAATTTTACATTTGATGTTGCCGTATCTGTTTTCAGCATAGAGTTAGAAAGAGGAGGCACGTTTTATTTTTTTAAATATAGCTGTAGGTAGTGTTTCTCCATGGAGTTCGAATTATTTTTTCTCCACCTGACTCCGAGATGTCACTTCATATAATTCGCTATCTCATACCCGGTTACACTGATATTCGGTCTACTAGCGTAAGCGAAAAAATTTTCGCCTACGACCGTACGTCAATTCCATACATTTTTATGTTTTCTACTGTCGTTAACGCAAATACATAAAATGGAAATAGATAAATTATTATAACATGTGAATATACTTTTATTGGAATGATAATTGTTTATAATTGTTAATTAAATAGATTGTTTGTTAGAAAGTTGTTTGTGAATTTAATAATTGTGGCTTTCCGCGTGGCAGAAGCGCAGGCAGGCACTGTTCTGGTCTCCGATCCCGCAAAACGGCTTCCTGGCTTTGAACTGGACCGAAAATCGTGGGCTAGCCTGTAGGGCTATTGTGTAAGCTTCCGATTATATCGTTTACAAAATCGATAACGTTTTATGACTGTACTAGCCAATATTTTAATAATATTTTGTTTCTGTGATCATCGTGTTCATTATCTGAGATAAATTAACTAAAAATTAAGAAGCAAAATCGCCAAGAACTGCCAAAACACCGTGTCGATTTGATACCGATTGAATCGGGTATAGTTAAACAATAACCCCCCTGAACCGAATAAGAGCGGGAGTCGCTCGGTGTAACTACCATCTTCACAAGTGGGGCATAAAGAGCTCACCCGAGTGCGACTGCGGTGCTCCGGAACAAACTGTCGAGCACATTGTCAACGAGTGCCCCGGCAGAAGATGCGACGGTGGAATCCGGGAGCTAAACGTGCTAACCCCGAGAGCCAAACTATGGCTTAAATCAATAGACATCGATTTGTAACCTCCGCAGGAATGAACAGAAAAAAGCCATACGAATAATAATAATTAAATAGAGTTTAATTCTTATTTTAATTTAAACAGTCACTTTCTCTATGGGACCAACATCGAAATCGCGAAAAAAAAATCAGCTGTCCCATACATTTGGCTAGAGTAGATTTGCAGTTTTGTATGGAAGAGCAGATGTTTTTTTCGCGATTTTGATGTTGGTCCCTTAGCGAAAGTTGTTCAGTTTGATGGTCTGATCATCCTCTTAAAAAAGTGTCAGCATATTAAGTTGGACCCTATATAGTTCAGCAACATTATATGATAAAAATGCCGAAAACGTCATAAAATCGAGAAATTTCTTCTGTTGGGTGGAGGAAAGAAACGTCTAATTCAAGGTATACCTACCTCAAGGTTTGCTTGAGATGCGTATACGTCTCTTAAGTATTAGTTTTGCGGTAAAATAATCTAAATTTTATGGAAATGTGTCTCTTGCTATTTTAAACACCACCAAATATTGAAACGTCTTCAAAAACGTCATATCTCGACTAAATCAGTGGAAGAATCTCTAGAAGTCTAGATTATGACTGAGTATACTGTTTCGGATGATTATTAGATGAGAAGACTAAATTTTTAGGTATTACAAATAATAAATAAGATGTTGATTGATTGATTGTTGGTTGGGCTATTGCAAGCAAGCAAGCAAGTTATGTAACACTGCGACCATCGCTGGTCTATTGTGGTTGCCCCAAGCTCACCCAAGCTTACGCATACCTCCGAACTTATGGTATTTTCTTTTCATTCTCGACTGGTTTCCTCACGATGTTTTCCTGCACCGCCGAGCTAGTAAATGATAAATACAACCAGTACACAAATTCCTAAGAAATTAGTGGTACAGGGCCCCTAGACAAAGTTTCTAAAACTTTCGATTAATCAATCAATCAATCAAATATTTATTGCTTTGCTACATTGTAGTACACAGTAAGGGAATCGTACATAGGTCTTAGTAATTTTACAATGGAGCACCCTGTAAGGGCATAACAATATAGATAAGAAGAAATTATTGCAATGGTAACAGTAGAATTAAAATTGAAATTAAAATACATATAAATATTACATTTCACTTAAATATTGACTGTTTAAATTAAAATAACAATTAAACTCTATTTAATTATTATTATTCGTATGGCTTTTTTCTTTTCATTCCTGCGGAGGTTACAAATCGATGTCTATTGCTTTAAGCCATAGTTTGGCTCTCGGCGTTAGCTCGTTTAGCTCCCGGATTCCACCGTCGAATCTTCTGCCAGAGCACTCGTTGACAATGTGCTCGACAGTTTGTTCCAGAGCAGTTGCACTCGGGTGAGCTCTTTATGCCCCACTTGTGAAGATGGTAGTTACACCGAGCGACTCCCGCTCTTATTCGCTAGCCCACGATTTTCGGTCCAGTTCAAAGCCAGGGAGCCGTTTTGAGGGATCGGAGATCAGAACAGTGCCTGCCTGCGTTTCTGACTGCCACGCGGAAAGCCACAGTTATTAAATTCACAAACAACTTTCTAACAAACAATCTATTTAATTAACAATTATAAACAATTATCATTCCAATAAAAGTATATTCACATGTTATAATAATTTATCTATTTCCATTTTATGTATTTGCGTTAACGACAGTAGAAAACATAAAAATGTATGGAATTGACGTACGGTCATAGACGAAAATTTTTTCGCTTACGCTAGTAGACCGAATATCAGTGTAACCGGGTATGAGATAGCGAATTATATGAAGTGACATCTCGGAGTAAGGTGGTTGTCCCATACAATTTATATGAAGTGACATTTTGGAGTCAGATGGCCGAAGTACAAAAAAGTGGATGCGTCGATAAGGACAGCAATAAGTAGCGGTCTCCTTTTTTAACTAGAGCGAATTTGCTATGTGCATCTCTTACTGAGTGATATGACAAGACACGTGCTTCCTTCTAGTGCCTTCTCTTTCTACGCGTACGGTGGAGAAAGCAAACGTCAAAATGTTGCGATCGCCTATTTCAAATCCATACATTCTGTCATTTCTACTAGCGTCTAATACGCCAATAGAAATGTTCCTTTGCCTATAGGCCCAGGCCAGGAATCGAATAGATAAAGATAATAATAATATAAGTAACGTTAGTCCATGTTACCTGATGGGGAATGTGGGTAGGGCCGAGCAACAGCCGGGTCGGAGCGCGCGCGGGCCCGCCCGCCGCGTGCACAGCCGTCATCAACCTGTTGTTGTTATATCGGTTAATAGCCGCTTTGTTATTGTTCTTGTGTCAATGTACAACAGACTAGAAACTGACTTTCATTCATTGATAAACTCACGACCGTAATTCCCTGTCAGAAACATTGCTACAACTACAAAATTTCTGTTTATGGATGTAGTTGTAGCGATGCTCACATTTAGCTGTGTAAGTTTCAGAACGGAATGACATGTCAAGCGGTGAGAGGTGGCTAGCCTTTCGCCCACATAAACACTTCACAAGAAACTTTCATATTCTGTACTGTTCCCTTGTTCTACGTTTTATAGTCATATTCAAGTTTATCTATAACTAGTGTTTTCCCGCGACTTCGTCCGCACAAATTATATACCAGATTTTAAGTCAGATCATAAGCTATCAAACAAAAAAAGTTTCATCAAAATCGGTTCAGTAGTTTTTGCGTGATGCGCGATCAAACAAACAAACAAACACACAAACAAACAGACAAACAGACAGACAAAATTTCTAAAAAAGGTTGATTTCGAGTCGGGGATATTTACAAACCATATCGTAATCTTTTTTTTGTAAATATCTTCAATGTACAGACACAGTTCAGTTACAGTTTTATAATAGTTAAGATTCACATTTCACAGGTAGTGAGACTGAGGGCCGGTTTCACCACTTCCGAATAAGTTCTCGTTAACTTATCCGACAGCTCATTTGACATATTCTTCATACAAAATAAGTCAAATGAGCTGTCGGATAAGCTAACAAGAACTTATCCAAAAGTGGTGAAACAGGCCCTAAAGATCGACAATTTTAAAGGTCACTAGAGTTAATCCGCGACTTCGTCCGCACAAATTATAAACCAGATTTTAAATTTTTAAGTCAGATCATAAGCTATCAAACAAAAAAAGTTTAATATAAATCGGTTCAGTAGTTTTTGCGTGATGCTGTTACAAACATACAAACAAACAAACAGACAGACAAAAATTCTAAAAAAGGTTGATTAGGAGTCAGGGACACCTAAAAACCATATCGTAATATATTTCTTGTAAATACCTTCAATGTACAGACACACTTCTGTTACAGTTTTATAACGGTGGGCTAGAGGCAATTGACAGTATGTACAATGTGTCATGTAGTGACCTGAGAGTGCCGGCGGCGGATGGCTCGTGGTCCTGCGGCGGGGCGGCGCCCTGCAGCCGGATGGACAGCATGTTCGCGAGCGCAGTCTTCGTCTTGGGGTTCACCAGCAGCGCGCTACTCGCTCCTGACACATCACAAACTACACTATATTATACGTCACGATGGCAAACAGCGTTATTTTTACAATAGTGAGATCACTCACAGGCCTGTAACATATGCACACGCTAAAACTAAATGACTCGATCAGCTGCAAGATTGCCAAAGAGATGGAATGGAAACTCCTTTGCATCTTTGTGAATGAGGCCCATGGATGAAAAGCCCGACCAGAAAAATAAAACACCTCGCCGTGGTTCGGAAAATCATTGGAACTAATTTTAATACTTGGAACACTAACATTAAAAGTTTTAGTCGATTGCATCGCCCCCAAACCCGGTTTTTTATATTTCTAGTCGGGCTTTACAAGCGAAGTATCCATCTAGGTATACAGGTTAGCACCAGATGAGATACAAACCCTGCCTGGTAGAAACCTACTGTGATGGAGACTGCATTTGAGATCATTAGGGAAATATAAAAAACTAGTGTTTACCCGCGACTTGGTCCGCACAAATTATATACCAGATTTTATAATAATAATAATAATACCAGATACCAGATTACCATACCAGATACCAGATTTTATGTCAGATCATAAGCTATCAAACAAAAAAAGATTCATCTAAATCGGGTCAGTAGTTTTTACGTGATGCGCGAACAAACAAACAAACACACAAACAAACAGACAGACAAAATTTCTAAAAAAGGTTGAATTCGAGTCAGGGATACCTAAAAACCATATCGTAATATTTTTCTTATAAATATCTTCAATGTACAGACACACTTCAGTCACAGTTTTATAATAGTTTAGAAGAGGCGTTCACAAAAGACTAGCGATGGTCTGTTATGGCCCTCAACTCCCAATAATAAAACTATCAAAGTGTCGCCAAAATGCAGGGACTGGGGACAAGACCGGTGCGCAATTCCGCTCCTAAAACCAAATCCAGGAACAGCGCAATTCATCGTTTTAGATGTATTTTATAGACAAAACGCAATCATAGGCCACGTCCACTGTGACATCATGACCTAATAATATAATGGTGACAGACTTAATCGCCTGGCGACACCTCCGCTCCTTTCTATTCTCCGTGGGTTTACCCAACATATAGCTAACATTTTTGTGTATTCTCCGTGGGTTTACCCAACATAACTTGTTAACATTTCTGTGACTACCAAAAACAAAGGGATCATTTTCGAGACATACTTTCTGTCTTTGGTCTCGGGAGGATATAAAAGATCTAATTCGGAGAAGCATGCTATTACTCAACTAGGTGAAAGTAAGATACCTTGCTCTGGCGTGGTAGGCGTCAGTAAGGCGCCGTCGACCTGCTGCTCCGGCAGAGGCGACGCGCCTACCACGTGCTGGGTCACCCCTTGCGACACCTGCGTCTATAGATAAGGGAATACTTTCAGTTTCTGATCATAATTAAAGCCAATACTATTACTACAAATATCCTCATTGTAATGCTAGCCTATGAGATGGGTTACCCTTTGGAAAATGGTTTTTGTAAGGGGTAACGTGACGTGCATATCTTAACAACTTATTTAAAGGGAAACTCTTAAGACATATGCTTTATATCGACCACATAAAAGTAGCTTACATAATTCTTAAAACTTTATCAATAGGGTTCATTATTGAATGTAAATGTGGTAACCTCTATCCGGATAAGGGTTAAAGGCGTTTTAGTCAATCGAAAGGTGACCAAGTCATAGGGGTTTCTTATCAAATAAAAATATTCAAGCCTATCAATTAACCCGCTAAAAATAAAGGCAGGGAAAGCGCTTTCTGTCCCTGTTCCTGATGAAATCTAAACGGGGTATAAATAGGATTTGATGCTGATGAACGACGATGGTCTCATAATTGTGTCCCAGCTGAAATAAACCTGATGTGATGTATATGGTCTCACCGGCTTGCCGGGCGCGGCGTGGTGGTGGGCGGCGTGGTCGCGCTGCGCCTGCAGCTGGTGCAGCCGCTGGTACTGCTGCTGGCGCTGCAGCTGCAGCTGCTGCAGCTGGGACTCCACTGCACCACCTCCGGCGCCCACGGGACTCGCTACCGGCGCTCCACCTACAAACAACAAGTGTGATGCTATTAGCATAATAGGTAAAAATGTCTCGAGAACAGATTCCGCGCGGCACTGGAGAATGGAAATGCGCACACATATGTCAAAACTTGGCTATAGTCACGCTTTTACTTTGATAGGTCACGCTCGTGGCGGTTTGCTAAATACTGGAGATACAGAAGTCAATTCATTGTTATGTTAACGAAAAAAAAATATAATTTTGTGATGATTAGCTGACCCTGCAGCGCTAGTGCAAATTCCTCTAATTGCTTTCGCTGCAAAGAAAATTACCCCTTCCCACGCTTTTCAGTCGCGCTTGCTGCGACGAATAGTATGAAAGCAGGCAGAGTCGCGCGTAAGTACAGAAATCATGCTAGAGGGTCACGTCTTCATCTTACCGGTTTAGACGAGTAGGCCACTTCTTATAATTTTTAATGCACTTCGAATCCATGCAGTTTGTTGAAACACTGTATTTCAAATCGGATTCGCTACATGCTTCAACAATATGTACAATTAACTAAATTTGAATGCCTCGCTGTTCAATTGAACCCGATTTGTAGGATAGTTTATTACAGTTATGTTTTAAAGATAAGTAGAAGAAAGTGGTATCGATTCGGTATTGCCACGACTTAACTTAACTAAATTTATTCCTGTCATTTTCTAACATTCGACTAAGAAAAGAGACAGAAAACCAACAACTGACTTTAGTGCTGTCAAAGTGACGCTACACGCCCAAAAACGCCTTAAATAAGATGGCGTGCATTATGATGCCATCTTATTTTGGGCGTGTAGCGTCACTTTGACAGCACTAAAGTCAGTTCTTGGTTTTCTGTCTCTTTTCTTAGTCGAATGTTAGAAAATGACAGGAATAAATTTAGTTAAGTCGTGGCAATACCGAATCGATACCAGTGTCGACTAACTTATAAAAAACCAGTCGAATGTTAAGAACCGATGGGATACAAGCCGAACCAAATAGATCACTGTGGAACTGGTAAACATCGATCAACAGTTAAGTCCAGTGGAAGACTCTCGTATAATATGATGGGATGCTACATCCTCCACATTAAACATTTCTAACAAAATCCATTTAAACCATATCCCTGCTAACAATTTCACATAATAATCATAATTGAGGTGAGATTTTGTTTTCAATATACTTCTACATAAAACATCAAATATCTTACATGCGACATCAGTTAACTCCATGATATCCATTTAGTATATTTTGAAATAAAACTTGTGAGTAATACTTGGAGAAGAATTTACACTTGTATAGAACTGTATCGAGTTACAACTGAAAGTAAAGGAAAAATAACTGAAAACATTCTGAAGAAGGCTTAGAATAATAATTACAGTCTGTTTGCTACAATATAGCGCAGTATTTTGTGTCTCTTCCAAAAACAATATTGTATTCACTATCACACAGCAACGGTCCCCCCCTCCCGCAAAAAATGGCAGAAAACTGTTCTATGGAGAAATAAACAATACTTACTCCTCTCCGGGCGTTGATAGGAGATACGTTTTTCTCTATTAGATCGTCTTTAAAAGCCTGATTAGAAAGTAGAATACATGCTTTTGGGGGCGATAAAAAACATTACCAAAGTTAGTTCCAATGATTTTCCGCAACATGGCGGGGCTTTGCAAAAATAACGCAAAACATGAAATACTCCAGATATAAATTGTGGAGACAAATTATACAGAACATTCTTAAATTCAATTTTATTTTGGACATGTTATCATACAAAATAGCTTCGTTCATTTTAGAATTTGTATGAAAAGCTAAAAAAATAAAAGACATGTATAAAATGCATCCTGCACAGAAATGACGGCTAGCTGTCATTTCAGTGCGTCATAGGAGGGAGACGACATAGTGCAGAACAATCATAGCATCTTGTTGCAGACCTTTTCTCGCGTATGGACTGTAGCAAACGAATTGAAATTATAATGCGATATGAAGAGATCAACCATTACTATGTATGAACCAACATCTAAATACCAAAAACGCTGAATCCTAATCGAATTTCTACCGAGTAGTCTACTCTAAGGCCGAGATTGAGAGACTCATACTCACATTTCGATCCGGAATCTCAGACTAAACGGTTGCAGGGTTGCACTAGGGTTTTAGAAATCCAGCCAATTACTGGGTAGTGGGAATCATTAACAGTTTGAACAGTATATATATAGAACTACTAGTGTTTTCCCGCGACTTCGTCCGCACAAATTATATGCCAGATTTTAAGTCAGATCATAAGCTATCAAACAAAAAAGTTTCATCAAAATCGGTTCATTAGTTTTTGCGTGAAGCGCGAACAAACAAACAAACTAACAATTTTGTCAATAGATGGCGCTGCACGTCATTTAAATCGCGCTATCGAGTGTTATTTGAGTTTATATGAAGTGAACCGCTACTTTTTTATTCTTCACGATTTTACGGTTTTATAATAGTTAAGGTATTAAGATAACTATTCTGTGCTTACGTACAGTACGTTATTTGTCCTATTCAATCAATAAGAGATGTATACAACAAATATGGTGTAGTTAAAAAAGGAGATGACTACCTTATTGACGTAACCATAATTTTGCATGTGCGGCACCGAGAAGCACAAATTGTATATCTCCAACTCCACATCGCGATCTCATACGCAGGTTCGCTAACGTTCGGTATACTAATGAAAACGCAACTTCTTGGTCTTGGGTTCTAAATTAAATATTGATATTATTAAAACTTTGGCACACAATACAAATTATTCTATTCGTACAAACATGGAAACATAAAGGCCTCCGCTCATTGCAGCGATATTATCGCTGCGATTTTGCGATAATTGTTCTCAGTACATTTAGTATGGGGACGCGCTCGATCCTACACACTGCCGCGATATTATCGAGCGATAATATCGCTGCGATTTTGCGATAATTGTTCTCAGTACATTTTGTATGGGGACGCGCTCGATCCCACACACTGCCGCGATATTATCGCAACCTGACGCAATCTCTTTCTACTACATTCAGTGGTGTGCGCATGCGTGACGCGAATCGCGGAATCGCTGCAGTGTGTAAGGTGTCGCGATATCGCTGTCGATAATATCGCTCGATAATATCGCTCGATATTATCGCTGCAATGTGCGGAAGCCTTAAAAGCGGTCGTAGCATGCAGAGCCGTGATTGCGATACGCATATCATTATCACATCTATCTGTAGTAAGGATCCTTCTTAATATGCTGACACTTTTTAAGGGGATGATCAGACCATCAAACTGAACAACTTTCTCCATGGGACCAACATAGAAATCGTGAAAAAAACAGCTGTTCCATAAAAAAGTACAAACCGACTTGAGCCAAATGTATGGAACAGTGGACTTGAAAGACAGAAAGAAACATTATTTATTTGGATCTCCGACACACATTCAATCTTTAACATGACCACAGAGATACATTTTTGTAAAATATTAAAAACAGAATAATAACAAAAGAGATTGTTTGTGCGCCGCAGTGACCAAAAAGGTCCCAACTCAGCAAATGCTCGGCTCGGAAGCCGATCTCTGAATTTATGTCGGGGCCTGGCTTAAGCGTTGAATCAAGCATAATTTGTATGTGCAACGAATCCAGTAAAACATGGCGGTTGTATAACCTAAATTTAACGGATGTGTCATTATCGCTCGCTAGTCTACATGCTACGGCTGCAGGTTAAAATAGAACTTATGCCTAAAGCACGAAGGGTTGTATTACCTGGCGACTGTGGTGGCTGAGCGGGCGAGGCTGCTGGTATGGTTGCCGTTCG
Source organism: Agonopterix heracliana (assembly GCA_963693445.1). NCBI lineage: Eukaryota > Metazoa > Arthropoda > Insecta > Lepidoptera > Depressariidae > Agonopterix > Agonopterix heracliana. The sequence goes on from OY856327.1 coordinate 5,800,787, forward strand.
GGCACCTTGCGACTGGAGCCATTGTACCTGTGCATCGATCAAGTTCTGTTAATAACTTTAGTGGCGCCCGCGTCTTCGTAGTCGCCTGCAGCTTTTTAGTTAGTAACAGGTACACTGGCGTTCAATACACGCCTCCTATAGTTATCACTACTTAAAGCTGCAGTCTACCGAATGCTTAATAAATGGGTCAATCAACTATTTTTTGTCCATACCTAGTCCCAGTCATCTGCATAACATTTTCTCAATGTTCAGGCTCAGGCTCAAGCTCAGGTTTTGCTTGCCCCAAAAATGTATGTTTGTTGAATAACTAAGAATCGCATTTATTAAACACAATACGCGGTTTTGCAAAATAACTTGAATTTTACTTGAATTTTGGCGGTTGTCCGATGGACGCTTTATTTCGTTGTCCCCACGCTTTTTGGTCTATCGGACAACCGCTAAAAACTTCTAGTAGTTCAACACAGATGGTGCAATGCGCATGTGTGTAGAAGAATCATATCATTAGATACAGTATCTATCTTTCAAAATTAATGAATGTCAAGAAAAAAGGAAAAAAATCGTTTTTTTAAACAGTACTGTTAGGACAAAAAATAGTTGATCTACCCAAATAACGCTCTGCCAGTTCGAAATTGAAACAAGTTCTTGATAATGTTAAATGCTTATATCAACAGAATACCAGACAAAAATAAAAATAAAAAATCGTATAACGACACACGACACTACACGTCACTTCAAATGCCGTCACGTAACGTTTTTATCACTTATTGGCTACAAATATATTTATTTCTTTATTCGTAGCTTATTGGTCATTCCCTAAATTATCTCTTCTTTTCATGTGGGCAGCAAGCTCTGGTGTCAGACAGCCTTATTACCACTGACGTGGTTTTTATGTAACAACTACTACCACCAGAGATAGTAGCCAAGACCAACGGCTTAACGTGCCATCCGAAGCACGTAATCATCTATATTCCGTACATTTTAACATCATCATCAACCTATATGCGTCCCACTCCAGGGCATTGACATCACCTCATGGAGGGCGTTAGTCCACGAGGATTGGTGGACTACACATATGCATCAGAATTTCTTCTTCAGGTGTCCTCACGATGTTGGCCTTCACCGTTTGAGAACAGCCGTTTATATAAGTTAGAAAAATTCGTTTCAAACCCGTACCTCATGAGAGACATTACCTCCGCTAGGCGCCACCAACGCTCTATACTTATAGTATACTTAGATATCATCAGGGGCGTAGCTACCGCCGTATCAGCCGTATCAATTATACGGGGCCCCCGGGCCACTGGGGCCCCCGAAGCAAAAATTAATAAAAACTACCCAAATTTCTTCATCAGCTATAAATGATTTAATATATCAGTTTACCGAAAAAAAGGCAAGGAGAGTTCATATTAAATTTTAATTGTTTGTAAAAATTTTGGAAAAGTGAGAGATACTTAGATAATTATCAACATCTTCTCAGGCGATGGACGTCCACTGCTGGACATAGGCCTCCCCCAAGGATCGCCATAACGACCGGTCCTGCGCTGCCCTCATCCAACGGTTTCCCGCGGCATTTAGATAATTATGATGAATAAATATTTGTTTTAATTTTATGCAAACATTTTTTTTCATTTGTGAGAAAATTTTACCCATCATAAGGATCCAAACAAATTTTTATACGGGGCCACCAAGGCACGCTACGCCACTGGATATCATGTGCATTACATATTATCAGTTAGACAGGCTAACTCAGTGACTGGACTGGTTATTTAATCTAATACGTCTGACGTCCGGGACCGTCTGATTTCGCAAAGCTGTAGATATGTAAACTATGCGCATAATCACCTGTTGCTGCTGCGTCAGCCCGGGAGGAAGCTGGCTGCGTATGAACGTGACGCTTTGCGGGGCAGGGGAGGGCGCGCCCGGCGATCCCGACACTACGCCAGGTTGCTGCAACAATCCTTTTATTAATCTCTAACAAATAGTCGTGAGAATACCATTTAGAATATATCTAGGACGGACCTGAAAAAAAGACGGACGTAATCTCGTCTAATCACGAGTGAAGCACCCATTTACACAGAAGGTTACAGTAGAATTACATTTACATAGGTACAAAATCTTGGCGGGTTGTAGGACCTACGCCTAGAAATGGTGCATCTGTGTAGGACCTTGCATGCTTCACATCTTTTTATTAGTGTCGTATTACGTCCGTCTTTTTTTCAAGTCTGTGATCTCTAGCTACCACCTCAAGGAATAAAATCATCTGCACATACTACGCTATGTTAAATGTTCTCATCTTGTATCTTCCATTCTCTTAATTTCTTTGATGTTTTTCTGGTACGAATTTACCTGTTGCGCGAGTGCTGCGGCGCGCTGTATGGAGAGCTGTCGCCTCTTCTGCAGCTGAGCGACGAACATGGCTCTCTGCTGGGGGTCCATCTGCTGAAGCTGCGCGTGAGTCTGCGCGTCCAGGTGGATCAACTGCCGCCCGCCCCCACCCGCCGTCCATGACACCTGACAGAGACATTAATTACATTATGTGCATCAAACATATACTTTACACCAAACACAAATAAAGAACAGCGGGGCTAGTACGCCAACCACATTTAACACATCCATCTGTCAAATTTAGTCTTCTGTCTCGTTCTGTCGCGTGCAAATAGAAAGAGAGCGGAAGCGTGATAGTGCTATATCACGCTATCGCGGGTTGGCGTACTAGCCCCGCTGGAAGTAAAAAATTATATTAGCACTTATCAAATAGTTGCATTGTTGAATTATTTATGTTAAATCTTGAGCGAAAGGTTTGAAAATACAGGTGTAAAATGTTATGCATTACATTCTAAAAAGGGTGCTATAGAGTCTAAAGTTTAAACCATAAAACAACAACTTTCACAATGGAGGCAAAATAGGAACCACAATTTTTTTTATTGTTCCATCGAAAATGTCGATGGCTACTCAACCCAAAAATATGGAATAACTGTATTTATTTTCGCAATTTCGGTATTGGTCCCATAGTGAAAGTCGATAAATTTGGTTGTCTGAAGCACCCCCTCCCCCTATAATAATGCATTAAACATTTTTCCCTATATACAATGAATTTGGATAGACAGGTTTAGCGTCTTCCCAGCGTCGTCGTCGTGCCAGCGTCTGCGCAGCGTCGACGCTGGCACGACCACGACGCTCGGAAGACGCTAGTGTGGGGGGCCCTTAACGATCGCTTGAGTGATTAACTGATTACTACGTGGAAAGAAATTGCAGGTTTTCAGGAAAATTTACGACAATTTGAAAATTGCAATTCTATGGTTATTATCTACGAATAAAGAAATAAATATGGAAATATAATTCACGTCAAAAAATGACCCCACGAACTTTGGTGTACACCACGCAAGCGCGCAAGACTCAATCATTATGGCGACTCCAATTACGGCGTTTGCCGCCAAAACTCATGGTGCCAAAAATTAAGGAGATTTTGTTCGGAGTTATCATTCCATATTTATTTCTTTATTCGTAGGTTATTATGCTTCTAAAATTGGAGCAAGTTAACAAAAGAAGATTGTAATGACTTACCCTAGTCCCCACACCACCAGGCTGTGCTAATTGCTGCCGCTGCAGATACTGCTGTTGCTGCCACGAAACGTTCTGCCCCTGCACGATCTGCTGCCCTCCCGGCGAAACAATCTGCTGACCTCCCCCATGAGTTATTATCTGCTGGATTCCACCACCGGCCGATAACTGTGATGGCTGAGGTGACTGAGGCACTTGTGACAGCACTTGCTGAGTTTGCCCAACCGTTTGCCCAATGATCTGCTGGCCTGACTGTGTCACAATTTGCTGAGAAGACTGGGCAATAACCACTTGATGTTGCTGCCCCTGTTGAGTAATCACATGTTGGCCCCCTTGTGAAAGGACCTGTTGAGACCCTTGCGATATTATCTGCCCACTCTGGTTCACTAATTGACCACCCTGGTGAACGATCTGACTTTGCGACACTAATTGCTGGCCACCTTGAAGAGTAACCTGCTGATTTCCATGAACCAAAATCTGTTGTTGACCCGTGTGCTGATTTATCAACACTTGCTGTGGTGCTTGAACTATTTGTTGTTGTCCAGAGTTGTTTAGAAGCTGTTGTTTTTGCACCAGTATTTGATGGTGGGTCTGACTTATAGTCTGTCCTTGTGCGTTGATGGATTGTTGGAGAATCTGTTGAGGTGATTGTTGGATTGTATGCTGAGGGCTCAGTTGATTCTGTTGGTTGTTTATCAACGCTTGCTGCTGGGTCTGCATTATCTGCTGCTGCAGTATAACTTGATTCTGAGGTGCTCTAGACTGTACTAATGGACTTCTTATTATCTGGTGCTGTCCTTGTACATTTTGGACCATCTGTATGTTTTGTTGCCTCCATGCATTTTGGACGGGCATGTTAGCATTCTGCTGGGACTGTATTCCTTGCTGAACGGTTTGTATCTGCTGTCCAATTATTGTTTGCTGGCCAGAGTTACCAACTAATTGGTTTAATTGCACCTGTTGTCCAGATTGTGCTTGTGAGGATGTGACCAGACCTTGGTTCACTACGCCCATATTTAAATTCTGTTGTTGGTTTGTCATGGACTGTACTGTCTGTTGCTGAATCATGCCTTGGTTTTGTGAGTGCTGTTGTCCGGAACTTATCAGTTGCTGACTTATGACTTGGGTTTGTCCTAAGTTCTGATTGAGTTTGGCATTCAAACTTTGTTGTAAGTTCTGGGTGGACTGTGCTAGTTGTTGTGCTATGTTCTGTACCGCTTGGGAAGCGGTCTGCTGGCTGAGGCTCAGACTCTGTTTCATTGCCAAGTTTTGCTGGTTAATCTGTTGCTGTTGTAGATTATTAGCACTTTGACTCAACATCTGACTTATATTCTCGATTTGTTGTTGAGCAGAACTCATTGAAGTAGCAGGAGATTGACTAATATTTTGACTTTGCTGCAAATGATGTTGGTTTTGTTGTAAGTGTTGCTGAATTTGACCGGATAGGTTCTGGTTTATTTGAGCCACGGCAGAGTTTGGTTGACTGAACTGTTGATTTTGTTGATTGCCGAGTTTGTTTTGTTGCTGCAACATTTGCATTCGGAGTTGATGTTGCTGTAACAGTTTCTGTTGTTGTATCTGTATAGCTGATAAGCCATGAGGTTGTTGTTGCTGCTGTTGTTGTTGTTGTTGCTGCTGCTGTTGTTGTTGTTGTTGTTGCTGCTGCTGCTGCTGTTGTTGCTGCTGTTGTTGTTGTTGTTGCTGCTGTTGTTGTTGCTGCTGTTGTTGAGCCTGATTATAAGCCTGTTGTTGCTGCATGTTAGCCTGTTGGTTCTGTATATTAATGCTGGCCTGCGATACTATTGTATTTTGTCCAAACTTTTGCATCAATTGTGGATTAGCTTGACTACTTTGTATCTGCATGTTTTGGGTGACTAAACCTTGAGGCATTGACTTGCTCATTATACTTGAAGTGGCCATCGGAGTTGTAGTGTAGCCCATGGAGCTGACTGCGGAGGTGGCGACAGCGCTTGCCGTGGACGGAGGATGGTTCCACGGCATCCTTTGTTTTAATTTGTCCAACAGAGCCTGTGTGCTGTCATCTTTATTCTCAGCTAAGTTTTGTGTGGGCACTTCATTCTTCGCAATGCCTTCCTCAAAGTCAAATCCTGTTATCGCACTAATACGATCCATCTTAGGCGGTGCCTGCGGTACGATCAGCAACTTCGGGTGAAAAACTTCGTAAACGGCTTGAATTCTCGCTCTCAAACTCTCCAGCACCCAATCGGGGGTGACTATTTTAATTCTGGAAGCCGGTAACGTACAAGCGACGCTATATTTCTTGCCAGTAGCCGATCCACAGATCAAATGAGTACACTGAGAGTCCAAGGTCAACTTCACTTTGCCGCCGTGATAAGTGATCAGTGCGAACAGGGTCTTCGCGTCGGCTGCGGTCACTTTAGTAATACATGCGGTAACATTCGCGAAAATCTTGTTCTTATTAGGAAAGTATGGCTTAGGATTTGCTAGTCTCTTGAGGCGAACACACGCGAGGACCCAGTGCTCGGTCACTGCGGGTATCTGGTAGATATCCTGGGCCTCATCCAAGTCCGTATCAGACACATTCTGACCACAAATTAGATGCGTGACATAGTCTGAGAAATATTTCGTACTCGCAGCCCCACCTGACTGCAGTAAGTGCATAATCTGCGAACACAACACAACGCACGTTAATCCGAATGGCGTGGCTACACGTAAATAACAATAAAACAAGTAAAAAAACCACAAAAACAAACCTTAGCGGAGACATCTCCGGACAGGTAGAATTTGACATCCTTGAAAATTGGCTCTTGTAAACACAAAGATTCCAAATCGTCGGCAATCGTTACCATTTTCTACTTCACGACAATGGTTAACTTTAAGATTTATTGTTTAATTTAACATTTTTGTTGATACTTTCAACAAAATGCCGAAAATGAAAACTGCTAATTTCAAGCGACGACGTCCATGATTATTATTGCCATTTGAAAATTTTGAAAATAACTACGATTGCATTTTTGTCGCCTCACAGAGTCAAATTGTTGAACGTAAAGATACTTATCAATAAAATTATTTCTCATAAATAAAACAATAAAGTAAAATATAACATGGTGTAGATGCAAACTTTTACTATACGAAAATAAAACTAGATTGAAAATGTTACTAAAAATATTTTAAATTATGCTATGGCAACTCAACGAGTTCGTTTAGAAATAGAAGTTTGGTTTGCTTGCCGCCATTATTCGTTGTAAAAATTTTCATGTACAGTTGGTTTTAATCAACGATATCAAGTTTTATTAAGGGCCTGTTTCACCACTTCTGAATATCTGTCGGATAAACTAACAAGAACTTGGTGTCACGTTGTAGGGTTTGCCCCGAACACTTGTCTCTCGCGTTTCAGCCTGCCACGAGGCTCCACAATCCTTCTCAATTGTTCTTATTCAAAAACAATCCTCGAGATTGGATAGGATAGATACTTACTCTAGATAGATAGTTACTCCCTCAAAACACATTGACATTGGCGGAAATGCGGTGATAACGCACAAGCAAGAAAAAAAAAAACAAGAACTTACCCAGAAGTGGTGAAACAGGCCCTTAGTGATATTTGTGACATAATTTCGTGCGGATTGTGTTCCAGAAAGTTGCGTAAATCGACCAACATAACAAGAATCTTAAACGTATACGATAACAGAACAAAAGTTCCCGACGACCCCGAAGTTGACGACCCGGTTGGTGTAATGGTTACCATGCCGCCGGACTGCCAAACCAGGGTCCTGGTTTCGAATCCGGGTTCGGTCATGGATGTTACGAGTATATGTTCGTGCCGTTGTTGTATGGTTTCCATAATAAAAGCCTTTAGAGTGCTTAGTTTGGGATCATTACAATGTATGTGCCTGTGAGCGTTATTTATTTATTTATTTAGTTTTGGTTCAAGTTTACTCGTACACACGACGACAGGTCAGGTTACCCTGTTTGGACTTTGAACTATTAGTAGCAGGAACATAATGTATCTTTGATTAGAAGTTGAACGCGAATCGTGCGAGAGGGTGCGGTATGTTGTTGTTTCGTCTCACGGCACGCTGCTGCCGCGCCTGCAGCCGCGTCTATGCAGGCTCTCTACCGCACTATTTTGTGTTTTGTACGTAGTGTCGCCGTGAGTAGGTACATGGTGATTTTGGCGGCAACGCGCGAGCTTACAAAATCGATCATCCACCATCAAAAATAATGAGTGAGTGCTGAAATGACGGCTAAGAGAGATGAATGGAAGAGGATGACATATTGCGCCGACCCCAGATAATGGGAAATGGGCAAGAGAATGATGACTTATTATAAGTATAGAAAAAAATAACGAATGGCTCAAAAGGACTAGTATCCAGCCAGACATTAAAAAAAGTGACGGGCGGGTGCGGGGTCCATGTAATGGCCATCCCGTAATGCGCAACCCAACAATGTCCGACCCAACAATGTCCAGCACGTATTCCATGCAATGATGGGTCGGCAATTACACCCTGAGCAAAAAATGGACACCAATTGCTGGCCCGGACATTGAGGGTCCAGCTCGTAATGTCCGGCCTGTAAATGCGCAGCGTGTAATGTCCAACCCAGTAATTGAAGACCGTCCACCAATTATACTGCCACCAATTACGGGCCGGACATTATGCTATGGACAGTTTTGGTCTGGGGCGTAATTGCCGACCAAATAATGTCCACCCCCGTAATCCGTGTACAAGATGGCGTCTATTTTTCTGTGTTCTGATTGGTTCATGATTTATTCTTAATCTATTGTAATTTTTTTTTCTATGCTAGCAGTGATATTAAGGCGCTCTTTTCAGTAACCTACTAACCGATTATCCCGCTTTTAGCGATGTTATCTGCCCATTGTTGGGTATTACACTATCGAGTAGTAGTATTTATCGAGGAACTATACAATAATTATTTTGTTCAGCAAATAGAAATACTTATATTTTCGGGTGGACTAGGTTAACAGTAGCCATTCGGTTCTGGCACTCGCCGGCCGCTACCGCGGCACGCTCGCTGCGCTCGCTCGGCTCGTGCGCTGTGGTCGCAAGAATCCTAACATGCTCGTCGCTTCGCTCCTCGCTAACCTAGCCGACAGAGTTAAATCTGGGTCTAAAAACGTGATTCGTTCGTTCAGTTAAAAACTGTATTGGAATATCCCACTTTATATACAACCTACATACTCTTAAAAAAAAAGACGCCATATTGTACACGGATTACAGGGTTGGACAATATTTGGTTGAGCATTATTATCTCGGTCCCGTAATTGCCGGCCAATTATTGTCCAGCCCAGTAATTGGAACCAATTTAGAACCATTGGTCACGAAATACGGGCTGGGCATTATGGTGCTGAACATTGTTGGCTCGGACTGTTAATGTCCAGCACGTAATTGCCAGCCCAATAATACGCAGCAAAGCAACCCAAACCTTGTACACGAATTACTGGGTCGGACATTATGTGGTTGGTAATTATCCGGGTGGCATTTGATGGGCTGGCCATTACGGGCGCCGCGGGTGCGGGGTGGTTGGCTGGCGTTGCGCCCGCGCCCGCTCACAGGCACGTAGGTATCCAGAGGGGGGGGAGCCGGGGGAATAGGTGGGATTTATTTGTATGGAAGAGTGAAATTGAATGTCCCCCCCGACTAAAGTCTGGATATCAGCTTGCTCACAGACATTACTCATGAGAGTACTACCCATAGGTACCTAGCTACTACGGACGCTGGCACGACGGTGACGCTCGAAAGACGCTAGTCTAAAAAGCTGGATTGGGGTACCTACTCTGGGATCGGGTTCCCTACGTTACTGCGAAAGTCATAATCTTTGCATGTTGCGCGAGATACAGCTATTATAACACGCCAAATCTCGTTTGTTCGCGCAAAGGCACTATATAGCGTCGATAGCGCTGTATAACGCTGCCATACCGTACCATAGGCATAGCATTATAACTCGAAACAACATTGCTATTAAAATTATAACAGGCGTAACTAATCAGATTTCGCAGATATTACTTTGCTCTGAATTTTATGTATTGTCCCCTCCGGACGGAAAGCGTCAATTTTCGTCCCGCTGCGCTAAACGAAGTTGCCGCTTTCTGCCTCCGTCGAGGAGAAAAATAGTATACTAACCTCTGGCAATAATAAGAAAGCCTTTTCTTTTGTATTAATTGATCTGAGCTTTTCTTACTATCCTGCCCTCGGTGTGTAATCTACTATATATCAAGTGCTTGCAAGGTATAGGAGGTAAGTCTTAGAAAAAGTATATGTCTAGAATGAGCCTCACTAATATCCCGTATAAAACAAAAGGGGCTAAGTTTCATAGGTTGGTGTGCGTAAGGCGCCCTACAAATCATGTATGTGTGCGTGTATATGTATAGGGTTTAGGAACCAGTACTGGTTCCATTTTTTTTCGACGCTTTCGACTGTCAATCTTGACATATACTTTATCAAAGGAGGTAAGTATTATTCAAACACTCAAGCGAGACACTGACTCGCGAGGTTTATTCGATAGAGATAAATAAAAACCGGTCAAGTGCGAGTCGGGTTACTCACGCACCGAGAGGGTTCCTTACCACAACTTGAAGGTACTCTTAAGGCCGCTGTACACATTGGGCCACGGTCGTGGGCCAACTAGTTGGGCCATCGTGTAGATTCCTAGTTGGTAGTTGGCGCGAACATTTGCCGGCCATCCGAATGTTGTCGGTTTTTCGTGTACACATCAAAGGATGTTGGCGCGCTCTTGGAACAGCGTTCACACGTTGGCGTTTTATTCAGTTTGTTGCTATTCGTCAGCAAAGACAGTAGTGTTGCGCGTGAGTTAAATTTTGGTTTCCGAGTTAGGTACGATGTCGTGGAAAAGCAATGAGATTTTATAATTTAGGTATAGTAATGTAGTCACGTAAAAGTACCTAAATCTTTATTATAAATTTAGGTTTAACAATTTGCAACATTAATAATATTTGTTTAAATTCAAAATAATCCATTCATAACAATGTCAAGTCTATAAAAAGCTAGATCAGGTTCATGCTGTAGAAAAATCTTTTTTAAGTTAGGTAGGTACTTTATAAATGTTCTGATAACGTTGAGGGAAACTGGAAGCAGATTGAAAAGTTTTTTACAGTCATTACATTATGAACCGAAATGAACCAAAAATGAGTCAATAAATATCAAACGCCGGTATTTCCCACCTCTGGGACGTCCCATTTAACTCAATAAAAATTAATTGTATTGAATTGTATTAAGTTTGAATGGACTGTTAGAGTAGATACGTCCCTTCAAACTCAATAAAAATAAATGTTCGTTGATTTTGAAGGGACGTATCTATTCGAATAGATCCCTAAAAACATAATGAAAATTATTTTTAATGTGTTTTATGAGACTTCCATGAGGTGGGACATACCGGCGTTTGATATTTATCGACTCAAATATGGATTCCAAAGCATTCAAATTGCCGCGGCTGCAAGAGATTCCACGTCCATCTTTATTAAAGAGCCAATGCAGAATGATCGGTACACCAATGTGTAAACAGCGACCATTTGGAATTCGTTAGTTGGCCCAACTAGTTGGCCCAATGCCGTGGCCCAATGTGTACAGGGGCCTTTATATAATACGTGCCATAACACATATTAGGTAGGTACAAAAAAAAAAATTCCCGGGATCTTTAGTGCGAGACCGACTCACTTTGTTGTTAAGGCCGCTGTACACATTGGGCCACGGTCGTGGGCCAACTAGTTGGGCCATCGTGTAGAGGCCTAGTTGGCGGTAAGTTGGTAGTTGGCGCGAACATTTGCCGGCCATCCGAATGTTGTCGGTTTTTCGTGTACACATCAAAGGATGTTGGCGCGCTCTTGGAACAGCGTTCACACGTTGGCGTCTTATTCAGTTTGTTGCTATTCGTCAGCAAAGACAGTAGTGTTGCGCGTGAGTTAAATTTTGGTTTCCGAGTTAGGTACGATGTCGTGGAAAAGCAATGAGATTTTATAATTTAGGTATAGTAATGTAGTCACGTAAAAGTACCTAAATCTTTATTATAAATTTAGGTTTAACAATTTGCAACATTAATAATATTTGTTTAAATTCAAAATTATCCATTCATAACAATGTCAAGTCTATAAAAAGCTAGATCAGGTTCATGCTGTAGAAAAATCTTTTTTAAGTTAGGTAGGTACTTTATAAATGTTCTGATAACGTTGAGGGAAACTGGAAGCAGATTGAAAAGTTTTTTACAGTCATTACATTATGAACCGAAATGAACCAAAAATGAGTCAATAAATATCAAACGCCGGTATTTCCCACCTCTGGGACGTCCCATTTAACTCAATAAAAATTAATTGTATTGAATTGTATTAAGTTTGAATGGACTGTTAGAGTAGATACGTCCCTTCAAACTCAATAAAAATAAATGTTCGTTGATTTTGAAGGGACGTATCTATTCGAATAGGTAGATCCCTAAAAACATAATGAAAATTATTTTTAATGTGTTTTATGAGACTTCCATGAGGTGGGACATACCGGCGTTTGATATTTATCGACTCAAATATGGATTCCAAAGCATTCAAATTGCCGCGCGGCTGCAAGAGATTCCACATCCATCTTTATTAAAGAGCCAATGCAGAATGATCGGTACACCAATGTGTAAACAGCGACCATTTGGAATTCGATAGTTGGCCCAACTAGTTGGGCCAATTTTGGAATTCGATAGTTGGCCCAACTAGTTGGCCCAATGCCGTGGCCCAATGTGTACAGGGGCCTTTTACGTACTGTAGAGTTTGCTGTATTAACTATAATCACACCAAGTTTGACGCTTGTGTGTATTTACCGTTATTACGATAGAGCGAGAAGAAGAAATGATGATAAAAATTAGTTTCTTGTATGAGGGTGGGTCCCCGTAATTTTTTACTTTTTATCATTTTTAGTAAGTAAGTACTTCTTTGTTAGCAAATCCGCCATAATAACGCACATTCTGTGAAAATTGCATCTATCAAGCTATTACGGTTCAAAAGTTGCAGCCCTAAATACTTACGACAAACAGACAGACTGACGGACGGAGAACACTTAGGCTGAGATTCAGAGACGATTTTTTCCGTCTTAGCTCGAGCTAAGTAGGGTCGAAATGTATGGATTTTGACATACGGGAGTTCGAACTATGACTGAATGAATGAATCGTCTCTGAATCTCGGCCTTAGGCAGCTCAGGCCACACAGAGGCGGTCCTGCGGGAAAGCGGGCCGGGGGCGGACCTGCGGAAAGCGAATATCTCCGGACCAGCGCTTATTTCTCTGTTACAGGGGACATACAAACTCGGACATGACCTTTCCACCACACCATACACTACAAAACACACAAAAATCTTCGCTGGCCCGCAGATATTCGCTTCCCGCAGAACCGCCGCCGGCCCGCTTTCCCGCAGGACCGCCTCTGTGTGGCCTGAGCTGGTTGTAGTCCAGCGGTTCCCGAATGGTGTTCCGCGGAACCCTGGGGTTCCGTAAGAGGCTCTCAGGGGTTCCACGAAAATTCATGATTACGATGTTATTTTTTCACGTAAAATAAGTTTTGGAGTAGGCTGAATGCTGCACCATACCTCCGCATCCAATTGTCAGACTACAACCTGACTTCAATTCAATGTTATTTGAAGGAAAACTATGAAAGATTTCATAAATATCTTGGTCGTCGTGGTGGTCCAGTGGCGAGTAACCTTGCCTGCCGTGTAGGAGGCGATGGTTCGATCCCCGTCCAAACCGACTCGTACCAATGAGTTTTTAGGAATTTATGTACGATTTGTTACACCACTGGCTTTTCGGTGAAGGAAAACATCGTGAGTTGATCGTGAGGAAACCTGCATGCTTCAATTTCGAGGCGTGTATTGTACCCACTGTCCATTATAAGTGTCGACGGGCTCACCCCCCGTCACACTGGACAGAGTTTCGGTACTACTGGTGAAACGTGGATGTTCTGAGGTTTCAGAATATCTCTGACTACCCCCTCGGGGAATATAGTCGTGAGCATATGCTATGCTATGCTATGCTCATACTGCATGGCTATCAAAATATATAACCGGTTGCCAAATATGTTTAAAACATTGAATACAAGCTCTTTTAAAAAACATTTACATTCTTTTTTGATAAATAAATGTTATTACTCTGTTAACGAATATATGGTCGATGTTCTCGTTTAACCGTAGAAAGAGAAGGAACTAGAACGAAGCACATGTCTTGTCATATCACTCAGTAAGAGATGCACATAGCAAATTCGCTCTAGTTAAAAAAGGAGATCGCTACTTATTGCTGTCCTTATCGACGTAGCCACTTTTTTGTTCTACGACGGCTGTCTGACTCCGGAGTCAGACATCTATTTTCATACAAATTGTATAGGATTTTATGACTATCGCTGTCTCATACGCGGTTACACTGATGTTCCGTCTATCAGCGTAAGCGAAATACTTGGCCTATGTCGTTTAACCTACCTAACAGACTTGATGTAAATTTTATTTTGTGTGTTTAATTTTTAATTTTAGTTTTGCTATTAAATATTTGCACGCCATCCTGTGTGGCAGATTATGTCTATGCGCTCTATAAGTAAGACCTTATTGTACCATATTCTTGCAAATAAATGAGTTCTATTCTATTCTATTCTATTCTGAATACCTACAGCTACTGCGTAAAGCGAGACATGTCCAATATACCTATATTATATACTCTTTGCATGTCCACGTTCTCAATCAACACCACAGCAGCTGGGAGGATCTCGCTGCTGAGAACCGCGACTTGTGGAGGAAATATTCAGCAGAGGGAACAGCTGAGCACGATAGGGCGTGGTTTGTTTCCTTGGCTGAAAAGCGAGAAAGGAGGCATGATCGACTTGCAAACCCAACTGATACAGCAAACTCTAACATTACTTGCCACAACCTACGAATAAAAAAATAAATATGGAACGATAACTCCGAACAAAATCTCCTTAATTTTTGGCACCATGAGTTTTGGCGGCAATTGGCAAACGCCGTAATTGGAGTCGCCATAATGATTGAGTCTTGCGCGCTTGCGTGGTGTACACCAAAGTTCGTGGGGTCATTTTTTGACGTGAATTATATTTCCATATTTATTTCTTTATTCGTAGGCCACAACACATATGTATACGTGTCGTGTTCGTATCGGGTTTTTTTGTCACGAGCGTAGGTGCGCCAAGAATTCGGAGGGCGCTCCATACAAACGTACTATGGAGATATTTTCCATACTAACCAACTAAAGTCAGTGAAATTTTGCAGAAACAATCTAGAAACAAATCTCTATGCTTGTATGGAGTCAAATTTTCGTTAAAATATACAGTTTCAATGCTAGGATTAATTTAAAATTTGTATGGATCTTTGAGGCACTGTAACTTTAAAACTATAGGTACATTTTAACGAAAATCTGATTCCATACAAGCATAGAGATTTGTTTCTAAATTGTTTCTGCATCATTTAATTGACTTTAATAGGTTAGTATTGAAAATATCACCATAGTACGTTTGTATGGAGCGCGCTCCGAATTATGTCCTCTTAAATCATCTTATATTAGGCAGAAATGATGATGATGATGATCATGACGGCCACAAGTCCACCATTTAGTTTTAAGTTTTTTGTATTTTAGGACATGAGTTGAAAAATAATTGTACCTATTATTCCGTTTGGGTGGGTTATTTTCTTTTAGTCATGGTTCCAAATTGAAGAGTTTATAACATAAATGATTAAATGAACCACGCCACGACCGCGGCCGGTTTGGGGGAATTTCCGCAATTCGATATGTTGTTAATTTCCCAGAACTTTATCCTATACTTGCTGTTTGACCTTTTATAAAAATGTAGGTAAGTAATTAAACTCCTTATCCGTTACTCGAAAGAGAAAGTGAAACAACTAGAGGTACCTACAATAGTTTTCGTTTAATACACCTACTTACTTTTTGAAATAACTATAAAAGCGGATATTTAACTATTTAAATGATACTCGTACTTTCAGGCTATACAGTAAAATAAATATTAGTTTAGACCATCAAACTGAACAACTTTCACTATGGGACCAACATCATAACCGGGAATAAAATAAATCAGACAATCCGTACATTTTTAGCCCGAGTTGATTGTAGAGTACTTATGGAACATCATTTTCTTTTTTCGCGATTTCGATATTGGTCCCATAGTGAAAGTTGTTCAGTTTGATGGTCTAAACAATGTTTATTTGTACTTTTGTAAAACCTTGTATAGTCCTTTTGCCATGCTAACTAGCTGTACACGATAGATCAAAATTAAAGATTGAAAAATGCAGTCTAGGAAGGGACTCGAACCGGCGGAAACCTGATTGACCTGTATCAAATTAATAATCAATACCTAATATTTGATACAAAATATATTTTTTTGAAAGCAGCAGCAGTTAAATTAGCAAAACAAAATTGAATGAATTGAACCCGGATCCCCGTGATTTAAAGTCCGAGCCTCTACATAACGCTTTACCGACGACGCTGCCAGCAGGGAGTAAAATTTAAAAGTAGGTACCTATTTTATAAGCCGTGAGATTCTTATCAATATATCACAAACAAAAACTTGACCTCTACGTAAAAATTACGTCATTGAAAACTAGTTTTTTAACCAAATGTCATTCATTGGTCATCCTCCTCCGATTTTATTATTTCGTAAAGGATTAGACAAATATTTTTATGAATAGTTTCTATGTCCGTATGCCCAGCGGGGCCCTCGGTCTTAGGGCTTTGAAACCTAGCTAATCATTTAGTGCTCATTTAGTGCTCTCTGAATATGTATGGCTTATATTTAGTGCTTCGAAGATAACGGAGTTATATCAAATCTAAGCTAGCGTCCGCCCAGCGGGGCCCTCCTTTATTATGGACAAAAATGATTAAAATGTTACATCAATATTTAGTGCTCTGAATTCCTATTAAAACTGTATCAAAAGATTTGATCAAGCTGGTTTGGTTTAAAAGTTATTGCATTTTTAAGTTTTTAATTTCCAGCGGGGCCCTCTCTTGTTTGACTATATAAGTCGCTGAAATTAATGTCGCCATTTAGTGCTTGATGCCAGGTATCTGTCTGTACAGTTAATTTACACATTTTGCTTCTAATAAACCTGGAAAATGCAATAATATCTCGCAACATTGATTCATATAAAATGACATTTCGTGGACAGTCGGCATCAGAAGTAGATGAGAGCTTTACTTGTCCGTGGTTTCCTAGGGTATCGCTAGAGGGCGCTACGGTCTAAGCTTTCAGATACAGTTTTATCAAAATCGGTCCGGTAGTTTATGTGTAGGGACACACCTGCGGAACGTTCCGTGCCGAACATTCAGTTGAATACGTGTCGACAAGGAAATATGGTGCGTAATGGTGCGTACTGGTGTGTCGCAGGTATTGGGAAAAGCGTTGCGCGCGTATTCAACCGAACGTTCGGCGCCGAACGTTCCGCAGGTGTGTCCATACACTTATATTTAGACATAGTGTGATACGCCAACAATCAGACAAACCTTTGTAGTAGGTATTATATTATAATAATAGATAGATAATATAAGTACTTAACTACACAAACGCGCACTTTCATGAACGTTTTGGTACTAGTAGAAGTCATACGGCAGCGAATAATTGATAATATCACACTATGAGTCACCAGGACTAAAATACGACGTAGATGTAGACAATGTACCAGAAATACGAGTGCACAATTTTAGGCGGACTAGTAAAAATAGTAAAGCTCTCTTATACATCTGATGCCGACTGTCCACGAAATGTCAATTAATATGAATCAAAATTGCGACATATTATTGCATTTTCCAGGTTTATTAGAAGCAGAATGTGTAAATTAACTATACAGACAGATACCTGGCATCAAGCACTAAATGGCGACATTAATTTCAGCGACTTATATAGTCAAACAACAGAGGGCCCCGCTGGAAATTAAAAACTTAAAAATGCTATAACTTTTAAACCAAACCAGCTAGATCAAATCTTTTGATACAGTTTTAATAGGAATTCAGAGCACTAAATATTGATGTAATATTTTAATCATTTTTGTCCATAATAAAGGAGGGCCCCGCTGGGCGGACGCTTGCTTAGATTTGATATAACTCCGTTATCTTTGAAGCACTAAATATAAGCTATACATATTCAGAAAGCACTAAATGAGCACTAAATGATTAGCTAGGTTTCAAAGCCCTAGGGCCGAGGGCCCCGCTGGGCATACGGACATATAGTTTCTGATTCAAAGAATAAGAATAAGAATCATTTATTGTTAGAGCTGGTGGTTCAATCTTGATGTATCCGTTTGGCGCCGAAAGACCTTATAACATTTTCCTTGTTTGTTATTAGTTTACACGATTGAAGTCTGTATTGTTTTGTTTCGTTTATTTTTTGCCCAAACCACAGTATGAAAATGTGTTGGTTATACAAGGTGTTACAAAACTACAAATAAACATTTAAGGGGGTGGTGTAGGTAGACCATCAAACTGAACAACTTTCACTATGGGACCCATAGAGGTATGATGGGACCAATATCGAAATCGCGAAAAAAAAAATTATGTTCTATACTCTACAAATCGATTAGAGCTAAAATATGTATGGGATTTAAAATTATTTTTTTCGCGATTTCGATGTTGGTCCCATAGAGAAAGTTGTTCAGTTTGACGGTCTAAACACCTTATGAGTTTTAAAAATTTATTGTTACTTATGAAACACCCTGTATAGGTAGGTACTAGGTACTACGTACAGAGTTTTTTGCAATACTTTACCTACCTTACTTTACTTTACTTTATCTTATATTATACCTACTTTACTTTACCTTTTACATTAGTAATAAAGTAAGTATATAAATTATCATCCTCTTCTACCCTTATTTGCCTTTATTTATTGCCCACTTGTCGGCGGAATCTGACTTTAGTTGTACTCTTATGTACATAAATACATACATACATATGCTCACGCCTATGTCCCACTACTGGGGTAGGCAGAGACAATAGATCGCCACATGCTACGATTCTGACACACATCTTTCGCCTCCTCAACATTCATAAGTCTCTTCATACATGCTCGTCGGTTCCGGGTACATTTTATTTGGCCCTTCTTCAGTACGCATCCTATTTGTATTTGGTCAGCGTACGTGCGCCTAAGGCGACCCCTTTCAACCATTCCATTCACACTTTCCTTGTAAATTTCATACGTCAGTTTACTTTGGCTCATTATTTCCACATGGCCAAACCACCTCATCATTCCTTTTTCAATCCTTGTCACTACATCTTCTTTCAGACCACATCTTTCTCTAATCACACTATTCCGTAACCGGTCCTTTAAAGTCACACCACAGCCACACATCCTACGCAGGGAGCGCATTTCAACAGCAACTCTTATGTAATCCGTGCTTTAGTAAAATAAGTCGAAATAGACTCTAAACGCGGGTCGGCCGGAGTCAAAATAGCTTCTCCAAGCCAAGTCCAAGTGGGTTCCGTCAACGGGTCGGACCTCGGGTAATGTATTACGCACCTAGTCTCCTCGTCGTATCCTCAGACTTACGCCTGCCTGTCGCATATTCGATTTAACACGAACAAAGCCATAGGTACATGTGTGCCCAAGGTCCAAATGTGGCAAAAGGAAAAATATATAATGACACGCCATCTACGAATAAGCACGCCATCGATTCGTCAGACGAAAAAGTACAACACAGAGAAATAAAAGACATTGTACGGTCATCAACCGTCCAGCTATTGCTTACGCCGCACCCCGGCGCCCTACTTTTAGTTTACTTACGTTATTTCAATATTCATATACTTAGTGTTAAATCAGCATTCACCCAATCAACTTGTAACTTTTATAATATACTTTTACGTTTTTACGTATCGACTTATAACTTCTAGCTTCATCATAGTATAGGGGGTGATTTTGAATAGAGTTCACCTTTATATCTGTTACTTGAGCTGACGTTATATGACATAACATGAACAGGAACATCAAAGCATAAAAAAAGAAGTTTCTTTTCGATCTTGCGGTTGACTTCTTTATTTCAGAACGTCGTCGTGGCTTCTCCACTGCAATAGTTTCGTTGTTGACAAGTGGATGTTGAGATTCAGTTGTTTGTTCTTGTGTCGGCAAGGGAGCTAGTTTCGCAATAGGGCGTTTAAGTAATTTCGTTTCGTTTTGTCCCCACGTAAGACTGGCTCTATAGTGAGGCGTACGGTTGTCGACGTCATCGATACTGTGTGAAGTTGATCCAGTAGTTTGTGTGAGAGTTATTGGATGTTTGACTTCATATGATAATGTAGAGTTTTGTAGTTGACCTCTAACACGAAGGAGGCCCTTTTTATCCGGAAACGGAGTAAGATTCAGTAGTTTGTTCTTCGAAGACACTGTTCCAGTTTTCGTAATATGTTTAATATCTTCCTCGAAGTGATGTTGTCGAACATCTTTGATGATAAGTTCAGTCGCGGCGTGCATTTCGTATATAGATAAATATTTGTTGTAGTTAGTTCTCTGTTTGCTCCGCAGCGCCGATATAAATCGCAATATCCAACAGACGACTCGTGTTACGTGTGTCAGATTACTGCATTTGTTTAGCAGTAGCCTAATAGTACTTGATATGCGCTTGGTAGTAGTAGTTAAGCAATAGTTTGGTTTTATTCCAGTTTCAGTTATGAATGTTTCTTGTAATTTTGGTTTCTGTTCTAAGTTGAAAGTTTTCAGGCATAGGGGTACATCCCACCATAAAGAGAAGTTCAGAAGTTGGGATGGGAAGAGACCTCGCGTAGCGCAGTCTGCCGCGTTTTCCTCAGATTCCAAATAATACCTGTTATCAGATGGTACTATTTTAGTTGTTTCTTGTACTCTGTTTGTGATGTACCTCTCTGACTTATGTAAATCTCTTTGAATCCAAGCTAAGGCCACCTTTGAGTCGAACCAGCACAGGATGCGATGATGTTTGTGTATGAGAGAGGTTTTAACTTTTCCTATAGGTTTACTTGGTAGTACTGCCGCGCAAAGTTCCATTCGCGGCATGGTAGGTACTTTCTTCAGCGGTGCGACACGTGTTGACACATATATCTTCTTTGCGGACTGATAGTTATCGGTCCCATGGACCAGATCGTCCATGTGCAGGTAGTTCTTGAGCATGTGTGCTGCTTGTGGGTACTGGTAACCGACGTCTTCGGCGAGCTGTAGTAGGGTACGCATCGCCAGGTACGTTGCGGTGCCATGAGTATACAATTGAAGTTCTTGTAGAAGTTGGTATGGACGTTCTCGCCAAATGTTCTTCTGTAATTGTTGTTGATCTGTATGGAGCATAATATTTTTGACTCCATTACGAGGAAGGTAAACTTGTAGTTGATCGGAGATTGTAGTTAACGATGATTTCATGTGTCCTATGTCGATAAAATCATTGATGAAGTTTGTATATTGTAAATGAAAATGGTTGTTGTTTATAAGTTTTTTCTCAAGTTGATGACATTGCGAAATAGCTTGCGGCTTAGTTTTACCCATTTTTCTTTCACAGTCGGGTAACATGAGAATTTTCACAGTTTGCTTTCCGTCCATTTGTTTTCCTGTAGTTTCAGAAGAGTACTTTTCGCAGTAATCTCGTTCGGTTAAGTCCTTCTCTTCGACTGTCAAGTCTTCAGGCTCCCAAAGTTTTGTTATCGTTTCAAGTTCATTGAGGGTTGCCATACAGTTGTAGGTCTTGACATTTCCGCAGAGAATCCAGCCCAAGTTAGTTTGTTGAGCGATAGGGCAGTGGTTGTCACTCTTCAACACTCCGTCTAAGATAAGTTCCGCGTAGACATCAGCTCCCAGTAGCATGTCTATAGGGGCCGACTTGTTAAATTCTGGATCAGCAAGTTTAATGTTGTTTATGTAGTTCCATTGTTGAGTAGAAAAGGATGTAGTTGGTAAGTTATTCATCAGCTTGTTCATGATCAATGTCTCCACTTTAAATGAGTAGTTAGAGTGGATAGACTTACAGTTAAGTTGTATCATGCCTTTACAGTTGCCAGTTACAGATCCGACGCCCGATACGACTGCGCTCAGTTTTCGTCTTGGTAATCGGAGTCGTTGAGCCGCGCTCTCAGTTATTAGTCTAACCTGCGATCCCTGATCGAGCAGCGCTCTCAAAGTTAAGTAAGAGTTGTCCACGGCTTTTACTTGCAGTTGAACCGTGGTAAGAAGAACTTCCTTCTCGTTGTTGGTGATATTGTTAACAGTTCCACTTGAAGTTAGTTCAGGTTGATGTAAAAGTGTATGGTGCGCTTTATTACACATTTTACATTTTTTCGTTGAGAAACATTGTTTAGTACCGTGGCTAAACAAGCAATTTTCGCAAAGTTGTAGTTTCGTAACAATGCCTTTCCGTTCATCATAATTCATGTTAATAAATTTGTCGCAATTCATCAGAACATGATCGCCTGTTTTGCAAGACGGGCAGGTTTTCGTTGAAGTGTAGTAGGTTTTTACCGACCTTTCTGGCGGCTTAAAGTACGTTGACCTCTGATAATTGTTATAATTATTTTTCTGTTGATATGATGACTGTGGGGCGAGATGAGTTTTTTGGCTCTGTCCAGTTTTCAAAGTTTCGTAGGCCATAAACTTTGATTCTAGGAAGTTCATGAACTCGTTCAGGTCCGGTAGTTCTCTCGGTGCTTTCAGGTCTTTGATATATTCACCATAAGTTGCGCTATCCAGTTTTTGTGCTAGTAAATGAACTATAATCGGATCCCAGGTAGTAGTATCGATTCCGATGTTAGATAAGCCGTTAAAACATTCAGTTGAGATGTCATGCAGTTTCTTAATATTTTGTGCGTTTGCTTGTTGAATTACGGGTTGCCCAAGTAAAGTATTGATGTAGGATGTAAATAGAAGTCGTGAGTTGTCATAGCGATGCGTTAGAATGTCCCAGCTAGCGTCATAGTTGTCCGCGCTGATAGTGAGATGATGTATGAGACGCTCAGCCTCCCCCTTCACTTTAGATTTAAGATGTTGCATCTTCTGAGTTTGAGATAGTAGTGGGTTGTTGTGAACGCTCTCCATGAAAATGTCCTTAAAGGATACCCACTGGTTGTAGTTCCCGTTGAAGTCTGGAATTTCCATCCGTGGGGTGGATTTCTCATAGTGAGCGCTGTTCCACAATTTTCTGCTAATTTCTTTTTTCATGTAATCGTATTCATCCTCCAGTGCCATAAATTCATTGATATAATATTGCAGCTTACCTTGAGATTTGACCTCAATTTCGCCGTGAAGTTTTTCGATAGTATCCCACTTGGATTTAAGGGTGTTGAGACAATCTTCTAGTTCCCACTTTTCGCGTAATGATTGCAAGTTTATTTTAGATGTGACACGTTGAAAGGCTTTGAAGTTATACTTTTGAATGCTTAAGAGTTCTTGAAGCTTGTTATCTGCAAATGTATCACCTGAGACAGCCGGAGTCTTTTTAGAGTTGCTAGCTGCAGCATCCGTTGACGGGATGTTGAACTTCAAGCGAGCCGGCGTTTCAGATGGAGGTGGCGCCTTTGAAGATAGTTCTTGTTTAAGTTCACTCATATTCTGCTTAGTTTCGTCGTACATAGTTTTAGTTATCTCGTAGATGTTGTCATTGAAGTATTCAGTATCTTTGATTTCAAGTTGAAGGAGTACCTGGTGGTTAGATTCAAACTCCTGCCAGTGGGTGTCCAAAGCCAAGAGTCTTTTCTCCAGATAGTCCAAAGTTTTCCTTGAGCTGCTGTCTTTCTTGTAGTTAGTGCAGATCTGTTTGATGTGTTCATAGCTTTCCGCTTGGGAGTTGAGAGTTGCTTCGAAGTTGATAGACATCGTTGGTTGTTTAGTTGAAGTGGATAGTTCCAATTGAAGATGATGGTTCAGTGACACTTCGTGCTCCTTGAGCCTCTCCACGACCTGGCGCGCGCCTTCTCAATACACTGGTGATTCCCGCTGGTGGGAGGCCAGTGACCGATCGCGTCGTGTTAAGACGTCAAAAAACACTCAGTATCCTTCCGTAGGTTCGAAGGACCAAAAAGGATGTATGGTTATCCTTGTAGTTAAAGTTGTAAGTTGTTGAAGTTGTTGTAGTTAGTTTAGGATGAAGTTAGAAGTTATAAGTCGATACGTAAACACGTAAAAGTATATTATAAAAGTTACAAGTTGATTGGGTGAATGCTGATTTAACACTAAGTTTATGAATATTGAAATAACGTAAGTAAACTAAAAGTAGGGCGCCGGGGTGCGGCGTAAGCAATAGCTGGACGGTTGAAGACCGTACAGACATAAAGGCACCGATGATTCATTTTATCCCAAGAAATCCACTCATAATGTGATGCGTTCATTTCATTGATACGCCATAGAAATGAGCTGGGAAGTAGGCTGGGAAGATACTCAACATTAGACATTAGATAATGGAACTCCTTCTAAACTTTATAAAACTGTAACCAGTAGTCACCGATACCAAGATACGAATAAAGTAATATCGTAGGTCTAAGCAGGATATCCCCCCACCCTCCCACAACCCCCCGCCCCTCCCTCAACACTCCCTCCCCCCCCTCCCACAACCCACACCCCTCCCAAATACACATACACACACACACCCACATACTCGTACTTGTGATAGTTTTTGTTTTTGTTTATACTTAAAATTTTTTTTTCTTTTTGATGGAAACAGCACTTGTGCCAAGTTATTTTCATGTTATTTCATATCACTATGTAAAATTCCAACTAAATGTGAAGAGCGCTGACTCACATAGCCCAGGCTATCCTTGTTTGGGAGTCAGAGGTTCCTCTCTCAATCAAAGTCCTAATTTACTTATGTATGTACCAAGTGTGATAAATATTAAATGTAAACGTTTTAAGAAAAATTTGTAAGTAAATTAGGCTAAGTGGATGCAAATAAACCTTTTTTATTTTTTTATTTTTATTTTTTAACTGAAGTGTGTCTGAGCATTGAAGATATTTACAAAAAAAAAGATTACGATATGGTTTTTAGGTAGATCCCTGACTCGAAATCAACCTTTTTTAGAAATATTGTCTGTCTGTTTGTTTGTTTGTTTGTTCGCGCATCACGCAATAACTACTGAACCGATTTTGATGAAACTTTTTTGTTTGACAGCTTATGATCTGACTTATAATCTGGTATATAATTTGGGCGGACGAAGTCACGGGTAAACACTATCTCTAAAGATAGTGGAGACCAGATCAAGGAGCAAGTTCGAAGATCCAAGAATCCCTCCTCACTTCCCAGTCTCTTTTAAATTTTACGGAGTGGACGATATTATCGGCCTGAGAATGTGGTCTAAAAAGATTGATAAAGTTAGAGTTTTGTAACAGTATAATATCATTGTAGTTAGTAAAGAGTTAACGAAGCAAACTCCTTTGAACTAGGAAGATCATCGAAGTCGCTAGCCATCTTACTGAATAGGTCTACCTCTTCATAGCTGTTTTAGATGAGCCTTTGGGATAGGAATTTGAATGTGCCGTCACTTATTGAGAATCAAGCTAGTGCCAAACCGGACCTATTTATGTTAGGTCTAATTTTTTCTAATTCAAAACGAAGGAGGCACAGAAAGGCTAGAAATGGCGTAGCAAAGGACAAATACGTGCTTTGCTTCTTTAACAGGATACACCGTGAAATAACATAGCCTTAGGGGATTACAGTAGAGTCTATTTTGGTTTAATTTTGAGTATGATGTCGTAGGTTTCGTGCAGTTCATTTTACATAAGTAGTACTGTAATACGACTTTTATGTCTGAGAGTTAAGAATGTAAATGGCTTGATTTGCGGGACTTCGTGCGTCGAATGTCCTACAGTATATTTTATTATGGTTCTTCAAGTCTATCCATCAAGCCAGTCCTGCGTCGTTCGGTGTCATGGAAACACGTTCAAAATGAACATTTTAAAACCTGTTCCAAAAACGAGACTTTAAAAAGAACTAATAATGTGTAGTTTACTTTTTAGTGCCATTTTAATTTTATTTAATGTGTTAGTGCTTGTTAGTTGTCAGTTTTACGAGTCTCCGTGTCCTGGTGTGTTTGAGTATAGGAGTGATGGGGGTGGGGTGCATGGGGTTATACATTTAAAGTCTACAGGGCCGGTGTCCACGGTCCAGCTTAAAGTCAACTATACTGTCACGACGCGATTGTCAGTGAGTACCTAATACATTTATGTATACAAGGCGTTACAAAAATAAAAATATAAGGGAGTGGTTTAGACCATCAAACTGAACAATCGCGAAAAAAAAATCGGATGTTCCATACTGATTTTCTTTTCCCGGTTTCGACAATTGGTCCTATAGTGAAAGTTGTTCAGTTTGATTGTATAAACAACCTCCTTAAAAACGTTTTAAATGTTTATTTTTACTTTTGTAACATCCTGTATGCTGTCTTTATCTCGGGACATGTATCTCGGTCGGGACATGCATGTGTCCCGGACCTTTGAGAGGAGGCGCGTGTGGGGCCGAAGCCAACACGTAGAGGCCTGACAGACAATTTTATCTAAATGGTGATGTAACACCAACCGACGACCTGTCCCAGTATGCATTATAGAAGAGCATCCAAAATACCCCCCGGTCAGACCCTTAGTCTCCTCGTAACACCACGGGGTCCATAATGTTAAATGTATTTTAAATTAATTATACGAAATTTTTCCATTTAGCGATTATGAAAAGAAAAAAAAGCCTGTTTGTTGGAAGAGTTTTATTAAATCGGAGGTGCAAGCGTCCTGTTTAATAATTAACATACAAACTACCTAAATAAGGTGACCCGACTACCTGAGACTGATACCCTACGCTGTCTCCAATTATTATCATTTGGATATCGTACAATAGTGCTAATTCACACTAAAATGCGTTTTTCATATCCATTCCAACTGTAAAATGCACTAAACGGCGAGATTTCATCAAACTTGACATGGATATAACTCATACATCACCTATAGTAGCCAAAGTAGAGTAGGTTACGTATATACTGGATATATAATGACACTCCTCGTATTTAGAATTACCAGAGTCACAGAATAAATTACCTGCCAGAGTTGACCAGAGTATAAATAAATTAAAAATTTTTATAATACAGTCATGATGTCTAATGGCTCTTAGTAGGTACCTATAGACGCTACGCAGTCGTTACCGAGGTGCTATAAATCTACGCAAAATCTAAAAAACTGGTGCTGAAGATTCTTTTCGTAGGTACGCACTACGCAGAATTAACGTAGGTAGTAGATTTGTGTTTGTGTGTCGAGGTGTCGATCGATATTAAGGCTAGATTATCCCAGTGCAAGCGTTTCTTTCTTGCAAGCATACGTTTACAATTAGCCATCCCGCTCCAATTGAAAGCAGGATCGCAAAAAAACGTGTTTTTCGTCAATATCTTTGCTCATGGGAGTTTCTAAGCTAAAGCTTCTCCTGAGTTCACTAGAAATATTTAATGTATTTAGTTAAGTACAAGAATAAAAAGTTAAATATCAGCAGTTTAATCATAGTATTGAAAAAACATAACAAAAAGGGGTAACTTTGGGATTTTTTTCTATCTAGTAAACTTAATCTAATCGTGTAATTGAGAACAGTCGCCCATCCGACCGATCCTTAAATAAGACATAATTTAATATCAGACTTTAAAACACAGTTTAAAACACTTTCGTCCTTGTTCAAAAAACGGCCTCGACGGTATAACAGCGTCTTAAGTTGCTAACGTTGTTTTTTGATAATTCTTGTAATATTGTTTGATGAATGCACGAACCTACAGTTCATATATAGGTTCATGGATGAAAGATGATCGATAAGATGTAACAACATGCGTAGGTAGTAGGAAAACAAACATAAGAAGCCAATGACAAACAATAAACAGTGTGGAAGAAAAGTTTACCAATAAGATTTAGAACTAACTTAATAAACAAAGATAAATATACAGTGATAATAAATACATATATCTCTAATTAAAGTTAAGTATATTTTTCTCAACCAACTTCTCGACTCTATAATTTTGTTATGAACTAGCGATATGAGTCATTGTTTGTAGTATCTTTGGAAGCAAAAATAATACAATAGGTGTAGTAAGTTAGGTTAGGTTGGTAGCATATGATACAGCGCTATCACACCTCCGCTCTCTTTCTATTTGCTCGCGAACGAACGAGATAAAAGACGTGATACAGCCGTATCACGTGTAGCATGCTACGGCTTCTGGTTCAGATGTAATTGGACACCGTTTATTTGTTAAAAAATTTGCAGAGGTTACGAGCTACGAAAAATTGCCGCGTGTTCGTTGAAGTCTTTTGTATGGAAGTTAAGGAACCGGTTGAATTTAAACAAAAAACCACATGTAATTGATTGATTAGAGGATAATAAAGCGCTGAGAATTGGCATATAATTTAGCACAATTATCTTCTTCGCAGGTTTTTTATGTATTGCCAATATTATTGTTTAATAAATAAATAAATATCTTGGACATTGTCACACCAATTATCCAGTCACATTTAAAGTACCAGAATCTAGCCTGGACTTGTATTATGATGACTAGATAACGATATAGAATACATATAGGTACAAGGTGTTTCATAAGTAACAATAAATTTTTGAAACTCTTAAGGGGGTTGTTAAGACCGTCAAACTGAACAACTTTCTCTATGGGACCAACATCGACATCGCGAAAAAAAATAATTTCATATCCCATACATATTTTAGCTCTAGTCGATTTGTAGAGTATAGAACATAACATTTTTTTTTCCCGATTTCGATATTGGTCCCATAGTGAAAGTTGTTCAGTTTGATGGTCTACACCACCCCCTTAAAGGTTTATTTGTAGTTTTGTAACACCTTGTATAGATACAAACATCCATGACTCGGGTACAAATATTACAAATATTTGCCCCTTACGGGATTCGAACCCACGATTCTCGGCACAGCAGGCAGGTTCACTACAGACTGTGCTATCTTTGATGGTTTAATTTGCTGTAACTATACTGTCCTTCAATAGGTATGCTACGGTTTTTTTAAGGGGATGATCAGACAATCAAACTGAACAACTTTCTCTATGAGACCAACGTCGCAACGATATAAACCTGTTCCATACAAAACTGCAATCCTACTTGACCCAAATGTATGGGACAGAAGATTTTATTCCCGATTTCGACTTTGGTCCCCTAGAGAAAGTTTTTCAGTAGATACGATGATCCGATCATTACTTTAAAAAAAAACAGTCAACATTGGGACCCTGTATATTTTTAACTAACTGAAAAGATATACTTACCAAGTTAAATATACTACGAGGAACCGACACAAAAAAACGCAAAAATAACTAACAATAATGATTTCCAATTCAAGCGTCGTCAATTACACGGATACACAACAGACATAAATCAGCAACAAGCTTCGTCAAAACAACAGAATACAAGCTCAGTCAAGTCCCTTGCCGATCCTGGCGCAAAGGAGCCCATAATGCTAGCAGCGTTGCCCCGCTCAATTGCTACGGCTAGCCTCTGTACCAGAAACGACCCGGAACGGGGGTCACAATTTCGCTCCCTCAGTCGACGGCCAATCTCCGCGACGAAGGTCTTTGCCTCGGCACCCCAAACCCCCGCGGTCTCAACGGCAAAAGGTACAAAAAGACCAAGTACGAGTCCCACTTCCTAACGGCAGCCAGCTCCGCGGCTGCTCCAGGCGTCCGTGACATGCGACCAAATTAGATTCACAATTTAGATTGTTTTTTTACTTCACCACCATCATCTCAGCCCGAAAGACGGCATCCACTGCTGGACATACCTAGGCCTCCTCCAATGAGGCAATGATCACCACAACCACCGGTCTTGTGCTGCTCTCATCCGGTGCGTTCCCGCTACCTTCACCAGGTCGTCGGTCCACCACTTGTACTTTGGGGTCGCCGCTCGAGAACTCTTTGGCCGTATCGGAGTACCAACGAGATCTACGAGCAATGTGCCCCATTGCTAGTAGAGTTCAACAATTCTTCGGGTGCCTACCTTTGTTGTTCAGCGAATCTCTTCCCTTTAAAAAAAATATAAAATCGTGCTCACTAATTTACTACTCGAGGAAGCCAGAGATATGGATTCTAATTCCGATTGTCTTTGACGTAGGTACACACGGCAACGATACACATCAAGCTACCTACGAAAGACAAACATAAGCTGGCCGCGCGACGTCATACATTACTCTACCTACGCGCGGCCAGCTTATTTTAGTTTTGCGTAGATTATAATTATGTCGCGCTGTTTACATTATCCTGAAAAATCACTCTTGTTATGATTAATTATTATAATAAAAGGAAGTCATGAGAGTTATAAGCAGTGATCGGAATCTCGGGGCATTTTTTGAGCATACAAGTATGGATACGCCTTGAATTCCCGGAAATATCCGGATTTAATAAATTTGGATAAAAATTTCACGGGATTAACTGGGATTACCTATTTAGATGTCAAGAGACGTTTTTTTAAATCCAGAGTATTAGCAGCGCATACTAGAGGCCGCGCCTTTGAAACACGCCGCCTGGTACTTTTGACATGTACCGCGCTTAGGTAAATATGTTGACCGTTATTAAACAATGATATTAAGTAACTAGATTAGTAGTTAGGTTAGGGCACCAAAGCGTTGCCACTTCGAAGATGTCTGCAGGCTTCATAAATTTTTAACGCATTGTTTTTGCCATCAGTGTTGCAAGTATATACGATTTTGATTTTCCCACCCTGTATGAAATAACGAAGAGGGTATCAAAACTCCCTACAGTGTGGGAAAATCAAAATCGTATATACTTGCAACACTGATGGCAAAAACAATGCGTTAAAAATTTATTTAGTTTTTATTGTTATTTTGAATAATCTTAACAAAATATAGTAAACTTACTTGTGAAAAGTAACACCACTTCCTTTATTATTCTTTTCCGACTGTGATTTACACATTTTTACGGCGCATTTCCCCATTTTGGTAGCTTAATTTAAACGTCACGGGTATGTCCGCTCACCATAGATAAACGCCTGAACTGAAGTCAAAGAAGCCTGCAGACATCTTCGAAGTGGCAACGCTTTGGTGCCCTAACTACTAATCTAGTTACTTAATATCATTGTTTAATAACGGTCAACATATTTACCTAAGCGCGGTACATGTCAAAAGTACCAGGCGGCGTGTGTCAAAGTCGCGGCCTCTAGTATGCGCTGCTAATACTCTTGATTTAAAAAAACGTCTCTTGACATCTTAATAGGTAATCCCAATAAATCCCGTGAAATTTTTATCCATATTTATTAAATCCGGATATTTCCGGGAAATTCAAGGCGTATCCAAACTTGTATGCTCAAAAAATGCCCCGAGATTCCGATCACTGGTTATAAGTCTGTTATTGGGTGTCTACTCCACTTTGCCTGCTCCAAGGCTGGCAATGAAGCTCCACCATTTATAAAGTGGCTCAAGTGTGTGTTTTTGTGCACAAAACAATCCTTGAAGTCACTAAATCTTTATTAACGTAAGTCAAGCACTTTTGCTATTTAAACCAGATATTGACAAAATTATCAAAACTACGATGGAGCCACATTTAAAAAATAGAATAGCATTATTACGTAAAGAACATCTTCATTAACATACACATGTCATAAGCATAACATACCTATATTTAAAACCTAGTTAGTTACCTACTATTTGTTTATTTGAATTGTTTGCGGAATGCATCATCTCACAGAAGGTTTGTGTATTTTCCTCTTCTCTCGACGGTACTTGCCCTTTTCCAGAGAAATAGCGTTCGTGTTAACGACTTGTTAAATAGGTCGTTTCGAAGCGATGTGTGAGGCATAAATTACATGCGAAACGAAAACGGATAGCAATCCTACATGTAAAATACGCCTGGGGCCTAATTGTACTATTAGCACATGTCCTTAGATCGCCATCTGAATCGACGAGTACCTAACTATTCGAACTTATTGTACTATCTAGACGATAGGGAGAGAGCGTTATTTTAATTTCACTCATACCTATGCTCATTCGTATTCGGAAAAACTATATTAGGGGAAAAAAATTCCATACTAAACTGCAAACCTACTCGAGCCAAATGTATAGGACAGCTGACTTTTTTCTCTCGATTTCGTTGTTGGTCCCATATAGAAAGTTGTTAGTTTGACGGTCTGATCATCTTCTTAAAAAACGATCAGCATATTAAGTTGGACTCTGTCATTCGTTTACCAATTAGAACGGGTGGCAATTGTGGAATAAGAGAAATAAAAAACAAAACTCTCCATCCCTTAAAAATATCTCAATCATCACCAGCATCACCAGCATCTTTTCATTTAATCCGTTCAGGCGTGCGGCACAAAGCGCTTATTGTTCCTCAAAAGCATACCTATGCTCACGACTATATTCCCCGAGGAAATAGTCAGAGATATTCTGAAACCTCAGAAACGTTCGTCAAAAAGCATTTAAATACTATAGAGTCATGCAATTTGCACCTATAGTAATTTATGAGAGCTGGACTGCGATTTTTGAATCTCATTCGGTAAGCTCGTCAGTGTTAAATGTCAAAATTACTATGGAGAATGGAGATACGGATCTTCCTACAGCTGATTTGGCTTTCAAAAATCACACTCCTGAAGTATGATTTTTGAGAGTCAAATCAGCAGTAGAAAGATGCATATCTCCATAGTAATTTTGACATTTACAACTGCTGAGCTCACCGAATGAGATTCAAAAATCGCACTCCAGGCCAGTAGTTACCAACCACTGGTGAGTAGATGGTTTTATTTTAAGGCGTATCTGCCCTGGACCACGACTCTCCATACTAATCGATGCGAACGAGCGCGTGGCTCCGGTCAGAATTTATAGCTGTTTTCTTTGAAAAATTTGATGATTTTTTTATTAATTTCTAAAAAGTGAGAAAACCACATCATTCTAAATTGTATTGTGAACAATATTGTAAATTTTCATTTTCTTCCGATTCAAAATGTAAGAGTAAAATGGTTACAACTGGAAAAAAAGGGGTGACTTTAGAGTCCCTTTTCTTCGGTTTTATTCATTAAAATCGATTTCTAGAAAAACCACATCACTTCTCATATCCTGTAGATGGTTCAGTTTATTTTTCAGCTCAAAAAGTGCCATAGTTAATGAATAAAAATAAAATGGTTACAAAGTTACCCAAAACCGGCAGGTAGCCCCTTAATGGGTGGGTGTTAATTAAATGCAATCCCTGGAAATACCTAGAGTATGATTTGTTATTTAGACTGTAAGTACTGTAAATTTGTAAATTTCAAATAAGCGCACTTCATTAGTTTGCAAACTAGAATGAGAGATCGATGAGCCAATGTCCATTTTAATCCCACTGTTTGTTTAGACAGTAAATGAATAAATAAAGAATAAATAAACAGAACTGTAAATAAAAAAATTAAAAAAAAGTAATGCCGTGTTATATACGTCTTTCAAAATAATAATGCTGATGGTTTTATAAGGGGGCAACCAGACCATCAAACTAAAACAACTTTCTCTCTGGGACCAACATACTTACCTAAAAATCGCGAAGATAAAATCAGCTATGTCCCATACAAAACTACAAACCTACTCGCCGTAAATGTCTTTACATTTGGGTAAAGCATCCCATATTTTTTTCGCGATGTTAGCCCCAGAAAGAAAGTTGTTTAGTTTGTCATCCCCTTAAATAACCGACAGCATATTATTAAGAAAGATTAAATATTATGGTTACTCTACACTATAGGTACAGTAAACCAAGAAGAAGGATTTATTTCTTTGCTTTTGAACAGGGTATCGTTCTTTATTCGTAGGCATTGACGAAGAATGTTCGCTTGCTCTCTACGTTCGTAGAGTGCAATATTATAGGACATTCGTACCATAACAAATATGGTCCTGGAGTGCGATTTTTGAATCTCATTCGGTGAGCTCGGCAGTTGTAAATGTCAAAATTACTAAGAAGATACGCATCTTTCTACTGCTGATTTGGCTTTCAAAAGTCGCACTCCTGAAGCATGATTTTTGAGAGTCAAATCAGCAGTAGAAAGATGCATATCTCCATAGTAATTTTGACATTTTCAACTGCCGAATTCATCGAATGAGATTCAAAAATCGCACTCCTGATCTCCTTTTTTTATTCATAAATTAAATGAACTCTAGCTTGTGTGTTATCCTAAGAACAAGAACCTAAGGTTCAATTTCTCTGGTTTTAGCACTTAGCACTTATTCAGCCATTAAGAAAATCAATCATTTGGGTCGTGTTTTAAAGCGATTTTAAAGCATAAAACTACTAAAAAAAGAGATGAAGAGATTTAAAAGGTTTGCTATCTCTGGTGCAGACCAAGGCCTTACAGCCTGTAGTGCTTGTACAGCATTCCGGTGCCTACGATGAGATATTCGAAGCATCTTGTTCAATATTTAAATGCCAATAACTCGTTCCCTAGCACCGTTCGTCTTAAAGCAGAATGTGCAAGCTTTCTCGCTTGTTTTATGCCAAGTTTTTCCTTATCATTAACAAGTAAGGGATACCAGTATTTTGGTTATTTTCGTATCAATTTGTGGTTTCATTTATGGTACCTATTCTATCTAATGGCTTGTAAAAATTAATCAAATCTAATCAAAGCTTGTAAGCATAAAATAGGTAAAGCCCGACCAGGAAAATAAAAAACCTCGCCATGTTGTGGAAAATCATTTGAACTAATTTTTGTACTTGGAACTCTGTCATTAAAGGTTATAGTCGATTGCAGCGCCCCCAAACCAGGTTTTTTATGTTCCTGTACCTAAGTGTACGTCATACCCAATCATTCGGCAGCTTTTATTTAATTGTTGTTTCGATGATGCCTTTGATTAGATATTTCGAGTCACTTTGAGTAGGTTTACCTATGGAATAATACTCTTTATACCTACTGTTATATAGGTAGGTAGGTACTCCATCTATAGGTAGGTACAGTTTACGCTTTGGCGTTCAGACTATCAAACTGAATAATTTTCACTTTGGGATTCAAGTCAAGTCGCCATTGGCGTTTTCTGTGGAAATTATGTAACGCATTTAAGTTTACAATCTGTATAGAAGACGTAGTCAGATCTTTGATACAAAACAATTTATAACTGTGACAATAAATACTTATCTACCATCCTGATCTACCATATCTAGGTACTTAACTATAACCATTATACAAATATCAGGAACTTAGGTGTGTAGTACATTGTACATGGAAATTCATAAATAAGTAGAGTTACATAACAGGACTTATAGAGAAGAGATAGAGGTAGAATTGCAGCTCTACATGTAAGAGAGCCGCAAGCTTCTAACGGACTTCAAACTAATGCTTAGACGTTACTCTGAGTTCAGTTTTCAGTCTAAACTTCGTCAACGTCATCACATCACAGAGCTAAACCAGCTTTCTAAACGCTATTCCCTCCACAGAACTACGTGGGACGCCTACAGCCGATCGGCAACAGTCTGCACGCGTTGCAGGACTACAATGCGGGTGTACCGCTGGACTATCGATTGGACTTCCCCGTCACGTCCCCACTCCCGCGCATCACCACCATCTCCGTCAACGGAGATGTCTTGTGTTATGCACAAGGAGGTAATTTTGACACTTTATCATGAGGTTCCGACCGATCGGGAACAGTCTGCACGCGTTGCAGAACTACAACGTGGGTGTGCCGCTGGACTACCGAGTGGACTTCCCGGTGACGTCGCCACTCCCGCGCATCACCACCATCTCCGTCAACGGAGATGTCTTGTGTTATGCACAAGGAGGTACTTTTGTCACTTTATCATGAGGTTCCAACCGATCGGGAACAGTCTGCACGCGTTGCAGAACTACAACGTGGGTGTGCCGCTGGACTACCGAGTGGACTTCCCGGTGACGTCGCCACTCCCGCGCATCACCACCATCTCCGTCAACGGAGACGTGCTGTGTTATGCACAAGGAGGTACTTTTGACACTTTATCGTGAGGTTCCTACCGATCGGGCACTGTCTGCACGCGTTGCAAGACTACAACGCGGGGGTACCACTGGACTACCGAGTGGACTTCCCGGTGACGTCGCCACTCCCGCGCATCACCACTGTCGCCGTCAACGCAACGGAAATATCTTGTTCTTGATAAACATTTTTTATGAGGTACCGAATTTTAAGGCTTCGAATCGTACGAGTAACTGGTGAGTTTTTCAAAATCGAAAACTATGGCATATTATATCTTGTTGTTTATCTTACTCAGATTGACCACCTAAAATACAAGGTCAAACAAAATGAGCTGATACTTCCTGAGGACCACAGGTGGGTCGCATGTGACCCACTTCTGTCATTTTACCTTAGCCATATTTCTGGTTGAATACGGCCTCTTTTTACTCTTTCCGATTTTACGTGCGATTCAGGATTGCTCTTAAGGTTAAAACGATGATCGGACCATCAAACTGAACAACTTTTTTGACAAAAAAACATCTGCCGTCCCATACATTTGGGTTGAGTTGGTCTCCCAGTTTTCTTATGGAACTGCTGTTTTTTACGATTTTGACATTGGTCCCTTCCCATAGAAAAAGTTGTTCAGTTTGATGTTCTGATAGTTTCATCAGCCCCATAAAATAGTTTCAGCTAATTTTGTTGGACTTCATTTATGTATAGGTACAGGGTGTTTCATAAGTATCAATAAATTTTTAAAACTCATAAGGGGGTTGTGTAGACCGTCAAACTGAATAACTTTCTCTATGGGACCAACATCAAAATCGCGAAAAAAATATTTTTATATCCCATACTAGCATTTTATTTATATTATATTTCATAGGCATTTTAGCTCTAGTCGATTTGTGAGTATAGAACATAATTTTTTTTTTTCGCGATTTCGATATTGGTCCCATAGTGAATGTTGTTCAGTTTGGTGGTCTACACCACCCCCTTAAATATTTATTTGTAGTTTTGTAACACCTTGTATATTTTCCTGGGCCTTACCTACCCCACAGATTATATAATACTCCTACCCTAAATAGAAAAGTCATGTGTCTAAAAATTTTCTATACTTTACTGTATCAATGTATCGAATGCAGACCAAAACAATAACTCTTCTATCCTTACAGATACTCTAGGGCCGACTCAAGTCGTCACCACAGCCAGTCTCCAGCACACACTGATCCTCAAAGGTCAACCTAGCCCTGGATTCTACAACCAGTTCGAGACCAGACCTACACAGTCGAAACCGAACTCTGTGTTCGATTTACTAGAGTCCTTCCCTAACGATGGGCAACTGTTTATGTTTGGAGAAGATGGTGATAGATTTGGATCTTGGATCTCAGGTAACTTAATTATTCATACTTCTGAAGCCGTAGCATACTACACGTGATACGGATGTATCACGTCTTTTATCTCGTACGTTCGCGCGCAAATAGAAAGAGAGCGAAGGTGTGATAGCGCTGTATCACGGTGGCATGCTACCGCTGTACGATCTTTTGTATACAACTCTATATAAAGAAAATACTTAATTCTCTTGTCTTTTGTTCATTCCAGGAATTAATCCTGTGTCTCAGCAACAATTCGAGCGGCCACCAACAAAACCGCAGTTCCAGCGACCGGCACAAAGGCCCCAGTTTCAGCAACCTGCTCAAAAACCACCATCCCGGCCAGAGATTCAGTATAACCCTGTCGAGCCCAACACGCAACCACCGCAGCCTCCTCCTCGTCCACCACCTCCTTTGTAAGTTTAAACTAGTATCTAGTGATAGAATGCAAATACAAATTAATACAAAAAGCCGTGGTGGTCCAGTGGCGAGTAACCTTGCCTGCCGTGCAGGAGGCGATGGTTCGATCCCCGTCCAAGCCGACTCGTATCAATGAGTTTTTTCGGAATTTATGTACGATTTGTTACACCAATGGCTTTTCGGTGTAGGAAAATATCGTGAGGAAACCGGCATGCTTCAATTTCGAGGCATGTATTGTACCCACTGTCCATTATAAGTGGCGACGGGCTCACCCCCCGTCACACTGGACAGAGTTTCGGTACTACTGGTGAAACGTGGATGTTCTGAGGTTTCAGAATCTCTGACTACCCCCTCGGGGAATATAGTCGTGAGCATATGCTATGCTATTCTACACATTAATACCATTCCTTAATGCTCTCTATTATTAAGCTGAACAAATTCGGTTCGCAAAGCATAGGCAGGTAGCTATTAGTCCTGTGTTTCATGACATACCTGCTTGACCTGAGTATGGACGTTAAGAGAATATTATTCCGAGAGCGAAAATGCGCGCTGCATACAAACGTACTATGGTGATATTTTCAATACTAACCAATTAAAGTCAATGAAATTTTGCAGAAACAATCTAGAAACAAATCTCTATGCTTGTATGGAGTCAGATTTTCGTTAAAATATACTGTTTCAATGCTAGGATTAATTTAATATTTGTATGGAAATCTTTGAGGCGCTGTAACTTGAAAACTATACATTTAAACGAAAATCTGACTCCATACAAGCATAGAAATTTGTTTCTAGATTGTTTCTGCAAAATTTCATTGACTTAAATTGGTTAGTATTGAAAATCTCACCATAGTACCTTTGTATGGAGCGCGCTCCGAATAATATACCCTTAACACAAGATAGGTGGGAGATTACTCGTAGTAAGATAGGTGGGATGAAATGCGTAGAGTACGGTCAGTGATTGATTAGGTAAGCCCTGGGAGCGTGTAATTTCTCTATGGGTACAGCGATCACTGTATGGGTACAGTGGTCTGAAAGAAGATGTAGTGAAAAAGGAATGCTGAGGTGGTTTGGCCATGTGGAAAGAATGAGCCAAAGTAGGCTGACGTATGCAATTTACAAGGAAAGTGTGAATGGAATGGTTGAAAGGGGTCGCCCTAGGCGCACGTACGCTGACCAAATAGAATGCGTACTGAAGAAGGGCCAAATAAAATGTACCCAGAACCGCCGAGCATGTATGAAGTTACTTATGAATGTTGAGGAGGCAAAAGATGTGTGTCAGAATCGTAGCATGTGGCGATCTATTGTCTCTGCCTACCCCAGTAGTGGGGAATAGGCGTGAGCATATGTATGTATGTATGTATGGTACAGCGAGTTTGCTCTCCTTCTACCAGAATATACAACGTGTTAATGAATTAACGCAAAACCAGAAAACCGTTTGTCCAGACCATCAAACTGAACAACTTTTACTATGGGACCAACTCTGAAATCGAAAAAAAAATATCTGCTGTTTCATACTAAACTGCAATGCCTGCTAGACTCAAATGTATGAGATAGCCGATTTTTTTTTTACGAATTCAGGCTTGCTTCCATAGTAAAAGTTGTTCAGTTTGATGGTCTGGACAAACTGTTTTCAGGTTTTGCGTTAATTCATTAACACGTTGTATACTAGGTCGGGCCGTCTGATTTGGAAACGTTTTAGTAGATGCAATATTAAATGTTTACTTAATTAGTTAATTTGTAACTGATTGTTTAGGAAGAAGAGTTTAGTGATTCTTTAGGAAGAAATCATTGTTGTTTTGTTTGGTTAAATATAAATAGAAAGTTAAATATTGTTTAGTTAAATACTGTTTAGTTAAATTTTGTCTTGGGGAAGATGTTGTATGAATAAGCTATGCTTGTAAAGCCTGACCAGGAATATAAAAAACCTGCAATCAATCGCTGGCGCTGCAATCGACTGTCACCTTTAATGTTAGTGTTCCAAGTACAAAAATTAGTTCCAATGATTTTCCGCAACATGGTGAGGTTTTTTATATTTCTGGTCAGGCTTTATACGTGGCTAGCTTTATTAAAATGGTCTTATAATATTGTACAGTTTCATTATTATTAAAACATACAACAGAGTACATTGGTTTTTCGATGAATGTGGGCCCGAAGATTAATGTCCCGAAACAAAAGCATATGAGACAAAATTCTGGATACAATGCTTGGTTTAACACAAACACCTCGTTATCAATATTATCGTTCCTATGTTATCTTATTTGTTGTAGCTGCAAAACAAAATTCGGAGCGCGCTCCATACAAACGTACTATGGTGATATTTTCAATACTAACCAATTAAATTTTGCAGAAACAATCTATAAACAAATTTCTATGCTTGTATGGAGTCCGATATTCGTTAAAATATATAGTTTTAAAGTTACAATGCTTCAAAGATTTCCATACAAATCTTAAATTAATCCTAGCATTGAAACTGTATATTTTTACGGAAATCTGACTCCATACAAGCATAGACATTTGTTTCTAGATTGTTTCAGCAAAATTTCATTGACTTTAATTTGATAGTATTGAAAATATCACCATAGTTAGTACGTTTGTATGCAGCGCGCATTTTCGCACTCGGAATAAACTTCTCTTAACTACTAACTATCTATTTACTGAGTCTTAAGCGTGTAATTTCTCTATGGTCCTAACTATGCTGTGGTATTAGCAAA
This sequence comes from Agonopterix heracliana, assembly GCA_963693445.1. NCBI lineage: Eukaryota > Metazoa > Arthropoda > Insecta > Lepidoptera > Depressariidae > Agonopterix > Agonopterix heracliana. The sequence continues at coordinate 5,840,675 of OY856327.1, forward strand.
CTTTTCAAGCATCTAAACAGTTTAGAATTTCAAGCAGAACTAGACTAATTTAATACTAACGTTAGTTGTATAACTTGCAGACCACCACCTCAACCAGCACCATCAGCTAACATCCAGTGTGGCATGGTGTCAGGCGGCAACGAACGCTTGCCTCTGATCTACAACGGGCAGGAGTACTCCAGGGGAGAGTGGCCGTGGCTGGTCGCCATTTATAAGAAGAAATACGGCAGTTTATCCTTCATATGCGCTGGGACGTTGGTGTCTGATCGACATGTTGTCACGGGTAAGAATCGAGTATATTTTTGTTATTTTCTACCGTTCGATATTCCGCAGAATAGAGATGACGCGCTACTGGAATAATGGGGACGTATCCTCCAGCAAAAGATTGAAGACGGCTAAGAAAAAGTATATAAAAGATTTCGATCAAATCTCATCATCATCATCATCAAGGCTTCTTCCAAGGCTTGGCCTCGTTGACCTTCCTCATCCAGTCACTCCCCGCTACCTTTCGTAGGTCGTATGTCAGTTCTTCGACCAGCCTATTGCCACTTCAATATGCTAATTTTCTGAGCTATGTCAACCACTTCAGTTCTCCGAGATGACGTTAAAATTTAACCTTTAATAATAAGATTACCATCTTCTATTGCAGCTGCTCACTGCATGCAGCAGAAGAATACGTACTCTTCAGACAAGGACATTGTGGTCAAGGTGGGGGTTTACAATTTGGAGGAATGGGGCGATGACATCACGGTAACGAGGACCCTGGCTTCTTCCACCATTCACGAATCTTATAATGCTTCGTCTCTTGCACGTAAGTGTAGTTTATTATTGGTGAAGATAAGAAATCTTCCTCCTGGGTAGGAGTGATGCCTGAGGATCGTCACAATACGATACACTTGGGTACAAATATTCATATTCATCATACAAATATTTGTCCCTTAACGGGATTCGAACCCGCGACCCTCGGCGCAGCAGGCAGGTTCACTACCGATTGAGCAACCGGGCCGTCAAATTTAGTGTATGATAAGTAAATCGTACCCACATCGTACCTATTCAAATAAAGTAACTATCTATATGATTCCTCTGTTTAGATTTCTACCGCTTCTGCCTGATGAGAGAGATCTAAAGGGTTTCACGATAATTTCCAGATGATATCCTGGTAATGACGTTTGATAGAAGCGTGGAATTCAACACGAACATAAGACCGGCCTGTCTCTGGAGCGGGAATTCAGACCAAAGCCGCATTGTTGGAGCTTCAGGGGTGGTGAGTAAAGTTCTCTAAACTTCCATGAGCGCTATAACAGTAAAGGATAGGTACCTTAGTTTGACGTTATGCCCGACACTGAAAACTCCTTAAAATTGAGCACGAATCTCATCTTTTGGTCAAGGAAAGGGTGGTGATGTGAGCGAGTATAAATCAGAAATACACCGGCTGTGTTTAGTCAAAACTGCTTCATCATCAGCCGGTGGAGTCCACTGCTAGACATAGGCCTCCCCCAAGGATCGCCATAACGACCGGTCCTGCGCTGCCCTCATCCAATGGGTTCCCGCCGCCTTCACCAGGTCGTCGGTCCACCTTGTGGGGGGGCCTACCCACGATGCGCTTTCCGGTACGCGGCCACCACTTGAGAACTTTTCTGCCCCATCGGCCATTGGTTCTGCGAGCAATGTGCCCCGCCCACTGTCACTTTATTCTTTGGGCTATGTCAGCTACTCTTGCTTCATGAGGGATTTATTTTGGCAGGTGGCAGGATGGGGTCTAAGTGAGAGAGGGACCGCAGGTCGTGGTGAACCGCGTGTGGTGCGCGTGCCAGTTGTCAGCACTGCAGTGTGCCGCGCGAGCAGGCCTGATTTCCATAAACTGACGTCCTCTAATACGCTGTGTGCAGGTAAGATTATGACGGTGGATGTTATAATGAGAATATAATATACAGAATGTTACAAAAGTAAAAATAAACATTTATATAACTTTTAAGGGGGTTGTTTAGATCATAAAGTTATTATACCTTACAGGAATAGAGGCAGTGACATGAGTTGTCAAATGAAACCGTTTTTGGATGTTTTCAGGAGACTATTCGCAAGCAAAAATTCTAATACTGTCTATAATTCTGAGTCTAACGTGAAATCGTGGATAAATTATTGAAGTAGGTAGTGTCAGTATATTTCACAAAATTATCTACGATTTCACTTTAGATTCCCAATTATTCACGGAAACCAAATTGTAAAAATTGATTAGTGACTAGAAAATGGTTCTATTGCCTCGCGTCACGTATCTCTTTCTATTATATAGTGGTGCCGCTAGGTACAGTGCATCTCGCTCTCGCAGCGGTATGTTCCTCTATACCTAAGTCTGTGGTTCCTCTATTCCTGATATAATACCTCTATGGTTTAGAGTCTAAACTTTAGACCATCAAATTGAACAAATTTCACTATGGGACTAACATCGAAACCGCGAAAAAAAATCTGCTATCCCATACATTTAGCTCGAGTAGATTTATAGTTTAGTATGGAACATCAGATTTTTTTCGCGATTTCGATGTTGGTCCCATAGTGAAAGTTGTTACTCTGCTGGTCGTCTCGGAACGACCCCCTTAAAAGTTTTAAATTTTTATTTTTACTTTTGTAACACCCTGTATACACTATACAAGGTGTTTCATAAGTAAGAATAAATTTTTGAAACTCTTAAGGGGGTTGTTAAGACCGTCAAACTGAACAACTTTCTCTATGGGACCAATATCGAAATCGCGAAAAAAATAATTTCATATCCCATACATATTTTAGCTCTAGTCTATTTGTAGAGTATAGAACATAAATATTTTTTTTCGCGATTTCGATATTGGTCCCATAGTGAAAGTTGTTCAGTTTGATGGTCTACACCACCCCCTTAAAGGTTTATTTGTATTTTTGTAACACCTTGTACAGGGTGTTAGGGAAAAACAGAACAGTTGCTTTACTTTAAGGGGTGATTCTGTCCATGATACTGAACAACTTTCCCTAAGAAACCTATAGGAAATTCGAGCAAAAACAAAATCGTCTTTTCACACAAACGGTCGATCAGCTCATTGCATTTAGTATGGAAAGACCGATATTTTTTATGCGAATGTCCTATAGTTAGGTTTCTTAACATAACTCTAGGGCCTAGGTAGGTAGCGCATAGGCGACAACGACAAAAAGGCTTCTATTAAATCTTGTATTCCTGACTGAGGCGAGTTCTGTCTGGATGAGTTGATGACTGTACAACTTACAAGATCTCGAAAACGGAACTCACTTGAGAACTGGAGAGGGTTAAAAAGATTCCTTAAAAAAACGTTACTGAGAAGCAAAAAAGACAACTTGGTTCAGGGCCGTAGCTAGGACTGGATTGAAGGTAGGGCATAGGAGGTTTAAGGTAGGGCGGAAGCAAAGAGCAGTTTTTTTGGATGAGATGAGAAAAGAACATAACTACCAAGTCTCAAAACGATGGTGATACTGAGATCTATTAGCCTACCTATCCTCCCCTTCGACACCACTCAAAGGCTGGAGCGAGCGAAGCGAGCTCGAAATTTCACACTCAAAACGGTGTTGGGATGCGTTCCATTAGTCTACCTACGCTCGTAATATCATGGGCTGGAGCGAGCGAAGCGAGCTCGAAATTTCACACTCAAAAACACATACGGTGCTGGTATGCGTTCCATTAGTCTACCTACGCTCGTAATATTATAGGCTGGAGCGAGCGCAGCGAGCTCGAAATTTCACACTCCAAAACTCAAAACGGTGTTGGTATGAGTTCCATTAGCTTAACTACGCTCATAATATCATAGGCTGGAGCGAGCGAAGAGAGCTCGAAATTTCACGGTCCAAGACTCAAAACGGTGTTGGCATTTGTGTTCCATTAGCCTACCTACGCTCATAATAATCATAGGCTGGAGCGAGCGAAGCGAGCTTAAAATTTCACACTCCAGGACTTAAAACGGTGTTGGTAACTCATACGGCACAATACCATAGGCTGGAGCGAGCGAAGCGAGCTCGAAATTTCACACACCAAGCCTAAAAACTGTGCCAGTCCGAGTTCACTTAAAAAAACAATTTAAAGGCTGGAGCGAGCGAAGCGAGCCCGAAATTTCACAGCACTGGAACTTTGTTGTGACCAGAATTCTGTCAGTTTTGTAAGGGAGCAAATGCCCTACTTGCCCATATAGTAAAGACGTTGCCCATGTAGGAAAGAAGTAATGGTTGGGTGATTTTTAAGGTAGGGCATTGGTATTTTAAGGTAGGGCATTGCCCCACGATGCCCCCCCCCCCCTAGCTACGGCCCTGACTTGGTTAAATAATGAAATTGTTCTTTCACACACAGGTGATCGTAATGGAGCAGGACCCTGCAACGGTGACTCTGGTGGTGGACTCTATCTGCTGGAAGGTGGACGCTGGCAGCTACGTGGTGTCGTCTCCCACTCTCTAAGGGCGGAAAGTGGTGACAGCACATGTAATCTCAATGAATTCATCGTTTTTACGGACTCCGCAAAGTATTCTGGCTGGATAAAGAATGTGATGACGCGGTATTGAATTAATCATGTGATTATAATTTTTAGTGTAAATAAACGAATTAATGCCATCTGTGTCGTATTATTGTGAAAATAAAGTTAGAATTTTATATTGTGTATAAAGACATGGCTGTACGGGCGTTGTACCGTTTGCCCTTCCACAAGGTTGCAAAAATATTGAAATTTCCGAACGATAATGTGACTGTCAAAGTTGACATTGACATCGGCGGGCGAGCAAATGTCAAATAAATTCCGCGACAGTGCTGCCAAGTTAGGCGATTTATCGCCTTTTAGGCTACATCAGGGGGTCTATCGGCGACCAAAAAATACGATTCGCGACCATCGCCCGGCCGCCATTTAGGCTATATTCAAAAATGAAATAGGCGATTTTAGGCTATATTAAGAAAAATAGGCTATTTTGGGTAATTTTAGGCTATTTTAAGAAAAATCACAATTATAATACTTATTGTAAGTAAAATGATATGATATATTTACAGTAGACTGTATAAACTGTACACTGTAACACACTTAACGTAAGCATGCTATGATATCTTAGAGCAAACGAAGTGGAACGCTGAAAGACAGCTTCCGCCATCTCTCGGTGACATTGCGAAGCACTATGAGCGACAGCGCGCTACACCTCACCGCTGCGCTGTAGTAGTGAGAGATTTCGCCCATATCAAACACTGTCTTGTTGGTCTAGTGGTCTAGATAACCGGCTCACGATTCAGGTGCTTATGGTTCGAGCCTCGTGTCGGCCGGCCGTCTTTTTCTATTTATTTATCAATGTGGCTCCCCCTAGCGCTAATAAGGGGCAACGACAATAATTTAGCCGTTCTAAAATCCCAGGCGACTTACCTATCTATACCCAATATACATACTAATCTATGGCTGTGAGTAGAGATTGCAGTAGTAAAAAAAAATATATTTTTCTGTAACGAGCCAATATAGCAATTATTTTGGCCAACTTGCGGTATTTTTAGGCGAATTTAGGCTATATTACACGGGGAAAAAATTAGGCGACTTTAGGCTACTTGGCCCGAGATTTTTGGCGATTCAGACTGGCTGGGACTTGGCAACACTGTTCCGCGATTTCCCGCGAAATGTGTTGAAAACGAAACATTAATTAAATTAAATACGGTTGTTTCAAAGATTTATGAAATAAATAGTGTGTAATGTCTTATAATAAACTGCCGTGTAATCTTCGTGAGCTACAATTGATTGGAACACTAAATGGAGGGCAAAGTTTTAGGTAAGTATATCATTAAAAACATGAATAGGTACAAAAAAACAACGATACATGATTTTATTAATGGGTTACTTTGTAGATGGACACACAATAAAGACACAGATGAATGGACAGGAGTATTCTCAAAAACAGTGTGGAAACTACGCCAAGAGAACAACAGTTTACAATACAAAGTTATTGGCTCTTTACTAAATAAACCCAAAAAGAAAAATGGAACAAAAGAAAACATTTTCAAGAAATTGTTAGAGAAATTCTTCCGTTTGGATGTTAATTTAGGTGAATATTACAAGGAATGGTCTAATAAAGACGAACTTTTTAAATCTGCCGGCCAGCAGTTTTATGGTATAAGGATGTTGAGCCAAGAACCCGTGGAAAATCTATTCTCTTTCATTTGCAGTCAGAATAATCACATATCAAGGTAAGAAGTACAATAGCGTTTTTATTTTTCACACTAAAATCGGAGTAGGCTTAACACTTTTGCTACTAACTACTATGTTCAAAAATATGACAAAAATTAACGCCCTCACAAGTGTAGTAACATTGAAATGTTGATTGTGGCTCACCTCTTGAGTCACCCGCACAGGTGAGGTTTTCGGTACTGTAGGCACATGTCCGGCACTATAGGACGTTTTTTAATTTTGAGATGGCATTTGCATATTATTATTATTATGTGTCTTACGATCCGTAATCACGGGCAATTAAGTCCCGGACCTTTGGAAGGCGTGCATGGAGCCGAAGTTAACATGTAGAGGCCCGTTCAAGAGACAAGTTAATCTATGTAAGGAATACACATGGCGGATACCATCTCCGAGCGCACAACATGATACACACGGGGATGGTCCACGCCAGGTGCATAGACTATTGGAGTGCGGCTCTATGGCCGCGATGGAAAAATAAGGTCTTGGGCTATAGAGGTGAAAGTTGGATGGATGGATACTGGGCTATGGGAGGTGGGCGTTTTTTTCTAAATATATCCGCACACATTTTGTCATGTCTATCAGTTTGCACTCAATTTACACTGAAACCAAAGACCGTTTTGAATGAAGGTTTTGATTATTTCAATATTTAATTAATAATCTGTAAAATTAGCAGGTTATATAGGTCATTTATTATAAATAAATTAAAAAATAAGACTAAAGTTAGTTTTGAACCCCCATTATTAGTAATGTCCCACAATGACCGATCTAGTTTAAAAAGTTACAAAATAGATATATTTTAGTTTATTACAAGTAATTGATGCCTTGTTAAGGTTCACTGATTGTTAATTTTAAAGAAAAAAGACACATTTACTAAGAATAAACTGTATAGTTATATAATTTCGTTCCAAAAAAGTTACAAAATGGAAGCCTGAACCACTCTCTTGTCCCAAAATAATCACATTTTCTTTGAAAATAATAATTTTTTATCCAATTTGCAACTGTTATTATGCCTTTCAAATAAGTGCGAATAATTCTACGTTGTTCCAATTATAATAAAGATATATTTTTTTTTGTATTCCATTTTGTAACCGGGATATTTTTTTACGAAATTGCCCACGTGACTAACGGACGCCTGCCATGACAACTAGTCTCGAAATTGTAAATAGGGCAGGCGGTGACTCGCCGACTCGTCGAGTGGGCCCCATAAAACGGCCGCACGCACAAAGTGCGACAATGGGGCAACATCCCACTGAGCGGCTAAAGGTTGTCGAGAGGTGCGGCACCGGTTTCACCATCGCGGGGTTTACCCCCGTGAGCGGGTTTCCCCGTTATTACGCCATTACGTGCAATACACTTCCAACCTGGAGCATAGGTTCTGCTCTTGCGATTCCACTCTGGACGGCCAATGAAGGCAAGCCAGAGGTAGGGGGGTGTGTTTCTGTCTGTATGTGTGTGTGTGAGCGCATGTCTGTATGGTCCCCCTGGATAGGGTTCCGTGGTGTCGCCAATCACCGTCAGCTCGCCACAAGCTGCCCCCGCGGGGTTATTATTATTATTATTTATTTATCAGGCAGGCAGTTGATGCAACTGATAATGCCTGTATCCTGTTGGTCGCAGCTACTATTTCTTATCAGTTTTTGGAAATATGTAGGTCGAGACGGTTCTTAAACTGATTGATGGTCTGTGCCGAGACTACTTCCTCGGGTAGTTTGTTCCATGCTGTGACAACTCGGTTACTCAAGAAGTGCTGATGAGGATTGTTCTTTGAGGAGCTGGTTCGTAGTTTCATATGGTGTCCTCTTAGACGGACATTGTGGTCACGAATGAACAGTTTGTCAAATTGTTGGAGATTATAATGACCAGTCAGGATCTTAAATGTCTCGATCAGGTCACCACGTTCCCTACGATCCTTTAAAGTTGTGTATTGTGCAAACTGTCCATGACATTGCATGTAGGGTTGAAAGCCGCGCTTTGAATTTAACGTCAACTTCATTTCAATACTTTCTATTGTTTGTTCTGTTATTATTAAAAATTGTATTTCGGCTGAAGAATTAATGAAAATGTGAATTTAGCATTATTTTTCATAATCATAAAAAAATTATTTTATTTAATCAAATCTAACGGGTGTGCGCCCCTAACTGCATTCCCTTGCTCAAGTGTGAGGATGCATAAAATGAAACTCACCCTAGATCCCAGCTGCCGAGCATGCGGAGAGGATGAAGAGACCATGGAACATATTCTTTGTGACAGTGATGTCTTGGCGGCAAAACGCATGTGCCTCCTCGGAGATGGATACCCAAAACCGGGAGATCTTAGGTTTCTTCCCCTCAATGGTATTGCCTCCTTCATTGACCATGTATTCGAAGGTTGAGGAAAGCAAAAAGTATTGGGGCTAACACAAGAGATCCCACTGGGTCGAAGTGTTGCTGGCCTGCCAGCCCCCACAACAAGATAAGATAAGTGTGAGGTGAGGTGGGGTATCTGAAGAAGTCAAAGGGGGGCAGGGAGTGACCGTTCTGTATGTAGAACCTATTCTGTGCTGTAGGTCAAGAGTACAGATGAAATAAAATAGAACTGACTCCCTGTGTAGGTTCTTGCGTGCTACGGCCCATTTCTAGCTTGTCAGCAGCAAAAGTGTTAAGGTGGTCTTGTGCCATCACTTGAGATTGGTTTTACGGGCTTTATTTATAACCACGGACCTGAATAAAAGACGGACGGAATCTCGTCTAATCACGAGTGAATCACCCATTTCTTTTGTGTGCGTGCTGTCACGCGGTACATAATGGTGACGGGTGTCAGACCTGCGCCTAGAGATAGTGCATCTGTTTGAGTGTAGGTCCCTTGTAGAACAAACGAAGATGTAGGACCTTGCATGCTTCACATCTTTTTAGTGTCACATTACGTCCGTCTTTTTTTCAGGTCCGTGTTTATAACATGATTTTTTTTTCAGGATATCCACAATGGTGGAAAAGCTTTGCACTCATTATGGCGAAGAGATCTGTGAACATGATGGGGTCACTTACTATGCATTCCCCGAGGTGGAGAAATTATCACAACCTGAGGTATATTATAAAATTAATATAAATAGTTAGTAGTTAGTAGTAGTAGTTAGTGGTAGTTGTTTAGCGGCGTCGCATATTAGTCGGACTTCGTCAAGCGCAGGTGCTGCTGCGGCATCGGCTGAGTCATCGAAGCGCCGGAAATATGTGGATATTGGAGAGGGTACGTGTTTGTACCTTTGGGAGTTGAGACCCTAGGACTATGGGGACCTGAAGCAAAACAGCTCGTAAGAGACATATCTGCGCGCCTTATAGAGTCCACTGGCGATAAGAGGGCTGGCAGTTACCTTCGCCAGCGCATAAGCTTAGCGATTCAGAGGGGGAATGCTGCCAGCGTTCTAGGGACCGTCCCACAGGGGGAGGCTTTGGAGGAGGTTTATAGATTGTAGGTAGGGAAATTGACGAAGCTTGTAGCAGATGTACGGAATGTATTTATTGACGAAACATTCTGTGGATCTGAGTGGTTTATTTTCTTTGACGAAGCCTGTTGTGGATGTGTTTGATGTATTAGTTTTGACGAAGCCTGTTGTGGATGTAAGTGATGTATTGTCTGTGACGAAGCCTGTCGTGGATACGCACTTTGTCTTTCTTAAATAAATGTTTTTTAATGTCATAAAAAAAAATGTATATATAAATAGTTTACCATGCTATTATCATTTTGATCCTATCTGATGGTCTATGATAGTCACTGAGTATCCGGTCTGTATGGTGCCTGATTATCCCCAGAATTAAAAAAAAGATTAAAAAATTATATAAAGAAACATCATGCAGACAAAGTAGGCAAAAGTTATATTTTTAATTCAGAAGATACTGAGCCCGTAGTGCTGCCAGCCAGGCACGTATCCAGGGGGGGGGATAGGTGGGATTTATCCCCCCCCGAAATCCGAATTTTTGTATGGAATAGTTGCTGCAGCACTTACTTTTTCATTGTTTTTCTATGAATATCCCCCCCCCCCCCCCCCCCCCCCCCCCGAAACAAAAGTCTGGATACGTGCTTGCTGCCAGCTGCTGCCAGTGGTACACCTTTACGTTGACGACCCATCAACAAATGACTAAAATGCAGTGTTGTGCTTCATAGAGACAAAAAGACAGTGAAAACCTCATAAGTTCTAGCATTTAATGTACCTACTATCAGTTTAAAATAACAATGTGTATGACCTCATAGATTAATATACATGTATATATTGCATGACCTCGCTTGCAAATGTGACGTCACTCAATCACACGAACTTCACTCGAGTCATTCAAATGATTATTTCCTTTACATAGAGTCTATGTTCCTTTACAACCGAGTGAAGTTATCCAACGGCCCTTCAAGGTCATTTTGATTTGTTTAAATACAGGTAATTATGGGTTGAACTACAACACGTAGCACAGCATCGAATTTTTCCGTCGCTCCTTCCTTTTCTGTCACTCAGGAACGTCATTTGTTAGAGCATATAAGATAGACGGAACGCGATCGCACGTGGCGTGCTGTTCCGTGGTGTAGTTCAACCCTAAACAATCAAAAGTCATTGGAGAACCATTGCAACAATGTGACAACCAATTTTTTTGATTTGTTGTTAATTTTTAATAAACTGAGTGACTGAGTGATAATTATCATTGATAATTATCACTATAATTATCATGATAATTATCTTGATAATTATACGTTGATAATTATCATTGATAATTATAAAATTCATCGGAAACACAAAAAGCTTGCGCTAGCAATATAACGCCATGTATTTCCGATCACGATTCGCGAAAAAAGAAGCTCCCTAACACGAAATCCTTTTTCTCACTGATTTCTGTAGTTTTTCTCATTATTTGTTATTCATTGTGATGAGAAACTATTATGCCAAAGACTAGGTGCTGTTCGGTCTGGATAAGAGTGTATTAAACCAAAAAAGCAAGCTTAGGACTTTGAGTTAGAATTTTATCTCAAAACTAAGAATCAGCTTGGATAATTATCCGATAATTATCTGATAATTATCACGATAATTATCAACGTAAATAATTATCTTGATAATTTCGAACCCTGCATGGGAGTTTCTAAGCTAAAAATTCTTCTGAGTTCACTAGAAATATTTAATGTAAATTCATTAAGTACAAGAATAAAAAGTTAAATATCAGCAGTTTAATCATAGTATTGAAAAAACATAACAAAAAGGGGTAACTTTGGGATGTTTTTCTATCTAGTAAACTTAAATTACTTAATTAAATCTTAAATTAGATTAGATTAAATTAAACTTAATTTAATCTAATCGTGTCATTGAGAACAGTCGCCCATCCGCCCGATCCTTAAATAAGACATAATTTAATTTCAGACTTTAAAACACAGTTTAAAACACTTTCGTTCGTGTTCAAAAAACGGCCTCGACGGGATAACAGCGTATTAAGTACAAACCTACAGAAGGATTTAATAATATAAATAACTCGACAGGTAGAAACTGAATTGCGGCAGCTGGGTTTTGGCTACAGAGCCAAGTTCATCCAGAAGTCGGCGGCACAGATAGTGGAGTGGGGAGGGGAGGACTGGTTCAAGAGTCTTCAGGACATGAAGTATAAGGACGCCAGGCTGGAATTAATGAAGCTGCATGGGATCGGTCCTAAGGTAAACTTTTGTTGAATTGTGGCATTATCCAGAAGTCGGCGGCACAGATAGTGGAGTGGGGAGGAGAGGACTGGTTCAAGAGTCTGCAGGACATGAAGTATAAGGATGCCAGGCTGGAACTGATGAAGCTGCATGGGATCGGTCCTAAGGTAAACTTTTGTTGAATTGTGGCAGCTGCGTTTTGGCTACAGAGCCAAGTTCATCCAGAAGTCGGCGCCACAGATAGTGGAGTGGGGAGGAGAGGACTGGTTCAAGAGTCTGCAGGACATGAAGTATAAGGACGCCAGGCTGGAACTGATGAAGCTGCATGGGATCGGTCCTAAGGTAAACTTTTGTTGAATTGTGGCAGCTGCGTTTTGGCTACAGAGCCAAGTTCATCCAGAAGTCGGCGCCACAGATAGTGGAGTGGGGAGGAGAGGACTGGTTCAAGAGTCTGCAGGACATGAAGTATAAGGACGCCAGGCTGGAACTGATGAAGCTGCATGGGATCGGTCCTAAGGTAAACGTAAAAAGCAGAAAGAATGTAGATGTGAACAAGTTTAGTTCTAACGTTTGGGCACCGTTGTGGCGCCACTCGTCACTTCCTCTCTGTCAAGTCTGAGGGTATGCTTGTCTTATTACATCAAAACCACCGTGTATTCTATACAGGTTATAGGCCCAGTACGCTTCTACTGCGTATTTGCGTATATTGACAGACGTAACATACTATCAAAAACCATTGATCTCTTGTATCAGATAGAATCCGCATTGGGCACGCGTGGCGGACTAACGCCCAAACACCCTTCCAGAGGGGTAGGCCTGTGCCCTGCGGTGGGACGAATATAGGCTGATGATGATGATCAGATAAAATAGCGTTTACATGTGTAACGAGTGGGTTCGCGGATGGTTTTAATAAATGGCGGGCGCATTCTTTGATTTTTCAGGTCTTTAAGTTGTTTTTGTACCCATATTGCTTTGTTGTTACCATATAATTAACCTGATATGAACTTTGCAGGTAGCGGACTGCATATGCCTAATGTCACTGAACCACTTGGAGGCACTGCCAGTAGATACGCACGTGTATCAGATAGCCGCTCAGAACTACCTGCCGCACCTGAGGGGCAAGAAGAATGTCACGGACAAGATGTATGTGGAGATCGGCGACCATTTTAGGAGTTTGTATGGTGATATGGCGGGGTGGGCGCATACGGTGGGTTGCTGGACGTTTTATCCATATTAGGGTGCGTCCACATCTGGCGAATGCGCAGCTCGCGAACTGCACAGTAGCGACACACGAGCATAAAATGCAACTGTGCAGATCGCGAGCGGCTCGCGAGCTACGCATGTGCCGCGCCTTCGCCAGATGTGGACGCACCCTTACCCATGGCAAAAATAGTGATAGTCAACATATCATCATCATCATTCTCTAATCTAGCATTTATCCTATTATTTGGAGTCTTGTGCAATGCGCGGTGTCACCTTGCATTCCTATCTCTTAGCTGGCATTTCAGCAATCACTCCACATCCATCCATCTTTCTTCAGTCTTTCTCTCCTGTCTTTCAACAAAAACATTTATATAGCATATGCTCATGACTATATTCCCCGAGGGGGTAGTCAGAGATATTCTGAAACCTCAGAACATCCACGTTTTACCAGTAGTACTGAAACTCTGTCCAGTGTGACGGGTTGAGCCCGTCGCCACTTATAATGGACAGTGGGTACAATACATCCCTCGAAAATGAAGCATGCAGGTTTCCTCACGATGTTTTCCTTCACCGAAAAGCCAGTGGTGCTACAAATCGTACATAAATTCCGAAAAACTCATTGGTACGAGTCGGCCTGGACGGGGACATTTATATAGGGTCCTTTATATGCCAAGTAGGCTGACCATGAGTTTTGACCTAGAAGTTTTGACTGTTCTTTACTACTGTAGTTACGTCGCCAATTTCGTTTGGCAGAAATTAGTTCTCAGCGTAACCACTAGGAGCGCTCTACCAAATTCAATACAAAATTGGTGACATACATTCATTCCGATCCGGAATTCCGAATGAAAACAGCTCTCCCTCCAGATTTGCGAACGGAATTTCATACATATACGAAAGTGTGTGGCAGGTCTAAATCAGATGAATTATTTACAGGTTCTATTTTGTGCGGACTTGAAGAAATTTCAAGAAACTAAAAACGAAAAGGAGCCAGTTGACGACCCTAAACCCAAAAAGAAAAGACGTAAATAAGTTTGTGACTGTGATAATTAGATTTTAATTAAAAAATTTATACAAAATTTGCTTATCATTTTAGAAACGGATAATTCAGAATAAACAGCTAAATTGGTCACTCTGGTGGCAATTGCAAACTATAGTTTAAATCAGGCATGTCAAACATGCGGCCCGCACCGCATTTTCTTGCGGGCCCCATCAAATTTTAAGAATAGCAATCTGCGCGGCCGGCGAGCATGATGGTTTTAAATGGTGTGATTGTTTGATGTTCTATGTTCTACATAGTTTTTTAACGAAAGGTTCTATTGGAGTAACTTGATTTATTTTATTATGCGTATTCCAGAGAAAAAGCTTTCTTAAAGATAGTTTATAAGCCCTAAAAATACTATGTTCAGATGCAATTCCCTTCGTTAAATCGTGACCTTACAGTAATATGGATCCTTCCTAATATGGTGACGGTGGTTTCTTAAAAAGATACTCCTATTTAATAAGACCATCAAACTGCACAACTTAAGCATCAACATCGAAACGCCAAAAAAGATTTTGCTATTCCATACAAAACTAGAGCTAAATGTACGGGACGGCAGATTTTGTTCGCGATTTCGATATTGATGCGATTATTGAGAAAGTTGTTCAGTTGAATGGTCAACTAATGGAAAATACCGTCAGCATATTAAGAAGGAACCTTGTATACAAACACAATGAATATAGCTTATAATATATTTGTGGTGAATAGTAATAAAATAAAAAATAAATGTAACACAACCTAGAACGGTTCTAAAAATTACATCTTTTTAAGACCAATTTTCCAATATCACAATTTCTTATCGAAACAAATACTTATTGCACTTTATACTAATAAAGTAAACAAATAACATTTGAGATTTTTTTCTTAACAATAATACTTAAATAGAATAATAAGAAATGCAATGTCATTTTGCAGATATCAAAGGAGAATAATAAGGTATAAATGCAAGATAGATTACAAAATCAGTCATAGAGCCAGCGCATACCTGGCGAAGCGCAGAGCAGAGCATTTTTCACTGCCAAACTATTATCGACTTTCCTTGCGTTACAATAACATCGAAAATCAATTAACATAATAAAATAATTAATGAACTTCTTGCTTGTGCTTGCTTGCGCCAATGTCAAGTGGTTTGAGGGAGTGTCTATCCAATCTCGGGGATTATTTTTGAGTAAGAACAACTGAGAAGGATTTTGGAGCCTCGTGGCAGGCTGAAACGCGAACCGCGCGAGAGAAAAGTGTTCGGGGCAAACCCTACAACGTGACTCGAATTTTCGTACTTAGTTTCTTGACATAAGAGACCTGTCAGAACTCTCTCATGTGAAAAAAGTGTATGTTAATCTATTTTCGATGTTCTTTCAACGCAAGCAAAGTGGATAATGGTTTGGCAGTGAAAGTTGCTCCACGCTGTGGTTCGCCAGGTTTGCGCCGGCACATAAGGAGATACATGTCTACTTACTAGTAGTTTTATTTACATCAAATCATAGACAGGTTAATTTCGTCTATGCTTGTTATAAATAAATTATAAGGATAACAATATACTTAAATAAGTGTTTATGTCACTTGCATGCTTAAAACTAACCAGCACCGGCTGCATGGCAGTGTGATATAGCACTGTCGCGCCTTAGCTCTCTTTCGATTTGCGCGCGAATGAATGAGATAAAAGGCGTAATATTGCCTTATCACGCGCATCATATTACGGTCGCAGTATGCAGACTGCTATTAATTTTACATTAGAATTACTAACTAAAAATTCAGATTTGTCTCAAATCGACTTTAAAATGGAATGATGTAAGAAAATACTTGTATATACAATTTCAATGATTAGAGAATGTAATTTTTTGTTGGTAATTTAATTAATTTTTTACATGTTTTTCAGACTTTTATTTTTACTCATTGACTGTAATTTTAAAGTCAGGGCAGTTTTATAACCCGGGCTGCAGACCTTCTGCTATTATAGCCTAGGGCCCTTCCCCTTATGAATAAATCGGTCTCCAATACCAAGTCGTCAGAGTGATCTTAAGTTGATTCTACTTGATAAAATGGAACAAGTTAGCTAAGAAATCTTTATAAAAACTACATTACTTGTTATTGTGGGAAGCAACATTTTGTTATTCATTTTGAATACAATACAGTATAACACATATTCGCTTACTTCTAAGAGCTGTCTTTTATAATTTATTTCAATAACATATCGAGTAAATTTAAAGCTACCTATATAAAAACTGAAAAGCAAAAACTGGCAGTAAAAGGACAAACTATTATAACTCGAGCTCGAAGATGACTTTACCTAACTTTTTAGTTAGGTAGGTACTTGAATATAGATTTTGAACAAATATTAGGTACTTACTTAGGTACCTACTATCAAAACTGTGAAGATTTGAAAAAAAAAAAACTACAAAATTCAGCTAAATTTCAATACAAAAATAATAATTTAATAGATTTAAAATCTAGTTACTATAGTATATCTGAGGACAGTTCTAAATGAGCGCTTGTAAAACTGATCTCGCAACGCCAGGTCGGCGATGGCTACTAGACCATACAGAATACAGTTATCAAGTTTTATGCACTCATACATAACTAATAGTTACTAGTTGCCGTAGTAAATCTGAGGGCAGTTCTTAATGAGCGCTTGTAATGCTAATCTCATTCGGCGAGCTCAGCAGTTTAAAATGACAAAATTACAATGGAGATATGCATCTTTCTACTGCTGATTTGACTTTCAAAAATCATACTTCAGGAGTGCGATTTTTGAAAGTCAAATCAGCAGTAGAAAGATGCATGAGAAGGCTTTTGTATGAGATTTAAAAACCGTTCAAGCTCACCGATGACATTCAAAAATCGCACCCCTGGTCGGTGATGGCCGGCGGAGTGGCTTCTAGACCATACAGAATACAGTTCTCAAGTTATATGCACTCATACTTAACTAATATAGTTACTAGTTGCCGTAGTAAATCTGAGGGCAGTTCTCAATGAGCGCTTGCAACGCTCTGATCTCGAACGCCAGGTCGGTGATGGCCGGCGGAGTGGCTACTAGGGTAGGCGCGAATACAGTGCTCAAGTTATGTGCGCTCATTTTGTTGACATCTGCGTGCTGGGCTATCCTGGGAACACAAATGGAGATGACATTTAACACAGATTCATACATACCAGCATGAAGTAAATATACATAATAATTAACTAGACTGCCCCGAAACACAAAAAGTTTCATAAATATCGGTCCAGTTGCTGGAACAAAATAAACACAAACAAACCGACAAAAAATCCAAAAACGTATACAGGGTGTTTCATAAGTAACAATAAATTTTTGAAACTCATAAGGGAGTTGTTTAGACCGTCAAACTGAACAACTTTCTCTATGGAACCAACATCCAAATCGCGAAAAAAATAATTTTAAATCCCATACATATTTTAGCTCTAGTCGATTTGTAGAGTATAGAACATTTTTTTTTTTTCGTGATTTCGATATTGGTCCCATAGTGAAAGTTGTTCAGTTTGATGGTCTACACCAGGCCCCTTAAATGTTTATTTGTAGTTTTGTAACACCTTGTATATTTGGAGTCAGGGACACCTAAACAGCATATCGTAAACTTTTATCGTGCATATCTTCAATTCTGTTACAGTATTTATAAAACATTAGGTAAGCCAAGTGCGATGAAATAAAAACGATTCTTCACTCCAGTTACACCAGGTTTGATGCACCCTCTGCTAGATGACGCGAAATCTGTGCAAGATGGTCGGAAGGGACTGGATGGATGTAAACAACCCGACCGTTTGGGGTTGCTTGTGTTGGGAGAGGCCTTTACCCAGCAGTGGACTAGAGTTGATGAAAAAATAAAATGTAACTCTAAATTAAAACCTATTTTCTCTTAAAATTATTCGAATTGATTCTGTAGTTTCTAAGTAGCAAAAATAATTATGAAAATAAATGAAATGGATCATGTGTCATGTGTGATAGTGATGCAACGCAATGTGTCAATGCCTAGTCAATGCTATAAATTGGAGAACAATCGCAAGATTGATATTGCCATGCCCTAACAGGGCGTCACAATAATTAAATAAGATCTTGTGTTACTCGTAAGCATGTACGTTATTATTGTGAAAACTGCAATAAAATACTGAATACTGATTGTACAACCTACCTGTGCAAGTGCTGTACCATGTATTGAAGACAGTTGAAGTGCGCGGGCGGCAGTAGATCGAGACATTCGCGCAGCATCACCACTTGCACTACTGTCGTCTTCATTTCTATATCAAAAGAATACATTTCATATAACATTTCACTAGAAGTCTTATAATGTAAATAAAAACCTTTTCAAGACTACACAGTGCAGCTTTTTGCAGCGAGTATACAATGCGTCACATATTTTAGGTGATGATTCAGATAATCAAATTGAAAACTTTAATTATGGACTCAATATCGAAATTGCGAAAATTTTAATGAGCTGTTCTATACATTTGGATCGACGACTCCTTACCGATCGACCGATACCCTTGACGATTTCTACGAAACAATTTTTTTTTTTTATCAAAATATGCCAGTGACACACATAACGCAATCGTGTATCATTGTCAAGAATGTTGCTTTTGCTTTTTTACAGAGGACTTGCTTAAATGGGACTTTAACTTGATTGAAAAATACTTAAACAAAGTAGCACTAACGTATAGCCTGCACTAGCTTGGGATGGACCTCGTAGGTGACCAGCGGCACCGGCAGCAGTCGCAGGTACAGCTTGAGAGTGCCGGCCACCACGTTTATGTTACTGTACACGCTCAGGTCCGCCGCCTCGCCGTCTGCGAAACGACCATGCATTAGATGTGATCAGGGATCGGTGTATGGTGAAAATTAACAAAAGTTCCATGACGAAACTAGCCGATAGAACTGCGAAAGACCCTTTTCAGGTTTCCATAGTCAAACATTTATACCTATATTATACTTTCGTCTTTCCTCATACCCAGCTTCAATAACTCCCTCATTTTTGCACCTATTGAAAGAAAATTTAATGATAACCCAAAAAAAGAAATACTTTGAAAAAAACTATTTTGCTATCTAATGTTTTTTTTTACAACGAAAAGTTGAGAAATAAACAACTTTTAAAGTCTAACCAATAATAGGTCGTAACCAATTTCAGATATGTCATTCTTCTTCTTTCGTGAGCTATACAATCACTCATTTGCTGTGGTAGAAAAACTAGCTAGAGTAATGGTCAATAATGGCGTTTAAATGTTCTTTACATGTTCATAGCTTATGTTATGTGCTTAAAATGTTTTGACTTCTGGTTTATTCTTAGTCTCTATTAAAATAGTAGAGCGTATAGTAGTAGTAGCGTAGTAGTAGCGCGTTGCGGAGATTGCTGGATTCGAATCCGAACGGACCACATGCCATATACCAATGAGTTTTTCTAATTTATTTACGTAATACCGATTGCTCTCAAACGCTAAAGGAAAACATCGTGAGGAAATGTACGCGTATGTGAAGTCTACCAATCTGCATTGGGCAAGCATGGTGGACTAAGGCCTGTACACCCACTCTGAAGTTAGGCCATATTACAGGCTGTGATGATGATGATGATTAAAATAGTGATAAATCGAATACCTTTATCAAAAGCCATTTTCAAAGCCTCAATCTCATCAGCGAAGCCAGACACTCTGTAAATGCCTTCAGAGTCCATGCCCCTCGCCTCTATCTCATTGACGCATTTCCTCACGACGAATGGCAAGGTGCTGGAGTGAGCGTTGAGTAGAGTTGTTAAGTCTATGCCGAACACGCCGCGGAGTTTCTTCAGGTCAGGCACGCAGTGGTTGGGCACTCGTTCTGAGCATTTAGAGTGCGCTATGAAACCGCAATCTGGAAGAAAAAAGTAAGTTATTGACTATAGGATCCCATTGTAGGGAAATTGTCTCGTCTTTTGAGTAAGGGCTCGGCTGAACCCTTCGATCAAAGTAAAATTAATGGATAGGCCCAAAGCGCGTTAGGTTGAAGCACACTACTGGTGCACTTGGTCCATACAAACCAGCACACTTGTCTGTCATCTCGGTGCATATTTGAAGTATACCTGTCATTTGTTTTGCCATATTTTTCTGGATTGAAATGTTCGCTTAAGGCCTATCCATTAATTTGCTGAACCACAGTACGGTTGTGTAGTGAAAAGATCCGGTGCGATCATGTCCTGTTTAAAATAGACGTAGATTTTTGGACTAAATTCGTCCGTCCATTGAGGTGCGAAGGGCGTTCGTTTAGGGAATTTCACACGTATAACAGCAACGGCACCGCGCCGTGAATATCGACGGTGCGGCGCCCGCCATGACGACTGATTTTTTTTCGCGATTTTTATGTTGTTCCCAAAGAGAAAGTTCTTCACTTTGATGGTCTGATCAATCCCTTAAAAAACCGTCAGCATATTAAGAACCCTCTCTATGTAAGGGTAAATCTAATTAGTTGGCGAATCTTAACAAAAGCATTTCAAATCTATTACCAAGTACAATTGCGTGATAATGACCCGCCGCCGGGTCATACGATTTACAGAGCCTGCGGCATGGCGGCGCGATAAAGCGCTATCGCGCCCTAGCTCTCTTTCTTTTTGCCCGCGAACGAATAAGTTAGCAAGCGCGATTGAACGTTTATCGAGGCGCCATGCCGCGGGCGCAGGTCAATGTCCGCCCGCGCCCCACGCACTACTACTACAGCTTTACGTACGATTATAATCTTTTTGTTAATCATCAATACCAATTATAAACATTGATAATGCAATCTGTTATCATTAACAAGTGCCCTGGTTCAGTTTCGCCAACTTATTTGAAATAACCTTATTATTATCCATTTAATTTTACTTTAATGAAACACAGCATACCTTCACATTTAACACCTTGAGCCGTGAACCCCCACAAGAAGTTAGCGCATAGTTCGCACCAGTTCAATCCCTTGAACGTGTGCACTTTGAAGCTATGTGACTTTGAGTACTTGTTCACTAGGGGGTTGTCTTCTATTGTTGGTGTTAGTTCTAGAGTCTTCTTCACATCTTCTGTTCTGTTCTCCGGCCTGGTTATGATGGGGCTTGATTTGTTTGAAGCTCTGCAGAAGTCAGATAGAGATTAAGAAATTTTGTATGAATCGGTTAATACTATATTTGTTCTTTGTTTGTAGATAAAGAAAAAAGGATGGTAGTCAGTTATTTACATTTGGCAGTTGGTTGGGATTAATAAAGCATTTTGTAGAGTTGCTTTGTGGGTCTGCTATTGGGCGGTCGCGTTCGCGTCGGTTGCCCCATCCCCGGCCTACAGTGGAACTCCAGTGGTGGCTCAGGATATTGTTCTTTTATAAGAACAACCCTTGAAGTCACCAAAATATCAAAATAACCGTACAACGTCAAGCACTTTTGCTATAAAAACTCGACATTGGCAAAATCATCATAAACCAAAGATGGCAGCTTAGATTATCAAGATAGACAGTCGAAGCAACGAAAGCGTCGAAAAAAATAGGAACCAGTACTGGTTCCAAAACCCTATACATATACACGCACACATACATAATTAGTATGGCGCCTCACGCACACCAACCTAAGAAAGTTAGCCCCTTTTGTTTTATACGGAACAAGTGTGAGGCTCATTCTAGACATATACTTTTTCTAAGGATGGCAGCCATATTTTTAAAAATAGAATAGAATAGAAAGCATTTTGTAACTGTAAGTGTGGTGAAGGATTTGTGGATGGTAGGTGGGTGGATTGTGGGTTTTCTGGCTGAAGCACTTTGAATGGGCTCTTTTGGTATAAATATCGGTTGAGAAGACTCCTTTTCTACAACTTACTATTCTAGGTGCCTATTTTATGAGAGGTGGGAATAACTTTCTCACTTGGAATGTCTTTAATTTGTGTTTGTTCATAAAGCAGTCTTTACAATTATGACTCCCTACTAACCCTTATTTGAAGAAATGCAGTGCTTAAGCGCAGCAAAAATCTATTAATTTATAAAAATTTACATTCTTCATAAAATAAAAGTGAGCAAATTATAGTCTGTCCCAGATCCCACTGCAGGGCAAGGGCCTCCTCTCACGAATAATGAAGTGGGGCAAACTCCACCGTGAAAATTAGTAGCTTAGTTTAAATGCTATATATTAATAACAAACACTTACTGCTGTAACTTAGACAAAGTATTTAACTTCCTTCTGTTCAACGTCACGTACGGACTCTCAGTGTAATTTGACCTAGAATTAATCATCTCCAGTATATGGTGTGCCTTCAGCTCCATGTGGCACGTGATGAGGCCGTCGGCGACCAGGTCGTAGATGGTGTCGTAGCGTTTGTCCTTTATGTAGTGTGTGCCGTCATAGTAGAGTTTGTAGTGATGGATTTTGTCATCGAACCTGGGTGGAGAGCAGAATTTATGTGATACCTCCCTATTTCAATTTATACCATGCAAACATAAATAAATTTAGTACATTATAATATAATCTTAACTATTATAAAATCGTAAAAATCGTGAGGAATAAAAAAGTTGCGGTTCACTCCACATAAACTCAAATAACACTCGATAGCGCGATTTAAATGACGCGTGGCGCCGTCTATTGACAAGTTTGTTTGTGTGTTCGTGCATCACGCAAAAACTACTGAAACGATTCTGATGAAACTTTTTTGTTTGATAGCTTATGATCTGACTTAAAATCTGGTATATAATTTATGCGGACGAAGTCGCGGGTTAACTCTAGTCTTTCATAAAATTACATATCCATGTAAGTTAAATATTTTGAACATCCATTTGGGAAAACGGTATTGAGAATTTATATTATAGGGAGTGTATTTAAAACTCCAGCAAATTAAGTGGGTCGGCCTCGAGTTCTGTACGACCATACAATACATTACCAAAAAAAGTATTTTTTTCAGGATCCTTACAAGCCTGAATCACACTTGGCCGGTTTTTGTTATTACTAGTATAACTTTAGAGTTTGCACTATAATCACACCAAGATTGATTCTTGTATCTATTACTGTTTTTATGATAGAGCAAAAACAATAAAGGTTAGAAGTTGTTTCATTCCTGTATTTATACTTTACTTCTTGTTTTTAGTATTTGTTAAATCCAAAATTATAACACATATTTTTTGAAAACGTTAACTAGCTGCCTGTTACGGTTCAAAAGACACAACCCTTTTAGAGTGACGGACAGACGAATGGACGGCATAGTCCAGGACGGGAGAGTCCCAAAGGCACCCTTTGGGTACAGAACCCTAAAAACTATTGAAATTATGGAATGTTACTTTAAAACTGTAACTGAAGTGTGTATGTAGGTACATTGAAAATATTTACAAAAAAAAAGATTACGGTATGGTTTTTAGGTATCCCTGACTAGAAATCAACCTTTTTTTAGAAATTTTGTCTGTCTGTTTGTTCGTGTGTTTGTTCGTTTGTTTGTTTGTTCGCGCATCACGCAACAACTACTGAACCGATTTTGATGAATCTTTTTTTTGTTTGATAGCTTATGATCTGACTTAAAATCTGGTATATAATTTGTGCGGACGAAGTCGCGGATAAACACTAGTTATATTGTATAAAGGGTTTTATACATATTGAAAAACAGAAACAGTAACTTCCACCAGCCTTACCTCCACGTTAACGTATAAAAATCATTGTACTCGTTCCCTTTCCTAATTAGAAAGGCTCCATTTGGTTCGCCTTCCAACCGTAAAGTCGCTTCTTTGTGGCCCATAACGCCGTGGTATTCCTTGCCGTAGAACTCCGGCCTGTCCGGACAATCCTCGCAAATTACCCGCTTCGGCACCGGAGCTTCTATCTGAATACGATATACTGAAAAACACAACAAAAAATTTAAAGAAATAACTGGCGACATTTTCCCGGTTTCATATTTATCATTTCTAATGTACTTACGCTCCGGTTTCCAAATGTTCCTAAGGTTCTCCATGGCAAATATTTGTTTCACAGTACTTTGGATTAGTTTTATTTGTTTATCTTTTCAAGGAATGCCGGAAATTTATTGCGGAAATGAATAATAGAAAATATACGTAAACAAATCTTGACGTTATGTTGACTTGCATTTTTTTTAAATGTTATTTATCTTTGGATTTTAATTCATGTTTGTGAAAGAAAGAGAAAGCTTGACAAAAACGGTGAGAAATTTTTTCACTTGCTATTTTTAATTTTGTGCAAATCCCTGCATCTAAAACACATTTACGTTCCATTCAACGCAAATGTCGTCTGAAAGTTGTAATTTAAAATGAATTAACGTCATATCTCTTTCTACGATTAACGTTGACCAAGAAGTTTGGAATCCTCTATCAATGATGTTGACTGATGTATTCTTGGTATTCTTATTCTAGTCATTGCCTCTGTTGCCCTTGGTACAGTCAGCATCATATAGATGTAAGCCTCCAGGGCGACCAAAAAGATCTCATTTACAGAAGTTCATTTTTATCTACGCGATCAGAGTAACCATATTGATATAAGCACCCAAAGTGTTCAATAAATCCTATCCTAATGGTATCTAGGCATGGGAAATGAACGAAATGAATGAAATGAATGAAATGAATGAAATGAATGAAATGAATGAAATGAATGAAATGAATGAAATGAATGAAATGAATGAAATGAATGAAATGAATGAAATGAATGAAATGAATGAAATGAATGAAATGAATGAAATGAATGAAATGAATGAAATGAATGAAATGAATGAAATGAATGAAATGAATGAAATGAATGAAATGAATGAAATGAATGAAATGAATGAAATGAATGAAATGAATGAAATGAATGAAATGAATGAAATGAATGAAATGAATGAAATGAATGAAATGAATGAAATGAATGAAATGAATGAAATGAATGAAATGAATGAAATGAATGAAATGAATGAAATGAATGAAATGAATGAAATGAATGAAATGAATGAAATGAATGAAATGAATGAAATGAATGAAATGAATGAAATGAATGAAATGAATGAAATGAATGAAATGAATGAAATGAATGAAATGAATGAAATGAATGAAATGAATGAAATGAATGAAATGAATGAAATGAATGAAATGAATGAAATGAATGAAATGAATGAAATGAATGAAATGAATGAAATGAATGAAATGAATGAAATTAATTAAAATGAATGAAATGAACGAAATCAATTAAAATGAACGAATTGAATGAAATGACCGAAATGAATGAAATGAACGAAATGAATGAAATGAATGAAATGAACGAAATGAATGAAATGAAGGAAATGAATGAAATGAACGAAATGAATGAAATGACTGAAATGAACGAATTGAACGATATAAATGACCGAAACGAATGAAATGACCGAAATGAATGAAATGAATAAATGAACAAAATGAATGAAATGAATGAAATGAACGAAATGAATGAATTGAACGAAATGAATGAAATGAATGAAATGAACGAAATGAATGAAATGAACGAAATGAATGAAATGAACGAAATGAATGAAATGAACGAAATGAATGAAATGAACGAAATGAATGAAATGAACGAAATGAATGAAATGAATGAAATGAACGAAATGAATGAAATGAACGAAATGAATGAAATGAACGAAATGAATGAAATGAACGAAATGAATGAAATGAACGAAATGAATGAAATGAACGAAATGAATGAAATGAACGAAATGAATGAAATGAATGAAATGAACGAAATGAATGAAAGAATGAAATGAGTGAAAGAATGAAATGAACGAAATGAACGAATTGAACGAAATGAACGAAATGAACGAAATGAAAGAAATGAACGAAATGAATAAATGAACAAAATGAACGAAATGAACGATATGAATGAAATGAACGAAATGAACGAAATGAATAAATGAACGAAATGAACGAAATGAACGAAATGAATAAATGAACGAAATGAACGAAATGAAAGATTTGAACGAAATGAACGAAATGAACGAAATTAATGAAATGAATGAAATGAACGAAATAAACGAAATGAACGAAATGAATGAAATGAACGAAATGAATTAAAATTAATGAAATAAACGAAATGAAAGATTTGAACGAAAAGAACGAAATGAATGAAATGAACGAAATGAACGAAATGAACGAAATGAACGAAATGAACGAAATGAACGAAATGCATAAATGAACGAAATGAACGAAATGAACGAAATGAATGAAATGAACGAAATGAACGAAATGAACGAAATGAACGAAATGAATGAAATGAACGAAATGAATGAAATGACTGAAATGAACGAATTGAACGATATGAATGAAATGACCGAAATGAATGAAATGACCGAAATGAACGAAATGAACGAAATGAATGAAATGAATGAAATGAACGAAATGAACGAAATGAACGAAATGAACGAAATGAATGAAATTAATGAAATGAATGAAATGATTGAAATGAATAAAATGAATGAAATGAATTAAAATTAATGAAATGAACGAAATGAACGAAATGAACGAAATGAACGAAATGAATGAAATTAATGAAATTAATGAAATGATTGAAATGAATGAAATGAATTAAAATTAATGAAATGAACGAAATGAAAGATTTGAACGAAATGAACGAAATGAACGAAATGAACGAAATGAACGAAATGAACGATATGAATGAAATGAACGAAATGAATGAAATTAATGAAATGAACGAAATGAATGAAACAAAGCTTAGAGCGAGCGTCGAGCGGTTTATTTGCTAACATATTTTTGAACACCCTGGCAGCTTACATAAAATTTAAAAAGTTGCTGATAAGATATTTTGAACACTTTGGGTGCTTATATCATTATGATGCTGACTGTACTACTAGTAGAACAATTTTGGTACCTAGGACCACGGGCAACAAACGGAACCATTAATAATGTACTCTTTGCTACAGCCTACAACATTACAGGCTACCTTTGCAGCTCCATACAAACGAAGTTTCGTCCTATTTCCAATCGATCTAGTTAGAAACTTTTGATAAAAAAAAAAAACAGACTTAAATCAGCAAAGCTTCGTCACAACACAACAATGTAATACAAGCTCAGTCAAATATAACGCCTCTTGTCGATCCTGGCGCAATGGAGCCCATAATGCGTGCAGCGTTACCACGCTGAATTGCTACGGCTAGCCTTTGCACTCTGCTGTAACGACCCGGAACGGGGTCACCTCAGTCGACGGCCAATCTCCGCAACGAAGGTCTTTGCCTCGGCACCCCAAACCCCCGTGGTCTCAACGGCGACAGGTGTACAAAAAGATAATGGGCCACCAGAGCCGAGTACGTGTCCCACTTCCTACTAACGGCATCCAGCTCCGCGGCTGCTCGAGGCGTCCGCGACGTGCGACTTAGGTAGGTACCTGGCGGCGAAAGTGCTGACGCACGTTGCGTCCCATAAAAGGCACTTGCCTTTCAGCCAGGCACCAAAGTCAAGTCATCTGGCCTATTGCCGTCTCGGTACGGCTAAGGCCAGGCGGCTCAAGTACGCACGGGACGTTGGCAGATACGAGAGCCCTCCTGACGATATCATTGAGGGCATGGTGGCGAGGAAACCTTTCCGAGCAGCGACGGCAACTCACAGCGTGGTGCCCATTGGCCTCCACCATAGAACCGCAGATGCATCTATGTGGTTGACACACATTGTAGCCCAAGCGGAGACCCATAACCATACGTAGCGAGTCGCTGTCGAAAAAATGTGGGTAAACCATTCCGCTTCATTTCGTCTACTTATAAGAATAGATAGATAGGTACCAGTCACAAGACACAGACCATAGAAGCTTTGGAAAGAAACTTTAAAATGTTACCTACAGTAGTGGTTATCTACAGATTTTTCTTTGTGTGATAATGACCCAGTTACCCATTCTTATAAATTAATTAAGTGAATGATATTTTCGGCACCTTCCGCAATGCGGGTCGATTATGTTTCAATTTATGGCATATCACATCACGGTCAGTGTATTTAATGTAATGAATGAGAGATTACACGAATAAACAGCAAGCAATAGTAAACAGCGTGGATTATATTGTTTTATTTCATTGTATGGAATGGCGGAAGGAAACATTTCGAGGGCAACTCAACTCAACCTCCAACGAGAGATTTGGAAATGGATTTAATATTTTACGATAACGTCGACTTTTCTATCCTGTAGAAAGATAGAGACACATTTTTTTTAGCAGGGCCTCTACTCTACCCGGACATTCGAAATACGAAATTGCGTGAACTTTTTCGTTCCACTCTATTTACATTGAAGTGCGGACTGAAACGGTCGCGATATGTCAAAAATCGAAATTGGTGTGCGTGAGGCGCCAAACAAATTATGTATGTGTGCGTGTATATGTATAGGGTTTAGGAGACAGTACTGGTTCCAATTTTTTTCGACGCTTTCGTATCTTCGACTGTCAATCTTGACATATAACTTTATCAAAGGTAGTTTGATCGTTCGTTCGTAGCGGTTCTGCTTCTTTTACATAATAGATAAGTACCTAATTAATTTCAGACAATGTAAATGTCATGATCATCATCATCATCATCATCATATCGTATGGAATTTTTTGTCTTCCTGCTAGGTAACCAAGATGTTTTAGCCAGTGTTCCGCTGCCGGGGTTAACTTATGGATATCTTTAATTCCACCGGGGGAACGGCGCAGAGTACACTCATTTACCACATTGGTGAGGGTTTGGTCAGGTGCCCCGCAATCACCATCGGTGACTCCCTCAGGCCCCAGTGTAAATTATCATCAAAGAAACGAAATATTTCTTAGAAATCGCCTAGACATTATGTTACCTATCTTTGATCTTACACAATAATACTGGCCCTGCTAAATATTAAATAATGTGAATCCGTCACCCATTGCGTCACCCTCTCATTGTGGTCAGACCAACTTGCTGTGGGCCTAGCATGCCAACCTCAACAAAACGAGAAAAATCGGGGTGTGCCTTGTTACTTTGACCAAGTCAAACGAGCGCGACGACGTTTTCTCGTTGTGTCGCAGGTGATGATTAAATCCTCAAACAAAAATATTCGATTTAGACACTGGTTTTAGAGCGAAAATAAGCGAAGCGCCTCTAAGCGCAGCTATAGTATAATACCTACCAAATGAGATAAATATTTTACTTTAGGAAAAATAAACGTTTAAGGAATTGAATTTTCATGAGAAGATAGTTCTCTACGGGTGACTGCTAAAACACTTAAACCGATAGAAGTTACTAAAACTATAATAAAGTCACATGTAAAACCATGTAACACCTAAATGGAAAATTTACGCAAAAGTTAATAAAAGAAATAAAATCGAGCAAAACAAATCGTTTCAGGAGACATTTTTTGCTTCGTATCTTCTTCTTCTTGTGGTGCCATCTCCTATCGGAGGTTGGCTATCATTAGGGCTATTCGGACCCTGGAGACTGCAGCCCTGAACAGTTGGAGTTCATATCGAACCATTCACACAGGTTTTTAAGCCAGGACGTCCTTCTTCTACCGGGCATTCGTCTTCCCAAAATTTTCCCCTGCAGAATAATCTGGAGAAGTTGGTATTTATCGCTTCTCATAATGTGACCGAGGTACTGTAATTTCCGGGTTTTAATAGTTTTTAGAATTTGCTTCGTATAACTTGCTGCAACAGGTAGGGTAAATTGGAGATTAAAAATAATCGCCCAATATAAAAAAACTATTTTTTTTTAGAGTTAAACCAAGAAAGTTTATTTAATATTACCTGAATACTGGTAGCAATAGGTTGTTGTTCTTTAATTAATTTGCAATGGAATGAGAAAATTTATTTTAGTTAGGAAGTTTAGTTTTTAGTTATTTATTTTTCTATTTCTTTCTTCGGTATTTACTGTTTTTTTAATTAATATTATAATCAGTGAACTTACCCAACAGAAAAACCCACAGAGCAACATGCGGCCTCAGGCCAAGCTCTTCAATAAAGATTTGAAAAATGAGAAAATTATGTTTATCTCCAAATGCGAGTAAAATCGAGTTATGTGGTTTTTCATGAGACTACTTAACTTTTTCGTTAGATGCCATCGGTGATTTCAAGGCATTTTGAGTTATCGCTCAGTGGGGTAGGGCCTCTGTGCCAGCGGATGGGATAGGGAGCGAGGACAAATACAGAATTACTGTTGTTATAAGAAACTATCTAAGGCAGAAGGGTAAGTATTGCGCACCAAAAACCACTGATTCACACTCTACTTTTCGAAGATAAATGTAGGTACTTGAAATATTTTACAAAATCTACACTTTTAAAAAGTATTTCGTAAGTGTCAGAGTTTGCACATTTCCTCCTCTACCACTACAGATTTAGCATCAATTAATCTACGTAGGTACGTTTTATGAAATTAATACGTTAAAAGCCTTCGTTAACAGGAAAAACTATGCAGCTACCTTTTCAAGTTCCACATTATAAACAGCCCAAATGTTTCATCGAATCTTTGAAATTTTTAGAATTAAAATATTAAAATGAAAAAAGCGCGATTTTTTAAAAACTTGTATTTATTTATTGAACTCTTTGCCTACCAGAAAAGTTGTAATGAAAAAAGAGCTATTTTTTAAAAATTTTATTTATTTATTGAACTCTTTGCCTACCAGAAAAGTCGTCGCGTCTACCGGTCAACGCGCGGTCGACGTCTTGATCACGGGTCACTTAAATATTTATACTGCATTCCAAATAAGGACGGCGAGATTTTCCGATTCTTATTTAGCTTTCTGGCCAATTCTGACATGCAAATTAAATCTCTGTTTCTTGGAATGGAGTATAGGTGCCTGTCAAGCACCTGTCATAAAAGTGAGCTGCATGTGCCTCACCTGGGTTTGAGATATTTGAATTTTATAAACCGCTAATCGCTGTAGCGCTAACTCGGACTGCACCTTTCCTTAACCAAACTTTAATGAAGTTGCTATATAAAGAATTTTAACTGAAGAACTCATTATTAACTCTCAAAAGGGCGCGTTAATTAATTCTCAATAATGTCAACCATTTTAATTTCATGTTTAATAGTAGTTAGTTTATTAATTAGCAGTTGCAGCTGCTGGGTGTTTAATAATGTTAATTATGCTGAATTAGGAGCTAAGAGTATAGATATGGAGCTGGAAGACATAGATAACGACATTGATCTGGAAGATTTAGAACAACAGCAGAAGTTTGCTTTGATATTTCCTGGTAAGTGCTCCGAGCAAAAAAAAATATACAAAAAAAAACATACGGGTCGAATTGAGAACCTCCTCCTTTTGTTGAAGTCGGTTAAAAATAATTTAAAAAAACTGAAGGTTAGAATACGAGAAGATGCTACCACAAATGTGGCAAAGTACGGTGGTGGAACCATACAATAATATCATCCAAGATCAAACTTTGGCTTGAGAACTTCTACTTTAAAAAAGTAAAACCGGTCAAGTGCGAGTCGGGTCAATTGCGCACAAAGGGTTCTGTACCACACCACAACACAAAATAATATTAAGGGGCTACCTGCCGGTTTTGGGTAATTTTGTAACCATTTTATTCATTAACTATGGCACTTTTTGAGCTGAAATTTAAACTGAACCATCTACAGGATATGAGAAGTGATGTGGTTTTTCTAGAAATCGATTTTAATGAATAAAACCGAAGAAAAGGGACTCTAAAGTCACCCCTTTTTTTCCAGTTGTAACCATTTTACTCTTACATTTTTAATCGGAACAAAATGAAAATTTACTATATTGTTCACAATACAATTTAGAATGATGTGGTTTTTTTACTTTTTCGAAATTAATAAAAAATCATCGAATTTTTCAAAGAAAACAGCAAAATTCTGACCGGAGCCACGCGCTCTTTCTCATCGATTAGTATGGAGTGTGAGTGAGAGGAGAGTGGTCCACGGCTGATACGCCTTAACTTACAAAAAAGTTTTGTTTTCTACGGGACCTTTAGCGCGAGACCGACTCACACTTGACTGGTTTTGTATTTGTTGTGATACTGTAGAGTTTGCTCTACAATTAAACCAAGTTTTAAGCTTGTATGTGTGACCGTTTTTACGATAGAGCGAAAAGAAAAATTAATAAAACTAGTTACTTGTATGAGGATTGAGGACGCCCCTTAATTTTTACTTTTTGTCATTTTTCTTATTTATTAGGTAATCCGCCATAATAACGCACATTCTGTGAAAATTTCATGTGTCTAGCTAAGACAGTTCAAAAGTTACAGCCCTAATATAGGACTAACGGACAACGTAGGCTTAGTAATAGGGTCCAGTTTTCACCCTTTGGGTACGGAACCTACAAGTGTCACTCGAGTGTTAAATCTGCTCCCAATGGTTCCGTACCACTGATTGCAGACCGATCTTCGGGAGTGTTTTGTTACCTACGCTACGAAATACGCTAGCATTGTTTAGCATAGGAACGCAATTCTCAACCTTAAATATATTGCTCAGGCTATTGTCCAACGGGGGTATGCAAAGACTGAGGCCTGTCACACGCTACGGCGGTCGTTGAAATCCTCATTTCTCATCCTTAATTATGCATTTTGTATCGACTTTATGTGTGTGTTCATGTGTGTCCAC
Organism: Agonopterix heracliana; assembly: GCA_963693445.1. Classification (NCBI taxonomy): domain Eukaryota; kingdom Metazoa; phylum Arthropoda; class Insecta; order Lepidoptera; family Depressariidae; genus Agonopterix; species Agonopterix heracliana. Next base: position 5,873,223 of record OY856327.1, read on the forward strand.
TGTGTGTGGGACGCCCGCCCTGCTGCCCGCTGGACAGACGACCTAAAAAAAAGTAGCGGGGAGCGACTGGATGAGTAAGGCCTAGGACAGAGTTTTGTGGCGCGCCTTGGGAGAGACCTATGTTCAGCAGTGGACGATGATAGGCTGATGTTGATGATGATGTATCGAGTTCTGACTAAAAATGTAAACATCTTCTAAGGTACAAAATGGTGTGGAGCTGGCAACGTAGCAGACAACTACGATGACCTGGGACCTGCTAGGGACACGGACATGTGCTGCAGGGACCACGATAACTGCCAGGATATTATTCTGGCCGGGGAGACGAAGTACAACCTGACCAATAACGCCTACTTTACTAGGTAGGTTTCCGTATAGTCTAGCAAAACATTTCTGTTTAAAGGACGTCAGCAATATCCGTTTATGCGGAGAAATTCAGAAATGTAGATAATTCCACTTGTAGAAGTAAGAGCTCACACATAATCTGTTATTATTTTAATTAAAATATAAGAATAAGAATAGAACCATCCCATTTCTTCCTCTGGGTTTCGTAAAAGGCGCTAAGGGATCAACCAGAGGATGGGCAGCAGCATATCCTTTGCGTACACCTTCGATCAAAATAAAATGAATGGATAGGCCTAAAGCGCGGTAAGTTGAAGCAAACTACTGGTGCACTTGGTACATACAAACTAGCGCCATTATCTGTCAAATCTAGGGCACTTTCATACAAGTGACAAGTAAAAATTTCATTTGTTTTGCTTCACTTTTCTGGTTTGAAATGTTCGCGTAAGGCCTATCCATTCATTTTATTTTGATCGAAGGCGTACACACAATGAATCATACTGCAATCGCCAACCCGCCTGCCGAGCGTGGCGATTATGGCAAAACCCCCCCAACATGAGTATGGCGATCCTTAGGGGAGGCCTATGTCCAACATTGGATGTCGATCGGCTCATATGATGATAATGAATAATATAGTAGGTAATCGACGTTAGCTGTCGGCAAACTGTTTTCTCTATGTGTCATTATCTTTAGTTTCCTTTGGTACATTAATGTCGTTGGTTTCCTTCCTCTTAGATCTTAGGTCACTATGCGTTGGTGTCATTAACATTATATTATGCATGTGTGTCATTATGCGCATATGTCCTTATGCGTAAAAAGTCAAAAGCGTATTGTATCACAACTCGACAAGGTTTTGGATCTCATTTTGGATCCATATAAGAGCGCTACAGTTTACCTTTAAAGGTGTACAATTGTTATAAGAACTACAAGTGTCACTAACAAATCAATTAATTACTTACATCCGAATTCGTATGTATCAAGTATCATACGAAATGCGAGGATGCACGTACTCTTTAGGTATTTCTATTCTTCAATCTTCACGCAGTATAGGAGGGTTAGGGTTAACTGAGACCATAACGTAGTAACTTCGAATCATAGACATATTACTCTAGCGATAGACAAGCTCGTTCAAACAAACAACATGTCACCCAAAACAACACAAAATGACACATTGCGGTCTGTCATTGCCATAGTGACGAAGTGAACTCGGGAACATCAATCAGATGCGTACACCTCATTCAAGTGGAACATGTTGCTTCTATGGAAGGGCAAGTCTATCGCTAGAGTTTAAGTCTATGCTTCGAATGCTCACAAATAGTTATTTATGGTAACTACACATATTCATTATGCAGGTATTGGAACCTACATTATTATAGTATTTTAGGCAGTACTATACGAGTAGACAAATGTCTTGTAGAACGATTATAGTGACAGTAAAATTTAATATCATCACGTTTAGGGCTTCTTATCGGTCGAGGAAGGTCTCGCTTGAGGTAGTCTTTGTTTTGTTTGTCGATGTTGACATAGATAGGTCGGTATTACTTTGTGCCCTATACATTTGTGTGTTATACAATTTAGGTTCAGTAAGTCCTATAGCTAGCGTACACATGAAAGGGATCAGGCTAGGATTAGTGTCAAAAAATAGTGCCTAAATAGTGCCTAATTAGTACCTAGGTCAAATAAATAGTGCCTCTGTACTTTACGAGATATTGATTTTTTACCTGGTAAGCTATCTTGACGTCAAGGTAGCGTACACATTTTCTGTGGCACAAAACGGCTTGCATTACAGCAACGATTTTACACTCAAAAAATAGTGCTCAAATAGTGCCCTAGGGCGTCCAAAATCTCATGAGGCTAGGTCTTCAGGGAATGGTGGGTGTAATAGTCGGGGAAAAATACGGTTTGAGATTGCATGAACCTACATCTGTATTAGTTTATAACACTTTTTTCCAGATTTCGTTGTTATACAGGAACCTGAGAAATACTTAAAAATCTATATAAATGTACAAAGGGCGGGCTTATTTCTAAAGATATTTCTTCCAGCATACCAGCAAAACAGACAGTTAATTATCACAAGGCAAATTTAATGTGTACAAACAAACAGTAAATAATTAACTATTGAGGTTAGAATTTTTAAGACTTACAAAATATTTAATATCTACTCAAATTTACGATATTAACCGGGGATTATTATTGTTATAAGTAAAACGTATTGAGCGAAGCCGTCCTGTACAAAATCACCAGTTTTCCATTTTTTGTTCATACCGTAATTTTATGTTTTTTATGTCTTAATTATTCAATAATACACAATAAAAAATCATTTATGTTTTCCAGGTATGTATCTACTATATTCCAAAAGAATCCCCTAAAGTGCAATTAATGCAACCTACTCCATACAAAAATCCGTAAATTTCCTAGAGTAGGTATAAAGCTAGCAAGCGATTTAATAGAGGATTAACTTTAATGAGCATTTCTGCAACTTGGTGTAAAGCTAGCAAGAGATTTAATAGAGTATTCACTTTAATGAGCGTTTGAGGTCCAAGAGAGTGGGTTTATTGAATACGTACCTACTTTGAGACTTAACTTTGATTTCATAATACAGGGTCCTTCTTAATATACTGACACTTTAGGGGATGATCAGACCATCAAACTGAACAACTTTCTCTATGGGACCAACATCGAAATCGCGAAAAAAACATCTCTCATACATTTGGTTCCAGTAGGTTTGCAGTTTTGTATGGAACAGCAGATTTGTTTTTTGTTCCGACAAATTTGCTCCCACAGTAAAAGTTGTTCAGTTTGATGGGTAGAGTAACTACTGAACTTTTCCATACACCCTGTATACAGGTTGCACTGTGACTGTGACGAAACATTTCGCACGTGCCTGCACAATGCTAACAGCAGGATCTCAGCGACCATCGGCAAGATGTACTTCAACGCTTTGGGCACCAAGTGTTACAGAAAGGACTACCCTGTTATAGGCTGCAACAAAACTGGAGGGTAAGTTGATGGACTTATTTTGTTCTAGGCAATGGCAAACACCCTCCTGAGAGGGTAGGCCTAGTGCCCGCAGTGGGACGAATATAGGCTGATGATGATGATGATGAATGGCGATTAAGTGGGATCACACACGATGACGCATTGACGGAACGGCAAACGTCAGTCCGTTATTTGTGAAGCAAGGAGTTGTTAGAAACCGCACGTAGAAGCACACACGGTGACGGTTTGACTCACCGTGTGCGCTTCTACTAGACTAAGAGATAAGTGTACTTTTTGCAACCATCAGCAGCAAGGCTGATTCAGTGTTTATGTGATGTAGAGCATCTCTGTGATGGGGATGGACCAGGTCTGCCTGCATAACTTCAGTCGGTTTAGGAGTTACAGACGATTAAAGGTCTGGAAAAAAATTACGATCCACAGCAAGGCTGATCGTATGATATTATTGTAGTATGCACTGTAGCTATGTGAAAAGTACAAAAACTGACATGAACTGCCAGTCGGTTTAGGAGATACAGCCGTTCAAAGGTCAGACCTTTGAACGTCAGTAACTCCGAAACCGACTGATGAACCATGTCAGTTTTTGTAGTGTTCACATGGCTACAGTGCATACTACAATAATATCATACGATCAGCCCTGCAGCTGTTCGTAATTTTTTTCCAGACCTTTAAACGTCTGTAACTCCTAAACCGACTGAAGTTATGCAGGCAGACCTGGTCCATCCCCATCACAAAGATGCTCTACACCACATAAACACTGAATCAGCCTTGCTGCTGATGGTTGCAAAAAGTACACTTATCTCTTATAATATACGTGCGGTTTCATAAAACTCCTTGCTTCACAAAATGATGGACTCCGACTGAAGTCTGCCGCTCCGTCAATGCGTCATCATGTGTGAAAGCGCTAACTCAGCGGTTTGACACACACTTCACTCGATAGAAAATCGTCACAAAGATGACGTATTTTCATGTAAGTATTTAAAAAAAAAATTCTCGTTTTAGAAGAACTTAAAATAGTTTCCGCTTTTTTGCATTTATACTCACATGTTCACCATTAGTTTAACTAGTGAAATCATAAAAAAAACTAGAAAAAGTATTTTGGTTAGTTCTTTTTAATCGGAAATACGGCTCACGCACACACTTTTCGGAGCACTGGGCAATCGCGTTTCTCATAGAAAATATTCGTCGGGACCTATAACCCCTTAATATGCTGACGACGGTTTATTAAAAGGATGGTCAGATCATCAAACTAAACAGATATATTTGTTCGCAGCTTCCGACGTTATTTTATTGTTTGGAGGTTTGTTTTTAAGACAGTTCTGAACAGCCGTAGTGGTCCAGTGGCGAGTAACCTTGCCTGCCGTGCAGGAGGCGATGGTTCGATGCCCGTCCAAGCCGACTCGTACCAATGAGTTTTTCGGAATTTATGTACGATTTGTAACACCACTGGCTTTTCGGTGAAGGAAAACATCGTGAGGAAACCTGCATGCTTCAATTTCGAGGCGTGTATTGTACCCACTGTCCATTATAAGTGGCGACGGGCTCACCCCCCGTCACACCGGACAGAGTTTCGGTACTAATGGTGAAACGTGGATTTTCTGAGGTTTCAGAATATCTCTGACTACCCCCTCGGGGAATATAGTCGTGAGCATATGCTTATATGCTATGCTCTGTACATGATGAAGAAGAACGCCGAGATTGTCCAGGATTGTTGCATTTGCCACATAACCATTAATAAGGGTGCCTACCCACTGAAGAGGAACGACTGCTGAGCGGAGAAACGGAGAAATACACCACTAATTTTTAATTAGTAACGAACCTTCAAGGGTGTATTCACACCGTGAATCTGAACAACTTTCCCTTAGGAACATGGGTAGAAAAACGAGAAAAATATTTTATATGGGAATATAAAATCGAACGGCCGATCCGCACTTTTGTATGGGTAATCCATTTAATTTAAAAAAAAAAATCGTTTTTTCGATGTTTCTTAGGGAAAGTTGTTCAGATTGACGGTGTGAATACACCCTTAAAGGTTCGTTACTAATAAAAAATTTGTGGTGTATTAACCATAGAGGTATTTTACCAGGAATAGAGGAACATACAGCTGAGAGAGCGAGATGTACCTAGCGGCACCACTGTATAATAGAAAGAGATACGTGACGCTAGGCAATAGGACCGTTTTTTTAGTCTCCAATTAAGTTTTACAATTCGGTTTCCGTGAATAATTGCGAATCTAAAGTGAAATCGTAGATAATTTTATGAAATATACTGACACTACTTCATTAATTTATCCACAACTTCACGTTAGACTCAGAATTATAGACAATATTCTAATTTTTGCCTGCGAATAGTCTCCAAAAAACATCCAAAAAAGGTTTCATTTGACAACTCATGTTTGTTGCTCTATTCCTGTAAGGTATAATACCTTTATGGTATTAACCAATAGAATTGCATACAATCTCGGAGCGGAAATTTTTTGCAATCGTATTGGTTAATATAGCTCCGTTTCTCCGCTCCGCAGCCTGGGTCCGCTTCAGTGGCAGTGACAGTACCCTAAAGTCTGTATTTTTGTTTTCAGATGGTTAAACAAAAAATGTAAAGAGTATCAGTTCGACACAAATGGTGAACAAAGCTACCAATGGTTTGATGTACCAAACTACTAGATTATTTTAACGTTGTGTTGAAAATGTCTCGAGAAATGTGTTAACTATCTAAGGTTAGTTATTTATAATTTATTATAAAACCAAAAAACATTTTTTTTAAGGAATCCTTATTAATATTATATGTGCTGTGATTGTTAGTAACTAGGTAGATATTATGTTGTTATTGAGTTAAGTTGTTCCTATACAGTAGGTATAACTAAGTGATCGATATATTTTTTATTTATAAGTATTATGTACTTAGTAATTGTGAAATACGCAGTGTAAAAATACAATAACTAAAGAAGCGGCATTTGTATTATTTATTTTTCTCAGCATATTTTATTGGTACATTGTTAGAGATTTATCCATTATAGTGATTGCCATAATTCATCATTAAGTAAGTATAATATACAACTCTTTATATTTAAATTATGCACACAAGAATGCACGATTAATATACATAATTTATATTATTTTCGTATAAATAATCATACACATAGTTACATGTCGTGATAAAAGATATGGATACAGATTTATAACAATGTATAAACGAGTGAACAACTTCGAACGGTGTTAGAAATAACGCTAGAATATTCATTAATTATAGAAAAACTTCAAATACAGGTTATATAGGTAGATATGTAGCACAGTGCTTAGCTAAAAATATTTAACCTCAGGCAAACGCATCAATATGTACAACCAATATACATTATTATAGTGGCGAACACAGAGAAAGGCAAGATTTGATAGGAGCTACCTTATTCATTAATTAATGTGCTCTTTAATCAATACCTACCATGGCTACTTCTATATTTTGAGAAAGAACTTTTAGTTCCAGTAATACAGTTGACAACAATCGAGACTTTGCCCTTCAAACCGTGCCTTCCTAGTCGAATTAATATTACATATCGTGGACTAAACGGGGATTACACATGTCTCATATAATACGAATGGATATTACTAGGAATCGCAAGCTAAATCTGGATTTTATACGTGAAAAGGTTTAAATACACGAGAACGAGAATGTCTTGGATAGATACGAAGCGATATAAAGGACTTAATAGAGAATCCCTTGTACGAAGTGAGCAATCTCGAAATAGCCTACAATCCAAGCGGCCTTACCACCAATATGTACAACAACAACTTTAGAACTTTTATAATCAAACCTGCATATGCAGAAAAAACCTTATTCGACACTTTTAATATTAAACAATACACTGTAGCAGTGCGTGTTAAATATAAAATCGTTCAAAACTGGGGCCTATTTCATGAACATGACAATTGTAATTTACAATGACAAATTTAAGATAGGTTACTCAGAATGTTACGAGAATAATGTCTGGAATGTTAGCCGTTTTTGATTGTCATATATTATTCTTTACTGCCACATGTAAACAGCAATGTAATCTGTATTGTCATAGTAAACACTATTGTAATTTTTATGATATAGGTCCCTGGTCTTTTATGCAGTAAGCTAATCATACTCAATTAGCATAGCTTTGTAGAACTTCTATAGTAGGCACGTGGTACCTACTAAGACCAATCCCAATTTTGCAATGAATACAACACTAGTTAATTCATTGCATTTAATATGCATTTCATAAATTCTTTTTAATGAACCAACAGTTACTTACACAAACGAAGTAGGTACATACAAATATAAATACTTCTAAGTAAAGTTATATTATGGCTCTGTGAATTCTTCATTCAAGCAGTCTTTTGTAGTAGCCTAAAGTTTATTTCAGAAAAGATAAAAGCTTTATTATGTTAACCAATTTGCAACTGATAAAATTGAATAGTCCGTCTTTATACCTAATTATTTTCTTGAAATTATGATTACAATGGTTTTAAAATAGTCACTGGTAATAATTATATGCCATCAAAACATGGCATCGTTATATTTGTCCTTTGATTATGTGATTCCCTATACATTTAAATAAAATGCATAAAGTCCATTAACATTATTTATACAAATAGTGATACTAGAGTTAGGATATTATCCTTTATAAGTCTCGGATTTAATGTTGTTAAAGAAACATTATCGTTATAACTGGAACTACAATGCCACTTGGCTTTTATCAAACTGAACAGGATCAAAATAGTTTTGTTAATGGCACCACACCATACCACAATATTAATGAGGAAAATATGTGTGTTTAATACTGTACGTATACGAACTAAGCTTTACAAAATAGTCGCCGGGTGGAATATTTCTAAGTGATAAATGACGTAGTAGTTTATTAGCATAGGTAATATTACAAGAATGATAAAGATGGTATCACGTCTACTATCACAGAATATTATTATTTCGAGAATATAAAGAGACCAATATCATTCAACCTTGACTCGCTGACTTCACTTGTGGATACAATCAAGTGCCAATATATAACCTTCTATTATAATATTTAAATTTTGAAGAATATATTCTTTAGAGTTATTGTTAAACAAAAAACTTAATTTTAGAACAAGAAAATGTTTAGAGGCATTATTTCAATTTAATTATAGCTTTAACCTTAACAGAGTTTGCTTTATTCATTTATTTTGACATGATAGTTTATCTGGCAGTTTGTAGGTATACTTCATTTTTAAATGGATTTGTGGTGTATTTCCATTCGTTCTCTTCTTCAAATTCACCAATGAACTAGATGCCGTGAACAAAATTAAATTATTGATCGTGTAGGTATTTTCTTGGTCAAATAGGACGGTTGATGATCAAATAGTTATTGGGAAGAAAATACTGTTAACCAGTCATGTCAAGAATTTATTACTGGAATGGAACAATGAAAACTTTAAGTTTTATATTTAAAGAGAACTTTTGAACTTTTCATTATTAAGGGAAACTCACAGCTAGCGATCGAAAACGTAACGACAACAACTCTATGCCACGAGGATTGTGAAGTAACAACTAGACAATAACTTCATATAATTTCAATACCTATACATACGAAATAATGCAGTTCCAATGCAATAATGTTTAAACAATCACTCAGTATCTAACCTAACAGACGGGCGAGTAGTCCGAGAAATAGAAAATATCAGACTGAATACATCAGGACTAACTTCAGGTGAAACTCCAACCGTGTACTATCGTCGATCAGCACTAACATTTGAATATCCACTAGACTGTGCGTTTTATTGAATTTTATTTACAACATTTCTTATAGTACTCGTAACCGTAAACCGAACGGCCTAAAGTAGAAAAACTCCACACACGACTCGGCAGAGTTCCAAGATCCGTCCCGTAGTGAAGTCTCGAAGAAGGTCGCAGCGGTTCCTTCCAGGTATTGAACCGAGTCCGGAGGAGACGCTCGCGCCACTCACACTCTCAGCGGGATCGGGAGTGGGCGGTGGGGGCCGGGGAGCCCGCTCCGCCGACATTATTTGCCGCCGAGGCCGAACTTCATGAAGATGAGCTCCTTGCCCTTGCTGAGGATGTCGCCGCCGGGGGCGGTCATCTCGGAGAACTTCTGCATGAGGTTGGGTTGGGAGGTGGGCACCTGCTGCTGTGCGGCCGGGGGCAGCGGCTGGGCCGTGGGCGCGGGGACTACGGCGGGGCCGGCGCGGCGCGCGGGCGCGGGGGACGTGCTGGCGCCGAGCGGGCCTGCGCCCGCGACCCCGCCGACGCCTCCGCCCACACCCCCGCTCATACCCCCGCCCATACCCCCACCCATACCCCCGCCCATACCCCCGCCCATACCACCGCCCGCACCCTGCTGCTGCATCGGCATGCCCGCGCTCCCGCCGCCCGGCGACTGCACGGTGGGCGTGCCCGCGTTACCAGCGCTCGTGCGCACGATCGTGCTCACTGGCTGCGCGTTCACCGCGCCTCTCGCCCTCGCCTGCTGCACCACACAATTCATCATTCTAGATATTACTCTCCTTAAGTCATTCTTTTAAAAGCAGTAACGGGAGTAGCAGTGATGTGATTAGCGGGCTAGAAGCCAAATGTTGCCTTTTTTTACGAAACGAGATTCCACTTTTTGGCTTAGAAGAATAGTTAGAAACTGAATGATCGTCGTTATAAAAGAAGATGCGAATGTTGTGAGAGCTATAGTCGGCTTCGTGGTGGTATTTAACGAGATATTGGGATCTACAGCGAAAATAAATTAACGTATCGGTTATTGATACTATTCAAATCTTTTCCAAGCATACTATCTTATAGGTAGGTACTACAAGCTAAATTATGTGGGTTTAATGTTATAGGGATTAAATATTTACAGTTCTGTCTTATCGCTAGAAAAGATGCAAGATAAAAATATTAAAACTTGTGCAATATTCGAAACATGCATGCCATTCAATAAAGCAGGTGATAAAATTCAAAAAGAAAGTAATATTTTTAAATTCGTTCAACCTGTGTACACAAAAACATTCTTAAACGTTTCATGTCCATAACGTATTTTATGAAAGACTTGAAGCTTTCTATAAAATGTTTTCTTTATGGATTCGTTTTCAGTAGGTACATTCATCATGCTTTGACCAACTACAACATTAAGCATTCAAATACAAACAAAGTTATATTACTATTCGATTACGTTTAGTCACTTTTAATAATCATCATCTAGTGTTGTTATATTGAAAAACCAAGATGACTAATTTTGCATAGTAATCGTATAGTATTGGGACCACATTCACAGGCTTCAGAGAGATTGTAATCACAACATGGTGAATGGGTTATGGTATATCTGATGTGAGTGAAGTATACGCCAGTGTTAGTTCTGTACTAGTCTCTGTATGGTCTGGCCCAGTATATGGCATGATAGCTAATGATGTGTACTCTCTTCATGATTCGTAATCCGAAACACAAGTTTCTAATGGACCAATCGAGCCTAGGGCGATTCATTAACACGCCCTTTACACTGAGCGTAGATGAAACGGAACAAGTAAATAGATAAAGAAAGAAACGAAGACAGGAAACAGTGAAAACAATAAATCTAGAGATATGAAGTGATAGTCCAACAAAAAAAACGACTAGAATCGTTGCATAGTATATCTGAAAGTACTGTTGTGGGTCGAATTATAAACGGTATTTTTACCTGAGAATTCGCCTGTTCTGGATTACTGGCGCATGTGTTGTGGTCTAACTGAGAAGGGGGAAGAGGGCAGGCATCTAGCAAACAGACAATACACACAACATATAGTGACCACAGACAACCACTTGACTCTTGGATCACACGTCACGCGCACCGTGGCTCCATGGGCATGGGCCGTGCGAGGTATGTTGCGTGTAATTGTACAGTCGCCTACCCACTGGGGGTGTGTCAATACTTAGCGGGATTATTTAGAGAGATCTCTCAGTTGTGGGATGTAATGAAACTGAATCCGTTGTTAGAATCATGATGCCCTTGCTTCTGAACTTAGTATGCTCAATTCGTAACAAATAAAATTATTTTGTTGATGAACAATGTAAACTGATTGCGATTCGCAGTAATCAAAGTTTAGAAGAATAGATTGAAGAGCTTGAAGTGTTAAGGTGAAACTAGACAATTACAAAATAAAAATATTAACGATTCAGTTTCAAATGATCCAGCTGCGAAAATATATTTCCATTTAAAAAAACGTATTTTTATAAAAACCCGTAAAGATAGACTAAATAACAGGGAGTTTTAGTAAAAATAAAAACAGGATAGACAGTTGGATAGACGCAGACGAAATAAAACAAAATTCATCTTAATAATAGTACCGCGCTGGTATTTGAAGCTATGTATTTTAATTTGTGTAGTAAGATATATATGTAACCGTATATACGTATTTTAATCAAATATACGGTGTTTGTGACTGTGTAATCCAAGATATAGTGTTATTTTAGCAAAGTGTACACCAAGAGTCTTTGTGCTCCGTAGATTGCAACCGGACTCGCATTGTATTTAAATATATTGCACCATTCCGTTTCACTAGTCAACTAATTTGGGTATTATGTCTTAGTATACAGTTTTGTAAAAGGTGGATATACAAAAATGCATTTATATAAACATTTGCATACAATATAAATGTTCTAAAATCTCTTGCTAAAATTAATTCAATGAGGATAGTTGATCATAATTTATTACCCCAAATACAAATATAGATCATATTAGGATAATATATTATTTTATTGCAAATTTCACAAGAAAGAATTCTTGTAGTCAGGTATAGGTACTGTTGCTTATAAACAATATGAGTACCAGGTACATATCTTTATAAGTATAGACTTTATATCTTTCGCGTCGTAGATCTAGTTTTCTTCGGCTAAGATACTGATTGGTTGTTAAACGACACTGTTTATAACATAGTAGTGCTACATCAAATAGCATCTACCAATATTATCTAAGTAGGTACATATAGAACATAATTCAATTGATAAAATTTTACTTTACCAATCAAATTGTAGCAAAACGGAACGTGTATTTTTATTTTAAAAAGAGTCCCGTCGCAATCGTTCGTGTACAGGAAAGACGATAGAGGGTATCAGAGCGAAATAGCTAGCTTCTCTGTCACATAGCAAGTCCAAGGTGCAAACATGAAACACTCAAAGCTCTCAGTGATTATCCTGACCTTAGTCACCGAACTTACCTAACTTATTATACTGTTTCTTTATACAGCTAACAGGGAGAGTTACTAAGATCGCTGGTGACACGAGAGGTGGTATCCAGTTGATAAATTGTCCAAGGGAAAAAAATCCCATCATCCTCTTTCAGGATGTTGATCAAAAGAGAAAAGAAAACCAGTCTGTATACGAAATTTAAGTGCAATGGAGAACATAATATATATCATTATATCTTTAATCTTAATTTAATTTGTCAGGATATCAAACAGATATATGACATCCAAAAGGTATACATGATAACTTTATAAAATGAACAAAGCCAAAGCCAGTAGCAGGATATCACAGCATGATTAAAAACGTTGCACTTATAAAGACAAACAGTTTTGATAAGGATTTCGTTTGTATAAAACTAAAAAGGTCCGAGGATACAAATCTCCCGTGCCGCCACGATCTGAATTCGACAGCAAATATTGAAAAGCCGGTCGCGGCTCTACTACATTACAAGTATAATTCGGGCTGTTTCAGACCGAACAGAGCGCAGCATAGCGCATTTTAAAATGTCAGTGTGATATTTTAGTTTCGCTGGTGTTGAATAGCGGAGAAAAGATTATCAGAATGCGTATCCGATGATGTGGTCATCGATGAACTGGGATATGAACATAATGCAGCATATGCCATACTGAGGATCAATAAGACAAAGGGTCAAGAAATGACAAAAAGATGTCAAACATCAGCTTATGATCGATAAAAGTAGTTACCATGTGACTCTAAGGAAGGGAACTCTATTATGTCCAGATCCATGATGGTTCTAAATAGGATGGAATTTTTCTCAAACCCCGTCCAAATGTTTCAGGTCAATTTGTGATTAGTAATGTCGAAATCTCTTTAGAAGGAGAAGAATATCACACTGGCAAAGTAAAATGGTGGGCGCTGCGCTGCACCTGGTCGGTCGGAAGCCCTGTCGGCGGTGGACTGACCTGTCTTCCTGTGCTGGTTGCGCTGCGCGGGCTGCACGTTGTCGCGGGGCGGGGGCGGGGGGCCGCGGGCGCCCGGCCCCGGCGCCGGACCTGGCCCCGGCCCCGCGCCCCGTCCCCGCACCGTACCGCGCCCGCCCCCCATACCTGCGCAACCCAACCACCTCATGTCAACTCCAAGGTTTATAGCTAACAGTAGGAGTAGCACGCCGCTAGATACATCAAGATCGGCTTCAGTCATATAGTGGTCTCTCCTGTCTACTTCTCTAGGATAATATCGGTTAAGACGGCTGAAATTATTGGCATCTCATACAGACTTCTCCAGCATTTCAGTTTTTGAAGGGATCACACACGATGACGCACTGGCGGAGCAGCAGTCAATTCGCTCCGTGTGTGCTTTTACGTGCGGTTTAATACAACTTCTTGCTTCACAAATGACGAACTGACGTCTGCTGCTCGGTCAGTAAGTCATCGTGTGTGACAGCTCTTAAATACAGCGCGCTAGATTGGCCAAGACCGAGACTAATCTCCTCTCCGGAGTATACTAAGCTTGCCAAAAAGTTTTTTCCAGATAATTATTATGAGCTAAATGTAGTGCGCTAGATAACCCAAGACCAAGCATTTCATGCCCGGTTCTCCTGAATAATATCTGCTAAGTACCTACAGAAAACTTGATATCTCAAAACTAACTACCGGCTTCTCGTCTTTCCAGGATATCAGCTCTCCAGAATATAGTAGTTTCATTGATGTCATCAAATTTCTATTACGTTCCTTCACAATTAGACGAAAAGTCAAACGCCACTCACCCTGACTGCTCTGGCCCGTGGGAGCGTACTGATCATTAGCATCAGTCAGGAAGTTGCTGGGCACCAGCCCTCTCACACCCTCTATCTCAGCCATGAAGAACCCATCGTCGTCCATGTCCCCGTACACGTGGATTATCTGCCCTGTCTGGAAACTCAGCTCAGCCTGGAAAAGTCATATTGTTCTATCAGTATGATAGCCCACCTAAGTTTAAGGTCAGACCATTATCATCATCAGCTCATATACGTTACACTGCAGGGCCTTTTAGGAGTGTGTCATGCGTGTTAGACTAACGCCCATACACCCTGAGGATAGGCCTGTGCCCTGCAGTGGGACATATAGACATAGGCTGTGATGATGAGGCTTTACGTTCGCATCAAAATTTCTTTTTGAGCATATTATGCAGTAAGGTTAGATACTGTACCAGGGTGTAATAGGCTACTCCTTTGTCAGTCATTATTGAATCATAAAACACACATAAAAGATTACTTTTGGAGATTTTATGTTATTCTTCTCGCAAACAAAATTCTTTGTATCACGTGTCCCAAGGGTAATAGTGCCTACAAGACAAATTTTTAAGAAGGGAACATATAAATTAATGTGTTTAAATAAACATAGCAATACTAACATCAGCATCCACATTGGGGCTCAGTTCCTGAGGATCATAGTCGTACATAGCGACCATCCTCCTGACAGGCTGGGTGGCGTACGCGTCAGTCCACCGGTCTCTCGGCTTGGCAGCCGCCTGACCAGTAGCCTCCTGCTCCGATACTTCGACGACCATGTTGTGAGGCACGTAGCCTCGTCGACCCCGGCATTCACCCCAGTAGAAACCGTCAGCGTCCTTGTCTCCCCACACCTGTTTAAAAGATTACTTGAGATTTGGTTTTTAGATAACTCTCCCGAGTCAAATACTGAAGAAGATGGGAGTAATTATGATTAATGGTCAATCCTATACAATAAGAGATTAAATAATGTTCCTTTACTCATCCTAGCTGCAAAAAACGGCAAATAGAAAATCTGAAATCACTTTTTAGAACAACGAAATAATATTAAATTAAATTCCAAAAAAACAAACCTTGACAGTGTCTCCTTCGCTAAAAGGTAGCTCCTCATCGCAGCTTTCAGGGTTGGGACTCATCGTAGCAGGGTCGTAGTCGAAGAGGGCGATGAAGAAACGACTCCTCTTGGACTGCGGGTGGCCTTGCTGGCCCTGATGACGGGTGCCAGGAGTAGGGCCTCGCGGGCCCGGCTGAGGACCCCCGCGAGGCCCATACTGAGGGACCCCCCCTTGTTGAGGCTGTTGCTGCTGCTGCTGCTGTTGTATCTGTTGTTGCTGTTGTTGCTGTTGTAACTGTTGCTGCTGTTGTAACTGCTGCTGCTGTGAGATTTGTAATTTGAAAGGTTAAAGAGCAGCAGATTATATAAATTATTCTTAAGTGACACATCAATAATTATAGTGACAAATAAAGATTTAAGAATTGATTTTCGAGAAAAGATATTTCTGAAGAAGATAGATATAGAAAAACCACCTACATACACTTTGGATCTGGACACCAAATACAATTTAATTAGAAATAGATGGGTGGAAGAAGAAAAGGCAAAGAACCTGATGAGGATTAGGAGGGCGGCCTCTCTCATGATGGTTTCTTGGTGGTGGGTTCTGGAACTGCTGCTGCTGGCCGGGGTACGGGGGCTGCTGGTTACTTGGGAACTGGCCGGCTTGTTGATAGGGGGGTTGCTGCGTGCCATGGTAGGCTTGTGTACTCGGGTACTGCTGACCCGATTGCTGCTGCGACGCTTGCGCTGGTTGGGACGGTTGCTGCTGACGTCCGTACGAACCAACACATTAATAAGGTTAGATTTTCCATAACAAAGCCAACAGCAATAATTCAAGCTTGCAGCCATTGTCTCAATCTTTTGGCGTTATGCGCTTTAAAGCAATAAAAATATTACCTTCTCCTGGGGCGTTAAATAAACAAGACATTCCGTTGTAGCTCTAGTCAACCCCCATGCACAACGAAAGCTAGCGTGCAGCAGTTACTGACTTGAAACCACATCATTCAATAGCAGATAAAGTCATTGGTTCCAAAAGTGCCTTTCAGCAGTTAGATAAATAAATTATAAGTATAGATAAATAAAATTGATTTAATCTGATCGACGACCTTTTTTAACGATAACTATTTTCTATCTTATGTCATACCCCGATTATGATGTAATATTATTAATAATAATCATAAGGGTCTTAAGGGACATTGAGTGTGGAAGGTGTGTGATAGGGTTAGTACTGGTGTACGCGTCGAAGCCAAGACAACATGCAGGAACATTCATACAAACACGCGCTGTACATGCTCGAGTGATGATATTGTATCGAGTGCTTTGTGAAGACCTCATTATTCTGAACTTCCTATCTGTCAGTCGGGGGACATTGTGAATGTCGTGCTATTCGTGTTTCAAAACCGGGATCGTGTTTGGGACGTGAACCTGTGTCGAGTGTGTGGAATCGAACATCGAGGACGGTACAGTAATATAACAAGTGAAGATGACAACACAGAACACCGAGAAGTGGAAACTCGTGATCGGGAAAGTCCGCAAAAGTAGAGAGAGAGAGCATAGTGAATAGTGCTAGCACATGGAGAGCACATCGATGACAGCTAGGAGAGATCGCAGACCTGCGGACGGCGACGCGCCGACTCCTCGTCCTCGCTACCCAGCTCCACGGCGCCCTCTTTAGTGATTTCGATGGCCGGTATCCCCGATTGCTGATACCACACGGTCATTCAATATTTGAGCACAGAACAAATTTGTTTTCAAACAAGAGAAAAGAATGTGAAATATTGTGGATGTGCTGAACTGACGGGGTGAACGATGTTGATGAAGAAAATGGTGTTCAAATTAACGCTGATTGGTGATGTGAACGGCTGCTTCGCAATTACTGTGATATCATCATTGATTTTCCTATTATTTTTGCAAAAGTTACTTTATCAAAGCATTTGAAAATACACAGTTTATAAAATAAGTAGATACTTAATAAGCGGACAAGAGTTTTAAGCCACATGAAGAGAGTAGGTACAATACAGTCAATATTCTCAATATTAATTAGATAGAACACATCAACGCGAGAATTTGATAAATAAGTAGAGCTACGTAAGGCATATGTACAACAAGTGAAGCTGAAGTGGAAATTTTTGAAGTTCACTGCCGTGAAAGCCTTCGTGTATAGGTACTAATAATAGTCTATGTTATTTTTTACTACTGTTACGTGTGAATTGCGACATGATAATTGATAATATAATATAATATAAATATATTATTAAGTTTTTCCGTGTCTCAGAGTCTCAGCAGTAAGTGGTACTTAGATGAATGAGCGACGGGATTAGGACTGAATGTATGAGTAATGAACTTATGAAACTGATTGTTTTATAATCGGTAAACTATCACTGCTAGAACGTCAAGATCTAAAAGTGCTACCCAAATTGTTACGTCGGAATCTTTACTGATTTCGATCTGTACTTGATTCTATGTCTCTATATTACCTATAGGTATTTAAAATAAATCAGTAAGTATATAATATTATAGTCATTAGATAAAAATTATCATAAATATATCATTTGTATTTAAGTAGAATAAGATTTTAATTAGAAAAATTATATATGCATAACTTAGCTAACATGTACTTGTTTTCTACAACTCGTTCTTTTCTACGTTCATATTTATAAAAGCATACTCAAAGTAAATTTTCATATGCTGATTATATGACTACAATAGTATGTATTATGATACTATTAGAATACGGGCACACTGTGTATTATAAAAATAGAAATAATATAAAACTGAATGCATAACTAAGTAACTCAATGAAAAACCACTCTCAAACAAAACTAAATTTATAAAATACGCTAAACAAAACAAGTGTGTCAGAACTCCAGAATGAAAAAAAAAAATATTCGAAAAGACGTGTTAAAATTCCTTACCGAAGGGGTTATTTTGTCGAATATACTCTTTAGGAGACCTGTGCCGAATCCACTCGTAGGCTATGGAAAGGTGTATAACAGTTATGTGAGAGAGCGAGGTTAGGTTAGACGCTAAGTGGCATGATATCATGGGCTCTATGGACTGTCTGTGTCACAAAGTACAAGCTCTTTATATGTTCTAAGTATAGGTATATATCTGTAGGTGTCGTGCGTTGTTTCGGGTATCGGCCAATAGCACTAGAGACTACTTATCTAGTCGCAAGCAGTATGCATTTAATTTTGAACGTTCGAGCCGAGTGCATAGCTATCGATGGCGCGAATGGTCGTGTCGTGTTTGTTCGGCAGAGAACTACTGGACATTTAGAAGTTGCCAGCAACAGAACACCAGGAGATAGTATAAAGAGTGCAGTTTGCAACACCGATATCACGCGACAAACCATCTACATTACTATAGGTATTACGAATGAAGACATAAACGTCGAACTTGTTCATAGACTTGATGGTATAAAGGTACCGTAGATGATTTGTCGCGCAAGAAGAGAGCATTATGACATTGATAATTATAATGATAGCTAAGAAGACACAGACGAAGAAGACCATTAGAGATAAAAATAAAAAAATGAAGCTCATAAATACTCAATGAATATAGTAAATTAATAGACTGCCAAAAATAAATTTGAGGTCACACACAAATTATACGACACTGATTTGCAAACGAATGTAGACAAAGTGCTGTGCCAACAACATTTAGTTAAATCTTCATTAATGATAAAGTTATTTAGGTACATTAATATGTTTTAGTATCTATTTTGTTAGCAAGTTAATGATATCAAGTATTTTTTATTATTTTGCAAAGAATTCAGAAATCATTTCAATGTAAGTTACTATTGTGAATTTTCTGTGAATCAGCGAAGTGACTTTTTGCATTTATATTGATAAAAAGTTTAGGCAGTCATATTACCTAGTTTAACAAACATTATGAATTGTAATGCTCTACGCATATCGTCACAATGCTGATGCACAATAAAATTGAATGTTAAAATCAACAATAAACAACGACATAATATACAAAGTGAGTTGTCACCTGAGCAGCGTGTGGATCGTGGCGGTTATTAGACGGGAATATCTCCTTGTCAGATAGATTCTCGTCATGCTCTATCACTTGCTGATGTTGCTGGTACGGTTGGGGCCTCTGTTGGGGTCCTCTGTACCCGGGACCCGGTTGATGGGGCCCTGGGCCTTGACCACGAGGCATCCTCGATACAACCCCACGCAGCACAGCTGGTGGGATCGGCGTGGGTGCACTGTCACTCGACTGACTATCTCGTGATTTTGTACGCACCTGAAAACAATTTGTAGGAAAATTGTAGCAATCGTTAAAGTGTCGAAACCGAAATAACCGGAGCTGACGATCCTAAGGAGAACATTTTAACATTTGAGGGAAAAAGCGATTCGGTAATAATGTTGCCAAAACATAGCGTTCAGATAGCTCAAGCTGCAAACATACTTACTGTGACGCATTTGGGATTGAGGCCGATCAGTTTGCCAATATCGATGAGTGCATGGTCACCGGTGGGAGAGTCGACATCTGTGACCTTCTTGCCGTCTGCGTAAACGGCATATCCGGTAACAGGTCCCGAGGCGGGCGGGCGCAGGACCGGCTGCCACGTGACCAGCAGCGTGCCGTCCTGTGGCCCCGCTTCCACCTGCGACACCGCACCAATCACCACCAACAATCCAGCAAATATTCACGCTAGCCAATTGGGTTCTGACAAGTCTGTTCTGTGACCAGCTTTGAACATCGACAAGCCACAATGAGAGGGACTGACAATGACAACACAGAGGCGGGGATCGCTAAGCTAACGAGGTGAGCGATGGGGTAAAAATTTTGTCCTGACGCTGGATTTATGGTTGCGATTGACGCGACTTCCTCGAGATTGTCGGACGTGCTGTGTGCTTGAGGTCGTGATAATTATTCGAAAGGATAAGGGTGTGTTGGTCTCGGTGTAGTAAAGAGGGTACATCACACACTGGTGGAGCGTTGGATATAGCTATCTTTAGTGCGTGCTGAAATCACTTCGAGTAAAGCGATCTCTTGTAAATTTTCTTTATCCATAGCGTGATTTTGTAGGATTACTAACTTTGTTGTTTTATATTTGTTAGAAAGATTTATTTTAAATGTAATGCGAGGGTAGTGTGAGTGTAGATTGTAAAAATTTCGGATTGAAACATGCTTGCTTCACCTCATGCCATTTAATTGATTTAAGAAAGATCAACATTTCCCGTACCATGATTTCATTCGGTGGATCCGGTAGTCCTTTGGGCAGGGTTCTAAAGTCTGTGTAGGCCCCAGGAGCTTCTTCCACTTGTATTCCTGATGGAGGTCCAGCTCTCAAGTGCTTCGCTCTCACTGTCACACGGTACTGAGTGCTTGGTGATAGACCTGTGATAGTGTGGCGATATACTCCCGGTTTTACTGTTCGCACCTGTAAAAGTATCAGTGGAATTACAGAATATTATTCCCGTAATAATTATTAATTAATATTTTTAGGGATATGTTGTGTTTTACCTCAACATTGTTGACACAGACGACATGCTGATGATTAGAATTGGCAGGCAACCAGGAGATCACGGCTTGCGAGCATGTGACCCCGCTGGCCCGCACACAGGTCGGGCCCATGTTGGCGGTGTCCCTACCGATCACCATGGTGCAGGCAGCGTCGCGAGACGTTCTTCGGGTTACCGTCACCGATCGCACGCTGATACGATGCGGCTTGGAGAAATGAAGATGCTTTTAGAGAAGATTGTTCATGAGCTCGATAATGAATGATGTTAAACTCGATAACTATAAGCGAGAAACAAACTAAATATTTAACCGGTGCTTGCTGAACATGTAAGTGAAAACTAAGTCAACGGAAGATTAGCTAACGGAGTAAACCTAAAAGTAACTTACCCGATTGGAATCGACACCTTCGACCAGAGCTCGAGTGCGCTCGCTAGCCTTGACGGTTGTCTTCAGGACGCCGTCGACATAGACGTGGTAGCTCTCGATGTTGGCCTGTTGGACCCCTTCGGGCGCCGTCCAGCCGATCAGCACGGACTTGTTGAGCTGCCTCTCCAGGGTCAGCTGCCGCGGCGCGGGCACTAGCGACGAGAAAAACAGCTCGGCTGTTCAGGTCCGAGGACAGATCGCTCAGGAGTGCGGCCAGGCAGGCGAAGTGCGAGTGATATGCGAAGAAGCGTGCAGCGAAGTCCAAGGAAGAGGGAAGGGAGGGGATGAACGTTCACTATAGAACTCTATTTCTAGTTATCTACATAATTATTTAGGCTAGATTATTGGCACCGTCGTCGGTTGTTGGGATTGCTAATGCTATTGACCAAGTTGTAAAGCTTTTTAGAAGTGATGCGTGTGATTCGTAGATAATATATATGAATATTGTAATGCGTTTGGGTTTCATGCGTATATGTTGTCAGAATAGGTTAAATTAGAGAAAGTATGATTTTGTAGCAGAATTGTCATGTGCTTAGTGTAGATAATTATGTATTGGTATGGCATTAACATCTAGACTTGAGATCATCTACTTTGCTATTTTTGTAAATTCTATTAATCAGACTGACATTTGTAGTTTTTAACGGAAACATATTTTTTTGTCGTGCCTAGAGACAAATTTGAAATATGCTTACCACTGTCATCGTCTTCGGGGCCTTCACTGAGGTCGGCTACTTCGCTCAGACGGGCTACGTCACGGCTTAGTGAAAGATCACTGATTGCAGTTGTTGCAGATTCGTCTGCATCACGCAAAGTGGCCACTACCGCCTGTTGATTAAACAACACATACGGTTTCTTTAAAATATTATAACTGAATCTGCAATTTTAAATTATCTACTGACGCAATGTGACTATAATACCTGATGGAATTCCAGAAGATCATCTCCAATCAGCCTTTGGATGAAATTAGCTGGTACAAGACCACGTCGTCCATCAAGAAGCTCGGCATCTAGCATTGAAGCATTGGGGTCTGGTGGACCCCAGACTAGTAAGTAATCACCAGCGCAAATAGACAGTTCACCTTCCGCGCTTTCGATGCTGAAAACGTGAATAATTTGTATCAAAATTGGTTTAAAATTTTATTATTTTTATTGTAGATGCTTACTCTGGTGGTTCGTAGGAGAAACGAGCTATATAGACGCAACAGCGACCTTTGCCTGGAATGTCTAACATGTCCACTTGACCGTCCGATGGTGCACTACCATTCATGTAATGGGTATTTCGAACTGCAAGTAAAAGTGGAAATTAATTTCTGCAGAACCTTATGTTTCACACTATACTTGTTTGATGTAACTTACCATCCATATCCAATCCGGAATTAGGCATGATCCTCGACAAAGCTCTTTGATTCCTATCGTGGCTAAATCCTGAGTCTAAGGCTCCTAGTCTATCAGTTCCAAATTGGCTATCTAATCCTAAGCTCCACGACGGTTGATGCGGCGTCACAGGGGTCGCTACTCGTCCCACTCCTGTGTTGGTAGTCCCGTATCTACCTAAACCGAGGTCTATTTCATCTAAGGGTTTTAGTTTTATGTTCATGGGATTTGTTCCTAAGCCGCTAGAGAGCAGCGGATTTGTGTATGTTCCACTCGTTCCGTAGACGTTAGATCCACCCAAACTTGTATTCATTCCTCCGAGTTGGGTTCCACCGGTTAAATTCGAGAGTGGATTCCCTATTCCCGATAGTGTCGATTGTATTCCTCCAAGTGTGCTCGTTAGTCCTCCCGATAAGCTAGTTTGAACGTTATTGAGGCAGCTAGTCAGTGTTGTGCCTCCCATATTGCCCGTTAAGCCTGAACCTGTCAGTCCTCCTCCTAGATTCATGCCCGATACATTGCCAGTGAGGTTTTGTAGATTACTCTGCAATCCTGCCAATGTGCTGGAAATTTGGCCCATGTTATTCCCGAGGGGAGCCGTCACTGGGTTGGTAAAGGTAACTTGGTGGGTGTTCGGCAGACCGTAAGAGTTGGTGGAGTATGCGGAGACAGGGTTGGAGTATGACGTGGGATTGTGCGTGCTCATCGAATAGGCAACGGAGTTGGAGCTAGGGGCGGTGAATTGGCCGGTGGCGTGATGCGAGGAGAGAGTGGGCATCGTGTTGCTCTGACAGATGGCCATGTGGCCCGCTGTACTCGTGTACGAATGTGGCAGCGGCGACGGGTTCGGCGAATGGAAATCACCCAGAGCCTGATTGGAGCAGCTAGGCTGCATGCCTGAAAAATTCATTAAGAATGTTCACGCCGATTGTATTAAAAGGTACATTTGACTTAACAATGCAAGGGAACTTACCATGCGTAGTGGACCTAGTATGATCAAGTTCAGCTAGAATCCTATTGTCTTGCTCGATCTTAGCCAAAATACGCTCGATCTCAGTGGCGGGCTGTGCGGGCATGGTCGACCATGTTGTGCCGGTGGAAGTGCCGCGCGCGCGCAGCATTGATGACAGCTCCAGTTGTAACTCCTCGCAACGAACGGTTTCTAATGCCGCCTGTCATGGAAATATTAGGTCATAGTTTCATTGATTGATTTCATAGTTTTTAAAGTGCCTGATTTGTCACCTTTCTTCGGATAAGTTCAAGAAAAGGTATGAAATGTTTCTGTTAGTTAGGACGGCGACCTGAATACTCTGACCGCAAGATGATGCCTCACATCTCTATCAATTCGCACTGGAATCTATTCGGTGTCTGTACCCTATATAGTGATCGTGGAGGGTCTATGCATGTGTGCGGGGGACGGGGCACCGGCAATGTCGGTACCGCGCGCAGGTAAGTCGGTACTGGCACACGCTCCCCTCTGCTCTGCTCACCGCGCACGATTGACCTGTCGAGACCGCCCGAGCACTATCAACTAGTTTGATTACACTACGGGATGTTTATAGGCCGATGAAGCTTCACGACTCTCGAACCATACCTTCTTCTCCAGCTCTCTAGCGCGAGACTGCAGTTGCTCCACATTGTGGGAGTCGAGCTGTGAGCGCTGGGAGCGGAGCTGGGCGAGCGCGTCGGCGTGCGCGCGCTCAGCGTCGGCGCGCGCACGCTCCGCCTCGCGCAGGCGCCGCGACAGCGTGTCCGTGTCGCCCGCGCCTCCGCCTCCGCCCCCGCCTGACATGCCGCCGCCGTATCCACTCATATCCTGGAAGAAAAGGGTTTGTTTTAACCTTTGATAAAGTAAAATGTCTAGATTGAGCCTCACGCTTCTACCGTATAAATCAAAGCGTGTGCGTGAGGCGTCATACAATTTATCTCTGTGTGCGTGTATACCGACACGGTTTATCACAAAAGAGTTGGGTGATATTTTTTGACGTTTCTTTTGTCACTTCGGTATAGGCCCGATTATGAGATATGATTTTTGAAAGTCAAATCAGCAGTAGAAAGATGCGTATCTCCAAAGTAATTTTGACATTTTCAACTGCTGAGCTCACCGAATGAGATTCAAAAATCGCACTCCTGCATGGAATTGAAGAATCCACCGTAGAAGCATGTTATTCTAGGGTCACATTACCCTTTTTTCACAGACACAAGTGTATTTGTAATTATTGGATAATCTTTAAAGTACGGTACACACGGCGACATGGCAAAATCCATACATTTTCGACCCTTTTTAGACTCGGCTAACGCCATAGATACTCTTAAAACTCAAAAGACGTTTCTGAGTCAAAAATTTGTTACAACTACCAAAACTACCTTTTTTTTATGGTGTTGAAAGAAAACAAATACGAATACCATTTTACACCTTTATTAACTGTACAAGTTTCTTCATACAATGATCTCACACGACTCAGCTCGCTCCCGAAATTGACCGACGACCTCAAGCATTCCCTTCCCTGCTCCCGCAACTTCCCTTGATAAACAAATCCTAACATTGTACCTATACTCCATTCCAAATAGCAACGAAAATTTAAGGCTATTTTGAATTACAGAAACAGAGATTTGAAACAATTCCTCTCACTTTTTCTTAGAACAGCTTTAGTTACGTCCAAGATACGTTTGATAGTATATCTTTCTCATAAATAAATCATATTTGCTAATCAGAATTGGCCAGAAAGCTATAGGTAGGTACAGGAATCGGAATATCTTTTCGTCTTTATTTGGAATGAAGTATAGTTGTTGTAGTTGTTGTTGTTGTCTCATCTAATCACAATCACATCACAATAGTATTCTAAATGCGAAAGTTTGTGACGATGTTTGAATGTTTGTGACTGAATCATCACGCATATACAAGGTGTTTCATAAGTAAGAATAAATTTTTGAAACTCTTAAGGGGGTTGTTAAGACCGTCAAACTGAACAACTTTCTCTATGGGACCAACATCGAAATCGCGAAAAAAAAAATTTCATATCCCATACATATTTTTTAGCTCTAGTCGATTTGTAGAGTATAGAACATAATTTTTTTTTTCGCGATTTCGATATTGGTCCCATAGTGAAAGTTGTTCAGTTTGATGGTCTACACCACCCCCTTAAAGGTTTATTTGTATTTTTGTAACACCTTGTAGAAGGCTGAACGGATTTGGATGAAATTTGGCATACAGATAGAATAATATGTTCTGGATTAACACATAGGATACTTTTTTAAGGTCCACGCAGACGGAGTCGCTGGTAACAGCTAGTCTGAAATAAGTATAAACAATTCCTACTACCACTAGTAGTTGCAATGTTGAAAGTAATCAACGTAGTAATCTTCATGCTACCAGGAAAGTTCTTCGGTGCATGCAGTGTTATTAAAACTGTAATTATACCAAAACTTGTTCGCCTAATAGTCGGGGAAAAATACGGTTTCAGATTGTATTAAAGACACTTTAGTAAATTGTGTTTGAACGTATATCTGTACCTATTAGTTTATAACACTTTTTTCGATACTTCGTGGTTAGGTCTAAAGGCTCAGGACCCTGAGAAATACCTAAAAATCTATATAAATGTACAAAGGGCAAGCTTATTTCTAATGATATTTCTTGCAGCATACCAGCAAAAGAGACAGTTAACAAACAAACAGTAAAAAATTAATTTTGAGGTTATAATTTTTGAATACTTACAACACACTTAAAAGAACCAGACGTAATCTCGTCTTATCATGAGTGAAGCACCCATTTCTTTTGTGTGCGTGCTGTCACGATCTGTAGATTGTATTTACTTTATTGTATTACCTTGCATGCTTCACATTTTAGTGCAATATTCGGTCCGTATTTCTTTCAAGTCCGTGACTTACAAAATATTAAATATCTAGTCAAATTTACGATATTAACCGGTGATTATTATTGTTATAAGTAAAATGTATTGAGCGAAGCCGTCATGTACAAAATGACAAGTTTCATTGTTCATACGTAAATTTAATGTTTTGTAAATGTCTGAATTATTCTATAAAAAATCGGGGATTATTGAGAATTTATGTTTTTCAGGTATATCTCTACTATATTCTAGCAATGGTGGTCCAGTGGCTAGTAACCTTGCCTGCCGTGCAGGAGGCGATGGTTCGATCCCCGTCCAGGCCGACTCGTAGCAATGAGTTTTTCCGAATTTATGTACTATTTGTAACACCACTGGCATTTCGGCGAAGGAAAACATCGTGAGGAAACCTGCATGCTTCAATTTCGAAGGCATGCATTGTCCCACTGTCCATTATAAGTGGCGACGGGCTCGCCCCCGTCACACTGGACAGAGTTTCGGACTACTGGTGAAACGTGGATGTTCTGAGGTTTCAGAATATCTCTGAATATCCCCTCCGGGAATATAGTCGTGAGCATATGCTATGCTAAGCTGCTATATTCCAAATTATCACCTAAAGTGCAATTAATGCAACCTACTCCATAAAAAAATTCGTAGATTTCCTAGAGTATAATACAACGTACCACCACTGTGCAGTAAATGTTATGTTCTACCATGAAAAATCTACCCCGTAACTGTTATATGAATAATTTATCGATTTTATGTTAAAATCGAGTCCATGTTCGCCCTTCGAGGTATCGATTGACGTCATAGGCGATAAAAGCTGATATGCTATCCGTCCTTTTTAGGGATCCGTAAATAACGGGTGAAAACGGAACCGTTAATAAGCCTACGTTGTCCGTCCGTCTGCCCTACCTATTTAAGGCTGTAACTTTTGAACCGATTACGGTTCTGTAGCTATTAACCTAGAGTCTAGTCTGTCTAGCTGCTAGACAGTTGAAATTTTCACTGAATGTGTGCGTTATTATGACGCATTAGCTACTAAATAAAAAAGTCGAATAGTTATAAATTAAGGAAGGTCTCAAAGTCAAAGTCAAAGTCAAAATTTTTATTCAAAATAATATCACATAGATAACTTTTCATTTTTGATTCTACCACCGAAGATGCGGCCAGAAACTCTACAACACACTTCTTTTAAACAAAACAAAATATACAATAGGTCTTACACAAGAAACTAGTTTTTATCCAAAAATGTTCTTCTCGCTCTATTGTAAAAACCGTAATACGTATATAACGGTACAGTCGACATGAAATATATATCATAGCAAACAACAAGGTGGTCAAACTTACTACGCATTTCTAATTTTCAATAATTTGATTAGAAATAAACAATTAAAAATATCGGGGCGCCTAGAACATCAAATGTATGGACGCAGTCAGGATGATCATAAACCTGAACAGTTTAGGAAAAAAGACCTTACTCCGTTGTTTTACATTTCAATTATAAATAACATTGTTAAGAAATTATTGAAAATTCGCTTTTCAGATATTTAAACAAAATACACATTTATATATAATTGGTAACATTTACGTATAGTAAAGAATTTATTGAAAATTAGCACTGCTCAGAAATATTTGAACGCCTTGTATGCTACGAAATATCTGATGGTGACTGTACACAGTGCCGGATTAACCATAGAGGCAAAGTAGGCTCCAGCCTATGGGCCCAGCGCCGCCAAGGGGCCCCGCGGCTCGGGAGAAAAATAACTCAAAGATTTAGACCCACTCCAGACTTAAAAGGAATAATGAAGAATAAGAGACAACTGGTGTGGTGGTTATTTTACTGCCGTTTTATTGGTGGTTATTTTACTGCGACCATAGGAAAAAATCATTGCGACGCCCATATGGATATAGGGGCCCCAGGACTTGCATTGCCTAGGGGCCTCTGCATGGCTTAATCCGGCCCGGACTGTACAAGCGTCAAACTTGGTGTAAATAGAGCAAACTTTACATTATAACAATACATTACGGAACCCTCGGAAGCCCGACTAGCCCAACTCGCACTTGGCCGGTTTTATTTAACATAGTATAGACAAGTTTGAAGACTTGTATTGATTGTAACAATCATTTACAGTTTAATGTGTCCTTGTATTTGTATACAGGGTGTAAAATTAAATACGTTAGGACATATCTTAGGGGGAGCTTCAAAACATTAAACTATAGCCAAAATTGAAATCACGACGTTAGGGACGCAATATCTCAAACTAATATTAATCACAAATTAAAAACCCACTTCATATCTCAACTAAGTTAAATAGAAGGAAGCTTTTGCCATGTTTCTACTGATAATTATTAACACTATTACTTACCACTTTAATTTTTGTTTATTTTTGTTTTTCTTGTTTCTAATAATTTGTAACTGAGCTATGTACCTAATGAACTGTTTGCCTATTATAGAACCTGCAGAATCTTTTATGTCACCTAAAATCACTTTTGGTTTATGTGATGTATTATTTAAGTCGTGTCAATTCATGTATCTGGTAAATAAATAAATACAAATAAATACAATACAAAATAAAAGCGAGCTTGTGGCGCGTTGTGGAGAGCTATAGAATCTCAATCCTGAGTTCCAGGTTCGAATTCGCACGGATGACATGTCATGTACCAATAAGTTTTTCTAACTTATGTACGTAATGGTGAAGAAAAACATCGCGAGGACATCTGCATACCTGCACAGAGGGCTCGGTGGCGCATTGCGCGTTGCGGACTCTCAATCACGAGGCCCGGGTTTGAATCCGCACGGCCAACATGCCACGTAGCAATTAGTGTACGTAATTTACGTATTACCGCCTGCTCTCAAACGGTGAAGGAAAATATCGTGAGGAAACCTGCAAGCATAAGCAGAAGAAGAAATTCTGATGCGTATGTGTAGTCTAACAATCAGCATTGGGCACGCGTGGTGGACTAACGCCTAAACACCCTCCTAGAGGGTAGGCTTGTGCCCTGCAGTGGGACGTATATAGGCTGATGATGATGATGACACCTGCATACGCTGATGAAAAAATTCCGATGCGTACCTATGTGAAGTCTACCAATCCGCATTGGGCACGCGTGGTGGACTAACGCCCATCCTGTGCCCTGGGATGATGCACCTTTGACGTTTTATCTATGGAACAGCCGATTTTATTTTCTCTTTTTCGATGTGGGCTTCATGTGAGAGTATTAAGGTGGTTTAAGTCCATACAAAACTTTGACGTAGAACACTCGTAGACGGTATTAATAAAAGTAATGTTTTACATATGGCAAAATAGCTTAGAAACTGTAAATTGCGCGTATCAAATAATATTTACAATTTATAATATAATTACGAAGATATCAAGCTTTAGAATTATTCATACAAAATTTCAAAGTCTTATATCTTCGTTATTATATTGTAAATTGTAACATGTAACATTACTTTTAGTAATAACGTCTACGAATGTTCTACGACAAAGTTTTGTATGAAATTGACAGCTCTGCAACCACCTTAATAGTTATGCTGGATCTTTTTTAAGGGGATGATCAGACCGTCAAACTTAACAACTTTCTCTATGGCACCAACATCGATTTCACATAAAAAAAATCAGCCGCTCTAATACAAAACTGCAAACCTACTGGAGCCAAATATATGGGACAGCAGATTTTTTTTCTCGATTTCGATTTTGGTCCCATTGAGAAAGTTGTTCAGTTTAATGGTCTGATCATCCCCTTAAAAAAGTGTCAGCATATTAAGAAGGACCCTGTATAATTGTGACAGAATTTCAAGGTTATTTCTGTTACCTATTGTTGCCACGGCAGTTCATCATGAATAGTTTACTTACTTTGAAACCAATACCGTAATTACATAGTCATATCCTTAGGCCACGGACCTGAAAAAAAGACGGACGTAATCTCGTCTAATCACGAGTGAAGCACCCATTTCTTTTGTGTGCGTGCTGTCACGCGGTACATAATGGTGACGGGTGGCGGACCTGCTGCGCCTAGAGTTAGTGCATCTGTGTGAGTGTAGGCCCCTTGTAGAACAAACGAATATGTTGGACCTTGCATGCTTCACATTACGTCCGTCTTTTTTTCAGGTCCGTGCCTTAGGCTTGTTACATCGAAATTCAATGCCAGATAGAACTGTATTCAAGCTAATTTCGTACTTATTGCTTAGGAGTAAGAAATTTATTAGGATACGTCTGTAGAGCGAATAATGTGGTATTAAACCAAGATCCAACCGTAAATTTATGCACCAATTTGTATGGTGAACGAAGTGTAATTCACATTTCGTTCACCAAACACATAGGTGCATAAAATGTATGGTCGGATCTTGGTCTAATACCAAATTATACGCTCTGCAGACGTGCAGCAAGATTTTGCTAGACCACCCGGTGACGTTGTATAAACCCCTGTATAAACTTTCACTAACATCACATTTCGTTCCCCAATAGGTGCATAATTTTGCGGTCGGATCTTGGTATATATCTGGATTTCGTCCCGCCTCGCCGCCCCGTCTCGGCCCATAAGACGGTAAAGTGCGCTGACCTGGTTTTCTGGGACAACCCTCCCCCTCCCCTTTGCCTTGCCCCTCTGATCCCGTAGAGTCCTGCCAGACCCGACGGCGGCTTGTATTGGCCGTGGCTAGACTAGAGGTCGAAAGTTTGAGTCGTTTGATACAAATAATTCGGAGCTTTGATCTTTAATCTTAGATAAAGTATATGTCTAGATTCTTCTTCTTATCGAGTGGGCTGCAAGCCCTGGTGTCAGAGTTTATTCAAACCGCCTTACGGCCTCTGACGTGGTTTTTATGTAACAACTACTACCACCAGGGTAGTAGCCGGGACCAACAGCTTAACGTGCCATCCGAAGCACGGAATCATCTTTCTTTTCAGACAATCAGGTGACTCAGCCTGCAATGTCCTAACCAACTGAGGAAAAACGCACAAAGTGACATTTCACTAGGTGCCCCCCGTGGGAATCGAACCCACGACCTCCGTGTCAAGAGCCCAATGCACTTAACCATTAGACCACGGAGGCAGTTAGTTAGTTGTCTAGATTGAGCCTCACGCTTCAACGTATAAAACAAAACAGGCCAACTTTCTGAGGTTGGTGTGTGTGAGGCGACATGCAAATTATCTCTGTGTATATGGATAGGGTTTAGCGGCCTTGCCTGGTTGCAATTCTTTTCGTCGCGTTCGTAGCGTCGACTGTCTATCTTGACATATAACTTATCAAAGGAAACTAGTTGCAATCTATCAGAAGCTTCTGGTAAAATTGGGGTATGGATAATATTGGCGTCTTTTTTTTATTAAGCGGCCAGTTACCAAATGTGGTGGGTATTTTAGGGCTAATATTACCTTACATTATTATGCAAAAAAAAATATCCTACGGTGTAACGTTTCGGAGATATTTTGGTTCAAAGTTTTAAAAAATTACTTACAAATCTCATAAAAAGTTACTCGTTTTGGTTTTTTTTACCACTTTTTTTAAATAATTTATTTAATTGCATAATAGTATTAGCCCTAAAATACCATCAACATTTGGTACCTAAGCTGTATAAGCGTAGAAACTCATACTAATCAAAGCGAAACGCCGCAAACTAGCAAGGATTGCGGTGCGTTCCAGCACAAAATATGCGTGATGATATCACAAATAATTAAAACTTAAAAATTCTGGGCTATAGAAACAAAAAAAGTGGTGAAAAAAACCAAAACGAGTAACTTTTATGCGATTTGGAAGTTTTTTTTTGAAACTTTGATCCTAAATATCTCCGAAACGTTACACCGTAGGACAATTTTTTCTTCACAAAAATGTTAGTTAATATTAGCCCTAAAATACCCACAACATTTGGTACCTGACCGCTTAAAAAAAAGACGCCACCCTCCATACAAGAATTACCCATAGCCTTTGGTGAGAAACTTAGGGCCTGTTTCACCACTTCCGAATAAGTTCTTGTTAGCTTATCCAACAGCTCATTTGACATTCTCTCATACAAAATATTTCAAATGAGCTGTCGGATAAGCTAACAAGTACTTATCCAAAAGTGGTGAAACAGGACCTTAGTGAAGTACTTAACCCTACCTTTAATTATTGAGGTATACCTACTTTAAAAACAAAAACATTGAGTAGGTATGTAACCTAAGGTAATATAAATAATTAGACAATAAGTACGACAATTTTTCCAGGAAGTTTCCAGGTTCCTGAATATAAGTACCTAGCATTGTTTTCCATTAATAACATTTTAAATTCCGAAAGTGATCTTCAAAGTTCGTTCCAGAATTAAAAGTTTTTAATTTCCCGCCAGCAAGGCAAGAGTTATTGGTACAGACAACCCAACTTTGCCAATATGGCGGCATCTGCAACCATGTGTCTCTTCATAAGGACTATCATCCCTTGTTATTACATGCTATTAAACGTTCAAATAGATTTTTACTAGTTTCTGGTACGTTATTTTAAGTCAAGGGATGGTCAAGGGACGTACCAATTTTCTTCCTGAAGTATAAATTATTTTCTATATTTCGGTAAAAATGGTAGGTAAGTATGTACTTTTTAAACCGTACAGAATTTTTATTAGTAGGTACCTAGATAGATATTCTATTAAAATACAGGGTGTAAGGAAAAGCATCATTAACCTTTAAACCACATACCTACTCTACCCATCAAACTGAACAACATTTACTATGGGGGCAAATCTGTCAGCACAGAACAAAAATCTGCTGTTCCATACATTTGCGTCAAGCAGGTATTGCAGTTTAGTATGGAACAGCAGTATTTTTTTTGAGCTGACTCATTTTTTGCTCCTATAATGAAAGTTGTTCAGTGTGATGGGTCACGTATATGTTAATGGTTTGTTGTTTGATGGTCGGTACCATAGGTACGACTGGGAACAATATAAATACGTAGGTAGCAGCAGCAGTCAGCAGCAATAAGTTATACAGGGAGTAAGGAAAAGTATCATTAACCTTTAAACTACATACTCTACCCGTCAAACTGAACAACTTTTACTATGGGAGCAAACCTGGTCAGAACAAAAATAAATCAGCTGTCCCATACGTTTGCATCGAGTAGGTATTGCAGTTTAGTATTAGTCAAACGAAAAATACTATATTTTGCGTTAAAAAAACGGAATGATTTTTTTTTTGACGTAAGTATGTTGGTATTATAAATTGATGGACTCCGGCTGCACGCACTCAAAAAAAGGGCCATTTTAATCAGTCTAGCGGCATTTTGGGAAACATTTGGCCAAATGTGTTAATTTTACTACTTCGGACCTGCTGAACATGAATTTCGATGTTGGCACTCCCGAATTTGCGAGCTCCAGGAAAAAAAGGTGGCTCTGAAGGTGACTTTTTTTCAGTTTTTCGCGTATACCGACTTTACAGAAGTCCACACTCACTCCACAGTCGCACTCTGGGGACGTCCGGATGCCCCATTTGTGCATGTAAAAACATTGTAGAGGAGTGTCCTAAAAGAAGTTTCAAGGGGGGTTTGGTGGACATTTGGAAACTAACGCCGGAAGCCAAGATTTGGCTCCAAAGTTTAGATATAGATTTGTAATTTGATTTTGTGCACTTTTGTATTGAAATTTGTTCTTTTTGATTGGAGGAAATAAAAGCCATACGCAAATAATACATATAATTTTTGGTCCCCAATTTAATTTAGTACTTTTGAAACAAAACTTACAAAATGAATTTGAGTATGTTTTTCCCCATATGGTAAGCACACTAAAGTATCGCTTCGTATCAATATCTACATTGATTCAATGTTCATCCCTCTTTCACTCTAGCGGAAAAATCGTTTGATGTTCCCAAAGGTTACAGGTGAATCTATGTGCAGGGCAGGTTAGGCATGCAGGATCTAGTGTAACTAAATAAATAAATAAATATCTTGGACAGTGGTATCGATTCGGTATTGCCACGACTTAACTTAACTAAATTTATTCCTGTCATTTTCTAACATTCGACTAAGAAAAGAGACAGAAAACCAACAACTGACTTTAGTGCTGTCAAAGTGACGCTACACGCCCAAAAACGACTTAAATAAGATGGCGTGCATTATGATGTCATCTTATTTTGGGCGTGTAGCGTCACTTTGACAGCACTAAAGTCAGTTGTTGGTTTTCTGTCTCTTTTCTTAGTCGAATGTTAGAAAATGACAGGAATAAATTTAGTTAAGTTAAGTCGTGGCAATACCGAATCGATACCAGTGTCACACAAATTATCTAGTCACATTTAAACTACATTACCTATATGATGAATTGATGACCATCAGAATATGATGGACCATGACGGATATTTGAAGCACGAGGGATAGTCTAGGATTTTATTTTTGATATGTTTTTTATTATTATACTCATATTTACCTATACTTCATTTCAAATAAGGACGACGAGATATGTAGCTGTCTGGCCAATGAGGGATTTTCCGAAAGCCATTACAAAAAAGTAGTTCCCAATGGCTCGATAGATGTGGATGGAGACCAGACAGGGGTGTGCGACCTTGTAGATAATAAAATTCGAATAAAATAGTAAGAATTTGTGTTTTTAAGTAAGCAGCAAAATATGAACATATACCTACATACAGGGTGTTTCATAAGTAAGAATAAATTTTTAAAACTCTTAAGAGGGTTGTTTAGACCGTCAAACTGAACAACTTTCTCTATGGGACCAACATCGAAATCGCGAAAAAAAAAATTTGATATCCCATACATATTTTAGCTCTAGTCGATTTGTAGAGTATGGAACATAATTTTTTTTTTCGCGATTTCGATATTGGTCCCATAGTGAAAGTTGTTCAGTTTGATGGTCTACACCACCCCCTTAAAGGTTTATTTGTATTTTTGTAACACCTTGTATTTCGTCAACGGATGTGTCTGACTCAGTGACATGCATTTTATTTACTTTTTAGCCTAAAATTTTCGACTTCGGACCCCTCTCTGGTCAACGCCATCTATCGCCGTTATTAGCTGTCAGAAATTTCCTCATTCTGATAAACGAATATAATTTATTTATCAGAAAGATTTACTATCCGACATATCTTGGACGTTACTAAAGCTGTTCTAAGAATAAGTGAGAGTAAGTGTTTCAAATCTCTGTTTCTGTAATTAAAAATATCATTTAATTTTTGTTGCTATTTGGAATGGACAAACCAAAGTATGTACACAATGAAAAAAAATCAGCTGTCATACATTTGGGTCTTGCAGTTTTGCTGTTTACTTTTCGTGATTTCGATCTTGGTCCTCCAGAAAATGTTGTTCAGTTTGATGGTCTGATCATCCCCTTAAAGACTGTCAGCAGGTTATGAAGGTGTTAAGGTAAACAGTTGCATTACTTTTAAGGGTGATTGTACCCATTATACTGAGCAACTTTCCCTATACTAAGAAACCTATGAGAAAGTAAAAAACAAATTTGGTCGTTACATACTACCGTGGTGGTCCAGTGGCGAGTAACCTTGCCTGCCGTGCAGGAGGCGATGGTTCGATCCCCGTCCAAGCTGACTCGTACCAATGAGTTTTTCGGAATTTAAGCGCTCGTTGGCGTAGTGGAGCTTTGGTATTGGAAACGATCACCGAAGTTAAGCAACGTCAGGTCCGGTCAGTCTTTGGATGGGTGACCGTTTAATGGTATTTCATCTCGAGCGTTTCCGTACTTCAGAAGGCACGTTATGCAGTTGGTCTCGGATAGTTCCGTCAGATGGCGTTGTAACTATTCGTTAAGCCAGGTCAGAAGCCTATTGAGGCGGCTTGAAAATTCTCGGACAGAAAGTTGACCACTAACTTGCCTCCACCAACACGCACTGGGCCCGCGTGGTGGAGTATGGCCCACTCCCTCTCACCCTTATTCGTGTGAGGAGGCCCTACGGTGGGATTCTATAGGCTATAACTTACTAACTTATGTACGATTTGTAACACCACTGGCTTTTCGGTGAAGGAAAACATCGTGAGGAAACCTGCATGGTTCAATTTCGAGGCATGTATTGTACCCACTGTCCATTATAAGTGGCGACGGGCTCACCCCCCGTCACACTGGACAGAGTTTCGGTACTACTGGTGAAACGTGGATGTTCTGAGGTTTCAGAATATCTCTGACTACCCCCTCGGGGAATATAGTCGTGAGCATATGCTTATGCTATGCATACTAAATGCAACCCTTTTTTCCTTTGGGAAACTTATTCAGTATCATGGATTCAATCACCCCTTAAAGTAATGCAACATGCATGCTATAGGTACATCACATCACATGCCCACATCTGAATAAAGGCCTCCGCTCATTGCAGCTATAATATCGAGCGATATTATCGCTGCGATTTTGCGATAATTGTTCTCAGTACATTTTGTATGGGGACGCGCGCGATCCTACACACTGCCGCGATATTATCGAGCGATAATATCGCTGCGATTTTGCGATAATTGTTCTCAGTACATTTTGTATGGGGACGCGCTCGATCCCACACATTGCCGCGATATTATCGCAACCTGACGCAATCTCTTTCTACTACATTCAGTGAAGGGCGCATGCGTGACGCGAATCGCGGAATCGCTGCAGTGTGTAAGGTGTCGCGATATCGCTGTCGATAATATCGCTCGATAAAATCGCTCGATAATATCGCTGCAATGTGCGGAAGCCTTAAATTTCTTCCGAAATACATAAAGGACAGAACGTCTACCGAGACTGGCAGGACGTTTGATAAGTACGAGCGCGTCTTTGAGTTGTCTAGACGGGATGTCGCCGATGACGAGGGTATCAAATGTTAAAGATTATTCCTCTGCAGTTATACTTGCTAGGGTTGACACTCGAACGTTTATCTCGGCAATAAAGTAGATTTGATTTACACACACAAGGTAACGAACAATCTCTTTCAGAGTAGTTAGAAACTTTTCTACAATTACCGACTTAATATGCTGACGGTTATTAAGAACAAAAACAAAAACTGGCCAAGTGCGTGTCGGGCCACGCGCAGGGTAGGGTTCCGTAGTTGCCCGTCACAATATACGAACTTAGAAGGGGGCTTTTTGTTTTATACTACGGTTTGACGGCTAATAAAGTCTAAAAAGTACATTTTTTAAGTTGGTCGACTATTACTCGTTAACTTGTAAAGCTAACTTAGCGGTGATAGTTTTCCTTTTAATTTCATTATATACACTACTGCCATGAATTTTTTCACATATCTAGAAACAACCGTTTAGCTGGCAGAGGGGGGGGACACTCGACTCTAACAAAAATTAGCACCTTAAAGCTTAATATTTCGCTAACGGATCCCTAAATCGAAAAATGGTTTTCCACACCCACCGTATTTTTAAAAGACCTATCCTACGACACCCCACACCATGGGATAAACGAGAAAAAAAAATGGCGTCCCCACTTCACGGGTACCCTAAAAAAAATATTTTTCAAAATTTTATTTTACCACTTTCTCAGCGTGATTAATATGTGTACCCATGCCAAATTACAGCTTTCTAGTACTAAGCGTCTCTGAGCTAAGCCGCGGACAGACGGACGGACGGACGGGCGGACGGACGGACATGGCGAAACTATAAGGGTTCCTTGTTGACTTCGGAACCCTAATAAAAAGTAAGTAAGTGTAAATGAAATAAGTTAACACCCTGTATAATAAAGAAGGATAACGTTTATTTTGTTGGTAAATTAACCCTTGAACCCGATATTATTGAGCCGCCCACTGTTTATCTATTGTTACTTTAAAGCCTGGTTGTGAGCTGTTAATCTAATCTAAACTATTATAAAACTGTAACTGAAGTGTGTCTGTACATTGAAGATATTTACAAAAAAAAGTGTACGATATGCTTTTTAGGTATCCCTGACTCGAAATCAACCTTTTTTAGAAATTTTTTCTGTCTGTTTGTTTGTTTGTTTGTTCGCGCATCACGCAAAAACTGAACTGACCGATTTTGATGAAATTTTTTTTGGTTGATAGCTTATGATCTGAATTAAATTCTGGTATATAATTTGTGCGGACGTAGTCGCGGGTAAACACTAGTAAATAAAATATAAAACTCCAATATTTTTTTTCCACTATATTATTATAGAAGCACTTCTCCTACAATAGGTGTGAAGAATAAAATATGGACACATTCACTTGTGAAAAAAGAAGAAGAACGAAAAAGAGTGAAATCTTTTTCTGGTGCTAGTGGTGCTACGCGGGTGCTACGACGGCTACGCATCGATGCTACGCAGCGCGTAGTCCAAATAATAAATTAGATTTTATAGGGTCCCGTTTTCTCCCTTTGGGTACGGAAGGGTTCAAATCCAAGGGTGTTCACCCAAAGAGTGAAAACGGGACCCTATTACTAAGCCTACGTTGTCCGTTCGTCCGTCCTACCTATTTAAGACTGTAACTTTTGAACCGTAATAGCTAAACAGTAAAATTTTCACAGAATGTGCGTTATTATGGCGAATTTGCTTGTTAGCAAATGTCAATGTTAATAAAATGTCAAAAGTTAAAAATTAATGGGAACCCTATATAGAGGATTCCAAACTTCCTGGGAACCTCATAAAAGAAACTAGTTTTTACGTAGAAAGAGAAGGAACTAGAAGGAAGCACGTGTCTTGTCATAACACTCAGTAAAAAGTGCACATAGCAAATTCGCTCTAGTTAAAAAAGGAGATCGCTACTTATTGCTGTCCTTATCGACGTAACCACTTTTTTGTTCTACGACGGCTGTCTGACTCCGGAGTCAGACATCTATTTTCATACAAATTGTATAGGATTTTATGACTATCGCTGTCTCATACGCGGTTACACTGATGTTCCGTCTATCAGCGTAAGCTAAAAATACTTCGCCTATGAGTTTTTATCAACGTTTTTCTTCTCGCTTTATCTATTGTAAAACGGTAACATACAAGCTTCAAACTTGGTGTGATTACCTATAGAGCAAACTCTACGGTATAACAACAAATAATAAAAACCGGCCAAGTGTGAGTCGGTCTCGCACTGTCAGCTGTCTCATATATTTTAGTCGAGTAGGTATTGCATGTTAAGGCGTATCAGCCGTGGACCACTCTCCTCTCACTCACACTCCATACTAATCGATGAGAAAGAGCGCGTGGCTCCGGTCAGAATTTTGCTGTTTTTTTTTGAAAAATTCGATGATTTTTTATTAATTTCGAAAAAGTAAAAAAACCACATCATTCTAAATTGTATTGTGAACAATATTATAGTAAATTTTCATTTTGTTCCGATTAAAAATGTAAGAGTAAAATGGTTACAACTGGAAAAAAAGGGGTGACTTTAGAGTCCCTTTTCTTCGGTTTTATTCATCAAAATCTATTTCTAGAAAAACCACATCACTTCTCATATCCTGTAGATGGTTCAGTTTAAATTTCAGCTCAAAAAGTGCCATAGTTAATGAATAAAATGGATACAAAATTACCCAAAACCGGCAGGTAGCCCCTTAAACAGCTGATTTATTTTTTGCTCTGACAGGTTTACTCCCACTCCAACAAAAGTTGTTCAGGTTGATGGGTAGAGTATGTGGTATGATCATAGAGGTATTATACCAGGAATAGAGGAACATACAGCTGAGAGAGCGAGATGTACCTAGCGGCACCACTGTATAATAGAAAGAGATACGTGACGCTAGGCAATAGGACCGTTTTTTTAGTCTCCAATTAATTTTTACAATTCGGTTTCCATGAATAATTGCGAATCTAAAGTGAAATCGTAGATAATTTTATGAAATATACTGACACTACTTCATTAATTTATACATAACTTCACGTTAGACTCAGAATTATAGACAAAATTCGAATTTTTGCCTGCGAATAGTCTCCAAAAAACATCCAAAAAAGCATAGGCCAAGTATTTCGCAAAAGGTTTCATTTGACAACACATGTTTGTTGCTCTATTCCTGTAAGGTATAATACCTTTATGGGTATGATACTTTTCCGTAATACAACCTGTATAATCAATAATATTTGAAAGAAAGATACCTATCTATCTATAAGTACTAATATTATAATAAAGAGGAAAGATTAGATTTTTTGTTTGGTTGTTTTGTATTGAATAGGCTCCGAAACTACTGGACCGATCTGAGTAATTCTTTCACCATCAGAATGCTACATTATAAGTGATTAACATAGGCTATAAAAAACGGCCAAGTGTGTCGGGAAGATTCTAAGGCGGTACGAAGTTCACCGCGGTCCTCTTGTCGCCAATAAAGGTGTTTTTCTGCTAAAAAGTTTATAGTAGCCCACGGACCTGAAAAAAGACGGACGTAATCTCGTCTAATCACGAGTGAAGCACCCATTTCTTTTGTGTGCGTGCTGTCACGCGGTACAGAATGGTGACGGGTGTCGGACCTGCGCCTAGAGCTAGTGCATCTGTGTGAGTGTAGGTCCCTTGTAGAACAAACGAAAATGTAGGACCTTGCATGCTTCACATCTTTTTAGTGTCACATTACGTCCGTCTTTTTTTCAGGTCCGTGTAGTAGCCCTTGTTATTGATGACAAACCCACCCCAGACGAGAGACGTCCCTAGTTAGAATAATATATCGTATCTTAGCACAATCCATCAATTCGCGACGTGTATCAGGTCGCTAATGGCCCCACCGATGCCGATTATGACGACACAACTTTTTTACGGTTTTCCAGTCGTTTCGTTTTATTTCCTTCGCAACCGGATTTTCGGATATTCGCAGATGGTCCGCGATTGCTAATCGTGAAAACAAACTGAACAAATATCCGGGTTATCATCACTTTCGAGTTTGTAAAAAGATTTTTTTTTAATTGCCCATTTTAATTTAATAAAGGTATGATTAAAGGGGATAGTGTATCTTTATATAGACCAATGGGATACATATTTTTTGCTGCCTTGTTTTTGTAACATTACCTCAAATAAACATGTTCGTTAGTAATATCGGAGCCGAGAAATACAGAGATTTGGACGGGGCAGTATTTTTATTATTAGTTTCTTAGGAATTTATGCAATACATAATTTGTAAACTAGCTAAGTACTAGAATTATGAATGTACTTCCTCTATACAGGGTGTAAGGTATAGTATAATTAACCTTTAAACAACATAATCTACCCATCAAACTGAACAACTTTTACTAAGGGAGAAAAATTGTCAGAACAAAAAAAAACTGCTGTTTCATACATTTGAGTCGAGAAGCATTGCAATTTACTGCGGAACAGTAGATTTTCCCCCATAGTATGGGTAGAGACTTTTCCTTACACCCTTTATTTCTAAACATATTTCTATGTTCAACGGTTTAGGCTGTGCGATGTCTGTTAGCCAATCAGTCAGTAATTTAACCAGTCATGAAACTGTTTTATCATCATCATCATCAGCCCTTATCTATCCACTGCAGGGGCCCATAAGCGTCCTCTCCATTTTGCTATCCATTTCGGTCCTACGCCAAAGGTATCCAGGTCTTGTCGGTGCTTTTTGATTGTCATTGATGCCATCAACCTGGAGTGTGATTTTTGAATCTCATTCGGTGAGCTTAGCAGTTGAAAATGTCAAAATTACTACGGTGATACGCATCTTTTTACTACTGATTTGACTTTCAAAAATCTCTCTCCTGTAATATGATTTTTGAAAGTCAACTCAGCAACTTATCTCCATAGTAATTTTGACATTTTCAACTGCTGAGCTCGGCAAATGAGATTCAAAAATCGCACTCCTGGCCGAAAGACGAAAACTGTATTATAAAATCACCCACCTATCACATATTTTATTCTACATAATAATAATATTGTGTAGGTACGTGTTCATGCTAAAACAGCCATGTATTATTCTGAATTCATGGGTAGGTACTCTATAACATGTTAACTGACGGAATAATGCCGAACATATTTTTATTCAACATTTAAAAACGTTCCTCGCATTGCGGCTACCGATCACGAGTTAGCGTAGGGATGTTGTGTCCGGGTCCGGATTTACGGATTACCGGAATAATTCCCGTCCCGGATAGGGTCTGGGAATTATGTTGTGTCGTGTGAATTATATTTTCCGTTAGCTTTTTGATGTATAGGTACTTCTTTTCCAGTTACAAAGGTAAAACGAAAGAGAATAGAATCAGTACGTGTAAAAACTATGGCGTAATAGATATAAATAAATGTTTGTATGCTACGCACTACGCATTGTTATTTTAGTATTTTTCGAGTGTTCGAATAAATTACATTTAGTTACAGTATTCTATACAATACAAATTTTGTATACCTGGATATTCTGAGGTTTCCGAATATCTCTGACTACCCCCTCGGGGAATATAGTCTTGAGCATATGCTATGCTTATAATGCCTACTGTAAGTTATTGTTATGTTGATTAAAAATGACAAACGACCTATGAAAAAATGTTATAAATCGTGTAATAAATCGCTGTAAATTAATACACATTTAGTAAAATTTTAG
This sequence comes from Agonopterix heracliana, assembly GCA_963693445.1. Lineage (NCBI taxonomy): Eukaryota > Metazoa > Arthropoda > Insecta > Lepidoptera > Depressariidae > Agonopterix > Agonopterix heracliana. Next base: position 5,916,078 of record OY856327.1, read on the forward strand.
AAATATGAGATCAATTTGATTTTCATTTGTATTTTAATAACCATTTTTCACTTCTAGAAACGCTTATTCTATTTATAAAACTCTTTATTTTTTTAATTAATCACGTCTACTTCAGATAATTCAGCAGCGGGTGAAGCCTCTGAAAGCCCCTTTCTTTTTTCCGACAGATTTCCGGCTTTTCCAGTTCTCCCCATTTTCCCAACCCTAGCCTATGAGTCGCGTGCGCCAACTTTTGAATATTTGACGGTAAGTAGGGGCGGGCAGGAACAATGACCAATTTTGTTCGTGCTCCACAAATTGTTAGTGGATTTGATTTTCAATATGTGCCGTTAGCGAAGCGTTCGAGTTCTATCACTTTTTGAAAATTCGAAGACCACTGCTCTTATTTAATAAATTACCAATCGATCTAAGTATCTCTACCTACTTTATATAGATCTTTTTTTCGGGTTTACGTACAGTTTGGCGACAGTAACCTCTCAAAATCCCGGTTTTAAGAGGATATAATTCGGAGCGCGCTCCATACAAACGTACTATGGTGATATTTTCAATACTAACCAGTTAAAGTGAATGAAATTTTGCAAAAACAATCTAGAATAAAATTTCTATGCTTGTATGGAGTCAGATTTTCGTTAAAATGTATAGTTTTAAAGTTGCAGTGCCTCAAAGATTTCCATACAAATCTTAAATTAATCCTAGCATTGATACTGTATATTTTAACGAAAATCTGACTCCATACAAGCATAGAAATTTGTTTCCAGATTGTTTCTGCAAAATTTCAATGACTTTAATTGGTTATTATTGAAAATATCACCTAGTACGTTTGTATGCAGCGCGCATTTTCGCTCTCTGAAGGGTCTTTATCTAAAATAATTTAGTAGAGATACTTGTATAACAAAAGAAAAGAAAACTAATGTTAGTATAATTTCTCATAATATCAACAAAAACCTCATCAGGATTTCTTCAAATGGTTTCTTCAATTTGTTTTCAATTTTTAAGAAATAAAAAAAATCCATTGAGGGCAGCACTGGAGCATCGGTTCCTTTAAAGATTCTGAAAGGGTTGTAGGTTTTGCGTTTATTTGTATAAATTACTCCTGATTTCAGAATTCATTTTTTTTTTAAATCTGGACAAGTAGAAAAACGCAAAAATAAACCATCAAATTAATTAGTTACAACTCTGATTACCTGCTAAATGTATGAATTAAGTACCTACAGGCTGCCGTACAAACTTTAATCACCGAATCGCAAATGAGTTCCAAAGACGGTTATAAAATAAAACAGGGGGAAGCTATAACGGCCTATGTCAGATGCCAAAAGCAGACAGCCCCGCCTCCTTCATTCACCAGCCTGATGGAAACTTCGTCGATTAGGGGTCGAATGCACTTAGCATACTATAAAAAGAAAGTTATAGCCTTTTTCAGGCCCTCTAATGTAACTCCTGTGTAACAAGGATCAATAACCGTGACCTTTCACAACACATACAGGGTGTTTTTTGTTAAATCGGGCCAAGGCCCACCACACATTCCCACCTCTGTTTCCCACCAAAAATTCCCACCAACAGACGAACAACTCAGACAAATACAAATACAAATCATTTATTTGCCAATAAATAGGGTAGGTACAGTAAATGTTAGATGTTAATATGGTTAATTATTGAGAACTCCTATTTAGCCATCATGCAAATATTAAATTATCCCTAAAATTAAATTTTTTCAAGTTATAGGCATTTCCAATTTATGCTGATTATTACATTAAAGCTCAGGTACATACATTTAAATGAAAAATAATAATAATAATAATATCAATGTCACAAATACAATAGGTACATCAACAAAATAATTCAGTCAAAAAGCTAAGCTATGTATTGATTTACAAATTAGTCTGTGTCGACCCTCGACTCAAATGTGTAGAACAGCTAATTATTTTATCACGATTTCACAATGTTGGTCCTGTAGTGAAAGTTGTTTAGTTTCATAGTCTGATGCCCCCTCTTAATTATGTAACACATTTAATTTTCAATCCTGCCGATTCCGGATGTATGTAGGCTGATGATGATAACAGACAAACTGTTTGCAATAAAGCTGACATCAGTTATCAACCTACCACCTACGAAATACCATACAGTTAATTAATTATCCTATGCGAAATACTCCTCTCAGTTGACCTTTAAATAACGCGTAGGTTCCATATCCGAAATGCTTAAAAAAACATCAATCAGTTCTATTTTTGTCGTTTAACTATATTTGACCCAGGAATAGGTGAGACAAAACACACATGTGCGGACTGGTGTAAGAAATGTTTGTCTACTTAGTGATAGCGCGCACGAGCAATTTTTGTCTCCGCAACTAATTTGTCTCTCACATCAAGTCTATGGGCTTGTATGAAAATGCGCGCATGTAACGACGAGAATTTTCATACAAACCTACCCTATGAGAGACAAAAAATTTGCGGACACAAAGTTGCTCGTGCGTGCTATCACTATCTGTTAGAAAATCATTGGTGTTAGAGCAATGACATTTTACACAAGATAATATTATATGTCACCTCAATAGAAACGTAGTAAAATCTGTATTGTATGCTAGGCTCTATCTTCCATTGTATTTCTTGCTAGGTAATCCCACACACACAGCTTTCAATGGCCGGCTGAATAAAGGTTTTAGTCTGCTACTTACGAGTACAAGACTTTGTAACAGAGCTTTAAGGCTTCAATACATGATAATAAGAAGGGTAGGATAGATTTTCTTTCAAATTTTTTGTTTTAAATTTGTAGGGTTCCGTACCAAAAGGTGCCAAAGAGACCCTATTCATAAGCCAACGTTGTCCACCCGTCTGTCGGTCCATCCGTCCTAGCTCTAAAGGGCTGTATCGTTTGCACTGTAATAAGTAGAAATTGATAATTTTTACAGTGCCCATACAGGGTGTAAGTGACAGCCTAGCAAATACTGAAACGGTGAACTCAGACCATCAAATTGAACAACTTTCACTATCATCATCATCATCATCAGCCTATCATCGTCCACTGCTGAACATAGGCCTCTCCCAAGGCGCGCCACAAAACTCTGTCCTCGGCCTTCCTCATCCAGTTACTCCCCGCTACTTTTTTAGGTCGTCTGTCCAGCGGGCAGCAGGGCGTCCCACACTACGCCTACCAGTACACTTTCACTATAGAGCCTACATTCCGAGAATTTTGTTTATCTGGTATAATCCAAACCTAAGTTATGAAGGTTCAAAAGCCGACGAAGCGCTTCAAGAAAAGGTAGGTAGTGCCCTTGCGCTTCGCTTGGCTCGTCTTGGGCACTGCCGTGCCTTTAAGCTTGTTGGACGTTGAGATGTGGTAAGTTTTGTGCAAAAGGACATTACTATTGCCCCATCTCGCTAACTATTCTGACCAAAATTTGCTACGATTTTACATGAAAAGATACCTACCTAGCCGGTATGTACACACGGCGACAGGCCCGGTTACCCTGTTTGGACTTTGAACTATTAGAAGTTGAACGCTGCGAATCCTGCGAGAGGGTGCGGTATGTTGTTATTGTTTCGTCTCACGGCACGCTGCGCCCGCGCCGGCAGCCGCGTCTATGCAGGCTCTCTACCACACTATTTTGTGTTTTGTACGTAGTGTAGTTATGGGTATATAGGGTGCGTAGCATGATCTGTCACCGTGTGTACTTATGATATATCTTGCTATGATTAAAATAGAAAAAAAATTATTGAACCCTCCAAATCCATTTTACATTTAATGGAATTTCTTGCACATTCAGCATTAAGAACGAACGGAAACTCTATCTGCATAGAGACAAAGTAACATTTACAATGTGGACGTGAATCCAGCCATAACGACCGGAATTAATGACACTGTTGAAAATCTGCCAACTTTCGTAGACACTAGGAGTCGATATCCTAGTTCCGTCCAAGTACTATAATAGCCTACTATAGTATACAGGCTGTATAGTATACTATACAGGGTGCAAACTTAAATGGGTTACATACTTTTGGGGGCGCTTCAGACCATCAAACTAAACCCTGATAATAGGTACGTAGCTAACCCTGATATAGGCCTCGGTCTTTTTGGGTTGTTACTGCAACACCTGCATTATATTGGAGACGCTTACTTGAGTCTATTTTAAGGTGTATTATTGTGTCTTGTATTTTGTTGTCTTACAAATAAATAAATAAAACAAGTTTTCTAAACAACCACGAAAAATGAAATAATCTGCTTGTGCCTACATTTCAGTCCCGGAGTGCGATTTTTGAATCTCATTCGGTGAGCTCAGCAGTTGACAATGTCAAAATTACTATGTAGATACGCAACTTTCTACTGCTGATTTGACTTTAGAAAATCGCACTTCTGAAGTATGATTTTTGAGAGTCAAATCAGCAGTAGAAAGATGCATATCTCCATAGTAATTTTGACATTTTCAACTGCTGAATTCATCGAATGAGATTAAAAAATCGCACTCCAGTAGGTAGACTAGGTAGTACCTACTGTAATCTGTATGTTGTGTTGAACAAAGTTTAACTTTGTATGCGCTCTACGGTAAGCTAGCTATATTAAAATACCTAGCTATGAAAAAATATATTAAAGTAAAAGCCTTGCTTTTCGGAGGCTAAAATCGATAACTATCAAAAGTTTGTTATCTCAAATCCAGCGGCTCAGCTTTTCGTTTCGGGGGGCCTTGTTTGTGATTTCATGATGGCGATTGCTGCATGCAATCGTGGACGTTGTGTTTAGTTATAAAAAGATATTTTTAGCTAAATACAAATTGTGTGAACGTTTCGGTAAGGGGTCATGACCGCCTTTGACCTCCCCGTGCACCCGCGGCTACTCGAATGTTGAAAGAATAATTCTTTGCCTAAACCATATCGAGACCATGTGTATGAAATTCTTCGTCGTTTCCACGCTGCAATTTAGCAGCCATATACTTCGCAAAACTACCTTAAATAACACATCCAATCATGTTTTATCTGTTTTTAACATATATATAATAATGTACAGTTTTTGATACACAGAGCTTTGATAACAACCTGAAAAATCGAATGCTTATTAACTCCTGAAGTACTTTGTAAAGTACATTAAAATGTAATCCAATAGGTATCTATTCTTATCGTAAGTAGACATCAAATCAATATTTTGTAACAATTATAATTACATGTCGTTAGCGGTAAAGTGGTCGTTGTTTCGCCTTCACATCAAAATGTATTAAAACAAAGTATGTAGATAGGTATATAATATGTCGACAAGCATGCAACTGTAACAATTATCTTGATCAACACCCCGGAGGAAACGCAATGGTGGGCGTTATTAAAAGTATTACAGAAAGGTCAACTATCAAAATGCCAAGTTCATCAAATATTAGAAGACAACCGAAAACAATAAGGAGATTGATCAATAAATCCCGTCCCCACATGCCAAGGAGCGAGCGCCTAGATTATAGAAAGGCGTTCCATCGCCATGTTGGAGGCCAAACGGATCCCCTGACGACTATCCTCGTTATATTCGCATTAACCCACTCTTTCACACCTCTCTTTAGAAAGGAAATATAAACAATATTCACGAACCAGATAACGGTCGATCGATAAAGGCCGAACGAAAACGATTCCTTTCTTTAAAATTTTTTAGATAACATCCTTTCGAAATTGTAATTTTAGGTGATTTTTGTGTTGTATAGGTACATGAGTAGGTATAAGTATGTACAGGTCGTGGTACTCACGGTAGAGTGCCGAAGTCGGCGTTACATGGGCCCTGCGGTTCACAGCACCAGCGGAGCCGCGAGCTAGTTCGAACAACAGATGGTCCTTCTCGTAGGCACTCCGTCCTCAACTTGCGTAACATTTATATAACGAGACACATACCGCGAACAAAACAGTAGGGTCAGAGGCTTCGCGCACGAGCCTGACCGCCTCGTCCTGCCATATTGGTTTCGATCAGACTACGCGGCGCGAGGGCGGAGCGCGAGGCGGCGGCCGCGCGACGACCACGATCTAATCCACACCGATTTTTGAGTTATCGAAGAGCTTTTGTGTTATTTTCTGACTGTCGGCGATCGCTACGTTCGGTGGGAAAATAAAAAAGTGTGATTCGGTCGGGCGGAGCGGTCGGCCGGCTGCGAGAGGCACATGCCGCTCGATAGTCGGGCGCGTGCGCGAGGCGCGTCGCGCGTGACGTCACGCCGCACTCGCGCCGCCGCCGTGCCCGCGCGACCTCCTCAATGGGCCGCCGTCGCCGCCGCCGCCGACATCATCCCTCCACTCAGACACCTCAATTATTTGACTATCACTGTCACTTGAGCATACCAGTCCTGATTAATAGCCTCTTAATGGCCCATTGACCGACTAATAAAGTTCTCATGTCCGCTCCAATCAATAAAGATGGCATTAGGACTGCTGACGGAGTTCCTTTCGAATGGTTTTAGTCATTAATCGGTAGGTTAGCATAAATCTAAAGAAATACCTAATGTTTCATACTATACTGCATCCCAAATAAGGACGAAAAGATATTCCGATTCCTGTATAGCTTTCTGGCCAATTCTGATTAGCAAATATGAGAAAGATAAATACTATCCAACGTATCTTGGACGTCACTAAAGCTTTTCTAAGAATAAGTGAGAGGAAGTGTTTCAAATCTCTGTTTCTGTAATTCAAAATGGCCTTAAATTTTCGTTGTTATTTGGAATGGAGTATAGTACTAGTCGAATAAAAGTTTTACCTACAAAAATTATTTTGGGTTAAGTACAAATTAGACTAGTGGCTAATTTTTCATACATTACCTGATGTAATTTTTTAAATGTAGAGATCGAAGCAAGCAATTGATACCGATTAAGCCTTCAGTAAGCTCTTTATTCAGGATAGGACTATCCTGATCATAAGCAATTAGACTCTTAATGAGTGCTTTAGTCAGAAATTTTAAATATACACGAATACTTTAAAAAAACGTTGCAGAAACGCTCATTAATGTTAATCCTCCATTAAATCTCTTGCTAGCTTTTACTACGTCAACAAGACAAAAACTGGCAGCAAGACACTTAATGGAGGATTAACTTTAATGAGCGTTTCTGCAACTGAGTGTAAACCTTACATTTAATTCAATCCAATAAAAATCGTATTCTAACAACTTAAGGTGATTGCCAATGGGCTATAATAATGAGTTATTAAAGGGTACTTTTTAAACATTTAAGTTGCATGGTTTTGTATTTTTGTAATAAACCATGCACAACATGATTGAAAGATCGTAAATAAAACTTACGATTGAATCAACATCAACAACGTCAACATCATCTAGACATATGAAATGTATGTTGATCTTACTTACAGCATTATCGTCATGGACTTCGTCACTCTCCGACTGTCTCTTTCGTATCTCTATAAAAACCACTTTGTTATCTTCATTTGACTCCGCACTGAAATATTCGCTTTCATCACTCCCAATCTCCAAAGATCCTTCCTCCTTATTGATGACTGCATCACTCTTACTCTCCTCAATATTTCTTACACTTTTACCACCATCAGTTTGTGTAGCAACAGGCTTAGTATCTGAACTATTAATATCTGGTGTCCAACAACTAGGTAAAGTGTCTGTAGAAACACTAGCATCATTATCATTTGTACCAACTTTACAGAATATCGAAGAAGTTAAACTGTTAATCATGCTTAAGCAAGTAGATGGATTGCATTGACATTTCATCTTTAGTTATTTTTCGAACACTTGTAGGGTCAACAGAAATGAGAGAAGTAAACGGGTCAAACAGTTACCAAAAAAACCTGGTTTAGTATACTGGCTGACAGAGACATTCTTGTCTTTTATCCAAGTGTCATTGAGTGTCCCCTACGAGCAAGCACCGAAGACGGAACACGTTTACCCAGTACCCAAATTACTCTTGTCATTCAGACCCCTGCCAAAGTGCCTACGTATAGCAAAAATATCTTCAACACAATTTTTAGATCGTTTTCTACGAATAAATTTGTTTTTATCAATTTCTTTCAGTTAGTTTTGTACTTTCACGTCTGAAATTAGGATTTAACTAAAGTGATTGATTTTATCAGATATAAGTAGATACTATCTTCTATTTGGAAAAGTTTAATAAGCTTTAATCAATTATTCTAATCAGATAACACACGGGCGACAGATCAACCTATCCACAGTGAAGTTTGACTGTAGGTAGGTTGATCTGGTACTTACTTTGTTAGTAACGCCACGAACTGGATCGTGATCTGTTTCTAACATAGATTAAATACCCTTTACAATCCCACGGCACAGTATAAAAAAAAGAGTATTTAGAATATACCCTCGGTATGGCAACAGCTCTCACAATAAGGTTGAAGGCCATAATTAGCCATAGGTGAGGCCTCACATAGGTCATGACCACGCTGGCCCCAGTCTGGGTAGATGAAAGCAATATTTTTTGGACATCTTCAGATGGGATGAAGGTATTCAAGTCATCGTTCCATCTTCTCTTGGGTCTTCCTCGCAACCATTATTTAAAATTTTCAATTTATTAAGCAGGCACTACACTCTCATGAGAACTTCTCGGCGAGAATTCTCGGCTAGAACTTCCAAAGGAAAATTACTAGGGCTCACGACTCCACGAGAACAACGAAGGGATCCACACTATCGTTCTCGGCCCTTCTCGATTGTTCTTTGCGAGAATGTAATGCCTGCTTTACATGAAAGTATTTTTCAAGTTGTTCGAGTTGGACAATGACAAAAAAAAAGCTATGGAAGATTAAAACACTGCAGTAAAGATATGATAACAAATTTATTTACTATTTACAATATTACATGCATTTAAAATATAAAAATTTTGGCTTTTAAAAATTTATATAAAATATATTCAAATTGATAATAACTACCTACGTAAGATATAACACTTCTTGTTCTAGAATATAAACAGTAATAATATAAGCGTAGGATTTTGAAACTTAAACGGGAGCTGCCTCGTCGGAAATAATTGTGTACTCGTCAAAAACGGTGCTCTCTTTCCCTCGTGTGTATGAGTAGGCGTAGAACGATAGAGACAATCTGCTTTTGCAGGTGCAAAATATATTTCTGACTAGTTACACTTGAAAAGACCTGACGTATTCTTAAAACACTTTTTAACGACAAAGTAAACACGAGTATAAAGTTGAAATAATGATAACTGGTCATATAAACATACAATAAAAGTCGAAAAGGTGAGTCAAGAAACGTCAGTAGTCCACATTATATAAGCGATTTTCGTAAAAAAAGAAATAGTTACTTCATAACTGAACTCGCTAGATGGCACTGACTTAAGAGCTGTAGGTATCACAGAACCGATTTTGAGCGTAGAAAAATCGCGGTGGTTCAATTGTGATGTCGCTGCGTTGCATTTGCGATGATGTCTTATATTTGAGAATCTCTCAGATAAATTAACAGGAATGGATGCGATATTACGCGCGTACCCCTCTGCCAAAGACGCATGCTCAGTGAGCATACCCGTCATATAAAAATAGTTGACGCGCGTCCCGCGCCAGTATATAAATCTCCCCCCTCAGCCCCGCAAAATTGACAGACTTTTTTGCGTAGAAATGAGAGATCATTTCCAATCCATTCTTGTTAATTTATCTGAGGAGAATCTGGATTCTCTAAGTGGCTCTATTATAAAGAGTTACCTCAATGAAAGCAAAGTCATATGCCAATTGAATGCAAAGCTATCTCTGGTCAAAGTTATGAAATCGTATTTACGGAAAATCGCTCTTAACTCGAGTTAAGTAAAAACAGTACAATGTTTAGTTTATGTACAATAAGACAGGATTAACACAGAACACACTTCCCTTATTAACTTGGTAACATTATATTGGGAATTTTTTTTATATGGACATTCAGACCATCAAACTGAACAACTTTCTATGGGAACATCTTCGAAATCGCGAAAATACAATCTGGGGTCTCATTGCAAGTATCCGATTCATTCGGTATCAAACGACATGGTGTTTTTTGATAGTTCTTAGCGATTCTGCTTCTTAATATTTAGTTAATTACTTTTAGACAATGGATATACTCGTATGATGATTACAGAAACAAAATATTACTTAAAATTGCCTGATACAGTCAAAATAAGTTACATATATATAAACGTAAACGATATAATCGGTAAATTACACAATGCCCTACTGGGCCGTGATTTTTTCAGTTTGACATGCTACAGTATTATGATGTTCTGAACTACCTCTGTTTTATGCAACGATAAAAATACTCCTACATAAAAATAATATTACATAACATTAGTAAGGAAATGGTTATAAAATCACCCATTTTTTAAAACCCTGACAACCGTACACATTATTAAACTCTTTATTATACAGTAAGTGATAACAGTATACAACAATGATATGCAATCATTTCGAGCTAACTATAGCTTAAAAATCATTCAACACTTCAAATCTAACATTTGTATGGCCGAAGCTTAATAATATCATACATTGATATGGTTTAGATTGCCTAGATTTAAAAAAGTAGAAGACGAATATGTTCTTAACATTTCAATAGTTTCATCATTTGAGGTTTCTTCATATTTGAGCAATTATTATTGCACTAAAGGAAATGACTATGTCATCCACATAACTACTATAGAGTATATAACCACATACAACACACCATGACTATCGTAGAAAATAGATTTTAAGATAGTAAGAGCTGAAAGTTTGATATTTGATTCAATAACGCATCAATATCGAAATTCATTCATTCAATTCATCCGAACCAATTTGCAATCGATATCTTAATAAGATTCCTTCCAGAAAATATCAACATTTATTTTCAATCACCTTCGGTTATTTTTTAAACCATGTTATAACTGTAGCATGGTTAAATTTTCAACCATGCTACAACTGTAGCAAGAGTTTCATTTCATTACACAGATAGCAGCTACAATTAACCTACAATGACTTCAGTTGATATTTTCATCCAGAACCGAGCTGTTGTTGTTAAAGTCAGGTCCCAAGCGCGTCACGTATCATATCAACAAATCAGTCGATGTCCAAACTCTTGAAGCTACTGGTGAAGCTCGCGAACATCCCTTTACTTGGCTTCTTGATCCTTTTCTTCTCATCGACTTTGAAGGCCTCAGATTCTATCAACCATTCCCTATAGTTGTCCTCCATATTTTTTCTCTGTTCCTCGTGTAATTGTTTTACGGGAGGGAGTGGGCCGCCATAGTCTTCAGGGAGGAGGTTCTGGTCGACTACAGCTGCGGGTCCTTCGGAGCAGAAGTTGAGGAGGTTGAGCAGGTTGGAGTGGATGAGAGGCTTGACCAGGCACATAACCTGGTTGATGAAGGAGACGGTGTGCACCACGTGGATCTTCTTAAGACGGCACGGGTGGGCGTTCTGAAATATTTAAAGGGTATTTATTGGTAAGAGAAAAGAGCTGGGTTTTGAACTGATGGTCATTGTTGACAGCGTTAAGTTTCTTATGGAAACAGGAGCTTTTTGTGTGGTTTTCAATCCAACAGATACGGTTATAACGTGATGTAATGCTATTAGAGATCAATTTGATCAATCAATCAAACGGAAGCAGACGATTGAGGCATTGGACTGAATATTTAATGGCAGGTGAATCTAATGAAAAAGGGAACAATTTATTTAAATAAATTGTAGGACAAAACATTCGGTCAAGGGAAATGTGGCAACGCCGTCAGAATATATTCGTTACTTTATTATTTTAAAATCAATGTCAAAGTTCTCTAAATTTTTTAGGTACTTATACATTTCAACATTGATCGCGGTTTTTGATGTCAAAAAAAAATGAAGACCTCATTATAAATCTGAGTCTTATTAACTTTACGATTGCTGTTTATATGATGGGCTTCACTGATTTGCCAGATGCGGTGAATTTAGACAATCTTTGCAGTGAAAGTGTGTCGGCATATGACACATTTTGCAACACACATAAGCAACTAATGAAAATAGTAGCAATAATCACAAACCTGAATATAAACCATGAAGGCTCGTAACGCGGGCAGTGTAACCCTGGTCAGATGTCCCAAACTGCACCCCTTCATGTCAAATATGACGATGTAGCCCTCTGATAGACAGTCCTCGGACAGCTTGATGTCGTTCACCATGCAGAACACCCGGACGGCATCCGCGAAGTTCAACTTGCTGTAGTCGAACTCGGAGAGGCGGTAGAGGAGGACGTGGTACCTCTCTTCGGTCATGTTCGGGAGAGCAACCATGTGCCTGGAGATTATAGAATAAGATAACTACTAAAAAAAACATAAAGCTAACTTCAAATATTATTGATTATTAAACATGTTCCAACCATGTTGTGTTGTTTTTATTTATTTAACTTTTACAGAATGATTATAAATAATTTAGAATACACAATGTCTCTCCGAAACTCGATAAGGAGTTTGGCGGGTGATCCACAGTTGCTGCATGACGTTAATCATCACACACTTATTACAGTGCAATCCAAAGTACAGTTTCAGGGCTTAGTTTCTAGGCTAGGCTGGACTTGAACCCGCAATCTTCCAAACCGGGCATTTGGTTTTTCCAATTTAGCTCAACCACACGCCAGAGAACCAAATTATTCAACCTATTGCGTCATAATCATAAGGGACGTGGTGCCATCTACTGGCTACAAACTAACTCGAAAACGGACTCGCAAGTCCAGAATTACAACTGGAATTCATACGATATAGACGTGACTTGAGATGTGTGCTGACCCTTAGGCTACCTTTGATATAGAGCTTACGGTAGTATATAGTACCTACTCTATGATATAGAGTGTAGCTACTAAGAAGACTACTTTATGTTACGTTAATTTTTAACCTAAAATTCTTCTAAATTTATAAAACAGCTACGAGCTGCTACGCCAGTACAAAAGACATCAACGGGACCATCAATGTATTTCGTAACGTTGTGTGATTTATGTTTTTCGAGCAAAGAACACCAAAAGGTCCTGTAATCATTTTGAAGGGAAAACTACTGCGGAGTCAATCGTACCACTTACTTACGGACCTTCAAAGAAGAAAAGAACGAAAGGCGTTACTGGGACTCTCAGTGAAGATAGATAATTTAGGACGTAGCTAGCCGGTGGCAATAATTGTTTTGACGTATTTGTTACGCGTTCATGCTACTTTAGGAATCTCGTTAGTAACCTAACCGAGCTTGGCTTAACACACTGCCGTGTTCCTAAATGAATATACATTATACTAGCATGGTATTATATAAAATTAAGTGTTTTATTGTCGCGTTATCCACTAATGAACTAATGATTGATCATAGTTTAATTAATCGAAAATAACTGATAATTGCTCGTAATATTGACTAGTCGTTACTCGTACAATCATGACGGATAATCCACATTAAATGTTAATTGAACGTGAGCTACTTGTCTCTTCTAGTCTATACTAATATTTATAAAGTGGAAAGATTATATGAATGATGAATTAATGAATGAAATATAAGTACCGTATTCTATTTACACCAAACAAATATTTTTTTTAGTTTATGTTGTTTCTTTTTGTGTTTACTAAAATATACAATATTAATAAACAAAACAAACTAATTAAGTTAAACAAAAATTCAAATAAAAAGTTAATTACAAAAACCAATATGGTACAAATAAGGCAGCATTATTAAATAAACAATATTTTGATGGAAAATCTTTCATTTTCAGTATTGTGCCAGTTATTCAAAATGGTGGGACATTTCTAACTCAGGTTCAAAAGGGGACAGCCATTATTTAAGACACTATTTAAGAGGTGTTTTTTTGACACATGATTCACGAGTCACGTTTTGATAAAACTGAATAAAACATATTATAAACGTTTATTGGACGTTTCGAAATATGTACCGCCAAGACCCGAGAGGGGACTTTCAATGAAGGTTTCTGATTTCTGATTAACGTCGTTAAACGTTCAGCGAGGAAACTCTCACGATTATCTATGAATAAGGCTTAAAGGCATTGATATACTCGTAATATATATATCCTGAAAGGGCTAAACATGGCTTAGCATGTATAAGGGTATTTTATTTATGCGTATATATATTTATAATATATATTATATATATTTGTATACGTATGTATTCAATGTTTATTATTATGAAATGTATGTGTTATTCGGTTTCTCCTTTTTCTGATATTTACTATTTATTTTTATAGCACCGACCCGTTTTTCTTTGTTTAAATTTCCTCTACCATAAGGTTGTCTGGAAGAAATCGCTTTTTAGCGATAAGACCGCATTATTTGTACCATTACAATTTTTTTTTGTTTCTTTTTCAATGCTGTAGTTATCTGTGTTTTTGGTGTAAATAAAGTATATTTCATTTCATTTCTAAACGCGCGATGAAGCAAAGTTAGTAGCCAATTTACGTATTGGCCCGATGAAGCAAAGTTAATAGCACTTACGTAATATCCAAAATGGCCTTATTCTTCGGCGATAGCGGGTCCCTGTTGGTGAACAGCTCGGGGGTGCTCGTGCGCAGCGTGAAGTAGCTCTCTATGGTGTCCTTGGACTCCTTCACCTTGTAGTAGTTGGAGTGTAGGAACAGCATCAGGAACTCGTCTGAGATGTACGGCAGGTGCGGCTGGCTTTTCATCCTGCAATCATAACATAACATAAACATAAATATTTTATTTCATTTCAAGTATGATACAACACAGTTATCTGTTGGGCGGGCCCTTCGTCAGCGTCAACGTGCCGCCCACACGAGAGCTAAGTGCCCATGGCAGGAGGCTCGACGGTATAATCCCTTATCCCTTGGAGGAATGGCCCTCACACCTCTCTGCCACTTCTCGTAGAACTGGTTCAGCGGCGGCTGCTGCAGCGACGAAAATATGTAATCCTTGCCGAGGGTTAGATGTAAACGCCGCTTGAGGTATTCCGCGGCAGTATTGATTGATTGGAAGATTTTTTTTGTCTGACTAATACAGCACTGCTCATGCAGGGAGCAATGACTGCTTGTTACTGCGGATTTTGGGGGGACCACACCAGTGACGTCGAATCACCCTGGTAGGTCTACCGAACCAGTGAATGTGCTGCTGGGAATACACGGCACTATGATTGTGTAGTGGGGATCGGTGAGATGTATTGGATGAGGTCGCATGGACGTGGAACAGTGCCAGCGTGTCCACACCGATAATTAAGCCAATTATAAATGTTGTGCAGATCATTGGATCATGTCTATAGGTTTATCCAACAGTACCTAGCTGAAATAATGACGTACTTGAAAGCTTAAAGTTACCCTTGCTACTACTGCTTGAGGTCGTAGTAGTTCCAGCTAGGTTTTTCACCACTCCGAAAGGGGTAATCTTTGTGATTTTTCGTAGATTTGTTGTACTTAGTTACTGTACGTCCTCATATCCTACTAACCTAATAAGAAAACTAATCTAAACATTTGAAACCCGACTACGTTGCAATTGGCAATTGATTTTCGCTCTCAATTGCCTACTGCCTATCCCAAACATGCGAGATCATTATTATATGTATAGGTACACACGGTAGTCAAAGTAAAATTAACATCTCATTATTATTTACTTTCAAACAGCCTTTGCGTTTGGTTAAAATGCTACCGAAGCAAACAACACAAATGCTAAACTTTGTTGGCGCCAGTATTCCATACTAAATCCATATTCACAAGTAGTTAATTCAGATCAAAACATGTAGAATACGTCTCAAGGGCGAGACATAGAGTCGCGTCTCTTGACCTTCGTTATTCTGTCCCCATAATAAAACCAAGTAATGGGTGCTGGGAAACATTCTTTGTATATTTGTAGGGATGTACCGATGAGCCGAATTTTATACATATTCGGTGAATACTCGGTAAGTTATTTGAGAGATTCAACCTTCAAGTAGGTACTGTCTGTTACATCAGTGTCATTTCTTAGTAGCTACTAGAATCCGTCGTGTCTAACTGTGTGTCTAATATGAGAGATTCTTGAAAAATCTTACTCAAAGATAGTAGCGATAAACCAGTGACAAATCGATTAGAGCAATTACAAAAACAAGATATGAAAGTGAAGTAAACGAACATTTACCACGTTTTTCATAGGATTTTAGAACATACTAGCGTTTACCCGCGACTTCGTCCGCACAAATTATATACCAGATTTTAAGTCAGATCATAAGCTATCAAACAAAAAAAGTTTCATCAAAATCGGTTCAGTAGTTTTTGCGTGATGCGCGAACAAACAAACAAACAGACAAAGAAATTTCTAAAAAAGGTTGATTTCGAGTCAGGGATACCTAAAAACCATATCGTAATCTTTTTTTGGTAAATATCTTCAATGTACAGAAACACTTCAGTTACAGTTTTATAATAGTTTAGACGAAGAAACGGCCTTAGAAAAATGACGGTGTCAGCATTATTTATTCGGCACATCTACATATTTATTTGCAATGGTTTGGATTCCGTGACAGCATTTTGAAGATGAATTATTTTATTATAGTTAGGTATTCTTTTTTTGGGCTGGTTACAATATTATATGTTTTAAGCCAAAAATCCAACGATAGAGATGTTTTGCTAATTAGGTATAGAATTCGTAAACAATATTCAGCATTTAGCAATTCGGTATGTCAAGTTTTTTTTGGTTTTCATTTTTATATTTTTTACGGTTAGAAGACATAATTTTAAGACACCTATTTCATTTTTATTGCGATTCATCGATCAATATAAATTTAATTTTTAAATTATTTTGATCTGTAATCTCAAAGTGCAAAAATGGCGGAGAAAAAATAATTCGAACTCCATGGAGAAAAACGACCTACTGCTATATTAAAAAAAATGAAAACCTGCCTCCTCTTTCTAACTCTATGCTGGAAACAGATACGGCATCATCAAATGTCAAATTCTGACATTGTGAACGTATTTTTTTTTCTTAATGGCCGGTTATTTTAAGTTGATTTTATGTTTACCAAGGAGTTTGCAGGGGCAGCGAGTGACGTCACTCGTGGACCGAAAAACGATGTTATTTTATTAAAAATATCTGTAATCCTTTCATTTTAAAATCTCTGACATAGAAAATATGATTATTCAGACAATTATCTCGAAATGGTTTTCGATTCAGCCCCCCAAAAAAAACTTGACATACCGAATTATGCTGAGATTGTGAGTGTGACTGACTATTCAAAATCTCAGCATGCATTCTCAAGATTTTTAAGAATTCAATCACAGGCACAGGAAGTTACAAAACTTATTTTAAAATCTGCTTGCTTGCATTTATTACGTATTTTATTTAGCATTATTGTTATCTGAACAATAAACATAACTCATTCAGCGATAGTTAGTAATACAATTGAAATAACTGCCTTAAATTACATCAACCTATTTACTTAACTTCATGCTCCAATAGAAAATAACCTGTCTGAAAATAATATTGAACTAACTCAGTGCGTGCGCGCATAGGTGTTGCATGTCGGCACAAATATGCGATCCTATTTAGGCAATCGATGCATTTCCTACTTATCGGGTCATTGAAGAAATGTTTTAATAACCCAGTTTTTGATAGAAATATTGCTATTACTACAGATTATACAGGGTCCAACTTAATATGCTGACACTTTTTTAAGGGGATGTACAGACCATCAAACTGAACAACTTTCTATATGGGACCAACATCGAAATCGTGAAAAAAATATCAGCTGTCCCATACATTCGGGTCGAGTTAGGTTGGCAGTTTTGTATGGGACAACTGATTTTTTTTTCGCGATTTCGATGTTGGTCCCATAGAGAAAGTTGTTCAATTTTACGGTCTGATCATCCCCTTAAAAAAGTGTCAGCATATTAAGAAGGACCCTATATATTACTGAGCACTCATTGCATTGTTTTTGTTTATCTAAAGTTGAATGATTATGTATGATAAGATGCATGGACCTAGAGGAAGCAAGAGGTGTGTCAGAACCGCCCAAAGTGTAGACCCATAGTCTGCCTACCCCTTTGAGAAAGAGGCGTGAGTTAATGTATATGTATGAATGATTATGGCGTTGTTCTACTTAAAATACAAAACAAAATAGCGCGGAAACTAAATGACAGCCTATAAAACAAAAGATATTTAACTGATGCTGATGCAAGAAATTACTAACTTTCTAAATTGTTGTGTCTGGCATCAAAGTCACAAAATTATACGTTTTAGCTATGCACACACGGCGACACATCAAGCTTTGCAAAACCAATATAAGCTAACCGCGCGTATTAGGGTGAATAACGTATAACGTCGCGCGGCCAGGTTATTTTGTAATATTATAGTGAGCGCAGTTGTTTGTAGCAATTTTCATTTCGCTATACAATTTTTCATGATAATTTGTGACCACACCAGTAAAATTTCAAGAGGTTAGTTAGTATACTATTTTTCTCCTCGACGGAGGTAGAAAGATGTAACTTCGTTTAACGCAGCGGGACAACAATTGACGCTTTCCGTCCGGAGGGGAGTTCCGTCGGCTCCGAACGGTCACCATGAGATCTGGGACCTTTCTTACTTTCCTGTTCTCGGTGTGTAATCCACTATATAATCCGGTACTAGCTCTATTCATGTAGACACTCACCACTCCCTGATCTGCTGCAGTTCCTCCTCGTGCGCCTCGGGCTGCGGCTTCAGGCCGCGCATGAACGGATGCGAGTATTTTGTGGCCGCCATGACTGCGCGAGCGCCGCACGCCTGCTGGCTGCAAAGAAGATACAGGCATTGTTAAGAGACTTTCTTTTTCATGGAATCTCTAAAAAAGAAGTAAGATTTTTATTTATATTTAATTTAATTTGTACCCTCCCAAATTCGATGCTGAGAGATACAGGGTCCTTCTTAATATGCTGACAGTTTTGTAAGGTCAAACAGACAACAACTTTCTCTATGGCACCAACATCGAAATCGCGAAAAAAAATCTGCTGTTCCATCCATACAAAACTGCAAACCTACTCGAGCCAAATGTATGGAATAACAGATTTTTTTTGCGGTTTCGATGTTGGTGCCATAGAGAAAATTGTTCAGTTTGATGGTCTGATCATCCCCTTAAAAAAAGGACCCTGTATATTATTATGTCCAGTTTAAAAGTACAAAAACGTGTTTTTTTTACAGACAAGATGTGATCGAAAAAATTCCTATTGGAAAGCTAGGTCAATGACCGACAATTTGCATTTGTGGTACTTTATTCATCATAATCAGCCTAGGTCTTAGACTATTGGACACGTTACGTTTGAACTGTTTGCCTATTATAGAACCTGCAGAATCTTTTATGTCACCTAAAAATCACTTTTGGTTTATGTGATGTATTATTTAAGTCGTGTCAATTCATGTATCTGGTAAATAAATAAATACAATACAATACAATACGTGTGTAATTCTACTAACAAACTTTTCTGCCACTTTTTGCGGGGGGTGAGGTAGCATGAAATCCGCAACTTTGGACTTTATTCCATTACTTTAGATGATGATGATGATTACTTTGAATATTAAAAATCATGAAAAACAGTGTCGTGTGAACCCCAAACGTGATTAAGTTCGATGTTATCGTTCCGCTGTCTCGTTTAGTGATAAGGTTATACAATTGTATGTAAATGCCATCGACCTAGAACTCTATGGACACAGGGTCTAGTACAAAATTCTCGAAAAAAGTGTCCCCAAACTAAGCTTATAAAAAATATTGGTATGCATAGTAATGTAAACAAACTGAAAACATTGCAATTGAAATCGTATGAAGCTAGTCACAAGGGTTAATTTTGCTTACACCTACTTAACACCATATGCAGCTTCGACTGGAGGTGAAAATGAACATCAAACATGACAGACGTAATGGCGGACGCGATGACAGATAATCAATAAATAAAATAAAAATTAAATATTATGTTCGTAAACAAAATGATTTCTAATATTGTTCACATGAGAATGAAAACTTGGCAATCACCTTGCTACCTCATTACCTCACACAATAAATCAGCCTATTCAAATATTATTATGTAGCCATATCCAACGAATGTTTCTAAAACCTTCACATAATCAGTATCCTGCTAATGAAGTATTTTAAGTACGGAAGCGAATCATTTTCAAATGATTAAAGAATTTTCTTAAAAACACAGATATGCGTAAATATTTGAATGTTGGTAATTAATCTGCGTATCCTCCTTCTTCAAGGACTTTTAAGTTAGCAAAAGTTTGTTTAGCCTTGTATTATTAAGTGAAATTAAGTATTAAGTACAAAACCTCAGCACCCACTAGATGCTGAGAATACACGGCGGTTTTGTAAGAGGATCTGGGGTGCGATTTTTGAATGTCATCGGTGAGTTTAAACGCTTTTTAAATCTCATATTAAAGCGTTCTCATGCATCTTTCTACTGCTTATTTGACTTTGAAAAGTCGCACGCCTGGGTTGTGATTTTGAAACTCAAATCAGCAGTAAAAAGATGCATATCTCCATAGTAATTTTGACATTTTCAACTGCTGAATTCAGTGAATGTCTTTCAAAAATCGGACTCCAGACTATCAAACTAAACAACTTTTTCTGTGCCAACATCAAAATTGGAAAAAAACCCTGTAGGTGAAATTGATATCATTAGCATCCTTTTGGACTAAGAGTCTACCCATCAAACTGAACAACTTTGACTATAGGAGCAAACCAATTGAAGCAAAAAAATTTGATGTCCCATACTACTCGACTCGACTCAAATGTATGCAACAGCTGATAATTTTTTTGCTCCGATCGGTTTTCTCCCATAGTAAAATTGTTCAGTTTGATGGGTAGACTCTTAGTTTAAAAGGATGCTAATGATATCAATTTCACCCTGTAGATATTAAACTGCAAACCTACTCGACCCAAATAGACAGAAAATTTTCGGGAAAGTGAGAGGAACTCTGGGTTGCTCGAAATGTTTTTATTTCTCCTTTTTGGTATACACCCAGAATAGGGTACACATTTAGGATTATTAATTTTTGTAATTTCTGTCACTACCTATTTTATATTTGGTGATCGACGAATTGATATCATCGTTCAATACGATACCAAATACGCTTAAAACTGAGTAAATTTACTTATACTTGAAATTAACCTTTCATAAAAGGTATGAATAATTTTAATCAAGAGTGTTACATTACAATAAATTCCAAGATATTATGCAGATGCAATTTGATACTTAACTACTATTATCAGCACAATTTGAACTGTAATGTGGTACGCTATGCAACTAGTCCACCTGCTTTTGATGTTGTTACCTCACTACCTAAAATACATTTGTCGTATTTAGGAAGAATTTCCTCGAACAAATAATAAAAAAAAAGAGGTTTCTAAATCCTTTCTAGATGTCTCTTATTAATAATAATATACAACGTTCTTTTATAAGAAACAACAACGTATAAACAACACAATAAAGGATACTCAATCGTGAGGGTTGGTTTCGAATACGCTTGGACGACATGCCATGTACATGAGTTTTTCTAACTTATGTGCGTATACAAGGTGTTACAAAAATACAAATAAACCTTTAAGGGGGTGGTGTAGACCATCAAACTGAACAACTTTCACTATGGGACCAATATCGAAATCGCGAAAAAAAATGTTTATGTTCTATACTCTACAAATCGACTAGAGCTAAAATATGTATGGGATATATTTTTTTTCGCTATTTCGATGTTGGTCCCATAGAGAAAGTTGTTCAGTTTGACGGTCTAAGCAACCCCCTTAAGAGTTTAAAAAATTTATTGTTACTTATGAAACACCCTGTATACCGACTGCTCTCCAACAGTGAAGGTAAACATTGTGAGGAAATCTGCATACGCTGAAGAAGAAATTCTGATGCGTATGTACGTATGTCTACCAATCCGCATTGCCTACGCGTGGTGGACTTAACCCCTCGTATGCTTTGGTGCAGATCTGCTCCAAGAACAATTCATTTTCTATTGTGTCTGGAATTCCAGCATACGAGAGGTTAACGCCCAAACACCCTCCTTGAGGGTACGAGGGTCCTATGCCCTGCAGTGGGACGTGTATAGGCTGACGATGAATACAATAGAGACAAACAGCACTTAGAGCTACGTGTCCACAAGTTACATATCGTAAAAACTGCATCGCACGCACCCCAATTTCATTGTAATTAACGAAGTGATTAGCGGAAGAAAGCGTTTCGGGTTACGTATTCATGAAATGGGCATAAACGCACGATTCACGCCTGGCCGGCCATCGTATTAGTTAATCTGTGGTCGTGCTGTAACATCATACGAGCTTCTTCTATTGTAATCCTGAAAGCAAACCCGTTTTATTGCGTGTTCTGTTTGTGTGATTGTGTTTTGTTTCTCTTTTCTTTAGACGCGACGCGACGTACGAGGTACCAGTTGACCCCATATTCCAGGGACGTCTTCCTAGCCATATTCTCACTGATTGCTCCCGAATCCATTTTTTTTTATATTTGTGTTGGGCTATTGCAAGCAAATGTCGGTATGTGACACTTAGACCAGCGCTGCTCCTTTGTGTTCGCCCCAAACTCACCCATATTTTACGCATACCTCCAAACTTGTGCGCGGCCAGCTTAAATTTTTTTAGCCTACATTGATGTGTCGCCGTGTGTACATGTAAAGGTACAAATAACTAAAACAAGTTACAAAAATAAACATTGTTTTGTTTATTATTGGTGTCAATCATATATAGGGTCCAACTTAATATGCTGACACTTTTTTAAGAGGATGTTCAGACCGTCAAACTGAACAACTTTCTCTATGGGACCAACATCGAAATCGCGAAAAAAAAATCAGGTCTTCCATACAAAACTGCAAACCTACTCGAGCCAAATGTATGGGGCGGCTGATTTTTTTTTCGCGATTTCGATGTTGGTCCCATAGAGAAAGTTGTTCAGTTTGATGGTCTGAACATCCCCTTAAAAAAGTGTCAGCATATTAAGAAGGACCCTGTATTTGTTAAAATAATAGTCTGAGCGTTTAAAAAAACCGGCCAAGTACGAGTCTGACTTGCGCACGGAGGGTTCCGTACACAATACAGGGTGTAAATTTTAATGCGTTACGTATTAAAGGGTGTTTCTGACGATCAAACTGAACAACTTTTACCATGGGACCAATTATGAAATCGCGAAAATACCGTAAGCTGTTCCATAGCTCTGGAACTGAAATGGTATGAAGCCTATCAAACTGAACCAATTTTACTATGGATTCAACTTAGATCCGCAAAAAAAGGGTAATTCTTGTATGGGGGGGTGGCGTATTAAGTTTTAATAAAACTTAATAATTCTGGGATAAAGAAAAAAAAAGTGGTAAAAAAAAACAAAACGAGTAACTTTTTGTGCGATTTAGAAGTAATTTTTTTAAAACTTTGAACCTAAATATCTCCGAAATATACATTTTCATAAAAATTTAAGGTAATATTAGCCCTAAAATTCCCACCACATTTGGTAACTGGCCGCTTAAAAAAAAAGACGCCAATATTACCGATACATACCCCTTTGTTGTCGAGTGGCGATTGACATTTTCTATGGAACAGCTACCTACCGCTTTTTTCGCGATTTCATAATTGGTCCCATAATAAGTTGTTCAGTTTGATTTAAGTTTAAAAAAAATAAAGTAAGTTATAGCCTGTAGAATCCCACTGCAGGGCAAAGGCCTCCTCTCACGAATAAGGCTGAGAGGGAGTGGGCCATACTCCACCACGCGGGCCCAGTGCGTGTTGGTGGAGGCAAGTTAGTGGTCACCTTGCTGTCAGAGAATTTTCCAGCCGCCAATAGGCCTCTGACTTGGCTTAACGAATAGTTACAACGCCATCTGACGGAACTATCCGAGACCAACTGCTTAACGTGCCTTCCGAAGCACGGAAACGCTCGAGATGAAATACCACCAAACGGTCACCCATCCAAAGACTGACCGGACCTGACGTTGCTTAACTTCGGTGATCGTTTCCAATACCGAAGCTCTCCACTACGTCAACGAGCGCTTCTAGATTTAAGTTTACTCCCGTTAATTTACAAAATGAAAAAAAGTATTTTCTCCAGGATCCTACCGCAAACCCGACTCACACATTTTTATTAATTTCCAAATCTGCCATTCTAACACTATTCTGTGAACATTCCAACCGGCATATAAGCAAAGCATGCTTATCTTCTACTTCTTCTTCCTCCTAGACCATGTCCCATTTACTTGGGGTTGGCCTTCCTTGTCCTTCTTCTCCACTGAGCACGGTTTTGTGCGGTGTCGGTGTAGAGCTGAGCTTCTTTAAGGTCTTTTTGGACCGTCGTCCACCAGGTGGCGGGTCTTCCACGAGAACGTTTCGTCGTTAGCAAGTCTAGGGCAAGCTTCACCATATGATCATTTGGACGTCGCTGGATGTGACCGTACCACCGTAAGCGTTTTTCTTTAACTTTATCGACTATTGGAGCGACTTTAAAGCACCTTATGTACTCATTTCGGATTTTGTCAAGCAGCAAAATGAAAAAAAGTGTTTTCTCCAGGATCCTTACCGCAATCCCGACTCACACATTATTATTTAATAATACGTAACCCTAAAAGCGATAATAAAACAAAGGAACAAATATTAAGTACAAGTTCAAGGTATTAATGTTATTTAATTCATGAAGATTTCCTTGCTCGTGTGCTTCAAATTATATGCTATGTTATGTATTGTATACTTGCGTACGTACCTATAAATTGCATGTAGGTACCTACTTAGTTTATGACACGTTGCAAAATAGCTTCTATAAATAAGTACCTACCTACCTATCTACATCTCTTCAACGTGGTTTAAGATAGGTAAGTCCAGGCTAGATTCAAGAAACGCTTAGTGCGTTCACACACGATGACGCACTGACGGAGTGGCAGATGTCAGTCCATAGAACCACACCCAGTGCGTCAATGCGTCACCGTGTGTGCTTCTACGTGCGATTTCATACAACTCCTTGCTTCACAAATGACGGACTTACGTTTGCTGCTCCGTCAGTGCGTCATCGTGTGTGCCGAAATATGGTCCCATTTTTTGGTTTTTTGCTTACATCTCGAAATTTATAAGTAGTATTAAAAAATGTGACAAAAAAAATGTGACAAAAAAAACTAATCATTTTTCATGACAAAAAAAGTACATAGCACTAGTTATGTAGGAAATTTTGTCAGGTTAATTTGTAGATATAATTTTTAATACGACTTATAGATTTCGGGATATAAGCAAAAAACCAAATAATTTTCGTTAAGTACCTATAAACGAAGTTCGCGGAGTTTACACCTTATTACAAGTCTTCACACCTGATCAGTTCTACTGATTGTAAATTGACTCTAGAGAACTTTCTTACAGCCTACACATAGCGATGCAGTAAGATTGTCCGTCTCTCAACTAACAAGAGACATTAGTGGCGGAGTCGTCGAAAGAGTAAATTGAAAGTAGCACTAGGAAGTATGTGATGCAGTGTAATTTGAACACAGATAAACTGCAAATGATGCAGCAATGACTTAGCATGTCTGCGTAAGTACAAATCTTTAAAAATGATAGTAGTGAAATTATTTATTTTGCACACTCACGATGACTACACAAGGAACGTAAGAGGACACTTACAATTATTTAAGTGTATAATTTACAGAATAAATTTAATGTTATTGACTTCTGCCCCCGACTTTGTCCGCGTGGATTTTGGTACCTACACCTATACTTACTTCAACGCGCTATGCACCCCAATTTAATTCAATCATCTTTCTATCTTCAAAAGGCAGTCAGTCAGTCACACAGTCACGGAAGTTCTTTCTGAGATGAGTTTTTTGGGCAGCCTATTAAAATTATTCATTTTTTTTTAGTATTAAATAAAACACGAGAATTTGATCTAGGTAATAAATGCGGATAGCATATTAGATCAAATTCCCGTTTGAAAGTTAGACAAAAAGTTTTGAAACGGAATTTTGACCAAGAATGTCCAACCTGAAAACCTATAAAAACCAAAAGGTCGACAAAATCGCAATTTGTTTAATGAATATAAACACGGTATGTTTGTTTATAGCAGCAGCGGTAATGCCTGCCCTCGTAACTCGCTTTCTAGCGACCTCGCGAGAAAGTGCCGCGTGCGCACCGCCAGGCAGGTCCGGTGATCACTGGGTTGCCAGACGCACGAGAATTATCCTACATGTGGGCGAATTAGTTATTATGTAGAATATCTACTACTTAGATACTTAGATCAAAGTAAAATTAATGAAGAGGCGTAAAGCGCGTTAAGTTGAAGCACTAGGGCTATTGGTCTATACAAACTAGGGAAATTGTCTGTCATCTCGGTACAAATTTGAAGTACCACTCATTTTTTTGCCTCATTGGCCTATCTATAAATTTTAATTTGATCTTGACTAAATACGATAACATGGCCGACCGACGGTCATACTTTTAAATGAGCCAATGAATGACACTTGTTTTTGTATGACGTTCGTCTCGGCACGTTATAAACGCTGTTTACACGTTGTGTTTACAAGTCTCTCAACGCATACGTGCTGGAAATATTTGTAAACAGTTTAGAGGCGCGGTTGTCATTTTATCATAGACATACGAGTAAGTATAGACGACGACGCGATGTAAGACAATGTCTTACGACAATTTCTACTTGTGATATCACTAACAAAACAAAAACAATCAACTGTCCCATACATTTGGCTCAAGTAGGTTTTCAGTTTTGTATGGAAAAGCTATTTTCGTTCGTGATTTCGATGTTGGTCCCATAGAGAAAGTTGTTCAGTTGGACGGTCTGATCATACCCTTAAAAAAGTGTCAGGACCCTATGTGTTTTAGTTTCAAGCCAACTCAAAATTGAAGAGTCGCGTGTGTTTGACCATAATGTAAAAAAAGGATTCAGTGGCTGATAAAACGTGGGCACAATCAATCAGTCAAATCCACATGCATCAACCCACTACTGGGCATACGCTGTTTCATCAAATGCTTTTATGGCACAGAAGTTAATCCTAGAATAGGAATAAGAATCAGATATTTTTGATGGTTTCTATTTTTCCGTAGTCATGTTTCGTAGTCTGGCAACCCTGGATTACCGCTATACTGTACTTTATATTCCATCTGCTGGTCGCTTGCGCCGGGATTTATTATTATTACCTACGTGCATAATTTTGAAGAGATCTATAAGTTTTAAAATATGCCTATTTGACCTACTTGAACGATAAGCTTCCGGGATTAAAGTTTCGACTTTACGTTTATTGTTTTATGACTTGTTTCCGCAGTTTCTTCTACTTAATAAGTAGGTACCTATATTTAATATTACTACGTGCCTATTTGAGTTGTTAATTACAGTCTTCCTTGACATAATTAGCTACTTACCTATTTATACAGGGTCCTTCTTAATATGCTGACATTTTTTTAGGGAATGATCAGACCATCAAACTGAACAACTTTCTCTATGGCACCAACATCGAAATCAGGAGAAAAAAATCTGCTGTTCTATACAAAACCATGGAATAATTATTCTTATGACAAAACTGCAAACCTACTCGCAAGACTAAGATTTTTTTCGGGTTCACTAATGTTTAACACAAAATCAATAAGCAAAATATCACTTCTCAAGCAACGTTTAACAATGTTTCATTTCACAAAATAGTGATTTAACAAAGGTGTTAATACACATATTTACTTATCGAAAGTAGTCATTTAGCAAATGCATTGAATTATATAATGTTTATAGTTAAAACAACATTTCAACATCAGTTATGCGACAACAATCTTATTTACCAAATGAATTATTTAGCAAACAACGATAAATCATTTTTTATATCACAAAACGTTATTTGCCATTTTTCAAATTCATCTACTAAACTTGCTGCAACTTCATTTTAAACTTTAATTTCAAAAAATTTATTAATGTTCGTCAGTCTGACGATCATTCTAGGTCTGACGTGACTAGATTGATGGACCAGACTGACGCGAGAATGAGCGTGTAACACCCGTCTTTCATGGTGCTTCATGCATAAAACATACATGCACGCTAAACCAAGCATACATAATACGCAAAAATGCAGCATGACATATACTAACTAACTTAACCTAGTCTAACCATAACCTACAGTTTTGATGTTACCTTTCTGCCTCCTAAGCAACAAGCAAATAAGCATGCACTCAAGCAATGATGCAAGCAAGCATGCACACAAGCATGCAGACACACAAGCATGCAGCAATCAAGCAAGCATGCAGCATGCAAGCAGGCATGCACATGCAAGCAAGCATGTTGATGCTCCGCTCGCTTCGCTCGCTCCGCTAAGTTTATACATGTTCTAACCTAACCTAACCTAGAATTCGACAAGCTCCAATATGTTTTTCTCAGGCAGGGGGCTTCCGCCCCCCGCACCCCCCGAGCGGGGGGCGCAGCCCCCCTGCACCCCCTAACATGCAGACAAGCAAACAAGCAAGCAAGCACACATGCAAAGATGCAAGCAATCATGCACACAGGCATGCAGCAAGCAAGCAAGCATGCAACATGCAAGCAAGCATGCACATGCATGTACAGACAAGACTGCGTGGAAGAGGGGTGCTCTGGTTCGGTTTTGTGAAATGAAATAATGTGATCATCGATATTTGTAAAACGTTGATATAATATTTAGTAATTTGCTGATCAAACAATAAAATATAAAACGAGTTTCTAACAAAAGATAAATGTTTAAATAACACAGTTTCATATCGAAGTGTCTTGAGAATGAAATGTTGCAATGTGACAATTTGACAACTGATCACAAAATTCAATAAATGGTTTGTGAAACCTATTCCTACTAAATGATGATTTGTGAAACGACTCATTTTTAGAACGTTGTGTATTTTTTTAAAAATTGCTAAACAACTGTCGTTCAAACGGCAGTGACCCTTTTTTTCGCGATTTCGATGTTGGTGCCATGGTATGGTAAACCACAATGGAAAAAACAAAATATAATATTCATGACCGAGCCGGGATTCGAACCCAGGATCCTACTGGCTTAGTAGGTAGTCCCGCAGTCCCGCGTAGTAATTATTACGACGAATCGGGTCATCATTTTGTAGTATTTAAGCTATAATTCATTACTAAACTACCTCAAAATGCGGAGTTTTATCAAACTGAATTTAATTGCATTTAAAAGATCTAAAATCTTACATACAATTAAGCCATATTACATTGTGACACAAAATACTTGATAGCGATACCTACTGAGTCCCATAGTCACTTGATCATTCTCCTTTAATATAATATTTTATTATTATTATTATTTATTACCTACTGTTAAAATAAAGGTTGATGCAATGTTTCAGGAGTGCGATTTTAGAATCTCATTCAGTTGAAAATGTCAAAATTCCTCTCCTGTGAATCTCATTCGGTAAGCTCAGCAGTTGAAAATGTCAAAATTACTATGGAGATATGCATCTTTCTACTGCTGATTTGACTTTCAAAAATCGAACTCCTGAATTAAGATTTTTGAAAGTCAAATCGGCAGTAGAAAGATGCGTATATCCATAGTAATTTTGACATTTTCAACTGCTGATACTGAACTATGGAGATAGGTACGCATCTTTCTACTGCTGATTTGACTTTCAAAAATCTTAATTCAGGAGTGCGATTTTTGAAAGTCAAATCAGCAGTAGAAAGATGCATATCTCCATAGTAATTTTGACATTTTCAACTGCTGAGCTCACCGAATGAGATTCAAAAATCGCACTCCTGATCATTCAGAATTATTTTAACGGTTCTTTAATTTATAAAATGATGTAGGTATGCACCTATGTTAATTATTGTATTATAAATTGTATGATATTGTATTTAAATGGAAGTTTACACGATTATACAACCGAACCATTGTTGATTGTGTCAAGTTGGTTCACGGTTCACACTGACAATGACCGACTTGCTTTGCACAATTCTTTAGGTATAGCTCCACAATCAACTATAGACCCTACTAATTCATTTATGATATGATTTTATCTATGATGTCATCATATCTGATGTATCTATGTGTAAGTACTTATATTTAACAATTTTTGGAGAAAATAAATAAAATTTATTATTATTATTATTATATGTAATTAAGATCTCACGTCATTTGACCAGATTTATAGTTTTTCTAGTATTTTATGGAATCTACTACTATTACAAAAATGTAGCAGAACATTTAATTCAATTTAATTGTAAAAAAATGTAACCTATTTACATGAGGTGGCATTCTCAACTGGCTGATGTCTTGAAAAATAAATATCATGGACAGTGTCACACAAATTATCTAGTCACATTTAAAGTTCCAGAATCTAGCCTGGTCTTGTATTATGATAACTAGACAACGATATAGAATACATAAATATAGATACAAACATCCATGACTCAGGTACAAATATTCATATTCATCATACAAATATTTGTCCCTTACGAAATAAATATGTTTATTTCTTTCCAAGAAGTTTGGAATCCTCTGTATTTCTTTTCAATTTAATGACTTTCATTTTTAAAAAGTCAGTCAGCCAGTCCTAGTTCTAAATGTACTATCAGTATACAAACAAACCACGATTCCTGCTCATTTCTTTTTCCTAAAATAAAAAGGTGCTTAAGGCTTGTTTCACACTTCTGGATAAGAGTTACCTCACCGGACAGATCGTTTATTTTTCATTCGAAATATGTCAAACAATCTGTCAGATAAGCTATTTAACGACCACTCTGAATACGGTAATTTATATGGTAAATAGGGTCCTTCTTAATATGCTGACAGTTTTAAGGGGATGATCACACCACCCACCCTCATAAACTCAACAACTTCCTCTACGGAATCAAAGGCGAAATCGCGAAAAAAAACTGTTTTCATACAAAACTGCAGTCTTTACTTGACCCAAATGTATGGGTCAGCAGATTTATTTCTCACGATTTCGATGTGGTCCCTTAGAGAAAGTTATTCAGTTTGATGGTCTGATCATTCCCTAAAACCTGTAATACATAAGTTATTAGTGCCTAATCTAAAAGAATACCAAACACAAAAGATCTCCCCAATACTCATAATCTACTCACAAACACACACACACAACGTTCTATTACGTGAAGTTATGCGATCGTTTTAAGCTAATTACCATAACCGGTGAATCATACTAACAGGTACCTAACCAGAGTTGATTCAACGGGCTCAAGCATCTGTGCAGAACCTCAAATATTATATCTACCTAAATCCAATTGGACTGGCATAAAATATAAACAAACATGGCGTAAAAGAGATAGGTCATAATATGCAGATAATTAATATAGTAGGGGTCCATAACTGACTGACATCTGCCACTCCGTCAGTCGTGTGTGAACGCACTTAAGAGGATAGACGAGTACAGTTTTCTCCATACAAACGTATTTCCCTGTTTTCTTCCTGGATAATAAATAACACTAGAGCAAATATTTTTTTACCATACAATCTATGTCACATCTGCCATGTCCCTATGTTTTGATTTTTGGCATTAATTAATTACTGTAAGAACTAGAGACCTTCGAAAATTACCCATTTTACCACCCGTTTTCAGACATCCAGTAAACAAATTTGACGAATATAAACAAAAAAAGCAAAACGTACGGACATAGCCAAAGTCTTTCTCATATTATTTCTGAAAGAATTATTAAAATAGGTTTAGTTTTGGAGGAGAAAACAGGGGAATATCCGTCCGATACTGAGCTGCAGGTCTCTTTCGCACTCTAGTCGGTGGGGTGTAAGGGTGGGGCGGATCTGATAAATACGTACCTATACAGTCGGAAAAGTGACCTATTCTCCAAATTAACATTTCAGCCCGCCTATCCTCTTAAGGTCGGACGTGAACTTTGGGATCTTGCATTTACACTAAAGCTAATCCAAAACAAAAGCAAAAAAATATAGTGGATGCTGTAATGTAGGTGTGTATTACAATCGAGGCTAGAAAAAAACCTCTTCTGATCAAAGTGTATTAGTTATATGAACAAAGACAGATTAAAAACACCAGTTAAAATATTACTAAACAATGTCCGATACACTCTTAGCCTAGTCTTTTTACATTCAGCCAGTACTAAAAACTCATTCCTCTCTTTTCAGCAACCAAAAAGTATTTAATCTACTTAGCAAGGAGGATTTATTAAATTGGCAAGTGTCAGTAGGTACTAAAAGCAACTAGTGGACGTAGCGTGACCACGTCTGCGTTACGTGACGACCACGTAACAGTTACGTACAGTTAACGTTATAGTTGAACTGAGCTGCGGATTGTTTACACTTACTATAATACCTATATAGGCTCAATTTGAACAACAATTGAGCTGGTGTCTAAACATAGTATATTATGTTTATGGTCTAAACAGATTTGAATTTTCCTGATTCTTTTATATTCTCTGTGTATCAGGAGCAAAGTGCAAAATACAAAACTGCCTCCGTGGCCATTAGGCCATTAGGTTAAGAGCATTGGTATCTTGACACGGCCATTTTGGCAGTGTTGCCAGCCGGATCTTGTCAAAAGTAACCGGAATTCGATTAAAAAGTAACCTTTTGGTGTGAAAAGTAACCTTTCATATTTTTTTCCAGTAATAAGGTGTTAAAAGTTGATCGACAGATGTTGGTTCCATTGACTTTCAGAAATGTAAAACATTCGGTAGCGTTTTCCATTTCAAGTTGCATTTTCAACCGATTGATTGATCGAGCGTACATTCGTGATTTGGTACATATACATTAGTGCGAGAGAAAAAAAAACGAAGCAAAACGTGTTTTTAGGAGTCGCACTCACTACGTTACGAACGTTTTGCGTTATAAAACAGTGCAAAAAATATGAAAAAGTATTCCGTTTCATGGAAAAATATGATTGATTATACAAATTCCGAAAAGTCACCTAAAAGTAACCTTCTGAATCGTGTAACCTAAAAGTAACCTGACAGGGCTAAAAATCACCTAAAAGGTTACAAAAGTAACCTTCTGGCAACACTGCATCTTGGGTTCGATTCCCCGGGGGACACTTGTTGAATTGTAACTTTATGCGTTCTTCCCCAGTTGGTTACTACATTGCAGGCTGAATCACCTGATTGTCTGAAAAGAGAAATGATTCCGTGCTTCGGATGGCACGTTAAGCCATTGGTCCCGGGTACTATCTCTGGTGGTAGTAGTCGTTACATTAAAACCACGTCAGAGGCCGTAAGGAGGTCTGAAAAAACTCTGATAAGAAGAAGTAGCCAAATACTAGGCTGGATAAATGAAGAATGTCATGCCATCGACTCGATAAAAGAAGTGGTAAATAACCTGAAAATATGTAGTATAGAATAGAGTTTATCTACGTATTCTACGCAAATTCATTAATTAATTGTAGCTTAATAAGCTAGGTATTGTTTTAAAATTACTTATAAAAGTGGGCAAATAATGATAAACGAGACTTCAAAATCCGTAAGGCGATTTTCGCCTTCAGACTAGCTTGACAGACAGAGAAATTGTAATGTGAAATCAATTCTATGATACTCGTAACATCTTGCAAGTTTTAATTCATGTCTTCATGTTTTTTCGCAAGCTTTGCTTTATTCAATTTTAATTAAAGTAATGAAGACACTATGACAAAGTATTTTAGACGACGTTTTTCACGTTTTTTAGTTTTTTTTTCGACAAGGGACGGGTTATTTGACTGAGCTTGCTTTTTTTGTTTTGACGAAGCTTGTTGCTGATTTATGTCTGCTTGTGTATATGTGTAATTGACGACGCTTGTGCTGACCTCTATTTTTGTTATTATTCAGATTACTTATGATCAATAAATTACTTTGTTTTTAGCTAATAAAAGTAGGAACACACCGTGTTGTGCATCTCATTTTATTATTTTATGCCATAATAGTTCAATGTTTTATTTATGCTCTAAAAGTACATTTGACAACATGCAAAATTTGCTTTTGCATATAACTTAGGTAACTTACTTTTACTTTTGCATAGGTATAACTTGGGTAGGTAGGTACTTAATTCCAAATAGCAATGAAATTTTAAGGCTATTTCATATATTACAGTAGGTACCTAACAGAGATTTTTTTTTAATTTAAAGTATTGACCAGAAAGATTATAATATGAATAGGAGTCGGAATATCTTTTCATCCTTATAATATGGAATGAAGTAGTTACTTATAAGCTAGGTACATATAAGATCACTGACATAAATACTCTAGGGATAGACAAGCTCGTTCGAACAAACATTATGCCACTCAAAACAACACAAAATGACACAATGCGGTCTGTCATTGCCATAGTGACAAAGTGAACTCGGGAACATCAATCAGGGGGGTTATTGTGTAACTATACCCGATTCAATCGGTATCAAATCGACACGGTGTTTTGGCAGTTCTTGGCGATTTTGCTTCTTAATTTTTAGTTAATTTATCTCAGATAATGAACACGATGATCACAAAAACAAAATATTATTTAAAATTGGCTAGTACAGTCATAAAACGTTATCGATTTTGTAAACGATTTAATCGGAAGCTTACACAATAGCCCTACAGGTGCGGGCAACGCATTCAAGTGGAACATGTTTGCTTCTATGAAAGGTCCTGTCTATCACTAGAGTGTATGTCAGTGTATAAGATAGTAATAATACATACATGTACAATGTATTTACTAATTGTACTTTTATCATGCTGAATGAACCACTCGAAGTAACTAATATGATCAGAGTACCTTATCAAATGATTTATGATTAAAACAGACAGTTTTTGTAGAAGAATTAGCATAATTAATAATGCTTAAAAAGTCAGAATGAAAGTGAGGAGCGAAAGGAGTTATTTGGATGAAGTATGTCACTATAGAAACTAATTTATCCCTGACAGTTTATAGGTTTAAACATCTAGATTATTATAATATTTTATGGGTCTATTATTATGCTCACGAAGAATATTAATAAAAACTACAATAGGTAAATTAAAAATTAGGTTCCTATTATTTCCTATAGTTCTCGCAGCGATGATGAGACCAATTACGATCGACCTCTCATGCCTTCCAATGCAGTAGCAAGAACCAACCTCCGTTATTTATTCGAAAGATAACATTAACGGTACCTACTGACTTTTGTGAGTCATTTTGATGTTCATATTCTATTACATTTTACTTCTCTTACTAAAGAAACGTTTGTTAATTAATAAGTAATACGATCTGATAAAAAAGTTATGTCAACAAAAAATTATGTCAGCGAAACATAGGTACTATAACTAACATTCTGTCCTTTTTGAAAAACGCCACATTACAGAGGTGTTTTTAGAACTTTTTTCACAAAAGGTGCAAATAAGAAAACACGCTTACTCAATAGAAAATCCTTTTTCAAGATGTCCAGGTAAACAACGCGATCGCGCGTAAGTTTTGTACACTTATAAATAAACAGATAAAGCGTGGTCACGGAGTGGCACACGGACCGCGACTGGCCATACCTCCTCAGCATAGCAACCTTGTACAACTTTGTGCCGGCATAAAAAAGTTAACTTTCTAAATTCGAATTCGCGAATCCGCTGACAGGTGAAAACGGAAGAGTGTGTACTGGCAGGTGAGCGCCTTCCCTAAATCCGATAAATGATCTGCTCCCGAAATGTCCTCCGAACTATTTTTTGCTACATTATAAGGGATCTAGGCAAACTTAGCTTAATTCTAACAATAAATTTTTTTTATACATTCCGGATACATCGTATTAGGATATCATCCAGGTTAGGTAAATAAAATAAGTCATGTAAGACCCCATTTCAGGCTTTGTGTGGTTTGGAATAGTAGATTACACACCGAGGACAGGAAAGTAAGAAAGGTCTCAGATGTTGTGATCTGTCTGAGGCTTTCTTATTTACCGTCCGAGGATAGTATACTATTTTTCTCCTCGACGGACGGCCCCCACGACACCCACGGGAAGAAGAGTGGTCCATTCTAAGCCGGAACCACATGGCTATATACACATACAAATACATAAACTCACGCCATTTTCCCAAAGGGAAAGGCAAATAGGCGTAGGCGGTTCACACGGCTATAGGTAATATACATATTTAATCAATATAAAACATATGTTATACAAAATATAATATCTAGAAAAGAACAAAAAGATACAACTGACATGGGAGCGTGTCATTTCTCTATGCAACAGACACACAATGTATGGAAGAGACAGGACACAATCGGTGTCAACGGTTCAGAGGTGTCGAACTGCAACGTCTTTATCATTACTCACAACTTCGACCTAGGTCTGACTTGTAGACAATAACTTAGATATTTAATTACCTACGTATCTCACTATGCAGTAATATCCTGCAATCCTGACAACTATTAATAGTGATTTACGTAAGATGTAATTGATAATTACCTAATATATTATGTTTTCTCAAACATGCTTGGAAATTTGAGCATTATTTTGACAACCATCTTCGAGATAAATCTAAATTGCTGTACCTACTATGCGAGCAGCGGCCGGCAAAAGTTGTATGAAAATCCATATCTGTCGTGGTTTAGCGGCCAAATAAATTACATAGTAAACTCATATCTGTCGTAACGAGACACATGGTAACCAAGGAGGTAACTTATCGAAGGTTTTATTTAAATTTCGAAATGGCTTGCAAATAGGAATTAAGCTAAATAATGAAAAGAAACGAATGGACACTTTAACCACAGATTAATAATAAGTGACTAGCTTTAACGCATGAAAAATTATTGTTGTTTGTCATAGATTTTGAATAGTTGATTGATTTTAATTTCCCCGTATTGTTTGAGAAAAGCCCTATACAAGCCTTGTCCACAACTAGGCATTGATTGACTTACGTATGTGAGCCTCGGCTTCCCCTCGGCCCACATTTACACGTTCGTCCATCAATGCCTCTTTTGCTGGCCACTGCAGTAATGTACTATTATTTGCACACCAAGACCCAAGACCTTTATTTGCAACTAGAGGACCGCGGCGAATTTCGTACCGCCTTAGAATCTTCCCGACACACACTTGGCCGTTTTTTATAGCCTATGTCAATCACTGTGTAGCATTCTAATGGTGAAAGAATTATTCGGATCGGTCCAGTAGTTTCGGAGCCCATTCATTACAAACATACAAAAAATCAAATCTTTTCTCTTTATAATATTAGTATAGATATAACTAGATATACATTTATATACATTTACACTCTGTAAAGTAAAATAGAGTTGGGCTGTTTTCAGTTAGGCCCATTATATTTTTGGCGTAATAAAACTATAAACAAAAACCATAAACTTTTACATTTCAATTGTTATAGTTTATTTCAACACAAGAAATGAAATCAGTTTATTCTAACAGTTAAGTAGGTATGATATAAATAGTTCCTATAGTTTTCTAAAAATGTTAGGGATATGTAAAATTATTATTTTAATTTATTTACAAAATATTTTTGTACAATGTTCTATACCAAGTTTGAGTGTTCGCAAGTGTAAGTAACTAAATTTTATTGACCACGTTTGGGCAAAACGTAGCGTGGGACTAGGACGCTCACAGAAGGACGACGATAAAATTAGCTATATAGGGTCCGATCAGACCATCAAACAGGACAACGTTCTCTACGGCATCGGCACCAACATCGAAATCGCGAAAAAGAATCGGCTGCTCGATACAAAACTGCAAAACCTAACTAGATACCTACTCGAGCAAAATGTATGGGACATCTAATTTCTTTTTCTCGATTTCGATGTTGGTCCCTTAATTTAGTTAGTTTTTTTGTTTAGTTTGGTAATTTAGTTTTTCTTGAAATCGATTTTAATGAATAAAACCGAAGAAAAGGGACTCTAAAGTCACTCCTTTTTTTCCAGTTGTAACCATTTTACTCTTACATTTTTAATCGAAAGAAAATGAATCTTTACAATATTGTTCACTACACAATTTAGATTGATGTGGTTTTCTAACTTTTTCGAAATGAATAAAAAATTGTAAATTTTTTCAAAGAAAACAGCTAAATTCTGACCGGAGCCACGCGCTAGTTCGCATCGATTTGTATGGAGAGTTGTGGTCTAGGGATGATACGCCTTAAATTGATATAACCATCAAACCTAGAACGATTCTAGCATCAAACAAACGCGGCGAGTGACTTTAAGTTCGTTCACACACGATGGCGCACTGACGGAGCAGCAAACGTCAGTCCATCATTTGTGAAGCAAGGAGTTGTATGAAACCGCACGTAGAAGCACACACGGTGACGCATTGACGCACCGGGTGTTGTTCTATGGACTGACATCTGCCGCTGCGTCAGTGCGTCATCGTGTGTGAACGCACTAAGCGCAAAACCTCATACACCCCAACAGATTTATAACAAAATAATTAGATTGAAACAATTAAGTATTTCATTATTTTGATGGTTAAAATTTAAAGTTATTCGCATTTTAAGTTTTAAGGCAAAAATGATTTGTTATCATTTCAGCAATGAATGAAAGCGCTAACATGCTCATGGATACATTTTAAGAATCTTGTTTTGGTAGTTAGTGTGTCCGTGCGGTAGTTTGAGATCGAGTTCAGTAAATTTTAAATTTTATAAGTAATCAAATTATTCAATATTTGGAAACAAATTACCTGTGTTGAAACCATGATAATTCGATTCTGCTCTCGATTCTAACCAAACTACTTTCTAGTTTTGCGTTAATTCATTAAAGGGCGTAACAAACGGACGCTATAATATACAGCGCAGTACAGCGCAGTATAGCGCTATACTGCGCTCTAGAGTACGGTAAAGCGCAGTACAGCGCGGTAGAGCGCAGTACTGCGCTATAGAGCGCAGTATAGCGCGATAACGCGTGTGCATCAAGATGGCAGGATCAAAATCTTCGATTAAAAATTTGGCCTATCGGTAACATAGTAACTTAGCTCAGCTCGGTGCATACATTTGTGTCGAGTAGGACAACAGTTTTGTATGGAACAACAGTTTATTTTTGTAATTTCGTTTTTGTCCTGTTGTAGTTTTTGTTAATTGCAATTACTCAATTACTTTTTTTGGTTACGATTATAAAAAACTCAAAACATGTTAAAATTTAAAAAAAAGATGGGGATTTTAGGCATTTCCAAAACAATTCGTGAAAAGGCCAATTCGTGAAATGGCCATTTCGCGAAATGCCTAATTCGAATTGGCCATTTCGCGAAATAGCCAATTAGTGAAATGCCTAATTCGAATTGGCCATTTCACGAATCCATAGAAAAAAATTAAATAAATTCCTAAAATTATTAAAAAACATAATTTATTAAATATCTCGATAACGGTGCATCCTAGCGAAAAAATAGCAAATTTTTCGAACCCCTGGGGTACCCCTAAACCTCCGCCTTCAAAACCTTCCGCATGCAAAAATAAAGAAAAAAAAATCATTTTGAAAAATTATACTAGTCCAGCAGTGATATTTTTGAAAATCATACGAGCGGTTCGGTAGTAGAAAGATGCGTAATCTCCATAGTAATTCTGTCATTTTCTACTGCTGAACCGCTCGTATGATTTTCAAAAATCGCACTGCTGCCCCCATACTAATTTCACTCGAAAATTCGACTAAGTCGATGGTTCATACAATTTCGATCAAAATTTTTCGAAGTCCCAGCTCCATATAAAATTGGCGTAAAAATTTTCTAAGTGTGGGACCCCTCTTTGCGACACCCTGCTGGCTGTAGAGGTGTGGGTGACCACCCAGCCCTGGCTTCGAGTGGATTCTTGAATAAATTGAAAAAGACACGCTAAACTTTTTTAATCATTAATCAAATTAACGAATAAAATTAAAAATTTACAAAACTAATCAGATTAAAAATTACTTTTTTCATAAGCATAAGCATATGCTCACGACTATATTCCCCGAGGGGGTAGTCAGAGATATCCTGAAACCTCAGAACATCCACGTTTCACCAGTAGTACCGAAATTCTGTCCAGTGTGACGGGGGGTGAGCCCGTCGCCACTTATAATGGACAGTGGGACATACATGCCTCGAAATTGAAGCATGCAAGTTTCCTCACGATGTTTTCCTTCACCGAAAAGCCAGCCAATTACTTTTTTAATCTTGATAAATTAATCAAAATTTAATGAATATGATTAAAACTAATAAAATTAATTAATTGATTAAAAAATTAATCGATTAATGCCCACACTGGTTACTATGTTACCGATATACCAAATTTTTAATCGATGATTTGATCCTGCCATCTTGATGCACACGCGTTATCGCGCAATACTTCAATGGCGGCGAGGCAGCCTGGCGGCGAGCACAAAGGGCACGGCCACGCCGCACGCACACACGCCACCGTAGAGTCAACTCCACTTCTTGATACTTTTAATTTTTTTTTCTCGAGTAAGTACTTTGTTTAGCAACGTAGTTTATTTATCATTTAAGATAGGTATTCAAATGTAACTTAAATAAACATAAAACATAATAATTACCTATGTTTTTATTTTCCTTTTTTTAGTTGTTTTTGTGTGACGCTCGAGCACAAACAACAGACTTAAATAAAATCATTAATTTACGAATTAAATAAGATCAATAAATTGATCTTCAATCTTGCTTGATAAATCAATGGATATTTTTTGTCTGTTGTTTGTGCTCGAGCGTCACGCAAAAACCACTGGACCAATATACCTATGTTTTTATTTTCCTTTTTTTTTAGTTGTTTTTGTGTGACGCTCGAGCACAAACAACAGACTTAAATAAAATCATTAATTTACGAATTAAAATAAGATCAATAAATTGATCTTCAATCTTGCTTGATAAATCAATGGATATTTTTTGTCTGTTGTTTGTGCTCGAGCGTCACGCAAAAACCACTGGACCAATATACAGGGTGT
The DNA here is from genome assembly GCA_963693445.1 of Agonopterix heracliana. Classification (NCBI taxonomy): domain Eukaryota; kingdom Metazoa; phylum Arthropoda; class Insecta; order Lepidoptera; family Depressariidae; genus Agonopterix; species Agonopterix heracliana. The sequence continues at coordinate 5,956,720 of OY856327.1, forward strand.
AAATTTAAATGTTTTACATTTATCAAACAGAGTTCTTCAGACCATCCAGCTGAACAACTTTCACTATTTTGGTCCCATAGTGAAAATTGGTTAATTGTATAACGTTGCGTCCAGTTCATTTTTCGTGACGCTTGAGCACAAACAACAGACATAAAATATCCATTGATTTTTAACAATGACAATTAGGTACAATCAGGGATTTTTCATTAAAAGTTAACGCATTATGTTTTTCAAAGTTAAATTTTAATACATAGGTATCAAATAATAAACAATTTACTTTGCCAAACAAAATACTTACAAAAAAAAAATACAAGTATCAAGATCGATAATTTTGCCATTTGCGCCTGTGTGCGTGAGTGCGGCGACTAGCTTGCGCGTGTAGGAATATAATTTTATACAGGCTGTTCAATTAAATGCGTTATATGGGTTCATGGGGTGGGATGAAAATCAAACCAGGAGGTTTGATTCCTTTTATCTGATCCCACGCCAAAACTGGTTCGAGTGAAAGGTCTACGTATCTTAAAAATTACAATAAAAAAGTAGACCCTACATAGTTGTTTGATTTGATTCTCCCAATAAATGCTAAATTTAAAAAAATATACCGGAATATTTTTTTTACCGTTCCGAAACTTTAAGGGGTGGTTCAGACCATCAAACTGAACAACTTTTATTTTGGGATCAAACCTGCAATCGCAAAGAAAAAATCGGCTATTCCTTACTAAACTGTAAAGCCTCCTAGACTCAAATGTATGAGACAGCTGATATTTTTTGCTTCATTTAATTGATGAGACACTATTAACTCATATAAACCTTTGTTGTTTAAAATTATTATAATAAACTGGTAAGTAATATTAGTCCGCCTATTCAATAAATAAGTTGATTAATTAAATAAATCAGGACGGTTGTAAAACATCCTGTATCTATGCGACGTAATATACCAAGCAGTACAGCGCAGTATAGCGCTATACTGCGCTATACTGCCCGGTATCTTTCAGATGGCAATAGCCTCCTCTCACTCGCACAAGAACGGGACGTGGTCATGCAATGTTTCGTGCGTTAGAAGAGTTCAACCTCGGCGGTATCGCGCTATACTGCGCTCTATAGCGCAGTATAGCGCTATACTGCGCTATACCATACTCTAGAGCGCAGTATAGCGCTATACTGCGCTGTACTGCGCTGTATATTATAGCGTCCGTTTGTTACGCCCTTAACACGCTGTAGTTATTTAATGTAACCAAGGGTGCGTTCAGAACCTACGCCCAGAGTGCACTCCGAGCGCAACTTTTCGCACTAACTAACGTCGTTCAGAGCCTCGGTGAAAAAACGCACTTGCAACTCGGTTGTCACCATAGAGAAATTACACGCTCCCCTTGGTAGAGATGGTGTAACAAAGTGTGCACAGTAACCACCAACTGAGCACTAGTTTGTACGGCGACCATAGAGAAATTACACGCTCCCCTAAGCTTTTTGTCTCCCCTCACCCGTCCCTCACCCCCTTTGTCGGCGACATAATTTTCTATAGAAACAAGCCGATATGCCATTTCCTCTTACTCCATGGTTGTCACAACTCAACCGTTCCAAACCTCTGGCGGGTTGCAACTTTTAACCATCAAATTCGATGGTTAAAAAACACTCTGACGTTTGATTATCTGTGGTTACTTGACTTTTCGTTCGTTTTGATTAAAAGTTGGGTTTTTTCAAAGTGTTTTTATTCACTTTTTGATTTGCTAGCATGGAAGATGAGTTTTTATTGTATTTGGAAACGATAGAAGCCCTAGAAGCCCATATTACTGTCAATGTCAAAATTTGAGGTTATAAAACAACCGTGATCGTTCCGTACAGCTTGGCAAAAAAGTCGGGATAAAAAATGAGGGCGCTGCCTCCACGCAAGAACGTCAAAATGACGCATAACCTGGCAACACCACCATACTAAAATTTTAGTTCCACCTGTCACCACGATCATGACTTTTTTGCCAAGCTGTACCTTATTGCGAGTTAAAAAACAACTGTTCGTTCAGTACCTTCGGTTGAAAATAGTACATTATGATACAAGTTCGGTAAGTTGATAATTACAGCCGAGGCGTTATTGCTAGACCGAGCCGTAGGCGAGGTCTAAAAGAAAGCCTAGGCTGTAATTATCAAACCGAACGTGTGTCATACGACGTTTTATAACATATTTGCGAGGAAACAAGGAAATAAATAAAACTCGGACATTCATAAACTAATAAATTAGACTAACCTTTTCCGCTGCCTCTGAGACTTTTGGCGGCGTCGAATTAATAAATTCATCACAACTAACGGCATTTTCAAATCAAAACAAAAAAACGTTACAAAAAATAGCGATAAAAAAGCGTGCGGAATAATTTTTACTTGTTCACAAACACAAACTAATAAGAGAACTTCACAAATTAGCGATGCGCGCGCATCAGCGCTTTCTTTTTTCTTATTTTAAAAAATAAGAAAAAAGGCAAAGGCACAAAAACAGACAGTATTACTAATAAAGTAAATTAATATTGTTTGTTTTGGTTTCACATAAATGGTTGTAATTTATTGTCAAAATTAATTAAATTAAAGAATTTAATGTTTACTTTATTATATTTTATCTCCCAAAGTTAATTTTATTCATAAAATGTTGACCACTTTTCTGACATAAAAACTCTTTGCTAAGATTTAAAAAAGTACCGTTCGTTTTAGACGCAACCGTCCGTTTTACTTTACATTACCGAACTAGTCCGTAATGAGATACATTACGTTAGTGAAATTGGTCAAATAAGAGACCATTTACGAGCAAATGTGTTATAAACATCCAAACAACCGCACCCAAAGGTTCTGAACGCAGCCCAACGGTTCATCCCTTCACGCCTCACCTCACATTACACTTCATTACATTTAGGTTCTCACGTAGCATAGCACAGAGATACTCTGGCAATTTTAAATTACATTCCCAAAACATGAGGTAAACCTGGCTAGGCATGCTGAATTTACCGTTCAAAATTAAGAACGACTCTAACACCCGTATTCTTAGTTGTTTCCTTGACGCTACCTCACTCGAGTCGAGGACGTTATCGACATTTTTGTCATACAAATTATGTCAAAAACGTCCTCCACTCGAGTGAGAAAATGTCAAGAAAACAACTAAGAATATGGGTGTAAGCCTGTTGAATGTTGAATCCCACTGCAGGGCAGAAGCCTCCTCTCTCACGAATAGGGGTGAGAGGGTGTGGCCCATACCAGCATGGCTACAACTATACAGGCTTAAGGCGTATCAGCCGTGGACCACTCTCCTCTCACTCACACTCCATACTAATCGATGAGAAAGAGCGCGTGGCTCCGGTCAGAATTTTGCTGTTTTCTTTCAAAAAATCGATGATTTTTTATTAATTTCGAAAAAGTAAAAATACCACATCATTCTAAATTGTATTGTGAACAATATAGTAAATTTTCATTTTGTTCCGATTAAAAATGAAAGAGTAAAATGGTTACAACTGGAAAAAAAGGGGTGACTTTAGAGTCCCTTTTCTTCGGTTTTATTCATTAAAATCGATTTCTAGAAAAACCACATCACTCCTCATATCCTGTAGATGGTTCAGTTTAAATTTCAGCTCAAAAAATGCCATAGTTAATGAATAAAATGGTTACAAAATTACCCAAAACCGGCAAGTAGCCCCTTAAATGGGTTACATGGTGCTTTAGACCATGAAACTGAACAACGTTCACTAAGGGACCAACACTGAAAAAAATATCACCTGTCCCATACATTTGGTTCGAGCAGCGATTGACGTTTTCTATGGAACAGTTGATTTTTTTTGCGATTTCTATGTTGGTCCCATAGTGAAAGTTGTTCAGTTTGATGGTCTAAAGTAGGTACCCTGTTTAATATGTAACGTATTTCATTATACACCCTGTTAAGAAAGTTGGTGGTTGTAGCAATGTTTCTGACCACCCTTAAAGTAGTCCCTACGGTCGTGAGTTTATGTATGTATGTTCTCATATCACATTCAGAACAATTTGTGTTTACATTGCACTTGTCTGATCACAGTAAACAGCGAACTGATACAAAGGAAGCGACAGCAAACAGTAAACCTGTGCTTAAAATTCAACGCTGAAAACGAAAGGCAAAATCGATTAAACAACCATATTTACCCCGGCCATGGCAAGTCTAGGGTCAAACGTTCTTTGGACCCCATGCCGTTTGGGAACCCAGCGCTGAACAGCGAAGATGTGATGCGAGTAGAAAACATTGTTGATAAACTGTACGACGATTTAGAGGAGCAGGGGGAGCATGTGACCTATAGGCATAAGAAATTGAAGCCATCCTCCACTGTTACGGTAAGATTCCAAATTCTATTTAGTTAATTCCATTAGCGAGTAGAAAACAATGTTGATAGATTGTAAAACGATTTAGAGGAGCAGGGGAAGCATGTGACCTATAGGCATAAGAAATTGAAGCCATCCTCCACTGTTACGGTAAGATTCCAAATTCTATTTAGTTAATTCCATTAGCGAGTAGAAAACATTGTTGATAAACTGTACGATGATTTAGAGGAGCAGAGGGAGCATGTGACCCTATAGGCATCAGAAATTGAAGCCATCCTCCACTGTTACGGTAAGTTTCCAAATTATATTTATATCAATAAGCTAGTAGAAAACATTGTTGATAAACTGTACGACGATTTAGAGGAGCAGCATGTGACCTATAGGCATAAGAAATTGAAGCAATGCAGACAAACATTTGTATGATAAATATGAATATTGTACCAGAGCCAGAGTCATGGATTTTTGTGTCTATCCTATATGTATTATAATTATATTGTTATCTAGTCATGATAATACAAGTCCAGGCTAGATTAAGGCCCTGTAACAGGACTTTCGATTCGGTCCGAACTTCATTGTAATAGAGTTGACATTGGAACGAAAACGTTCACGCAATTGCGAAGTTCGAATGTCCGGGTAGCCCCTTTTACTTTAAATGTGGCTAGATACTTAATTGTGTGACAATGTTCAAGATTTTTTATTTATTTTACCGTCAGAAGTGACAGGTTTTTTCGAACTGTAATCTTACCATACAGATTTTGTCTAGTCTTGTAAAACCCGTCATTCGATTGGTTGATTTTACACACATCTCCACTCCACTTCTGTGAAAAAGCACCCTACAGTAGGTATCTAACTAATAACAGCGCCTGCGTGTAATTTTATAACTTTTTCTAAAGACCAAGTTATGAATGAATGAATGAAAAAAACTTGCTTATGTATTAGATTAAGTAATAATTAGAGTCAATTTTAATAAATTATTTCATGATAGAATCATTTTATTGTTGGTAAGACTTACATTTCATACAGGAATAGAAATGTTAATAACTATAACGACGTTATGATTGTAAACTAAAGAACTAGGATATAATTTTATGTTAGGTATTATTCTTGCTATAATTTCCTAGAGTAGTCTCCACTCCATTACAAAACACGACATCCATCCATTGCGGATGGACCAGCTTACAATATACATGTATTATTTTCAATATCTCAATATTGAAGAAGTTGACTTCTCAACTCGAAACCCTAGCAGCGTAGCGAGGGGCACGGGGGGGGGGGGGGGGCAAATGCCACGGGCGGCACTTTACTAGGGGGCGGCCAATTCGGGAAAAATATTGATTGATTGAGCTCTGATTGAACCAATTCGTAGAGCAAAGAAAAGTAGAACTTGTTTCGCTCGCTCTAAGTTATAAGAAGAATCCGTGATAACTGTGATCAGAACTGCTTCGCTCGATCCATATGCTTTTACTTAGGTTGTTTCGTAGGTACGTAAGAAGCTTTGGATCCAACCAATTTGTATTGAAGAGGAAAGTCGAGCTCGCTACGCTTGCTCTTAGCCTATATTTTTGCATGGATAAACCTAAAGATGTCTGACCACAACCCAAATAAACACCTATATAGGCCTTCTTATAAAGATAAGGGGGCGGCAAAATAGGCCTGTGTCCCGGGCGACAGAAACCCAGGCTACGCCAATGCGAAACCGTTTTTGGTAGATAATAGGTAGGTACCTACTCTGTTTCTAGCTAGTATTGCGTGGTGGTTCTAAACTCAATAAAATTGGTTTTCCTGGATTTTCATCTGTCAAATAAATACTTTTTGAAAAAGGGACATTGTGTAACATTTGTGTAAACTTAAATGCGTTATTGACCATCATACTAAAACAACTTTTACCTACTTACATTATATGGGCGGGACCAATATTTAAAAAGCGAAAAAAAAAGGAAACGTCAATGACTACTCGAACCAAATCACAGAATCAGTATAGGTAATAGATAAGTAGTATAGTGCCCAAATGTAACTATGAAACAGTTTATTCTTTTTTTCGCGATTTTAATGTTGGCTCCATATTGCAAGATGTTCAGTTTGAAGGTCTGAAGCAACCCGTTTAATAAATATTAAACGCAGGCACTACATTCTCGCCGAGAAAAGACGAGAAAGGCCGAGAACGAGAGTGTGGATGCCCTTCATTGTTCTCGCGGCATCCTGAGCCGTAGTAATTTTCCTTTGGAAGTTCTTGCCGAGAATTCTCGCCGAGAAGTTCTCGAGAGAGTTTAGTGCCTGCTTAACATAATACGACTAAGTAATTAAATTATTTTCTCATTCTACCCCGTTCCCCAGCCCTACAATAGAACATCATACAGAAGACTGGACTTCGCTCCACAAATCCTTTTGCCGCCAATTCCTGAAATCGTACGAAATAATACTATATTAGATGACTCAAGAGTCCCTGTTCCTTGGCACAAAAAGTGGAAGTACGGGATCATTCCATTCTTCATTGATCCTAAGACTTATGGTGAGTTTGGTCTAGGTTGAAGCAGAGTTGGTCGTAGATTGGCTGCAGCACTATTTAGGTAGAGTACGACCAGGAAAATAATTCCGCTCGTCAATTTTCGTTCACGCAGACTCACAGGGACTAACATTTCTGATGGTATTACTCCATCTTCTCATCTGACTATAAATTTTTCTTAAAAAAAATAATTTTAAAATTTGATGCGAATTCTTATAATTTTCGAATTTGATTTCCATGGTTTAGAACTCACCACAGTGACATATTGAAGGACAAGCCAGTCAAAAATAGGTATACCTACTAAAATGAGCAATTTAGTAGAGGTGAGGAGGCTCTGAAAGGTTCAAGGTCGTTCATTGGGGGATACGTGTGGAATTCTGGATACGTCTTACATCTCATCTTTCCATCCCATTACACTTACAGACAGTCACCTGGCGGAAATAATAATAAATGCCTTCGATTACTTCGAGAGGGCGACCTGTATCAGACTCCAGCGGCTCAGGGAGAAGCCCACAGATAAAGAATCGCTGCAGAAAGTAGAGTGGGTGTACATTACGAACCCTACCGGCATACGGCAGTGTGTACACAGTAATGCGAGGAAGAAGAATAAGGGGGTTCAAGTAAGTGCGATACGTCCTTCTAACTTCTTAAGCAGGCACTACATTCTCGCCGAGAACAGACGAGAAGGGCCGAGAAGCGAGAGTGTGGATGCCCTTCATTGTTCTCGCGGCGTCGTGAGCCGTAGTAATTTTCATTTGGAAGGCACTACACTCTCGCAAGAATGCATTTTTCGACAGGAGTTTCAAACTTAATTGCAATTATAAAACTGTAACTGAATAGTGTGTCTGTACATTGAAGATATTTACAAAAAAAAAAGATTACGATATGGTTTTTAGGTATCCCTGACTCGAAATCAACCTTTCTAAGAAATTTTGTCCGTCTGTTTATTTGTTTGTTTGTTCGCGCATCACGCAAAAACTACTGAACCTATTTTGGTGAAACTTTATTTGTTTGATAGCTGATAGCTTGGTGAAACTTTATTTGTTTGATCTGACTTAAAAACTGGTATATAATTTGTGCGGACGAAGTCGCGGGTAAACACTAGTAAGTACTTAGGTATATACTTATAGGTACTTATAGGGTCTAAAATTAAATGCGTTTACATAAACTGGGTGCTTCAGTTCATCAAACAGTTTAATAAATCTCAGTACTTATAAGAGATTACTTAGATATAGAGCGAACATCGATGTCACGAAAAAAAATAATGCGTTCAATAGAAAACAAAAGAAAAAAAAATGTACCTACGGAACAGCTGATATTTTTTTCACGATTTCGTTGTTCGCTCCATAGTGAAGTGAATGTTGTTCAGTTTGATAGTCTGAAGCACTTCTTTAATGTGGCGTATTCAAGTTTACACCCTGTATAGTTTGAAGGTGTAATGAGCGATATGATTGTTCATTTAGCGGCTGAGTCACTGAATCGATTGATCTATTTGACCCTGACCCTACTACGTGATTGACCCTACTTTGTTAGCGTTAATTGTTTCATCCTGCATTCTTTACATTGTCACTTGCATTCAAATTTGAATAGGTACGCGACCTTCCTCGAAAGAATACTACTTATATTAGGGTTCCTTAACTTACCATTCGAGGGCAATATTGCCCTCAAGTTTCAATGGATATGTATGGAGTACGTTTTTCAAAATATGGATGAAATTTATGTATCCTTTAGCATAGCATATGCTCACGACTAGTCAGAGATATTCTGAAACCTCAGATCATCCACGTTTCACAGTACCGAAACTCTGTCCAGTGTGTCCATGTATCCTTTATTTAGTCCTTTATCCTATAGTTATTTTATTAAAACGAATTACATAACACTTTCACAGCAATGCTCTTGATCGTAACATCGCAGCAATGTGGAAGTTAATAAAAGAAACAACCCATCCTTTCACAATTGTGTGACAGGGTAGACGGCAGAAGGTCTCTGTGGCGCGACGCCATACCGTGGAAATTCAGGGTGCCGGACTACGGTACGGCGCCGTGCCGTGAAAAGTTCCAGTGCGATCGTGCTGTTTAGACTTTGATTTCTGGACTAAACGAATGCCCTTCCCCCTCGATGGAACCCGATCACAACGAAACTTTTCACGACACGGCCACGCCGTAAAAGACATTGCCCAATCCCGTTTCGCATGTAAAACTGGTAAATTTGAATTTTATAAGAAATCCCACTGCAGAAAAGGATAATTTCCATTTCATTGGGAAGTTTGATATTCCTCCTGTTTTGTGTATAATTTTAGCTATCTCTGTAACTATTTGGTCTTAGATTATAATTCATTAGTTGCGCAAGGATTTGAAACGAATACAGTTCGTCACGTGGGCAATGTCTTTTACTATCCATACCGTTTATGTACGATAGTCCGACGCGTCGTGAATTTCCACGTAACGGGGCGTAGTGAAACGGTGCGGCGCAAGACGTGGCCGGGCCGCCCGTACGCCATCAAAATAAAACAAAATAAGGTTGTTTCAGTTGGTGGTTCTCGGATACGACTGTATGTCAACCGGTGAGATATCTCACGAGGTGATGCACATCCTGGGCTTCTCGCACGAGCACACCAGGCAGGACCGGGACCAGCACATCACTGTGCTGTGGGACAACATCAAGCCCGGTAAGAAGTTCACTTTGTTTTACACGACAAGGGGCCTAAGAAGCCTCCCACCGGTGGTCTTCTCGCACGAGCACACCAGGCAGGACCGGGACCAGCACATCACTGTGCTGTGAGACAACATCAAGCCCGGTAAGAAGTTCACTTTGTTTTACACGACAAGGGGCCTAAGAAGCCTCCCACCGGTGGTCTTCTCGCACGAGCACACCAGGCAGGACCGGGACCAGCACATCACTGTGCTGTGAGACAACATCAAGCCCGGTAAGAAGTTCACTTTGTTTTACACGACAAGGGGCCTAAGAAGCCCCCCACCGGTGGTCTTCTCGCACGACCACACCAGGCAGGACCGGGACCAGCACATCACTGTGCTGTGGGACAACATCTAGCCTGGTAAGAAGTTCACTTTGTTATACATGACAAGGGGCCTAAGAAGCCTCCCACCGGTGAGATATCTCACGAGGTGATGCTCATCCTGGGCTTCTCGCACGAGCACACCAGGCAGGACCGGGACCAGCACATCACTGTGCTGTGGGACAACATCAAGCCCGCTAAGAAGTTCACTTTGTTTTACACGACAAGGGGCCTAAGAAGCCTCCCACCGGTGGTCTTCTCGCACGAGCACACCAGGCAGGGCCGGGACCAGCACATCACTGTGCTGTGGGACAACATCAAGCCCGCTAAGAAGTTCACTTTGTTTTACACGACAAGGGGCCTAAGAAGCCTCCCACCGGTGGTCTTCTCGCACGAGCACACCAGGCAGGACCGGGACCAGCACATCACTGTGCTGTGGGACAACATCAAGCCCGGTAAGAAGTTCACTTTGTTTTACACGACAAGGGGCCTAAGAAGCCCCCCACCGGTGGTCTTCTCGCACGAGCACACCAGGCAGGACCGGGACCAGCACATCACTGTGCTGTGGGACAACATCAAGCCCGGTAAGAAGTTCACTTTGTTTTACACGACAAGGGGCCTAAGAAGCCTCCCACCGGTGAGATATCTCACGAGGCGATACACATCCTGGGTTTCTCGCAAGAGCACACCAGGCAGGACCTGGACCAGTACATCACTGTGCTGTGGGACAACATCAAGCCCGGTAAGAAGTTCGCACTTTGTTTTACTCGACAAGGGGCCTAAGAAGCCTCCCACCGGTGAGATATCTCACGAGGTGATGCACATCCTGGGCTTCTCAAACAAGCACACCAGGCAGGACCGGGACCAGTACATCACTGTGCTGTAGGACAACATCAAGCCCGGTAAGACATTCACTTTGAGTCGAGTAGGCATTGCAGTTTAGAATGGACCAACAGATTTTTTTGTTACTCCGATCGGTTTGCTCCCATAGTAAAAGTTGTTCAGTTTGATGGGTAGACTCTTAGTTTAAAAGAATGCTAATGATATCAACTTCACCCTGTATATTCCGTGGTTTAAGGGCCTATTGGTGGCCATTAATTCTTCTTCCCAACCGCCAATCATTATTTCTTTAGGATAAAGCTTTTTGCATATATTCAGATGGAAAGATTTAATAAGATGAGAATATTATATTGTTTGTAAACAATAACGATAAATAGCATAATTATTTATCATTACTGTCAAGATTTATTTAGATAGAAGGAATTGTTAATGCAGCATGCTGATAAGTATTTACTTACTACACGTTATTGTATTATAATGTATGACGTGACGTTAACATAATTAATTTTAGTAAGTATCAGTAAAATAACTGATCATTAAAATGTCTTTGTTTGCCTTTTCTTCCTGATCTTTATTACCTAAATGACAGCCTGGCAAAATACGGAAACGGTGAATTCAGACCATCAAACTGAACAACTTTCACTATGTCACCCTCAGAAAACGTGTAAAAAAATCTGCTGTTTCATTCATTTGAATCGGGTGACAACTGTTTTTATGGAGCAGCCGATTTTTTTTCTTACGGTGGCTCCGTAGTGAAAGTTGTTCAGTTTGATTGTCTGAACTCACTGTTTCAATATTTGCAAGGCTGTCACTATAATTTTTCGATATCAATAGTGAACAACTAAAGCAATGATCACAATTTACTTATTCATTCAGGATACAAGAAGTACTTCGAGCTTCGCAAACCGAATCAACTTCTCAGCCTGCCCTACGACTACGCCAGCGTCCTCCACTACCCCCCTCGAGCCTTCTCCAAGAACGGACAGATTACCGTATTGGCGCCGGTAAATAATTTGTAATATAAATGTTCGGCCAGATATATTGGGCGTTCAGACGTTCCAAAATATAGAGTCCTATTTAATATGCTGACACTTCTTTAAGGGGACGATCAGACCATTTAACTGAACAATTTTCACTATGGCACCAACATCGAAATCGCAAAAAAAAAACGCTATTCCAAACGGCAAACCTACTGGATGTATGGGACAGCGGATATTTTTTTCGCTATGTCTATGTTGGTCCCATAGAGAATATTGTTATGTTTGATAGTCTGATGATGCCCTTAAAAAAGTTTCAGCATATTAAGAAGGACCCTCCCTCCAACTCAAACATAAAAACGTCTCTGAATCTAAGACTAACAATAACAATAACCTATTATAATGTTGGACGCAGCAACCCGATTTATGAAAATCATTAGGGGAGAATGTCCAGAAGTGGATGTCTTAAATAATGAGGATAATACTATTTTTTCCCAGGCTGGCATCAAACTTGGACAACGTCAAGCTCTAAGCGAGTTAGACGTAGAAAAAACATCAGAGGTATTCGGAATAGAATGTGTAGATCGAAATAAGAACTACCTCTTGACGACCTGCCCCAGCGTTATGAAGGGGAAAAGGAAGCAGGAGCAGATCAAGCCGCAAGAGATTAAAGATTACTTCAAAGAACGGCTCTGGCCGTTTGGAATTATTAACTACAAGATACGGGATAACATGGAATTCTGTAAGTTTGATATTCTCTTAGTTGCTGGACCTACAAGACAAAATGTATGTTGTGGTAATTCCGCAATGTTTTTGTGGACGAAAGCACAATATTATATTCCTTCTTTCTCTGTGACACTAGATACACAAACTCTTTATTTTTTATGTCTATAGACATAAACCCCCCTCCCCCTCCCTCCCTCCCTCTGCCCCACCCCCTATACCCTCCCTCCTATACTACCCTCTATAGAGGGTCCAATATGCATGCAATAGGTATGCAGACTTTTTTAAGAGGACGATCAGACCCCACCAGCACCCACCTGGTGGACCTATGCCACCTACCTGATGTAGATTACATGACAAAACAACCTTTATCTATAAAATCTAAATTTGGAATAGCAGAGACTTTCACACAAAATAGTCATTTTCATAACTTTACAGCTGTTGAAGAAAGGGAAAACATCAACGCAGTCATCCGTCATATAGAAAAAGAGACGTGCTTAGAATTCCGCGACCTATCCGCTGAGGCTGAAGATGGAGACGAAGATAAGAAAAAAAAAGATGAAGACAGCGAGGGAAATGCTGAAAGCGATGACGATGATCAACAAAAAGATAACAAAAAGGCCGAAGAGAATCCAAATGTAAATGATGAAGCGGGTAAAGGTGGGAATGTGGTGTCGTTAGACGCAGAGGACCGTTCGTCTGAAAACGAAGTTGTAGACCTGAAAGAAGATGGTGCAATTCAATATTTTGATGCTGCTGTTGAACAAGCGATTGACAACAAAGAGGAACAAAAGACAGAATTGCGTACCAATGGTACGTATATTAAGGTTTACGTAGGAGTGTGCATTGTATGCTTAGATATGTATGCGTGAGGCACCGTTTTCTTTTCATGAAGCACGCACTCCCACCTAAACCTCTTGGGTTCCTAAGCAAACATTTTTATCACTTTCAAAGCCCTTCTAGGCGTTTATTTCAGTTCCATCTCAAACACTTGTATTATTAACCAATTTGAAATGTACGCTACCTTAGAACCTTGTAACAACAAGGTTCTAAGGTAGCGTACATTTCAAAGGACATCATAGCGAGCGTCATATTGTTATATGACGTGTATTTAACGTCATTAAGATCTGTGAGACATTGCTACGAATAGTTCACTGTGACAAGTTTCTAACGTCGGCCTATATCTCAAATTGGTAGGTATGGTGCTGTAAGAAACATTATTGCACAACACACTATGAACACTATCCAGAGTAGGATACTTACCTCTATGATTATAAAACATTCTTAATCCGGATAAATTTTCATTCACCAAAAAGTGTTTCATGGAGTAGATCTATTCCATAGCGAATACTGTTTTATATTTAAATATATCTGTTTTATGCAATAAAAATAAAGAAATCCCTTTTACAGACAAAAAACCAGCAATGCGTCAAGGTAATACTACTTATAAAGCAGAAACCAAAGTCAAAGTTGTTTCTATTTCTCAACGCACAAGTGAGTTTATTATATTTTTTACGAAAACGAAAAAAGAAATAACCATAAAAATAGCCAACTTTGCGGTTTGTCAGTTCTTCCCTCTTCAAACAAAATACTTACAAATATGAGAACCTCGAAGGCACGTTGCGGAGAGCTATGGACACTTAATCTTGAGGACCGGGTTCGAATCCGCATGGACCACATGCCATGTACCAAATGAGTTTTTCTAACTTATGTACGTAATACCGACTGCTCTTAAACGGTGAAGGAAAACATCGTGAGGAAACCTGCATACGATGAAGAAGAAATTCCGATGCGTATGTGAAGTCTACCAATCTGCATTGGGCACGCGGGGTGGACTAACGCCCATACATCATACACCTTCCATGAGGGTAGATAGTTCAGTTTATTTTCAGCTCAAAAAGTGCCATTGTTAATTAATTAAATCGCACTCCAGGAGTGCTATTTTCGAATCTCATTTGGTGAGCTCTGCTGTTGAAAATGTCAAAATTACTCTGGAGATACTAACGCATCTTTCTACTGCTGATTTGACTTTCAAAAATCATACTTCAGGAGAGCGATTTTTTAAAGTCAAATCGGCAGTAGAAAGATGCAATTTTGACATTTTCAACGGCTGAGCTCAGCGAATGAGATTCAAAAATCGCACTCCTGAATATAACTTTACATAACTCCTTATGAACATTCAACAGCAAAAACACTAGCGAAGCAAAACCAAGGTAAAGTTAGAGTGAAGCGAGTTCGTCGATCAATCGAGCCAAAACAGAAACGGATACTGAGTAAGCCGTCTGAGAGAAAGAAGTCAGCGCCTATGACAAAGAAAGCAGGGTCTCCTACTAGAAGACACGCGAACAGCATCCTATTGCTGACTCGCTCTCCGTACCCTGGCTGCCAATGCCCACCTCCTGGGAGACCTAAAGGAGATCAAGTATGTATAATACTCTTTACTAGTTCCCTTTTAGTAGCTAAAACTGTTAGATTTGCTATTTGGCTACTGTTATCTTACAAAATCCATCTAAAATCTTGAGATCTCAATAAATATTTTGACTATGGATTTTAAAAACCGAGCATATGTGACAATACCGAAATACTTGGCCTATGGACAATACCTACCTATTTCCAGCTTCCTGGTATAGACAATACCCATTTCCAGCTTCCTGTCTCCGGGAAACCTCGGTCTCTCTGGTATTTATCATGACAGAAAAAAGCTAAAGAATTAAAAGAACAAAAATCGAGTTTGATTGTAAATAAAATTGATAGTGAAATGTTTGTAAATCTGGCCATTTCTGAGGAAAACATTTGGAAACGCCATTAAAATTTTATTAAAAATTTTCATTTATTCTCATTTTGATTAAATGGCATTGTAACTTTTTTCCATTGAACCAGCCAGTTAAATCTTTTTTTTTTTTTAATTAGGACTATAAACTCTTTGGTAGTATATTTTTCTGTTCATCTTCAATGTGACCAAAAACTTGTGAACCTTATTTGCAGGTGTTGGAAATAAACCAAGACTGCTTCAATTCAGTGAATGACCTGCTCCACCTCTTCGTCCACGTGCTGGGTCTCGATCATCAGCACAACTTGCATGATCGCGACTCCTTCCTGCATATTGTCTGGGATAAGCTCTCTCCTGGTAGGTATTGTATTTTACTCTTCCCCTAAGTGAAGTGACAACAAATCATTTAGCGTATTAGTAGGCAATGCAAAAATAACTATGACTAGATATACCTCGTAAATCATTTTTTTTAAATGAAGTTACTTTTTAAAAATATGTACTTAATGGTTTATCTTCAGAAATAACAAAAGAAATGCAGGAGACGCTGCCGCCGGCGGCTTCTGTGGGATTCCCCTACGATTACCAGAGCGTCATGCATTACCCATGGCTGCAGATAAAAGAAGGTCAAACTAGCATTATGTATCCTATTTGGGTAAGACTACGAATCATATTTACCTATTTTTCATTTCATTTGTAAAGTCTGATGATTTGCCTACACAAGAGGATGATCAGATCATCAAACTGAACCACTTTCTCTACTTACATCGAAATCGCGAATAAAAAAAACAATTGTCCCATACAAAACTGCAAACTTCCATCCATCCATCACAGCCCTTGATCAGTCCGTCTTCGGACATAGGCCTCCTCCATATTTCTCCATGACGTCCTGTTCCTCGCCCTCTGCATCCAGTTGGGACCCGCGTGTCTCCTAATATCATTAACCCATCTTTCTGGTGGGCGGCCTTTACCACGCGTGGTTTCTCTGGGCCTCCTCTCCAGTGTTCTTCTGGTCCAACGCTCATTATCTATACGTGCAACGTGCAAACATGATACGTGCAAACTTACTCGACCCTAATGTAAGCCGATTCTTTTTCGCGAATTCGATGTTAGTTCCATAGAAAGTCGTTCAGTTTGATTGTGTGATCATCCCCTTAAAACCTTATCGTTAAGCCGTGGTTCCGTGGTGAGTAACCTTGCCTACCGTGCAGATGGCGATTGTTCGATCCCCCCGTCCAGGCCGACTCGTACCAATGAGTTTTTCAGAATTTATGCACGATTTACCATGGCTTTTCGATGAAGGAAAACATCGTTAGGAAACCAGCATGCTTCAGTTTGGAGGCATGTATTGTACCCACTGTTCATTACAAGTGGCGACGGGCTTACTCCCCGTCACACTGGACAGAGTTTCAGTACTACTAGTGAAACGTGGATGTTCCGAGTTTGCAGAATATCTCTGACACCTCCTCGGGGAATATAGTCGTTGCATATGCTATGCCTACTTACCTGACTACATAACTTTCTTTGCAGAATGACGGCTGGGCCATGGGCCATTGGCAGGGTCTCAGTTCTACCGATGTCCAGAAACTGAACCTATTGTACTTCGAACAGTGTTCCGAGCGGAAGAAGCACGCGGAAGACAAAAATTCATAAATAATCGTCAACTCTTAACTTACGTCACGTTTTATTTTGCCACTCCAAAGCGTCGTATCGTAACAAAAAACCGTATCATTTTTTTTGTAAATGTCTTCAATGTACAGACAGACACAATTCAGTTAAGTACAGAGTTTTATAATAGTTTAGATAATGATAACTCAAGTCAAAAAATAAAGCGGCAACCTTTTTATTAAATAAGTATTCGATTTATTTCCATATTTAAGTAATCTTAATTAATATTAATCAAGTAATTCGACAACCTCGGCACTGGGCTTATTATCGTATGCATTTAATCCAGCTCCAAGTGCTACTTCATCTGAATCTGTAAATTGATCTCCAGCTGGAACTTTATCTGCATCTGAAACTTCGTCTGCAACTGAATCTTCATCTCTAGGAGTAACAGGCGTACATCCTAACTTCCCAGCCGAACAGGGAACATTTGCTGGATCCTGCTTATCCGCTGGCCGATCTTCTTCATTAACCTTTGTTAAATCTGGATATTGTTCGTCTTTACCATCTTGCTGATATTGTGTATGAAGCACGTCTTTACATGTGTCCAAGAGGTTCCCGACTTTACGCCTGTTGCATTCACGACTGAATAACAGTCGCAGCTTCATCTTGTCCAATGGTGATAGGTCGTTTGATGGGTTTATGAATAAACCAGACATCTGAAATCAAGATTTAGTGTCCATAATTGTAACACACACCCGCGGGTTTACTGTCTTTCTACGCTAGGGCAGCTGCCCCCCCCCCCCCCCCCCCCCCAGAAATTCCAGACTTGTCTAAGGGAGGCCCTAGACCAAAATCTGGGTTCGCCCATGAAAAGAGCGATGGGGCCTGTCCGTTCAAGGTGAATGATGTTATAACTGAGTCTAAAGTGTACATACCAAAGGAGCGATGGTGGCCTGTCCGTTCAAGGTGAATGAATGATATTAGCGGAGTCTAAAGTGTACATACCAAAAGAACGATGGTTGCCTGTCTGTTCAAGGTGAATGAGATTAACGGAGTCTTGTACATACCAAAGGAGCGATGGTTGCCTGTCCGTTCAAGGTGAAAGCCCGGTCGTGGAAGTGCATGATGCTCGCAGGATCATATTCAGTTATAATGTCCCCGTATAACTGTACGCGGAAAAGTTTGCGGTACTCTGCAATATGGGAAGAATTTATAGTTAGCTTTCCTTCAAATCGTATAAAGTTAAATCTAATTAGTTGTCGAAAATTAACAAACGCATTATCATTACACACATTACGAATATCTGTTACTATATATAAGTACAATTGCTACTTTGTATGGGTCCAATAATAACGGTAAGAACGCGCTACAGCTATCACACTTTACCATGTTGAATGTTCTCCCACATAATGCGAATGTAATGATCCCGCTGCGAGTGACCAACTTCGTCTTTGAGCCCGATAGCATGGAGCAACGTATGGAGTACCTCCCGCCGTTTGAGGCAGTCCCACCCTAGCAAAACTTGCTGAAAAATAAAGTTTATTAATATCTTGGTTTGGGTAGGTTTTATATTATTAAAGTCTCGACTCTAAACACGTTCGGCAACGATGCAAAACAACGCCCGACGTTGCTTTTTTGCAAAAAGAATTTTTTTTTAAAGAAGCAACGTCGAAAATGATAATTTACAGTATTGTTCACAACACAATTTAGAATGATGTGGTTTTCTAACTTTTCCGAAATTAATAAAAGCTTTGTTTCGCAACGTTGCCGAACATGTCCAAATTTGTATGGAAATCTTTGAGGCACTGTAACTTTAAACTACATATACATTTTAACGAAAATCTGACTTCATACAAACATAGAGATTATTTTCTAGATTATTTATGAAAAATTTCATTGGTTAGTATTGAAAATATAAACAGACTGCGTTTGTATGGAGCGCGCCAACGGTAATATACCGTTAAGGCGTATCATCCCGGGACCACGACTCTCGATAGTAAGTAAGTATATACAAAGGTGTTACAAAAATACAAATAAACCTTTAAGGGGGTGGTGTAGACCATCAAACTGACCAACTTTCACTATGGGACCAATATCGATATCGCGAAAAAAAAATGTGTTCTATGCTCTACAAATCGAATATGTATGAGATATGAATTTTTTTTTTCGCGATTTCGATGTTGGTCCCATAGAGAAAGTTGTTCAGTTTAACAGTCTTAACAACCCGCTTAAGAGTTTCAAAAATTTAGTAGTTTTATTGCTACTTATGAAACACCCTGTATAGGTACTTACTACTAATCGATGCGAACGAGCGCGTGGCTCCGGTCAGAATTTAGCCGTTTTCTTTAAAAAATGAGCTTGATGAGAAGAGATGAGCTTTTATTAATTTCGAAAAAGTTAGAAAACCACATCATTCTAAATTGTGTTGTGAACAATACTGTAAATTATCATTTTCTTTCGTTTAATTCTGTCATGTAAGTAAGAGTAAAATGGTTACAACTGAAAAAAAGGGGTGACTTTAGATTCCCTTTTCTTCTGTTTTATTCATTAAAATCGATTTCTAGAAAAACCACATCACTTCTCATAATATCGTGTAGATGGTTCAGTTATTTCAGCTTAAAAAGTGCCATAATTAA
Source organism: Agonopterix heracliana (assembly GCA_963693445.1). NCBI lineage: Eukaryota > Metazoa > Arthropoda > Insecta > Lepidoptera > Depressariidae > Agonopterix > Agonopterix heracliana. The sequence goes on from OY856327.1 coordinate 5,976,107, forward strand.
CAAATTTTTGAATAAATGGTTACATACTTATTTACCCAATTTCATGGTAAAACCAGGAGGTAGCCCCTTAAGATGAACAGACGAAATTAATAAATGTTTCCTTACAATTTCACCGCTTGTAGTATTAAATGCAAGCTCATGGACACACGCTCGTTGCCCGTCAGGATTGGTCACGTGGAGCCAAGTGATAAGCCCATCATTGGGCTTCGCTTGCAGCTGCTTGAACTTGACGCAAGACGATGCCTCCACGCTGTTCAGAGCGTCGCGGAATCGTATGGCGATCAGTTGGTCTATTTAAAGAACAGTGGATATTACAACCCGGTCATTCAGGGCCTTCTTTACCCGGAGGTGTAGTACTATATACTATAGTGTGCCGTGCAAATGGTGGACCTGGGCCTAGGAGGCGCAAGCCGATTGCCTTATACACACACATACCATGCGTAAAATACTATAGTAGAGCGTTACAAACGCACAGGAGCCCGATTGCGCTGAGTTAGAACATCGAAGTTCTATTCTTATCCATTTCAGTTCTACTCACATTACAATCCAATTTTACTATTCAAACGAATTCCGCATCGCGCTATAACTCAATGTAACATCGGAGCGTCAAAACGGCTCTAACCACAAACTATCAGCTCTAACGGCTGTCAAGAGCAGTACCGCGATTAGCGCAATACCAAATGTGTCAAAAGTTATGGTTCGTACGTAGTCCAATCACTGTTCAATCACCACGATTGCAACCCAGTTTAGGTCATAAATCATTATCACCGATCCTCTCGCTCGCACTTATGGCCTTTATGGAAGCGCATTAGGAGCAAGCATTAGGACTTGCACAACCGGAATTCGGAATCACGATTACGATTTTGTACGGGGCCTGGAGTGCGATTTTTGAATCTCATTCGGTGAGCTCAGCATTAGGAAATCTCAAAATTACTATGGAGATACGCATCTTTCTACTGCTGATATGACTTTCAAAAATCGCACTCCTGAAGTATGATTTTTGAGAGTCAAATCAGCAGTAGAAAGTTGCATATCTTCATAGTAATTTTGACATTTTCAACTGCTGAGCTCACCGAATGAGATTCAAAAATCGCACTCCAGATTCGGAATTCCGGATCGGAATTTCCTTTTTTTGTTTATATTCGTCAAATTTGCTTGCTGGATGCCTGAACACAGAGGTAAAATTGAGCAATTTTTCGTAATTTTTGAATGTCTCCTCGTTCTTATAGTAATTAATTTATCGAAAAACACATAACATAGGGAAGGGACATGGCAGAGGTAATATAGATTGTGTGGTACAAATTTGTTTGCCCTAGTGTCTAGTGTCATCCAGGGAGGAAACAGGGGAATACGTTTGTATGAACTAAACGGCACTTCTGTTGTGCGTGTTATGGGATTCGAAACCAGGAGAGCGATTTTTAAATCTCATTCGGTGAGCTCTGCTGTTGGTAATGTCAAAATTACTATGGAGATATGCCTCTTTCTACTGCTGATTTGCCTTTCAAAAATCATACTCAAGGAGAGCGATTTTTGAAAGTCAAAACAGCAGTAGAAAGATGTTTATCTCCATAGTAATTATGACATTTTCAACTGCTGAGCTCACCGAATGAGATTCAAAAATCGTACTCCTGTTCTTTTTTAAACAACATACCGTAACTTTCGGGGTCGAAGTAATAGGGAATGACACCCAAAGGCCAGTGATCGCCGACATCCTCGCGGAGACCGTAATCAATATCCTGTGGGTCATCGACTTGGTCTTCACGTATTTTTGGTTGTGTGATGAGTCCTTTAGTTGATGCAATCTGCCCCGTAGGATCTGTTGCCAGTTCGAGAACTTCTTCTTCAGGCTTGCCTAGACAAGATAAAAAAAACGGTTAAGGGGCTACCTGCCGGTTTTGGGTAATTTTGTAACCATTTTATTCATTAACTATGGCATTTTTTGAGCTGAAATTTAAACTGAACCATCTACAGGATATGGGAAGTGATGTGGTTTTTCTAGAAATCGATTTTAATGAATAAAACCGAAGAAAAAGGACTCTAAAGTCACCCTTTTTTTTCCAGTTGTAACCATTTTACTCTTACATTTTTAATCGGAACAAAATGAAAATTTACTATATTGTTCACAATACAATTAAGAATGATGTGGTTTTTTTACTTTTTCGAAATTAATAAAAAATCATCGAATTTTTCAAAGAAAACAGCAAAATTCTGACCGGAGCCACGCGCTCTTTCTCATCGATTAGTATGGAGTGTGAGTGAGAGGAGAGTGGTCCACGGCTGATACGCCTTAAGTGCGAGTCGAGCTACTCTCGCACCGAGAGGGTTCCGTACAAAACCACCACACAACATATTAACTTACAAAAAGTTTGATTTTCTTTGGGACCTTTATCGCAAGACCCACTAACACTTGGCCTGTTTTTATAATTTGTTGTCATACTGTACAAAGTTTGAGTTTGATATACATAATCACACCAAGTTTGACGCTTTTATTATGTAATACGGTTTGTACGATATCAATCAATCAATCAAATAATTTATTTGTTGAAAGTAGATCTTATAATATAACATAATAATTAATAGTTCTTGCTACTCTCAGCCAACAGTGGCGTAGAAATATTTAAATTTTTTAAGGAAATTGTATTATTATAAGAATGTCAATATAATTAATTTTTCAGATAATTTATAAAATGTCACAAGAAATTAGTTTAAAAACATACTTAATTCAAATAATTAATTCTTAAGTCAAGTTATCCAATAAATAATCATCAATTTTATAGTAACATTTGTCCAATAAAAATTTAGTCAATAGAGTGAGAAGAAGAAAATGTTAATAAAAACTAGTTTCTAGCATATAAAAAATTAAAGAGGGTTCCTTTAATTTTACCTTTTTGGCATTTGTACCTGGACGGGTACGTACCTACTTACTAACACTGATGTTTATGTTTTGAAAGCAGATACCAAGATACGAGACAATCGCCTCAATAACAGACGATGTTGTGTGGGAATCATTAGTTCAAACGTTCTTAGGTAGGTAGTACCTTTGTTCGTATCAATATCTTCTATCTCTACTTATACAACAAATTCCGTGACTGAATGACTGACTGACTGACTGACCAGCACAAAGCTGTGTATATTTTCTTTGGCAAAGCCCAAAACCACGGATAAACGCGCTGAACCGATTTTGGTGAAATTTGATGTGGTATTGAGATAGCTTGGTACCCTGAAGATACGTAGATAAGGACATAAGCACGTAAATTCTACGCAGACAAAGTCGCGGGAAGCAACTAGTCGTACATACAATACATTCCGAAAAACTCATTGGTACGAGCCGACCTGGGATCGAACCATCTTCTACTGCACGACAGGCACGGTTATTCGCCACTCGACCACCATAATTAACTGCACGAAAACGACGTACCGGACCTACCTAGTGGTCTAATGGTTGGGCTTTGGGCTCTTTTGACACGGAGGTTGTGGGTTCGATTCCCACTAGGGACACCTAGTGATATGTCACTTTGTACGTTTTTCCCCAGTTGGTTAGGACATTGCAGGCTGAATCACCTGATTGTCTGAAAAGTATGATTCCGTAACGTACTTCGGATGGAACGTTACGCAGTTGGTCCCAGCTACTATCTCTGTTGGTAGTACTCGTTACATTTAAAAACCACGTCAGAGGCCGTAAGGCGATCGGAAAAAACTCTGACATCAGAGCTTGCCCACACGATTAGAATAATAGGAATATATATTGTAGAGGTACATAGGTAGGTAGGTATTCTTCCGGATCCCCATGAAATGTAACTAAATACGAACCTTCTATAGATTGACCGTTACATATTTGATTTAAATGTAAAAAAACTGTTAATAAAATTAAAGCTAACATTCTACGTCCGTCTTCACTACGCACTCAACTGAAACCGAAAAATAAATAAGTAAGTACGTTAGGCATTATTGCAATAAACTTTATGGCATTATTTCAACTCGATTTCTCAATAGATATGAATTTAGTTTTGAATTCAGTTGGGTACCTAACTTGTTTTAACAGCGTTGCATTGAAATAAATAACTATGGGTAAGGAAGGTATTGTATCTATCTATCTATCTATCTATAACGTCACGCCTCTTTCCCAGTGGGGTAGGCAGAGACCAGAGCGCGCCATCTACTACGATCCTTCCATACCTCTTTTGCCTCATTCTCATCCATACATCTCTTCATACATGCCCGTCGGTTTCGAGTACTCCGCACCTCTCCTTTTTGTAAAACGCAACTGATTTGATCAGAATACGTCCTACGAGCACCTACGGGCACCCTCTGCCGACACTTCGACTCACTTTAGCTTCATATTTAGAAGGTATTGTATTAGTTATGTGTGGTTTATTCCACTGAACCACCTGTAGGTCTAGCGTAGCATAAGCATGACAAAGCGACAAAACGAGAAAACGCTTTCGCTGCAAAGCACAATTTACGCTATCAGCCTAACAATGACAAAGGCATGTCTCGATTTTTGTCGTTTTCTCGTGGGTGGCATGCTAGGCGATATCATGGGGTGATTAAGGTGATTCATTGGTATGCGCTGTAGCCTAAATGATCATCTGAGGAACTGATCTACTTTCTTAGAGTTTTCAAATCACCTGTAAATTCAAGAATAAATCCAAGAAAAGTCTTAAATATAAATAAATAAATTACCTACACAGTAGGAGCATAGTGTAATGTCCTAGGCAAGGGTGCGATTAGGGGGATGCAATGAAACCACGTAGTCTCTGTGCAACGGTATATTCAGACTGTCAGATCTAATGACAGGCGAGAACCACCTCGCATAACTACCCTACGATATTATTACTAAGTTACCTACACTACATCCCTCCCCACTAAATTCACAATAAACCCCGTTACTATCTTATATAAATAATTAATCTAAGTAATATAACTAGTTAACCTATACATTGAAGACTTAACCTAACACATAATAATTACACACTGATCATTACAACTAAATAACCTACACCGTTATATTTTATGACTTAAGCTAACACTTATAATTACACACCTTATCTAATCTACATTTACGTAATGGACGGGACCGGGACGGTACAGTTTCTGCGGAAGACGAACCAGAAGGTTGCTCGTGAGGTCTCTGATCTAATGCGGCAATAGGCCTTTCCTCTACGTCCTCCTCCCTCAACAGCCCACCGCAAGCCGGCGGCGGCGTCGCCGGCCGAACCAGCTGCTCCAACTGGCTCCCTGTCTCCGATTCCAGTTCCGTGGTGGCTCCTACTGGACTCAAGGTTCGATCCCTTGAGCCAGAAGGGAAAACAAGGGAACCCCTAGACCTACGTTTCAGCTGATCGATGTGTCGATGTACTAGTTTTCCATCTTTATCTAATACCCTGTAATCGTTTGCCCCCAAGGAATCTGATATAGTCCCTGGCACCCACTTGACCCCTTTCAAATACTGGCGATACCAAACATCCTGACCTAATTGTACGTTCCTTTCCGCCCCGCCTGCTAAGTCTACTTGACGCTTTTGAGCTGATTTTGCCTTTGTCTCCCTATCAGGTTTCAGAGTGTCTAACTTAGTCCTTAGCCGTCTCCCCATCAGCAACATGGCAGGACTCTCCCCGGTCGAAGTGTGCTCGGTATTTCGGTAATGTAATAAAAATGTGTGTAAAGCTCTATCTACACACTTTTTCTCTAAAGCTGCTTTTTTAATGACTCGCTTCAATGTCCTAACCGCATTTTCTGCTGCTCCGTTTGACGACGGATGGTAAGGAGCCGTAAAAATGTGATCTATCCCTCCTTCTTTTAAGAACAGCGAAAACTCATTACTGGTAAATGGGGGACCGTTGTCTGATACCAACTGTTTCGGAATACCCCATCGACTCCATAGCTCGCTAAGTTTGTCTATGTACTGCTCGCCGCCGTACTGGGGACGTGGAAAATTTCAAGCCACTTTGACATCGCATCTACGACCACCAGATAGGTTTTACCGTAGATAGAGAGGAAATCCGCGTGCAACCTAGACCACGGACGTTGCGCCCATGGCCACGAGCGCGGCGTTTGCTTGGGCGGCGCGTCGGCGTGCGCTGCACACGCGGCGCAGGCGCGGCAAGCAGCCTCCACTGCCTCGTCGAGACCGGCCCACCAGACATAGCTACGCGCCAAAGCTTTTGACTTTACTATGCCCATGTGCGGCTCATGTATGATCTCTAAAACCCTATCTCTGCTCTTCTCCGGGATCACTACCCTATGGCCCCACATAATGCATCCCAATTCTTCATATAGCTCTAATTTTCTGTTAAAATATGGCTGCATGCCATTGACCTCGCACTCTGGTGGCCAACCATCGCGAATGTAACTCAGAATTCTACTTAAAAGGGGATCCCTAGCTGTTTGTTTCCTTATTTCATTGTTATCTAACAATAACGCGTCCTGAGCGAAATGCAAATAAGTTTGCTCCGGAACTAAATCCTCCCTAGTACCGTTCGTATTCATCGGCAGCCGCGACAAACCATCCGCACAGTTGTCCTCTGACTTAACATACTCGATATCATAGTTATATGCCGACAAAATGGTAGCCCAGCGCTGCATGCGGCTGGCGGTCATTGTCGGTATACCTACGTTAGGGCCGAAGATGGATACGAGAGGTTTGTGGTCGGTGCGCAAAATAAAACGGCGTCCAAACAGATATTGATGAAACTTCTTCATACAAAAGATAATCGCTAGTGCCTCCCTGTGAATTTGAGAGTAGTTCTTCTCAGCTTCGGTGAGCGTGCGCGAGGCATAGGCCACGGGCCGCTCGCCGGCGCCGTCCGGCCCCGGCTGCGCCGACGCGTCGCACGTCACTATTAGCGGTCTGCGAGGATCATAGTGCGCTAAGACCGCGGCACTCGTGAGCATCCTCTTTACCTCCACAAAGGCCCGCTGGCAATATGTGTCCCAGTGCCATACGACACCTTTTCTCAAAAGATTATACAGCGGTACCAAAACGGTACTGATATTCTTTACAAACTTTGCAAAGAAGTTAACAAAACCGAGGAACGAACGCAACTCGTTTACATCTTGAGGAGTCTGTATTTTTGTTATCGCTTCGACCTTCGATTTATCTACTTTTATTCCTGTTTTGGATACAATGTATCCCAAATAAGACACTTCGTCCACTAGAAATACACATTTACTCTTTTTTAATTTTAGCCCACTGCTGGTCAACCTCTCCAAAACCGTTTTTAAGGGTCGGCACTACCTACGGCCCGTTTGACATATCTGTCAAAAGAAAAAGACCGGTGGCCGACAACACTCAACCCTATCTTATAAGATTAATGAACAAATCAATTTGATAGCTTTTGGTAATAAATTTCTTGCAAAAAACTTGGTCGGCTGCAGCGCGCGGCGCAGCTTGGCTGGCATGTTTACTGATGTGAAGGAAAAAGTGAACCCTACCTGGTGACACAACATTTTACCTCGTTGAATTAAAGGACGTAACTAGTCTGTTGGTCTAGAGTCCAATTAGTAAGGACTAAAAAGTCTGGTCGGCCGACCCTATCCTGGCAGGTTCGTAGGTCCGACCGAATTTAGGGTACCTACTACTCGGAAGGCAGATTTTACCACATTAAATTAATGTTGAATGTTTGGTTGTGCGTGGCAATCATCCTGCAGCATCTGGATTTGAGAGCCGTAGGTCGAAATTGACATTTACAGCAACAGTACAGTACCGTGATGGACCTATAATGTGACTGATCAAAGATCACCCCTGGTGGTAGGATAGGATGGGTTCCAGCTAATTAGATCACAGTATTACTAAGGCTTAAAAAAACTTAAATTTATTATAACAGAACAAATTAAAACTTAACAGAATAATGAAATTATTATAAGTTTAATATTATTGGTATTAGCAAACTAAGGGTTTGTAATCTTTTATCATAATAATCATCGTCAGATATAATATTTTAAGCACGGAATAAAAGTTAATTTTGCAGTAACTGGAACGATTGCCTTCAAAAACATTTGCGCAAAAGGACATCAGTGTGACGACTTTTAGTAGATTTCTTCTTTATTGGTAGATTTAGGACAACATTGTTTAGTAGATTTTAGTAGAAATTGGGTATTCGAAAATGTTAATGTATTTAAAAATGCAAGGATTCAGGCTATTAAAATCTAAGCTGGCAATACAAATGGCTGAGAAAACGATTGCAGGGTTTGCAAGTTTTCCGGAACTTCTAGTACATCATCATCATAATCATCAGCCTATACAAGCATAGCATAGCATAGCATAGCATATTCTCACGACTATATTCCCCGAGGGGGTAGTCAGAGATATTCTGAAATCTCAGAACATCCACGTTTCACCAGAAGTACCGAAACACTGTCCAGTGTGACGGGGGGTGAGCCCGTCGCCACTTATAATGGACATTGGGTAAATACACGCCTCGAAATGGAAGCATGCAGGTATACAAGGTGTTACAAAAATACAAATAAACATTTAAGGGGGTGGTTTAGACCATCAAACTCAACAACTTTCACTATGGGACCAATATCGAAATCGCGAAAAAAATAATTTATGTTCTATACTCTACAAATCGACTCGAGCTAAAAATGTATGGGATATCAGATTTTTTTTTCGCGATTTCGATGTTGGTCCCATAGAGAAAGTTGTTCAGTTTGACGGTCTAAACAACCCTTAAGAGTTTTAAAAATTTATTCTTACTTATGTAACACCCTGTATACGTCCCACTGCAGGGCACAGGAGGGTGCCTAGGAGGGTGTTTGGGCGTAAGTCCAACACGCATGCCCAATGCGGATTGGTAGACTTCACATCATCAGAATTTCTTCGTCTGCATATGCAGGTTTCCTCACGATGTTTTCGTTCACCCTTTGAGAGCAGTCGGTAATACGTACATAAGTTAGAAAAACTTATTGGTACGTGGCATGTTGTCCGTGCGGATTCGAACGCGGACCTCTTGATTGAGAGTCCATACCTCTCCGCAACGCGCCACCGAACTCACTTCTAGTACAGCAAATATTAATCATATCGCCTAATGTTGTTTTTTTTTACAAAAGAGGGCTTCTGAACAGAGTTGGAACTTTGGTACCTAGCACTTTTAATATGTCAAAGGGATTACATGTGTATCGACTTCCAACAATGTCGATATATGGGTATATTTTATATCACTGCGGATAACTTCAGCATGTATCAAACTTCAAAATAGCGAAAATAAATCAGCTGTCCCATACATTTGAGTCGAATATGTAGGTACTGCAGTTTTGTATAGGACAGCTGATTTTTTTTTCGCTCTTTTGAAGTTGGCTCCATAGTGAAAGTTGTTCAGTTTGATGAGTAGAATACATGCTGGTGTTATCCGCAGTGATAAAAAATTACCCGTATCATGGTGTCCCATCCCATACAAATTAAATTTTAGTTTAAAAATTGCAATATATGGCGTTATGGTATCTATTTGTAATTAATGTTTACGTAAACGTGTAAATTGTTACTAAAAGTACATGATCTGACTACAAAAAAATCTCATGAGCCTCGGAAAATCAAGCGATTTACTTTGCCCGAAGACTGCCCGAGTTACGGCAGTCGCGTTTCATTGTTTGACGTTGGGCATCTGTACTGTATAGTATTATATAATCTGTGCCCGTATATGGACACAATCGGAAGTCGATAAACGTGCAATCCCTTTGACATATTAAAAGTGCTACCAAAATTTCTGACTCTGCTTATACAGAAAACTGTACTAAATTTAAACTTGCATAGGGACGACCAAATTTAATATTTATTTGAAAATTGAAGCATCCATGTTACTAAGTGATGAAAACCAATAAAAATTATACAAAAATGCAAAAATATCATGTGTAATGATGAGCGTTTAGATAAAATTGATAATATTTTGTTCAAAAACGTGTTTTATATTAAATTTTAACCATCTGTAACGACATAAATATTATTTGGTAGAATTTAAGTATAATTTGAAACAGGGCTGGTAGATTTTGGTAGATTTCAGCAGTAATTTTCGTCACGCTGAAGGACATTGTGCAACACAAGAACATATAGGTGTTACTTAGTAGCTAAAGTGGGTACATGAATCCTGAAAGGGCACAGCAATATTAACAAGAAGTAATTTTAAAGAAAAAAATTAGTACAATGTCAATAGTTCTTTTGGTTCTTTTGGTAGTTTTTGGTTCTTTTGGTAATTTTTGGTAGAGTTTAGTAATTATTTTTTGTTGTTTCTGGTTTTTTGGTAGTTTTTGGTTAGTTTGGTAATTTTTCGTTGTTTCGGTAGTTTTTCGTTGTTCTGGTTATTTTGGTAGATTTTCGTAGTTTTTGGTTATTTTGGTAGATTTTTATACTTTTTGGTAATATTTGATAGAAGAATGAAAATTACCAAAAACTACCATAAAACAAAAGAGTTCTTGACGGCTTGGCTACGGGGTGGGTTCGTTGACATTAACAAAATATAAGCATAAGCATATGCTCACGACTATATTCCCTGAGGGGGTAGTCAGAGATATTCTGAAACCTCAGAATATCCACGTTTCATCAGTAGTACTGTATGTCTGTCCAGTGTGACGGGGGGTGAGCCCGTCGCCACTTATAATGGACAGTGAGTACAATTCATGCCTCGAAATTGAAGCATGCAGGTTTCCTCACGATGTTTTCCTTCACCGAAAAGCTAGTGGTGTTACAAATCGTACATAAATTCCGAAAAACTCATTGGTACGAGTAGGCCTGGACGGGGATCGAACCATCGCCTCCTGCACGGCAGGCAAGGTTACTCGCCACTGGACCACCACGGCTTTTTCATAAACAAAATATTTGTTTTGCAAAAGAGGTACATTCGAATCGTAAGCGGAATTCAGTCAGTAAGGGTGTCATGCCGATCCTTGTTTACCGACTTCAAATTGTGCGAAATCGTGAGACGATACCCCGTAGTATTCCGTAGCAAGAGATTAAATTTAACTCGCAAAAATGAGCTACTGGTACCAAATTACCGACTAGCATCGATGCTAAGGACTACAAAATAAAGTCGAATACTGTTCTTGTGTATAGTAAAATACCAGATGACATTAAAGCCGACAAGAAATTTCTGAAGAAGGTTAAAGAATTATTAATCGAACAGTGTCCCTATGACTTTAATTAGTTTCTTCAGTATAAGTAAACAAACAGGCATCAATCTGAGTAGAAAGAAATGTGTTGCAGACCGATTATTTGTACCTCAATAGGTTATTATAATTTTTAACTAATCACATTGAACTGATTTTATAACATTTAACTTATTTAATTGTAGTAAGTGAAAGGTGGTAGTTAAATTATTGTCTGGCACCTATTGTTTAAATCTGTTTTTTCTTAATGTTTATAAATTATATTGTAGTGTGACTAATAGGCAGGGACCGAAACCGGTATCGATAATACCGGTATTTTTTGGTTACAACCAAAATTTTTTATACAGGTATTTTTAAAGGTAACCTTAATATCATTCTACTAATGGTCCGCGTACACAGATCTGATACTTGTTTAAATTAAAAATGAAATGTTCATATATAATCTAAGTATTCAGTTTTTTGAGCAAGTAGGTACCTCGATTAATTATAATAACAAACTTAAAATCAAACTCAAACGTGAACATAAACTTAACCATTTTATGATTTTAGTTTCAATAAAATGTAAATAACCATCTCCTTTATTATCTCAACCTGTCCAATGCTATAGCAACACCAAAAATAGTGCGCGCGTCGCTCGGCGGATGCTCCAACATATTTGCGTCACCCGCTACACCAATGACGTTGTTTAATCAATTTCGTACTTTTGATTAGCAGAAATTAAAGTAAATTTTTAGGTGTTATTAAAAACACGCGCGTTTTTTGCCACTCCGTCTGCGCCGACCCTTATCCGCACTCACTCTCTTTCTATTGAAGGTCATATTTAGGTTACCGGTATTCAAATCGGTTGTTACCTCGATAAAGGTAACATTTAAATAAAGGTTACCGAAAATTTTCGGTCCCTGCTAATAGGTACTCTGTACTTACCATCTGTAACTTATGTACCTACCTACAATATAAGGTAAATAAATAAAATGAAATGAGATGAACCAAAAAGTAACAAATTAACCATAAACTACCAAAAAGTACGAAAAATTACCAAAATAACAATAATCTACCAAAAAGTACGAAAATCTACCAAAAAAACCCAGAAACTACCAAAATAACCACAAACTACCTACCGAAAAGTACGAAAATCTAACAAAATAACTTTTTGGTTACTTTTGTACGAAAATTTACCAAAAACTACCGAAAGTCTCAAAAACTACCATAAATTACCAAAATAACCAAAAACTACCAAACAGTGCCCGGAAAGTAACTTTTGTGAAATTCCTTTGTGTTGTCTTGTGTCGCGCAATGTATTTTCGCGCAAAATTCTGTCGTGCAAATGACTTACAAAGTCAATCGTTTGCGTTACCTACTGCGGTACAGAATTCAGTCTTATTCCATTCTTATTTAAAACATATCTGACGATGATGATGATGATTTCAGATTATCAATCCTTAGTTTGCTAGTAACAATAGTAATAAACTTACAGTTATTCTGTTATAATTATGGGGACAAAAATTAACGAGTAATAGTCGACCAATTTATAAAATGTACTTCTAAGTCCACATATCGTGACAGGCAACTACGGAACCATACACTGCGTGTGGCCCGACACCCACTTGCCCGGTTTTTTATAAGTTACTTTGCCTACTTTAGCTAAAAATGGATTTGTTCATTAATCTTCTAAGACAGGGTTGGGTGTTGCCGGTCACCAGTCTATTCGCAATGATTTCGAACGATTGACGGCCCATAGTAATTTGTATGAAGAAAACGTCCAAAAAAATATGTGATTTTTGGTAACAAATTGCAAAAAAACTAGAAGTCGTATCGAAAAACTGATTTGTTTAAAGTGTTCTTTGATGTTTTGCCATTGATTAGAAATATATTTTGTTGTTTTATTTTGTTTCACTAAATCACAGGACTCGGAACGCGGCAGTGCTATTCTGGAGTTTTTCATGAAATTCTCGATTACTTTCTGATGTAACTATACAATTTTACTGAAATTTTTTTTGTTCATCTTGTACTTCATCTTTTAAAGAAGCTATGGTATTAATTTTGTTTCTAAATATAGCTATTTACTATCCTCAAAAGTCGGAACGCCGAACCCTGTTTGGCCCGATTAGGGTAGTGCCGACCCTTAAGGCTTGCATGTGTTCCGATTTAGTTTTCCCGCCGATAATCACGTCATCGAGAAATATCTGAATATTAGGAATATTTCCTAACAGATTAGTCATTATGCGTTGGAAAATACCTACACTAGACGCTAAGCCGTATACAAGCCTATTGTACTGAAATAGCCCGCGATGAGTGTTAATTACAGTATACTTTCTCGAGTCATCTAAGGGTATTTGGTTATAAGCCTGAGATAAGTCTATTTTACTGAAATACTGAGCACCATTCAACCCTACTAATACGTCTTCTATCTTAGGTAGAGGGTAACGATCGATCAGCAGAACCGGGTTCAGAGTAGCCTTTGTAATCCGCACATATCCTAAGCGTACCGTCAGCTTTATTAACTGGAACGAGAGGAGAGGCCCAGTCGGAGCAGTCCACGGGCTCGATGACGCCGGCGCGCAGCATGCCGTCGAGCTCGGCGTCGACGCGCTCGCGCAGCGCGTACGGCATGGGCCGTGCGCGGTGGAACACCGGCGCCGCGCCATCCCGCACCCTCAGCGTCGCCTGCCCGCCCGTGTACCGTCCCAGTCCGCCGCTGAACAGCTCCTTATATCTGTCGAGCAGTTTACAAATTCCGTCATCGAAATGTACACAGTCTGTATTATTCACATAGTTACAACTAAATTTGGGTACATCCATATGCAACTCTGACAACCACTGCCGACCTAATAGCGATGTCGTCCCTCCGTCGATTATGAACAATTCGAGCTCTTTTTCTCGATCTCCATAACGAACCACAGGCTTAATGGGCATTTTCACTTTTTTGTGTACCCCTCATTTTTAGGCTGTCCCACAGATTCAACATTTAATAGCGAGATAAATATGGATATGAGGTCTAACTTTTGGAATAAAAACGTTAAAACATGTTTTTAAATTGATGAATTCATTAGAAATCTCGGTTCAAATACGTTTTAATTATTAATTATAAATATTTAAAGTGTTCAAAGTAACTGTTTTCGGCATGTCCCACCCCTTACCACCTCTAAATTACCCGAAATTTCTGAAATATTTTCTATGAACACATGTTAAGAGTTTTGGTGCACGTATTGGGTACTGCTTTGTCGTCACAAAAAATAAATTTGTAGATTTAAACTCTAATAACATAGGCTTAAAATCTATTTTCCAAAAAATACTCTAAACTTGAACCGGTCGGACATGTCAGTTTAGTGACGGCCCCACTTGTATCTAAATAATTACTAAACTCATATTATTTATTGAAAATAGCAACATTATCTGAAGAAGACTACGGCCGCCATCTTAGAAATAGGTCATTTTGTCAAAGTTTCGTGAGAGAAGGGTATTTTGTTCGTGTCGGCTGCTGTCTCCATTTTCTTAGTCAAGTTTGTGACGTTATTATTATTATTATGTAGATTTTTTAGATCCTCCAACTGTTTCAAACGAATCCGATATTATTCAGATATCGTTTGTCATGTTTTATTCAATGCAAAATATCATAACTGTGATTAGAAAACGTTTTCATTCAATTCTTGCCCGAGAATGTGACGTCAGTTTGGTGACATTTTTGCCTGTCATTTAAGAACTCTTTTTTTTATCAGGGTACACATTCTACTGAAATTGCCCTAATAATGCCTAGAGGCCGTACTTTAGACCCGTCGTAAAACTTTAACACCGTCTCGTCACTATGTATTTCTAAATGAGCAAAATAGCGTTCGTAAGTTACCCTGCTGACACACGATATCGCCGTGCCGGTATCAATTTCCATTACTATGGTTTTATTGTCTATAGAGATCGGAACACTCACTGCCTTATAATCGCTCAAACATAGGTGATTTAAGCCTTCCACGTCGTCTTCCTCCTCGCTCGACCCGCACCCGACGTCGCCGAAGTGGAAACCGCCTCCCGCCGCCGCCCGACGGCGCCCTGGCGCGCCCGCCGGGGTGCCCGCGCCCCACGCGGGACACACTCGACGCAAATGACCGGTGCGCTGGCACTTGCTGCACACGAAGTCCCGATAACGGCAGCCGCCGTAGTCATGACTGCGTGACCCGCACGCCGTGCAGCCCTGGGACTGTTCCCGGCCGCGTGGCGCGCCAGCCCCGCCGCTGGAGCCGAACCCGCTCCCCCGGCTGCGGCCGCGCGCCGGTCCGCGCGCACCCGCCCCCGCCGGCCGCTCCGGCACGAGCGCATGCACCGCGCTCGCCCCGCCGATCTCCTCCGCCGGCCTTTCAACCGCCGCCGCGTCGCGCTCCGCCGCTTCCAATGAGCTGGCCAGCTTCACGGCGTCCGCGAAGGCCAACTCGTCGTTTTCCGCGAAAAGTCTTTGCCTAATTACGTCACTTTTTAGACCACACACGAATTGATCCCGTAAATTCTCATTCAATTTGCCTCCAAATTTACAATTCCGTGAAAGTCGTTTCAGCTCCGCGACGTAATTAGCGCTGGTTTCGCCGACGATCTGCCTTCGTAGTCTGAATCGGTATCTTTCCGCTAACGCTGACGGCGTCGGTTGCAAGTGATTACGTAATAACTTGTCAGCTTCCTCGAACGTTATCTCCGATGGTTTCTTCGGACTCGCTAAATTAGCTAGCAACTCGTATGCCTCATCCCCTATGGTCGCAATTAATATCGGTAATTTCAGATCATCTTTGGTACTATTCACTTTAAAGTACATGTTTAATCTGTCGACGTATGCCGTTGCACAGAGACTACGTGGTTTCATTGCATCCCATCCTCGTCGCCACTGTAATGTCCTAGGCAAGGGTGCGATTAGGGGGATGCAATGAAACCACGTAGTCTCTGTGCAACGGTATATTCAGACTGTCAGATCTAATGACAGGCGAGAACCACCTCGCATAACTACCCTACGATATTATTACTAAGTTACCTACACTACACATAGTAGCACAGATTGCTAAAGACTTAGAACAAGAAGAAGAGTAGGCACTATATAGTCTATCACTACTTGGCTAGCTTGTCCTGCTTCTTCTGAGCCTCCCAGCTTTTTCCTGCAACTACTGTGGCCATTGGCGGATTTGCAGTCTGGCCGCCCTAGGCCCCATCAGGCCCCGTAGTAAGTACAAGCCATCCCTTTCTCACCACCGATCATATGACTACGATACTATTAACTTTATTGCTAACTTTTATCGAAATCGATCCAGTGTGCGGACGCGAGCGAGTCTTTAGAATATTAAGGTGTTGAGTTATTTCTTGTTATCATCAAAGGTTTTTTGTTACGTTTGGCCGCCCCTAATATCAGGCCCGGGCCTACTCAAAGAGAATTTAAACGCTAACGCTTAGGCCTACTGAGCATTAGGGCAAATCTGCAACTGACTGTGGCTTTTATTTTTTGTACCACTACCTACGCTACCGTACAGTCAACACAACGCAACGTAACGTACTCTTAGAATACGTATTGAAAGTTGCAAATTGATACGCCGAATTGAGAATAAGTTGTCTTTCGCCCACACAGGCACTGCATCTATTATTATAGTTGTACGAGGCGACTAAGGGATATGGTTTCGTAGTTATGTATAAACTATATAATCGTATCCCTTAGTCGCCTCGTAGGTACAACCCCGCGAGAGAGAAGAAAAGGAGAAGTCTATTCTAAACCTGAACCACGCGGCAGAAGTAGGGTGAGTCGATGATTATAAATATAAATAAAATAATTATTTATAAATTATAATAAAATAACCAAAACTAATGAAATTTTTAGGTTTAGGTGTTATTGTTGCAATAGAAAACAAATCCAGTGTCAAAAACAAGAATCGATAGCCAATCACATGGGCCCACGGACAACTGTCAGAGACTGTCAAAAAAGAAACGGAGATAAAGTTCCGATTTACGCACTTTTCCATTAGCGTCGTGTGTTATAGACCGGCTAAAATCATGGTTAAAAATTAAAATCACATGACTTATGCATGTTCTGCTCAGGGGAAGGAGGCTTTGTTATGAATTATCAAGGAATTATTTTAATTTTATCAGTTAATTAAACGAAGAGAGAGACAAACAGTCACCATTTGCTTTATAATAAAGTTTTGTAACGGAATGGAATTCGATTTTCATTTTGCACAATAATTGGAATAGAAAACTATAACTGAACCGGCTGAATGTTAATAAAATCGAAGCGCGCGGCTGATTTTCCGATAAAGTTGCAATAAATCCGGCATAGCGAGCACAACTTTATTGTAGTAAAATTTGTTACCAATCTTCTAACTTATTCTGACCATGCAGCGTATTTTATTATTCTTGTGTATTGCTTTTACTGCACCATCGTCCTACCAAGCCTCTAGTTCAAGTGGATCGGTCGAATTAGACGAGCTTTCTTTTAATAAAATTACTAGCAAATTCGACGCTTCGCTAATTAAATTCGACGTCGCATTCCCATACGGTGATAAGCATGATGCTTTCGTGACATTAGCCAAAGAAGCAAAAGACGTGGACGAACTTTTGGTTGCCGAAGTTGGTGTCAAGGATTACGGCGAGAAAGACAATGAGGCTCTCGCAAAGAAGTACGGTGCCACGAAAGACAATTTCCCGGTGGTGAAACTATTCGTGAAGGGGCAAAGTGAGCCAATACCGTTCGACGACTCCAAAGGATTCACGACTGACGACCTCCGACGCTTTGTTCGGGAAAAAACTGGGTTGTACCTAAGTTTGCCGGGATGCGTGAGACAGTTAGACCAGCTCGCTATCAAGTTCATGAAGTCAGACAAGGACGGCAGGAGGAAGGTGCTGGAGGAAGCTGAGGTTGCTCTAAAAGGAAGCAAGGTATACGTTTTCATCTATACTTTTAGAAGAGTTCCGTTACTGACTGACAACGCACAGCCTAAACCGCTGAAGATAGAAACATGAAATTTAGAATTTATATTCTACAAAAGATGTAGATGTGCACGAAGAAAGGATTTTCCGAAAATCTTAATTATGTGGACAAAGTTGCGGGTCAAAAGCTTGTACATACATAAACTCACGACCATAATACCAGCTAAACTTTGATATGTGGACCCCCTTCAATGGAGGCACTCATTCAGGCATAAAACCTTGAAAAATAATGCTAAATTCACATTTTCATTAATTCTTTAGCTCAAATACTATTTTTAATAACTGAACGAACAATAAAAAGTAATGAAATGTTTTGATGACAATGCGTGGTAAGACTGGTAAGTCAACCCTACACATATGTCAAGGACAATTTGCACCAAGTGCGAATGTGCGAACATCATCATGTCAAATCCAAAACGTCATTAGAAGTGCCGGACCTGTGACGGAGGGGTTCCCCCCCATCCCCCTCCCCACCCCCACCCTTAATTCAACGGTCCACATATCAAAGTTTAACCGTAATACCTTTTTTGGTGGTCATAAACAACTATCTACTTTCTGTTTAAGAACATACTTGTAGCATAGCATATGCGACGATAGTCCCCGAGGGGGTAAAAAGTGTCAGCATATTAAGAAGGATCCCATATACAGTACAAACATCCCTACATCGTCTATCACAAATGTTCATATTTATAATATTAGATTAGACTTAATTACCGTAGAAAAAAAATATTTTATGAAGTTCCTGCAATTCCCTATACTTATTTCTAAAAATCTTTCAGGATGCATCATCTGGAAAGATCTACAAAACAATAATGGAGAAAATAATAGAGAAAGGTGATGAATTTGTAAAGACAGAACAAGAGAGGGTAAAGAAGATAATGAGCAGCAAAGTATCAGAAGAGAAGAAGAACCAATTAGGTATACGAATCAACATCCTACAGACATTCCAGCTTTACGACAAACAGAAAGTAAAAGAAGATCTGTGATCTTTGACATAGCACTCAAAATTGTAAAAAAATAGTTTTACATTTTTTTACTTTAACATTCCAGTTTATTTTACATTAAGGTGGTTTCAGTTCATACAAAACTTTAAATATCTTGGACAGTAAACTTTGACGTAGAACACTCGTAAACGGTATTAATAAAAGTAATGTTTTATATATGGAAAAATAGCTTAGAAAATCTATAATTTGTACTATAATTACGAAGATATAATATAAGATAAGGCTTTGAAATTTTGTATGAATAATTTCAAAGCCTAATTATATTAATAATTGTAAATATTATTTGGTACGCGCAACATATATTTTCTAAGCTATTTTTCCATATATAAAACATTACATTTATTAATACCGTTTACGAGAGTTCTACGTCAAAGTTTTGTATGAAATTGACAACTCTGCAACCACCTGAAGTAATGTTTTTATTGCCAAAGAGAACTGCACCATTTTATGGCTGGTTTCCTTCTAAAGTCATTGTAATGTTTTGAAATATTTATTGTTATTTTATTTTGGAAACACTTTTTTTAATTTTATGGTCATATTTGACTATTCATTCAATTTTAAAATAATGTGGAACACTTTTATGTCTTTGCAAAATGATAAA
This sequence comes from Agonopterix heracliana, assembly GCA_963693445.1. Classification (NCBI taxonomy): domain Eukaryota; kingdom Metazoa; phylum Arthropoda; class Insecta; order Lepidoptera; family Depressariidae; genus Agonopterix; species Agonopterix heracliana. The sequence goes on from OY856327.1 coordinate 5,995,751, forward strand.
TGTTGCACATTTGCACATGTTTGAATATTTGATGCAATAAATGTGTGTAAAAGTTACTTTTGTCTTTTTATACCTAACTGAACCGGCGAACTTCGTACCGCCCCAGAATCAGTTTTTCCCGACACACACTTGGCTTTTTTTTTATGAACCTTCCCTGGCATGTGCACAACAACCCACCGAAGTTTCATCGCAATCGGTCCAGCCGTTCTCGAGTGATGGCGTGGCCAAGGGAAACAGGGATTCATTTTGATTCTAACAAGAGGGACAGAGCTATATGTTAGAACGGGAGGTACTTACAACGTCCCGTACTAACCTATAGCTCTGTCCCTCTTGTTAGTATCTAAATTTAGCCAAGTGTAATAACACCTTTATTCAGAAATGGTGAAACAGGCCCTTAGGGTCAGCACACACCTAGCGGAAAACTGTTCGAGTAGTTTTCATTAGTAATCAAATTGATAATGAACTCGATGACTATTGAAATATATTCGAAAATAGCATGCAAGAAATATTAAATTGGGAACAAGTCACAGGGACAGGGATCTCTTGCAAGCTATTTTTAACCCCGGACGCAAAAAGAGGGGTGTTATAAGTTTGACTCCTATGTCGGTCTGTCTGTGGCTCAGATAAATTAACAGGAATGGATTGGAAATGATCTCTCATTTCTACGCAAAAAAGCCTGTCAATTTTGCGGGGGTGAGGGGGGAGGTTTATATACTGGCGCGGGACGCGCGTCAACTATTTTTATATGACGGGTATGCTCACTGAGCATGCGTCTTTGGCAGAGGGGTACGCGCGTAATATCGCATCCATTCCTGTTAATTTATCTGAGGTCTGTGGCATCGTAGCTCCCAAACGGGTGGACCGATTTCGATGCGGTTTTTTTTAATGGAAAGCTAATTTTTGCGAAAGTGTTCTTAGCTTTGTTTCATGAGAATCGGTTCAGTAGTTTTCATGTAAGTAACATTAAAAATTATGAAATAAAATAAAATTAGAAATTTAAAAAACCCCCAACACGAAAAACAAACATTTAAAAAGTAAAAATAATTCGATCACCTTTGGATCACCTATTATTTTTGATGCAAACAAATAACAATTAGTGTGTCGGGGACGGGGACCGCAAGTGGTTGTAAAAAAATCAAACAGTCTTCGCTAAGTTGTCTCTGACGCTTACTGTTGCATACTATTTTTAGTTTTGTTTGAATGGAATAAGGTTGATATTTAATTACCACTTAAAAAGTGCTCGAACATTTTTCCGCCAAGTCTGAAATGACCCGACTTCAAAATAAGATGTTCTCTCATAAGAATGCAATATTGTATTATGTTCTTTCCGAATAGTAGAATTAGTATTTAGGTTCTTTCCATTTCTTACATCAAATGAAATGATAAAATTGACGACCACCTTGTCGTTTGACTATGTCTTATAGACCTGTACTTCTGATATCCAGGCCAAAAAAAAAACATATTGCCGAGCGACCGTCTCTGATCTATGATAATAGCCACAGAGGATATCCTCTGTGTAATAGCGATGGACAGGTGAACACCCGGGGTGAACCTATAGGTACCGGATTGACAAAACAAAAAGCCATAAACTTTGTGAAATACATATATTTTCTGTGATTTTGAAAAATCATAAAACATAGAATGGAATTTTTAGTCACAAACGCTTGTCACAATTTTTGGCCCTCAAATTTCAAAAGTTTCTTTAAAACGGAATGTTAAAATGAATAATGACATAGATACCTAACTTATCCTAAAACACAATGGGCACATAAATGAATCTGTTGAATACTAAACGTCCAACACATTCGTTCATGTTATGCTGTCAATAGATATAAAGACTGAAGGATTAGAGGCACATTCACAATACTGCATGGGTAGCATGCCACCGTGATACAGCGCTATCACACCTTCGCTCTCTTTCTATTTGCTAGGGAACGAACGAGATAAAAGACGTGATACGCCGCATCACGTGTAGCATGCTACGGCTTCAGCATAGGTAGCTTGACACCGTGATACGGCTTTATCACGCCTTTTATCTCGTTCGTTCACGTGCAAATAGAAAGAGAGCGAAGGTGTGATAGCGCTTTATTCACGGTGTCATGCTACCTATGGTGGTCACTTAAATTGCTTCACTAGGTACCTTTAGTAGTGCATTCAATCGCGCGCGATTAGGCGGCGTGCGAAAAAGAGCGAGCAGCCTGCAATCGCGCGCTCAATGAGCGTTTTTCTTTTTTTTTTTTAATGCCGTTTTCTTATAACTCAATAGATGGCAGTAGTGTCTGTACGACAAACTGTCAAGCAAAAACTTCCTCTGCAATGTCACCTATAGACTAAAAAACGTAGAGATTTCATTCTCTTTGGTTCGGATTTGGAAGAAGTCATCAAAAAAAAAATGAAATTATTTTCGATTTCTTTCTTAGCCAAAAATACAGTCCTTTTTCGTTGTTTTTCAGAAAAGCAGTTTGAAGTAAACTATTCTATTCTATTTTTATTTATTGGCGTTTCCTTGTTAGATTTCGCCAGTGTCAAGTAGTTTGAGGGAGTGTCTATCCATTCTCGAGGATTGTTTTTGAGTAAGAACAACTGAGAAGGATTTTGGAGCCTCGTGGCAGGCTGAGACGCGAACCGCGCGAACACCACGCGAGAGACAAGTGTTCAAGGCAAACCCTGCAACGTGACTCTCTGAAGTAAACTAACAAACACGACAAAGTAAATGCTACGATACGAGTTTGATTAACAATGACATTTGACAGCTCAAGTTTTCTTATTGCCAGTTCAATTTCAGATTTTGCCTTATGGTCAAAGAGTTTTTATATTTATTTTAGTCAAATTGTAGTCTTGTATCACCTTAAAGAGTAAATTAGCATAAGAAATATAGTTAAATATAATAAAAAAAATATGTTTCAAAAGATTTTTGTTTTTTTTTCACTTCACTTTTACCCTCATTTCGGGGAAAGATAATTTTTCAGTGTTTGACATAGATTCGTATAGACCGTAGCGTCATCTATCGATCTACTATGAAACGAAAAAAAAAAACGCTCATTACATAGGTCTGGCATCGAATCAAACTCGCGTGATTTATTTGATTTTCGCGTTGGAATATAACCTTTATATCTATTATCATAAGATCACGGTAAAAAAGTTCGCGTTATCGCGCGGGATTGCAGTTACAAACGCCACGCATTTGTGAAACTCGCGCTCATTACCGCGCGCGATTAAGCGCAAGCGTTTAAAGACAACAGAGAAGAAACTTATCCTCCAAGTTGTTTACCTTATAAATCTAAATTTTAAAATCCGTCATCCCCTATTTAATAACGTTCAAATTGGATGACTCTACCTCACTATATACCAAGATAAAGCCCGACCACAAAAATAAAAAACCTCGCCATGTTGCGGAAATTCATTGGAATTATTTTTGTACTAGGAACACTGACATTAAAGGTTATAGTCGATTGCAGCGCCCCGCGCCCCTAAACCAGGTTTTTTATATTTCTGGTCAGCCTTTACAATGAGGTAATCGTACCACCCATAGATTATCCGCCATTTTGCCGCCTTGTCAGCAAATGTTAGCAAATGTTTTATTGCACTTTGATAATACAATTCTCTTCTGTTCTTACCGATGCCAATACTCCTCTATCAAAATATCTATTGATTTTACAATTAAAGTAAATGCATATTCCTATAATAACACTTATTCGAGAAGCTTTGCTAAATATCAAATCCGAATTATCACCAACACTTGGCTTTGTTGTATCTACACAACCACAAATCGCAATACATAAGGGTGCTAATAATTATAGCAGGCCGATAGGTCAATCAAATATATAAGGTCTAACAAAATTAGCTGAAACAATTTCAAGGGGAGTATCAGACCATCAAACTGAACAACTTTCTCTATGGGACCAATATTGAAATCGGGGAAAAAAAATCAGCTGTCCCATACAAAACTGCCAACCTAAACTCGGTCCGAATGTATGGGACAGCAGAATTTTTTTCGCGATTTCGATATTGGTCTCATATCGAAATTTAACCTAATATTCACAGCAATCCTGAATTGTCATAGTAAATTACAATGAGACCCTGGCTATTCAATGGTTGCAAAAAACAGCAGATATATTCGATCATTTTCGACTTATCCACATGCTATAATGTAATGTTACCGTCACGCAAACTATCTGAAATTAGCTCTAAATAATAAAATCTAGCATGGATTATCTTAAATAAAACTTATAGAAACACGAAACTATAATTAGTGCCGACTAATCAAATACCCTTAGAAAAAGTATATGTCTAGAATGAGCCTCACTAATATCCCGTATAAAACAAAAGGGTCTAAGTTTCATAGGTTGGTGTGCGTGAGGCGCCCTACAAATTATGTATGTGTGCGTGTATATGTATAGGGTTTAGGAACCAGTACTGGTACCAATTTTTTTCGACGCTTGCGTATCTTCGACTGTCAATCTTGACATATACTTTATCAAAGCAAATACCATCCATAACACAGTTTATATTGCATTCTAATCATAGCATCAACACATTGTCAGTATGGCGTGGGTTGTTGTTGAGAGAGATGGTTTATCAGGGTGGCTGGTTGAAAGAGTGACTTTAGTAGAAAATATTGAAAAATGTTGATTGTTATATACAGGGTGTTTGGTAGGGAGGTGTACATACGCCTAGGGTAGAAACTAGGGAGGGTCTGCTACCTACCCCCGCCCATTATTTTTATTTAAAATTAAAATTATTTAAAATTAAAATTATCCCCTTAAAATTATTTTTTTACCTTACTACGGTACTTCAGGCCCCATAACTTTTCTTCTCTACAATTTACGGGTGTGAAATCAATTTTTACAGTACACTAAGACTCTAACAATTAAAACAAGACCATTAGCAGACCTGTCCTATGGATAGATTTTGAGCTAGAGGTAGTTTTAGTTTAAAAATCGTTTTTTTTTTCTAAAAATAAAAAAAAAATCATTAAAATAATACCTTGAGGCCAAGGTCAATATAATGGGTGGGGGAAGGTAGCAGACCCTCCCTAGTTTCTACCCTATGTGTATGTACACCTCCCTACCAAACACCCTGTATAGTTACTGAAAATCTATTTTAAAGTTATTCATGCCTTAGTACTGAAGATTTAGCATGTTTTATTTTGAAATTTAAATTTATCTTCCGTACTTCTATTGTTTTTATCATCTACTTAAACATGATAGCGGAATAACCGAAACCCCATTTTTTTTTAAATTAAATCGAATTCCATAGAAACATAAAAAAACAAATATCCTTTTTCAAAACATAAATATCAGTATGCGTATTTACTTCCCCCCGTTCACATCCATCCTTTCCCACCGCGCCCCGCCAATGAGCGTTTTTCTTTTCTTTTTTAAATTTAGTTCCTAAAAAACTCTAGAGATGGCATGTTTATCGCTCCATAGAGCTGTTCGCGAGATCCTGTCAAAATCATGTCAAGACTGCGCCTGCCTTTTTTATGGAACGCCAAGGGATCGAGCCCATACAACCATGTCAGGCGTAAAAGTTTGAACTTTTGAATTAAAATTATTAGTAAATAATGAAATATGCCATCAAAGATCATCCTTTGAAATTTTTACGTTTAGTCGCACAGACCGTAGCGCCATCTATCGATTAATTAGAAAATCAATCGAAAAACGCTCATTCACTACTCTATTAAGGCGTCCGCACATTGCAGCGATTTTATCGAGCGATATTATCGCTGCTAATTTTTGCGTTATTTATTTCTAGTACATTTTGTATGGGGACGCGCGCGATCCTACACACTGACGCGATATTATCGAGAGATAATATCGCTGCGATTTTGCGATATTTGTTCTCAGTACATTTTGTATGGGGACGCACTCGATCCCACACACTGCCGCGATATTATCGCAACCTGACGCAATCTCCTTCGACTACATTCAGTGGTGGGGCGCATGCGTGACGCGAATCGCGGAATCGCTGTAGTGTGTAAGGTGTCGCATAATATCGCTCGATAAAATCGCTGCAGAGTGCGCAGGCTTTTATCGCTAAATGTAACGTAATGACTGTCACATAGGTACGATATCATGAACCGAGCGGGAAACATTTTTTTTAGAAATTATTATTATTAAGGTGTGAAATCCAATCTACTCTCGATTCAAAAAAATTCTCAGTTTCGATTATTCCATTAACACATTGTACAAGTAACTTGTTTAACCTTTTGTTTCTGGATTCCTATAAAAACTATAAAAAACTACAGTGACAATAAAAATGTTATCCACACTAAAATAATACAAATTGCATGTTCTAGTATGCAGACTGCATTGCAGATTCTCTTATAAAACTGTAGCATTAAAAATTATTCAGATTATTCAGTTTTCTCACTTTCCACGTTAAGCTGTTTCAATTTTAGAACTACACCTTCAGGGTCTCTATCTTCTGCTTCTTTAGCATCTCTATCCGAGGACTTATCTGATGATTTGGGTTCAGGTGTGTCGGTGTCTTCGCTCCTGGTGATGCTGCTCTCGTCGTCCGATGACAGATCGTTGGTGTAAAGACTGCATTTAGTTCTTACTATTTCTTGTGCTTCGGCAAATTTCGTTTTCCAGAGTTCGGCATCTGCAATTATATTGGATAAAAAATTAAATTTTAATAGAACCATAAGTTTTGTATGTTTAGGTTGTTTACAATACCAACCAATCACAAAAAACGATATGGCAAGTTTTAGAGGAGAAAGTGTGCTCTAAGCCTCATAAAAATTTGGAGAGTCTCAAGTCATCATCGACAAAAGCAGTGGCTGACATAGATATGAATATGGTACGTTTTTCTATCAATGACTGGCCGCGACGTTTAAGAGAGTGTATAAAAATAGAGGTGCACATTTCGAATATTTTTTTTATAATATGGCTCAATTTAATAGTCTTTTAATTAAATATACCACTTTTTGAATTTGAATTGAATTATTTTAAGGCCCTTTTTAGTTGTGACATTATTTATGGACCGACTAGGTATATTATGGCTTAGATCACATGTGATTGTGATCCTCAGTGATTGGAAGGAAGTTAAACTGTATAGTTTAAACAACTCATTAGCTGGCACTGACTGAATATTTTCATGCTATTTGTGAGAGGAGGCTGATCAGCATGTCCCACTACAGGGCAATGATTAAGAATTTCAACTATTATTGATTATAAACATGTTGTGATATTTCGAATCAAATTAAAGATTGAAAAATTTGTCTCGTCCAAGACAAATTTTTCATTCTTTAATTTGAATGATAAAGAATATTTTCATGTCTATAGAGACAGATTACTAGTTACTTCGCAACAGATCATCCTAGAAGGGCCCATTCACAGTAGTCCGTCTTGCAGTCCTACACCAATATCGGATCGTGAATAGTGTTGCAGTTCTATAAGGCGTCCGACGACCTTGAGCAAAATGTATGAAATTGTGTCTGTAGTCCTACTTCCAGGGCAGTGTGTGGGCTTGCAGTCCAGCATGTAGGACTACTGTGAATGGGCTCCTTTAGTAAACGATAAATTGTCATGCTTTAATTACCTACAGCCAGATGGTGGCGCAAAAATGTACCTAGTGAAGCTTGCCACAGCGTTGTTATTACTTTACAGCGCACGATGTATGCGACGTTGCCGCCTGAAGCGAAGCAATAGCATCGCTTACGATGCGCCAAAGTGTAAATACTTATCTTGGTAATGGTACCTACTACGGCCAAGTTACGGAGTCCTGCTATAGTGTCAAAATTTTAATGAAAGCCCATGTAGCAAGGCTAAAGAATGTGATACTGCCAAAATCTTATCAATAAGGAACTTGCTGTAATCTGTTGTGATTTTATACCAATGACAATGGTTTAAAATCTCTTTTATTAACAAGTTTCACATACATATATATAAATAATGTTTCAGACAGGTGGCATAGGTATTGTTTATACCTGTAGTGTACAGACTGTGTTACAAGCGGTGAAACATTAAAATTCTCCTCAGCAGGTAATGTTCAACCTTCTTTCGTACGTCGATGTTTACAATGGTAGGTTTGTCCCCTTCTAATCCAACAACGAAAATAAAAAAAAGAGATTTTATTTGTTGTTCTGATAGAAAGGGACCTTCCGTTGGAAACATCTATGTACGAAAGAAGGTTGAACATTACTGACCGCCGAGGAGAATTTTCATGTTTCCATGCTTGTAAGGAGGATTGGTATCCATCTATGTAATGTTTTTATAAGTCAAAGGCCACTTACTCTGTGGATTTCCAAACTTGATAGCAAGCAGTTCTTGTTTACACTGTTCATCGGCGTAGTCAGCAAAGACGGACCAATTGAAAGCCTTGTCGGAGCCACAGTGGATATTCATCCTAATATCTGGCGTTATGAAATGGTTCGCACAAACTTTCAGAGTCTTGTCGCGTCTCATTACCACTCTTACTGTGTTATTTAATTTGTGACGCAACAGTTTTATATCCCCTGTACCTCGTTCCTGTAAGAAATACAATATTTTGAATCAAAGAATATGCTCATGACTATATTCCAGAGAGGATAGCTGAAGGCATTCTAAGTAAACTATATTCAGAATATAAAATTTAATTATAACAACAAAATGACTATGTTAAGGGGCCATGGGTTCCGACGAAGAATTTCTATGAGAAACGCGATTGCCCGGCCCTCCGAAAAGTGCGTGCGTGTGCCGTATTTTCGATTAAAAAGAATGAAAAAAAACAATTTTTAAAGAACTTTTTTATGATTTCACTAGATAAACTACTGGTGAATATTTGAGTATAAATACCAACAATCGGAAACTATTTTAAGTTCTTCTAAAACGAGAAAAATGTTTACACGAACAGTGTGAACCTGTGTGCCTTAAGGACCAATCGTAGGACGAAATTCCTTGGAGGCGTCTTTTATTTTTCATTTTACGACGACATATTATGTGAAGGCAACTGCCTAGGGGCCGCGCATGGGCCAGAGGCCCAGATATTTTTATTTTTTTGTTTGAAAATAAAATGTAAAGCAAGTTTTTAAATTGTGCGGCACTGGTCTCATTTAGCTCCTGGCACAGACTATGTAAGCATATGCCATTTGGCCTGTACAAGTGTTATAAATAATCCAGCCTCAGCACCACCTCTAGTTCCTCAATGCCTGCAATCAAAAGTACCCCAGGCCAGAGGGCTTAGAGGGCACTGAGCAGTATTTTATGTAACCTATTGTTCAACTATTTGTATCAGGGCATCTAATATAAGTTTAAGAAACCATTAGAGCTGATGGTGGCAGTTAATGTGACTACACTGTCTAAGAGAGGCGGCACAAGACTTAAGGTGAACCGAGGCAAGTGTGAACGGGGGTAAGTGTGACTCTTGTGAATTAACACCGCTTAACGTTATTATACCTTAAACCGTCATCAAGGTGGATGGCGGAGGATGATGGTACAAGGTATAATAACATTGAGTGGTGTTAATTCGCAAGAGTCACACTTACCCCCGCGTCACAATTGCCTCGGTTACACCTACAATTAGGGTTGCCAACCGTCCCGCGAGAGACGGGACGTTCCGTTTCTAGACCCTTAGACGATGCGTCCCGTGATAGATGTGTGCGGGACGCCTATTGTCCCGTTTTCTGGCTAACCTTTCCAGCAGAAGTATAGCTCGGTTGACTCAGGAACTATACTGCTCGGTGCCTCTGACCACTCTGCATGTCCATTTTTATTGGAAATACAAGTATATTCCTATTAACACTTCATGGTTTGTCTCACAGACATACTAACTTGACAATCATGCATATCGAATTTGAGCGGCACCCAGCGTAAGAATTATATGGACCAGCAAAAGTGTTCAAAGGCACTAAGCATTGCAGGTTTTTGAACAACTATAATTAGTTGTCATATCAGTATTTTTGGATAGTTTATCTAGTGAAATCATAAACTGAATACACAATTGGAATTACTTCACTCGATAGAAAATTGTCACAAAGATGATATACAGAGTGTTTCATTAGTAACAATAAATATTTAAAACTCTTAAGGGGGTTGTTTAGACCGTCCAACTGAACAACTATCTCTATGGGACCAACATAGAAATCGTGAAAAAAAATTGTATATCCCATCAGTACATATTTTAGCTCTATAGTCCGTTCGCGTTAAGAAAATAGTGATTTCAGTTTTAAAATGTATTGTTGAACGAGTCACGCAAAATACACAACCGTTTTGTTCGAAGGTCAGATTTCAACTGGTCACTGTGAACTGGTCACTGTGAACAAAACGGTTGTGTATTTTGCGTGACTCATTCAACAATAAATTTTAAAACTGAAATCACTATTTTCTTAACGCGAACGGACTATAGTCGATTTGTAGAGGAACATAAATTTTTTTTTCGTGATTTCGATATTGGTCCCATAGTGAAAGTGGTTCAGTTTGATGGTCTACACCACCCCCTTAAATGTTTATTTGTAGTTTTGTAACACCTTGTATACTATACATGCATTTTTAAACATTTTTCTCGTTTTAGAAGAACTTAAAATAGTTTCCGATTGTTGGTATTTATACTCACATATTCACCATTCGCTTATCTAGTGAAATCATAAAAAAAATCTATAAAAAGTGCTTTTGTTCACGCACACACTTTTCGGAGGGCCGGGCATTTCTCATAGAAAATCTTCGTCGGAACCCATGGCCCCTTAAAGGTAAGGCAGTGAATGTTAGATAGATAACTCATTTCATCAGAACAATACAGGATAAACAGTGACAGACAAAGGCAGTAGGTAACATTATGGAGTCCACGTAGGAGGTCCGTGCAAAGCTGCAACATCAACAGGGAGCTCCCATGACGGACCGGTCAATAACAAACATGATATTGAATGAGTTAAAAATAGTAGATTACACACCGAAGACAGGAAAGTAAGAAAGGTCTCAGATCTCATGTAATTGTTGACCGAGGCGAAGCCGTGGTTAACAAACATGTGATCTGAGGCTTTCTTATTTACTGTCCGAGGTTAGTATACTATTTTTCTCCTCGACGTAGGTGGAAAGCGACAACTTCGTTTGGCGCAGCGACGACAATTGACGCTTTCAGTCTGGAGGGGAGAAATATTTGTTTTCCTACGTACCTTCCACTCATGATCGCCAGTATCATATCTATAAAGCCGGGAGCGTATCTTGACAAGTTCTTCTTCTTCCTCCTCATTGGTCTGGATGTCCACAAGCGGCAGCGACACGATCGGCTCGAAGTGCGGGTCGTGCTCCGGGGTCTCCGCGCCTCCGCTCTCCGTCTCACTGTTCCGCCTCACGCTTTCCGTCTGCACCTCCAACAAAATTAACGACTTACTACAAAACTGATAAGGCGTATTACACGAATTTTTCTAATTGGTTATATGTATGGTTCTGAAGCGGAATTGATTGTAGTGCGCTTACCGGTGAAGACATTTTGCAGTAATTGAAGCTAGTTAGCTAGTTTTTGAAGGTTTTTTTGAATAATTGCCGTATAAAATACAAACAATGAAAACGAAACAAACTTGCGAAGTTCAGTTAATTGAATGGATTGAGTGAGTGAATGAAATGAATGTCCAAAGACAAAAGATTGAATGAATGAATGAACAATAAATTTATGGCCTAGCATGGCAACGCGACATAGCGATGCGCTGTCGCGCCGAGGCATTGAGCCAGTGACGGATACTGCCCGCGGTAGTAAAAAAATAGTATTCTTTCCTAAATTCATTTTTGCTCGTGGGTAGCTGCGAATAAAATACCTGTCGTCTGATTAGCGCCTTCAGTCATCTTTTTATCCGTCTGCGCCAAATGGAGGGTAATGTATGCGCTTGAGTACATATGAACGAGATAAAAGATGCAACAGACTCCCACTAACATAAAGGACTCCCAATCCCAATATAGTTTGATATAAACCGGAAACATAACTATAACACACGCTCACACAGCAATGTTCTTCAAATGACATGCGATAAGTTGCATAATGTAAAGCAAGCATAATGAACGAAAGAACGAATGGATTATGCAGACCGAACGTTTCCGACACCGACCGATTTTCTGTCACTGTCAGTCACTCACCGACGTTGTCTGTCATTGTCAAAGTTGTGATTTGCTGTAAATAAAAACAGCTAATTTATTTTTTCTTCCCTTTTCCCAGCAAAATACTAGGTAAATTAACCAAGACATTTTACTAAACTACTAAAAAACTTGTTTCTGTTTAGTTTTGACCCATTTTTTATAGCAAATCTAAACATAACAGGCAAAAATCGACAACTATGAGTGTACCTATTTGCCGACCTATTTCGTAGTTTATTTTGAGATTTCTTCCGGAAATGTTCCAGATTTTGATCCCATTAGCTATTATTTTATTTCTTCTCTGTCCGGTATATCCGTATTTTCAATCTTGTCTCATATAATCAAGGAAATAAAATATTCTATTCGAATTTCAGGAAAAGTGTATAAAATGCAAAGTATATCTAAAATGATAACGGAGCAGCTGCGGAATCCAAGCGAGCTGGATATAAGCCTCAGGATGGAATTTGGTCCATTTGAAACAGTGCACAAGTGGAAGCGGCTGTCGGAGTGCTATGAATTTGTTGGTGCCAGGTATGTGCCTACTCTAATCTTAACTATTATAAAACCGTAAAATCCTGATGAACAAAAAAGTAGCGGTTTACTTCATATAAAATCAAATAACATTCGATAGCGCGATTTAAATGACGTGCAGCGCCATCTATTGACAAAATTGTTAGTTTGTTTGTTTGTTCGCACATCACGCAAAAACTACTGAACCGATTTTGATGAAACTTTTTTTGTTTGATAGCTTATGATCTGACTTAAAATCTGGTATATAATTTGTGCGCTTGAAGTCGCGGGAAAACACTAGTATTATATTACTCTTTGGTGCCTACCTATACTATAATTAGGCGATTAGTTTAACGTATTTGCACATTCCTGCCCCCTGGTGCATCTGCGCGTTTTGTGGAGCGTGCCAAAGGAACAAGAATAGAAGTGATAATCATTGATAATTTATTGGAAACAAAAAAAGCTTGCACTATCAATGTCACACCATGTATTTCCGATCATGGTTAAAATATGAAATGTCTTTCTCTCTCTCTTCCTGGCTTTTACTTTTCTAACAAACATTTTGTTAGAAACTTCTCTCAAAACTAAGAATCAGCTAGGATAATTATCAAAGATAATAATTATCTTGATAATTACGAACCCTGGAACAAAGGGAAATATGAAAAAAAATATTATCGTTTCATACAATCATTCGACTGGCTGATTTCAACAGCATTTAGTGTGGAAAGTCCAAAATTTTTGTTGCTCCTTATCTTCTATAGGTTTTTAGGGAAAGTTGTTCAGTATCATGGGTACAATAACCCCTTAAAGTACTGCAACTGTTTAACTGTTTACCCTATCACCCTGTATATGGTATGCGGCCACACAAAGTTAGGGTCAGCCGCAGAAAAAAAAACCAAGACAAATAATATGAGGACTATTTTCGAAAATGAGCATTGCCAGAAAAAACTTAATCAAATTAAATTCAACTTTAGCTTCATAAGCTTTAAGCATAGACATATTACTCTAGCGATAGACAAGCTCGTTCAAACAAACAACATGTCACACAAAACAACACAAAATGACACATTGCGGTCTGTCATTGCCATAGTAACAAAGTGAACTCGGGAACATCAATCAGGTGCGTACACCTCATTCAAGTGGAACATGTTGCTTCTATGAAAGGGCAAGTCTATCGCTAGAGTTTAAGTCTATGGCTTTAAGGATGAATCTTCATTAAATTGTCATAGTTAGTTATTAATACTGTTTGTCGCATGAAATGTATAAAAAGATAAGTCTACACAACCAAATTTATTAACTTATCGACAGGCGAAGTAAACACACAGCGATAGCATACAAAGATGCTATATATGTATTTGGAGGTGACAACGGCAAGTCCATGTTGAACGATCTGATCAGATTTGACATCAAAGAGAAGTCTTGGACGAAGACCGGCTGTACTGGTCCTACCGGGCCACCGGCTCCGAGATACCATCATTCAGCTGTTGTGAGTACTCATGTCTTGTTCCATCTGTTTACTTATTGATATGGTAAATATAATTATTATCAAATTACACTAGTTATTTTCCCTATAGACTCTTGAATATGGAGTCTTAAATGTTCTTATTGGATCCTGACTTTTGTTTGAGTGCCCCTTGTGTTGAGGGCCTTATGGTTCCCAAAATGAAATGTAATATTGTGTAAATGTCTTGAAATCACACGCACACACACGCGCACACACCCCCACTCACACGAACACACACACATACACTCACAGGCGCGCACACTATACCTAACGACCTTTCCTTGTTTGACTATGCAATCCTAACATGGCATTCGGCCAAATTTACCACTACCCTTTTTTTATGTGTGTATGTGTGTGTTTGTGGCTGCAGCCTATGGTTGCGTTGCCACGTAAGCCCCTTTCAACATGCATTTTAGGGACTCATTTCCTAAAATGCATGTTGAAAGGGGTTGCTGTCTAAACTCTCTCCAGCCAGGACGACAGCTGGCCAGTTCGCCATATTATGTAATAAACTAAAAACGTGTCTCTTGGTACGCTAGGTGCACCGCTCATCGATGTTCGTATTCGGCGGGTACACGGGCGACATCCTCGCCAACTCCAACCTCACCAACAAGAATGATCTATACGAGTACAAGTTTCCGACCGCACAGTGGGTGCAGTGGAAGTTTGCAGGACAGTTAGTACTATTTTATTTTATACATAAGAGTGACGTTAGATTTAGGGCCTGTTTCATCACTTCCGGAAAAGTTCATAAAGGATAAGCTAGTAAGAACCAATCCAGAAGTGGTGTAACAGGCCTTTAATATTTTAAAAGTGTGTATGTATTAGACAAGATTTTTCGCCTCAGAATTATTTTCATATTACATTGCTAATTAAAAATTTATTCAATGCCACTATGAGAAACATTAATATTTTCAAAATTATAATTATTGTTGCACAGTACTATATTTACATTGAAGATGTGAGCCACCTCTCATCACTTGACACGTCATTCCATCATAAAACTAGAGCATTGTTACAACTATATTTTTAAAAAGAATGTTGGTAGTTGTAGCAATGCTTCTGACTACCCCGAAAGGGATTGCGGTCGTGAGTTTATGTTTGTGTATTTGAATATTGGAGTCATTTTACGCTCGAAATTTTTTTGGACAAATATTTAGGGTTCCGTACCCAAAGGCTGAAAACAGGACCCTATTACAACCGTCCGTCCGTCCTTCCTATTTAAGGCTGTAACTTTTCAACCGTAATAGCTAGATAGTTGACATTTTCACAGAATATGCGTTATTAGTTATTACGGCGGATTTGTTGACAAATAATAAAAATGTCAAAATTAAAAAATTAAGGGGGGTTCTCAACAAGAAACTCATTTTTATCAACATTTTTTCTTCTCGCTCTATTGTGAAGCCGTAATAATAATATGTTGTGTTGTGTGGTGGTGTGGTACGGGGTACGGAACCCTCGGTGTGTGAGTAGCCCGACTCGCGCTTGACCGGTTTTATATCTATTGGTCACAATTCGAAGTAGTGTCTTTTAAAGAAAATAGTTCAGCATTATTGTGATATCGCAGGGAGCCCGTGCCGCGATCTGCTCACGGAGCCGCAGTGTATGATGACAAGTTATGGATATTCGCCGGGTACGACGGCAACGCGCGCCTTAACGACATGTGGACTGTCAACTTAGTGGTGAGTATTGTTTCGTCATCATCATCTCACCCGATGGACGTCACCTGCTTGACATATGGCTCCCCCAAGGATCGCCACAACGACCGGTACTGCGCTTCCCTCATCCAACGGATTCCCGCCGCCTTCACCAGGCCGTATAAGCCGCGGTGGTCCAGTGACGAGTAACCTTGCCTGCCGTGCAGGAGGCGATGGTTCGATCCCCGTCCATGCCGACTCGTACCATTGAGTTTTTCGGAATTTATGTACGATTTGTAACACCGCTGGCTTTTCGGTGAAGGAAAACATCGTGAGGAAACCTGCATGCTTCAATTTCGAGGCATGTATTGTACCCACTGTCCATTATAAGTGGCGACGGGCTCACCCCCCGTCACACGTGGACAAGATCTTGGTTAAAGTAAATAATATTTTTTTAGTGTATACCTACTATGTAAATAGGGTCCAACTTAAAATGCTGACAGTTTATTAGAGGATGATCAGACCATCAAACTGAACAAGTTTCTCTGTTGGACCAAAATCGGAATCACGAAATAAAATCAGGTGTCCCATACATTTGGGTCGAGTAGGATTTCAGTTTTGTATGAAACTGGTGAATTTTTTTTCCCAATTTCGGGTGTTCAGTTTGATGGTCGATTATATTTATATTCAAAACCTTCATCAATATTATAGTACCTATGTTCTTCTTTTTCGACGAATGCAAAAACTGATAACCGTGATAACCATAACACAGACCGGGTCGTCAAATTCCAATTCAAGAATTATGTCCTGCATGCACTTTATGTTATTTCCCGTGCGAATGTGTAGCGCGAGTATTTTCAATTTCATTCATATCCTCAGAAACGTCTCCGAGGGAATTTTTATATATACTGTGGACAGAGTTTGGGTACTACTGGTGAAACGTGGATGTTCTGAGGTTTCAGGATATCTCTGACTACCCCTAGTCGTGAGCATATGCTTATGCTTATGCTTCACCAGGTTGTCGATCCACCTTGTGGGGGCCTGCCCACGCTGCGCTTTCCGGTACGCCATCGCCACTCGAAAACTTTTCGGCCTCATCGGGCCTGCGCGCTAAGATCAACAACGCTCGCTGGGTGTTATTTACTATTGTTTTAATATTATTTTATTGCATTACATTAGCATTTCCAAAGAAGTTTGCGATTAGGCGTTAGGATTTCGGTCGTAAAACTTTTGACAAAAAAATAAGCAATATGGATATGTGTACGTCAGTTAGTTTGCTGACGTCATTACATATTGCGTCAATACCAAATAATGGGACAAGGAGTTTACAGGCAAGGTACCCACCTTGGAAAGCACCTCGGTCGAGGAGAAAAATAGTATACTAACCTCGGGCAGTAAATAAGAAAGCCTCAAATCACATGTTTGTTGACCGATACCTTTTTTCTGAGACCTTTCTTACTTTCCTGCCCTCGGTGTGTAATCTACAATTTCTTTTTATTCAGGGTGAGAACAAACAATGGGAGCAGGTAGAACAAAACGGACAATGTCCGCCAACATGCTGCAACTTCCCCGTGGCGGTCGCGCGAGGGAAGATGTTCGTGTTCAGCGGTCAGAGCGGCGCTAAGATCACTAACGCGCTGTTCCAGTTCGACTTCGAGTCTCGCACGTGAGTGTTTCTTATATAATACTAATAAGTGCTTCCCCGCGTAAGGGAAGATGTTTGTGTTCAGCGGTCAGAGCGGCGCTAAGATCACTAACACGCTGTTCCAGTTCGACTTCGAGTCTCGCACGTGAGTGTTTCTTATATAATACTAATAAGTGCTTCCCCGCGTGAGGGAAGATGTTCGTGTTCAGCGGTCAGAGCGGCGCTAAGATCACTAACGCGCTGTTCCAGTGCGACTTCGAGTCTCGCACGTAAGCGTATAACTAATGTAATATAGAAAAGCCTGGCGCAGTTGAACGGTCAGCTGAAAGTCAAGTGAAAAATCAGTCAGTTAGGTGAGGGAAGATGTTTAATTGTTTATGTTTGCTACTTCATCTTTCGTGTCAGCATGAGCTACACATGACAGTCACTCACGCTGTATATGCAAAGCAAAGATTAGCCAGTCAGCAATGGTCGTATGTCAGCTAATATAATTTTTAAACCCCCAGGTGGACCCGTGTGTGTACGGAACACCTACTGCGTTGCGCGGGCCCCGCTCCGGCGCGGCGCTACGGCCACGTGATGTTGGCCCACGGGCGACATCTGTACGTGTTCGGGGGCGCCGCGGACAACACCCTGCCCGCAGACCTTCACTGCTACGACCTGGACACTCAGATGTGGTACGTATAACTGTGGCAGTAGAGATCAATATCGCACGGCCACGTGATGTTGGCCCACGGGCGACATCTGTACGTGTTCGGGGGCGCCGCGGACAACACCCTGCCCGCAGACCTTCACTGCTACGACCTGGACACTCAGATGTGGTACGTATAGCTGTGGCAGTAGAGATCAATATCGCACGGCCACGTGATGTTGGCCCACGGGCGACATCTGTACGTGTTCGGGGGCGCCGCGGACATCACCCTGCCCGCAGACCTTCACTGCTACGACCTGGACACTCAGATGTGGTACGTATAGCTGTGGCAGTAGAGATCAATATCGCACGGCCACGTGATGTTGGCTCACGGGCGACATCTGTACAGTACCCAGCAGTAAATAATGCACATCGGCTTCGTAGACCGTCGTCTCTGTCACTCAGTACATTATGTAGGTAATGCTTTGTCTTTTGTTGCTCGTCTGTCATCGTCAATGTGCATTATTTACCGCCTGGTAGGTACTGTACGTGTTCGGGGGCGTCGCTGTAAAATATCAATAAATAAATATTATATTACTAAATAGTAACTAGTAGTAGGCATTCTATTGAATGCGTTTTTGTAGCCCTATCAAATTTCTATGTGTATGATACTTTTTAGACTTGAATTTTTTTCTGATATGACCAAAAATGGTAGGTAATCCAAGGTCTTTTTGTTAGGTACCCAATTTGTATTTTTAGTCTAAGATCTGCTTTGTTTTTTTGTAAAGTTCTGTTTCTATCAGCGAAGTCCTGTAATTGGCTTTCTGTTAGCCATCCATATACTCAGCAGCTGTTGGTCTTCCAAATAAAATAAAATAAAATAAACTTTGAATTAGTCTTCCTTTTAAACAAAAAAAAAATTGCCACTCGGGAGTTCTACTCTTGCATTTCTTATCCTAGTTACCGTCGTTTGTGGCCGAAAAAGAGGATGTAGTCGAATCTACATCCTCTTTTTCGGCCCGACGACCCGACTCGAAGGACTTATAACACACTGTGCGCAGGTCGGTGGTGCTGCCGGCGACGGACTCGCAGGTGCCGTCGGGGCGGCTGTTCCACGCGGGCGCGGTGGTCGGCGACGCTATGTACGTCTTCGGAGGGACCGTCGACAACAACGTGAGGAGCGGCGAACTCTTCCGCTTTCAGGTTTGTTTGAATTTTTTGTTAATACACGACAAAGTACACCTTGAAAAAGTCTTAAGTACAATACTATAGGTAGGTGTTGCAGTAACAACCCAAAAAACCGAGGTCTATATCAGGGTTAGATACTCTTCACATTGATGAAAAACTCCGGCTCAATTCCCACTGGCGCAGAGTCGAAGCGTCGCGACGCGGCGTGAAGCGTCACGTTTTTCAACTGTTCTAAATTCATCTCTATTTCTCTATTAATACGGAACGAATCTGTGTTGCGAAAATTTGATAACGATCAGCGACGCGCGTCTGCGCGCGATTGCGCGCGTCTTCACCTGCAAGGGTCACTCGAGTTCGTGCGTCACCGCTCGCTGATATGCGCATTCGCGCTCAGACGCGTGTCAGCCGGCGCTGACATCGAACGAACCACAGGGCCGAACTGCGTGACCACTGAGCAAGTAATACTTAAAAAATACAAGCTCTATTCACGCCTGTTCAAAAGTGTCTGAACCGAGTCCTCTTCGTTATCCGGACGCGCCATTCGCGCGTCGATGCGCGCAGGCGCGTGCATTCACGCGTCAACGGGGCGAGTTATTTCGCGTCGCGTCGCTTCGACTCTGCGCCAATGGGAATTAAGCCTCCGAGAGCGATCGGTACAATGATACTCAATTAATATACAAATTAAAATAAATGAAATGAAGTTGTATTCATGTTCAATGTTCATATCACTTCATTACACCTAGGAGTATTACCCCGTCACTAAACTCGAGTGTTGTAGGAATGAATAAGTGCCAAGCCACACTAGCGGCTTCGGTGCGGCTTTCTTCATAAAAATTCCGTTGCTCTGGCGCCCGCAACGCCATATTTTTTTACGATTTCGTTCCTAGTCCCATAGAGAAAGTTGTTCAGTTTGATGGTCTGATCATCCCCTTCAGCATGAAAAGAAAGACCTTAAGGAGAGGAAATACCAAAATATGCCACAAACCTTGCGCGTGTTCCAATATTTAATTGTGAAGTAACAAAATTATTAAACAATATAAAGTAGATTTCGGGAATTTTGTTGTTTTATGTTAAAAAATATATCCTATATTTGTTTTACTTCTACAGCTGTCTAACTACCCACGCTGCACCCTCCACGACGACTTCGGTCGCATACTGAAGTCGCAGCAGTTCTGCGACATCACACTACTCGTCGGCGATGATGAGACGCCCGTGAAGGCGCACCAGGCCATGCTGGCCGCCAGGTCACAGTACCTGCGCGCTAAGATCAAGTGAGTGCCTCGCTAACTACCCGCGCTGCATACTGAAGACATCACTCTGCTCGTCGGAGAGGAGAGGATGAGACGCCCGTAAAGGCGCACCAGGCCATGCTGGCCGCCAGGTCACAGTACCTGCGCGCTAAGATCAAGTAAGTGCCTCGCTAACTACCCGCGCTGCATACTGAAGACATCACTCTGCTCGTCGGAGAGGAGAGGATGAGACGCCCGTGAAGGCGCACCAGGCCATGCTGGCCGCCAGGTCACAGTATCTGCGCGCTAAAATTAAGTAAGCCAATAATACAGTACATAGTGAAGCATTTGCTAAGTAGGCGAGTCGTCAAAATACCGCACGTTCGGTTAGATTTAAGAGAAGCACGTAACGAAGGCGCGGAACCTAAAAAGGTAGCGGAGAGATAGCAGGGAGCGACTGGGATGAGGAAGGCCGAGGACAGAGTTTTGTGGCGCGCCTTGGAAGAGGCCTATGTTCAGCAGTGGACAATGATAGACTGACGATAATTAATGTTCAAGAATTGCTAAATTGTTCTGCGGGCGCTGAGCGGGGAGGTGAAGATGTAAGCGGGTGCGTCCACGTTTCACTAGTAGTAGTAGAAACTCTGTCCAGTGTGACGGGAAGTGAACCCGTCGCCACTTGTAAATTTGTAATGGACAATTGGTACAATACATGCCTCGAAATTGAAGCATGCAGGTTTCCTCACGATGTTTTCCTTCACCATAAAACCAGTGGTGTTATAAATCGTTTATAAATTCCGAAAAACTCATTGGTACGAGTCGGCCTGGACGGGGATCGAACCAACCAAGGTTACTCAACATTGGACCACCACGGCTTTTTTAAATACAATTTACCACATCAAAATATGCTATATTTCCCATTAAATTATAAACTTGTCCCCAGGGAAGCGAGGTTGGAACGATACAACGACAAGGACCCCTGTGAAATAGTGCCGGATTTGAACGACCCCTTGCTTGTGAAGCTGCCCGAGGCTACACCCGAGGCGTTCAGGATGGTCCTCAACTATATCTACACCGACAGGATTGATCCCACTGAGAAAGGTATGGTCTTCAACACATTCATGATACTCCCATTTCAGATTTTCAGTCACCTCTCCTCATAGAGGCACAGATACAATTATTTATATAAATCGTTTGCCTCTTCTTACCTAGTTCTACAGCTAAATACTAGATGGCGCTGACAATAAATTTTAGTTCAAGGTGGTAAAAAATTCAACCACTATGTCCCAAAGAGCCTTCTCGATGTGCCCATACATGGATGGATAATTAATGAACCAATAACAAATATGTATATTTACGAGTGCATAGAGAACGCGCATCTGCCATGCCCCTTTGCACCGAGCGTGAGCAAATGATTGTCAAATTTTATCGTGTTTCAATAATGCTAGTCTCGAGACTGCAGATTCTATCTGGAGGAGGACGAAACCCCCATTCACATCCTTTGTGAATGTGGCCCACTAATGCACAAACGATACGCTCACTTGGGTAAACACTTCATCCGAGAGAAGTAAAATCATTCACTGCTAAAGAAATCCTACAATTCCTTAAGGAAGTGGGTATTAGCAGTGAACTGTAACTATTGTGGCGATCATAAAAGATCTACATAAGGTCGAAGTGATACTAGTCTGGAGAAGACTCGAATAGCCGCTTTACACTAATAAAAAATAATTCTAGTCTAGAATTTTCTTTATAATGATAGACAGACGTAATGGAAAAGTATTGATGGTTGAATATTCTCACTGACACAATCTGTTTTATTTTGGTACGAATCGTGCTCATGGTTCTTACTCAGTCAGGCGCAATCTATAGCTTGCTCATACATACTCGTCTTAACCCTTTGGTAACCGCTCTGGCTCCCTGAGTAGCCAGCCCCCCGATGCTGGGACAATAGTCCGAAAACTATTGAAAAGGATTAAGACGATTTTTTTCCCTCTGTCCATTATAAGTGGCGACGGGCTCACTCCCCGTCACACTGGACAGACTTACGGTACTACTGGTGAAACGTATTCTGAGGTTTCAGAATATCTCCGAGGGGGTCCTCGGAGAATATAGTCGTGAGCATATGCATGCTATGCTAAAACGATTTTTGGCTTTGTTTTATGAGAACAAACTTTAAATACCGTACCTACTAATAATACATAATCCCTCAATCAGACGAAGACCCAGCGTCTCCGGCCACGATCCTGCTCGTCATGGAAGTCCTCCGACTAGCCCTCCGGCTCAACATACCCCGCCTGCGTGGTCTCTGCGCACGCTTCCTGCGCGCCAACCTCTGCTACAGCAACGTCCTGCACGCACTACACGCCGCCCACCACGCCAACCTGCACTGCATCAAGGAGTATTGTCTCAGGTAGACCTAGCTCTAAACTAACACTAGCTCGCTTCCTGCCAACCTCTGCTACAGCAACGTCCTGCACGCACTACACGCCGCCCACCACGCCAACCTGCACTGCATCAAGGAGTATTGTCTCAGGTAGACCTAGCTCTAAACTAACACTAGCTCGCTTCCTGCCAACCTCTGCTACAGCAACGTCCTGCACGCACTACACGCCGCCCACCACGCCAACCTGCACTGCATCAAGGAGTATTGTCTCAGGTAGACCTAGCTCTAAACTAACACTAGCTCGCTTCCTGCCAACCTCTGCTACAGCAACGTCCTGCACGCACTACACGCCGCCCACCACGCCAACCTGCACTGCATCAAGGAGTATTGTCTCAGGTAGACCTAGCTCTAAACTAACACTAGCTCGCTTCCTGCCAACCTCTGCTACAGCAACGTCCTGCACGCACTACACGCCGCCCACCACGCCAACCTGCACTGCATCTCAGGTAGACCTAGCTCTAAACTAAAACTATCTCGCTTCCTACGCGCCAACCAGGGCCCTGTTTAATAAACGCGACACTGCTGGTTACTAATGAAGCTAAACTTGCAGTGTCCTTACATTCTCAGCAATGTACTCTGAATTCGGTATGTCAAGTTTTTTTTTGGAGGGCTGAATCGCAAACCATTTCGAGATAATTGTCTCAATAATCATATTTTCTACGTCAACAATTTAAAATGAAATTGATTACAAATATTTTAAATAAAATAACGTCGTTTTTCGGTACGCTCAGTGACGTCACTGGCATACCTGTGAACTCCTTGTTAAACATAAAATCAACTTGAAATACCCGGCCATTAAGAAAAAAAATACATTCACAATGTCAGAATTTGACATTTGATGTTGCCGTATCTGTTTCCAGCATAGAGTTAGAAAGAGGAGGCACGTTTTATTTTTTTTAAATATAGCAGTAGGTAGTGTTTCTCCATGGAGTTCGAATTATTTTTTCTCCACCATTTTTGCACTTAAAGATTACAGATCAAAATAATTTAAAAATTAAATTTATATTGATAAACTCGATGAATCGCAATAAAAATGAAATAGGTGTCTTAAAATTATAATATATTAATCCGTAAAAAATATATAAAATGACGACCAAAAAAAACTTGACATACCGAATTGCAATTCTCAATTGTCACCTTATCGCGTTTATTAAACAGGGTCCTTTTCTAGCATCCTCCTGCACGCATTATACGTGGGTGTCGTAGGAAACAAAGCGACTACATTAAATCCTTTCATTTGTATTTAACTTGCTTTTATGAGCGAAAGCCCTACCTAACTAAAAGTACAACCATTTCTCGCATGTTATTACACAAGAAATCGCCGAAATATTCCCTGTGAAAAGGAACCTGCTACAACTACACATGGTTGGAATAAAGTTGTCGACCTCCCCTGAAAGGAAATATGTTGATTCGACCTTTTTCCTAATTGTGCTGTTTTATTGGAGTCTATAATAAATTGCATCTTTAAATTCGTATTATTATCTGAGGCTTTCTTATTTACTATCCGAGGTTAGTAAACTGTGTTTCTTTTCGTTGGAGGTGGAAAGCGACAACTTCGTTTAGCGCAGCGGGACGAGTATTGACGCTTTCCGTCCGGAGGGAAGAAAAAGATATATCTCATCAATCTACCCTCAGATTCGTGGTGAAAGACTACAACTTCACTCCGATCGTGATGTCCGCTGAGTTCGAGGACATGGAGCAGTGTCTGATGGTGGAGGTAATCAGACGAAGGCAGCAGCCGCCTCCGAAGCAGCCCAGCACCGCGGCGACACACGAGTGCGACGAAGAGATCGTTGGTAAGCTTAGACGATTTATATAGGGACCCGCCTCGTGTTAGCAAAGCATTTCCCCTCTGTCAACGTTCAAAATCCAGAAATCTTACGCATTTGCATACAATTTTATACCTTATCTTATCACTAAACGCGACAGCCTATAATTGCGGAACAATAACTTCGAACTTATCACGTTTGGGGTTCACACGACACTGTTTTTCATGTTTAATATTCAAAATTAGAATCTATAGTAATGGAATAAAGTCCAAAGTTGCGGATGTCATGCTACATGGCCCCCTGCAAAAAGTGGCAGAAAAGTTTGGTAGTAGAATTACTAATTTAATGAGCGTTTGTGCAACTGAGTGTGAGAATACTAAAAATAAACATTAATTTGGCTGACAGGACGAAACGATCATCCTTTAATGGTTAACACGGTCGCTGCTGGACAAAGGGCTCCCTCAACCATCATCTCTCAATAATATTTTATTTTATTTTTCAATTTTGGACACAAACAGTCTATCTACACTTATAGATTTTTTGCGAGTTGTATTCAAAAATTGAACTCCCGGTTCATACTTAATGTTAAAAAAATATAATCAAATATTCGCAGGAACGACTCTAGAGCAAGACATGTGTGTGTTCGTAAGCGGCGGCGGAGCGGACCTGTGCGATGTGAAGCTACGAGTGGGCAATACGTCCCGGCCGGGCCACCGCTCCATACTAGCCGCCCGGGCCTCCTACTTCGAGGCCATGTTCCGATCCTTCTCACCCGAGGGCAACTCTGTCAGTGTAAGTGTCTATGTATGTATAAGCCGTGGTGGTCCAGTGGCGAGTAACCTTGCCTGCCGTGCAGGAGGCGATGGTTCGATCCCCGTCCAGGCCGACTTGTACCAATGAGTTTTTCGGAATTTATGTACGAACACCAATGGCTTTTCGGGGAAACCTGCATGCTTCAATTTCGAGGCATGTATTGTACCCACTCTCCATTATAAGTGGCGATAGGCTCACCCCCTGTCACACTGGACAGAGTTTCGGTACTATTGGTGAAACGTGGATGTTCTGAGGTTTCAGAATATCTCTGACTACCCCCTCGGGGAAAAATATAGTCGTGAGCATATACTTATGCATATGCTTTTAGGTGTCCCCGACTCCAAATCAATCTTTTTTAGAAATTTAGTCCTTCTGTTTGTTTGCGAGCATCACGCAAAAACCAATGAACCGATTTTTTTGTTTAATTAGCTTATGATCTGACTTAAAATCTAGTATATAATTTGTGCGGACGAAGTCGCGGGTTAACTCTAGTTAATAATAAGTTGTCGTTGAAGGTGCAAATATGCGAGACGGTCCCTACGGAGGAGGCGTTCGACTGCCTGCTCCGCTACATATACTACGGCGACTCCAACATGCCCACCGAGGACTCGCTCTATCTGTTCCAAGCACCTATTTACTACGGTGAGTGCTTTTATTATTACATCTGTCTATGCTCTACCTCAATTACGTACAGAGAGTAACTACCTACTACCTATAACTCAAAATCATAGCATTTGCTCACAACTATACTGGGTGTTACTACAGTAAAAATAATCATTTAAAACTTTTAAGGGGGTTGTCTAGACCATCAAACTGAACCGATACATTTAGCTCGAGTCGATTTTTAGAGTATGGAACATCAGATTTTATTTTTCGCGATTTCGATGTTGGTCCCACAGTGAAAGTTGTCCAGTTTGATGGTCTACTAAACCACCCCCTTAAATGTTTATTTGTATTTTTGTAACACCTTGTATTCTTCGAGCCCTACTGAGATAGGGTTGAACTACACATGGACGCACGCGATCTCATTTTTCCGTCGCTCCATCCTTTTCTGTCACTCAGGAACGTCATTTGCTAGAGCATATAAGATAGACGATACGCGATCGCACACCGCAGGCGATCGCGTTCCGTCTATCTTATATACTCTAGAACTTACCCTAATATACTCATAATATTGGATTATAGGTCTCAAACAATAACTCTGCATCATCATCATTTTCAGCCTGTATCTGCCCACTGGTCTCCTCCACATTTTGCCATTCTTCTCGGTCCTGTGCCAGTCGCATCCAGGTCTTGCTGATACTTTTCCAGATGTCGTCAACCCACCTGGCTGCCGGACGACCCACTTTTCGTTTGCCTGATCTCGGCCAATAACAAATCTGCATAATCTACAAAAACATGTGAATGATCATTATTGCAGGGTTCACAAACAACCGGCTGCAAGTGTTCTGCAAGCACAACCTGCAGACGAACGTGTCGCCCGACAACGTGCTGGCCATACTGCAGGCGGCCGACCGCCTGCGCGCCTCCGACATCAAGGAGTACGCGCTCAGGATGATCGTGCACCACTTCGGACTGGTGAGTCACTCACTACATACTAGTACTAGCTAGGACCATGGTGCTATCAGTGCGTTTAGAACTGAGCATACTGCAGGCGGCCGACCGCCTGCGCGCCTCCGACATCAAGGAGTACGTGCTCAGGATGATCGTGTACCACTTCGGACTGGTGAGTGACTACCTGACGTAACACCCACTGATCTCATGCACAGCGACGGCTGCTGGCTCCGAAAATTGGTGGTGCACTTATCGATTGCTATGAATATGTCTTTAAGTTGCAATAAAACGACGTTTTTTATTATTTTACACATAGTCTGAGTCACAGATAGTGACAATTACGTTACCCTAATAAAAAAATTCACGTGAAAATAAATAGACGCGAAAAAAGGTCCCCCGTTGTGTCGGGTCGTCGCGCTTCGGGCTCGTACCGAGCGTTTTAGTCAACTCTCGGTTATCTTCGGTGCGTGCGGCGCACGAATCTAGCCGAATTTCTTCATACACTATGCATGCATACAGTCTGTACTACTCATCTTCAGTCTCAGGCGATTGTTGTCGACTTACATAGAAGTTGTATGATCGCGCTGCGTGCGCTCTGCTACTCTGCTCTTCATTTCTGATTCGATCTCGCAGGTGAACTCCGAGCATTCCTCACCATAACCCTTTAGCTGACTTTCAGCCTTTTTATGAGGCCTTGAGTGAGCGACCACTTATCTGTTCCATAAAGTATCATAATTAATTCAAAAATGTGCTCTATTTTTACAGGTAGCGAAACAGGATGCCATCAAGAACTTGCCGCAGGCTCTCCTAGTGGACATAATCTGGGCGCTCGCGGAGGAGTCCCAGTTCGACTCCCCCCTCCCGCACCAGCCCCGCTCCCTCCCCTCCTCCTCCTCGGCCGACACCATCACCGACGACCCGGATTATATTCGTTATAGGTCGGGTAGGACTTAAGGTACCTATTATACCTTTCTTGATTGTGATACGGTCTATTTTTAAATGAGCATAGCTCGATTTCTCTGTCTCTCTTTATCATCTGGATGGTAGCAGCCGAATTTTGAATCTCCCCTCGCTCTCTCCGTTTTATTATCAAATGGGATTAATTGACGACCCGGATTATAATCTGTTTTTGTAATGTTATAACATGCTATCGATCTAGGACCATAAAAAACAGTTCCTTTGTATGTATCTAAGGTTGCAGGCATGCCTTCTCACTGTAAGTTATCCCAAATGTGCTGTCGTTTTAGACGTCTGATGCTGAGAGGTTAATGTTGAGGCAAAGCTCTATTATTTATAACTATAGTTTATCAGCGACTTCGTCCGCACAAATAATTTTTGTTCCGTTTTGCTAATTTTGGTAAAACTCAATACTCAACACTAAAATTCAATATTCTGTTAGAACTTGTCCGTCTAAGCATTTATTATTACGGCACCAAATCTGTAGGGCCATTGTCCTTGGTTTTATTATTGAAGTTTGAAAACTCTGCCTTTTCGAACCTACGTGTTCGATAAAATTAGCTAAGACTATATTCTGTTAGAACTTGTCGTTCTCAGCATTTATTAGTTTGGCACCAAAGCTGTAGGGCCATTATCCATTGTCCTTGGTTTTATTAAGGTTTGAAAAATCTGCCTTTTCATACATTTTTGAAATAATAAAACATACTTTCATGCCATAATAATAAGAACAAGTTCTAACAGAATGTAGAATCAGTTTTTCTTGGCTGGTACTTTCAAATTTAGTCCAATAATGTATGAAGCGCGGATGATGTACTTTCTCCCGTAAATAAGGAACTATTTTTTGCATAATTAAAACGCCTCATAAAACCTATTGATGATCAAAAATATCAAATCTTGTGCATAACAAGATTTTTATTCTCATTTGTAGTGATTTACAAATTTCAGTCAATTATCAGATCAGAATCTGAGATTGTACATAATTTTTTAACAGGCCAAAGCTTGTACTTTCGTGTAAGTAGGTAGTTTAATTTAACTTGATAGTTAAGGCTGTGCATTTAAAAAAATGTTTATTTAACGATGTAGTATGTAAGCAAATACATGTTATAAATAATTTACCTAAAATAACCATCATGGTATGGTAGTTAGAAGTAGTGTTAGGTAATACAATGTTTTTTGTTATTATATTCTTGAACAATATTTGATTTACTTTATATAAATGTATAGTTTGTAATGTCAGCAACAAATAAATGTATTTGTGGTCAAGCTACAAAAATAAAGTGTACAAATTAGAAAAGTTCTCACTATCAGAAATAAACAAAGTTTGATAGAAAACAAGACTATAATGCCCAAATAAGTTTCATTTTCATGTTATCAATGATTCAAACCATTATAACTTGTATTGCTTGTATTATTTTTGGGTATTTAAATTGCATTCAAGATTATTTTGAAAACCTTGTTTATTTATTAAAATATAGTTGACCACCAGAAACTCAGATATAGCTGACTGTACAAAACAATTATTGTTTACTGAACTAATATAATAGACATACATAGTAGTAATATTATAATATTTACGGCATAACTATGCTTCTTGATATCTAGTCAACGAAATTTGAATATTTATTCAATAAAAAATACTTTTCTATTTGTTATTTTATTCAGGTAAATTATGCTATCATATACCTTTTTTACGGTTATAGTATACCATGAAGCGGATACAGAGGAGAGACCTTTGCCCAGCATTGGGAGTGAACTGGTTAAAAAAGATTAAGTATTGAAACTATGAAAAAATTATAAAGGCTCATCTACTGTTAAAGGGTCACCTCTAATGGAAATATAAAAAAAAAAGATTGAGGGCAGCACTGGAGGCTCGGTGGGTACCAAAAGGGTTTTTAACAAATTATCATCTATTTGTAGGAGTTGCTCTGTGGGTCTGCTATTGGGTGGTCACGTGCGCGTCGGTTGCCCCATCCCCGGTCCACAGTGGAACTCCAGTGGTGGCTCAGGATATTGTTCTTTTATAAGAACAACCCTTGAAGTCACCAAAATATCAATATAACCGTACAACGTCAAGCACTTTTGCTATAAAAACTCGACATTGGCAAAATCATCACATACCCAAGATGGCAGCCATTTTTTAAAATATAGAATAGAATAGAATCTATTTGTAGTGCAGTCAATCTGTTATGTACCTATGCAAGAAAATATAAAAGTAACTTTTTACTATGTAACAAAGGAGTATAATTATCGCATATAAGCGTATGTTCACGACTATATTCCCCGAGGGGGTAGTCAGAGATATTCTGAAACCTCAGGACATCCACGTTTCACTAGTAGTACCGAAACTCTGTCCAGTGTGACGGGGGGTGAGCCCTTATAAAATAATGGACAGTAGGTACAATACATGCCTCGAAATTGGAGCATGCAGGTATAATTATCGTATCGTATCATACTATAATTTGTTGCATTTCCCTCAGTGTTTTGTAATGTAAGTAATACATACATGGAACATAAAAATGTAATGTTTTATTTCTGTTTACTTTATTTTCATGCAGGCACTACATTCTCGCGAGAACTTCTCGGCAAGAACTTCCAAAGGAAAATTGCTCTTGACGCCAAGAGAACAATTAAGGGCATCCACACTCCTCGGGCCTTCTCGTCTGTTCTCGGCGAGAACGTAGTGCCTGCTTAAAATAAATGGATGTCATCAAAACAAATTGATTTAAAGAAAACTTTACTCAAATAAACATTTTTACTAATTAAATTAAATTATTTATTAATCTATATTTGCTTCATTTACTGTTCCCATTTGTCCTTGATGTCCTTCCATAGTTTCTGAAAATAAACAGTCTCATTAATAAAGAGTGGAAACTGGGGAATCTTAAAAATAGGGCAGGCTGTATCACGAACGCAACCGCAGTGGAGTAAGTGAAATGTCTTGTATTGAGTAAGGGTTGAACTACACATGGCCGCACGCGATCACACTTTTCCGTTGCTCCATCCTTTTCTGTCACTCAGGAACGATATTTGCTAGAGCATATAAGATAGACGGAACGTGATCGCCTGCGTCGTGCGATCGCGTTCCGTCTATCTTATATGCTCTAGCAAATATCGTTCCTGAGTGACAGAAAAGGATGGAGCGGCCATGTGTAGTTCAACCCTTATGGCTTCTATCCTACGAATAAGAATAACTATAGAAGAGTAACTCTAAACAAAATCCATATAATTTTTGACACCCAATGAAAAATGACATGTATGAGTTTTGGCGGCAAGGTACAGTTTTTAACCTTTCGTATGCATAGTAGCAGATCTGCTCGATGTACGCTAACTGCTAGGGAGCAGATCTGCACCTATGGGATTTGTTCGAAAATCATTGAAATTTAGACCCAAATACATGGTAATAAGGTGTAAAGTTGTGTTTTTTGTACACCTAATGAATGAATGAACCATAGAGAATCGAAGAACCAATCACTCTCCATAGAAAAAAATAAGAAAATTTGCTCTCAAAAATTTGCTCTCCCGCACGTAGACGTTCGAAGAAGGGGCACGGTTGCGCATACGAAAGGTTAAAGAACAATTTTAGAACACGCTACACTTTTTTTGGTGCCACTTTTTGAGCTTGATTTACATTTCTAGAGTAACTCTAATTCTATTTTTATTAAATGGTGTTTCCTTGTTAGATTTCGCCAGTGTCAAGTTATTTGAGGGAGTGTCTATCCAATCTCGAGGATTGTTTTTGAGTAAGAACAACTGAGAAGGATTTAGGAGCCTCGTGGCAGGCTGAGACGCGAACCGCGCGAAGACCACGCGAGAGACAAGTGTTCGCGGCAAACCCTGCAACGTGACTCTCGAGTAACTCTTAAACAAAATCCACAGAATTTTTGACACCCAATTAAAATTACATGTTGTATGAGTTTTGGCGGCACGGTACAGTTTTTAAAGAACAAATTTAGAACACGGTACACTTTCTGAGCTTGATTTACATTTCTATACATTTTTATTCATAGCTTCTATCCTCTAAATCAGTGGTGGCCAAACTTAAGACATTGCGCGGTCTACATGAACATTTTATATATCCCTGGCAGTCTACCTTCAACCGCAACAGGCATTTGTAGGCAACTTAGCATTGAATGTATATGAATAGCCAGATTTTGATAGATATACTGTAATTTTTATTCTACTTTAATTAAATATTAATCTCTTTGCAAGACTATCAATAGTCAACCGTGTAGACGGCCAACATGTTGGCCACCACTGCTCTAAATAATGGTAATAAAATAATGCCAGTAGGTGCTATACTTCCAAAGTAACAAGCAATCTTGTCATAAAATATTTTGTTAAATATGGTTTTTACATGCACAGCAAATACAAAACCGTGATTTCGTCCCATTTTAAGTAGGTAAAATCAGTTAGACTGAGACAGCATTAGACCTGTTATATACCTATTGCATCTTGATATTCTCAAAGACACCAATACATTTCGTCCCATGAGTGTTATAACCGGTCTAAGGGTTTTTTTGGGCCAAGATTATGATGAAATGCTATCGGATGAGGCTGTTGTCTTTGAGTGGGTACCTCAAGAAGGTACCTAATGTACAGAAATTGTCAATGTAAAAAATTTAGGTTATTTATTGTTATACTCAATTCTTATAAAATCAGCACCAGAATTCTTATAAAACAATAGTAAGCTGATACCTACTTAGAACGTTACTCGGGATATTTAAACGATATCCATATTTTGCTACAAGGAAATTAAGCCATAGGAAAAAATTACATAACTTACCCCTTTGTTTATAGTTTCGAAAATGGTATCGGTGGCCAGCTCGAAGGTACGTTCGTAGAAGAACGTTCCCGCGGCCACGACCATGAAGAACGTGGATGTGCGCCTGAAAACAGCGCGGTTCAACGTCGAAAAAAACGACATTTTCGATAATTTTCAAGAATTTCTTCTCGTCGAGGATGAAATCAAATCAAAATGCTATAGACAAAATGACTAATTTTTTTAGACGGTCCCCGGCCGGTAATCTTCATAGAGAAAAAACTCGCCGTAAGTTTTTTTTTTTTTTTAGCTCAGTATATCATTTTGACACTTACCTCACCCCTCTTTCCCCCACTTCTTGCCTGTCGCGCCCATGCCCGCTGTCAAGGGCCGCCATGACATGACCAACCGCCATTACTGTTTTGGTTCTTGATCGAGTGAAGTGTACGTTGATTAATTTCCGTAACTTATCCTCTCATTAACTAAAATAGTAATATTTCGTTGATATTTCGTCACGACGAACCGTGTAATTACATTTTATGTGCACAAAATGTATAACAAGTGTTGTGTTGTGGCTTGTAATAGCAGACGAAAGGACGTCAAATTATTTATTTTTCCAAAAACTGAGATAGGACTCCAAAAGTGGTTAGAGTGTATAGATAGTGACAACTTGCGGAGCTTGAGTTTTGACGAGCTTCGAAAATGCTTCGTATGTCAAAAACATTTCGAGAAAAGATTTCTAACACAGAAACTTCGTCTTCATCTTGGCGCCTATCCATCGCTGTTTACTGACGACGAAATAGCTAGTGGAATACCAAGTACACAACATGATGATGACACAGCAGTGGCGGATACAGGGGGGGGGCCCAGGGGGCCATGGCCCCCCCCACGAACCTCTGAATTTTGAGGCCGAGTAAAGAAATGAGTTCTCTTAATTTCTTTTAATCTTAATACGTGGCCCGAGTTGGCCGATGGGCCCCCCCCAACATGAAATCCTGGATCCGCCCCTGTGACACAGGTATGTAAAAATCTTTTTGGTATTCTTTCAATCCACCCTATCATATTCTTATACTCCAACAAGTTTTACTAGCTGTTACCCGAGACTTTGTCCGCATTGATTTGTACCCATTTCATTTTCATATGCAAGCTTTTTGTTAGACTTCTAGGAAATAACATGTGGTATTTTCGTTTACAGCAATTCTATAGGTAAAAGTTAAAGATAAAAAAAGTAATTATTTTATGGGTACCCATTTTGTAAGAAGGATTTTGTTAAACTATTAAACCATAACATGTGGTATTTTTATAGATAGAGTAGTAAATTCTACTCTTGACTTAGTGATGAATATAAAGCGGGGTCCGCTGCACAGTGTTTGCTAACACCATTAAATTGTTTGCAAACCGACTTCCCTCCCGCGTTTGCCTGCGGGGTAGTAAAATGTTATGTTATGGTGTTAGCAAACACAAAAACATGGCGCTGTGGACCCTTCTTAAGACAAGCGAGTTTTAATCAGACTAGTTGTATTTTTCTTTTAATAACAAATTCAATTAAAAGCAATAAGCATTGTGATGAGCCGATAACATAATTATACATACATGTACTTACGCATGGCATGGCTCCAGAAGGCAGGGACGCCCAGCAAGATAAGGGGAAGACTATTCGTCAACATCTTTGGACATATTGAACAAGGGTAACAGCTGAAAAAGCGCAATGAAAACATTTCGAGGAGGCCTATGCTGAAAGGCACTTTGAATTTAGAGACATTTTATAAAAGCATGTTAAGAAACATATTTTTTCAAACTCAGAAAGAGTTTGAAAATCTCTCTCTTATTAGATATTACTTGATCGCCACATGCTACGATTCTGACACATAAACATATTTTTCAGAAAATAAAAACCCTAACTCAGGCAGAGATCATGACTACTTCAGGAAAAGACGACACGAGGATCACAACTATTGCAAACTAGAAGTTGTGAATAAGCGGACTAAAACAATAAGTGGTAAGATTTGTACTAATTATGAATAGTTTGACATCAAATTGTACAAATAGAAAACGAATGAATATAGGTTTATTCATGATCATGACGGTTTTATGTAAAGCAACTACTATACCACCTATTCAATAATTAAACCAAAAAACAAAATAAAAAATTATGTTATTCATTTCAGAAGTTGATGCCTTGCCGTCCACATCCGCCTCAATCGAGAAAATTTGTGACATTCCATTAACAATTGGTAAGTTGAAAAACCTATTGACTGACTGACATATACTCGAGCGATAGACAGGCCCTTTCATAGAAGCAACATGTTCCACTTGAATGCGGTGCACGCACCTTATTGATGTTCCCGAGTTAACTTCATCACTATGGCAATGACAGACCGCAATGTGTCATTTCGTGTTGTTTTATGTGACATGTTGTTTGTTTGAACGAGCTTGTCTATCGCTAGAGTATATGTCAGTGTATTGAAGTGAATGTTTTTATGGAAAAGCTTCGATATTCTGATCCGCATACATTTATTTTTTATTTTTTTTTATTTATAATAATAATAATATAATAATAATATATTTATTTCAGACCGTAGTCCATAGAAAATATTAGTAACAGTTTGTCTTAGAACTATGTTAGTAAATTAAATTATATATTAAATCACAACATTCTTTGAATTTGAATTTTAAATTTACACTACAAACATAAAAACATAAGAAACAACAATAAATAACACCTAGACCAGCGCACGTACATGAGTTCTGGTCCAGTGTCTCAGCATTGGACCATCAACTCTTTCCCCCAATGCCTTCAGGAGACCATTGGATTTATAATTATAATTAATTGATTTATAATTAATGGACTTTTTTTTTTTTTATTTATAATTAATCGCTTTTTGCTTGTGCGTAGCACCGCATTTCCGCCAGTGTTCGGGGCAAACCCTGCAACGTGACCATCTGCATCCTTTTCGTGTGACGGAAGTTTGACATTTAAATCAGGAGTGCCGTATTGACAGTTGCGATTTAGTTTTCGAAAAAAGCGCGCGTAATCGGGGGATAAGAAGACTTTATTTAAGACAATCTCAAATAAGACCATTTAGATATCTTCGCAGGTAGAAGTTTCACATCTGCCGGGCGTCCCGTGACGGTCAACTTTTTTTTTAAATGATGATTTCTGTTTCTTGCTTCCAAAAGAGTAGCAGAAAAACAACTTCATTATTGTTCTTGTTTGAAGTCTGTTCTATTATAAATATTATAATACATCTTATTTGCCAGCAGGCATGTTACATAGGTGAAATTAATGACATTTGTTGTTTATTATTTTTCAGAAGTCAATACACTGCCATCTACATCCGCTGCAGAGACAATCTGTGATATTCCATCTACAGTTGGTAAGTTGAAATATGAATACTTATTTAAAAGGTCAATAACCGATTTCTTTACTTGAAAACACTTCACATAATTGCTCTTACTCTTACTACATAATTATGTAAGTAGTTAGTTCACAATATACTGTTTCACCTCGGAAGGAACCCAAGTACTTTGAGTAAACTTTTTTGAAACCTGCTTTACGTTAGTTACATTATACAAGGTGCTACAAAACTTCAAATAAACATTTAAGGGGGTGGTTTAGACCATCAAACTGAACAACTTTCACTATGTTGAATATCGAAATCTCTATTTCTATCCAATATCGAAATCGCGAAAAAAAATCTGATTTTCCATGCTAAGTTACAAATTTACTCTTGCTAAATGTATGGGGCAGCTTTTTTTTCGTGATTTCGACGTTGTTCCCATAGTGAAAGTTGTTCAGCTTGATGGTCTAAACAACAAAAGCTTTAAATTTGTATTTTTACTTTTGTAACACCCTGTACCTATACGAAAATGTTTACCCATTTTTTTTTGTCCCTCTTCATTATTCCGAGGGTTCCGTACAACCAAACATTACTTACACAGTGTTTTTAACAAGGACAGTATGGGAAAATCCAAAACCACATGAGATACAGGGAAACTGTCTCAAGTCTGTCTGTACAAGCGAAACCTTGGGTCTTTTTTTGTGAACACAATTTTGGCATAATACATTTTTGGTCACGTCACATTAGTGTGAGTTGTCGTCCAAAAATATGAAAAAAAAAAATACAACTTTTTTTTATGCTGATCGATTGAGCTTTATGTACGGACCATTTCATTGTATGGGAAGTAAAAATCTGGATAGCATGAGTTAGTCAAATGTAATTTATTTTATGGTATGCACTATAATCACACGAAGTTTGAACCTTGTTTGTATTTCCGTTTTAACGATAGAGCAAAGTTTACTAAAAGTAATTGGGTTCCAAGGTCATAACATTTTTAGAATTTTATTGACTCCTCTACTACCCGTGGCCAGGTTATGCTGGTTTTGTATAACTTGATGAGTCTCAGTAGGCCGTGTGTACAACCTGCTCCTTTTGTCTGTTGATTATCTAAGTACTGCTTTCTTTCTTTTGAGTAAATTATTAAAAAAGTAGCAGAAAAACAACTTTACGTTGCCGTCAATGAACTGTGAGTAGGCTTTTATGCCAGCATTAGGTAAAAAGCTGATAACACGCGCTGATAGCTGGTAATAACATTTTTGTTTTTCACAAATTTTTCAGAAGTTAATGCATTTCCATCAACATCCGCTTCAATAGAGAAAATCTGTGATATTCCATCTATAGTTGGTAAGTTGAAAAATGAATATTTAAAATTTTGCCAATGTCTGATTTCTTTGCTTAAAAACACTATTCATAATTACAATGCTCTCACTCTCACTACACTTCTACTCACTGTCTTACATGGTTAACTGTACAGAAGAAAATGTAATCTAAACTATTATAAAACTGTAACTGAAGTGTGTCTGTACATTGAAGATATTTACAAAAAAAAGATTACGATATGATTTTTAGGTATCCCCAACTCGAAATCAAACTTTTTTAGAAATTTTGTCTGTCTGTTTGTCTGTTTGTTTGTGTGTTTGTTTGTTTGTTCGCGCATCACGCAAAAACTACTGAACCGATTTTGATGAAACTTTTTTGTTTGATAGCTTATGATCTGACTTAAATCTGGTAGGTATATAATTTGTGCGGACGAAGTCGCGGGAAAACACTAGTAAGAATTAAATTCAAAAACAATGAGTCTTAATTTTGTTTTGTACAGGCTGGTCCAATCAGAGAGGTCCAATTTTTTTATAGATTCCTTACACCTAACTACTGTACAGTATTATATAATCTGTGACCTAACCTAGGTGTATAGTTGATAAATGATAAGTAACGAAATTTAAGCAAAAAAATTGTTACAAATTTTTCAGAAGTCAGTGCACTGCCATCTTCTACATCCGCTTCAATAGAGAAAATCTGTGGCATTCCCTCAACGAGCGGTAAGTTGAAATATGTTTATAAATTAGTGTATGATTCTTGACCATACGAAGTGCCACAGTCGAAACTAATTTTAATCAAGATGAATGAATGCATGATTTGATTTATCTTGGTTGGTCTACATTCATGCATAAAATTAATTATTTTTAACAGTTTTATTTAATATCTCCGCAATCGCTATTGTTGTCGAGTGTAGCTATCTATACAGGATGTAAGGAAAAGTATCATTAACCTTTAAACCACATACTCTACCCATCAAACTGAACAACTTTTACTATGGGAGCATACCAGTCAGAACAAAACAAAAATCTATTGTTTAATACGTTTGAGTCGAGTAGGCTTTGCAGCTTAGTATACAGTGTGTAAGGAAAAGTATCACTAACCTTTAAACCACATATTATACCTATCAAACTGAACAAATTTTACTATGGGAGCAAACCTTTCGTAACCACAAAAAAATCTGCTGTCTGATACATTTGAGTTCGACGGAACGTTCGGCGCGGAACGTTCAGCAGGTGTGCCGTAACGTAACGCTAAAAAAGACTTCAAACGTCTTTAAAAATTTTGAGAGAAAATGTAAAACTTTCCAGTCTTTCCACCTGTAAGTTTATAAAATGTACGGAATTTCGAGATATTAATCAACTTAATCAACTCTTAAAAAATCTTTTCAGGAATCAATACTTCATCTTCCGCTTCTGGTGCTACTCAGCAAAGATCTGGCAATGAACATCGAAGAGGTAATAATTATAAACTGTACAAATTTATTGAATCCCCCACGAGTGTAATAATGGCCGGCAAACTTCTTGAGCAAGGCCTTGAATGCAGAAACACGCAGAAACATTTGTAGGCGGAAGTGCTACTGCGCAGGCCCCCATTTCCCTCCCGCATTTTCAAGATGTTTGCCGGGTACTGTACGGCTTGTATACTTGTATAGGCAAATGGGGGCCGATAACTGGCATTGAGTGAACTAAAGAGGTGGATGATTGTGTGACTGTAACCAAAAAAGATCCTATGACGATCTATATCTAGGTACATATTATAGTAAAATGGCGACACATCAAGCTACGCAAAACAAGCTGGCCGCGCGACGTTATACATTACTCTACCTACGCGCGGCCAGCTTATTTTGGTTTTGCGTAGCTTGATAATATGTAGCCGTGTGTACATTGAAGATGGCAAAAATATTAATTGGAGGTGTTTTGGATACGAAATGGAACCATTGAGACCATTTTTCGATTTTAGGGTTCCATACCCAAAGAGTGAAAACGGGACCCTATTACTAAGTTGCCTACGTTGTCCGTCCGTCCGTCCATCCGTCCTACCTATTTAGGGTTGTAACTTTTGAACCGTAATAGCTAGATAGTTGAAATGTTCACAGAATATGCGTTATTACGCCGGATTTGTTCAACAAATAGTAAAAATGTCAAAAAGTAAAAAATTAAGGGGTTTCTCGACAAGAAACTAGTTTTTATCGACGTTTTTTCTTCTCGCTCTATAGTAAAAACGGTAATATGTACATACAACCGTCAAACTTGGTGTAATAATATATAGCAAACTCTACAGTATAACAACAAATAATAAAGACCGGCCAAGTGTGAGTTGGTCTCACGCTTAAGGTCCCGGAGAAAAAAGTTTTTATTTGGAGGGAACCCTCGATACGTGAGTAGCCCGACTCGCACTTGACCGATTTTATTTGTCTGTTTGTTTGTGCACGCATCACTTAAAAACTTCTGACCTGACTTGAATAGGGTTTTCACATCAGCGTAGGGCTTAGTTTGATTAAACATTAGCCTTTATTTCATCGCAATCGGTTCATTCAATCAAAATGTATGAGTATTTAAGTCAGTGGTCAGCGCGTACGAAGTAGCGTGCGCCGCTATTAATAATAATACAATAAAATATTTTCTCCAGAAGGTGTTAAATACAAATACATACATATTAAAATACTCAATTGTTTATTTTACAGATGCAAACATGCAGCCAACGTTGCTTTTAACTCCGAGAAGATCGGTAGCAAAAAGACGCCTTATTCATAAGCTAAAGTCCCTCACGCCCAATTGCACGAGACTTTATTACGAATATGTTAAATCTCGAAAGCAGTTAAACTTTAGCCAAAGAGCTCGTAGGGCAGCAAAATTTTCGAAGGAGAAATCCTTCGAAAAAATGACGGATAAACTGAATCCACTGGCCAAGAAAATAATGTGGATGCAGATCAAGCAATGCACCAAAAAGCAGAAAGGAAGGCGATTTACGCATGAAGAAAAATTTATAGCTCTCTCTATAATGAAGCAAAGCCCGAAATGCTACAGATTTCTCCAAAGAATATTTATCTTGCCTTCGAAGCAAACTCTAAATAAAATGGTTACAGAGTTAAATATCGGAGCTGGAATAAATACGCAAATCTTCGAGACTTTGAAACAAGAGGTAACTACTTATTTTGCTATCAGTAGGTAGTTAACTTAGCCCTTAGAGGCTTAGATACTTTGTACTTAAATTAATGTTTGCCTTAAATATATGTGATATGCTTCTAATTCTAAATTAAACATCTTCTTTGTTCGCAGGTTGAAACATGGAATCAAAAAAAGAAATTTTGTTCTATTCTCTTTGATGAGGTCGCTCTTGAAGCAGCTCTAACGTATGATAAGCACAAAGATATTATAAATGGGTTTGTTGAACTAAATGAAAGAACAACAGATTTCGCTGATCACGCCCTGGTGTTCATGCTCAGAGGAGCGATTTACAAGTGGCAGCAGCCTGTGGCTTTTTATTTTTGTAAAGGAGCAACGACTGCGGTGCAATTAAAAATTATAATAAAAGACGTGGTAGCTGCCGTGACCGATGCCGGTCTTTTGCCTGTGGCTCTAGTCTGCGATCAGGGCACAGCTTTCCAATCAGCTTTAAAAAGCTTACAAGAGGACTCAAGGAAAGAACAAATACTTGCCGGAGAACATGTTGGTGAGTGATATTTATTTGCACTTGTAATTGCGGATCTGGGTACTATGACCCCTTTCTCTGTCGTGTCTTATTGAAAATATAATTTTATACAACGAAGAAGTAACCATAAAGGCCTCCGCACATTGCAGCGATTTTATCGAGCGATAATATCGCTGCGATTTTGCGATATTTATTTCCAGTACATTTAGTATGGGGTCACGCTCGATCCTACACACTGCCGCGATATTATCGCGACCTGACGAAATCTCCTAAGACTACATTCAGTGGTGGGGCGCATGCGTGACGCGAATCGCGGAATCGCTGCAGTGTGTAAGGTGTCGCGAAATCGCTGTCAATAATATCGCTGCAATGTGCGGAGGCCTTTACTCTTTAACAAAATATATGTGAAGCAAATCGACTGCTATTGTACATTATTATACCTACTGTAAAAACGCCTAGGGTAGTTCAGTGGTGATTTTACTGTATGTTGGTCTACATTTTGGTTAATAATAATTATGACAAGTTCTTTTTTTTTTCATGTTATTTATTGTTTTTCAGATGACATAGTTCGCATCAGTGGTCAAAACTTAAGCATAATTCACGATCCACCCCACCTCATCAAGGGATTGAGAAACAACTTTTTAACAAAGGATATTAAATATAAAGGCAAAATCGCTAAATGGAGTGACATTGTAGAAGTTTACATGACCGATTGCAATCATGCACAAATGAGATTATTACACAAGCTCAATGACGAGCATGTGATTCCGGAGAAAATTAAAAAGATGAAGGTAATTAATACAAAAATTAAATTTATTTTGAACCTCTTAATGTAATATCATAATATAAAATTTTGAGTAACAGTGTTATTAAATTATTTTA
This sequence comes from Agonopterix heracliana, assembly GCA_963693445.1. Taxonomy (NCBI): domain Eukaryota; kingdom Metazoa; phylum Arthropoda; class Insecta; order Lepidoptera; family Depressariidae; genus Agonopterix; species Agonopterix heracliana. The sequence continues at coordinate 6,037,631 of OY856327.1, forward strand.
TTTTATTTCAGGTTAAAAATTGCACTAGAGTTTTCAGCAAAACTGTGGCCGCAACTTTGTCGTATACTGCACAATTTTGTAAGTAATTTGTTTATACTATTGTAAGTAAGTAAATACTCACGACTATTTTTCCCAAAGGGGTAGTCAGAGATATTATGGAACCTCAGAACATCCACGTTTCACTAGTAGTTCCGAAACTCTGTCCAGTGTTTATTGTGTATTACAAATAATTATGTTTAATGGTTCGAGTACTAAGGAGAAATAATGTAATATCACGATGTTATTCAGTACTGGTAAAACAGGTCTTTAGCATAGACATATTACTCTAGCGATAGACAAGCTCGTTCAAACAAACAACATGTCACACAAAACAACACAAAATGACACATTGCGGTCTGTCATTGCCATAGTGACGAAGTGAACTCGGAAACATCAATCAGGTGCGTACACCTCATTCAAGTGGAACATGTTGCTTCTATGGAAGGGCAAGTCTATAGCTAGAGTTTAAGTCTATGGTATTTAGTGTTTAAGCATTATGCTCACGACTATATTTCCCGAGGTGGTAGTCAGAGATATTCTGAAACCTCAGAACATCCACGTTTTACCAGTAGTACCGAAACTCTGTCCAGTGTGACGGGGGGTGAGCCCGTCGCCACTTATAAGCATGCAGGTTTCCTCACGATGTTTTCCTTCACCGAAAAGCCAGTGGTATTACAAATCGTTCATCAATTCCGAAAAACTCATAGGTACGAGTCGGCCTGGACGGGGATCGAACCATCGCCTCCTGCACGGCAGGCAAGGTTACTCGCCAATTGACCACCACGGCTTTTTTCCTTCCTTTAGTGTTTTTATTTGCAATAATTAGAGTATCCAATAATTAGAAGAGTTACTGATTCAGTGGTCGAAAATAGTTATTAATTAATTATTAATATTATTGTGTTCTTATAAAAAACTTTTTGTTTCAGCTCAATATGCAGACGGGAAAAATGTAAGTCCCAGTTTGAAAAATACGGCAGAAGTTGTATCATTTTTCGACGACCTGTTCGATTCAGTCAATGGGGCAAGCACTTGCAGCAAAAAGTGCAAAGGGAAACCTCTTCGTAAAGCAGTAACTTCGAGCTCCGAACATCATAAATTCTGGCAAGATGCCATTACTGATTTAAGTAATATTCGATACGTAGATAAGAACGGTAAGGAAACATCTGTGCCTTCTTTGAAAAATTGGATAACAACTTTAAAAAGTTATCAGAGGTTGTGGCAATTTTTTGAAAAACAAAATGTTACAATTATGCGTCCGCGCTACTTCAATTCCGATCCTATCGAAAACTTCTTCGGACAAGTGCGGGCGTATAATTTTAGAAATAATGACCCGAATTGCCACACCTTTACCTGCACCTTTAAATCATTGTTGATTACCAGGTTTATTAAATTCCACTCTGAAAGTTATAACTGTGAAGAGGATTCAGGTGAACAGTTATTGAAACTGCAGTCTTTGTTTGTTGCAAAAAATGATCAGAATGAATTGAATTTACGTTCACCTGAATCCTCTAGCTTACGGAGATGCGAAACAGAAAGCTTTGTGCAAACTGCGAGACAAGAACGATTAAATGTACACTCTCGGGCTTATGCAGCGGGGTGGGTCATAAGAAAAATTTTACATAAAAATCCATGTGAGCAATGTGCTAAGAATTTAACATCGAGTGAAGAAAACGCAACACACTCATACATTTCTTTTAGAGAATATAAATCTTTAAGAAAAATGAAATTGACCTACCCCTCGGAGCAAGCCGTGAGGCTTTTTTCTACAATAACAGAGGAAGCAAACAAGTACTTGGAAAACCAACCGCATAAGAAAAACATTGCTAAAGAAATAAAAGAATATATAATTTCCAAGTACTTGTTTGACTTCCTCGATTGTCCAACTCACAAAAATATCCTAGAAAGCTTTCTTGGGTTAACTTTACGGTTAACAATTTTTAATTGGTGCAGTGTAATTAATAAAATATTGAAAGGCACAGATATTTCTAGATTAGCCAACAAACACTTGCCCACAATGCAGTTAAAGGCATATAATAAGTATAAAACTAAGCTGAAAAATAAAAAAATTAACAAATAAACTATTATTTTTATTGACAATTAAAAAATAAAAACCCCAATAAGCCAAAAAAGAATGGTATGAAAAGAGTGGAATCCAAAGCCATAAATCAGATTTAAAAAAAAACAAATTATTTTTATCCTGTGCTTTGGATAGCATCTAACATAGATTCATAATAATATAGATCAGCTAATAGCGTATACCCGTAAGGGATGGAGATAAAGTACCAAAAATTTTGGGGTTACCAGTCGTATCAAATTTTACCCTTAAAAAGCTGCAGATTTATGTAAAATGTGATGTGAACATTGTGATTTAAAACTTTTCATTTACGCTGAAAGATAGAGCCAGGAATTAAACCTTATGTAAACAAAAAAGAGAAAACATTTTTTGTTTCGGTCACCGTGGCCGGTTTTTGTGTTTGTCAAGATGGCATGTGCTGCCACGTTATGACTCAGGCTGAGATTGAGGCTGAGATTCAGAGACGATTTGTAAGTCATAGTTCGAACTCCCGTATGTCAAAATCCATACATTTCGACCCTACTTAGCTCGAGCTAAGACGGAAAAAATCGTCTCTGAATCTCGGCCTCAGAGACGATTTGTAAGTCTTAGTTCGAACTCCCGTATGTCAAAATCCATACATTTCTACCCTACTTAGCTCGAACTAAGCAAAAAAAAAATCGTCTCTGAATCTCGGCCTTAATCTAATCGGAAAGCGTAGCAAGAGAAGGAACTAGAAGGAAGCACGTGTCTTGTCATATCACTCAGTAAGAGATGCACATATCAAATTCACTCTAGTTAAAAAAGGAGATCGCTACTTATTGCTGTCCTTATCGACGTAGCCACTTTTTGTTCTACGACGGATGTCTGACTCCGGAGTCATCATACAAATTGTATAGGATTTTATGACTATCGCTGTCTCATACGCGGTTACACTGATGTTCCGTCTATCAGCGTAAGCGAAAATTACTTCGCCTATGTCAGAAAGTGAATTTATAAAGCCAGAGCCCAGAAGTGATATTTTTGAAACTCACACGTTCAAAATTATCAGCGAAAAATGTCAAAATTACTATGGAGATTGTGCATCTTTCTACTGCAGCAGTGCTAGCATGATACCCCGCGACTTCGAGTCTCTCTATACCATATCTCTATTTCAGCGCGTCTTCGCCTCTGTCTCTACAGTAGCTAACATGATGCCCGCGACTTACGATGGCGCGTAGCTATCAACTGTCATTCGTAGACTCTAGTCTACAAATGCGAGCATGATCACCTTTCGGTAGAGTTTGTGGCTCTACGTTTACGCAACGAAATAAGTAGAAGAACGAATGATTTTGGAGCAGCTCTAATCACCGATTCGGTGATACCCTATTCAAATTGATCGATTTAACCGTATGGTAACCCAGCGAACCCGGGCCGCGACTTTGCTTTCTCTTGGTAGAGTGGCTGACGAGCTGTCAAATCATGCTCACCATCGCGGGATAAATGACAGGCGCGGGTATGGTTTTCAAACCCGCAGGCGCGCGTCATGCGACTAATCATGCTAGCACTGCTGCTTTCAACGTGTGAGTTTCAAAAATTGAATTTCTGACCAGGAAAATAAAAAACCTGCTTTGGGGTGCTACAATCGACTATAACCTTGATGACAATCAAATGTTTCGAGTCGAAAAATTTGTTTCAATGATTTCCGCGTGGCGGGGTTTTTTATTTTTTTGGTCAGGCTTTATACAAGGTGTTACAAAAATACAAATAAACATTTAAGGGGGTGGTTTAGACCATCAAACTGAACAACTTTTACTACGGGACCAATATCGAAATCGCGAAAAAAAATTGATGTTCCATACGCTACAAATCGACTCGAGCTAAAATATGTATGGAATATCAGATTTTTTTTTTCGCGATTTCGATGTTGATCCCATAGAGAAAGTTGTTCAGTTTGACGGTCTTAACAACCCCCTTAAGAGTTTTAAATATTTATTTTTACTTATGTAACACCCTGTATTGAGAGATTGAGATTTTCAAGAGAGAAAATTGTTATCTTTCTCGTATTATACAGGTGGAAATAAAACAATAAATAAAACATTTTCATTTTTATTTGAATATTTATAATCGGTAAGTATAATTTAAAAAAAAACCTGCATAGACTTACAATAGGTAAAAATCGTTAAAAGCTTATGATCATTTGTAAAATATCATTGTCTAGCGTAGACAGAGAAACCTATAGACAAAGTGATAGCTTCCATCGCATTCACAAAAGAACAACTTATGGCTACGGCTTGAACATTTATTTATTTAGGTACTAGTGTTTACCCGCGACTTCGTCCGCACAAATTATATACCAGATTTAAAGTCAGATCATAAGCTGTCAAACAAAAAAAGCTTCATCAAAAGATAAGAACCTACACTTTGGCGCATCCATCGATGCGCTTAACTTGTTTCTGCAAGTCGCGCCCGACAACTGAGAACAAAATTAATAACATTACATAAATAATTTTAATTACCTAAAAGTAAAGTAAGTTATAGCCTATAGAATCCCACTGCAGGGCAAAGGCCTCCTCTCACGAATAAGGGGTCTCTCACGGGTGAGAGGGAGTGGGCCATACTCCACCACGCCCAGTGCGTGTTGGTGGAGGCAAGGTAGTGGTCAACTTGCTGTCAGAGAATTTTCAAGCCGCCTCAATAGGCCTCTGACCTGGCTTAACGAATAATTACAACGCCATCTGACGGAACCATCCGAGACCAACTGCTTAACGTGCCTTCTGAAGCACGGAAACGCTCGAGATGAAATACCACTAAACGGTCACCCGGTCGGTTTAATTACCTATCTACTATTTAATAAAAATATTGTGAATCCACACACTTCGTTAAAATTCCCCATATTTGGGGTAAAAAAATTATCACATGCTGGTAACCTTAGGGCTTGTCCGCACAGCGATTTTTTTTCGCGCGATTTTTTTTTCGCAATTCTGTAACATACGCATAGGATGACTTCTGACAGGACTCTTATGTCAAGGCACTAAGTACGAAAATTGCTTGTTTCACGCGTCTTCCCATGTTGAACAGATTATAGATGTATTCGCACATACGGAAAAAAATCCGGAGGTATGCTGCAAAACTGCGATTTTTTTCCGGAGCAAAATTCTGTAAGCTTAGCGATAAAAATTCCGAGCCGTGAGAGGGGTGGGGGCATCAGTCGCCTGCCACTAGTCTAATGAAGATGTTGCGTGCGGGCGAGGATCTGATGAAGAAGACGATAGGTGGCATAAAGATCTCCTCGATTTATGGTAGCAGAAAATTTGTGTTTGGGCTCATTTTATTCGTCTCGATGAGCACTTTTCAGTTCTGGATAGTTCGAGGATCTGATGTTGAATGATGGAGACGGAAGGTGGTGTAAGGCATCTCCTCGATTAATAGTAGCAGATTACTCGTGTTTGGCCTTAATTAATTCGTCTCGATGAGAACTTTTTAGCTCTGGATAGTTCGAGGGTCCCTTGATGGATGATGTAGATGGAGGAAGGTCAAGGGATCTCCTCGCGTAATTGTCGCAGAACATTTGTGCTTGACTCATTTAATTCATCTCGATGAATACTTTATAGGGTTCGAACCTCCCTGGGAGTAAATATCTGAAAAGTTAATTTTGATTAAAATTAAAAATAATTAACTATTTTAATCTAAAAAGTTTATTAAAAATGAACTAATCTTACACTCAGTTGCAGAAACGCGAATTAAAGTTAATCCTCAATTAAATCTCTTGCTAGCTTTTACTACGTCCACAAGACAATATTACAGCAAGAGATTTAATGGAGGATTAACTTTAATGACTGTTCCTGCAACTAACATTCAGTTGCAGAAACGCTCATTAAAGTTAATCCTCAAATAAATTAACTTTAATGACCGTTCCTGAAACTAACACTAAGTTGCAGAAACGCTCATTAAAGTTAATCCTCAATTAAATCTCTTGCTAGCTTTTACTACGTCCACAAGACAATATTACAGCAAGAGATTTAATGGAGGATTAACTTTAATGACTGTTCCTGCAACTAACTCAGTTGCAGAAACGCTCATTAAAGTTAATCCTCAATTAAATTAACTTTAATGACCGTTCCTGCAACTAACACTAAGTTGCAGAAACGCTCATTAAAGTTAATCCTCAATTAAATCTCTTGCTAGCTTTTACTACGTCCACAAGACAATATTACAGCAAGAGATTTAATGGAGGATTAACTTTAATGACTGTTCCTGCAACTAACACTCAGTTGCAGAAACGCTCATTAAAGTTAATCCTCAATTAAATCTCTTGCTAGATTTTACTACGTCCACAAGACAATATTACAGCAAGAGATTTAATGGAGGATTAACTTTTATGTTCCTGCAACTAACACTCAGTTGCAGAAACGCTAATTAAAGTTGATCCTCAATTAAATCTCTTGCTAGTTTTTACTACGTCCACAAGACAATATTACAGCAAGAGATTTAATGGAGGATTAACTTTAATGACCGTTCCTGCAACTAACTCAGTTGCAGAAACGCTCATTAAAGTTAATTCTCCGTTAAATCTATTGCTAGGTTTGACTACGTCCACAAGACAAAAAATTACAGAAGAGATTTAATGGAGGATTAACTTTAATGACTGTTCCTGCAACTAACACTCAGTTGCAGAAACGCTCATAAAAGTTAATCCTCAATTAAATCTCTTGCTAGCTTTTACTACGTCCACAAGACAATATTACAGCAAGAGATTTAATGGAGGATTAACTTTAATGACTGTTCCTGCAACTAACACTCAGTTGCAGAAACGCTAATTAAAGTTAATCCTCAATTAAATCTCTTGCTAGATTTTACTACGTCCACAAGACAATATTACAGCAAGAGATTTAATGGAGGATTAACTTTAATGACTGTTCCTGCAACTAACATTCAGTTGCAGAAACGCTCATTAAAGTTAATCCTCAAATAAATTAACTTTAATGACCGTTCCTGAAACTAACACTAAGTTGCAGAAACGCTCATTAAAGTTAATCCTCAATTAAATCTCTTGCTAGCTTTTACTACGTCCACAAGACAATATTACAGCAAGAGATTTAATGGAGGATTAACTTTAATGACCGTTCCTGCAACTAACTCAGTTGCAGAAACGCTCATTAAAGTTAATCCTCCGTTAAATCTATTGCTAGGTTTGACTACGTCCACAAGACAAAAAATTACAGAAGAGATTTAATGGATGATTAACTTTAATGACCGTTCCTGCAACTAAAACTCAGTTGCAGAAAGGCTCATTAAAGTTAATCCTCCATTAATTCTCTTGCTGTCACTTTTTTCTTGTTGACGTAGTAAAAGCTAGCAAGAGATTTAATGGAGGATTAACTTTAACGAGCGTTTCTGCATTTTCATTTCGATTAAAAATGCAAAAAACTTAACATAGGCGTAGCAAGGGGGGGGGGGGGGGTACATCTATAAATCTAGTCATAGTTTTAACCTTGACACTGACAGGGTAGTACTGTAGCCGGGGGACTTTTTAATTACAAAAAAGATTACCGATTACAAATTATTGTATGGTACTAAATGACTAATATTAAAATCTAAGTCTTACAGATCAAAACCCGGCGTAGAAAAAAATAAAAACATTTAGTCTTAAATTTTTAAATTATGAGGTTTTCTTTTATTTCTATACTGACATTTTCAAACTAAGGTGAAGAACATGGCAGTATAGAAAATAGCCTCGAAATTTGAAACGTTTCAGACTTATTTTTATTTTTTTTCTACGGCGGGTTGTGATCTGTAAGACTTAGGTTTTTATTATATTTGTCATTTAGTACCTTACAACAATTTCTAAACGGCAATCGGTAATCTTTTTAGTAATTAATAACTGGCTACAGTACTATGTCAATGGCTCGGCAATCCACGCGCTTGCACAGGCGCGGCGACAGGCGCCCCTTTGAAGTTACCGACAGCGATCCGGACACAATACACACCACAGGCGTCCACAGGCGTCTACAGGCCAAGACAGGCGAGACCGTTCCCACGGCGTGTGGCTTGGCGCGATTTGCGTATATACAGGCCGTGGGACCCGAGCCTAAGGGGTCGCCCTAGGCGCACGTACGCTGACCAAATCGGATGCGTACTGAAGAAGGGCCAAATAAAATGTACCCGGAACCGACGAGCTTGTATGAAGAGACTACCCAATATACATATTAATCTATGGAAGAGACTTATGAATGTTGAGGAGGCGAAAGATGTGTGTCAGAATCGTAGCATGTGGCGATCTATTGTCTCTGCCTACCCCAGTAGTGGGACATAGGCGTGAGCATATGTATGTATGTATGTGTAGAATTACGAAATAAAAAAGTGGTTTCTTCGATCTACCTGACGAGATATCCAGGGGCAAAGCGGGGAGAATATTTTCCGTCCGTCCTTCAGCACCAGATCTTGGTTAAAATGTGTTTTGCTATCAAAACTGAACATTTACAAACAAATTGCAAGCCAAGATGTTAACCGTTGAGGAGATCCCTCGTACGGAGACATTCCTAGCTTCAGTATCAGATCTTGGTTATATATGTGTTTTGCTATCAAACAAAACTGATCGTTTACAAACAAATTGCAAGGCAATGATGTTAACCGTTGAGGACATCTCTCGTACGGAGACATTCCTAGCTTCAGTACCAGATCTTGGTTAAATATGTGTTTGGCTATCAAAACAGAACAAATGGGAAGGAAGAGTAGTTTCCTTTTACGGAGACGATTCTGGCAGCAGGTCCAGGTTGCTGTCACCATATTATTGCATTCATCATCATCATCTAGATGCAGACGGAAGTCGCGGGAAATAAATAAACTACTTTTGTATCATTTATAATACAATTCCTGACCACCCCGCAAGGGATTATGGTCGTGAGTTTAAATTATGTGACTAGAAAATTAATAAGAATAGGTATGACGTCAACAAACTTAGGTAAAAACATTCCTGCAAGCGAGACACGTGTGCTCTCATCGACAGTTGACGGGGAACTACTAGCTAGAGAGTGCGGACTGCGGTCAGAGGTGAGTGACCAAGTTTGCGATTTTTTTCCGGCAGTGCGGCTAGGCTATATTCTGGCTCCGGAAAAAAATTCGCGCGAATTTATTTCGCGCGATTAAAAATCGCTGTGCGGACAAGCCCTTACAATCAAATTTAACCAAATAAAATTGATTTTGAATAATGCTTTCTCATTCTCGTTCGTTATAATCATATAGATTACATGAGTGGAAAGGATATAGATGTCAGACGTAGACAACTTAGCCGGCTTATACTAACCTCTAATAAAATTATTGAAAAGTGAGAAAAACTCCTGATTTAATCTTAAAAGTACAAATAAATCTTAGTTAAGAACGCGAAAAAGAAGTTCAGTTCATATTTATGCAAAATAATTCAAGAATTGTATACATAATACTTACGCGTGATAAGTTATGTTCTCATTTTTCTGTTCTGAGCGATGTTTACACCCTAGAACACTACAGGACACCATTTTATTTCAAGAAATATGATCGCACAGTCCTCTTGCACAGTCCTTAACACGTTCAAAACACTTTTCTTCAAGAAAAACCATCAAATTCAAGTGCGCGGGAAGCATTTGTTTGCCATACTTGCAAGTATGGCAAACAAAAATATCGCATACGCAGAAAGGGACAGACAACATAGATTTTCACTCGCTCACTCAATGCGATTAGCGTATAAGGCTGTCTCGTTTTCGCGACTATTATTATTTTAATGCCTTTTCTATCCATTCTCTTTCTACGGCATCTAACGTCAATAATATTAAGAAAAAAAAAGCTGTCAAAATGAAGTACTGAGGTAAATAAGTGTATTTTCGTTGTAGGCGAGATTTCCGTCTGATGCGTAGCATCTCTACTTAGTCTGTGAGACGGTCGGTCGGCGTGTCAAAATCAAAGTGTCAAATTGGGTATTGTCTATGGCCGATTTAATGGCTTTGATGCGGAGTTTTTGGCGGGAATTTGTCAGATACGTTTGGAGTCCTTATATTTCATCGAATTTTTATTGTATAAATTGTGGTTCGTAAAATTGGTTTTGTTTTGCATCACAAAGTGTCGTGCAAGTGAACAATATATAGTTCTGTGAGATATGATGGTGTATGGGTCGTAAACAGGAAAAGTGTTCCGTCATTTGTAGCGCGGCAAAGCGGTAGGTTCACCTCTTTCCTGTGGACTTCTCTGCGTTTCCTTCGTCTGTCGATTGTCTCCAAAAACTCCAAAAAAGTGTCAAAACGTCGAACGCCAACGTTTTAATTGCTATAAATAGGAAAATTTTATCAAAGACATCGGCTGTATGGGAATATAATATAACCAAAAATTTTTGCCTTGAACTGAACCAAAAAAAAAATGGCTATGATGCTGCGTTCACACGCATGCCGAGCAGCCCGGAACTCGCTGTACATTGGCTCGTCTGTAAAGTGATTGTTACTATTTAACGTAGGTTGAGTATTCTATAGATTTCCTGACAGCGTATACTCGAAAGGGACAGAGATATGACAAAAATGTATGAGAAATCCACAGACATGGAGAAATCGCACAGACATCCAATATACTGTGGAGAAATCGTGCCTTTGTTTGCCATAGTTGCAAGATTTTGTATGCAATTTCAACTGTGGCAAACAAAAATATCGCATACGCAGAAAGGGACAAACGACATGGATTTTGTCGCATTCACTCTGTGTAATTAGCGTATAAGGCTGTCTCGTTTTCGTGACTATTATTATTTTAATGCCTTTTCTAGTTGATTCTCTTTCTACGCTATTTAACTTCATAGAAGCCTCAATGTACACTACAGCGAACTTACAAAGCTTGCCGGGCTGCACGGCGTGCCTCTGAACGCGGCATTAGGCTAAATGGACCCATTCACTGTAGTTCGACGCGTAGGACTACTGAATGGGCTTCTTCTAATGGATTTCTATGTGGATTTTATTTTTAAACGCATCATCAGGGCGTTGGTCCACCAGGCGTGCACAATGGATAGGTAGACTTTACATACGCATCAGAATGTATTTTGTGTAGGTATGCATAATGTGTACGCAAGTCTGTGTGCATGGGTCGATTCGAGCGCTTTGGAGCGCTTGCATGAAGGTGCTTAAGGGTCAATTCACATAAAAAGAGCATCAGTGCTGCGGCAATCTTATCACTAGTGAATAAAGCACAAATTTATTTGGAGTGATACGTGGCGTGGCGCCGTTGTGCAAATAAATTTGAGCTTTATTCACTTGTGATAAGATTGCCGTTGCGCGCCGATGCTCTTCTAATGTGAACTGCGCCCGCGGCATGATACATCGATAAACGTTTTATCGCGCCTTCTAACTCGTTCGTTCGCGCGCAAAAAGAAAGGGAGCTAGGGCGCGATAGCGTTTTATCGCGCGATCATGCCGCGGGCGCTGATCCTTACTATACAGGGTCCAAGTTTTAATATGCAGATACTTTTTTAAGGGGATAATCAGACCATCAAACTGAACAACTTTCTCTATCGGACCAACATCGAAAGCACGAAACAAAAATCAACTGTCCCATACATTTGAAAAATAAGTAGCTTAGAAAATCGAGATTGCGCGCACTGCGCGTATCAAATAATATTTATAATACCTATAATTACGAAGATATAAGGCTTACGCGCAATCTAGATTTTCTAAGCTATTTTTCCATAAGTATATAAAACATTACTTTTATAACCACCGTCTAAGAGTGTTATACGCAGAGAAATTGAACCTAAAGTAATTCTTATTCTTAGGTTCTAACTACGACGTTTTGTATAAAATTGACAGCTCTCCAACCACCTTATGTAGGACCATAAGAATAGTAACTATTCTAGTAGTAACTATTCTTATGGTAGGACACTGAAGTAGGATTTTTTTTTCGCGATTATGTAAGGAAAAGTATAATTAACCTTTAAACCACATGCTCTACCCATGAAACTGAACACTACTTTTTCTTACACCCTGTCTAAGTTGTAAACACAAGTCTTTAATAAAAACACATGATTATTATGGGCAAAATATATCATCTATTTACATTTTAAAACAAATAAAATGCTGGTATGAACAATATTTCTTAATAATATAAATGAGTACTGGAGTAAGATAAAACATGCATAAATAAAATGCCGTATTACATTGTACAAGAGCACTGTACGGAATGATATTTGACAAAAACAAAAAACATTGTTAAAGTACGTTAAAAACAAAACACAACATAAATATTTGCATCGCTTATTTGAGGCTCAGAACTATAGTGTAATAAAAACTACTAGTGGCGAAGCTCAGCGGTCGCACCGGACTATGCTTGCGGTGCGGGGGACGGGGCTCTGGCATTGAATTTGCAAAGTCAGTACCGCGCGCTGGCAAGTCTGGGACAAATATTGAAATCGCATAAAGTAGGCAGCTGTTCCATAGAAAACGCCAAAGGCGACTCGACCCAAATGTATAGAACAGCTGATGATTTTTTCGCGATTTCTATACATTTCATTCATTCAACAACTTACACTAACAGTACAAACACTACACCATGTAAGTTTTAGTCATTTGATAACTTACATTATATTATTTCATCATTTCATTATGATTATCAAATGACTCTGACCGGACCCCGTACCGCTGAGCTTCCCTACTAGTAGATTTTATTAACTCTGTCAGAAATGTACAAACTGCATTCAATTTAATCAGTTAACTGCCAGTTGCACGTACGTTCATTAAAGTTAATCCTCCATTAAATCTCTTGCTAGCTTTTACTATGTCAAGAAGACAAAAAGAGATTTAATGGAGTATTAAGTATTAACTTTAATGAGCGTTTCTGCAACGGTGTCAATGGATTAACTTTAATGAACGTACGAGCAACTTTGTACGACGGTACATTTCGTCGCACGACCATCGATCGGTCTACAATAAAGTCGCACTAATTAGAACCGTCAACATGGGGCGGTAGAGTTCATTTTAAAGTACACGCATTTACTATAGCACAGTTTCCATTCTGTCATCCTGAAGTAGGTTATGAGATGCAATTTGAAACGGTGCAATCAAATGGATGGTTTCCGCAGGGAGACTTCTAGTTAAATGTTATAGCTTGTCCCTTACTTCTTCCTTCGTATACGATTCCGTCGATGTTTCAAACGTTTTCACTTCGTCCCTTTCTATCCAACGACGCAATTTCCTTCCTCTTAGGTTTTACGCATGACAGAAAGAGACAAAGTTATCACGTTGGAAACATGGACAGACATTTATGAAAGAAAGGCCATGGCCTATTTTCATGTTTCCCCGCTGTTAAGGTAATCTGTTCTCCAGGTACCGACAATACCTGTGCCAGTTTCCTGCCACCAACACACGCTGGGCCTAGATGTCACATGAATAAATATCCCTACAGAACGAAAGCTTCATACAAGCGGCCGCTGTCGGTGTACGCACACATAGCGCGCGGTAGAGGACGTACGAACAGATCACACTCAGCCGGGGTATGTGCCGCACCTGTTCGTTCGCCCTCTAACGTTCTGTTGGGATATTTACTCATGCGAAGAAGTGGAGTATGGCCGACTCCTCAATCTCTTTAGTGAGGGGAGGCATTTGCTTAAATTTGCGTCCGACTGGGTATACATTATCTTAGGTATTTTTTATACGATTTCGAATTCCACGGCAAGGGAAATGAATTCTTTCACTAATAAAGGATGCGAGGGAGTGACTCACAATCCACACAGCCTCGTTGTCTACCTGGAGTGCGATTTTTGAATCTCATTCGGTGAGCTCAGCTGTTGAAAATGTCGAAATTACTACGGAGATAAGAATCTTTCTACTGCGGATTTGACTCTCAAAAATCTCTCCTGTAGTAGGTATGATTTTTGAAAGTGCAATCAGCAGTAAAAAGATGCATATATCCATAGTAATTTTAACATTTACAACTACTGAGCTCACCGAATGAGATTCAAAAATCGCACTCCTGTTATTAAAGTATTTTCGGGCCACTAAGGAAATACTGCCATCTACCGGCGTTATCTTTCCCTTCGAAGTACGGAGGCGCTCGATATTGAATACTACTAAGGCCGAGATTCAGAGACGATTTTTTCCGTCTTAGCTCGAGCTAAGTAGGGTCGAAATGTATGGATTTTGACATACGGGAGTTCGAACTATGACTTACAAATCGTCTCTGAATCTCGGCCTGAGAGTACAGGGACAGCTATGATATATTATTAACTTAACAATCGTCCTTGAGTAAAGGCCTCCGCTCATTGCAGCGATAATATCGAGCGATATTATCGCTGCGATTTTGCGATAATTGTTCTCAGTACATTTAGTATGGGGACGCGCTCGATCCCACACACTGCCGCGATATTATCGCAACCTGACGCAATCTCTTTCTACTACATTCAGTGAAGGGCGCATGCGTGACGCGAATCGCGGAATCGCTGCAGTGTGTGAGGTGTCGCGATATCGCTGTCGATAATATCGCTCGATAATATCGCTGCAATGTGCGGAAGCCTTAAATCACCCATAAGCAGCAACGGCAATTACAATTTGGAGAAAGACAGTAACAAACTGGGTTCGTGAAAGAGAAATTAAACCTAATAACATATAGGCACATTATACAGAATAACACCTACTTGTACATACAACATACAAGGGAGAAATTATAACATTTTCGGCCAAATAAGGTAAGTTGCAATTACCCCGGGTTGCAATGAGCGTTTTTCTTATATTTTTAAAATTAAGTTCCTAAAAAACTCAACAGATGGTATGTTTGTCGCTCCATGGAGCCGTTCGCGAAGTCCTGTCAAATTCTTGTCAAGACTGTGCCTATCTTTTTTTTAGAACGCCAAGGGTTCGAGCCCATACAGCCATGTCAGGTGTAAAAGTTTCGAATTTTCGATTAAAATGATTAGTAAATAATAAAATATGCCATCAAAAGATGCGTTGGCATCTTCTTGATCATCTTTTCCCTCTTTATTATTTTAAAGAAACACTTTTTGAACTTTTGACGTTCATTCGCACAGACCGTAGCGCCATCTATGATCCCCTAGAAAACCAAAAGAAAAACGCTCATTATGCAACTATAGGGTAATTGCAGCTATGGGGTAATTAGTTGCAACTATGGAGCAATATCTTTCTTCCCTGCCTTCTAGACGAAAGCAGGTGTTTTTCTATAAAGATAAGTCGTGAATCGACCTGAATCGTGATTTATAAGTGCCACCCGCGAGTTTGCTTCTAGTCAAATCAGCAACTCTTTATCGAAAGTGAAAACGCGCGCTTTGTATGAAATTTTTTACTAAATAATGAATAGTGAAGTCATTGTTTTTCGACGTCGTTTTGTTACTTTTTATAGTTCATCCAGTTATTAAAAATAGTATTCAATCTATAGAATTTCTGTAAATATTAGTTTAGCATTATTTTCAAACTATTTTTTACATAGAATAGAAGATATAATTATCTTATGCAGTTGACTCCCCAATTGCTCCATAACTACAATTACCTTGATCTAAGCAATTACCCCGTAGTTGTAATTACCCCGGGAGACCTTAAACTAAACATTTACTAACAAATGAAAAGGTTGATGATAAAGTGATTATTGAAGTTTAAAATGCAGATTGTTATAAAATCAGTCCAGTATAATTAATAAAAATTATTATTGACATTTCAGCTATTATTTTGGTACAAAACCCTGAGAAAATCATAAGCATATTAAAGGTACACGAAACATTGACTATTCATAATAAAAGTAATACAAGAAAATATATCCCTTAGGGTTTAAAAATAAATAAAACATTTTGGAATTTCGAATACACAATACTGAACTATACTTTGCCAATATTTGTTAAATTTAAAAAATTATAAATATGATCTCACTTTTATAAATTACACACTGGATTCCAAAATATCTATAACATGTTACAATAAGCTTTATCCACATTACAACGGAGCTTCGACGGGGACTTTATTTTAATATCGGTACAGAATAAAACAACGTTGACGGAGAAAGCTCCGTCCAACTGTGCAACAAGGATGGAGCGTCTCTGTTCTCTTCAACTCTATTGCTATTAAAATAGGTATTATTTTGCATTGTTGCTGCTACTACGCCCGTCCGCCCATCCTAATGTGGATAGACCTTAAAGCGTCGTCCTAATTGGCCAGCCAGATTGCGCGACAATCGCATAGCACCGATCGAACAAACCGCATACAAATCTAAGTTCATGTGATCGCGCTGTGGTCAATTAGGACACTCGATGGAGATTGGTCCGATTTCGTGCGATCGATGACAGAAAAGGTGCAATGCGATCCGACTGATTGCTAATTAGGAATACGCCTAGCACTCATATGAGATACTGATTACTAGGGATGCTAAATGCCACTCATTTTACGGGGTGCCGTTTTTCAGTCAACTTTTTAGGAGTGTGTACCTGACTTCTAAAAGTGCAACACCGAATACCACCGCAACAGGGCCTTTTTCTAGTCACGCCGGCAAGCATGCGCACGGAACGCATGTCTGGCTACGTTCGATGTTTCAAAAGATAACATAATACAAAGCATTCAATGTAAGACAAACAAATATCGTCCGCATCACGCCCGCATGCGGATCCGTATTACAGGAAAAAGCCCTTTAGGAAAAAGAAGACGATTAAAATAAGAGGTCCCCCTAAAATACGAAACTTTATAAATTGTTTACTTTGAAATTCTTTATCTATGTATTTTAATGCACTTATGTAAGGTTGTTCTGATTTCATGTTATGTTTTCTGCGTTAGTAAGTTTAAGTTTGTTGGTTCCAACACTTACATTTTTTTACGAATAAAATTTTGAAAAACGACCTCCGTAATTTTAGTGGCAGCCCTACTGAGTACATACGAAAAGGAATCACTCTGTGATTTAGGTCTCCGTTCTAAAATACATACTACTCAATTTACTATTTATTCCTCACGAAATTAATACTTTATTCAAAATATATCCGGTTTTTATTGACAATGCTCTAACGATCAAGGTTTATGTGATTCATTTATTCGAAATAAGAACCTCCTCCTTTTTTGAAGTCGGTTAAAAAAGACCTATTGTGTAAGGTTCCGATTATATCGTTTATCGCTTACTTGCAAGATCAGTAACGTATCATGAGCTTGCTAGACATATCTGTTGTCCGAAATTAATCAAGCAAATTTTAACCTTTTCAACGCCACATTTCTAACAAAAGTTTTCACTCATATACCAAGCCCGTTTGTTGCCATATACATATGATAAAGTTAGGGCTGTAATTACGTTGAAAGTAAACATTTAATCGAACAATACTGCTCAGGAACAAGAAAACACATACCATAGGATTTCAGATAGTGATTTCATATTTAATTACATCATATTCAAATTAAGCTCTATTCTGATATAATTCATATGACGGATTGAAGGATTAATCCGTTGTTGGCGGTCAACCTATTCTGATATATCCATCGCTGGCGTTAAAAGGGTTAATTATCCAAAGGAGAATCCCTAACTGTTAAAAAAACCACGATTTGATACCGAATGATCGGGTACTTACACAATAAGACCCCAGATTTTGATTCTAAACTCGTAGATAATAGAGGTGAGTTTCGGACAAATCAATATAATGAAACAAAGACTTCTGTATACGCTTTGGTTTACACCCGAGTCTCTGCTCTCCCCTTAGGGATACTATGCGTGAGTATATGAATGTAAATAGACAAACAAGTGCGAGCGAGGTTTCCAATTTGTATCTAAAAACAACTAGTGCAAAAGAGATGGATAAACAAATGTATTTTTTAGAGATAACTTTACTGGCCGCAACTTTTCTACTAAATAAAAATCTGTAGATTAAAAAGATATAGTCATCAGAAACATATTTATTTTGGGCGCAGTTTATATAGAAGAAACGTGTGGCCGTGGCGGATAGTCAAAATAACACAATATAAACATTATAGTACGTAGCATATCATCGTTCGGAGAATCCTCCAGGCGACGTCGCGCGAGGCGCAGGCTTCATTCTCTAACCGACGCTGTGCTACGTTCTATAAGGTTTATATTGTGTTACTTTGACTATCCGCCAGCGCCACACGTCTCTTCTGTATAAACCGCGACTTACGATAGTAATTGGAATGATTTTTGGGTTGAACTGATTCAATTGATTGATAAACTTATCAGAAACGAATAATTTCACATGAAACTTTACAACTTATAAAATTGTCTACAGCAAAAATGTTATCATTATGAAATTACCAGTGATCGGGTAGTCGGATCCATCTTTATCTATATAAAAATCAATGTTTGTCCGTCTGTTTCTTTGTTTTTTATGTATTCCCATAACGTTCGTCCAATTTTTTTTTTTAATTTTGGTGAGTAGGCGGGCAAATGCGAAGGTTCCTGACAAAAAAAGCCGCATTGCACACAGTTAATTCTTTCTGGGGCAGTCTAAAAAAAATATAGAAGCGGATTTCTAAAATAATTAATTTTTAATTTTTGAGATTACAAAACAGGTTACGAGATTAAAATCTCTGTTACCCTGAGAATTGAGATACATATTTTGCGGCTCAAGTTTAGAATCCAGTAATTTTTTCAATACAAAAGTGTATTCCATATTAGCCATCACCTAAACTGTGGGTAAATATGCACCCGATTTATCCGATCACTGGACATAACAGACGCTTCCAAGTGAGCTTTACTTGTCTATTAACATTGGTCGACAGAAGTTTTTGTTTCTTGTAAGCCTTGATCTATAGGTGTAGGAAAAATTAACATTACATTATTAGTATACATTTATATCCTATACACAACATTTCCCATATCATATCATACACGACACTCAATCACATAAATTTTGATAATGACAATACATTAGAGGCATTAAACTATGCATTCATTATATCCTAATGTAATTTTTGGAGTCAATAATTCCATACAATGTACATGCTCTTAAACACGAGATTTGTCCAACCCAATGCACGACGACGGCCTATAAACGAACATAACACAAATATGCCATAAAAGATCTTAGTGCCAATACAATAGGACACATAGTGGCGTATATGTCTTTCTAGTATTCAATGATATAGTTCAAATTACTCTATTGTGTTTGCGGCGTCAAAGATTATACCATAAGTGACAATACAAGCCAAAATGCAATTGTCAGTCGAGATCAACATGTGTGGTGTAATGCATATAGCTATTTGTGTTAGGTACTCCTAATAGAAAAGTGATGTGTCGGTGAAATTAGTAAATAATATCAGAAATCAGACTATGTATAGACTCCATATCATTGGTTTAGGCTTGTTATAATTACAATTTATTCTATTAGGACATAAATTCACCAGAGTGTTCAATTTTAGACTCAACTGCGGTAATCTTAAAGACCAAAGTCCGGTAGTGTCCTGCTAGGGTTGTGCAACTTTTCTCTCAACATTTGAGCATAGTATAAGCAACGTCCCTGGCACAGTGCCGCTGCGTGCCGCCACTAGCAACATTTCTTTTTGGTTTTGTGACTCTTCCTTATGTTTACTGTGTCGTTTGATGTTACGTTTTGTCTCTCCTTCATTTCCAATTTTGATCTTAGTACCTGGAATATAAAGTTCATATTTAATTTAAGACCAAGAAAGAGATAGCGACGATCGGGATGCCCGCGAAGCAGATTTTCTTTGTTTTTACAGTAATGGCCGGTTGCTTATGCTTTGCACTGCAACTTGGATTCACCGAACGAAGATATGATCACCAACGGAAGCACAAGCAACGAAGTGCATCACTCCAGTCATATACATTTATACATAATGTTAGGTTAGACTATTAAACGTATTTGTTAATAACTGAATAGAATAGTTACTATTAAGATCTGAATATTGCGCATGAATCACAGCTGTGACGTATTTTGAGGATACTATTCCCCTAAAATGGGATGTATGAACTGATAAACAGTGGTTAAAAGGTTTGTGCTTTTATTGATGTTTACACAAATGTCCTTTACACAAATTTTTGCTTTTCTTCAATGACCTGTGA
This sequence comes from Agonopterix heracliana, assembly GCA_963693445.1. Lineage (NCBI taxonomy): Eukaryota > Metazoa > Arthropoda > Insecta > Lepidoptera > Depressariidae > Agonopterix > Agonopterix heracliana. Next base: position 6,057,708 of record OY856327.1, read on the forward strand.
TGCCACACAATTCTTAAAATTTTTGAGAAAAAGTCGACTTGTCACTAAGAAATATAAAAAATGCATTTTCAAAAAACTATGAAACATTTCCAACATTTTATTTTAAAGTAAAAACTTTTAATAAATAAGTGTATTTGTCAAATTTTACAATAACAATTTAGTCATGGATGTTATACTATAGTTGTATACTTATATGAGTATTATTTATTATACAATCAAGGAAAGATTTGTCTTTAAAGTCTGGGATTCTTTGAAAACTCCATTGCAATAAACACAATGAATGAAACAATTCCTTATGCAATAATCACAATACACTGGCAAATTTCAGTTACAAACTGACTATCATTTCAAATCAATAAATAAATATCTTAGGAAATGTTGGTAAGACAGACCTAGAGTCGCGTTGTGGGTCTGCTATAGGGTAGTCGCATCGCGAGTCGATTGTTGGTTGCCCCCTCCCCGGCCTACAACGAAGCTCCAGTGGTGGCTCAAGATAGTGTTCTTTTCGAAAAACAATCCTTGAAGTCACCAAAATACATAAGTTACCGTACAACGTCAAGCACTCTTGCTACAAAAACTAGACATTGGCAAAATCATCACATACCCAAGATGGCAGCCATTTTTTTAAATATCGAATAGAATAGAAGACAGACCTAGGCGGAAGCAGTCAACAATAAAGGATTTAGTAGAAGTGTATGTAATAGAGTACCAATAACAGCACAGAACATTATAACAGGGTTTAGAAATGAAAGTAAAACTTTTGCGTCGTAGACGGCCGTCGCCACTTGTCTTCCTGCTCACGCTGGTACAACTATTAATGCCCTCTCTCCGCACCACGCCGAGCGCCTTATGGTGTTATGCATATTATTGCATAACCATGTGGCATACGTTCCACGCCTACTTTGCATTTCTAACCCATCTTATAATTTTCTGTTTCTATAACTTACCATTTTAGTGATTGTTAAAAACATCTCTTCGACGTTAATGTTCTCCTTCGCACTGGTTTCAAACAACGGTATGTTCATCTGACTGGCAAATCTCTGCGCATCCTCCGTCACAACTACTTTCCTCGACGGACAATCATTCTTGTTACCAACTGAAATGATTCATCAATGCTATTATCAGCCTAACTTTAAAATAACATTCACTCACGTAATTATGTACTTAGTCATCAGTTAATTATTTGATTATTCAAAATCAACACTTTGAACTTTGACTTATTGATAAGAAGGTTTTTGTGGTTTAGGAAATGAGTTGGCCAAAAAACAGAGCCCGGTTTCCCCTTGACCTGTCGTATGCCGGGAAATACAGACACAATAGAAATCAATAGTTATAAAAAAAACGTTTATTATTCTCTCCACAAAGTAGTTAACATTAAACTAAACTTATTAGTAAGCACATAATCTGGGTACGTTGTATAAATAGAAAAATATCAACTAGGTTCGTGGAGACTGGTGCTCGTACAACGGTACAGAGTTAATTCTCCGCACTTGTGTTACAGGTCACCAGGCATCCACCGCCCGGGCGCCGCATTGTAAAATAATAATTAACTGTTATCGTTTATTTTATAAGGCTAGGTGTTGTTGCTTACAAACTTAATGATAAGGAGAACATTTAGTAGTTTCTTAGAAGCTAGAAATAGGGGTGTGTGTGTGGGGGTGTGTGGTGGGGTGTGTGGGGGGGGGGGTGTGTGTGTGTGTGTGTGTGTATGTGGGATGTGTGTGTCTGTGGGGTGCGTATGAGTGGGGGTGTGTATGTATGTGTGTATGATGTGGTGAGTGGTTCACTGGAGTTCCGTATAATAATATAATTATAAATATTTAGTGCAAACAATTGTCGTTTATTAGGAGAGGTTTAGGTGATAGCGTTAATTAGGTTTTCTGTTTCTTCATAATCTAATTGTTTTATCCATAACTGTATTTTATGTCGGCATTTATTTTTAGGAAGGGGATATATATCTAGTTGTTTATTAATTTTATTATAGAGATAAGAACCTAGGAAGCAGAAGAATCTTCGAGCGAAGGAAGTGTTTGGTGGAGAACTTGTACAGACTGTGTGTTTACGCCTTTTGTGTTCAAATAGCTTAGGATTGTAGTGTATTTGGCTGTGTTTGCGCATGATGGTGTTTAGTACAAATAATTGACGTACAGTAAGGACTTTACAGCGTTTGTACAGTTCTACGGTTGGAAACAGAAATGGAAGAAATCTACTTACCTTCAACACCGCCCTTTGAGCCCTTTCCAACTTTATCAGTGTCGTTTTTGGGACGCCACCCCATACTGTGATGCAATATGTCAGGATGGATTGGACAAGGGCATAATACACAGTGTCAATAATTTTATTATTCGCTACATGTCGAAGGTTTTTAAAAATGAAGATTAATTTGCGGGTTCTACTAGTAAGAAGGTCAATGTGAGGTTTGAAACTTAGGGTGTTATCAATATGGATTCCAAGGTACTTTATAATATTGGTTTTGGTAAGTTGTGGGCATGGGCAAAGAACATTATGTGTGCATTCATTGGTGTGTGATTTTATAGACAGATTGTCGTATGCATTTGTCGAGTAGTTTTTGAGAGAAAAAGGAATGTATTTTGTTTTTTCAGTGTTGAGTGTCAGTTTGTTTGATTGGAGCCATTTTGTTACCATATTAAAGCCACCTTGAGCAATATTAAAGGCGTTAGGCCAAGTGTCTGCTGCAAAAAGCAAAGCGGTGTCATCGGCAAATGTGATAACCCGGCCACCCGGCATCTGGAGATTACAAAGTTCGTCAATGTAGGTCAAAAAGAGGGTGGGTCCTAGAATACTACCCTGCGGTACACCGAAGGCAATGGGTAGGTCATCACTATACCAGGTCCCTATTTTCACTCGTTGGCGACGATTAGTAAGATAGCTGGTGAAGAGCTGTAATTGTAGGTCTCTGATACCCTTCTGTTCCAATTTGTCAATGAGGAGTGGGACAGAGACTGTGTCAAATGCTTTAGCAAGATCCAGAAATATGACTATGACTTTTTGCTTGGTGTCTAAATTCGTAATAATAAAGTTCGTTAATTCATGAATAGCATCATTTGTTGATCTGCCAGATCGGAATCCGAATTGTGAAGGAGATAGTAAACTATTTGATTCTAAGTAATTGGTTAAGCGCTTGTTAATTAATCTTTCGAGAATCTTTGAGAGCGTAGGTAAAACGGATATCGGCCTGAAGTTATTGACACAATCTCTGTCCCCTGCCTTGTGGATAGGATGTACTTCAGCAAGTTTAAATATGTTTGGGAACTGACCAGTTGAAAATGATAGGTTGCATAGGTACGTCAAAGCTGGTGAGACGAAACTATTGTAACGTTTCAAGATGTGGGCAGGGATATTGTCACGGCCTATTGCACAGTCATTTTTAAGGTTACGAATAAGGCTATCAATTTCGTCGTTATCTGTGTTGAGTAAAACAAATGAGTGGGGATGACACTTCAATGATTGTGTGCATGCAGGGGAAATAGTTTCGGAAAATTTTTCAGCAAGGTTCTTTCCTACGTTCACGAAAAATTTGTTGACATAGTTGATATCCTGTTGGGGATTGTTACTAGACAACAGGTCCAGGGGAACATCCTTTATTTTCTTAGTATTTGTTATGGTTTTTATTGTATCCCAAAGCTTTTTATTGTTAGCGGAAGATGCTTTTTTTATTTCGTTCTTCTCATGGTCCCTTTTTAATTTTTTCAATGTGTTGGTGCAGAAATTTCTATATCTATTATACGTCGTCTTAAGTATTTCATTACTAGGGTCCTTTTTTAGTTTTTGGTGTAGTTTGTCTCGGTTTCTTAGGCATTTCAGTAGACCTGGAGTTATCCATGGTTTTTTAATTCTTTTTCTACTTGAGATTTTAATAGTGGTCGTATTGGTAGAAATGATCTTATTTAAGGAGTCGATAAGAAATTCCGCTGCAAGGTGTGAGTTATCAATCTGTGTAATAGGGGATAAATCGAGTTGGATAAAATCTTTATCAAGTTGATCATAGTTTATTTTCTTTATAAGTTTGGCTGGTGGACTGTTTCGATTTACCTTGAGTTCGAGGGTGAGTATAACAGAGTCGTGATCAGTTAGGGACGTTTCAGCAACAAAGCATTTGGCTGGCAGTTTGGTTTTGAGAATTATGTGGTCTAGGCATGTCCGGTTATGGGTTGGAAGAGTAAAAGCTGGGAGCATGCCATGGTATGCCAGTAAATTTAGGTAAGGGGATGCATAGGTGTCGTTGTTATCAGGAGTGATGTCTATATTGATATCACCGATTATTATTATGTTACTATACTGCGAAAGGGTTATTAAGAGGTGATTTAGTGACTCTGTGAAGTTCGTAACATTTTTGTAGCCAGCTGGTCTATAAATAGCAAGTACCATAGTGGAGGTGTTTATTTTTATCGTTAGGCAATTAGCTTCAACCATATTGTATTCCTCAACCAGAACACGGGTGTTATTTTTTGCATAAACCACGACTCCTTCGTTTTGCGTTAAATTGTGTGTGGTCTTAAAGAAATTGTAACCGTCAATGGTTGGGATAATGTGTGTGCAGTTAAGCCAACATTCAGTGAGAATTATAAGGTCCCAGTCGATTCTGGCTCTTTCTAATATAGTGTGTAGTCCTGACATGTTACAGTTTATGCTACGTATGTTTTGGTGTAGTACTTTAAGAGAAGAAGTCATATCTTTTTTTATCAGGTTGACACAAACGTCTAGGTCACATAATAAGGAGGATGCAATATTAAGTTGATCGAGATCATTATTTATTTCTAAGAATGAATCGAATTTTAATTTTTATGATTGTGACTAGTGAGGTTTGGAAGTTTTAGCGGATCCGCATTCCGGCATACGAGAGGTTAATAGAAGTAGCATGTGAGTGCCACTTAAAAGGCTGCGTAGCCATATCTTCTAATACATTTCGTTCAACAAAGTCAAAAGTCACTATGACAATTTAATGAAGATTAAGTCATAAGAATAATGGAGCTATTTAATTTAAAAGTTAAGACTTTAAGGCTAGGTTATCCCAGTGCAAGCGTCTTTTTCTTGCAAGCATAAGTTTACAATTAGCCATCCCGCTCAAATTGAAAGCAGGATCGCAAAAAAACGTGTTTTTCGTCAATATCTTTGCTCATGGGAGTTTCTAAGCTAAAACTTCTCCTGAGTTCACTAGAAATATTTAATGTATTTAGTTAAGTACAAGAATAAAAAGTTAAATATCAGCAGTTTAATCATAGTATTGAAAAAACATAACATAAAGGGGTAACTTTGGGATTTTTTCTATCTAGTAAACTTAATCTAATCGTGTAATTGAGAACAGTCGCCCATCCGCCCGATCCTTAAATAAGACATAATTTAATTTCAGACTTTAAAACACAGTTTAAAACACTTTCATTCTTGTTCAAAAAACGGCCTCGATGATATAACAGCGTCTTAATTTGAAAATTTTTTGTCTTACTCTTTTTCGAACAAAATAGTCCTCATGATTGGTTTTCTTTTCTGTGAAGAAGGTGATCACAGTCGTACGAGCCAAACATAATTAATTGAAAGCCAACCCATCAGCAGCTATACAATATCACTATGAGAATGCTGTGCTCACATGCCAATGGTGTTTCAGCAATCACCGCATTGGTCACAAGTAGGTTTATTCTTTTATTTATAATTAATGGATTTCTTGCTTGTGCGTTAGCCCCGCATTTCGGCCAGTGTTAAGTGGTTTGAGGGAGTATCTATCCAATCTCGAGGATTGTTTTGAGCAAGAGCACAACTGAGGATTAAGGAGCGTCGTGGCAGACTGAAATGCGAACCGCGCGAACACCACGCGAAAGACAAATGTTCGGGGCAAACCCTGCAACTTGACTCCCTTTAGTTTATTTATTGTTACAGATCATTTTAAGTTAGTTGTTTAAAAATGATCAGTGTAGTTATAGCTTTAACATTTTGGGGTTAGGGTAATGGGCATTAGTTTAGAATTCAAAACAGCAGCCAGTAGGTTCCTATCGCAAGCGAGGATAGTTTTGCAAATGGTGCAAGCGTATCTTTAAAATGTTAATTTAAGGTAAGAGAGTGAGAGGAAGGGAGAGAGTAGAGTTGTTAGTTGAAGCAATATTTATGACCACCCCGAAAAGTATTATGGCGGTGAATTTATGTATGGGTGTAACGTTTAATATAGCCTCCCCCTTTTTTGAAGTTAGTTAAAAACATAATTCCTATTGGAATGTACCTATGTAGTTTAGATAAGAGTAAAAAAACATTCAAATAGTAGGTAGGCAGTAGCTACCCATTAATCTGACCAAAGATTAATTAAAACATGCTAATGTTTTTGTATTTTGAAGTTAAATTATTTTTAACCTAACTAATAGGATAACCTCCTCCTTTTTCGAAGTCCGTTAACACTTTAACTGCTGACGACTTACGTCGTAGGTCAGCAGCAAATGGGCCGCAAGCGCTCAACTCAAACGTTGAGTCTGAATTGTATAGCATTCCACAGTGTTAGCGGAAGCGGAGGTAGTGAAAGTGTTAAAAAGTAAAACTAACAACTGTTTCCCCTTGCAACCTTGTCCACCCTTAAAAGTTGGTAGTTTGTGCCTACCCCAAAAGGGAATACAGATGTGAGTTAAGCTTGTCAGACTAGATCGAAACCTTAGTAATGGAGTTCTAGTAATTTCAATTATAAACAGTTAGGTACGAGAATATCTATAAACATTGTTTATTATGGTAAACTCAAATTATACTGTGACGTATAAACTCAATACAAGGATAGAACACCAAACTCACCTAAGACTTTGTTGACGACATCGCAATTCTGTTCGATCTCATGCAGCCACCTCTTCACATTGGCGAAAGATTCTCCATTAGTGACATCGTAAACCACGATAACACCGTGCGTCCCCCTGTAGTACGTGCTCGTTATCGTCCTGAACCGCTCCTGGCCCGCCGTATCCCATATCTGAAGCTTCACTCGTTCACCATTTATCTCCAAAGTCCTTATTTTGAAGTCTACACCTATCGTTGTAATGTAACTGCCGGAGAATGTGTTGTCGGCGAATCGGAGGAGCAGACAGCTCTTGCCTACACCTGGAACATACATACGATGATAATTTGATGAGCAACATCACGGAAAGTCGTTGGGGAATCGTCACATCGAACACAGGCCTCGCCCACTCACCACTATCACCAATAATCAGCAGTTTGAAAAGGTGGTCAAACTCGCGTGCCATCGCTTCAAAATTAGTGAGACTAATTCTCTAGTTGGTCATGTGTTCACTAGTAACGTTGGAAATTGATTTAACACAATTTTATTCATAGAAATACTAATAAAACGCATGCCGTAAAACGTTACGCTTGCGTCACTTAACATTCGTCCGCCATCTTTTTTGTCTTGTCATTCATTCGTTGTTTTGTTGCCAGAGTAAAAAATAAATAACAATAAAATATATCTCCCGCAAAGATTGCCGGGGTTTAGTGCGTATCCGAATGTAAAAAAGTGACGTTTGTGAATGACAGTGCTGCCACCTTAGCACTTTTGGCGCTAGATCTAGCGCTTTTTTGGCATATTTAGCACCGTATCTCAGAATTTAACGCCGTATCTCAGAATTTAGCACCTAGAGGAGAATTTTGCGGTTTTTAAACTTTTAAAGCAACATTATATTTTGTATTTTTATATATCATATTTTGTGTTTCTTGATTGGAATATGGTAAATATTGATAGCATATTTTGGTGAAAACATGTGCGTATTAGTGTATAGTGTTCGGGAGATTCAAATGAGAACGCTTATCTGAAGTATTAGTTATCATAAATTTTACAAGAGACCTAAGAATTGACTGCCTTAAATTGACTTAAGAATGGGTTTTGGAAAGGCTGATAAGACTATTTAAATAACTTTAAAGGCCTATTTAAGTGATAAGAATTTAGCGCTGAATCTGGCGCTTTTTCACCGTTTTAGCGCCCAATCGAATTTTTGAGGTGGCAGCCCTGATGAATGAATCTGTCAAAATAAGGTGTGGTGGTTAGAGATTGTATCAAGTTTATTTCAATAAAATAGAAAAATGTCGGCTACATTGAAGCCCTATCTAACTGCTGTACGCCACACGCTAACAGCAGCTATGTGCTTAGAACATTTCTCGTCACAAGTGGTAGAAAGATACAATAAACCGGAGGTCGAGGTTAGAACCAGCAAAGAGTTACTTCTGAATCCGGTGATAATTTCGCGGAATGCCAACGAAAAAGTGTTGATTGAGTCATCAATAAACTCGATAAGAGTTAGTATAATGATCAAACAAGCGGATGAAATCGAAAAGATATTGTGTAAAAAGTTTATGAGGTTCATGATGATGCGGGCGGAAAACTTTATCGTGCTGAGGCGGAAGCCAGTCGACGGGTACCACATTAGCTTCCTGATCACGAACTTCCACACGGAGCAGATGTACAAACACAAACTGGTCGACTTTGTCATATACTTCATGGAAGAAATAGACAAGGAGATAAGTGAAATGAAGCTTGCAGTGAATGCTCGCGCTAGGATCTGCTCTGAGGAGTTCCTGAAGAGATTCTAGACCGGCGCGTCTGAGAGACTGCAGACTTACATTTGTATGAAATAATACCATTCTAAAATTAAGCATTAAACTTTCATTTATTATTTTATTGACTGATGTGATTCTTAGTTGTTTAATGTAGATATCTTCTTGTACATTTCTCACAAAATTTCTTCTTTGCCATTTTATCTTATAATTGAAAACAGTCATTCCATACATACACACAAAATTATCATTTAAATCTCTGAAAAATATCTCTCTATGGGCAGTAGAGCTTTTGCCTACGAATTTTGTTCTGTGCAATCCACGGACTTGAAAGAAATACGGACCGAATATTGAACTAAAAAGATGTGAAGCATGTAAGGTAATACAATCTCGTTTGTTCTACAAGGGACCTACATTTACACAGATGCACTAGCTCTAGGCACAGGTCCTACAACACGTCACCTTATGTAACGCGTGACAGCACACACACAAAAGAAATGGGTGCTTCACTCATGATTAGACGAGATCACGTCTGGTTCTTCTTTTAAGTCTGTGGCGTAATCAAGGTCTTGGACATTATACTTACAGTTTAATTATTATATTCAAGGAACAACAGTATTTTCTTTTTCTAAGTTTTGAAACTTGTGTATAAATTATTATTTTATTAAATTGAAAGCTAGAAAGAAGTATACTTAGTTAAATAATCGGGCAATATTGTTTTATATTATAAGATCAGCAACCATAGTGTTTTGATAAGCTTAGATATTAATTTATGATAGTTTAAAATTAAGGTATATTTCAATTATTTTGAGGTAGTTATTGTTTTCCATTAGGACACCTGCCTCTCTACTTCTTGAGCATTTAATTATCATTTGACTTGTAAACTTATAAATTGTGTACCATGAAGCATTAAATAAATTATATTCTTTTATAACATTTAAGATTATTTTTCACGCATCCCAGGCTTCGGAAGATGTGTAAGCAGTTTGTCTCTGATAGTACTGTCAGATGGTAGTATATCTTAAGCCAAGTCCGAGGGCGTCAGGCGTAGGCGCCACGGTGCGCGGAGCGGGCTGCCGGAAACACAAATGTATGAGATTTTTAAAGGAGAATCGTTTTTGCATGCTTTTGTTTGATTTGTGGCGACGCCGCGAAGGACGCAGCGGGCGAAGCGGCGGGTGATGCAGCAGCTATGAGCTTGTCCAGATGAGGCGATTTATGCGCGTAACTACTCGCGCGACTGCATACACACGTTTGTCCGTTGTTACTATTCGAATAAGACTGACAGTGACAGGATGCAAGAAAGCTGCGGTAGCCGCAGCGGGGAGTCACGTTGCGGGGTTTGCCTCGAACACTTGTCTCTCGCGTGGTGTTCGCGCGGTTCGCGTCTCAGCCTGCCATGAGGCTCCAAAATCCTTCTCAGTTGTTCTTACTCAAAAACAATCCTCGAGATTGGATAGACACTCCCTCAAACTACTTGACACTGCCGAAATCTAACAATGAAACGCCAATAGAATAGAATAGCCGCAGCGGACGACGCGGCGGGTGCAGAGGTGGGCGAAGCGGCGGGAACCATGAACGGAGAATACGCTTGACGCCCCACAGCCCGCCCCGCGTGCAACCCCGCGTCTCCTTGAACGAGGCCTTAGGGCCTCACCTCACCTGGCAAAATCACATTATTTCATGCATTTTCTCAGGAACAGCATTTGCTAGAGCGCTAAAGGTCGCAGAACTACCAGTGCTGTCGCATTCCCGCTCTAGCAAATGATGCGACAGAAAAGGAAGGAGCATGAAAAGACGCGACTCCGTGCTGCCAGATGAGGCTCAATTTTTAGGGACTTTTATATACTTCTAAATTCTGACAGCAAGTTAACAACTACCTTAAACCTCCACCAATCCGCACTGGGTCTATCTAGTGGAGTATGGCCCACTCCCTCCATAACGATGATGATGATGATGTCCTCCACGACGTATCCGTCGACGGCGACCCTCATTGGTTCCTGGCATGAGCTCGAATGTGACTGGAGCATCCGAGTTTTGTCTTAAAGACTCTGTTACACGTAGCACAGTAAAGTTGCCCAGTCGAGTTGTATGTGTAATTGTATGTTGGTTCGTGACGGGTCTTGCGGTCCTGACGTTTGGCTTCAAGGGTTGCCAGCCTTGCAGTCTCGAAGTACTCGGTCCCCTCCCTGACAGCTTTTCGCCACTCAGGTCTCGTCTGCGCAAGTTTCTCCCAGGAGTTCGAGGCTATGCCGCTTTCCGCCATAGTCCCTCCATAGATAAGCTACTAATCCCTCTCACCATTATTTGTAAAAGGAAACCTTTGCCCTGCAGATACGAGTCGTTTGGGATCAAAAACGACTCATATACAGGGTGTCCCGTAAACCGACGTCAACCCGTCGGATGCTGGTAGGTTAGGTCATGATTAAAAAAAGTAAGTTATAGCCTATAGAATCCCACTGCAGGGCAAAGGCCTCCTCTCACTAATAAGGGTGAGAGGGAGCGGGCCATACTCCACCACGCGGGCCCAGTGCGTGTTGGTGGAGGCAAAGTAGTGGTCAACTTGCTGTCAGAGAATTTTCAAGCCGCCTCAATAGGCCTCTGACCTCGCTTAACGAATGGTTACAACGCCATCTGACGGAACTATCCGAGACCAACTGCTTAACGTGCCTTCTGAAGCACGGAAACGATCGAGATGAAATACCACTAAACGGTCACCCATCCAAAGACTGACCGGACCTGACGTTGCTTAACTTCGGTGATCGTTCCCAATACCGAAGCTCCACTACGCCAACGAGCGCTTCCTTCTAGATATAGTCTTGTTGCCATATACATATGATAAAGTTAGGGCTGTAATTATGTTGAAAGTAAACATTGAATTGAAGAATACTGCTCAGGAACAAGAAAACACATGCCATAGAATTTCAGATAAGGATTTCATATTTTATTATATCATACTCAAATTAAGCTCTTTTCTGATATAATTCATATGACGGATTCTTCGATCAACAATATACAACTAGATAACGGGTCGCATACAAAATCAAAGAGAAATTCTGTCCTCGTAAATATACAAAATTTTTTGTTAACAAACTGAGAAAACAGTCCTAACACATTATAATTTCGACCTCAAAACAACCATAATTCATGATTAAGCAGAAAATAAAAAATTAACATTAGTAACTAAAAGTGTCTTAACTAGTTTTCGAGATATTAACAGTTTAACACAGATACTGCATAGAACATTTGTAGCCGTGGCACTCAAAATAGTGACTAAGGTAAAGAGTTTCACTAATTTCATAAAACTGTCCTTATCTCGAAAACTAAGAACCTTTTCCTATAGTAAAATGTTGACTGATTAATTGTTTTTTTTTTTGTATATTCTGGTTAGGCATGAACTAACCTATCAGCATCCAATACAAAACGGGTTGACATCGGTTTACGGGACACCCTGTATAACTTACACTTTTTCTTAAAAGATCATAATGAATTACTCATCATCATAACTACTATTACCAGTGGCGGATATAGATGGGGGGCGCAGGGGCCGCTCGTATTGCCGCCCGCGCCGCCCCTGACCTGACCATGTATAACTAATCTTAACTATAAGGGTTGAACTACACATGGCCGCACGCGATCGCGTTTTTCCGTAGCTCCATCCTTTTCTGTCACTCAGGAACGTCATTTGCTAGAGCATATAAGATAGACGGAATGCGATCGCCTGCGGCGTGCGATCGCACCGTAAAGTAAAAAAAAAGTTGCGGTTCACTTCATATAAACTCAAATAACACTCGATAGCGCGATTTAAATGACGTGCAGCGCCATCTATTGACAAAATTGTTAGTTTGTTTGTTTGTTCGCGCATCACGCAAAAACTACTGAACCGATTTTGATGAAACTTTTTTTGTTTGTTAGCTTATGATCTGATTTAAAATCTGGTATATAATTTGTGCGGACGAAGTCGCGGGAAAACACTAGTCTAAACTATTATAAAACTTCAACTGAAGTGTGTCTGTACATGTGTCCGTATAGTTAGCAGCCTCACCAACGAATTCGAAGATTTTGACTCGGCCACGATTTAGTACCCAATTAGTACTATTTAGTGCCCAAAGCACAGATTTGGTACTCCTGTATTTTAAAAGATATTTGGGTTACTTACTGAGGCTGCTAGATAGACGTCAAGGTAGCAGTCGCACCGAGAAATACTGTTTTTATCAATGTGATTTATATGTCACGATTTAGTACTCATTTAGTACTCCCTATATCCAAAATTTCATTCATATTGATTCAATACAAGCCGAGATATGACAGGGCATTGTTGAGGCTGCTAACTTGACGTTTATTCCAACGATGATTCCAATGAAACGGGTGCACATTTCAAACAGATAAATACATACAGATTTAGTGCTCGATTTGGTGCCTCTTATGATATTTATGAAATGTAGAATTTTCTTTCCTACTTCCCAAAAAAACTATGTAAAGTTCTACATACATTCGATTTTAGGTACAATCATGAACAAAAATTATCATTAAAGCTCAGGCCACACAGAGGCGGTCCTGCGGGAAAGCGGGCCGGCGGCGGTTCTGCGGGAAGCGAATATCTGCGGAACAGCGAAGATTTTTGTGTGTTTTGTAGTGTATTTTTTATTGTGGAAAGGTCATGTCCGAGTTTGTATATCCCCTGTAACAGAGAAATAAGCACTGGTCCGGAGATATTCGCTTCCCGCAGGTCCGCCCCCGGACCGCTTTCCCGCAGTCCCGCCTCTGTGTGGCCTGGCCTTTATCGGAACTCTACTGCCATGAGCTGGCGCACGCGATCATAGCAAGTAGTTCATAGCAATACCGAGAGATGGCGGGATTTTATTTACGTTAATTACGGTGGGTGATGCGAAAACTTGTCGAAGAATTGCTTGATTCAAATGAGTGCAGCCGAGGGTCTACAACGAGTTTATGATGAACCTTGTTCTATTATAGATGTTTTCAAATTGTCTTTTATGTTTTTGTTTATGTTGTGAACAAGAATGCAATTTTTGAAAGTAACACTTCGATCGAATGATGAATAATCTACATAGTAATTTTTACATTTTCTACTGCTGATTTGAACGAGTGACTTTCAAAAATCGCACTGTAGTGTTTGAAAAGTACTAGTCTCATACATTTGAGTCTAGTAGGCGTTGCAGTTTAGTATGGAACTGCTGATTTTTGTTTGCGATTTCAGGATTGGTCCCATAATAAAAGTTGTTCAGTTTGATCTTTTGATTTTTGATTTGATCGGACTCGCGCTAAATTGTATGAAATTTTTTTTTATCAAATTTGACCAACTTGTGCTGTCCAGATTTTTTACTTCCCATACAATGAAATGATCCCTACATAAAACTGAGTCGAACAGCATAAAAAAAAAGTTGTAAATTTTTTTCAAATTTTTGGACAACTCACGCTTGACCAAAAATTGATGATGCCAAAATTGTGTTCACAAAAAAAGACCTAAGGGTTCCTAAGACAGTTTCCCTGTATCTCCTGTGGTTTTGGATCTCCCCATACTGTCCTTGTTAAAAAACACTATGTAAAGTTTGGGGGTACGGAACCCTCGGAATAATGGAGAGCGGCAAAAAAAAATGGGTAAACATTTTCGTATATAGTGTAACTAACATAATGCAGAAGGTTTCATAAAAGTTTACTCAAAGTAAATGGGTTCCGAGGTCAAGGCATTTTTAGCCTTTATTTGCCTCCATTATACCTATATAAAAATATTGAATAGACAGATTCGAATTTCAAAAACTCTTTCCACGCTAGCGGATAAAATGCACTTTTGCACTCAGATTTCGAATGATAAACAGAATCTTTCCGAGCTTGTGGGGTGAAAAAAAAATTTCCAGTACAATAATAGTAGAGTACCTAGATTTAAAGAAGAATAATAGTCTTCTGGACTCACATTACATAGGTACAACACATTACATAGGTTACTTACAATACGAGATTGAGAAGTATCAGAGTTACCTATACAATTTAATATCATTTCACTTTTTTGCTTGACAGTGCCAACCACAGAATTAAAATAAATTGTAAACCCTATTACAGTTGAATAAAGTCTAAATTTGATTAACGATATCGACGGACCTAAATTACGATTAGTATGTAGAACTTTACATAGATTTTTTGGGAAGTAGGAATGAAAATTCTACATTTCATAAATATCATAAGAGGCACCAAATCGAGCACTAAATCTGTATGTATTTATCTGTTTGAAATGTGCACCCGTTTCATTGGAATCATCGTTGGAATAAACGTCAAGTTAGCAGCCTCAACAATGCCCTGTCATATCTCGGCTTGTATTGAATCAATATGAATGAAATTTTGGATATAGGGAGTACTAAATGAGTACTAAATCGTGACATATAAATCACATTGATATAAACAGTATTTCTCGGTGCGACTGCTACCTTGACGTCTATCTAGCAGCCTCAGTAAGTAACCCAAATATCTTTTAAAATACAGGAGTACCAAATCTGTGCTTTGGGCACTAAATAGTACTAATTGGGTACTAAATCGTGGCCGAGTCAAAATCTTCGAATTCGTTGGTGAGGCTGCTAACTATACGGACACCTGTACATTGAAGATATTTACAAAAAAAAAATTGCGATATGGTTTTTAGGTATCCCTGACTCGAAATCAATCTTTTTTTAGAAATTTTGTGTGTCTGTTTGTTCACGCATCTGATTACCTATTTGACTGTGTTAATTTTCAGGTCTTTGCAGATGTATTCGTTACTGAGATACTGTGGAATATTGATTAGGTATTGTCACAGAATAAATGCTAGTAAAGCCTGACCAGGAATATAAAAAACTTGGTTTGGGGGCGCTGCAATCGACTATAACCTTTAATGACAGAGTTCCAAGTACAAAAATTAGTTCCAATGATTTTCCGCAACATGGCGAGGTTTTTTATATTTCTGGTCGGGCTTTACTACCAATAGTATTGCTCTGGACACACCTCTTAAATTGTAGTGATAGTAAAAAATAAAATTGGGGATGTATTAATAAGAAAACAAATCAGTTTTTTAAGAATATTTTAACATGAAATGATCATACAATGTTTTTCACGTATCAAACTGCCAGATTTCAAATTAATTTGATTGTTTTACGGTAATAGCAACGAGTCATACAAGTTACAGCAGTGGTGATATTATAAATGATTAAGTAACAAAATAATTTCACTTTAAAAAAATGCTTCACATGCGTTTGTTGACATCAATCTCAGTTTCCACACACATTTTTGACACAATAATTGAACTACAGTGAAAATAAATACATTCGATATTTATAAAACACTGTCAATTTTTAAAAGTAAAAAATCTACATCTAATTTCTATTTAGTTTTTAGACTTGGCTGTCCGTAGGGTGAACCCTTCGCCTTTGAAAGCTTCGAAGGGCTCAGTGGGCGTGTCGTCCTTGGCACTCGCCGGTCGAGAGGTTCTTATGAACCTCAGAGTGCCTATTACGAAGTCGTAGTCAGGAATGCCGCGTACGTATGACTGAAATCATAATGCCACATCAATTAAATGTCCATTGAAGTTTGAACATGTAAAATTGTACAGTCAGCAATGAAAAGATTTCACACTTTTGTTTTGTTCCACGTTGTAGTACTCAAGTGTATGCATTTTTCGTTGCTGAATGTACAAATCAAATAACATACGGTTTTAAGATAAAATTATGTATCTCGGTGACGTAAAAACTATAGTTGTCTTGCTGATTCTTTAGCAAATTTTTTTTTTTTTCACTATATGTATGTTATGCCGAAACATTTTATACTAGCGATAATAGTTACGAGTATGTAATTCATAACTACAGCTAATTTATAAAATACAATGTTCATCATAATCCACCTCTACGTCCCACGCACTGCAGGGCACAGGCCTATCCTGTGTTGGGCGTTAGTCCGCCACGCGAGCCCAATACTGATTGAACTTTCTCACTGGTATATGGCATGTCATGCGTGCGGATTCGAATCCAGACCTCATAATTGGGTGTCTATACATTTCCGCAACGCGCCACCGACCCTCTACAATATTAATTCAACATCATCTCAGCCGATGGACGTCCACTGCTGGACATAGGCCTACCAAGGATCGCCATAACGACCGGTTCTGCGCTGCCCTCATCCAACGGGTTCCCGCCGCCTTCATCAGCTGCACGTTCCGGTACGCGAAGAACTTTTCGGCCCCATCGGCCATCGGATCTGAGAGCAATGTGCCCCGCCCACTCAAGAATTGCTAAACAATAATAATGAATATCATTAAATATGTCAGCCCGCATGTGACTTGTGTGACTAAAGAGCTGTGGGGCTGTGTTTTTAGAATGTTCTATACTATTCTAAAAACACGCAAGGCCCTTCAATTTCCACAACAACTATACTGTATAATACCTACATTATTAGTTATTTTATACAATACCTGTCTAGAGTTTGATGCCTGAGGCTCAGAATCGCTTTCGCTGGTGAGTTTCTTCTTCTTGCCGTCGAGCCGGTTGCCCTCGCCCTTGAATGCGATGAAGCCGCTCGGCTCCGGCATCATGGCGGCCGGGTCCTCGTCCATGCCCTCCACGGCGCTGCCCTGGCCGCGGCGCGGGTACTCATCCTCTTTGTAGCCCACTGGAGGCGCGAATTCCACCTGTTTTATTTATGTTAGTTTAATAGTAGCATATAGCATAACATGTAGTTTAATTTACAGGGAATGAAACTAATGTAAAAAATTTCCAGACCAGTCATAGCAATTTCTTTTTAGCGGCGCGGCCGCACATTTTTCAAGATCTAAATTGGTACATGAGACTTTAATCGAAGAAAGTGGTAAAATGCGCGGCTGCCGCTGTAAACGAGCCTTAGTCATATACAGGGAGTAAAATTAAATATGGTGTAGGTATTTCTATGGGAGTACTTCAGACCTTTAAAATAAATACGAATAACTTTCACTATGGAGCCAATATCAAAAAGGAAAAGAAAAAAATCTGTTGAATGCTCACTCTTCCACATTATTACCATAATATTTCACTGAAGTCCACATTTTTAATTATCATCATTGACTTACACTCTAGCGATAGACAGGCTCTTTCATAGAAGCAAGATGTTCCACTTGAATGCGGTGCCCGCACCGCATTGATGTTCCCGAGTTCACTTGCCATAGTTGCCATTGCCATTGTGAGGCAATGACAGACCACGATGTGTCATTTTGTGTTGTTTTGTGTGACATGTTGTTTGTTTGTCTATCGCTAGAGTGTATGTCAGTGATTATCTTAGAAGCTCAAGGGTAAAATAATAATTAACATACATTCATATCACATTCTATAATGATGACAGCATTCCCTGGCTTCGTCTCCAGGACACATAGCTCATATACTTTGGAGTTGTACTTGATCGCGATCACGTCACCGTTGGTGAGGCATGAGAAGTTCCGTAGGCAGTTCTCTAATACTGAAATAAAACAAATAGCATTACGTTAAGGGGGTTGCAGAGGGAGTTGCACTACACTAGATGGTGCTCGGGAGCATTATTCCTGATTTTATCACATTTTATTTTATATCTCGTAATTGTGATGATTTCAATCAAAATTTTCAATTATGCGGGCACTTGTGTTTATGTTTTACTGATCTAGCTACAAGTTATAGTAATTTTATTGTTCATACGAATTTGATATACATATTAATTTTAATCAACTTCATACAAAACTTTGACGTATAACATTCGTAGACGGTATTAACAAAAGTAATATTTTATATATGGAAAAATAGTTAAGAAAATCAAGATTACGCATCTCAAATAACATTTGCAATTTATAACATAATTACGAAGATATAAAATAAAATGTGATAAAATCAGGAATGATGCTCCCGAGCGCCATCTAGTTGCCTGTGAACGTCTCTGCAACCCCCTTAATCATACTGTAAAACTCTGTAAAAGAACCCTTTTTTCTCTAATAAAATTCAAAGACAAAAAGCATTAGGGGAGCGTGTAATTTCTCTATGGTATACAACAACCGCAGTACAAACTAAATGACGTCATGCCCAGTTAGTGGTTTCAGTGCTAACTTTGATACACCATCTCTACCAAGAGGAGCGTGTAATTTCTCTATGGTCTAGCTAGACCATCAAAATCATGTACAGTAAAGCTAAATCGCCTTCTTACCTGCTTTAGGATTGGATATATCTAAGAAGTCTTCAGAAAGAGGCTGGAACTTGGAGAATGTAGCGACGGGTAGTGAGACACTCTCTATTTGTATTAAGGCACCTTCCTCCAATACTAGGTTGGACATCATCTGTAGCAACAATTATTTGAAGTTATAAGAATATTCTGTATTGGTAACTAAGCAAATAAAACAGTATATTCTATCCATAAAATAAAATTGCAAACTTTGCATGGATGTACATTAAAGTATTATTTGGGGACGTTTAGAATATGTAATGGACTGCATTGAGACCATTTTTAAGAATTTTCGTCTGTTTGTGCACGCTCACTTAAAAACTGAATTGATTTGGATAGGGTTTTCACAGAAGCATAGGGCTTAATTTGGCTTTTTAGGCTTTATTTCATCAATTTGTTCATGCAATCAAAAGTTATGTTAGGTTGGATTTATGTGGCTTAGCCCCACTTGCGCCAACCACGGGTTAGCAATTAACTCTGGATAAAATAGCTCTTTTAGTTGTTTTTCTATACAAAAAATCATGGGTTACGAACTTAACCTAGAGTTTATTGCTAACCCAGGTTGGCGCAAGTGGGGCTTAGTAGGTTAGATTCTTACCCAGTGAGGTAAATAAACTTTCCCCTCGTCTGCAACAAACTCAAGTACACCGCAGTGTGTAATCCTCTTTGTTTTCTTATTTGTTAGTTTGAATATCATCGGGTACTCGATATTTAGTCTTGTGAGCTGCTCTAGCGCTGACGGAGGCATTATTACTGCAAGAATAAGTAAGTGTTAACTGTAGGATCGCCCATGCAGTAATAGTGGTGAAGCTTAGCGGTTGCAGAGGGTATATGATTGTGCAGTGTCCGAGGAACGGGCATACCTTAATTGAATTAGCTTTGAGGGTACGCGCACAGGCAGAGGCACAACACCCTCGCATTGACCTGTAGCGGCCACTAAGTTTCACTACTATTCGTTTTTAATACTGTGGCAAAGGCCTCCCCTCACATATAATGGTTGGGTTTTTGAGACGTTCTCCACCATGCGGGTGCAGTACGGAGTGGTAGAGACAAGTTAGTGCCGTAATGTTATCAAAAAATTTGTCTCTAATTCCTCTATTCTATTCTATATTTAAAAAAAATGGCTGCCATCTTGGGTATGTGATGATTTTGCCAATGTCTAGTTTTTGTAGCAAGAGTGCTTGACGTTGTACGGTAACTTATGTATTTTGGTGACTTCAAGGATTGTTTTTTGAAAAGAACACTATCTTGAACCACCACTGGAGCTTCGTTGTAGGCCGGGGACGGGGCAACCAACAATCGACTCGCGATGCGACTACCCTATAGCAGACCTACAACGCGACTCCTCTAATTCCTCTAATTGTAAAAGGTAGTTTTAGTGAAAATTTCTTAAAGATAAAAGGGCTTCATACTTTTGCCTCCTCTTTCGACGTCTTGTCTCTCATTCCCGGGTAACATAGAGACAGAATAGCATCTGTAGGTCATATTGAAAGGCCTGGATATTTCGTGAAACATGTTGAATCCAAACTGAAACTAAAAACGTGATATTTAGCAGGTCATAGAGGGGATACGATTTTTATAAGGACACTAATTATAGGAGCACTTACCATATTGATGGTTTATATTATTTCAGTTGTAAATTTTGAAGAAAATAATTGCAAATCATGCACCAATTTTCAATACAAAAACAATTCAACTTTTCTCTATTCACTACTAATTTGACAGATTCTATTTCGTTCAAAAAATCAAAAATATTCATCAAAGAAACGAAGGAATGAATCAGAATCGTCCGAAAATCGATGTTCGGATACACTTCCAAATCCAAAAACGCAACGTCTCAATAAACTGGTCACATTAGAACGAGCCAATCAACGACGTGCTTGATATCAAATCGACAAATAGAAAACGAGCTTAGTAGGTACTGACAATTAAAATTAAGTGCTGCCATTAATAAATAAAATATATTTTTTGTGATTGTAACATTTTATGGCTATCTCTCTCCAACTTTATCAGCCTTTCCATTCATTTGTGTATGTGGCAGCCGAGGGTGGAGGATTATTCATCATTATCTCCTACGTAGAAAAATTAAATATCCCCTAATTTTTCCTTCATGTAGAATCTAAATCGAATTAGTGAGTAAATTCAGTTATCCGCCGTAAATAAAACAAAATAACTGTTAGTGTTCCGGTCGTTGTAAATTTTCTTCCGAACATGAATGAATGAACGCCATGTTGATTGTCAAAAGTGTTTTCCGATGAGACGGCAGTGAATTGAAATTTTTGTTTCAGACTCCGCGATTTACAAGAGTCGCTCGTTATCCGGTTCGGTTTAGTTAGTGCTAGAGACCTGCAACCATGGCGCAAGTTCTACCTATACGTTTCCAGGAGCATTTGCAGGTGAGTACGCCCATCGTTTTCGATTGGATTAGCCGATGCGCTTCCTTCTAGGAAGCTGTTTATCAGTGTGTTCTTGGGACGTCTTCTACGTCCTTTGTGCATTGTATTGTCGTGTAAGAGATATTAGTGATAGTAGAAAGGGCATTGCGCAATTGTGCGTATGACAGAATCCACCCCCTACTCGCCTACCTACGCGAATGCGGCCGGTATTGATTTGTGCCAGATACCCCCTGGATCATATGGTTGGACCAGTTGGCTATTGAGGCTAATATTCGGGTCAGTGACACTGAAATTCAGCCAAATGGACCAATTTTTGGTGATTTGATGTGATGACAAAGAAATGCTAATACAATGACTTCACATTTATCTTGAGATATCAGACATTTGGATCTGTATTCTTGGTTATCATGCTATTGTAATAAAGACTTAACATATTCTTATAAGAATCGAAGTAGCCATTCACTGTTTTACTAATTAGAATGTGATAGGAATCATATCATTGAAATCTTGTCTTCTAGTAAAGGTACCTATACCTTACCTACCTATACCTGCCTCCTGCCTCCCTTTTAAAAACTTACAGTGATTTCTAACTGCTGTAGAGGATTAATAGGGAACTGTAGAAAGGGCGTTCACAAAAGATCAGCTATGGTCGAAGCATAAAGTTATTATACCTTACAGGAATAGAGGCAGTGACATGAGTTGTCAAATGAAACCGTTTTTGGATGTTTTCAGGAGACTATTCATAGGCAAAAATTCGAATACTATCTATAATTCTGAGTCTAACGTGAAATTGTGGATAAATTAATGAAGTAGTGTCAGTATATTTCACAAAATTATCTACGATTTCACTTTAGATTTCCAATTATTCACGGAAACCGAATCGTAAAAATTGATTAGTGACTAGAAAGAAAACGGTTCTATTGCCTCGCATCATGTATCTCTTTCTATTGTACAGTGGTGCTGGTGCCGCTAGGTACATCTCACTCTCTCAGCTGTATGTTCCTCTATTCCTGGTATAATACCTCTATGGGTCGAAGTGGCACAGGCGCAAGTCTGTTAAGGTCCCATTCACCCAATAATAATAATAAGGTACCTATACACTTGCTTTTGCCCACGACTTCGTCTGTGTGGATTACCCCTTTAGGGGTTGAAAAATCTGTGCACCCTACATCCTCTGTAGAATTTTCATGTTTCTATCTTTAGTGGTTTAGGCTGTGCGTTGTCTGTCAGTCAGCCACGGAACTCTTTTACAAGTTTAGATTAATACTATAGAGATCTATGTCTAGCACAAGTCCTGCAGGATATCTGTGGAATGAAACAAGAATAAATTAAAAGGAACAATAACTTTGCAATCTAAATAACTTTCCTAATCTTTATGTTAGTAATGTATTTGTTTTGTATGCAATTAATTATCAATGAATGACAGTTATGAATAAGATGAGTTCTGAAGGTATAATTAGTGATGTGTGGTGTGTGAGTGAGTAGCAAACACTCCCGTGGAGTGTTGTAGGTCTTCTATAGGGTAGTCGCGTCGCTGGTTGATTGTTGGTTGCCCCCTCCCGGGCTTACAACGAAGCTCCAGTGGTGGCTCAAGATAGTGTTCTTTTCGAAAAACAATCCTTGAAGCCACCAAAATACATAAACGATATACTGTACAATGTCAAGCACTCTTGCCACATAAACTAGACATTGGCAAAATCTTCACATACCCAAGATGGCAGCGATTTAAAAAAAATAGAATAGTAAAGAAACACTCCCACCCCACAGTACCCAGCAGTGGGATTTACCGGTGATGTAGATGACTCATAATAATTAATTTTACTATAACTTTGAGGCTACATGTTTGCGATGTTCACACAACATAGTGTCCAATCGGCAATGTAATTTTAACACATGAAGCCCTTAAATACCGGAAACATAACATAAAATTTTTTTATTGGGCACACACGTTCCACTGGGGTCTGACTATGCGGCAAGATCTATTGTCTTACAACAGTAATTATCCAACAATTATTTTTAAGTGGCATTCAAGTGATCCAATCATTGATTGTAATAATATCGATAGGCAAAGACTTGTGATCTGATTATGAGAAAAATGTAAACAGTAGGTATGTTATAGCCTAGGCACCTCAACTCTCGCTTTCTGTGGACACTTGAGGGGACGCCGAGCAAGGCAATGCAGTCAGGCGCATGCGGTTGAAGTATTTGCCTACATAAATTATATTTTTATCTTGTAGTCCAAAAATTATTTTTCTTTAATTATTTACTATTACTATTTTTTGTTAATGTTAATGATGTTTTGATACAAAGCACGGTCATTCAGCTCTTCACTTATGTTAAGGACAATTTGCAGGAACTGCACACGCACGCACACACCATTTTGTCAAATTCAAAATGTTCGAGGCTATACCAGCTGGTGCCAATTTTTAAAAGACAAGATGTTGACACACATCCATAAACAAATATACTCCCATTTTGGAGTGGACAGACAGCTACCAACAACCAAACATCTTCTAACTATTGGACTCAATTCAAATTATATTTTCAGCTCACAAATGTCGGCATCAACCCAGCGTCGATATCCTTCAACACCCTCACCATGGAGTCGGACAAGTTCATCTGTGTCCGCGAGAAGGTGGGGGAGACCGCAGAGGTGGTCATCATCGACATGGCCGACCCCACCAATCCCATCAGGAGGCCGATCAGTGCTGATTCCGCCATCATGAACCCTGCTAGCAAAGTCATCGCCCTGAAAGGAAAGGCTGGGGTTGAAGGTAAGTTAAGGGTTTTGTTTTTTATTAGGTTAAACTTTTAGCTTCCATCCTGAAACATAGAATATCCTAAAAGCACAGAATAAATAATAGTACTACATACAGAAATTTCACTTCAATACAGCATGCAGTAAAGTTGATAACAAACTTACAAAATGTAAAATGTCTATGAAAATTTTAAGGGAACGATCAGACTGTCAAACTGAACAACTGAAGACCAACATCTAAATCGCGAAAAAAGTGGTTTGCAGTTTTGTATTGGACAGCAGATTTTTTTTTGTGATATCGATTTTGGTCCCTTAGAGAAAGTTGTTCAGTTTGATGGGCTAGTCATCCCCTTAAAAAACTGTCGGCATATTAAGAAGGATCCTGTATAAGGTGCAACAAAATTAGCTGAAACTATTTTAACATTTTTATCTAAAAATAATTTCATGTAATCGAGATAGTCATACTATTATGGAGAATTATCAAAATGAAAACAATAGATAAGACATACACTGAATCTATCTTACTATTTACAGAATCTAAAATTTTTGTTGTAACAATAAACTTTCTTATAAACTTCTAAAATGGTATTTTACCCAGACTAAATAAAATTCACTAATAGATACAATGTTTCCCCATGTGTCATATAAGATTAAAACAACAAAATTAGTAGAAAAATCAATATTTTGATTGTCTTAAAAACCCAAATACGAGTTGTAAAATCCAGCCATTTATTCGGAACCAAATAAACAAATAATTCTTGCTGATAACAGAGATAAATCATGTTTTAAACTGTTCCAGACATAGCTGTGGACCCTTATCAGTTCCACATGTTTCCATGAACTTTTGATGTCTCTATACATAATGTAACCAAGAATATATTCCATTGCACTATACATGGCGTTAGAGTAAACTGTGCTTTACTTTAAAGGGTGATGATACTGATCAACTTTACTTAAAAGACAACTTTTACCTAAAAGAAATTAGCAAACAATTTTTCGATCATACAACAAACTTTCGATCAGCTGATAGCATTTAGTATGGAAAGTGCAATGTTTTTGAGAATTTACTATAGGTTTCTTAGGGAAACTTGCTGAGTATCATGGGTACAATAACCCCTTCAAGTAATGCAACTGTTACCCTAATACCATGTATGTATTAACTATTTATGAACAGTACATTGTTGATAGTAAGAAAATGAAAATTTACAATATACTTTACAATCACAATACAACATAGAATGATTTGGACTTCAATTTTTTTGAAAATTCATCAAAATTCATCTTAATTTGCAAAGAAATTTTTTTTCAAAAAAAAAAAACTAAATTCTGACCGGAGCCACGCGCTCGTTCACATCGATTAGTATGAAGAGTCGTATTCCCGGAAGGATAGGATAGTTATAGCCTGTAGAATCCCACTGCAGGGCAAAGGCCTCCTCTCACGAATAAGGGTGAGAGGGAGTGGGCCATACTCCACCACGCGGGCCCAGTGCGTGTTGGTGGAGGCAAGTTAGTGGTCAACTTGCTGTCAGAGAATTTTCAAGCCGCCAATAGGCCTCTGACCTGGCTTAACGAATAGTTACAACGCCATCTGACGGAACATCCGAGACCACCTGCTTAACGTCCCGGAAGGATAAGCCTTAATATTGATTATCCTATCAAAGTACCTATGGTGACGTCATTTAAAAATGATGTCAACTTCAAGTGTTTTCTTCTGTGTCATCAAATGTATGTCTTATTAAAGTTCGTTAATAAGGTCCTGAAGCCCTGAAGATTGAAATTCGTTGTTTAAAACCCTGTTTAAAACCTTCAATATTAGAAAGGGGCTTAGAAGATGACTTTGACGTAACAATCGGACATACATACTTTGGATGAAGTGTGAATGTTACAGATTATTTATTGAATGTTTGCATCACGCATAAAGCCGACCTCAGTTCGGGAGATCTGGAGATGAGTCACGTACATACAAATTTAACGTTCTTGGCACAAAACTAAACAAAAATATCGGAAGTTGACGATAAAACGAATATATTTGTTTTCATTCTCTTTACGGGGTTTTTCACATGTGTTATAAATATAATTGCAAATTTA
Organism: Agonopterix heracliana; assembly: GCA_963693445.1. Taxonomy (NCBI): domain Eukaryota; kingdom Metazoa; phylum Arthropoda; class Insecta; order Lepidoptera; family Depressariidae; genus Agonopterix; species Agonopterix heracliana. Next base: position 6,083,664 of record OY856327.1, read on the forward strand.
CCATTCAAAAAGCTTTTGTTTCTGTTCCTAATCAAAGTGAATCATGATTAGCCTATAAACTTCCTACTGCAGGGCACAGGCAGGGCCCACTGGCCTCTCAAGTAGGTATATGGGTGTTAGTCCACCACGCGTGCCCAATACGGATTGGTAGACTTCACATATGCATCAGAATTGGTTCTTCAGCGTAAGCGCTCAAAAGTGAATACTTCTGTGAAAAATTGCGGCAGCCTCTTATGATAAAACTTGTAACAAGCCAAAAATATTAATGCGTATTTTCAGAACGAATTAGTCAAATCTGTATTTTTAAACAAAAACATGTCGAGAAATGTAATATTGTTCGAATGTAAACTGACGACTGTTTTACTTTAGGCGGGCGCCAGACTTATCCGCGAAGCTGTGTTCAAATATGATATGATCTATCGATCCCATTCTATCTTTATAGAGGAGGAAAGAGACAGCTACACTTTGAACATACCTTTGCGGCTATGTCTGGCGGGTGGTCAAAAACTGTTACAACATAACACTTTTCCCAAGCGTGCTTTTGTAGAGAGTTTTACCCTTAGACATTTAGAGCTTCAAGATGGAATATGTCAATCGGAGGTAGGACTAGCCTTTTCACCGATATAAACACAGCAAAAAAATCCCATAGTCGCGTGGTTATTCGTCTCTCAAATACGCTTTCTTTAAACCGAACTCAGATATTTCGTAACTTCCTATTGTCCACAGAACCACTTAACAATAAACAAAGTGAAAGTGCTGAAACACTACCGCGACAAATCCATTAATACTCCTTTATGAATCATCATTCTAAATTTACCCTTAGACTTATCGGAATTAGGTTCAATATTACCATTAAATAATTGTAGATAAACAGTACTGGAGTGGTATATAAGGCGATCACACGCTGCGACCTTTGTCAATCAATTCGGGTTAATGACAACAAGATAATAATTCAATAATGGTCCAGTCCAACGCATTGACCAGAATTAGGACATGTCGCTGGAAAGAAATTGACCTTTGCAGTTATTATAATAAGGAGTGGTCACTCGCGACAAAAATGAGGCTTGTGTTACGAATACGGCTATTTATATTGTGAAATGGCTCTATGTCTCTATTTCGTCTAACCATAATAACTAATAGGTGTGGTAGAAAAGGAAAAAATTTCCTCTTTTCAGACATGAAGGGTTGGCGGACGTAATCACTCGCCTAAAGCAATGAGCGTTTTTTTTTTCGTTTCATAGTAGATCGATAGATGACGCTACGGTCTATACGAATCTATGTCAAACACTGAATAATTATCTTTCCCCGAAATTAGGGTAAAAGTGAAGTGAAAAAAAAACAAAAATCTTTTGGAACATATTTTTTTTATGATATTTAAGTATATTTCTAATGCTAATTTACTCTTTAAGGTGATACAAGACTACAATTTGACTAAAATAAATATAAAAACTCTTTGATCATAAGGCAAAATCTGAAATTGAACTGGCAATAAGAAAACTTGAGCTGTCAAATGTCATTGTCAATCAAACTCGTATCGTAGCATTTACTTTGTCGTGTTTGTTAGTTTACTTCAGAGAGTCACGTTGCAGGGTTTGCCTTGAACACTTGTCTCTCGCGTGGGGTTCGCGTCTCAGCCTGCCACGAGGCTCCAAAATCCTTCTCAGTTGCTCTTACTCTATTCTATTCTTAATTAATGGCGTTTCCTTGTTAGATTTCGCCAGTGTCAAGTGTTGAGGATATACTCATTAGATATTGTACGGTACAATAGGATATGGCGATCTCAAAGCCCCGTTTTTAAACAAAAACACACTAGAAACCGCCATAAAACGGCGGAGCCACGTGGCTGTCAAAATCGCAAGCCGACGCACGAGACGTCCTCTTGCCACCCCCCTCAGCCACGTCACTCTTGCTCTTACTCAAAAACAATCCTCGAGATTGGATAGACACTCCCTCAAACTACTTGACACTGGCGAAATCTAACAAGGAAACGCCAATAAATAAAAATAGAATAGAATAGTTTACTTCAAACTGCTTTTCTGAAAAACAACGAAAAAGGACTGTATTTTTGGCTAAGAAAGAAATCGAAAATAATTTCAATTTTTTTTTGATGACGTCTTCCAAATCCGAACCAAAGAGAATGAAATCTTTACGTTTTTTAGTCTATAGGTGACATTACAGAGGAAGTTTTTGGTTGACAGTTTGTCGTACAGACACTACTGCCATCTATTGAGTTATAAGAATACGGCATTAAAAAAAAAAGAAGAAAAACGCTCGTCTATAAAGTCGTGGCATGAATGTTTGAGGAACTAATCATTTTAGTATGGTGGTGTTGCCAGGTTATGCTTGATTTTGACGTTCTTGCGTGGAGACAGCGCCCCCATGTTTTGCCAAGACTTTGTAGACAGACTTTTAGTTCATAGTTTGTAATAAATAATTATATTAGGTAGAAAATAATTATATTTTTGAAGTAACCACGACCTAGTTCATTTAATTATCCTTTGCCTTTTACCCTTAATCGACGACAGCTCCATCACTAATTAAATTAGTTTTAGCCCGTGACGTCGGTCAATGAACGAGCTTGGGGTTTTAGAAAAAAATATGACTCGACGCAACGCAATCGATTAAGTACCCAAGTGAGAAATGTGTCATTTTCTAAATAATAATTTTGACATGACGTTAGTTTATTGATAAGATCATAAGTTCCCTCAAAATTGATCGTCTAGTTATGATTTCCAGTTTAGATTAATCTGTTGTAGGTACCAGCGTTATTAAAAACGTACACAAAGGAACGTATAATAATAAGCTAGCTCCATTTGGCCCGTTTTATATTAGTTCCCTTTTTCGGGATAAAAAGAAGTCTATGTCCTTTGAACATTAATGGCTTCCTCCGACGAATTTCTCTGAAATTGATGCGGTAGTTTAGACGCGGACGGCATAACAAACAGATGGGCAATCATGCTTTCGTATTTATAATATTGGCAGAGATTTAAGAAACACATTTTAGTCTTAGTTCGAACTAAAGTTGAAAAAAACAAAGCTCTCACTCAAATCTGAATCTCGGACTATATATATGTATAGAGAATATACATACCTACTATAGCAAGCTTTAAATAGTTGTTAGTTGTCGTACTTGACTTCCTCGAAAGGTATTGCGTGAGTTTCTGTACGTAAACGTTTAAATTGTTATCGAAGTGAAACAAAATGCATCTACTTCTTATGGTGCCATCTGTCGGAGGTTGGCTATCATTCATTTCATTCGGGTCATTCGGACCCTGAAGAATTCAGCCTTAAACAGTGAGGAGGTGTTCATATCGAACCATTCACACATTTCTTAAGCCAGGAAATCCTTCTTCTACCAGGCATTCGTCTCCCTAAAATTTCCAATGCAAAATAATCTGAAGAAGTTGGTATTTTTCACTTCTCCTAATGTGTCTGAGGTACCTGCTGCCTCAAAGTTTGTATGGGTTTTAGGATTTCTACTATCTTATTCATCCCCTGCAGAACCGCTTCGCTAATTCTGTCTATCCATGATATCTTCAACATGCATAACTTCGCTAGAAGTATTTAAGACGATCTATTAAAACCAGTGCCATCTTTCACATTTGACCTTTGCCACCAACGCATCATAAGTAGTCACAACTCATAACGGGACCGTGCAGAATAGTCAATTAACTTGAGGAGTAGATAAAACACAAACGAACGGGAAGCTCACAAAACAATAACAACGCTATGGCATCGCTAACTGCGCTCGCTTTTCGGTTCGCCACACTCAGCTGTTATAAACATGCGAGTGGGCATTGACCTATTCATAGCCTTGCTTTTTAAATCTACACTTTATTTATAGAACTAATATTTGTTGTGAGCATTTCTCGCTTTTTTATTCGCGAGCGAGTATGTACATACATTCATTCATACATAAAATCACGGCCGTTATCGATTTCGTTGTGATCTTCTATTCTATTCTATATTTTAAAAAATGGCTGCCATCTTGGGTATGTGATGATTTTGCCAATGTCTAGTTTTTGTAGCAAGAGTGCTTGACGTTGTACGGTAACTTATGTATTTTGGTGACTTCAAGGATTGTTTTTCGAAAAGAACACTATCTTGAGCCACCACTGGAGCTTCGTTGTAGGCCGGGGAGGGGGCAACCAACAATCGACTCGTGATGCGACTACCCTATAGCAGACCTACAACGCGACTCAAACTTTGCTACAACTCGTATGTAATGGGGAATTTTCTGACAGCTTAAAATTTAAACGTAGTTCAACATGCCTAAAAACCGGCTAAAAGCGTGTCGGACTCGCCCATGATAGGGTTCCGTTGGGGGTACGCCCTATTTTTTTGTCTTTGAACGTAATTATCTCGAAACGGAAGCGTTATAGCGATTTAGTTTCTATGGGAGTTTTTCATAGATATATAAAAAAAAACCTTTTCGTTGTATGGGATGGGTGTCGGAAAAAAATTGTTTATTCATAACTACTACATTTCTATTTTTTGGGTTACTGATATTATCTGTCTTGATGTAAAATTTAGATTCAATAGGTGCAAAATGAGCGAGTTATTGAAGCGGGGCATACATACAGACAGACAGACCGAATGGACGAAAGTATAAGGGTTCCTTGTTTGACTACGGAACCCTGAAAATGTCCGTCACTGAGTCAGGCGCATCCTTTGACGAAATATCTTTTCATGTTTTGCTGCTTTATTTTGAAAAACGCAGCAAGGTGTATCCATGTCGCATTTATCAATGGCTTTTAAAAAATCCTTCATTGTATCATATTTTGTATACTTTTAGAGATTTTGAGATAGTATGACGTGTGAAGTTGTGATAATTGGCCAGCCTTTTCCCAACTACTCGTAAGACACGCGAGCGTTTGTATGTAAAGAAATTACGGGTTTAATTATAGGGTGTAAACTTAAATGCGTTACATACCTAAAGGGGAGCTTCATACCATCAAATTGAACAACTATGGGACCAATATTGAAATTTCCGAAAAAAATCAGCAGTTCCATAAAACACTAAAAATCTGTTTTTTGATATTTTAGTTTCAGTCCCATAGTGAAAGTTATTCAATTTGATGTCTGAAGCAATTTTGTTCATCAATAAGGCCCGATTCGACCAAACGCGAGTAAATTTTATTTAAACTGATTTTGCGTTTAACCAACCCTAATCTAAATTAAATGTCAATGTCACTGTCACATAATAAAAAAAAAAAAACCTAACAAATTAAAACTGTATAACCTCACATTGGAATAAGTACGGATACAACGACCTCTTTCTTTAGGTGAATTATAAATTCGTTCTTTTAGTAAGGGGTGTGTAAACACCAAAAGTAAAATTGTTCCTTGTATAGTTACTCTTCCATAAATCTAAGTTTGGTCGAATTCGGCCTAAGTCATTTAAGTTTATAGCCTGTATGTTTTATGGGAAAAAAACCTTCTGTTTCATTCTACGACAGTTTTCACGGTACGTGTCGTATCCTGCCTGTGTACATTACACTACCGGTTCTCATCCTCGAGAGAAAAATGTATGTGTCATCCGCAGTGTAATATGCACATACGAACACGTGCACCGTTTGCAATTATGGGTCAGGGTTTACGAAGGACGACATACGGTTATACCACAGTTCACGTATCTATACAGTTGTGAATCTCGGAGGTCGCGACACGGTGCGTGCGGAGGTGATGGGGGTACCGGTCATAGTGTCATTTTACCTCATAAGGTACGATAACACAATGAGGTAACCCTAGATCAACCCATTGGTGGTCAATTGTCTCTGCCTAGTCTGCACTGTAACATCGCCGTAAGATGTATGTATGTACATACATAAACTCACGCCTTTTTCCCGGATGGGTAGGCAGAGATCTCCATTTTAGGCGGCTGACACATCTCTCTTGCTTCCTCTAGGTCCATACATCTTGTCATACATTCCCGTCGATTTCGGCTACTTTTAACCTGGAATTTTTTAATGACGTCCCGGTTCTGGTATAGGTACGTCCTTCTAGGTCTGCCTCGACCAATATTTCCTTCCACACACGCTTTATAAATCTATTTCTACAAATACATATACCCGCGATCTTATTCCCTTTGGGGTAGACGGGGACTTAGCTGCAACTTCCTTTTCGCCCTTCCATCGAAGTAATATGAATTCGCCCATAAAACGTTGTCAAAGAGACTCCTTTATTCGCCTCCTGCGACATCGCTGGGTAGAATGAATAGAATTTGTCTATTTATTTACATAGTTACGAAGAAAGAAAATAGCACCATATCTATCTCGACTCATGAAGTCATGATGTGTTCTCGTGTAAACTCAATTTAGTTCTATAGTATCAATATAACTAGTTTGAAAGTTTACCAGTGACGTCCTTCGATCAAAATAAAATGAATGGATAGGCCTTAAGCGAACATTTCAAACCAGAAAAATGAGGCAAAACAAATGAAATTTTTACTTGTCACTTGTATGAAAGTGCCCTAGATTTGACAGGTAATGGCGCTAGTTTGTATGTACCAAGTGCACCAGTAGTTTGCTTCAACTTACCGCGCTTTAGGCCTATCCATTCATTTTATTTTGATCGAAGGTGACGTCAATTCTATTTGTTTACTCGATTCAAATAGTCTACATCTACCACTAACATACTTCCTATGTTTTTATTGCTACGAATAGTAGGTACATAGATCGTTTAGAAATTGAATTGCAAATGACTATAATATTATGGTTTTGTTTACTTTTTGTTAAACAACTCATCAACAATATTTTTTTAATTAATAATCACATTTAGTACTACAACATTAGTAGATTACACACCGAGGACAGGAAAGTAAGAAAAGTCTCAGATCTCATGTAATTGTTGACAGAGGCGAAGCCGAGGTCAACAAATATGTGATCTGAGGCTTTCTTATTTACTGTCCGAGGTTAGTATACAATATTTCTCTTCGACGGAGGTGGAAAGCGACAACTTCGTTTAGCGCAGCGGGACGAAAATTGACGCTTTCCGTCCGGAGGGGAGAAAATAAACTTACGTCCGTATTAACATTTGCACCCCCGGCACTCCATACGACGATCTCACGGTGCTTCAATAGTACTGCAACAGAATCAAGATGGCGTCGGTAAACACGCCGTCCCACTCGCACGCGCGTACCGGCCGGCTGTATGTAATGCTGTTGCTTGCTCAGCTCGGCTCTCCTAAAGTTACCCTCGAAGTGTGGGCTGGAGGTGCGGTATCTGAAGTTATTGAGGAGCAGGGAGTGGCCATTCTTTATGTAGTACCTACTATATACTATTATCTATTCTGTGCTGCAACTACATATTATCCTTTTACCTTTTTTTCAGTAGTAACAAGCTCCATTTTTAGTATTAAGTATTTAGGTTTCAGGATGGAACATAAAGTAATATGTAGCAATACAACGGAGCTGAATGATAAAATAAATAAATATCTTTGACATTGTCACACAGATAATACAGGTGTTGTAACCGAACACTAACATACCATCAAACTGAACAACTTTCACTAGAGAGCCAACATCAAAATCGCGAAAAATAAATCAGCTATCCCATACATTTGAGTCGAGTTGGTTGGTGCTGCAATTTTATATGAAAATTTTTTTTTTTTATGTTTTCTCGATGTTGACTCCATAGTGAAAGTTGATCAGTTTGATTGTCTGTCTGTAGCACCCCTTTAAGTATTACTAGGGTGTTTTGTTACACCCTGTATAGGGGATTCTGTCACTCATGGAAAAACCACAATTAAGTTCGTACTTGTATCATGATCAGTGATCGGAATGTCGGGGCATTTTTGAGCATTGTCATTAACATGGACATGCCTCGGGATTCCCGGAATCGCGGGATTTTTGTTAATAGTCCCGGGATTATTTAAATGTGGAATGAGCCTGACCAACACTTTTTGTTATTAACACCTAAATAATCTAAGAAAAATCACGAGAAAAATTTTGTTTTTTTTTCTATCATTAAAAAGGGCTAAGATATTGAAACCAAAGTGCTCATTCTCGCTAAAAAAAAACTCCTCTTGACATTATAAAATATGAGGAAATAAACACGTTTTGCAAGACTCCATTTATTGAAAAGACAAAACGTCATCATAAAAACTAAACATTCCTTCAGAATTTCTAAAGAGGTTACTACAAACATCACAGACATCTAAATAAGTAATCCTAGTAATCCCGTGAAATTTTTATCCATATTTATTAAATCTCGGGAATTTCAAGGCGTATCCATACTTTTGACTATGTTTGCCCCCGTCATTCCGATCATTGATCATGATGTAGCTTAGTGATGTAGTATGCATATGGAGATACAAACATCCATGACTAGTACAAATATTAATATTCATCACACAAATATGTTCCCCTTGCTGGATTCACTACCAACTGAGCTATCTGGCCGCCGAATATATATGTTAATTCCATACCACCAAACATAAGTCATATCAGTAATACGTTACCTTTTGATCCAAGCAGCCCAAAAGACCCTGCAAATATTCAACATCGAGATGAAATCCAAGATGAAGGCGCACACGATGACCGAGGACGTTGTGTTCTGGAAGTGGATCTCGCTGAACACGCTGGCGCTCGTCACGAAGCTGTCGGTGTACCACTGGTCCATGGAGGGGGACTCCACTCCCGTCAAGATGTTCGACAGGCACTCCTCGCTCGCCGACTGCCAGATTATCAACTACAGGACTGATCCGAAACAACAGTGGCTGTTGCTTGTTGGTGAGTACATATTATATGTATAGAATAGCTATAGCTGTCGAATTGGTCCGCGAGGATTTCGATTTTCCATATAATAAATGTATACACCCATTTCATTCTCCCGGTTGACCCGCTTTCGTCAACCTGGGTTAGCAATAAACTCCAGGTTAAATTGGTAACTCATGATTTTTTGTATCAGAAAAACAACTGAGCGAGCTATTTTACCCCGAGTTATTTGTTAACCCAGGTTGTCGCAAGTGGTGCTTAGGGGTTGATTTTCGAAAAATACTTTCTTTGTGAACCCATACATCTCCTTTAGAATATGGTTTCTAAATTTCTTCTATCTTCAACGATTTATGCCAGTTAATTGTATAATCAATGACAATTGATATTCTCTATAATTATCGCATTCAACTATAGTCCGGTATCTTTTTTATTTAAGTGTATTTTTTATGGATATGCTAAGTCTGTTATGGGTTTAATTTAGTTCTCTATCTATCTATACCGTCACACCTCTTTCACATTGGTGTAGTCAGAGATCAGGGCGTTCCATCTACTAATTCTTACATATCTCATACATAGATATTCACATCAATCTTCATACATGCCCGTCGGTTTCGAGTATTCCCCGCATCGCCTTTTCGTAGGACGTAACCGATTTGATCAGTCAGAGTACGTCCTACGAGCGCCCTCCACTCTAATTTAGTTTTGAAAAACTTTTTTTACATCATTGGTCCTCTGTTATCTCGATGAGAGCAAAAAACTATATTTTTCAAATGAGCATGCCATAAATTGTTTAATTGTCTTTGAATGGTTTTCTCTATGACTAGTAACGATAGTGATTCTCTACATAAAACAGATAATCTAGTAAGGCAGACACCATGAAGTAAGATTTAACAGGTGAACGTTGCATGACTACATTGTCTCTCCGGTCTGCTAAAGATTTCTGCCTGCGATGTTACGGTTGTAATGTGAATGCAACGATTCGTGCAACTGCCGTAACGTAACGTATGAATTAAGCAGCTTAAGACCTAGCAAACAATTTTTTTAGGGGTTGAATTGTATAAATCGCAAAACATTGTCTTTTCGTTAAAAATATGACGCAAGAATTGACGTAGTCATAATATGTTAATCAAGAGGGATCTTATTAAATTACTGATTAACATTACTAATTCAAATGAGAAGTAGCTCGTCTAGCTGCCTGTTAGGCATCATCTTGTAAGGAATGTCACAAAGACCTAGAGAGATAAAATGCTCTTTAATTAATTCTGAATACAGGGTCCTTCTTAACATGTGCTATGCTGACATACTCAACATAGTCATATATTTTTTGTGGCACACCGCGTCGTAAGGTATTGTGGCTGTAGAGAAAGTGCTGCCAAAAACTACAGCAATACACAAAAAGGATATAAATCTGCATGATAATTCACCGGCACCGGCATACCCTAAAGGACATTGAATGGGCACTAGTCCATCACGCGCGTGCCCAATGCAAATGCAATACATACGCATTAGAATTTTTCTTCAGCCAATAGTACTCACGATGTTTTTCTTCACCATTTGCGAGCAGTCGGTATTATGTACATAAGTTTTCAATCTCATTGGTACATGGCATGCCGTTCGTGCGGATTCGAACCCACTCATGATTGAGTGTCCATACCTCTCTACAACGCGCAACCGACACTCTCCCACGAGAATTACTAACTCATAGTGGTGTCTATAAACATAGTTTTAATAACCGTCTCCTCCCGCAGGTATCTCAGCGCAACAGAACCGCGTGGTAGGCGCGATGCAGCTCTACTCGGTAGAGCGCAAGTGCTCCCAGCCCATCGAGGGCCACGCGGCCTCCTTCGCGACCTTCAAGGCGGAGGGCAACGCCGAGCCCTCCACTCTGTTCTGCTTCGCCGTCAGGACCACTCAGGGCGGCAAGCTGCATATCATTGGTGAGTATTAGTTAGTACTTCAACGCTCAGCGCAAGTGCTCAGAATGAGTGTAGGCCTAATTGTCATTAAGGGTCGGCACTACCTACGGCCCGTTTGACATATCTGTCAAAAGAAAAAGACCGGTGGCCGACAACACTCAACCCTATCTTATAAGATTAATGAACAAATCAATTTGATAGCTTTTGGTAATAAATTTCTTGCAAAAAACTTGGTCGGCTGCAGCGCGCGGCGCAGCTTGGCTGGCATGTTTACTGGTGTGAAGGAAAAAGTGAACCCTACCTGGTGACACAACATTTTACCTCGTTGAATTAAAGGACGTAACTAGTCTGTTGGTCTAGAGTCCAATTAGTAAGGACTAAAAAGTCTGGTCGGCCGACCCTATCCTGGCAGGTTCGTAGGTCCGACCGAATTTAGGGTACCTACTACTGGGAAGGCAGATTTTATCACATTAAATTAATGTTGAATGTTTGGTTGTGCGTGGCAATAATCCTGCAGCATCTGGATTTGAGAGCCGTAGGTCGAAATTGACATTTACAGCAACAGTACAGTACCGTGATGGACCTATAATGTGACTGATCAAAGATCACCCCTGGTGGTAGGATAGGATGGGTTCCAGCTAATTAGATCACAGTATTACTAAGGCTTAAAAAAACTTAAAATTATTATAACAGAACAACTTTTAACAGAATAATGAAATTATTATAAGTTTAATATTATTGGTATTAGCAAACTAAGGGTTTGTAATCTTTTATCATCATAATCATCGTCAGATATATTATTTTTAGCACGGAATAAAAGTTAATTTTGCAGTAACTGGAACGATTGCCTTCAAAAACATTTGCGCAAAAGGACATCAGTGTGACGACTTTTAGTAGATTTCTTCTTTATTGGTAGATTTAGGACAACATTGTTTAGTAGATTTTAGTAGAAATTGGGTATTCGAAAATGTTAATGGATTTAAAAATGCAAGGATTCAGGCTAATAAAATCTAAGCTGGAAATACAAATGGCTGAGAAAACGGTTTGCAAGTTTTCCGGAACTTCTAGTACATCATCATCATAATCATCAGCCTATACAAGGTGTTACAAAAATACAAATAAACATTTAAGGGGGTGGTTTAGACCATCAAACTCAACATATTTCACTATGGGACCAATATCGAAATCGCGAAAAAAATAATTTATGTTCTATACTCTACAAATCGACTCGAGCTAAAATGTATGGGATATCAGATTTTTTTTTCGCGATTTCGATGTTGGTCCCATAGAGAAAGTTGTTCAGTTTGACGGTCTAAACAACCCCCTTAAGAGTTTTAAAAATTTATTCTTACTTATGTAACACCCTGTATACGTCCCACTGCAGGGCACAGGCCTACCTTCTAGGAGGGTGTTTGGGCGTAAGTCCAACACGCATGCCCAATGCGGATTGGTAGACTTCACATACATCAGAATTTCTTCGTCTGCATATGCAGGTTTCCTCACGATGTTTTCGTTCACCCTTTGAGAGCAGTCGGTAATACGTACATAAGTTAGAAAAACTCATTGGTACGTGGCATGTTGTCCGTGCGGATTCGAACGCAGACCTCATGATTGAGAGTCCATACCTCTCCGCAACGAGCCACCGAACTCACTTCTAGTACAGCAAATATTAATCATATCGCCTAATGTTGTTTTTTTACAAAAGAGGGCTTCTGAACAGAGTTGGAATTTTTGTACCTAGCACTTTTAATATGTCAAAGGGATTACATGTTTATCGACTTCCAATAATGTCGATATACGGGTATATTTTATATCACTGCGGATAACTTCAGCATGTATCGAACTTCAAAATAGCGAAAATAAATCAACATTTGAGTCGAATATGTAGGTACTGCAGTTTTGTATAGGACAGCTGATTTTTTTTCGCTCTTTTGAAGTTGACTCCATAGTGAAAGTTGTTCAGTTTGATGAGTAGAATACAAGCTGGTGTTATCCGCAGTGATTAAAAATTACCCGTATATGGACACAATCGGAAGTCGATAAACGTGCAATCCCTTTGACATATTAAAAGTGCTACCAAAATTTCTGACTCTGCTTATGAGACACAGAAAACTGTACTAAATTTAAACTTGCATAGGGACGACCAAATTTAATATTTATTTGAAAATTGAAGCATCCATGTTATAAAGTGATGAAAACCAATAAAAATTATACAAAAATGCAAATATAACATGTGTAATGATGAGCGTTTAGATAAAATTGATAATATTTTGTTCAAAAACGTGTTTTATATTAAATTTTAACCATCTGTAACGACATAAATATTATTTGGTAGAATTTAAGTAGAATTTGAAACAGGGCTGGTATATTTTGGTAGATTTCAGCAGTAATTTTCGTCATTCTGAAGGACATTGTGCGACACAAGAACTTATAGGTGTTACTTAGTAGCTAAAGTGGGTACATGAATCCTGAAAGGGCACAGTAATATTAACAAGAAGTAATTTTAATGAAAAAAATTAGTACAATGTCAATAGTTCTTTAGGTTCTTTTGGTAGGTTTTGGTAATTTTTGGTAGAGTTTAGTAATTATTTTTTGTTGTTTCTGGTTTTTTGGTAGTTTTTGGTTAGTTTGGTAGTTTTTCGTTGTTTCTGGTTATTTTGGTAGATTTTCGTAGTTTTTGGTTATTTTGGTAGATTTTTATACTTTTTGGTAATATTCGATAGAAGAATGAAAATTACCAAAAACTACCATAAAAACAAAAGAGTTCTTGACGGCTTAGCTGCGGGGTGGGTTTGTTGACATAAGCAAAATATTTGTTTTGCAAAAGAGGTACATTCGAATCGTAAGCGGAATTCAGTCAGTACCTAAGGGTGTCATGCCGATCCTTGTTTACCGACTTTAAATTGTGCGAAATCGGGAGACGATACCCCGTAGTATTCCGTAGCAAGAGATTAAATTTAACTCGCAAAAATGAGCTACTGGTACCAAATTACCGACTAGCATCGATGCTAAGGACTACAAAATAAAGTCGAATACTGTTCTTGTGTATAGTAAAATACCAGATGACATTAAAGCCGACAAGAAATTTCTGAAGAAGGTTAAAGAATTATTAATCGAACGGACACTGTTCGATTAATAATTCTATGATTTTAATTAGTTTCTTCAGTATAATAGTAAACAAACAGGCATCAATCTGAGTAGAAAGAAATGTGTTGCAGACCGATTATTTGTACCTCATTAGGTTATTATAATTTTTAACTAATCACATTGAACTGATTTTTATAACATTTAACTAATTTAATTGTAGTAAGTGAAAGGTGGTAGTTAAATTATTGTCTGGCACCTATTGTTTAAATCTGTTTTTTTCTTCATGTTTATAAATTATATTGTAGTGTGACTAATAGGTACTCTGTAGGTACTTACCATCTGTAAATTATGTACCTACCTACAATATAAGGTAAATAAATAAAATGAAATGAGATGAACCAAAAAGTAACAAATTAACCATAAACTACCAAAAAGTACGAAAAATTACCAAAATAACAATAATCTACCAAAAAGTACGAAAATCTACCAAAAAAACCCAGAAACTACCAACATAACCACAAACTACCTACCGAAAAGTACGAAAATCTACCAAAATAACTTTTTGGTTACTTTTGTACGAAAATTTAAATACCAAAATAACCAAAAACTACCATAAATTACCAAAAACTACCAAACAGTGCCCGGAAAGTAACTTTTGTGAAATTCCTTTGTGTTGTCTTGTGTCGCGCAATGTCTTTTCGCGCAAAATTCTGTCGTGCAAATGACTTACAAAGTCAATCGTTTGAGTTACCTACTGCGGTACAGAATTCACTCTTATTCCATTCTTATTTAAAACATATCTGACGATGATGATGATGGTTTCAGATTATCAATCCTTAGTATGCTAGTAACAATAGTAATAAACTTACAGTTATTCTGTTATAATTATGGGGACAAAAATTTACGAGTAATAGTCGACCAATTTATAAAATGTACTTCTAAGTCCACATATCGTGACGGGCAACTACGGAACCTTACACTGCGTGTGGCCCGACACCCACTTGCCCGGTTTTTTATAAGTTACTTTGCCTACTTTAGCTAAAAATGGATTTGTTCATTAATCTTCTAAGACAGGGTTGGGTGTTGCCGGTCACCGGTCTATTCGCAATGATTTCGAACGATTGACGGCCCATAGTAATTTGTATGAAGAAAACGTCAAAAAAAATATGTGATTTTTGGTTACAAATTGCAAAAAAACTAGAAGTCGTATCGAAAAACTGATTTGTTTAAAGTGTTCTTTGATGTTTTGCCATTGATTAGAAATATATTTTGTTGTTTTATTTTGTTTCACTAAATCACAGGACTCGGAACGCGGCAGTGCTATTCTGGAGTTTTTCATGAAATTCTCGATTACTTTCTGATGTAACTACACAATTTTACTGAAATTTTTTTTGTTCATCTTGTACTTCATCTTTTAAAGAAGCGATGGTATTAATTTTGTTTCTAAATATAGCTATTTACTATCCTCAAAAGTCGGAACGCCGAACCCTGTTTGGCCCGATTAGGGTAGTGCCGACCCTTAACTTTCATGTGTAGGGCATAGGACTACCTTGAGCAGGGTGTAGTAGTCAAAAACTAATCTTTAAAGCCAGTCGTCACAGTTTCCATTTCAGTTCTCTTATAGAGCGTCCGCTGTGTTAGGCGGAGCACGCAAGGATGACCAGCGTGCGGGGTCCGCACGTTCTTTTCTGAATTTCCAGCCAAAAATCGCGGGCGGACGTCCGCCTAAGGCCTCGTTCAGGGGGACGCGGGGCGTCAAGCGAGGCGACAGGCGAGTCGTCGCGCGGCGCGTTGGGCGGGCAATAAACCTATGACAATTTGACGCTTACAAAAACGCTTCTCCTTGAACGCTCTATTGCCGTATGTTTGTGTTTCCGGCAACCCGCTCCGCTTGTCGTCCAGCGTCTTCTTGAACGAGGCCTATCGCAGCAGTAGACTATAGACCCCACTGCTGGGTAGGCCTTTTTCCACGTAATCTTAAAGGCGGGCTAATCTTATAAAATGTACAGATGCCGTTGGGACGTGTCTACCTACGGATCGCCAACCCGATCGCCTGATAATGATTATAACATTCTTAAACCATGAATTCATATCCAAACAGAGGTCGGCCAAACGCCAGCCGGCAACCAACCGTTCCCAAAGAAAGCTGTGGACGTATTCTTCCCGGCGGAGGCTCAGAACGACTTCCCGGTCGCGATGCAAGTCTCGCCGAAGTATGACGTCATCTACCTCATCACCAAATACGGCTACATACACATGTACGACATAGAGACCGGCACCTGCATCTATATGAACCGCATCTCTTCGGACACCATCTTTGTGACCGCGCCCCATGAAGCTACCGGTGGAATTATTGGTAAGATACTTTTTATTGCAATTAAATTTATAAGTTAGGCACGGTTGCACCTTATGTGTTTGCTATAGAGTTCATGTTAGAATATTAATTTTTGTGCGGAACAAAGTTTAAACAGATGGTGATTCTTTGGCAGGTTTCTGAGTATACTAAAACTGAGTGTTATGGTGTAATAATAACATTGTCTCAATCGGAGTAGTTAAAGGTTTTTCCATATTTTGAACATTGATGTTGTTTTCCTGTCTCTTAATTATAAAACCTTTTCTAGAGTTCATATTATTGATACAATGTGACTCATTGTATCGATAATATGAATATTTTGTCGATATAATTCCTAGATGCTCGGTTTTAGCGATAAGATTAGTAATCAGACCGTTATTTTATCTTCCTGGTTATTTTGGGAGACTTTTTGAGCGCAAACAAAGAATATTTCAATAGTTAGGTCCACAATCTACAACCATCAATGCATCAGTGCTAGCAAGGCGCTCTTTTAGCATATTAAAAGCTTCCGGATGGAATCACGTGTCAAGCAGAGTTAAATAAATATACAAAAAAAGGCCTTTCGTCCACAAAATAACAGGGTGGTCGCACATTATAATAATTTTCTGACAGTATAATCCCGCACACCAATCAGAATCGACGTACGGTCCGGCAAAATTCTGACAGTCTGCGTTAAAATAGAATGCGTTCCAGCAAACATCAAGATTTTTCTGACAGAAAATGTTTTTTTAATGTACAGCGGGCCTTAGTCGCTTCGTACTCCCCTGGGCTGTGGTAGTCCATCCGAAGCAGGAACTTCATCTCTCTCAGCCCTCAAAAGTGTAATCTTAAAATATGTGATGATCTATGTTCAGGTGTGAACCGCAAGGGTCAAGTGCTGTCAGTGACGGTGGAGGAGGACTCGATAGTGCCGTACATAAACACGGTGCTGCAGAACCCGGAGCTGGCGCTGCGGCTGGCGGTGCGCAACAACCTGGCCGGCGCGGAGGAGCTGTTCGTGAGGAAGTTCAACATGCTGTTCACTAACGGACAGTACGGGGAGGCTGCTAAGGTACGTTAAGCAAGGGTCAGGTGCTGTCGGTGACGATGGAGGACTCAATAGTGCCGTACATAAACACGGTGCTGCAGAACCCGGAGCTGGCGCTGCGGCTGGCGGTGCGCAACAACCTGGCCGGCGCGGAGGAGCTGTTCGTGAGGAAGTTCAACATGCTGTTCACTAACGGACAGTACGGGGAGGCTGCTAAGGTACGTTAAGCAAGGGTCAGGTGCTGTCGGTGACGGTGGAGGACTCAATAGTGCCGCACATAAACACGGTGCTGCAGAAACCGGAGCTGGCGCTGCGGCTGGCGGTGCGCAACAACCTGGCCGGCGCGGAGGAGCTGTTCGTGAGGAAGTTCAACATGCTGTTCACTAACGGACAGTACGGGGAGGCTGCTAAGGTACGTTAAGCAAGGGTCAGGTGCTGTCGGTGACGATGGAGGACTCAATAGTGCCGTACATAAACACGGTGCTGCAGAACCCGGAGCTGGCGCTGCGGCTGGCGGTGCGCAACAACCTGGCCGGCGCGGAGGAGCTGTTCGTGAGGAAGTTCAACATGCTGTTCACTAACGGACAGTACGGGGAGGCTGCTAAGGTACGTTAATAAAGAGCAATTGTCATGAGATGGCATGGAGAAGGCCGCAAGAGTACAGCTTCCACGCAGTGCTATACATTTTAGCGACAGTTTAAAACGTAAAAAATTTGATCCACATACCTCGATAGATGGCGTTGACGTGATTAGTGACATGACTCTGGAGATGGTAATTAGACTTAGAAACTTTATTATCTTTATAGGTACTTTGATGCAGGTTTTCTCACGATGTTTTCCTTTACCGAAAAGCCGGTGGTGTTACAATTCGTACATAAATTCCTAAAAACTCGTTAATAAAAGTCGGCCTGGACGGGGTTTGAACCATCGCCTCCTGCACGGCTGGCAAGGTTACACGCCACTGGACCACCACGGCCTTTTTGAAAACTGAATAAAAATATTATTACACTCGAAAAGGGGGCGTTGCCTGATTTGGGACGCAACCTATGTGAGCATGTTTGCTCCATTCCACCTTGAATAATAAATGCTTGTCGCTGGCTCTGCCGCAGAGCAATCATTAGATCAACTGACTTATGAATGTATGTTGGCAGGTGGCAGCGATGGCCCCGCGCGGCATCCTGCGAACACCGCAGACCATCCAGCGGTTCCAGCAGGTGCCGACGCAGCCGGGGCAGACGTCGCCGCTGCTGCAGTACTTCGGCATCCTGCTCGACCAGGCCCAGCTCAACAAGTTCGAGTCGCTCGAGCTCTGCCGCCCGGTCTTGTTGCAAGGTTAGTGTTGGATCTAGTGCAGCGGTTCCAGCAGGTGCCGACGCAGCCGGGGCAGACGTCGCCGCTGCTGCAGTACTTCGGCATCCTGCTCGACCAGGCCCAGCTCAACAAGTCCGAGTCGCTCGAGCTCTGCCGCCCGGTCTTGTTGCAAGGTTAGTGTTGGATCTAGTGCAGCGGTTCCAGCAGGTGCCGACGCAGCCGGGGCAGACGTCGCCGCTGCTGCAGTACTTCGGCATCCTGCTCGACCAGGCCCAGCTCAACAAGTTCGAGTCGCTCGAGCTCTGCCGCCCGGTCTTGTAGCAAGGTTAGTGTTGTATCTAGTGCAGCGGTTCCAGCAGGTGCCGACGCAGCCGGGGCAGACGTCGCCGCTGCTGCAGTACTTCGGCATCCTGCTCGACCAGGCCCAGCTCATCAAGTTCGAGTCGCTCGAGCTCTGCCGCCCGGTCTTGTTGCAAGGTTAGTGTTGGATCCAGCGGTTCTAGGAAGCTGCAAAACCAAGAAAGTCGATTTCTTATCTTTACTAAACATAATTGCAAATACGTCCGTGCCGAGGTTAACAAACATGTGATCTGAGGCTTTCTTATTTACTGCCCGAGGTTAGTATACTATTTTTCTCCACGACGGAGGCGGAAAGCGACAACTTTGTTAAGCGCAGCGGGACGACAATAATTGACGCTTTCCGTCCGGAGGGGAGAAAAACACAAATATTATAACTTACAAGAGGCAGGAAAAAATCGGTAATAAAGCCAATAAACAAGTTATGAACACTACAAAAAAATAATTAACTTTATGCAAAGTTTGTATGTATATCAACATAATATCAAGCTGGTTGCTGAGCCATTGTCGGCAAAAAGCACGTCTTAGATATCGAAGAATATATGAAACGTAATATCAACACATCTTGCAGGTCGCAAGCAGCTGCTAGAGAAATGGCTGAAGGAGGAGAAGCTGGAGTGTTCGGAAGAGCTGGGGGACCTGGTGAAGCAGGTGGACCCCACGCTGGCGCTGTCGGTGTACCTGCGCGCCAACGTCGCCAGCAAAGTCATCCAGTGCTTCGCCGAGACCGGACAGTTCCAGAAGATCGTGCTCTACGCCAAGAAGGTAAGGTTCTTATTTCTTCCTCACAATGATATACTCAAGAACTTTAAACTGGGCTGATCAAGAAGGAATTAGGCTGGGCTGGAGAAGTTGGGTTTGCATTTGCCACTTGAGTAAATACTGGTGAGTAAATAGTGGTTTGCAATTAATTTCAGAAACGCAGAAAGACATACGCAA
Organism: Agonopterix heracliana; assembly: GCA_963693445.1. Lineage (NCBI taxonomy): Eukaryota > Metazoa > Arthropoda > Insecta > Lepidoptera > Depressariidae > Agonopterix > Agonopterix heracliana. The sequence goes on from OY856327.1 coordinate 6,103,370, forward strand.
ATTGACAGATATCGCGTAATGCTAGATACGCAAAATGTCAGGAACGCAAAATAAACCACAGAGACAAAGGTTCTGAGGAGCTTAAGCGCTCAAAATGATCACGTGACGCGTTCACCCATAGATTGTCCACTGGTCGAACCGCTTTCCACCGGTCCACGGGCGGCATATATATGAACACTTATTACTTGTTCGTAGATATGAACTCGAAGCTGAAAGGTCACGCACACACAACCGCGCCTTGTAGTAGTGCACTATGGGGTATCTACCTACTCATTTGCCCAAATCTTGATTGACTATCGTCGTCGGATCGTATCAATACTTGGAAGCGTTTGAAAACATGTGGTCAGAGTTTGCCCAAATTAGGCTTTTACCTAGTAGTGGGATTGAAATAGGGTAACAAAAAATTACATGCTTGAATGAGTAAGGGTAAGGGTAGAAACGAAGCAAAAAATTTATGTTTAAGACGTGGAGTGACGACGTTGTTCTCCCCAATGACCTGCCCCACTCTAATCTAAGAATTCCCTCAGGTTGGCTACACCCCGGATTACATCTTCCTCCTCCGCTCTGTGATGCGTACGAACCCGGAGCAAGGTGCAGGGTTCGCGGGGATGCTGGTAGCGGAAGATCCTCCGCTCGCGGACATCAACCAGATAGTGGACGTGTTCATGGAACAGAACATGGTGCAGCAATGCACCGCGTTCCTGCTCGACGCGCTGAAGAACAACAGGCCTGAGGAGGGACCTTTACAGACTAGGTGGGGATCGTATCATTTTGGACAGTTCGTAATCAATGCTAGAGTACTGTTGTGATTATCCTATTTTCCTATTTATTCCTTGATAAATTTTTCCCCCTAGGAGCACTCAGGGGTAATGATGAGGTGGCTTGATTTCACTTTATTTTGGACCATTAACAATTCGCTCTGCATTTTAAAACGACTAATTATAAAGCAATATATGTCGGGAAATCAAATCGATTCCCATATTTCCAATTACCAACCGTGCTTTTTGAACATGATTGGATTTACCGTCTTGCTATTTTTTCGTAATCTGGATTTCATATCAGTTAGGTAGGTATTTGGCATCCATTTGCTAATGAATTTTGTACTTTATCACGCAGGTTGTTAGAGATGAACCTGATGTCGGCGCCACAAGTAGCCGACGCGATCCTCGGCAACGCAATGTTCACGCACTACGACCGCGCCCACGTGGCGCAGCTCTGCGAGAAGGCGGGGCTGCTGCAGCGCGCGCTCGAGCACTACACCGACCTGTACGACATCAAGCGCGCCGTGGTATGTCTACCTACCGCTGTGTGTTCACTCACTAGACCGCGCCCACGTGGCGCAGCTCTGCTAGGCAGGGCTGGTATGGCTGTATGCTATAAAGACAAATTTTATCCATCGTATTGTCTATTATAAGTGGCCCCATTACTTATATTTGGCTAAACAACATTTCGATCCGATTCTTTTATAGTATAGATAGACCATAAAACTGAAAAACTTTCACTATGTCGAAAAGAAATTTAAAAAATCTGCTTTCCCACACATTTGCAGCGTCGGGGTAGACCCAGAAAAAAGTGGAGAGAACCAATTTTAATTGATATTTTCCTGCCCTTGCCCACATCATTTAGGGTCGGTTCTCCTAGCTTATTTTATACTCCGTTTAGCAAGCCCACACTACGCCTTTCTTTATAAAAAGCTAATAATATCTAACTTTATAAAACACGTGTTTTGTTTCCACCAGGTGCACACCCACCTTCTCTCCGCCGAGTGGCTGGTGACGTACTTCGGGTCCCTCTCGGTCGAGGACTCGCTCGAGTGCCTGAAGGCTATGCTGACCGCCAACATCCGCCAGAACCTGCAGATCTGCGTACAGATAGCCACCAAGTACCACGAGCAACTCACCACCAAGTCTCTCATCGAACTGTTCGAGAGCTTCAAGACTTATGAGGGCTTGTTCTACTTCCTGGGCTCGATCGTCAACTTTAGCCAGGATTCTGAAGTGCACTTCAAGTATATTCAGGTTGGTTGTTACTTATTTATTTATGGTACAGTCAGCAGCAATAAGTTATATACACTTTAGTACTACGGCGTAGACATCACTAGATACATCGTCAGCGTATTGCTGCTAACTGTACAGTAGTACCAGGTTTCTAAGTCTTACCGATGCAATGTACACTGCGCAGTAGACAAATTATAACAGCGCGCGAAATTATATTGACCAATCAGGATGTGCCAGCTAAAATACCTTGCCACTATTGGCTAATTGTTTTCGCGCCCTTTTCATTGCTATCCGACTTTGCACCCTTTTATTACAAAATGACTTCGGGTTTCGTCGGGGACTCTGTCCGGCTCTGCGCAAACGAAGATTGACGAGCTTAATTATTTTCCTGGTCGTACTGTAGGTAGTATTCGTTTATTGCACAACATCTGCTGTAAGCTTAAGGCTATTTTTCGTTAAAAAGTTTGACCCCTAAAGAAAATACCGTCGTGAGTCGTATGTCATTTATTTATTTGAGAAATTAAATTTAAAAAAAAATATTATTCATTCGGAATATCCGAATGAATAACATCACAACATAGATAGCTTGCTAGCATAATTTAGATGTAATTTTTTTGACTCTACCATCGCCTCAGAAGGTACTCTAATACCTAACTCTGTCCAGTCATCCCGATGAGCCCGTCTCCACTTATAATGGACAGTAGGTACGGTACTCGTGAAATTGAAGCATGCATATTTCCTCCCTCACAATGTTCTCCTTCACCGAAAAGCCGGTGGTATTTCAAATCGTACATAAATTCCGAAACTTATTGGTACGAAACTTACTGGACGAGGACCAAACTATCGCCTGCACAGCAGGTATGGTTACTCGCCACTAGACCACCATGATTAAAAATGTAATTAATTAATCGAATTCGTCTATTTCAGGCTGCCTGCAAGACCGGCCAGATCAAGGAAGTGGAGCGTATCTGCCGCGAGTCGAACTGCTACAACGCGGAGCGTGTGAAGAACTTCCTCAAGGAAGCGAAGCTGCCCGACCAGCTGCCGCTGATCATCGTGTGCGACCGGTTCGACTTCGTGCACGACCTCGTGCTGTATCTGTACAGGAACAGCCTGCAGAAGTACATCGAGATCTACGTACAGAAGGTTCGTATAGCTTCACCTGTAACTTGCTGAAGGAAGCGAAGCTGCCCGACCAGCTGTTAAAGATTTACTATAACTTATGGCATGCAGCATGTCCTTACGTTGCTATTTATCTCGCTCTCAAGCGCACTAAGAAAGAAAGCCTAGATGAAAAAATGCAATGTCGTGGTTAAGTTGTTAGGCATTTAAAAAAACCTTGCATAACGCTTTTGAGAAAATTATTCACTTATTTGTACACCACCGAATTTCTTGAAGATAAGTTTCTCTTTTATTGGTATCAATGTACGTGTCTGTATAAGTGTAAGATCAAAACAGTAAAACAAAATTATATATAATCGAAACTTAAAAAGAAAACATTTAAAATTATACTATAAATAATGTCTGAAAGTTTGAACTTTTTTTCCCTGATTTTGTAACTATCTTAAGATGATCTTCAAATGGAGAGAAACAGAGTAATGTAAAACAATAATGTCTTCAGGTGAATCCCTCGCGGCTGCCGGTCGTGGTGGGTGGTCTACTGGACGTGGACTGCACGGAGGACATCATCAAGAACCTAATCCTCGTGGTGCGCGGTCAGTTCTCCACCGACGAGCTGGTCGCCGAGGTCGAGAAGAGGAACAGGTTGGCATTCCTTAGAAACTAGCCCAAACACATATTTCCCTCCCTTAAAAAAAGGTGGGAACGCACAGACTGGGTTCCCCAGGTTCACCGGCGTCGAGGTAGACCCAGAAAAAGGTGGAGAGACAACATGGTTGCCTTCCTGGAGAGTTGGCCATAAGTTGCACTCAATAGAGAGGATTGAAGAGTAAAAGGGGAGGCCTTTGCCTGGCAGTGAGACATTGAAGAGGCTACGTAAGATATTCGGATTATCACTAGACATTAAAACAATATAAATTAGGGCCTACTCGTAAATTCGAGAATCATAGAAGTGTAATGAGCGGGAGCTAAGTTTATGAGCTGAGTATTAACGAGAAAATTTATGAGCGGAGTATTAACGAAAACTTAAAAAACCTCTCTGAATATAGACCTTAGAGTAATTATACCTTCACTTCTTAAGACATAAAATACTGCCAAAGCTATCATCCATGCAAATACATGCGTCGCGCGTGATTAAATATTTACTTGTCACCCAGGCGTCCATGAAATCAGCATCATCGAAATTAATCTAGGTTCGAGAGGCATAGATTATGTATTATTATCAGTTAGCCTCACAACATAATTGTCCGCAGACTGAAGCTGCTGTTGCCGTGGTTAGAGACGCGTGTGCACGAGGGCTGCAACGAGCCAGCCACCCACAACGCGCTCGCCAAGATATACATAGACTCCAACAACAACCCCGAGCGCTTTCTCAAGGAGAACCAATGGTGAGAACCGACCTACGAGATAATTTACTAACAATCCGTGTGGCAAAATACTGGGCTGGAATTATTTAATGTGTCTTGCCGTCGACTCTAAAGAAGAAGAACGGTGCCCATGCGCTCCAGTGATTATTCGACAGCTTTAAGTTGTTAGTGCCCAGATCGACGAGCAAGCATAAGATTGCGGTAAAGATTACTGCGACTTACTACTTGGCTCACGATATCGCTGTTTTGCGATGATTACACTACTACGCGGCAAACATTTTTACCAACGGGGAGTTGTTTGTTGTTTACCCCAGCTTTTGTTTTTTTTTGCATTTGCATTGAAGCCGTGGTGGTCCTGTGGCGAGTAACCTTGCCTGCCGTGCAGGAGGCGATGGTTCGATCCCCGTCCAAGCCGACTCGTACCAATGAGTTTTTCGGAATTTATGTACGATTTGTAACACCACTGGCTTTTCGGTGAAGGAAAACATCGTGAGGAAACCTGCATGCTTCAATTTCGAGGCATGTATTGTACCCACTGTCAGTTACAAGTGGCGACGGGCTCACCCCCCGTCACACTGGACAGAGTTTCGGTACTACTGGTGAAACGTGGATGTTCTGAGATTTCAGAATATCTCTGACTACCTCCTCGGGGAATATAGTCGTGAGCATATGCTTATATGCTTTGTTTTTTTTTAAATAATGTTTAAATAGTGACCTCTGTGACTCTCAAAAACTGTTGTCTTTCCATCAGAGATAAGCGTGGAAGGGAGGCAAAAATCCGCCAAATGAATAGCTTCATCTTTACGACGACGAGATTAAGCAAACCATCGGTGAATTGTTTCCCTCACATCTGTCAGGAAAAGCCTCCTTGTTTAATTATATTTTTTGCAGTCTTGTCCCACAGCTCGATAACATAAGTGTCTGTTGTACAGGTACGACTCGCGCGTGGTGGGTCGGTACTGCGAGAAGCGTGACCCCCACCTGGCCTGCGTGGCTTACGAGCGGGGACAATGCGACCGCGAACTGATCGCCGTATGCAACGACAACTCGCTGTTCAAGACGCAAGCGCGCTACCTGGTGCGCCGCCGCGACCAGGACCTCTGGCTCGAAGTGCTCGCAGAGTCCAACCCCTACAAGCGGCAGCTCATAGACCAGGTGAGGCATTAGTGTAGTGCATGGGGTATTAACATGCCAACGGTTTTTAAGAGGATGATCAGACCATCAAATTGACCAATTTTCCCTATAGGACCATAATCGAAATCGCGAAAAAGAATCTACGACCGGTGTTCTCACCCTACATTCCGCGAGCTGATCGCCCTCTGCAAAGGCAACTCGCTGTTCAACACCTTTTGTTGCCTTTCTAGATTCAAGGCACAATAATTTCGCCAAAAATTTGGTGTTAAAAAAACTCAAATCGACTAACACACCCCGCGAGCTGATCGCCGTCTGCAAAGGCAACTCACTGTTCAAGACCTTTTGTTGCCTTTCTAGATTCAAGGCACAATAACTCCGCCGAAATTTGGTGTTCAAAAACCAAATTACTAACGCACTCCTCAATTTCCAGGTGGTGCAAACGGCGCTCTCAGAGACCCAGGACCCCGAGGACATCTCGGTGACGGTGAAGGCATTCATGACGGCCGACCTGCCCAACGAGCTCATCGAGCTGCTAGAGAAGATAGTCCTCGACAACTCTGTCTTCTCTGATCACAGGAACCTGCAGAATTTGCTCATTCTTACCGGTTAGTGCGCTTGTTTACAGGAATTAACGTGGATTCACATGTTTTAGTCTCCATTTCCAGTCGTGCCCGCCTGGATGCGGGTTGCGGATTATTTTTTTCTCAAATGGGATGCTTTCTATGATGTTGTCTCATGTCATGTACTCAAAATGCGTGCTGACCGCACGCGGGATGTTGGTCCCGCTGAAAATTGTGAAAGAGCGCGCATTGTTCTCCAAACTGTTCCCAGTATGGGTTGATAGAAACATGTTAGTGGTCACCTGCTTTCCACAGGTGTGTTCCTACACTTAAACAAAAAAGTTTCATCAAAATCGGTTCAGTAGTTTTTGCGTGATGCCCGAACAAACAAGCACAGACAAAAATTCGTGCTTTGGATTCAGAGATACTTAAAAACCATATCATAATCTTTTTCTTGTAAATATCTTCAATGTACTTCTTTTACAGTTTTATAATAGTTAAGATTAGAATTTTTCTCTATAAAACCAATGATACTAATATCTAATAGAACCTTATTTGAACAGCAATAAAGGCGGACCGCACCCGCGTGATGGAGTACATCAACAGGCTGGACAACTACGACGCGCCGGACATCGCCAACATCGCGATCAACAACGAGCTGTACGAGGAGGCGTTCGCTATCTTCAAGAAGTTCGATGTCAACACCTCCGCTATTCAGGTATTCAACTCGTTTGTTGATGAAACGACATCCTTCGGAGTCGTTTCGGAGCGGCTTGGGTACAAAGTGGACCGACGACCTGGGGAAGTCGGCGGGAACCCGTTGGATGAGGGCAGCGCAGGACCGGTCCAGTAGTGGACGTCCATCGGCTGATTTTGTTGGTTGCGGGTTCAAGAGTCCCTAGAATCGACAGTGTTTTATAAAGATTGATAATCGTAATTTCTACAAGAGACCATTTTTAATACCAAATATGAACCAATCAGGAAAATTTGGAATAATCAAAATCAAATCAAATCAAATATTCTTTATTTTACACCAAAATATAAACAGTAAAATACAGAGAAAAATAAAACAAGAGGCACAAAAAAAGGCGGTCTTATCGCTAGGAAGCGATTTCTTCCAGACAACCTAACAGGAATAACTCAAGAAGAAAAGGCAATGATACCAGATTTTACGTGAAATCTGACTGTTTAGCCGGATCATGCTACGTTCTTAAACCATGTCAGGTTTTGGAAAGTTTTTGCGACATTCTTATTGAACCTGTAAATCAGAACGAGCAAAATATAACTAACTAAAAAGAAATCTGCATCGAAAAGACAGTAAAATGCATATGCGAGTAGTACGTTTAGCACATGGTAATTAAATTAAAACGATAAACCTCCGCAGGTGTTGATAGAGCAAGTGAAAGACCTGGAGCGCGCGTACGAGTTCGCGGAGCGCTGCAACGAGCCCGGCGTGTGGTCGCAGCTGGCCAAGGCGCAGCTGCAGCAGGGGCTCGTGAAGGAGGCCATCGACTCCTACATCAAGGCCGACGACCCCTCCGCCTACATGGACGTCGTAGAAACTGCCACCCGGCAACAGTCCTGGGACGACCTCGTCCGCTATCTGCAGGTTGGTTTCTCTTTAAATTGCGCTGCATGATCTATCATGTAGTCGCCATCAGATATATCGTAGCGTACAAGGTGTTCAGATATTTCTGAGCAGTGCTTATTTTCAATAATTTCTTTACACATAACCAATCAAAAATATCTGAACGCCTAGAAAATCAAATGTATCTACGCAGTCAGGGTAAAAATCTGAGCAGTCTAGGAAAAAAACGAGTGTTCTTTAGATCACACGACTGAAGTAAGACTTCCGTTCGCCTGGCCCGAACACACTTTTCGTAACGCTCTCGTCACGCATTCACCAGTTTACTCCCCAAGTCAAGCGTGCGTACAGAAGTTTTACTTCAAAAAGACCTTAATCTGCTGTTATACATTTCAGTTTTAAATAACATTGTAAAGAAATTATTTATATAAAATTAGCTGTTCAGATATTTATGACAAAATACATGTTCAGATATAATTGGTAACATTTACTGTAAAGATTTAATTGAAAACTAGTGTTGACTTCGTCCGCACCAATTATATACCAGATTTTAAGTCTGATCATAAGCTATCAAACAAACAAAAAATTCATCAAAACCCGTTCAGTAGTTTTTGAGTGATGCGCGAACATACAAACAAACAAACAGACAGACAACATTTCTAAAAAAGGTTGATTTCGAGTCAGGGATACCTAAAAACCATATCGTAATCTTTTTTTTGTAAAATCTTCAATGTACAGACACACTTCAGTTACATTTTTATAATAGTTTAGATTATTAAGAAACATTTGAACACCTTGTATGCTACGATATATCTGATGGCGACTGTACAAGGCAAGCATGATAATGCCATGCTGATATGTCTACGGTAACTGATGTTGGTATGATATGCTTCGCTGATGTAGCTTATTTAGCCAATCTTTGCATTGCAAGTACGTCCGCATTGAGCGTGCCATAATTCGGTATGTAAAGTTAAACTTAAGCTATGCTGATTCCAAAACCATTTCGAGATTTTAGATTGGTAAACCTTATTTTCGTACTTCTTAAAATTATAAGATGTGATATTTTAACAAAAATACAAAAAATACTTTCACTCGACCTCAAAACCAGAGGCTGATTGGGCTTAAATTCATTGCCTTTGGTAAAAAAATGAATAACGTCACATCAATTAGGGTTGAACTACATCAGAGGGCCTACCAAGAGTTTTCCCTGTACTTTTCTATTGTAGTGACGTCGCCAATTCGTATGACAGAAATTAGTTCTCAACGTAACCTCTAGGAGCGCTGTACGGAATTCAATACAAAATTGGTGACGTAACTACAGAAGTAAATAAAATACGGTGAATACTCATGGTAGACCTACAGGAAGCACGGCATCGCATTTTTCCGTCGCTCCATCCTTTTCTGTCACTCAGGAACGTCATTTGCTAGAGCATATAAGATAGACGGAACGGAACAGCACGCCGCGTGCGATCGCGATGCTGTGCTACGTGGTGTAGTTCAACCCTTAATGTCAACGACATCGACCCAGGGTTGCCACTTTGCCAGACTTTACCGGATCTCTCGTACTTGTACGAGATTTAGCGCTCTTTGTACGAGAAACGAGGAGCCTTGAATCTCGTTCACATTTGTACGAGATTTTCACAATGTTGACTATGTTATGTATCCACCAAGCATACAGTTTAGTTCCGGTGCATTTCATGAGGATGCTACCTACTCAATAATTAGTTGTAACGAATAGTGACAGTGAACCTAGAAAAACATACATAAAACAGGCCAAGTGCGAATCGGACGACAACGTTATAATTGGGTCCCGTAAGCACCCTTTTGGTACGGAACCCTAAATACAGTTAACACTACAATTTCATATTCTTAATCAGCGACCCCGAAAACCCCCGGATACAAATTTTCAGTCGGTTCGGTGAACCTTTAAAAGCTGCTTTGGCGTTTGAAATTTCCATGGCAGCTTCTTGGATTTCGCAATGTTTGATTTTTTTTACCGCCAGCCAAATCTGACTAGGGTCCACTGTGCACTATGACATTTGTTCGAGGTCCATACCCCTATTTGTCATAGTTTCCGCGGGCCGTTGACCTCATCCGTCAGGTTTCGACCTTCTGAGGAAGTCGAAATATTCCTTTTAACGCTTTTAACACCATGCAGATGACGTCACGATGACGTAAACTTTGTACGACACTCATACTCTACACGTAACTGTTTACATGCAGTTGACGTCATCAACCATTCGTCCAATCACAGTCGTTTACGATCACGTGACTGAGGTAGATAAAACATATTTTTTTCTTTGTCGTTTTTCTCTTAGAATATCCACTATTTTTCTTAACTGACTAAATAGTTGGTTTTCCAAATTCATATTCAATGCGGATGCCACCATAGATCCTATATTTTACATGCTGTCAAAAATACCCTATTCTAGCATCTAACTACTATTCTCTATTCGTTCTATTACGTTTACCATCGTTTATTGTTATAACTTTTAATTGTTTTGACGACAACTTTTGCTTTCCATCGGACTTACAAACGTTTCCCGCTATAACGTTGACCATCGCTTTACTACAAGGAACATTGCTTTGCCTAGCGTTCGGACTCGTTTTTAAATACGGATCAGAGGCACAGAGGATTATATTGTACAGAGTTACAGCTTCAAACAAGCTCGCAAAAGCGGCGCATCACTACATGCGCAGTATGATTGTGTGCGCGTTCACCTACGGGGCTCACGAACGAGGCCGAGGGGACACTTTGGCTGTGCTTCGGGTGGTTACGGCGTAACGAGGGTGCGAATTTAATGTGTGAGATATTGTCCATTCTTCCTTTCGGAAAGAGATTGGAGCCACTGACCTCTGCTAATATCAAGATGTCTATGGATTATTTTCTGTTTGATCGTCACTGTCATTGTAGAACGTCATGTGAATTTAATGTGTGAGATACCTATCGTTCATTTTACTCGAGCACGTTTAAAAGTAGTTTAATAATATGAAACGAAATGGTTAATTATTGCACTGTGTGCTTTAATAATACGAGGAGGAACACAAACATCTCCTTCATCATATACCTTCCCCAAAGATCGTGACAGGTAAGTACATACAATTTTTGAGTCACCCGCGTAAAGCGACGGATCGGGCGGCAACGGTTTTTTAATTTAAACTCATTTTATTCAACTAAATAACAAATAATAAATAACACAACAAACAACAAAAAATAAAAACAATATACCTACTACATATTGTAAAACATTATCCTTCATACTTCAATCAAATTTATTTCCTTTTAGACAGCCCTACAAGAATAGGCTAATGTAATCGAAGCTCCTATGAAGCTGTTACTCTGTACAATCCTCTGTGTCAGAGGGCCTACCATGAGTTTTCCCTGTACTTTACTAATGTAGTTACGTCGCCAATTCGTATGACAGAAATTAGTTCTCAACGTAAGCGCTGTACGAAATTCAATACAAAATTGGTGACGTAACTACAGTAGTAAAGTACGGTGAAAACTCATGGTAGACCTACAGTTTATACGTGGTGACTCCACCAGTTTACACAAACTGGATTCTGTTGTACAACAGTAACAACCAACACAATATTGCTGAAATCAAAGGAGCCAAGGCCCTATTGTAAGTACCTAGCATCATTGACGCCGAAGCTAGTAATGCTTATTTTTATGATATTGCATTCTTATGTGATTGTTTCGGTTTCAGATAATCTCGAGATTCGTATGTAGACTTTGCCATCGGCTATGTAGAAATCCAAAGAAATATTAGTAGTCCAATGCGAAGTTCGAGCCAAAATTGTACCAGAGCACAAGGTTTCTGCAAAACACTATGATGTTAATGCAACCGTAAATGAAGTCGTAGGCTAAAACTGACATTGAATTTGAATCCTATGTATATCTAATCTAATTGATTGTCTGGACATTCTTTTTGAAATTTTTGTTTGGCATTCTTTTGTTAATTTTGTATTATTATTTGACATTTTAAGTACCTACGTCATCAACAATTGAAATAATGTAAAATTCGACTTACATTTTAATTATTATTGTACACTAACTGTAGTGCGATTTATGAACATCTTGGGCTTTGGTATAAGTAGCAGTGAATTCTGTGTCAGATGTGCAACCATAAAGTGATGGATTCGATGATATACTCATAGTCTCACACAGTGGCGTGCACTCAGGGTAGGCAAAAAGACAATGAAACACTAATAATTTCTAAACTAAAAGCATTTTGTTTACTAAATGACTTTTTATTGTTTAATTAACCTGAATTTAAACAAATCAAAGTCATTTAGTAAACAAAGTAAGATTAGGATAGTTGCACTAGGATGCAGGAAAATGTTGTAATTCCTATTTGATTGTTAAGATTTTTTGTTTTTAGATTTTATGTGTTGTTTTTTTATTAGTTTTAAGATATTGCTGTGCCATTCCAGGGTTTATACTTTATTTGTGTGCTGTACAATATTTTTAAGAAGTAATGTAACCACATAATGCAATAAATTCGATGATTATGATTAAGAGCATATTATTCCACTACATTGCTGCTCAAAATATGGGTTGGCTTAGACATACACACACATGCATCCAAATGCTCTTGCATGACATTCAAAAATGTTTATTGGTCTAAGTTCGAACTCCCGTATGTGAAAATCATACATTTTCGACTCTGTTGAGAGTTGAGACTAAACGAATGCTCGACAAAAATATCTGCATCTCAGCCCTATAGTCTGCATCATTCGATGGAGCAAGCGCTTGGACATCCCGTATGCAGGGCTGTCTAAAATCGTAATCAAGAGTACCACGACATAATGTGTGCCGTCTGTCGCACGATTTCGGTATGAACTGTTATCTGGAGCTGACGCGCAAAGCTGTTTGTACTCAGTCCGTCTAACGCAGCGGTGGCACTAAAAGTTATATATTGATGAACTGTGTGTCATACCCTTCAACATTGGGCGTGAGTAAGGGCGTAATATTATAGTAAGTTGGAGTTGCACTTTTTTATTTGAGGTTTTCTTGATTGATTAATCTTATATAATTCCCATGAGGGTTGCTTGTATGTTTAGAATTATAAAATGTCTGCGGATTATGACATTGGCGCTAGTGTATCTAATGATCGCTTCAAAAAAGAAAATCATTCGAACTCGATGGAGAAAAAACTGTGCTTCAATAAAAAAATAAAAATCACCTGCCTTCTCTTTCTAACTCATGCTGGAAACAGAAACGGCAACAAGAATTGTCAAAAAAATAAAATGTTGATGATAAATTGTGAATATAATTTTTTTCTTAATGGCCAGTTATTTTAAATAGATTTTATGTTTACCAAGGACTTCACAGGTATTCCAGTGTCGTCACTGGACGGACTGTAAAACGACGTTATTTTATTACAAATATCTATAATCCTTTCATTTTAAAATCTCTGACAAAGAAACTATGATTATTAAGACAATTATCTCGAAATTGATTTTGGTTCAGCCCTCCAAAAAAAAAACTTGTCATACCGAATTCTTGGGCCTGTTTTAATTGTATGCCGTCGTACCTTTTCTCAACCACCACCAAACCTCAACAGATGGCCCGCAAGAAGGCGCGCGAGTCCTACATCGAATCAGAACTCATCTACGCATACGCGCGCACCGGCCGCCTCGCAGACCTCGAGGAGTTCATCTCGGGACCGAACCACGCGGACATCCAGAAGATCGGCGACCGATGCTTCGACGACAAGATGTACAACGCGGCCAAGTTGCTCTACAACAACGTCAGCAACTTCGCCAGGCTCGCCATCACGCTCGTACACCTGAAGGAGTTCCAGGGTGAGTTTAGGAGCAGATTCAGCTTTTATTTTATTTTTATATTATTCGGGACGCTAACAGCCTCTTTTACAAAATAACAGACCATTACACCACATATAGATTTTATACATACAAAAATCAATTTACGTTTCTATAAATGGTATTCAGAGTAGAAACTATTAAATATCGATAGTCTTATCAACTAACAACTTTTTGGTTTTTTAGTTTGATAGATTAATAACAAGAATTCAGGAGTGTGATTTTTGAACATCACACGTTGTAATCAGCAGTAGAAAATGTCAAAATTACTATGGAGATTATGCATCTTTCTTTATTTGACGTGTGATTTTCAAAAATCGCACTCCAGTATCTTCATATTTTACTGCTAGATCATTGCGTTAAGTTGTGTACTTGAATATCTAAAATGATTCTTTTTGTAATAAAATAATTCTCTCGTCCATTTTTGTCTATCGTGCAGTAGGTCGTTCCCATCTCGAGAAATACCTATTTCGAAAATCACCATACATTTCCAAGTCTTGTTCAGCCGGGCTGGTATTTTTTTGAGTCTATCTTAGATTTCCAATACAGGACCTGGTTGAAAAATCTGCGCTTCTCTTCGTTTTAAAATGTATTAAATCTAACGCCATTTCCTTTAACTTAAGCTGTGTTGTTTCATGTTGATTTTTTCAGCGATCTGTCCTAAATATCATCTAATCTCCTAAATACAACTTACTCCTTGCTTTCTTGTCTCCTAATGTTGTACTATTAAACGGTTACACCACCTATTTCATACCATTGTGAAACGTCTAAAATTATTTCATATACGCAGGTGCGGTGGACGGCGCCCGCAAGGCGAACTCGACGCGCACGTGGAAGGAGGTGTGCTTCGCGTGCGTGGACGCGGGAGAGTTCAGGCTCGCGCAGATGTGCGGCCTGCACATCGTGGTGCACGCCGACGAGCTGGAGGACCTCATCAACTACTACCAGGTATGTACACTCTTATTTAATCTTTTATAGGGTCCACCTTAATATGCTGACGGATTTTGAAGAGGATGATCAGACGAACAAATTGAACAACTTACTCTGCGGGACCAACATCAAAATAGTAGGACTGCAGTATTAGTATTAGTAGTCTTTTATGATTTCTTTACACGCGCGCGACGCGCCTTTGCTACACAGAAAATAACCTGCTCCCTCCCGCGCTTTTCGGAGAGCGAAAGCCGTGCTTGCCGTGACAATTAGTATGGAATAAAGCAAGGTCGCGCGCAAGAAGAGAAATCATTGTATTCATGCTGCTGATTATTTTTAACGCGATTTCGACGTTTATCCCATCAAAGTTGTTCAGTTTCGTGGTTTGATCATCCCCTTAAAAAACAGTCAGCACATTAAGAAGGACCCTAGATTTGTTTGGCAGATCTATGAAGACATGAACCCTTACACACTGGCGTTTTGATCGCACATTTCTCAGTGATGTTTGTATGTGCTCTTATGTATTCTTAATTATAACAATGTTTGTACCTGTGAATCATAATAAACCCGAATAATAATAAACTGATCAATATGTCACGTTTCCAGGACCGAGGGCACTTCGACGAGCTGATCAGCCTGCTGGAGGCTGCGCTGGGGCTGGAGCGCGCACACATGGGCATGTTCACCGAGCTCGCCATACTCTACTCCAAGTACAAGCCCGCCAAGATGCGAGAACACCTCGAGCTGTTCTGGTCCAGAGTCAATATCCCCAAGGTCAGTTATACACTAAGGATGAGGTTCAGAGAAAACATTACCCTCCTTTCGGAGCAGTCCGGTAAAAACTAGGTACACAATCAAAGGTGATCCGAAAATGGCGCATTCCGAAATGCCCTCAAACGAATATTGGAATTCACATTTGACTTGGTCCGGAATCAGTTTCATATTTACGTAGCGGGGCCAATTGGGTCACTGCCCAGGGCGGCCTGGGCTGGTGACAAGCTAGCTCCGCCAAAAAAAAGTGTGGATGCATCTTTTACCCGAATAATAACGTGTAGCCGCACGCATTCTACTATGTAGAATTGTAGATACTAATCACAAATTATTCGGGGAATCCCCACAAAACATTTTCCGTTCCGCCTGAAGTGGGCTTTCAATCGAAAGCAACCCGACCGGACTCCTTCGCGGCACAGCAATCCCGACAAAAGGATGGAAAAAACATGTGAAGTGGGCCACCGGTGGTGAAAATGAATACTTTTCATCGACGCCGCGAGAAAAATGAAGGGCATCCACACTCTCGTCTGTTCTGGGCTAGAATGTAGTGAACGCTTCAATGATTTAAAATGATCGTTGCAACTAAAGCGCGCTATGCCTGCAGGTTCTCAGGGCGGCCGAGCACGCGCACCTGTGGTCGGAGCTGGTGTTCCTGTACGACAAGTACGAGGAGTACGACAACGCGGCGCTCACCATGATGCAGCACCCCACCGAGGCGTGGCGCGAGGGACACTTCAAGGACATCGTCACCAAAGTACGTACTACATCACACTATTTATTTATCCATACAGTTGTTCAAATCGGGACAGATCAATCGTACGGTGCACGCAGTGTTGAAATAGGCTCCGGTATTATTGTCATTATAGGTACCTCATGTCTATACTATCAACATACGTACTCTGCCAATCAATTCGGTATGTCATGTTTTTTTTTGGAGGGCTGAATCGAAAACCATTTCGAGATAATTGTCTCAATAATCATATTTTCTATGTCAGAGATTTCAAAATGAAAGGATTACAGATATTTTTTATAAAATAACGTCGCTTTTCGGTCCGTGCAGTGACGTCACTGGCATACCTGTGAACTCCTTTGTAAACATAAAATCAACTTAAAATAACCGGCCATTAAGAAAAAAAAATACTATCACAATGTCAGAATTTGACATTTGATGTTGCCGTATCTTTTTCCAGCATAGAGGTAGAAAGAGGAGGCAGGTTTTAATTTTTTTAAATACAGCTGTAGGTAGTTTTTCTCCATGGAGTTCGAATTATTTTCTCTCCACCATGTTTGCCCTTAGAGATTACATATCAAAATAATTTAAATATTAAATTTATATTGATAAACTCTATGAATCGCAATAAGAATGAAATAGGTATCTTAAAATTATGTCTTCTGTCCGTAAAAAATATAAAAATCAAGACAAAAAAAAACTTGACATACCGAATTATATTATAAATTCAGTGATCGGAACGATGAGATTGTAAACACCTAAACTTGCCGAGTAGGTATAACATGGAGTTGTTAAAACCACAAAATTTACATTTGTTTGAATCCCGTGATCCCGGGAACCCGGGAACTGTCGTATTAGTCAGCAGTAAATTGGATCGGATTATATAAACTTAAACTGTAAGAAAACATTAAAATTGTTTAATTTCAGATTCCTCCGTATTTTAACATCTGTTTACCTTCCCTATTTTTACATCAATTGACTTTCTAATTTCGACTTCAACAGGTAGCAAACATGGAGCTGTACTACAAAGCGATCCAATTCTACCTGGACTTCAAGCCGCTGCTCCTCAACGACCTGCTGCTAGTCCTAGCTCCCCGCATGGACCACACGCGCGCCGTCACATTCTTCACCAAGGCCGGCCACCTGCAGCTAGTGAAGGCATACCTCCGCTCCGTGCAGAGCCTCAACAACAAGGCAGTCAACGAGGCGCTCAACTCACTGCTCATTGATGAGGAGGACTACCAGGTTTGTGAAAAACTATCCATTCGTAACGACAGATGCGCGTAGTATACTCAACAACAATTATTTTAATGCAATTGATACTCTTCTCTTGATGAAGGCTACCAGCGAAAGTTAGGAAACTGGGCTCCTTATTAACCTTTTGTATGCTGGTGGCTCCACTATAAAGCCAGGCGAAAACATCCCGTCGTATGCGGCGGCTCCACTGTGGAGCCGCGGTGACCATAGGCAACTTTGACCCGTATTGTTTCGAAAATAGTGCGAATTATCCCGAGCAAGTGATAAGAACGGCTAGCTATTAAACCAATCAATTGAATGAGGGGGTAAAACGTGACTTATTCACTCGAGTAAAAAAAGGTTTATGACCGCAAGAAAGTCGGCCGGTCGGCGGCCATTTTCAAGTGCTCAGCATACGACGGGAGTTTGCGCAAATCGCGTCCAGCGTACTAAAGGTTAAATGTGTGGGTTAAGAAGAAATCTACCACTGCAATAAATACCTGTTTAAAATGCAGAATATCAAGTTTTTTTTATTATTTAAATAACTTTAATTGTTGATATATTGCAGGGTTTACGGACATCGATAGACGCATTCGACAACTTCGACACGATCGCGCTCGCGCAGCAACTAGAGAAACACGAGCTCACCGAGTTCAGGAGAATCGCCGCATATCTATACAAAGGTATGTCTTCTACACGTTATGATGTATTCTTTGTCTTTTATTTCTCTTAAGGGTATATTACCGTTGGCGCGCTCCATACAAACGTAGTCTGGTTATATTTTCGATACTAACCAATTAAAGTCAATGAAATTTTTCAAAAACAGTCTAGAAACTAATCTCTATGTATCTCTATGTTTGCATGAAGTCATATTTTCGTTAAAATGTATAGTTTTAAAGTTACAGTGCCAAAGATTTCCATTCAAATCTTAAATTAATCCTAGCATTAAAACTGTATATTTTAACGAAAATCTGACTTCATAGAAACATAGAGATTAGTTTCTAGATGGTTTCTGAAAAATTGCATTGACTTTAATTGGATAGTATTGAAAATATCACCAGACTACGTTTGTATGCAGTGCGCATTATTACGCTCTCGGAATAAACTTCTCTTAAGTTTGCCAAGTATACATCCTACGAGAGGAATCGTGATGGTGTCTTTCAAATAAAAGTTATTGACGTTAGATTCGTCACATCGTCACAGTCCGTCCGTCCGTTCGTCATTCGTTACTTTTTGCTTATGCCAGCCAGAGTCCTCTTAATCTTTTATTGTTTTTATTGGCCTGACACTGCTGAGCTGTGAGATGATGTGTGGATGATATCTATCTACGACATGGCCGCCACAACACATCTACTTGCAACACTTTGTTAGCTTGTATGCAAATATATCGAACTTATCTCCACATTCCCAAAAATGCAACTTGACTTCAAGCTGACTTCCATTCAAACAAATTCATTGCTCGGTGAAATTTTTTCTTGCTGTGATTTGTGGTACATATGAATCGAACCTTCATCATCATCATCACAGCCTATATACGTCCCACTGCAGGGCACAGGCCTACCCTCAGGAAGGGTGTATGGGCGCGTGTCCAATGCGTATTGGTAGACTTCACATATGCATCGGAATTTCTTCTTCAGCGTATGCAGATTTCCTCACGATGTTTTCCTTCACCGTTTGAGAGCAGTCGGTATTACCTACATAAGTTAAAAAACTCATTGGTACATGGCGTGTGCTCCGTACGGATTCGAACCCGAACCTCAAGATTGAGTTTCCATAGCTCTCTGCAACGCGCCACCGACGCTTAGGAATGAAACCTTAGTACAATAGTAATTAACATAATTATTGTTCGGCAGGCAACAACAGATGGAAGCAGAGCGTGGAGCTATGCAAGAAGGACGCGCTGTACGCAGACGCGATGGAGTACGCGTCGGAGTCGCGGCAGCCCGAGGTGGCCGAGGAGCTGCTCAACTGGTTCCTGGAGCGCGACAACTTCGAGTGCTTCTCCGCCTGCCTCTACCAGGCACGTGACCACCACTTCACGTATACCTAGAACATCCATCATGTTGTGATGAGATACCGACGTTCATGGCTGTATAAGCCAATTCGCGAGCGACAAGGCCTGCCGCATTTGCGGAGCCAGAGATTCGAACCAGACTTCATCGTGGGTTGTTCGACCGTCGGCTTAAACCTTCCTCCACTCACCCTATCGTCGAGGGTAAATTTTAAAGGACACCATATCACGCTTAGCACAGTCCTTAAAACGTAACATGGGTCTTCAGACATTTCGTTTAGCGAAGGCTCAGCATGACTCTACTGGGCAAACGATATCTAAGCCATGTCCCTATAAACTCACAAGTATTACATTATATAATTTTAGGCAGTATATTAATAATTTATTAACTTTGCAGTGCTACGACCTTCTCAAACCCGACGTTGTCATCGAGCTGGCGTGGAGGCATAACATCATGGACTTTGCAATGCCCTTCCTTATCCAGGTAATTAATAAATATACGTCATCATTGGACCCACTGCAGGGCAGAGGCCTACCCTCAAGGAGGGTGGATCGTCAGTCCACCACACGTGCTCAATGCTGATTGATGGACTTACAGATACGTATCAGAATTGTTCTTCAGCGTATGCAGGTTTCCTTACGATGTTTTCCTCCACTTTTTGAGAGTAGTCGATATTAAGGTGGTTTCCGTCCATACAAAACGTTGTCGTATAACACTCGTAGACGGTGTTAATAAAAGTAATGTTTTATATATGGAAAAATAGCTTAGAAAATCTAGTTTGCGCATATCAAATAATATTTACAATTTATAATATTATTACGAAGATATCACGCTTTGAAATTATTCATACAAAATTTCAAACCCTTATATCTTCGTAATTATATCACAAATTGTAAATATTATTTGATATGCGCAAACTAGATTTTCTAAGCTATTTTTCCATATATAAAACACTAGTGTTTTCCCGCGACTTCGTCCGCACAAATTATATACCAGATTTTAAGTCAGATCATAAGCTATCAAACAAAAAAAGTTTCATCAAAATCCGTTCAGTAGTTTTTGCGTGATGCGCGAACAAACAAACAAACAGACAGACAAAATTTCTAAAAAAGGTTGATTTCGAGTCAGGGATACCTAAAAACCATATCGTAATCTTTTTTTGTAAATATCTTCAATGTACAGACACACTTCAGTTACAGTTTTATAATAGTTTAGATTACTTTTATTAACACCGTCTACGAGTGTTATACGACAACGTTTTTTTATGAAATTGACAGCTCTCCAACCACCTTAAGTACATAAGTTAGAAAACTAATTGGTACATGGCGTGTCGTCCGTGCGGATTGTAACCTAATTCTAACCCAGACCCTAGTACATATAAGTAATATAACATAACGAACGTTTTGTAACATGATGAAATACTTAGTGTTCATTCTAAGCACGGTAATTTAAAACTTGTATTGTATTTTGCAGACGATGCGGGAACTAACGACGAAGGTGGAGAAGTTAGAGGAAGCTGACGCGAAGCGCAGCACGGAGAGCGCCGAGCACGAGGCCAAGCCCGCCATGATGATGGAGCCACAACTCATGCTCACCGCCGGTACGTACCTTACCGTATCTTACTCCAAATAAACAGAAAACCCTTACCGGGTGTTGGTTTGGTGTGTGTTGACCTTAGATAGTGGATTGTATCCTGAACAACTTTGTGTTTGTTAAAATAAAACTATATTTTAAGGCTTTGACTGCCAAATGACCGACAAACAATGGAAATTCTATTGTTAATGTGACCCATCGGCGTTCAACGTATTCAAAATTATACGTATGTATTTCGATCGAGTAGGAACTGATGTATTCTATTTTAAGCCAATATAAGGAAAATTACAATATAAGGAAATTATGTCAAAAAATTACAAATTAGGTATTTGAGTTTCATAGTAATTCTATTTATTTTTATCAAAATGCTTGTCCATATTATACAGGTAGGTACCAAGAAAGACTACCGTATTCAGAGATTAAAATAGTGAGCATTTTTTGTAATTTTCCCTGAGTGCTAAGGAACATGTCCGCAGTCCCATTTTAATTTAAATGTTAGTTTTTTTTTATTTCGGCTTTGAAGCGTTAGAGAAAATGGTTCAGTTTGATAGTTTGTTCAGTCTTATGCATAGCATAGCATAATATGCTCACTTCGAGGGTGTAGTCAAAAATATTCTCATCCCCTAAAAAAGGACCTATACATATTTTATATCTTAAATTGTTATTATTTGCAGGACCGTCGATGGCGTATCCGGGCGTGCCGGCACAGGGCTCGCCGTACGCGTACGCGGCGCAGGCGCCCTCGCCGGCGCCCTACCACGGCTACGGCATGTAGGGACACCCCCCGGGGCCCCCCGCGTGGGGCTCTTACGCTCACTTCTGAGCGCCCACACTCACACGCCGAACCGCCGCCTCTATACACTACACCACCCTACACAAAACACTTGACGTGTGTTAATATCGCAGAGTAAGCTATATACCGCGCCTTATCGGGACGTATAAGGAGATTATGGCGTTCGTACTTCGGCCGCCTACCGCTTCACCCCGCCAAATAGACCCGAATTTGATGTCTATGCATTCGAGGTCTTCGCTCATGTATCGTTACGCGATCTGTATGAATCGTGAGCAGTTGAGCACAGGCACAGGTATGAACAAAAAATTAAAAATTTCTCGGTCTATTAGTACCAAAATGAAATTGTGTCAGCGAGAATATTCAAGAGCAATATTCAAACATCTATATTTTCGCATAAATGGCGTAGTTTTAAAGAAAATTCCAGACTTGTTATCGAAACGCTATGAAAATATACAAAATTTGCTCACGCTCGATTTCAAGGGAAATGATAGTTTCGCGCGTTCTATAGCTTGCTTTTACATACTCTGGTACTACGAATAAATGTCAGTACGCTTGGCAGTCGTCGCTTACGTAATTTTTCAGCTCTTTATGAGATTGGAAAAACAGCGCCAACCCTTTCGAATTTATATCTAAATGTTGATAATGAAAGCTCATACATATTGCATAAAACTCGCGTAAGAAGAAAAAGGTGCCTTTAAAGCTTCAATGACACTTGAAATGTGCCTACTAACTAAACTAAACTAGAAGTTTGCTACATAAAACCTCAAGTGAAACCGAGCGGAGCCTTGTGCTGGTTCTATGGGTCGATGAGGTATATTCAACTACCTAAACCGCGGAATTACCTAAACATGCTCTGCCTTTGGTTTCAATTATATCAATAGCATTCTTTTTTTGAGACAATACTGTACTGTACATGTGCGTACAAATGAGTATAGCAACAAATTGTTTTCATTATCAATTGTATTTCTATAATAAATGCACATGAATTGTGATATGTAGGGTGGTATAGTGTATACAAGTCGACGGTTATATTATATGATAAGACGCAGCGTCTCTGCGCATTTGCGACTCAAAGTTACTGCTGTAGGTGGTCTTATGAAATAGCTTAAGTTTTTTTTACTTAAATCGACGGGTTTTTCTTTCTAAATACATAGCCGAGGCCTAAAGTTTGTTCCCTTTGTTCTGTCTTTTGTAAAAAAAAAGTGTAAAATAAGGTCGCAAGTCCGTAGAGACGCGTTTACGCGTAGTGTAGTGGAATGGGCTGACGTAGCAATAAAACCGTTAGCCTGTACAAATAATATATTTTGATCGTAAACTGTAGCTCTCACTACATAACAAAGTGCTTTATTTTTATTGTGAATGAGAGTTAGAAACTTTATCATCTCGAGTAGCTTCGCGTCAAAAGGATTCAATCTACTAATTTAGGATTTACATTTTAAAAACGTAAATTCTGATCAACTTAATTAATTTACTTATAAATACACCGTGTAGTTTGTTAGTAGATCGAATCTCTTTGCTTTTCGTAGTTTGTTACGTTAGGCGGCGTGCATAAAACGGACTGAGCATTCTATAGTTTTACAAGTTAGTGCGGCACCGTCCCGCGGGGGAAAGACGTTGGGGGAAGGCGAGGTAGCACTCACGACTGTTCATGAGCGGCGCGATCTTCCCTTCCCCGCTACACCTCCCCGCCCTCCGCTAACATCTAGAGAACCATTAGAAATAACATTAAGACTATTTAGTTCCAGAACTGGCGTGACAACATAACATCAAATTAAATTCAACCTTATCTCCATAACTCTTACGACTGAATCTTTATAAAATTGTCATAATGGTTTAGGACTCTTTTCTGAACGAAATGTATGATACTACTTCTTTCTTTGGAGAATCATTCGCACGATGGAGCCATAATAAGAAATATGGCGTTGAACAGATATGTCATATTGATCATATCAGTGGCAAGCGGACCGGACCTGCATGCTACTTCTATACGGCGAAGCCATTCTCTTCTGTGTCTCATCTACAGTACCCCGCCTCCCCCAACGTTTACCCCGCCGCGGGACGGTCACGAACAAACTTGTCTAACTATATTTGGATGCTATAAGGTGCGTGGTCACTGCAGCATAAATAAATGCTACTGTGTGCACGGACCTTTGAATTATATGTGTACCTATAGAGCGTTAGAAAAACAATATTAAAATTGTAAAATAATTTTGGTGTATCGTGGTAATTGATTTGCAAATAAGTGGAATTAGAACAGCTACGACCAAATTGTGAAAGCGGCCACGGTGCACGGTATGCTATTGTACATAGTGGTCCCCGGCGATTCTATGCTCTACGATTTGTATTTCTTTTAGAGGTGGTTCAGATTTATTGTATTAATATTTATAGTTGTTTAGAAAATTATTGGTTTTTGTATTGTAAGTTATCCCAGGCCTTATTCGAATAGCGTTCATTACAATAAACCGGTATTTAAAAAACTCAGCATGCAAAATGATCCACAATCGAATGTACAAAATCAATTTTATCTCTATTTGGAAAGTTGACTGTATTGTTATATGTATATAATGCTTCACATAGTAGAAACATGGATTATGAGCCAGTTGAAATTAATTATAATCTACATCGGATTATTTGAGTGTTATTTTTATTATATTACAATTATGATGAATAAATAATTATCTAGATACGTCTAGGTTTAATTTAGGCGGAATTAGTAGTACGATGTTATTATTTCAGAGAGATGTTTGCGTGAGAGATTCGTATCACAATATGCTTATCAAGCAGTACAGACATGAACGAGAGATCACACACACAGACACGCGTATCGATAGTGCTGCCTAATTATTAATAGTTGACCTTGAAAAAAGTTACAATATCGATATTTTCGATAGTATTACTTTACAACAATAAGGGAGTTGACTGAATAAAATAAATTATAATTTATCTTCTCAGTAAAAAAAACTTATGAAAATAATTCTAAACTCATTTTATTTTATTTAACATTGTAGCTTGAATGACTGTAATAAGTATGGAAACGACGACGAAAAACTATGACGTCACTATTCATTACTTAGTACAATTTTTCATACAAAGCGTACGTTTTGACGTTTGATTGAGAGTTGCTGATTTGACTAGTTGGAAAGTCGCGGATTGATAGTATCGATAGTATTCATTTGTTATAAAGTAATATTAGGTATAAGTATATTTGATTGATTGATTGTATATTGTGCTACATTGTTACTATTTTTCAAAGTCACGATAGTATCGATCGACAATCGATAGTTTCACTATTGTTGGGCAAGACTAACGCGCACGTCTCTATGGAATATCTGAATGTGTACAAAGTTTTGTAGGTAGTGCTTGATTGGTAGCTTGGGCTCGTAACCTGTGTTCGTGCAATGAAGTGATCACGTGTGTTGCTTCACTTACGTTATTGTCACCCTTATTGATGCCTTCACTAGTATAAGTAACATAACTGGCCGCTCTGGGGTCCCCCATCTTTTGTATTCAACTATCATTATTTATAGAGATTATTTTATTGTCATCAACATTATAACGTCCCCAGAATTGCCTTTTATTATAATATCGCATAGACTCCACAAGTCGTTACGTCATTGTAACAATATGATTGCGAGTTGCAATTTAATATAATCATTGATGTTAAATGATTCATTCAGATCATTCCTGTCATTAACAATTTTCTATAAAATAATTAAATTGTTATTTCGTTTATTATTTTTCTTTCTTAAAAACCAGATATTAACTTAAATGCAGAAAGTTAATTGTTCTATTAGTATTGTATTTATTCATGTATGATACTGTTTCACTGAATTTTATTATAGTAAGATTATATTATATGAATAAATAAATGAAATCGACTTCAGAATTTTTATTTCTAACGTTATTTTAAAACCTTTCCAATTACAACACACCAGGGAAACAAAGAACAATAATGTCTTATCTAAATGCCAAAGAAACAGTTGTTAATCATCTGAATGGTTTCCCAAGATAAAAGATGAATGGTATCTTATTTATCTCCCGCCGGACCAGCAGTACAATCGGGAAGTACCATCAATGGTACAGTTGGCCCGCCGGACCTTTGTTCTCGATTCCCGACTGTGCCCAGCGAAAATAAAGTCAAAAGTGGGGCGAACACGACGGTTGGATGCGAGAAACATCGAGAAGGTTCGTGTTATATACAAAGAATGACCCTGCAGACGACGGACCTTGTTCACCGTCGACAAAAGCTCTAGTCTTTCTTATTTAGACTCATTGGCAGAACTTAGACATCTCGATCTTTCCATGTTGCGTTGCATGGCCTATATTTTCTGTTCCTAGCTGTTCGGGCCAATCTCTCATTAAGAGTTTTCGGGCCGCGAATTTTGATTAATACCTATGCAAACTGGGAAAATTCGCATAAATACGCTCACGACTATTAAAGAACGAGAGGACTGACACAGAGTATAGACAAAGGTCCTAGAGTTGTGTTTGCTAATATAAACATGTTATAAATTATTGCAATGTTTTATGACTATCCCCTCGTGATATTGAATAACCGTGAACGTAAAAATATAAAAAAAAACAATATAATTTAAAATTAATAAATTTTTATTTTACTAACTCCAACAGATGATCATGATAACAAACTTGTTAAATTATTACAATACTTACATTATTTTTATTTACATAGCAACATGATTAACCTAAGTAGGTACATTACATAATTAACTTATATAACTTTGGACTAGGAATTATTGAGAACACAAATTCAGTCTTATGAAACAAAGGGTTGACGAGGAAGGAATTTTAGTAGTCAGACGCGCATCTTAGTCGACTTCTTCAACCGTGGGGCCTCCATAGTGTTCTTCAGGTTGCTGGTACTGATAGCCCGGCATGACGCCCTGCATTCCTCCGGGCATACCCCCAGGCATTCCACCAGGCATCCCTCCAGGAAAACCGGACATACCTCCTGGCATTCCATTAGGCATACCGCCGGGCATCCCTCCAGAGAAACCGCCGGGCATTCCTCCAGGCATACCACCGGGCATTCCTCCAGAGAAACCGCCGGACATTCCTCCAGGCATACCACCGGGCATTCCTCCAGGCATACCACCGGGCATTCCACCGTTTCCAGCGCCGCCTCCATGCATCTTAGTCATGATCGGCGAGCAGATGCGTTGCGCCTCTTTCAGGCGATGCTCGTATTCTTCCTTCTCAGCGAGAGAGTTGTTGTCTAGCCATCGCAACGCCTCCTCGCACTCGCTTCGCGCCGTATTTTTGTCTTGTTCGCTCAGTTTGTCTCCCGCATCATCCAGCGCCTGTTTGACGCTGAACACGTACGCTTCTAATTGGTTTCGTGCCGCAACGCGCTCTCGCTGCCTATCATCCTCCTCCTTGTACCGCTCTGCTTCAGCCAACATACGATCGATCTCAGCCTGCGAGAGTCGTCCTCTATCGTTCTTTATCACGATGTTCTTGCTTCTACCAGTGCTGTTCTCCTTCGCAGACACGTTGAGGATACCGTTGGCGTCCAAGTCAAATGTAACGTCTATTTTAGGAACACCACGCGGCGCTGGCGGGATGCCAGTCAAGTCGAATGTTCCGAGGCGATTGTTGTCTTTGGTCATGGCTCGTTCTCCTTCAAAAACTTGGATGGTGACGGCTGGTTGGTTGTCCGAATAAGTCGTGAAGGTTTGCGACTGCTTGCACGGAATCTTGCTGTTGCGTTCGATGATCTTCGTCATGACTCCTCCCGCAGTTTCTATGCCGAGAGATAAAGGCGCGACGTCAACCAACAATACGTCTTGGATTCTGGTGTCTGTTGAGCCGGATAGTATAGCAGCTTGAACAGCAGCGCCGTACGCTACCGCCTCGTCAGGATTGATGGATAAGTTCAGTTTCTTCCCGCAGAAGAAGTTCTGGAGCAAGTTCTGAACTTTTGGGATGCGAGTGGAACCTCCTACGAGAACGACATCATGAATTTGGCTTTTATCCATTTTTGCATCGTTCAAAGCCTTCTCGACAGGTAGGAGAGTGCCGCGAAACAAGTCCGAGCAAAGCTCTTCGAAGCGCGCTCGGGACACGCGCGTATAGAAGTCCACTCCCTCGTGCAGCGCGTCGATCTCGATGTTAGCTTCAGTGCTGGAAGACAACGTACGCTTGGCGCGCTCAGCCGCTGTCCTCAACCGACGTAGCGCTCTCGTGTTCCCCCGTAAGTCCTTCTTGTACTTCCTCTGGAACTCATCGGCTAGATGGTTCACTAGCCGATTGTCGAAGTCTTCTCCTCCAAGATGAGTGTCGCCGGCAGTAGCTCTCACTTCGAACAGTGAGCCTTCGTCGATGGTTAAGATGGAAACATCGAACGTCCCGCCGCCGAGATCAAATATTAGGACGTTGCGCTCGCCTTTCAAGTTCTTGTCGAGACCGTAGGCGAGTGCGGCGGCGGTGGGCTCGTTAATGATTCGAAGCACGTTGAGGCCCGCGATGGCTCCCGCGTCTTTAGTAGCTTGGCGTTGAGAGTCGTTGAAGTAAGCTGGGACTGTGACCACTGCGTCACGCACAGTTGTCCCGAGGTACGCTTCCGCAGTCTCCTTCATTTTCGTCAACACCATGCTGCTGATTTCTTCTGGCGCGAACCGTTTCACTTCGCCTTTGAATTCAACCTGGATCTTCGGTTTGCCGCAGTCGTTGATTACCTTAAAGGGCCAGTGTTTCATGTCCTGTTGGATTTTCGTGTCATCGAATTTGCGGCCGATGAGTCGTTTGGCGTCGAAAACAGTGTTGTTGGGGTTGAGGGCGACTTGGTTCTTTGCTGCGTCGCCGATCAGTCGCTCGGTGTCCGTGAACGCTACGTACGATGGCGTGGTCCTGTTCCCCTGGTCGTTCGCTATGATCTCCACGTTCCCGTGCTGCCAAACACCAACACACGAGTAGGTGGTTCCAAGATCAATTCCTATAGCAGGCATTCTCGTAGATAATTTCTTCAAACTTTACTGACAGAATAGTAGAGTAAAATCACGTAGATTGATGTAGAATTTATTGTTTACTCCGAGTGGTTTTACCGCTCAAGTTTTGCTTGCTTATCGCTTTGTGTTTACAAATGAAACTGCCTTCCCGCGCTCGGTACGGCGCTTTTATACCTGGCGAGCTCGACCAATCATAATGCGGTATTTTCCACAATGCGCTCGAAAACCAATCGCGAACATTCTAGATTCAATAACTCCAGAGAGTTCGAGAAAAAGTCGTGTATTAGAAAAGGACCAACCTATGTGCTAGAAAGAAAGAAAGAATTAGTATTGCTATGTGAAAAAAGTTTTTCCACATTTTGTGCAAAAATTTACCAGCCCATTTTGTGCAAACTGAAAGGAAGTTGGCAACACTATACTTTCATCTCTTTCTTTCCAATAGTGTTGTCTCAGTCTTCTGATACTGACAACCAATCATAAAGCAGGCTTTGCACATTTTGTTCGATGACCAATCTGGAACATTCGGGATCGGAAAAAAGAGAGGGACGGCTTTGTATGTCGAAAAGAGATGAATATGCGTAATGTCAAATCTGACATGTCACGTTCTTCTCTTCTGTCACTGTCAAAAGCGTCAATCATTTGTCTTGCGCGAGCGAAATATTTCTTTATCTTTGAAGTTTCACAATTTATTATGCCATACAAGCGCAGAAAGTACCACAATGGTGATACTCATTTAGCAAGGCGTTGGAGGGTGCGGAACCGAAAGAGGGACCTAGACCAAATCGACGACGACCTCAAAGAAGGTAACACAAATTAGCTACGACGTTATTCGTCACATGGTTTTCAGGTTATGTTTCTACATATCCGACGTTTATTTTTCAGAGAACGCAGATAAATTGCTAAATCAGAGCGTGGACTTAGACTTGCCTGGTTCCGCTCAGCACTACTGCCTACATTGCGCCCGATACTTCATCGACGAGCATGCACTGAATGAACATTTCAAAACAAAAGTTCACAAGCGAAGACTAAAGGCTCTAGAACTCGAACCTTACAGCATAGAAGAGTCAGAAAGAGCGGCCGGCTTCGGCAGCTTCAAACAAGCCACTAAGAGGAAAATAGTAACACAAAATACTAAAGAGGACATTACAGATCAAGACGGTGACGCAGTCTTAGACGAAGTCAGTCCGAAAAAGAAGAAAGTTGATGAAAATGCTACGTAAAATAACAACTAACTTAATCAGTAAGGTGTGCGATTGTCAGAGAGTGTTTGCAAGGAATTCCGCTCTGTTCATTAACGGCACTAAAGCGACAGAAACATTTGTTTACATAACTCCACACATTGAATTTTCTGAACAAATTAAACAGAAGAACGTTATTCAGGAGCAACTGGTTAAAAGAAAAAGTAATATTGATTTGCAGAAAATAGAAAAATTATGGGCTGTTTACGAAGAATTGAACAAACGTAAATTTGAGTATGAGACGAAGAAAGATGAAATCTCTAGGCAGTTAGGGAAACTGATTAAAACTGAACCAGACAGTGACACAACGAAACAATTAAAAATTCAGATTGGTCTTGTAAAAGATAATATTAGAAAACTTAAAAGTCCACTATGGTCGGCCGAAGAGGCAGCTATGGTAGAAGTTTTAAAACTTCCGAACATTTTGCACTCGCTAACACCTATTGAGAATACAATTATCTTCACACACGGAACACAACCAACATCTAAAAAAGATCATTTGAAGATTGGTAAAGATCTCAACATAATAAAATTTAAAAAGAATGAGAATTATTACCTCAAAGGAGATGCAGCTTTATTTGAACTTGGAGCAAAATTTTATTTCAATAACGTTCTTAAAAAAAGCAATTACATACAATTCTCAAACCCTGATTTCGTAAAAAGTGTTATAATTGAAGGATGCGGTGAGGATCATACAAATCCAGATAAATCTTTTATTCTGCATCATAACGAAGAATCAAAAGTTAACATAGATAACCGATTGCATTTAACAGGTGGAGGATCCTTAACGTCATACTTTGCATATCTCGCTAAAAACGTTATACCTCCCAAAGCATTTCCATTAAAATTATTCTCAATGGGACGTCAATATGTACCTTCACCGTCAGACGAAGACAGTTTATTCCACGTCAGTCAATCTTCAGTTGTACAGCTCTTTGGAGCTACAAAAAATTGTACTGATTGTGATGTCATCCTGCAGGAGTTGATCAACAGTTTGAAAGATACATACAGCCAATTGGGATACCATTTCCGATTGAGTTTCGTGTCAGCTGATAAACTATACATGTGGGAGTCTCTTAGAGTAATCGTAGAAATGTATTCATCGTCTCTAACAAGTTACGTGGAGATCGCAAATGTTTCGGTCAGCGGTGACTTTATAAGCAAACGGTTGTTGTTGACTTATGTTGAAAATAAGGAAAGCAAGTTTCCTCACATAATATCGGGTACAATTTTGAACGTACCAAAGTTCTTGGGGTGCGTGTTGGAACAAGATTGTGAGTTTTCTGTACCCAAGCAGTTTAGAGTTGAAAATTGGTCTGTATAATTGGAAGAAACAGAACATTTACTTCTACTTTGTGTAGACTTATTTATCTATTAAAATAAAACAAACATTAAAATTTCAGTTTTTATTTTAACCAATTTAGAATTTACCTAAGTATAATAAACAATCTCAATAAATACAATTTTACTTTACAACAGTAAAAGGTCATCCAGGAGAAATTGCAAATAAGTGCAAATTTTTAGTTCAAAAGATTTTTTATTGAACACAAATACAAGGTGTAAACTTAGATGGGTTACATATAAAATTTCCAACAATATTAAATAGTTGCATAAAGTATTCAATAGCTAGGTATATAAATGTTGCTTAAAATAATCATAGCTGAGATCTTTTCAAATCAAATTGGAATTCACTTCGTTTCCATTTTGGATTTGATAAATCTATAGGCGACTGTAAGCTTAATTCTACCACATCCACGAACCCCGTTTTAGTTACTAGTATTACTGTGTGGGTTCTGAAAAAGAAAGAAAAACATAAATTTCTATCACGCTAAACATTTGTAATTGTTCACGGATATCGCCGATAGACAGCGCTAGATTGAGCTCAATCAGGACAGCTGATTTATTTTTGCTCCGATTGCTTTGCTCCCATAGTAAAAGTTGTTCAGTTTGATGGGTAGACTCTTAGTTTAAAAGGATGCTAATGATATCGATTTCACCCTGTATTAAAGGACTTTTTAAGCCTTTCTCTTTTTTAAATTTTAACACAAATCACCAAGACACTAGGCTAACGCTAACGTTGTGGTTGTGGAATAATTGCCTAACCACTCCATCACTTTTAGTTAACTTTGTTTTTCCTGTAGTACATACATATGCTCACGCCTATGTCCCACTACTGGGGTAGGCAGAGACAATAGATCGCCACATGCTACGATTCTGACACACATCTTTCGCCTTCTCAACATTCATAAGTCTCTTCATACCAGCTCTTCGGTTCCGGGTACATTTTATTTGGCCCTTCTTCAGTACGCATCCGATTTGGTCAACGTATTTCCTGTAGTGGTAGTATAATTTTTTTTTTTTATACTAATGCAAACTATTATACTAAATGTGAACCTTGCATAATAATTGAACCCTGAGACGGTGGTGGTTCTAGCAAAGTTTCTGTCCATCCCAATCGGGAATACGGACGGTATAAGTCTCGTATCCATTAGGCAACAATTGACGCGCAACATGTTCGGCAACGTTGCAAAACAACGCGCGACGTTGTTCAAAGTTTCTTCTTTTTGCAACGTCGCGCGTTGTTTCGCAACGTTACCGAACATGTTGAGCGTCACGTGTTGCGCCTCAATTGTTGCCTAGTGGATACGAGGCTTTATGTAGGTATGTACGTATGTACACACGGCGACACATGTTACGCACCCTATATACCCATAACTACACTACGTACAAAACACAAAATAGTGCGGTAAAGAGCTTGCATAGACGCGGCTGCCGGCTCGGGCGCAGCGTGCCGTGAGACGAAACAACAACAACATACCGCACCCTCTCGCATGATTCGCAGCGTTTAACTTCTAATAGTTCAAAGTCCAAACAGGGTAACCTGACCTGTCGCCGTGTGTACCCTATGTATAAAATGTGAACAACCTGTACCTGAGTAAAAGCTGTAAAAAGAACTCTGTTCCTTACCTAGTGCCATATCTCCCTTGTGGTACACAAACAAATATAGAACTAAGTTCTCTATGGATCTCAGGTCTTCTGCTTTCTAACTCTGGGTCTGGAAGATGCCTGGAAAAATGTTTAAAGAATTTTCAGAACTCTTGGCTAAACAAAGATAATGGGTTATTTTTAGACCTGGAAAATGCCTGCCCCTCTAGCATGCCACCGCCGAGAAAACGACAAAAATCGAGACGTGCCTCCATCTTTATTATTTTACGTACGCCAAAAAGAGCGCGCATGACGTTTTTCTCGTTTAAACGCTTTGTCGTGGGTGGCATGCTAGCCGTGCTGGAAACTGGAAACGAAAACCTACACAATATACAGGGTCCTTCTTTGCTGACACTTTTTTAAGGGGATCATCAGATCATCAAACTGGACAACTTTCTCTTTAGGACCAAACTCGAAATCGCAAAAAAAAATCAGCTCTTCCATACAAAACTGCAAACCTACTCGAGCCAAATGTATAAGACAGCTGATTTTTTTTTGCGATTTCGATATTGTTGCCATTGCGTAAGTTGTTCATTTTGATGGTCTGATCATCCCCTTAAAAAAGTGTCAGCATATTAAGAAGGACCCTATACAAAAGTATTTAAATAATGTATTATCGACTTGCAATACAAAAACAATTAACTTAACATTTTAGTGTTTTTGTAAAATATAGTTACAAATACTTTATGGATCTTATAACGAATGATGAAAAAAATATGTATTACTTGTTTTCCTACTCATATTAGTCATATTAATAAAATAAAATAAATAAATAACGCTCACAGGCACATACATTGTAATGATCCCAAACTTGCACTAAAGGCACAGAGTACTTTGTTATATACTGAAAACTAAAGGCTTTTATTATGGAAACCATACAACAACGGCACAACGGCGAATAGTTCTAAGTTGCTTAGAGTTTTTAACACATCTGTAAAATATCGCAGTTGGGACCTAGAGTTACTACTACATAGCGCATACAGGGCCGGATTAAGCCATGCAGAGGCCCCTAGGCAATGCAAGTCCTGGGGCCCCTATATCCATGGGCGTCGCAATGATTCTTTGTAAAATAACCACCAATCAAACAACATAATAAAAACACTAAAATGTGGAGCGAGCGAAGCGAGCTCGAGGTTTTACTACAATATTATAAAATCGCGTTTCGTAATGCTATTTAAATTCTGGAACAAGCGAAGCGAGCTCGAGATTATACTGCAATAATTGCAGTGAAATCTACAGCTAGCTTCGTTTTTTATGAAAAATAAGAGACAACTGAAATACGGTTCTCTTATTTTTCATTATTCCTTTAAGTCTGGGATGGGCCTAAATCTTTGAGTTTTCACTTATTTTTCTCTCGACTCGCGCCGCGGGGCTTACTGATGAAATCATTGCAACACCGTCTCAAACCTAGAGCGAGCGAAGCGAGCTCGAGATTTCAGTATAATATTATAAAATCGTTGCGCAATGCGATCTAAACCTTAGAGCGAGTCACAGATAATATAATTCTATACTAGCGAGTGAACCAAGCTCAAGGTTTTACTAAATTATTGTATCTAAATTCAGGAACGAGCAAAGCGAGCTCGAGATTTTAATGCAATTATTGCATTATTGCTTGCTTCGCTTTTTATGAAAAATAAGAGACAACTGAAATACAGTTCTCTTATTTTTTGTAATTCCTTTTAAGTCTAAGTGCGGCGCTGGGCCCATAGGCTGGAGCCTACTTTGCCTCTATGGTTAATCCGGCACTGAGCGCATACAATCATACCTTTCCTCAGACTTCAAAAATCCAATAAGCTCCTCAACCAATTCACTCTTAACATCAACTTTATTCAATCGACTGCATATTTCTTCAAGCTGTTGCGTGCCGGCTTCAACCTTCTTCAGTGGCGATTCAGGGATACTGTTTCCGTACCCTAGATATGGCTCGGTCCATGTAGTCAGTTTATCTGTTGCGGTCGTATATGTTTGTACTGTCGGGGTAGACCTGAACATAGAAATAAGTCCAAAATAAATGATAATAATAGTGTTTTCCCGCGACTTCGTCCGCACAAATTATATACCAGATTTTAAGTCAGATCATAAGCTATCAAACAAAAAAAGTTTCATCAAAATCGGTTCAGTAGTTTTTGCGTGATGCGCGAACTAACAAACAAACAAAATTGTCAATAAATGGCGCTACATGTCATTTAAATCGCGCTATCGAGTGTTATTTGAGTTTATATGAAGTGACCCGCTACTTTTTATATTCTTTAGATTTTTACGGTTTTATAATAGTTAAGATAGTTTAATAACTTAATAACTGTTAACCGTTATGTCCTTCCTCAGGGTTCAAGTTGTACATAATTATTATTATCATCCATTAATGTCCCACTGTTTGACAGCTCGGTGGCGCGTTGCGGAGAGGTATGGACTCGCAATCATGAGGTCCGGGCAGGCACGTATCCAGGGTGGGGGGGGGATAGGTGGGATTCCCCCCCCCCCCCCCCGAAATCCGAATATTTGTATGGAGAAGTGATTACAGCACCTACTTTTACATTGTTTTTCTATTAATATCCCGACGTACGTATTACCGACCGCTCTCAAACGGTGAAGGAAAACATCGTGAGGAAACCTGCATAAGCAGAAGAAACTCTGAGGCATATGTGAAGTCTACCAATCCGCGTAGGGCACGCGTGGTGGACTAACACCCAAACACCCTCTCAGAGGGTAGGCCTGTGCCCTGCAGTGGGACGTATAAAGGCTGATGATGATCATAATGAATGTCCCACTGTTGAGCAAAGGCCAAGTTATACATACCAAATTAAATTCATCAAAATAGGTTTAGCCTTGAAAACGATAAAGACAGACAGAGGCACTTTCGAATTGATAAATAACTAAGTATGGAACTACAGGTAGACAGACGAGTATATATATCATTATCACACCCATATCAAACGGGTTCCCGCTGCCTTATTATTTATTTCAAAACTACTAAGATCTTACCCGAATTCCACAGAAATGAAGATAAAATCATTGCATTCCTGAAAATAATTCTTCATAGATTCTATGTATTTATTAGCTGGTGTGTCAGATTTGACATAGTCAGCTACGATCCTGCCTCTAGCTGAAAAAAAATCAACATCATCATCAGCTTCTATTGTCAGACCTCTACCATCAAGGAGGGTGCATTGGTGATAAGTCTAACACGCGTGCCTCTGAATGATGCTTATAGGGTCTTTTATAACATGCTGACGATTTTTTAAGGAAATGATCAGGCTATCATAGTGCACAACTTTCTCCGAAGAACTAACATTGAAAGCGCGAAAAAACCGGTTTGCAGTTTTAGAACAGCTGATTCTGTTTGTATGTGTGTAGTCGACCATCACCGTACATACAACGAATGCAGGTTAAACAAAATAAATTACATTTATTTTAAGATTGCTGCATACATCATCATCATCATCATCTTATTTAAGAGCTACGCTCTTGTCGGTGGAGTATTCGCCACTCTTGTTTGTTTTCAGCTAGTGTCTTGAGTTCCTGGTACGACACGACATCAACCTTTTCCTTCACTTGGGCTAGATAACTCTGTCTGGGTCTTCCTCTGCCTCTTTTCTCCTCTACGCTATAGCCACGGCAAAAATGCTAGTGTAAGCGTCAATTCACACCAGAAGAGCATCAATGATCATTTGCTCACAGCGGCAATCTTATCACTAGTGAATAAATGCAAATTTTTTAGCACGTCGCTGACGTGGCTACTGCGCGCAGCGCCGCGCTACCCGTATCGATCCAAATAAATTTGACCTTTATTCGCTAGTGATGAGATTGCCGCTGTGAACAAATGCTCTTCTTGTGTGAATTGACCCTAAGAGGTATCTTAGAATTATTTAGATGTGAGGTCAATTTGTAAAGGGAGTAACTTCCACCATTAAATACAATAAGGTTTACTTATGATTAAGACTGACCATACAACACAGACTGTCCTGCAAAGAACATGGGAAAAGGTGGTTGCACGAAAGGGTGTGACGAAGATTTTATATGTATAGGTAGAGCATAACATAGCATATGCTCACGACTATATTCCCTAAGGGGGTAGTCAGAGATATTCTGAAACCTCAGAACATCCACGTTTCACCAGTAGTACCGTATAGGTATAGGTAAACTACAAATCCATTTCAACTTACTTTTAGCGTTAGGTACCTTTTCTCTGGGCAGGTTTAGCAATGCCCCTATCCTTTTGCGCAAAGGTGATATAGCCAGCCAGGTGCCTCCGTTACAACCAGCCTCTAAATCTCGGCCTGCAAGTTGAAAGTAGGTGTCTTCTATCATTTTCTGGCATCTACACATATCACAAAACATACATGAATCATTTGCTCACGACTATATTCCCCGAGGGGGTAGTCAGAGACATTCTGAAACCTCAGAACATCCAT
The DNA here is from genome assembly GCA_963693445.1 of Agonopterix heracliana. Taxonomy (NCBI): domain Eukaryota; kingdom Metazoa; phylum Arthropoda; class Insecta; order Lepidoptera; family Depressariidae; genus Agonopterix; species Agonopterix heracliana. The sequence goes on from OY856327.1 coordinate 6,140,626, forward strand.
GTTTCACCAGTAGTACCGAAACTCTGTCCAGTGTGACGGGGGGTGAGCCCGTCGCCACTTATAATGGACAGTGGGTACAATACATGCCTCGAAATTGAAGCATGCCGGTTTCCTCGCGATGTTATCCTTCACCGAAAAGCCAGTTGTGTTACAAATCGTACATAAATTCCGAAAAACTCATTGGTATGAGTTGGCCTGGACAGGGATCGAACCATCGCCTCCTGCACGGCAGGCAAAGTTACTCGCCACTGGACCACCTCGGCATGAAACAGCTTAATAATGGCTTCTGGTGGATTATCAATGGGTTCCGAAGCTCTCTTCAAAGCACCTGCCAGCTAGATAGCATAAGCATATGCTCACGACTATATTCCCCGAGGGGGTAGTCAGAGATATTAGCTAGATTTATAAAAATAAAATGGTATGCTTGATTTAAAATTGATTTAGTTTCATGGTATGCTTGGTTTGCATCACTCTCAGTGTTTTAATAATCATTTATTTTCAGACAACTTACACTAACTTTTAAGAGTGGACAGGATATCAATTGAACCTAGAATTAACATTACATTTCTCCCAAGTCACCCCTTGTTTACATTTACCCCAGGTTATCTCCTTGGCCCTAAAATCTGATTATTTCATAAATATTATTAATAAAAAGAGGATTTTAGCCTTAGTCTCTGCCTACCCCAACCCCACTGGGAAAGAGGCGTGACATTATAGGTTATACAAGGGTCCTTCTTATTATGCTGACACTTTTGTAAGGTGATGATCAGATCATCAAACTGAACAACTTTCTCTATGGGACCAACATCGAAATCGAGATACAAAATCTGCTGTCCCATACAAAACTGCAAACCGATTCGAGCCAAATGTATGGGACAGCTGATTTTTTTTTTCGCGATTTTCATGTTGGTCCCATAGAAAAAGTTGTTTAGTTTGATGGTCTGATCATCCCCTTAAAAAAGTGTCAGCATATTAACCCATTCGTAGCCACAATAGAAACAACAAAAAAATGTCACAGAAGTCACCGTGATTTATAGTAGGTAAACATGTATTTTTTATAGAGTTGGTGTCGGCTATAGCCGTCAATGGCTCTTAAACCCCAAATAATATGTGTCGGCTAGTGCCGTTAGTGGCTGCGAATGGGTTAAGTTGGACCCTGTATAGATTTAGGGTATTCCCACTCACCTCCAAAAACATCGGGATCCTCGCTCCATCTGGACATGTTCTGAGTGGGCCTGTCATAGAACTCATCCCTGTTTGAGACTAAAACCAAGCTGTAGTCACTATTTACTTCATTGCTGCCTATGTGCATGAAAAGAATACACATGTTTCCTGAAATATTCAATTGAAAATTATTCCCACTGCAAAGAAAGGCTAGGCTTTGATGATAGTCCATACGGAAGAGAGCTAGCAACTCAATCAAGAGGCGGCGGTTCGATTCCTGGCCTGTACCACTAAGTTCTACGGAATTTATGTACGGTTGTATTTAACATTATCACTAGCTCGACGGTGAAGGAAAACATCGTAAGGAAACCTGCATACCCGAGAAACAATAAAAAAATAGTTCGGATGTATGTGTAATATGGGTGAGCTTGGGGCGAACACAAAAGATCAGCGATGGTCGCAGTGTTACATAACGAACCTTGCTTGCAATAGCCCAGCCAAAACAATAATAATAGGCTTTCTCTCTATTCTATTTTTTTTATTTAATGGCGTTTCCTTGTTAGATTTCGCCAGTGTCAAGTAGATTGAGGGAGTGTCTATCCAATCTCGAGGATTGTTTTTGAGTAAGAACAACTGAGAAGGATCTAGGAGCCTCGTGGCAGGCTGAAACGCGAACCGCGCGAACACCACGCGAGAGACAAGTGTTCGAGGCTCTCAGGCTTTCTCTCACTGACTAACTAGTGGTTCAACTCTGCGATCGCAACCTTTGACTACTTATATGTGGACTAGTTACGCGTGTAATTCTAGTTCTAAGTTCGAAGTTATTGTTTCGCAATTATAGGCTGCCTCGTTTAGTGATCTTAACTATTATAAAACCGTAAATTCATAAGGAATAAAAAAGTAGCGGTTCACTTCATATAAAGTCAAATAACATATCGATAGCGCGATTTAAAAACGTGCAGCGCCATCTATTGACAAAATTGTTAGTTTGTTTGTTTGTTCGCGCATCACGCAAAAACTATTGAACCGATATTGACGAAACTTTTTTTGTTTGATAGCTTATGATCTGACTTAAAATCTGGTATATAATTTGTGCGTGCGAAGTCGCGGGAAAACACTAGTAAGGTATAAAATTGAATGTAAATGCACATGATCAATTGGCATAGGGAAAATGCTACCGTAAGGCTAGTCCTTATAATAAATAGTCAATGGTCGCGACAGGTCAATCGTGCGCGGTAAGCGGGGGCCGGGGGAATGTGTCCCAATACCGACTTACCTGCGCGCGGTACCGACTTTGCCGGTGCCCCGTCCCCCGCATACCGCGCAGACATAGATCCGCCGCGACCGCAGAGCTGTCGTACTATAATACAGGGTGTAAAGAAAAGTATCATTTACCTTTAAACCACATACTCTACCGATGTCTACCTTGTCAGAACAAAAAAAATATCAACTGTCCCATAAGTTAGAATCGAGTAGGTATTGCAGTTTAGTATTCTATTTTTGTTCCGACAGGTTTGCTCCCATACTAAAAGTTGTTCAGTTTGATGGGTAGAGTATGTGGTTTAAAGGTTAATGATACTTTTCTTTACACCCTGTATAATATTATAATTGAGTCGATAAATATCAAACGCCGGTATGTCCCACCTCTGTGACGTCCCATTAAACTGAATAAAGTGTCCAGTCAGAGTAGATACGTCCCTTCAAACTCAATAAAAATTAATTTTTGTTGATTTTGAAGAGACGTATCTACTCAAATAGATCCCTTAAAACATAATAAACAATATTTTTTGAGACTTCCCAGAGGTGGGAGACATACTGGGGCGTTTGATATTTATCGACTCAATAATTATGCTACCAAATTGGTGACGTGCCAGGTCAGATCTACCCGAAACCGACGAGCATGCATGAAAGGACTAATGAATGTGGAGGAAGCTAGGGAGGTTTGTCAGGATCGTAGGAAGTGGCGTTCCGTTGTTTCTGCCTACCCCAGTGGGATACAGGCGTGAGAATATGTATGTATGTATGTAATTATGCTATGCCTCTGACGAAGTTTACGAGTAATGCCATCTAGCGGCTACATCTATAGGATACACACAACCGACCAGACCAACAAAAATAAGACTTATAAAATAACTGAATACTTTCTTAGCTTGTTGACAAAAACTTGTTTGAACGTCGTGCTACGGTGCAAAGTACTAATTACACTATTTAAATTCATTATTGTTCATAGTTAAATACCTATGAATTAAATCTACAAAATGCTTATCATTATCACCGACTGAAGATAAGTGATTGATAAGATGTAACTTTACTGTCTGTTGTTAACAGAAATCATAATCACGAAGTAAACATTGTAATAGAACTTTATTGGCCATAACACTATCGTCAATAAATTAGTTAGCAAGATATAAATGTTCCTACCTGTGAAATTTCCGCCGACCGGGATAAATTTTTTATTTCTCGTCTCGCCAATTTTTCGCGGGGTTTATTGACTTAATCAGCTGATTCTAACCTAATGTCATTTTTTATAGTTGTTATTGTTTCATTTTTCCTTACGGAAAAGCAAAGGGTACAAAGGGTGCATACAAGTCAGATTTTGTCTTTTCTTAAATCAATATGTGCCTGATCTGTGTTAAAATTAAAAATTTTCCGAGTCTTCATATTCCAAGTAAAATGTCCAATTAGCTCCCAACATCAAAATCCTAGACAGTGTTTCACTCCACCTCCTAGGGGGACCCGTCCTCGAACAGTCAATTCCGGATTTCATCTCGGGACAAATTTCAAAATTCTCAGAATCCTGCGGCCGTCTCTCCGAAATAAACCCCCACATGGCCCTAACCATTATCCGATACTGTCTTTTCGTCCCTAAGTTTACATATTTCCTCCGCTGCTGCCCTTTCTGGAAAAGTGATTCACTGTTGATTCCTTTAGACGATCTTATTCGCGAGACCATATCGCAAATTCTAAATTGTACGCTTGACGACCGCAGCTGGGACCAGGCATCCCTCCCGATCCGTCATGGAGGCCTGGGCGTGAGAAAAATTTCTAGTGTCGCTCTGCCTGCATTCTTGTCTTCTGGCTACAGTACCCGTGACCTCTTCGGTAAAATAATTAACCCGTCACTCGGTGATGTAGAGGTCACACACTTAGCTGAAGCCAAGGATGCATGGTCACAAGCCTGTCCGAGTCAAAATTTTCCTCCAAATCCAATATCACAAAAGCTTTGGGACGAGCCGATCTGCATCAAAGTTCAAAAGAACTTAATTGCCTCCGCAGTTAACTCTGCAGATCGTGCTCGTCTCCTTGCTGCCGGCGAATACGAGTCTGGGTACTGGCTACATGCGGTCCCCTCTCCCAACATCGGGACCCTACTGGACAGGACAACTCTGTCCCTGGCCGTCTGTCTGAGACTTGGGGCTAGGACAAACGAGCCGCACCGCTGCAAGTGTGGAGTGGGAGTGGACAGCCTCGGTCACCACGGCCTCTCCTGCCAGCTTAGTGCCGGTCGCAACTCCCGCCACGCCTGCCTGAATGACGTCATCCATCGGGCCCTTGCCAGCGCCAACGTGCCATCCATCCTCGAGCCGAAAGGTATCGTGCGTGGCGATGGCAAGAGACCTGACGGAATGTCCCTCATTCCCTGGACACGTGGGAGACCTCTGGTGTGGGACGCCACATGTGTGGATACTGTGGCGCCCTCACATCTCCCTGCCACCTGTCTTAGAGCAGGCGCAGCGGCGACCTCTGCGGAGGGGAAAAAGAGGCGCCTATATGCAGCCCTGGGTGAGGGCTACATATTTACACCATTCGGGGTGGAGACCCTGGGACCTTGGGGTCCGGACGCGCGTCAACTCTTTAATGAGCTGTCGTCGCGCCTGGTAGAGATCTCAGGGGACAACAGGGCTGGCGCTTACCTCGGGCAACGCATCAGCATTGCGATACAGCGAGGTAACGCCGCCAGCGTCCTGGGCACTCACCCGCACGACAGTGACCTCGAATGCATTTTCTATCTGTCGTAAGATAGATAGAAGATGCATTCGATGGTGCGGCCCCCTGTAAATTTGTAAATAGTTATCTGCTATTTTTATTTTTTTTTAAGATTGTAAATTTTGTATATACCTACTACATTTAATTAATTAATTTGTAGTCATGTAAATATAGTTATAATATGGAAGGTATAGGCTTAGTTTTTGTTTTTCTATTGTCTTTCTTTAGGTTAAGTGTTCTATAATGTACCTATATAATTTCTGTTGTTAATAAAAGCTATCATGAGTAAAAAAGTAAAATGTTGTTTTACCGTAATAATGTAATTTCTGTGGTTTTTGTCATTTCCATGTGTCATTTTCTAGTGGCCGATGTCTTCAATAAGTTTTCAATATTGACAGGAATCCTTAGGCCGAGATTCAGAGACGATTTTTTCCGTCTTAGCTCGAGCTAAGTAGGGTCGAAATGTATGGATTTTGACATACGGGAGTTCGAACTATGACTTACAAATCGTCTCTGAATCTCGGCCTCAGTCTTTAGAAGTTTTTCGTTTTATCGTAACTTAAACCATAGAGGTATTATACCAGGAATAGCGGAACATACAGCTGAGAGAGCGAGATGTACCTAGCGGCACAACTGTATAATAGAAAGAGATATGTGACGCTAGGCATTAGGACCGTTTTTTTAGTCTCCAATTAATTTTTACAATTCGGTTTCCGTGAATAATTGCTAATCCAAAGTGAAATCGTAGATAATTTTATGAAATATACTGACACTACTTCATTAATTTATCCACAACTTCACGTTAGACTCAGAATTATAGACAATATTCGAATTTTTGCCTGCGAATAGTCTCCAAATAACATCCAAAAAAGGTTTCATTTGACAACTCATGTTTGTTGCTCTATTCCTGGTATAATACCTCTATGACTTAAACCTAACACATTGAAATGCGAGGGTGGTTTACACATTGCAATGTTTAAGGGAGTTTTACGCGGGGACATCAATCCGAATCGAACAGTCGCGCCTTACTTTATTATATCTCACTTTTACTATATTGTTCTCCATTAAAGGCACATTAAAGCGAAAAATAATCCGCCAAATAATATAAAACAGCAAGAAATAAAGAAAGCTACCGTTTGATTCGGATTGATATCCACGCATAAAACTACATTGTAACGTCACACGTCGCATTTCAATGAGTACTTAACAATCGGTTAGGATCTTTGACTACTAATCGTCAAAGGTTAATAGGATAGACGAGTACAGTTTTCTCCATACAAACGTATTCCCCTGTTTTTTCCCTGGATAATAACACTAGAGCAAAAATTTTTATACCATACAATCTATGTCACCTCTGCCATGTCCCTATGTTTTGCTTTTTTGCATTAATTAATTACTGTAAGAACTAGGGACCTTCGAAAATGACCCATTTTAGCATCCGTTTTGAGACATCCAGTAAACAAATTTGACGAATATTTTAAACAAAAAAAAACAAAACGTACGGACATAGCCAAAGTCTTTCTCATATTATTTTTGAAAGAATTATTAAAATCGGTTTAGTTTTGGAGGAGAAACCTCGGGGAATACGAAATGCAGATTTCGTTGATTTTTTGTAAATAATATCGGTCCGAGCTGCAGTTGTCTCTTTCGCACTCTAGGCGGCGGGGTGTATGGGTGAGGCGGATCTGATAAATACGTATACACTACACTACAAGTGACCTATTCTCCAAATTAGCATTTCAGCCCGCCTATCCTCTTAAGATAAATTTGAAGTCGGTTAATAATAAGAAAAACGACTGAAGAAAACGGCTGTAAGGCCTAGATCTTATTTCCTTTCCGAAAGGAAGAAGAACTAAACAACAACAACTAATTGACATTGACACTATTACAAAATACAAATGGCTGGTCCTTGCGTTGTGTGGCCTTTTATTGTAAATGTGTAAAATGTATTAAAACAAAATTAAACATGACGATGGAAGCAAATTTACCGTTCTTCAGTTTACCAGTAAGTTTTATCATTCATATTAAAAATGTGAGAGTAGATTGTTACTAAATCACGCTGTAATAGCTGGACCTTTATCCATGAAACTTCGCACAGAGATAGTTCAGGACCTACTAGTTCATATTATATGAATACTAGTTTGCCGTAGTCCTAATTTACATACATATAATTCATAATCATGATCTCTTTCGTGGTCATCAAGTTACCTCAGTAGCACGGACTTGAAAGAAATACGGATCGAATTTGCACTAAAAAGATGTGAAGCATGCAAGGTAATACAATCTTGTTTGTTCTACAAGGGACCTACACTCACACAGATGCACTAGCTCTAGGCGCAGGTGCTACAACCCGTCACCTTATGTACCATGTGACAGCATGCACACAAAAGAAAAGGGTGCTTCACTCATGATTAGACGAGATTACGTCTGGTTCTTCTTTTAAGTCTGTGTTCAGTAGTTAAGTGATTCCGTTCTCTGGGTATAGGCACATCCTGGATACTTTGTATGTTTGACAAGAAGAGCTAAGCATGTGCGATGCTTCGTGAGTGCGAGTGAGAGAGGACTACACCACTGCTTATTGTTGACTACCTCCAGTCAGAGTAAAAAGAGTTTGGATCTACGTACAGTAGTACGAAAGGGAAATTTTTTGTTGACAAATCTTGGAATGCGTCAGCATAAGCATATGCTCACGACTATATTCCCCGAGGGGGTAGTCAGAGACAGAGAGATATTCTGAAACCTCAGAACATCCACATTTCACCAGTAGTACCGAAACTCTGTCTAGTGTGACGGGGGGTGAGCCCGTCGCCACTTATAATGGACAGTGGGTACAATACATGCCTCGAAATTGAAGCATGCAGGTTCTTCTTTGCGTTTTCCTTCACCGAAAAGCCAGTGGTGTTACAAATCGTACATAAATTCCGAAAAACTCATTGGTACGAGTGGGCTTGGACGAGGATCGAACCATCACCTCCTGCACGGCAGGCAAGGTTACTCGCCACTGGACCACCACGGCTTTTTACCTTGGAATGAATAGAAAAATATGGTTGTGAATTTATGTACTTCCAATGAAATGATGCCTGTTAGATTCTAAAGAAATGTCTTACAGTTCGTAGATGCAGAGCCATCGTGTTTATACAACAAGAAATCTGAAGGTTTCGAAGAGCTTCAGTCACTACCGCCTAACAGTTTGCTCCTAGGACCAGACGAAGTGCTAGCACAGTTCCTGACGGCTGACGGACCACTTGAAGAACCTGATCTCAATGGACCTGCGACATTGCATTGCGAGATCTGTAAGAAACAGTTTGACAATGCTAAGAAGTATTACGGACATTTGAGAGTACATTCTAAGGATAATCTATGGATTTGTGGTAAGTTTTACTAAAACTTTCAACTTTAGACTCTGTACAATCACATATTATTATTGTTGACTGGGCTATTGCAATGTTTGTTATGTAACACTGTAAACATTAGTGGTCTATTGTGTTCCCACAGCATACCTTAGAACTTAATGGTATTTTCGATTCTGTGGTGTTGGGCGTAAATCAAACTATTAGTTCTGAGTTCAGACGTGTAATGTGTCGATATACTCGGAAATGACCTCTAGGTCAAGGGTGACAGCAACAATAGATCTATAAAGGTCGCAGTAGCTATTGGTCGCTGACCAAGCCCTTACAACCAAAATAATAAATAAAATATATCTAACTTAAGGCTATGTGTGTGTCCCCACACAAGCCTTAAGCTATGCATACACTACAATTCATTCTCGGGTATTCTTGTTTCTTCACAAAGTTTCTTCGATTCCTGACATTCTGTATTTATCATCATCACTAGCTCAACGTTGAAGAAAAAGTATTTTGAGGAAACCTGCACACCCATCAATATCCAAGAGTGAAAAGAAAATACCTACCATAAGTTTGGTGGTATACAGTTGTTAGGATAGGTTTACCATTTACACTTAGATCAAAGTAAAATTAAGGGAAGGTGAACATTTCAAACCTGAAAAATATGACAAAACAAATGGCAGGTATACTTCAAATACGTACCAAGATGACAGACCAAGTGTGCTACTTTGTATGGACCACTTGTGTGCTTCAACTTTACCTGCTTTGGTCACATCCATTAATTTTACTTTGATCTTAGTTTATACACAGTCAGTCTCTGTCCTCTGTTTTGGCCAACCATACATAATACTTTATATGTTTTATGCATCTGAATATGATTTGTATTTTCAGACAAATGTCCAGATCAAAAGTTTTCAACGAAACAGCAGTTAATGAAACACAGTCTGACCCACAAGCCACTGGAAAGAGTGTGGCGCTGTCCACAATGCAGCAAGGCATTTGAAGCGTTATGGAGGCTGCAACAACATCTATTCGCTAAGCATTTAAATTACAGGTAATTAAATTGTTACATAAATAAAGCCTCTCTTCAGGAAGAATGGGTGTCAGTCCACCACGCGTGCCCAATGCGGATTGGTTGACTTCACATATGCATCAGAATTCCTTCTGCGTGTACAGGCATTCATAGCCTGAATCCACCCACTGCTGGGTATAGTCATAAGAATCTAAACTATTATAAAACTGTAACTGAAGTGTGTCTGTACATTGAAGATATTTACACGAAAAAGATTACGATATGGCTTTTAGGTATATCTGACTTGAAATCAACCTTTTTTTTTAGAAATTTTGTCTGTCTGTTTCTCTGTTTGTTTGTTTGTTTGTTTGTTCGCGCATCACGCAAAAACTACTGAACCGATTTTGATGAAACTTTTCGATTCTGTCGTCGGGTTTGTTGGTTGATACACGTGCCCGTGTCTGAACCGCGATTATATAGTATTTTCCCGTTCAGTCTCTACTTAACTGTGCTGTTTTTTGTGTTGTGACGTTGTATTTGTTCTGTGTATTGTATTTATTGTCTAATTTGGTAAGTTTAATATAAACATTTCGTAATTTCGAGATGTCGGACGATGATGACGGGGACGGGGGTGGAGGCAAAAGTCTTCCTTCCTCTGTGAGGATAGATGTGTCTCAGCCTTTGTTTTCACAGTCGGTAAATATGGACGTAGAATCCTCTGCGGTTAAACGCCCAGCCCCTTCAACATCCCAGGATCCATCACCTAAAAAAACAAATTCAAATAGCCCATCGGCGTCTCTTCAAAGCACTTTTGTGAACCCCGAATTCGAGGGTGATTCTGCTTTGACTTATGGTAATGACGATTTTGGCCCCTTCATTGTTCACGTTTCGCGGGTGATCCCGGACCCTTCCGCTGGTTCTACAATTCGAGCGTTAAAACTGGCGCAATATTTACACAAAAATAACATCCAGGGCATCCTTGACGGAGGTATCAAGGCTTTAGGTCGCAACAAAATTGCAATTGAGTTCAAAACTGCAAATGATGCCAACTCTTTCATCTCTAACCAAACTATTTTGCAATCTTACATAGTTCAGATCCCCAAGTACCACGTTACTCGCATGGGAGTCGTCCGCGGCGTCCCTGTCGAGTGGACACTTGAAGAGTTCGTGTCAAGTTTAACATATTCCCCAAAATGTGGACCAGTCATTAAGGCTAGACGTTTAAACAGAAAATCATATAAAGATGGATCCCCCCAATGGACTCCTACCTCCTCAGTTGTTATAACTTTTCAAGGCCAACACCTTCCAGAGAGGATATATAGTTTCAGGTATACATCAATGGTTGTGGAAGTTTATATGCTTCCTACTATTCAATGCCGAAAGTGCTGTCGCTTTGGCCATATTGCTGCTCAATGTAGATCACAAGCCAGGTGCTATAAGTGTGCTATGAACCATTTGGGTGAAAGTTGTCCAGTCCCAGACTTAGAAGCGTCTTGTTTTTTATGTCTTGGTAGACATAAAGCGATTGATGATAAATGTCCTGAGCACTCACGTCAAAAAGCTATAAAAATTGTTATGTCAGAAGAGAACATCAGCTTTTCTGAGGCCTCACAGAGGTATCGGCCATCACGACCATCTTACGCTGAAATGGCGCGGACAATGTTCTCTCCTCCTGACCCTCATATTTCTTTCTCCCCCATTAATGAAGATCCTCATCCTAGTACCCCTCCCTCTCTAAGTCGAGCCTATAAAAAAACTATTACTGTAAACCGAGCCCCTCGTCCCACATTCCCTAAAACCTTCGATTCCGTAGCCCATGACATAATTCAACAGCCCCAATCTTCATTTCCAAATGGAAGTGCTTTCCACCGTGAAAGGACTCCATCTCCCTCCCCAAATGACAACTTGATAGAATTGTTGGTATCTACTCTGGTCAATATTTTAACCAAGTTTAATGATGCTATACCGCCCAATGTCCTTAACCTACTTGATACTCTCACTAGCTTTATAAATAAAAATAAAAATGCTCCAGCTATTGCAGTGGAACTGTAAAAGCATTCGTCATAAAAAATCGGATTTGATATTTCTTATTAATAAATTTAATCCTGTCATCTTTGCTGTCTCGGAGACTTGGCTGAGACCTGGTTCTATCTTCCGGATCCCGGGTTACTGCTGTCTCCGAGAGGACAGAGATGATGGGAAAGCTGGCACAGCCCTTTTGATTAGTCGTTCCATTCCCTTTTCTCAAATTTCCCTTCCCCCTCATAGCAATACCTTCCAGGTGGTTGCTGTTAAAGCTATGAATATATTTTTTGTATCTGTCTACATCCCCCACCCTTCTTCAAATATTATTTCAGAGGTTAAATCTGTTCTATCATCTATTTCTGGTAGCATCATTATCTTTGGAGACTTTAATTGCCACCATTATGCATGGGGCTCAAACAAATGTTGTTCTTGTTCAGCTTCCTTGTTTGAGTTGATGGATGACCTGAATGTTTGCATTGTTAATGATGGCTCTGCGACCCGCAGAACCCCCCCTAATCAGAATAGAAGTTGCGTGGATCTGACATTAGCTTCCCCTAATCTAATTTCATCCATTGTCTGGAGAGTTCTTAATATATCTCACGGTAGTGACCATTTCCCCATTTTAACTTCATTAAGTTCCACATCTGAAATTCCTAAGCCAGATCCATCACCCCTCTTAAAATATAAAGTTCAACAGGCTGACTGGAAAATGTTTTCTTCTCTCGTTGATAACTCTATAACTTCCTTTCCTCATATTGACTCTCATAATTTTTTGGTAGTATATGATATGTTTATTTCTGCTCTCTTATCCGCTGCTGATAAAGCTATCCCTTTAAAAAATTCTGCTCGCAATAAAGTTCCCTCACCCCCATGGTGGGATGCTGAATGCACTGATCAAGTCAAGAAGCGGAATGAAGCTGAGCTTACCTTTGTTGAGGACCTTACCTCTATGCCAAAATTTTTAAACTTCCAGAAGGTTAATGCCCGAACTAAAAGAGTTCTTTCAAAAAAGAAATTTCTTGGTTGGCGAAAATTTTGTGAATCTCTATCTCCCCGCACTCCTCCTTCTTTGGTGTGGAAGAAAATAAGTCGTTTTCGAAGATATTGCAAACAAAACCACAACTTATCTAGTAATCAGATAGACTTATGGCTTCCTAATTTTATGGACAAACTAGCTCCTCCCTTTGTTCCCTCTGAAGACTCTTTCCCTCCCTCTTCTCCCCCTGTCAATGTTAGAGGAAGTATGGATGCTCCTTTCTCATTTGCAGAGTTACATTGTGCTCTCGATGGCCTGAAGGATTCTGCTCCAGGAGTTGATGGGATCCCATATTCTTTTATTACTCATTCTTCAGATTTGACAAAAAAGGTTTTTTTAAATATATTAAATTGTATCTTTATATCTGGTATAGTTCCAGCATCATGGAAGTCTCAAATAATTATTCCTGTTTTGAAACCGGGCAAAGACCCTAAAGAATCCTCTTCCTATAGACCTATAGCTCTCTCCTCTACCCTTTGTAAGATCCTAGAACATTTGGTAAAAAACAGATTAGAGTGGGTGGTTGAAAATAGGAATATCTTGTCTAAATTTCAATTTGGATTCAGAAAAGGTATGAGCACCCTCGATAGCCTTAGTATATTCTCGACAGATATCCGTCGAGCAATGTCTATTAACCATTCTGTCATAGGTGTGTTTTTGGATGTCACATCAGCTTACGATAATGTTCAACTCCCGGTGCTCAGGCAGAAGATGCTCAATCTGAGTCTTCCAGAGAGGTTGATTAACATAATTTGCAGTATGTTTATGGCTAGATCTATTTCTGTTAGAGTTAATGGTAGCATTCAATCTTCCAGAACGGTGTGGCAGGGTCTTCCCCAAGGCTCGGTCCTAAGCCCGCTTCTGTATAACTTATATACATATGACCTTGATAGATCTGTAGCGTGCTTTTGTGGCATCCTCCAATATGCTGACGACATTGTTTTATATTCTTCTTCCAGCTCTTTTACAGATGCTTCGGATCGTATAAATAATGCTCTAAACTACCTCCATACTTGGCTAGTTGATCATGGTTTATCTCTGTCTCCTTCTAAATCCAATGCTGTCGTATTTTCTCGTAAACGAATTATTCCTCTCGTTAGCATTTATATAGATGGTCAACAAATCGAAGTTAAAAACAAAGCTAAGTTTTTAGGCATAATTTTTGATTCAAAATTGTCAGGGGTCCATCACTTAAATTATATTTGTAACAAGGCTGAAAGTAGTGTCAATATTTTACGATCCTTGTCCGGTGTTCCCATCCATTTAGTCAAAAGCTGTTATATAATGCCATAGTCCGTAGCCATTTTGATTATGGCAGCTTTGTGTTAGAGCCATGCAGTAAATTAGCTATGAATAAATTGAACTTAATACAGTCAAAATGTCTTAGAATTATTACTGGTGCAATGAAATCGTCTCCAATCAATGCGCTTCAGGTTGAGTGCCTGGAACCTCCGCTTCACCTAAGGCGGCAATTTATCTGTGATAGATACTTTTTAAATATATGTCAATACTCGCATCACCCTCTCATTCAAAAATTACAAAGATTGTCAAATCTTGTTTCTAGCTCTAGATATTGGTCTCACAAAGATCCCCCACCTCTGATAAAAAGTTTTATCAAATATAAGACTCTTTCGGATCCAGTATCAAAATTGTCAAAAAACCCTCTTTTCGAAACTCCTTTTGAATCTCTGACTTTCCAACCTTCAATCTTACTTGATTTCGGCATCTATAAATGCTCAACGGAGGCTAATAATCAGTTCCTACAAACTTTTAACAGCAACTGGCAGGAGTGGTTTACTATATACACTGATGCCTCAAAATTAAATCCGACCGGCTGCGTTGGTGCAGCAGTCTGGATTCCTAAAGATAACGTTATCCTTAATTTCAAATGTCCACCTCAATGTTCTGTCTTCTCCGGAGAAGCTATTGCTATCTTAGAGGCTATATTATATGTTATATCTCACAATCGTAATAAATCATTAATCCTTACGGATAGCTTGAGTTGCCTCCATCTTTTAATTAAACCCCCATTTAGATCCAAATCTAACTTTAAAATCATATTTAAATCATATTTATTTAGTTGTCTGGAAGAAATCGCTTCTTAGCGATAAGACCGCCTTATTTTTGTGCCTACTGTTTTTTCTTTCTGTATTTTACTGTTTGTATTTTGGTGTAAAATAAAGTATATTTGATTTGATTTGATTTGATTTAAAATAAGAGAAAAATTATTTGAATGTCATAAAATGGGTTTAGATGTTACTATTGCGTGGATTCCGAGTCACAAGGGTATTTCCGGCAATGAAATGGCCGATAGATGTGCCAAAGACGCCATTTCTAGTGGGTCTTTGGATTATAGTGAATGCTTCGCTTCTGATCTTCGGTGTTCTGCCAGACTGCAATTATTAGAAAAATGGGAAGAATCGTGGCAAAAGATTAGAATTATTAAAGGTCGACATTTCGGTAACTTACAGCCTTCTTTGCCCACAAAGCCCTGGTTTTTCCTTCACCAAAAAATACCAAAATTGATAACTTCTACCATTATTCGCCTGAGGTTGGGCCATATTTGCTCCCCTGTATTTCTGGCGAAAATTAGGGTCCGAGATCACTCACTTTGTGAATGTGGTCTGGCGGAAGGATCTGTTGAGCATATATTTTTTAGCTGTCCTCGTATCAAAGTGGATTTACATGATATTTTACCGAAGGATCTCCCTAGGCCAATTAATGTCAATTATTTGTTATGTCATGTTCATACCCCTTTAGTATACTCTCTAGCTAAATTTTTAATGATAAATTGCATTTCTCTCTAAGAATACTCTCCTAATGTGATAGTGTTCTTGGAGAGAACTGATTCTGGGAGGAGGGGTCGGGTTTGTGAGTTGCATAATATTGTTGTGTGATTCGCAGACTTGGCCCCTTTATCTGAGTTGAGTTATGTATGTGTGTGTGTTTGTATGTATGTGTGTATTTATTTATATATGGTGGTGGTTAATATTACATACAATTTAATATTTTTCATGTCAGTATTATGGTGGTGGCAATGTGTAATTTGTTGTTTGTCCTCCCTCTTTTTCAGATATTCAACGGGATTCATCGTCAAAATTGTTATAATAATATATATAAATATAATATATACCTTGTATCTTCCAACACTGACATTGGCAGAATCACCGTAAATAACGGTGCAGCCATAAAACCAAAATTGGAATTGGAATTGGAATTGGATGAAACTTTTTATGTTTGATAGCTTATGATCTGACTTAAAATCTGGTATATAATTTGTGCGGACGAAGTCGCGGGAAAACACTAGTAGTTAATAATAGTAGACAATAGAATGGAATCTCCCTTGTGCGTGCCTCAAATGTTGCGTTTTGTACACTCCTTATCTCTATACCCGCAACACATTATTAAATATCCGTACAGATAGGAAACTTCATACAAGCGGGACGCCGCGCCAGAGACCGCCGCTAGACTCGTAAACACGCCATTTGGTCCATAAAGCAATAGATTACAACTTTTTTCGCGAGTCTAGCGCCGTTGTTCGCGCTTTAAGAAGCTTGACTTCTAGTCGTATCTATTCATATGCCTGCAACGTCCTCCATCCATTTATATCGTTCCGGCTTCAAAATGACCTAGATTCCATTGTATTTTAAAAAACCATTAATTTTAAGTTTTTTTCAGGCCCCACAAATGTGAGCAATGTGACAAAACGTTTCATAAAAAATCTGATTTGAAGAAGCATGTATCTGCAATGCACGAAGGTAATGTTTTTGTCTTTTGATAGAGTAGGCAGCTAGGAAAATAATTTGACGCGTCATGTTTTTTCTGCTTAGAACTTGAATGCATTCAGAAGGACTAGCGTGATGTGTGCGACAATGTTATCCCGTGCCTTTTTAGTGTTCCGTACTAAAATTGGCAAAACGTAACACTTATGGAATCACCTCAGTGTCCATCTGTCCGTCTGACAGGCATTTTTCTCAGAGATTGTACTGTAAGACACAGGAAGCTGAAACTTGGTACAGTTATAGCAATTAATGGTCCAATGACAGAAAAAAATCATGAACGTTAGAAATAAGGTGTAGATGGCGGGAAAATTATTATCAGCTTGGAACTAGCTTGAATGGTTTTGCCAAAAAAAGACTACCAGTGTAAATTGATCTTCAGTTACTGGTGTAAATTGATCTTTAGTTACTATGAGCCTACATACTTAGCAAGTATCATTTTATACGGGTTTATCACCTACGACCTATGTTAAACAACTGGTAGTACGGAACACTAATTGCCCGAGTCCCGACTCGCACTTGGTCGGTTTTTCTCCCTCTGTTTTTTTTTATATCTAGGACATTGTCACACAAATTATCTAGTCACATTTAAAGTTCCAGAATCTAGCCTGGACTTGTATTATGATAACTAGACAACGATATAGAATACATATATAGATACAAAAATCCATGACTCGGGTACAAATATTCATATTCGTCATACAAATATTTGTCCCTTACGGGATTCGAACCCGCGACCCTCGACACAGCAGGCAGGTTCACTACAGACTGTGCTGTCGGGCTGTCGCAAAGTTTAAGAGAGATAAGGCGCGGACTTTGCTTTGTCGCACTGTCATGCTATAGGCATGGGGTTGCACGGGTTGCAATACGTCATATTTGGAATCCATGCTGTATTTTTTCTTGATTGTATTGTATTTGTAACGAAAACCTGTACAATAATTCTGGTGCTTTCTAAAAACAATTAATGGTTATACATCTGTATTGAGTTGACTTATTTTTTGAACAACTTGCAGTTGAAAAGAAACATCCCTGCCCGGAATGTGACATGCATTTCAAAGATAAGTCCAATTTGAAGCGCCACATGAGTTGTCATACCAAAGAGAAACGTTTCTGTTGTCCTGGATGCGGCAACAGGTATTCACAGGTAAAGAATATATTTCAACACACTAACACCTCTTTTTGGTTCATAATGCAGTTTATAAAGCACGCGTGCGTTTTACTTTACATTACGGCACTAATGCGGTCATACCTCCGCGCGCATTACTAATTTAAACTCAGGTGCACGGCTGAAATTACAGGCGCAATTTTTCACAAATATTTGTCGAAGCCTATTTGTGAAATTATATTTATTTTTTACTCACAAGTGTTTTGAAAAACGTTGTGTGAAACGCGTGATTTTTGGTCATTACAGTCTCGTCTTGTATACAGCCCTCGCCTGCGGCTCGCGCTGCAATCCAGCCTCGACTGTATTGACCAACTTAGCTCACTTGTATCATAATTAACTATTCTCTCTCTTCCCGTTATTACGCCTTTGCCTAAACGGAGGCCATCCAGAACGCCTACCATGATACGCGCGACAGCGATATCCCGCACCAATTATCTCGCTCTGTTACGCACTAAGGGGGGTATTACAGAACGACACTCAAGTGGAGATCTCTTCTTAAGTAAAGATAGACAAGGATGCGTGTATACGTTGTATGTATTTGCATCCTTTTCTATCTATACTCAAGAACAGATCTCCACTTGAGTGTCGTTCTGTAATACCCCCCTAAGAGAGGTAAGGCGCGACTTTGCTATGTCGCGCTGCGATGCTAGCCCCACAGGCGCGGATCCTATACCCTGCAGTGGGTGAGATGGTGATGATGATTCGATGACCCTAGATTGGTTCGATTCGAGCACAACTGATGGGACACCTTGTGCATACTTTATTAGAGTAACTTTTTTTAGTGTGTGCATGAAGGAAGTAAGGAAAAGTATCATTAACCTACTCTACCCATCAACCTAAACAACTTTTAGTATGGGAAACCAGTCAGAACAACAAAAAATCTGCTGTTCCATACTAACCTGCAGCGCCTACTCAACTCAAATGTTTGAGACAGCAGTTATTTTTTGTTCTGACAGGTTTACTCCCATAGTAAAAGTTGTTCAGTTCAATGGGTAGAGGTTGGAGGAGGGTGGTTTAAAGGTAAATGATACTTTTCCTTACATTAAATGAAGTAGTAATTGTATGTATCACACTTTATTGTTTTCTTTACAGATAGCCTCAATGAAGCGCCACAGCAAGAACTGTCCGATGGTGAAGAATTCAAACGAGATGCCCATAGACAATACACGGAAGAATTACTGTAAAACGTGTGGCATAAGCTTCCAATATAAAAGTGCTTTGCTAGAGCACTGTGTGAGGTAAGTTAAGAATAATTATTTGGTCATTGCCTTTCAAAAGAAAAACATGTCTCTGCGAGGAAAAAAAAGAACCAAAACAGGATACTTCTCTTAATCATCATAATATGTATACAGGGTGTTTCATATGTAACAATAAATTTTTAAAACTCTTAAGGGGGTTGTTTAGACCGTCAAACTGAACAACTTTCTGTATGGGACCAACATCGAAAAAGCGAAAAAAATATATTTTATATCCCATACATATTTTAGCTCTAGTCGATTTGTAGAGTTTAGAACATATTTAATTTTTTCGCGATTTCGAAATTGGTCCCATAGTGAAAGTTGTTCAGTTTGATGGTCTACACCACCCCTTAAATAAAACCCCTCAAATTTTGTAACACCTTGTACAGGCTGTAAGGAAAAGTATCATTAACCTTTAAACCACACACTCTAACCATCAAACTGACCAACTTTTACTATGGGAGCAAACCTATCGGAACAAAAAAAATATCAGCTGACCCATACTAAACTGCAATACCTAATCAATTCAAACGTATGGGACAGCAGAATTTTTATTTGTTCTGACTTGCTCCATGGGACAGCAGATTTTTTTTCGCAATTTCGATTTTAGTTCCCTTTTAAGATCAGTCCTATACAGAAAATTATTCAGTGGTCTACACAAAAGTTTAATTTATTTGTTTGTGTTTATTAATTTTTATTATAAGAAGCAAAAGCTTATGAAAACTCTTTTTATCTTAGACAAAGACTTTAGACAAAACTTATTTTCAAATTTTTTCTAGTCTATACTTCATTCCAAATAAGGACGACGAGATTTTCCCATTCCTATTTTGCTTTCTGGAAAATTCTGTTATGCAAATATAATTTATTTAGCACAAAGACGTACTAACCTACATATCTTGGACTTTACTGAAGCTGTTCTAAGAATAAGTGAGAGCAAGTGTTTCAAATCTCTGTTTCTGTAATTAAAAATAGCCTTAAATTTGCTGATATTTGGAATGCAGTATAGTTAATAAATGCACTATTATTTCGCAAATAAAACTGTTAATCTCCGTTCTTCTAGACAACACACCAACCCACCAAATGAAACGGAAAAAGAAGAAAAAATTCAAACAAACACCGATCCAACCGGCACCGTAGACAAAATTGTCGACGACATTCTATCCGCTGAAGACGATTATATGACCATGTCGACTCAAAACGAACTATTAGCTTATAACCAACACATAGACAATAATGACAACTTAATGCAAATAGAATTCCTAAAAGACATTAATCAACTACACACGCTGGACGATGAACTATTCTACAATG
The DNA here is from genome assembly GCA_963693445.1 of Agonopterix heracliana. Taxonomy (NCBI): domain Eukaryota; kingdom Metazoa; phylum Arthropoda; class Insecta; order Lepidoptera; family Depressariidae; genus Agonopterix; species Agonopterix heracliana. The sequence continues at coordinate 6,160,687 of OY856327.1, forward strand.
ATATAGACTTCGATAGCTTTCAAACGAGCCAGATATTTAACACTAATGACATAGATTATAATGCTAACGATAGAAATGCAGAAATCCTATTCGATTTCGCTGATGGCGGACGTAGTATAGACCAAGATATCATGAACGCTTTATACCAAGTCAAAGAAAATCTACCAGATGAACTTTTGAATGTACCTCAAATGATAACGGAATCAGAAAAACCGAATGAGATTCCAAACACAGCTGTTTCTGTAAATGAATGCGCTACTATATTCGAAAGCGATGTCGATTTAGAAGCTAGTACCAATCTAGCTGCTAATTTAAATCAGTTAATTGGCGAGAATAGTGTCCAATATATATCTACGGAAGACGACGATACGTTTATTATAAGTTTGAATAGTGAGATAGATGCTGAACAATTGACTGACATGTTGTATATTGGTTTAGTTGATAAGAAACCTTTAGAGGAAAATATATCAGAAGATAATGATGCTACAGAATTTAATAGCAATGAAGTGGACCCGATAGTAGTTAAAATAGAAGAGCCTTTACGTTCTAAGGAGGAGAAAGATGAAAAAGAGACTGAAGTGAAGAGAAAAAAGAAAGTAGTTATTTATGTGTGTCGAAAATGTAACAAGGTTTTTAAGAAGAAGGATAATTACAGGTCTCATATTGGTAAGTTTGACAAACAAGACATGAGCTCGGTGGCGCATTGCGGAGAGGTATGGACTCTCAATCATTAGGTCCGAGTTAGAATCCGCACGTTAGAATACCAATGAGTTTTTATAACTTATGTACGTATTACCGACTGCTCTCAAACGGTGAAGGAAAACATCGTGAGGAAACCTGCATATGCAGAAGAAGAAATTCTGATGCATATGTGAAGTCTACCAATCCGCATTGGGCATGCGTGGTGGACTAACGCCCAAACACCCTCCTAGAGGGTAGGCCTGTGCCCTGCAGTGGGACGTAATATAGGATGATGATGATGATGACATTGATATAGCGTCCTTATTCCCATTCGTGGTGGACAGAAACTTGCTATAACTGTAACAAAGTGACAGTCAAGCGGTGATAGACCTTTTACAGCAAAAATACTGCATGGATTATGTAAAGTAATAAATTGCCCTAGTGCGACGAGGACTCTCGCACCGTTCCGTACCACGACACAATAGTGTTGTGTTAACCAAAAATATGTTGTTTTCGTTCATTCTGTTTGGGATCCTTAGCGTGAACCTGACTCAAACTTGGCCGGTTTTTAGGGTTCCGTAGTCAAACCAGGAACCCTTATACTTTCGTCCATTCTGTGCCTATACCTCAATAACACCCTCATTTTTGCACCTATTGAAATTTGACATGAAAAGACAGATAACAGTAACACAAAAACAGAAATGTAGTAGTTATAAAGAAGCCAATTTTTCCGACCCATACAGCGAAACGGGGGTTGGAGAACATTCGTTTTTTTTAATAAATCGAGTGAAGTATCGTTGGATAGGTCTTTGTTAATGGAACAAAACTTCCATAGACACTAAATCGCTATAATGCTGCTGTCCCGAGATATCTGCGCTCAAAGTCTAAAATATGGAGTATACCCTCTAAGTTCTAAAGTATTGGAGTAAAAAATTTGAAAATGTTACACAATACAGGGTGTTAAAAAAGTATCATTAACCTTTAAACCACAGACTCTACCTATCAAACTGAACAACTTTTACCATGGGAGCAAACGTATCAGAGCAAATAAAAATCTGCTGTTCCAAATATGTTTGCGTCGAGTAGGTATTGCAGTTTTGGGACAGCTGACTTTTTTTTGGGCTAACTGCTATGCTCCCAGAGTAAAAGTTGTTCAGTTTGATTGGTAGAGTATGTGGTTTAAAGGTTAATAATACTTTCCCTTACTGTATAGCGTTCCGGTACGACGGAAGGCATAGGCTATACAATGTCCCTAAAAATAAAACATTTTGAATTCAAGTAATTTTTTCCTGATCTCAGCGACGCACGAGCCATCGCTACGTAGTCACAAGTGCACAGTGTGCGGAGAGCTGTTCAGTTACCGCTCCACTCTGAACAAGCACCGCGCGGCCAAGCACGAGCCGCGCGTGCTGCCTTCCGTCAAGTGTCACCTGTGCGGGCGAAGTTACGCCGCCGCGTGGATGGTATGTACCTCTCACCGATGTAGCTGTACGCAGTCACAAGTGCACAGTGTGCCGTTACCGCTCCACTCTGAACAAGCACGAGCCGCGCGTCCTGCCCTCTGTGAAGTGGGGCGAAGTTACGCCGCCGCGTGGATGGTATGTATGTCCCCTCTTGCCCATAATCTGGTCACTAGTCCGTATTTTGTGGGCAACATACTGTATACAGGATGAAAACATAACGTAACATAACGTTAATAAAAATGTATGTGTCCAGGTGAAGAACCACATAGAGCGTGACCACGAGAGACGACTGCCGCACGTCTGTGACAGAAAGGACTGCGGACAGAAGTTCTACAAGAAAAGCGATCTGGATGTACATAAACGGTAAGGGCCTACACAGATTATAGTCACGACAGTCTTAAGACAGACTATTGCTTTACAAAATATATGAAGACGCGCACACTTCCAACAAAACGTCTCATAGACAAAGTCGTCTCATGCCTACAAGAACAAGTCTGACTAATGACTGTCGGCTTCCCTTTAAAAAGTATGCGAGCGCGCACACCAACGACAAAACTGTCTTCTAGCGACGTACCCCTTGTAACCCCTCTCTTCCCGAGCAACATCCCGGACACTGCCTATATAGGACGGAAATCACAGAAAGTGGCAAGACGACGCCAGCGCTACAAGAACTATGGATTATGTTATCGAGCGATAATATCGCTGCTATTTTGTTCCAACGCAATCGATTTAGTGGTGCTGCGCATGCGTGACATATCGCTCGATAATATCGCGGCAATGTGCGGAAGCCTTTAAACTACTGAACCGATTTTGATGAAACTTTTACTGGGCTTGAAAGCCCATCGACCTCAATTAGGGTTGTGGGCATGCCAACCTTGCCTACAATGGCAAATACTCGTACAAACAAAAGCTCACCGGCCGATGCGTCTGTTCTCTGCAGGTACCACACCGGCGAGCGTCCGTACAAGTGCGATATTTGCGCGCGCAAGTTCCCGCACGCCTCCCATTTGAAGAGGCATGTACGCGCCGTCGACTGTACCAAACAGTAAGTATACTTACACTACAGAGTACTATACAGGGTGTCCCGTAAACCGACGTCAACCCGTCGGATGCTGGTAGGTTAGGTTATGAAGTTATGACTAAACAGAAAATCAAAAATGAACTTTAGTAAAAGTGTCGTAGTTTTCGAGATATTAACAGTTTAACACAGATACTGCATAGAACATTTGTAGCCGTGGCACTCAAAATAGTGACTAAGGTAAAAAGTTTCACGAATTTCATAAAATTGTCCTCTTTCTTACAAGCATAAGTTTGCAATTAGCCATCCCGCTTCAATTGAAGGCAGGTCCGCAAAAAAACGTATTTTTCATCAATATCTTTTCTCTCTGGTGGTGGGGGAAAAAACTAGCCTGAGAATAATTTAGACAATGTCATTTCCTATTTTTCAGTGTATTTTTTTTATTTGTAGTATTAATAATCTTTAAGTAAAACTTGAAAAATAGTAATAAACTACCTATCTTTGCATGTATTTATGATCGAGAGAAGTAATAACTATCGTGTTTTGAGCCACAAAATGATCAAGAACAGATCATGAACAACAACATATATTTTTTCTGGATTAAAACAACGACTATTTCATGCCTTAAAACTCAACCAAAAACAGGCGATTTGGAAGATCCTGCCCTTAATAGCCGGTTATTTAATGTTGTTTTTATGTTTACCAAGGAGTTCACAGGTATTCTAGTGACGTCACTGGACGGACCGAAACGAAAAACAACGTTATTTTATTAAAAATATCTGTAATCCTTTCATTTTAAAATCTCTGACATAGAAAATATGATTATTGAGACAATTATCACGAAATGGTTTTCGGTGGTTTTTTTCAACGTCAACCCGTCGGATGCTGGTAGGTTAGGTTATGAAGTTATGACTAAACAGAAAATCAAAAATGAACTTTAGTAAAAGTGTCGTAGTTTTCGAGATATTAACAGTTTAACACAGATACTGCATAGAACATTTGTAGCCGTGGCACTCAAAATAGTGACTAAGGTAAAAAGTTTCACGAATTTCATAAAATTGTCCTTATCTCGAAACCTAAGAACCTTTTCCTATAGTAAAATGTTGACTGATTGATTGATTGACAGATTTTTTTTTTCTTATATTCTGGTTAGGCATGAACTAACCTATCAGCATCCAAAGGGTTGACGTCGGTTTACGGGACACCCTGTATACGCTAATCGAAAGATACTTTGTCTAAGGGCCCTGGTGCTCTTGCGGCGTTTAAATCGAAAAGCGAACATTCATACAACATAGAACAATGAAAGAATTCTCGCGTTCTTCGTTAAGACCAAAAAAGCAGGAGATTTTTGAAAGTCACACGTTTGTAATCATGATCGAATGATGCGTAATCTCCATAGTAATTTTGGCATTTTCTACTGCTGATTTGAACGTGTGACTTTCAAAAATAGCACTCCTGGTCAAGCGCGATCAGTCAAAAAACTGGCTCACGATCCGCGATCAAACTCTTCTTAGTTCGATCCTCATCCGACCAATTTTTTCAATTTATTTCATTCAATTTATTTATTTCATTTCATTTATTTCATCTGTAATGTGGTACTAATAATGCGATGTACTTAAATTCAAGGCGACTTACTTAAGTTGCTTATCTACAGGTGAAATTGATATCATTAGCAACCATTTAAATTTAGAGTTTACCCATCAAACTGAACAACTTTTAGTATGGGAGCAAACCGATCGGAGCAAAAAAAACTGCCTTTGCAACATTTAAGTCGAGTACACACGGCGACACATCATGTTACGCACCCTATATACCCATAATTACACTACGAACAAAACACAAAATAGTGCGGTAGAGAGCTTGCATAGACGCGGCTGCCGGCGTGGGCGCAGCGTGCCGTGAGACGAAACAACAACAACATACCGCACCCTCTCGCACGTTTCGCAGCGTTCAACTTCTAATAGTTCTAAATCCAAACAGGGTAACCTGACCTGTCGCCGTGTGTACCTAAGCATTGCAGTTTAGTATGGAACAGCTGTTTTCTCCGATTGCTCCGATCGATTGCTCCCATAGTAAAAGTTATAACTAAAACTCACAATCGTAATCCCTTTCGGGGTGGACAGTCACCCAGGCCCCGGGTCACTGCCGTTTGAACGACAGTTGTTTAGCAATTTAAAAAAAAATACACAACGTTCTAAAAATGAGTCGTTTCACAAATCATCATTTAGTAGGAATAGGTTTCACAAACCATTTATTTAATTTTGTGATCAGTTGTAAAATTGTCACATTGCAACATTTCATTCTCAAGACACTTCGATACGAAACTGTGTTATTTAAACATTTATCTTTTGTTAGAAACTCGTTTTATATTTTATTGTTTGATCAGCAAATTACTAAATATAACAACGTTTTACAAATATCGATGATCACATTATTTCATTTCACAAAACCGAACCAGAGCACCCCTCTTCCACGCAGTCTTGTCTGTACATGCATGTGCATGCTTGCTTGCATGTTGCATGCTTGCTTGCTTGCTGCATGCCTGTGTGTATGCTTGCTTGCATCTTTGCATGTGTGCTTGCTTGCTTGTTTGCTTGTCTGCACGTTAGGGGGTGCATCGGGGGGTGCGGGGGGCGGAAGCCCCCTGCCTGAGAAAAACATATTGGAGCTTGTCGAATTCTAGGTTAGGTTAGGTTAGAACATGTATAACACTTAGCGGAGCGAGCGAAGCGAGCGGAGCATCAACATGCTTGCTTGCATGTGCATGCCTGCTTGCATGCTGCATGCTTGCGTGCATGCTTGCTTGCATCATTGCTTGAGTGCATGCTTATTTGCTTGTTGCTTAGGGGGCAGAACGGTAACATCAAAACTGTAGGTTAATGGTTAGACTAGGTTAGGTTAGTTAGTATGTCATGCTGCATTTTTGCGTATATGTATGCTTGGTTTGCCATGTTGGGGGGTTTTGCCATAATCGCCACGCTTGGCAGGCGGGTTGGCGATCGCAGTGGTTTCAGATGGGTGTACGCAGAGGACGCTGCTGCCCATCCTCTGGTAGATCCCTTAGTCGCCTTTTACGACACCCACAGGCAGAAATGGGGTGATGCTATTCTTAGCCGGCACCACACGGACAATATGCTCGGAGTTTCCCTGCGAGATCGGATCAGAAATGAAGAAATCCGCAGAAGAACCAGAGTAGCTGACATAGCCCAAAGAATTGCTAAACTAAAGTGGCAGTGGGCGGGGCACATTGCTCGCAGAACCGATGGCCGATGGGGCCGGAAGGTTCTCGAGTGGCGGCCGCGTACCGGAAAGCGCAGCGTGGGTAGGCCCCCCACACGGTGGACCGACGACCTGGTGAAGGCGGCGGGAAACCGTTGGATGAGGGCGGCGCAGGACCGGTCGTTATGGCGATCCTTGGGGGAGGCCTATGTCCAGCAGTGGACGTCCATCGGCTGAGATGATGATGATGATGCTTGGTTTAGCGTGCATGTATGTTTTATGCATGAAGCACCATGAAAGACGGGTGTTACACGCTCATTCTCGCGTCAGTCTGGTCCATCAATCTAGTCACGTCAGACCTAGAACGATCGTCAGACTGACGAACATTATTAAAATATTTGAAATTAAAGTTTAAAATGAAGTTGCAGCAAGTTTAGTAGATGAATTTTAAAAATGGCAAATAACGATTTGTGATATAAAAAATGATTTATCGTTGTTTGCTAAATAATTCATTTGGTAAATAAGATTGTTGTCGCATAACTGATGTTGAAATGTTGTTTTAACTATAAACATAATATAATTCAATGCATTTGCTAAATGACTACTTTCGATAAGTAAATATGTGTATGAACACCTTTGTTAAATCACTAGTTTGTGAAATGAAACATTGTTAAACGTTGCTTGAGAAGTGATATTTTGCTTATTGATTGTGTGTTAAACATTAGTGAACCCCCAGGCCCCAGACACACCCAGAAATTCGACAAATGACAAGACCAATGTCAAAAAAGTAAAATCTGTACAAAGTAGAATCTGTCCAAAGTAGAATCTGTCCATAGTAGAATATGTCCAAAGTAGAATCTGTCCAAAGTAGAATATGTCCATAGTAGACCAAACGGTTTAGGTTTCAGGATGAAATGACGTGTCAAGTGGTGAGAGGTAGCTAGCCTGTCGACACTGCATACGAAACCTTGAATTCCTTAGTCGCGTCGTACGACACCCACGGCAAGAATTGGGGTGGCCCATTCTAAGCCGGAACCACATGGCATGACGGGTAGAATCTTAGTTTAAAAGAATGCTAATGATATCAATTTCACACTGTATATTCAATAATTAATTTTGATCTATAGTTACCTACTTGCGCAGCGATGTTTCTACCAAATTGTCGCCCATTCATCATTCATACGTGAACGTTTACGTATTGCCACACTCTGCGCATGTAGGTATCGGCCGCAGCAAGCTTGTATGAATCTGTTTTTTCTGGTAGTATATTCGGTGGCGTTATAGTTACGCGGGCAGATTTTATACTAACTAAGCTACTGGCTCGTCGAATTTTAATTTAATAAATTTAATTTGTTTCAGTGCCCGTAAGAAATGTTGATCATGGTGTCTGTCTACCTTGGAAAAGGAATACTACTGTGATAATACTTATTATAATCATGTTTCATAATTACAAGCAATGTAAGAAATGATTGAAATTATACTCCAGTAAAGTTATAGTGCTCTTGTATGGCGATAGTAAATAATTTATAACAGCCTTTTTTCTTTTATACTTTAGATTATAATTCTAGTTATCATTTAGATTGCACATCCGACAAAAATATTTTTAAGTAGGTAACTAAGCAAAGTACGAAATAATGTGTCCGTATAGCCAGCGTACACATGAAAGAGATTGGGGTAGGATTAGTACCAATAAATAGTGCCTAAATAGTGCCTAATTAGTACCTAGGTCAAATAAATAGTGCCTCTATACTTTACGAGATATAGATTTTTTTACCTGGTACGCTAGCTTGACGTCAAGGTAGCGTACACATTTTCTGTGGCAATAACGGCTTGCATTACAGCAACGGTTTTACACTCAAAAAATAGTGCTCAAATAGTGCCCTAGGGCATCCAAAATCTCATGAGTTTAGGTCTTCAGGGAACGGAGATATAAATAAGTCTTTTGAATGAAACACAGAGCTGGCGTTGCGCTAGCGTACACATGACTTAACACTATAATTTTTACAGAAGGAGACGTTTCTTTTTATAAAACTGTATCAAATAAATAGTGCCTGAAATAGTGCCTCAGCCAGTACTAATATTTTCAGTAAAAGTGTAGTGAAACAATAAAAATAATCAATGCAAAGTTCTACGTACTAGAATCTTCTATAATCTTAGTAAACCGATCATACCGAGAGATGGCGTGTTATTTTCATTCAAGCGAGTTTAGAGTTAGCTTATTAGTAATTAGGAGTTAATAGAGTTCATTTTTGTGTGTTATAAGCGATTTCACACCATTGAACTGCCAATACATCTGTACGTAGAACTTTGCATTGATTGTTTATATTGTTTCAATACACTTTTACTTAAAATATTAGTACTGGCAGAGGCACTATTTCAGGAACTATTTATTTGATTTAGTTTTTATAAAAAGAAACGTCTCCTTCTGTAAGAACTATTATGTGAACTCGTGTGTACGCTAGCGCAACGCCAGCTCCGTGTTTTATTCAAAAGACTTATTTATATCTCCGGACCCTGAAGACCTAGCCTCATGAGATTTTGGATGCCCTAGGGCACTATTTGAGCACTATTTTTTGAGTGTAAAATCGTTGCTGCAATGCAAGCTGTTTTAGCCACACAAAATGTGTACGCTACCTTGACGTCAAGCTAGCGTATCAGGTAAAAAAAATCGATATCTCGTAAAGTATAGAGGCACTATTTATTTGACGTAGGTACTAATTAGGCACTATTTTTTGACACTAATCCTAGCCTGATCCCTTTCATGTGTACGCTAGCTATACGGACACGAAATAATCATGTAAAATTGGCAAAAATAGTACCTACTTAAATATATTTTTTAATCATTTGTTAAATATATTTCTATTCTTTTATATTATAAGTAAATCCAAAGAAAAATCACCACGTGACCATTATTTTTACTAAGTAGAAATTACGAAATACGAAATTACTGAATTTTTGTACACGCGGCGACAGGTCAGGCTGCGAATCGTGCGAGAGGGTGCTATTGTTGTTTCGTCTCACGGCACGCTGCGCCCGCGCCGGCAGCCGCGTCTATGCAGGGCTCTACCGCACCGCACTATTTTGTGTTTTGTACGTAGTGTAGTTTGGCGCAGCGGGACGAAAATTGACGCTTTCAGTCCGGAGGGGAGAAAATGATATTTACAAGAAAAAGATCACGATATGGTTTTTTTCTCGCCTCCGGACGGAAAGCATCGATTGTCGTCCCTCTGCTCTAAACGAAGTTGTCGCTTTCCACCTCTATCGATATGCTCTATGAGGCGATAAACATGCCATCTGTCGAGTTTTTTAGGAACTAAATTTAAAAAAGAAAAGAAAAAATATGTTTGCTTTATTTATAATATAAAAATAATTGTTACATTTGATTAACATTATTAAATTAAAACTATTCTTATGGAACTGTAACCCACCTCATAATGTAAACAATTAAATTACATAGTTTTTTGATCACAATGTTGACCTTGACTGCTTTTGATCGCAGACTAAAGAGAACTCTTGTTTTTTAAACAGACGACGAACTTTTTGAGCGATTGAGAATCAATTTTTTTTTATTACACGCATCGACCTAGAACTCTATGGAAACAGGGTCTAGTACAAAATTCTCGATAAAAGTGTCCCAAACTAACCTTATAAAAAATATTGGTATGCATAGTAATGTAAACAAACTGAAAACATTGCAATTGAAATCGTATGAAGCTAGTCACAAGGGTTAATTTTGCTTACACCTACTTAACACCATATGCAGCTTCGACTGGAGGTGAAAATGAACATCAAACATGACAGACGTAATGGCGGATGCGATGACAGATAATCAATAAATAAAATAAAAATTAAATATTATGTTTGTAAACAAAATGATACTTCTAAATGATAAAATAATAGTTTGCTTACTGAAAATAGGATACACCATCACTTTTTTGTCACTTTTCTTTGATAGTTTTTACAACACAGTACGCCATCATGAACTCGCGCGTGCTTAGACGACCAAACAAAGACTGGCAAGAGACTACAGTGCCTTTTTGAATTGTACACTTCTTTTGGTTCGGACACTTTTGAGCGTGGACCCATCTTCCATAGTGTTCTAATTCAATGATTACACGTGAAAATGAACAACATTATGATACAAGTGAGCGAAGTTGGTCATTACAGCCGAGGCACAGATTTAAGGCCCAATGGTAGGACGAAATACCTTGGAGTAGTCTTTTATTTTTCATTTTACGACTAGATTTACCGAAACTAAAGTCATACCTCAGTATTTTTGGATAGTTTATCTAGTGAAATCATAAACAGAATAAACTATTGGAATTACTTCACTCGATAGAAAATCGTCATCTTTTCATGCATTAAAAAAAAAAACTCGTTTTAGAAGATCCTAAAATAGTTTCCGATTGTTAGTATTTATACTCACATATTCACCATTAGTTTATCTAGTGAAATCATAAAAAAATCTCATAGAAAATGTTTAGAAAACACTGATTTCGCGCTCTTTTACAGACAACCGAGTCTTATGATCTGTCACCGCGACGAACGATGAACTTAAATGCGTCTTATGTCAATTCACCTAGAGTCGATATCACATTGCCTGTCGCGCGCCTCTAAAGTAACCACCGAAACGCAAGGGTTGTTGATTGTCAGAAAATACCCTCTTTTCTTCAATCTTATTTAAGGGGCTACCTGCCGGTTTTGGGTAATTTTGTAACCATTTTATTCATTAACTATGGCACTTTTTGAGCTGAAATTTAAACTGAACCATCTACAGGATATGAGAAGTGATGTGGTTTTTCTAGAAATCGATTTTAATGAATAAAACCGAAGAAAAGGGACTCTAAAGTCACCCCTTTTTTTCCAGTTGTAACCATTTTCCTCTTACATTTTTAATCGGAACAAAATGAAAATTTACTATATTGTTCACAGTACAATTTAGAATGATGTGGTTTTTTTACTTTTTCGAAATTAATAAAAAATCATCGAATTTTTCAAAGAAAACAGCAAAATTCTGACCGGAGCCACGCGCTCTTTCTCATCGATTAGTATGGAGTGTGAGTGAGAGGAGAGTGGTCCACGGCTGATACGCCTTAAACCAAGTTCCAAGACTCCGAGTTCTTGCACACTATTTTCAACTCAAAACTTTGCTTTCGTATGAAAAAATTTATTTGGGTAAGTATGTACCTCATCCGTAGGCATTTTTGTTAGAATTTCTACTGGAACAAACATCCACATCATCATCATTCTCTTGCCCATTTCCCATTATCTGGGGTCGGCGCAATATGTCATCCTCTTCCATTCATCTCTCTTAGCCGTCATTTCAGCACTCACTCCTTTCTTACGCATATCATCCTTCACACAATCCATCCATCTTTTCTTCAGCCTTCCTCTCCTACCACAGCCATCATACTTAACACTAGTCTCTCCGCATCACATGCCCGTACCACGATAATCTATTACCCTGTAATTTTTCTGTCATAGGTGCTATTTTCACACTTCCTCTAATATACTCATTCCTTATCTTGTCCATTCTAGTTACACCACACATCCATCTCAACATTCGCATCTCAGCTGCAGTCGTTTCTCATCTGTCCCTTTTGTGGCCCAACACTCTGAGCCGTACATGACAACAGGTTTTATTATGGCTTTATATATTTTTCCCTTTAATTTGGAACAGCCATCCACATCACAATCATTATTAGCTGGCATATTTTCCAAAAAAAAACTTCCACTACTGGAAGTACGCAATCGCGATAGCGTGTGATTAACATCATGTAAGATGCACGTGACGTAGAGTACTTATCGCAGCTGTCAAACGTGAGTGACGGAGCACTGGCCGAGGCGAGATTGCGGTACAAGCCGCAGTCGTGTGCTGTTATACTAGCCGAGGCTGTAATGACCAACTCTCACGCGTTTCATACGACGTTCTTTTCAACACACTTGCGAGGGAGTACTAGAAAGTAATAAAATGTAAAACACAACTATTTTAGATAAATATTTGTGGAATGATTGTGTTTTTTTTATAACAGCCGCATCAAAGATGTTAAACTTCTTCATTCTCTCTGATATTCATGCTCTGCATGAACGACGCCAGGCTGTCAGCGCTTCCTACAAGCCCCTCGTACGTGAAGTGGTTGTTCCCCAGCTGTGGGCAAACAACAAATTTGTGCTTCATGCAGGATGTAACAAACCACCCTAGTAATACTAAGGTTTTTTTAACCTCCCCCCTTATGTGATCACAGCGTAATCTTTTGTTTTTAACCCCCCCCCCCCGCCCTCGCCTTGATTACGTAATCTATGTCCGTGCTTAAAATGTTTGCTGTTTATTACCACTGACACGTATTAATGTCATGTTTCTAACTTAACTCATAACTTTACCCAAAATACTTACTTCCTCTAATATACCTTTCATCTATCTAATACTTAGTAAGTGTAACCAGTAATATACTTCAAAATTGGACGTAAATATTGAAATATAATTTATTTTCGGAAACGAAGCGCAGATGACGTAATCATGGATTCTCCCCCCCCCCCCCCCCCCCCCCCCCCCCCGCGATGCACCGAGCCTATTGTGCTGCCCCCAATCGTATTTTTTTATAGATTCTATAATTAAACAACATTTCCAAAAAACAAGAATGTCACATTGTAGTCCTGATTGGCTTTCAATTTATCGAAACATTACGGATTATTATGTTTTATGCATAAGCATATGCTCACGACTATATTCCCCGAGGAGGTAGTCTATATTCTGTATATTCTGAAACCTCAGAACATCCACGTTTCACTAGTAGTACCGAAACTCTGTCCGTGTGACGGGGAGTGAGCCCGTCGCCACTTGTAATGGACAGTGCGTGGATAAATGCCTTTGTTTTCTGCTTGTAGCTATTATCGTTAAAATCGCCAAAAGTGGCCACTTAAGTGACCACCACGAGTGACCCGATAAATTGAAAATCAGCAATGAATGTGACATTCTTGTTTTTTGGAAATATTGATTAATTGGTAAGAAATAAAAAAAACGATTGGGGAAAATGAATAGAGCTTCTTAAAGCGCGCGCAACGGCGATAGACGCGCGAAAAAAGTTGTAATCCATTGTTATATGGATCAAAATGGCGTGTTTACGAGTCTAGCGGTGGTCTCCGGCGGCGCGGCGTCCCGCTTAAATAAATAAATAAATAACGCTCACAGGCACATACATTGTAACGATCCCAAACTAAGCACTAAAGGCTTTTATTATGGAAACCATACAACAACGGCACGAACATATAACATCCATGACCGAACCGGGATTCGAACCCAGGACCCTGGTTTGGCAGTCCGGCGTGGTAACCTAATGGTTACCAACCGGGTCGTCACCGGCTTGTATAAAGCTATAGTATTGAAAATATCACCAGACTACGTTTGTATGGAGAGCGCCAACGGTAATTATACCCTTAATGTAGATATCGCATGATCTGTGTGGTCGAGACACAATATAGACCGACGGCGAGCCCATACAAAAAGACGTTTAGTATGGGACACCGTCCGCAACCTCCGCCGTCGACGCGCCGAACACGTTCCCACACTAATCGCGGTTGTTTGTATGGCTTTCGACACAGATTACCCCCAATACTCGTAGATACCGCATGATGAAAATTTTGTACAGGCCCGAAGTCACAATTTTTGTAGGTAGGTGCGGGATGCGGCTGCGGGGCACGAAATAACGCAACATGATTGGCCATTTCAAGGTCGCACGGTCCGAGCACGCACTACTGCGTTGCTTATATCAGTGCAAAATCATAGACGTGTGGTGCACGTCGGCGGCCTTTTATGCGGCATCTATTGGGGGGGATCTGTGGCCGTCGATAACTTGGTCTTGACCAAAGGTATACTTACAAAGTTGCGGACCCACTTGGAGAGATGTTCGGTGTAGTAATTATTGGCGAAGCGCGAGTCTATGAGCAGAACGGCGCCCCAGTCGCCGCGGTGCCGCACGCATCTACCCACCGCCTGATTCAGCGCTCTGCGGTGTACAGTAAGTATAAGTACGGTAAGTATATATACGGTAAGTATATATACGGTAAGTATGTGTACAGTAAGTATAAGTACAATAAGTAAAGTAATAGCTATATAGCTATATGGACTGAAAGAGAATATAGTGACAAGAATCGAAAAGGGAATGCTGAGATGGTTTGGTCATGTGGAAAGGATGAGTGATAGTAGACTGACGTATGAAATATATAAAGCAAGTGTGAATGGAAAAGTCGAAAGGGGTCGCCCTAGACGTACGTATGCAGACCAAATTGGCAGCGTATAAGCGGTTGTTAAGTATTTAAGAAGGGCCAGATCAAATGTACCCGAAACCGACGAGTGTGTATGAAACGACTTATGACTGTGGGAGAGGCAAAAGAGGTATGTCAGGATCGTAGCCGATGGCGAACAATTGTCTCTGCCTACCCCAATGGGACACAGGCGTGAGTATATGTATATGTATGTATGTATAACTATATAGTCGAAATTTGGCGCTAGTTTGTATGGACCAAGTGCACCAGTAGTGTGCTTCAACTTACCGCGCTTTAGGCCTATCCATTAATTTTATTTTGATCTAAGACCACAGCACAACATAATTAACTTGCAAAAGAGTTTTGTTTTCTCCGGGACTTCTTTTGTTTTCTCGGGACCGTCCTTGCGCGGTATTGTGATAAGAATAGGAAGTCAAAGGACTTTAACAAGGGATTCTTGTGGACTAGGGAACAATAGAACAGAAGAGGTACCTGTAAGCCTGTACCCTAAGCCATTCTCGACTGGAAAGCAGCTTTTTCTTAGCTGCATACTTGTCGTTGTAATTCATTTTCTCTTTGACCGCCATGTCGAATGTGTTCGGATATGGAACGCCCACCTGAAAAATATATGTCAAATACTTAGACAATGAGCAGTTTTCTGACAGCTAGTCAAACTTAGTTCAACATACCGGCGATAGATGGCGTTGAACAGAAAGGGGACCGAAGACGAAAATGTTAGGCTAAAAAGTAAACAAAAATGCATGTCAGACGCATCCGTTGACGAAATATACAATATTTTGCTGCATACTTAAAAACACAATTTTATTTGTATTTTTTTATTATCTGCAAGGTCACTCACCTCTGTCTCGTCAACGCCATCTATAGATCCATTAGGAACTACTTTTTACTTTATGAATGGCTTTCGGAAAATCCCTCATTTATATAGAGACCGCCTCGCGTTAGCATTTCCCCTCTGCCAACGTACAAGATCAAGAAATCTTACGCATTTAACTACATATAATTTTATACCTTATCACTAAACGCGACAGCATATAATTGCGGAACCATAAATTCGAACTTACCACGTTTGGGGTTCACACTACACTGTTTTTCATGATTTTTAACATTCAATATTAGAATCTAAAGTAATGGAATAAAGTCCAAAGTCGCGGATTTCATGCTATGCTAACTCGTCCCCCGCAAAAAGTGGCAGAAAAGTTTGTTAGTAGAATTACATGCGTAACTTGTCCATATATATAAGGTCCTAATATGCTGACACTTTTTTACGGGCATGATCAGATCAAAAAACTAAACATCTTTCTCCATAGGACCAACAGCGAAATCGCAAAAAAAAAAACCGCTGTCCCATACTTTCTACTCGAGATTTTCAGTTTTGTATGGAACAGTAGATTTTTTTTCGCGATTTCGATTTTGGTCCCATAGTAGTACTGTAGCCGTTGATGGTCTGAGGTCACCGTTTCAGTATTTGCTAGGCTGTCACTTACACTCTGTATTAGTAACTTCATAGGTGTACCTTATAACAATTTCGAAACGGCCTTAACATAACTTTTGTGGTATTAAAAAGTCCCGGGGCTATAACAGAAGGTACGTACAGTAATAACCGCCCTGGCCTGTTGATCCTTAAAGTCCATGCCTTCAGACACCTTGCCTCGGTACACGGCGAACAAGAGGGCACCTTTATACGTTGAAACGTACTTGTAATAGTCCTGAAATTAGGTACAAAAAGTTAGATAGATAAATAGATGAACAATTTATTTGCATAAGTAACACACACATAATATTACAGTTCACAAGTTTACAAAACAACAATACAACGAAACATCAACAGAACCCAACAGGTCCCTATACGTCTAAGGCCTCGTTCAAGGAGACGAGGGGGCGTCAGGCGCGATGTACAGAGCGTTCAAGGAGAAGCGTTTTTGCACGCGTCAAATTGTCATAGATTTATTGCCCGCCCAACGCGCCGCGCGACGCCTCGCATCTCCCTGAACGAGGCCTAAGCCTTTTTTAAACATTTGGGAATAGTACATCATGAAACAAGTGAGCAAAGTTGGTCATTACAGATGAGGCGGGATTGCAGCACGAGTCGCAGACGAGTTCTGCAATATAAGAGCAGAGTCTGTAATGACCAATGCTCACGCGTTTCATACGACGTTTTTCAACCTAATACAACAACCTAATATTAAAACGTTATAAACTTAATATTTAAGTCAAATTAAAGATTGAAAAAGTCGGGCGGCGAGCGGGATTCGAACCCACGACCTGCCTATCCGGGGCATGCTCTACTCCAACAGAGCTGTCGTCGCCCCGCAAGCTACGACGAAATTTTCAATCTATATCTCGTATTTAAGGGACGTCAGCGCCATCTACCAGAGTTATACAAACTACTGATTCACACGTCTAATGTTGCAATTAGATTCATGCGATATAGATGTCACACCTTATTCCAATCGAATTTATTATTTTTACATGTATGCAATGTTAGCTTAATCAAATTAAAGATTGAAAAAGTCGGGCGGCGAGCGGGATTCGCCCGACTTTTTCAATCTTTAATTTGATTAAGCTAACATGGCATACATGTAAAAATAATAAATTCGATTAATATTTAAGTGTCTAACACAAATTAATGTTAATCTGTTAACAAAAAATAAATTGTTTGATTAAATGAAACGTTTATTATGTACCTAAAAGTGGTGCAATAAGAGCCACTTTACGAGCAAGTATATTGAAAATATACTAACAGAATTATCCACAAATCATTTAAAATATATCGTTTATAGTAATTGATACAAAATTAATTCTTGAAAGTGGCTCTGGTGCAAAGTGGGTAAGTGGCGTATTCTATGTTTTATTCTATTTTATCATAGCCTTGATCATGAAACGGGTTTTATTTAATTTAACAAAGTCTTGACTTGTTTTTTCTGAGACTGGTTGTATTGTAATACAGCATACCTTATTTTCATTGAAAGTAAAGCCTACCCCAAAAAAATTACAATAGTACGTACTGTTTGCCTGTTTTAATATATAAAAAAAAAAAACATATTTCAGACAATTTCCATAGTGTTGTTACTATGTTAGTACACATCATTAAATTTTAATTTTGCCGAGTTTTACTTACGTCCATGATATCGTTGTGATCTCTAACGTTTCTGCTCTCCATAAATACATGTTTCAATTTATTGAGCTGATGCCAGAGACCTGTCTCCTGCCATCTGGAATACAAACACAAATTATATTCAAACAAAGATGAATTTAATTTCTCATAGCCGGTTTATTGTAAACTCCCAAAACTTTAAGTATCAATAAATAGAACAAAATACAACATAACGACGGAGACGTGGGAAGACCTCCTGTCTATGAAGATCGACATAAAATTCAAGACCCACTTTATAGCCTGGCCAAGCCCGTCCTGTATGTCATACAAACATAACCTACCGCTTGTGCAGCTTGCTCATCAGCATGTAAGAGGGTAGGAAACAGAGCACGCCGTGCGGAGTCTCCGTGCAGACCCACTGTATGGCCTGGCCCAGCCCGTCCTGTATGTCATACAAACATAACCTACCGCTTGTGCAGCTTGCTCATCAGCATGTAAGAGGGTAGGAAGCAGTGCACGCCGTGAAGAGTCACCTGGCAGACCCACTGTATGGCCTGGCCCAGCCCGTCCTGTATGTCATACAAACCGAACCTACCGCTTGTGCAACTTGCTCATCAGCATGTAAGAGGGCAGGAAGCAGAGCACACCGTGCGGAGTCACCTGGCAGACCCACTGTATGGCCTGGCCCAGCCCGTCCTGTATGTCATACAAACCGAACCTACCGCTTGTGCAACTTGCTCATCAGCATGTAAGAGGGCAGGAAGCAGAGCACACCGTGCGGAGTCACCTGGCAGACCCACTGTATGGCCTGGCCCAGCCCGTCCTGTATGTCATACAAACCTAACCTACCGCTTGTGCAGCTTGCTCATCAGCATGTAAGAGGGCAGGAAGCAGAGTACGCCGTGCGGAGTCACCTGGCAGACCCAGTGTATGGCCTGGCCCAGCCCGTCCTGTATGTCATACAAACCGAACCTACCGCTTGTGCAGCTTGCTCATCAGCATGTAAGAGGGCAGGAAGCAGAGCACACCGTGCGGAGTAACCTGGCAGACCCACTGTATGGCCTGGCCCAGCCCGTCCTGTATGTCATACAAACCGAACCTACCGCTTGTGCAGCTTGCTCATCAGCATGTAAGAGGGCAGGAAGCAGAGCACGCCGTGCGGAGTCACCGAGCAGACCCACTTTATGGCATCGCCAAGCCCGTCCTGAATGTCGGGCTGGTCCGTGCCACGGCTGTTGCATTCCAGCGGCCGCCCGCCGGGGCAGGTCGTCAGTGTTCCTATCCATACCTGAAAATGTATAGTTAAGATTATTTGTGACAATCCGCATGAAAATTTACCTCATGGCGGTAGTTGGTTGGGATGTTTTTCGACTCAGCTCAGTTGGTAGGTGACCTGCCTGCTGATCGACTGACGCGTGCCCAATACGGGGCTTGTAGCTTCCTTTATGGTATTAACATCAGTTCAGCATACATTTGGGTCGAGTAGGTTTGCAGTTTTGTATGAAAAATCGGATTACTGGAGACTGTACAATAGGATAGCTACAAAAATGTTATCGCCCCGTGAGCGACTTTTGTTGTAATGTAATAGCGACTGCTTTTTAAACGGTGAAGGAAAACAAGGTGAGGAAACCTGCATACGCTAAAGAAGAAATTCTGATGCGTATGAGTCCAGCAATCCGCATTGGGCACCAGTGGTGGACCCATACCACAGAATAAATACTAGTATTACCCCCATACCACAGTATCATCACCATCAGTCTATACATGTACCACTGTCAGGCCTGTCCTCAGTCCACTGACTGAGGACGTCAGACTACCACGCGTGCCCAATACGGATTGGTAGACTTCACATACGCATGGAAATTTCTTCTTCAGTGTAGGAAGGTTATCTCACGACGTTTTCCTGTATTTTCATAAGTTAGAAAAACTCATTGGTATTGGTATGGCATGTCGTCCGTGTGGATTCGAACCCGGACCCTTATGATTGAGAGTCCATGCCTCTGCAACGCGCCACCGACGCTCCTGCTACACACCACATACCTACCACAGAATAAGAAAGAGTAATACGTGCTTGTCGGTTTGAGTTGAAGTGTCCAGTTTGTGGTCTGCCTGCCTATCAGAGACGACAGATGTTAATGTGGACTCACCCGGTCTCTAGGTATGACGTGGTTGGGGCTCACTTGAAGCGGAAATTCGGTGCCCAGGCTGATCAGCGGCGTGACGGTGCCCGAAGCTAGCAGTCTACAGAGGTTAACATGGA
Organism: Agonopterix heracliana; assembly: GCA_963693445.1. Taxonomy (NCBI): domain Eukaryota; kingdom Metazoa; phylum Arthropoda; class Insecta; order Lepidoptera; family Depressariidae; genus Agonopterix; species Agonopterix heracliana. Next base: position 6,180,705 of record OY856327.1, read on the forward strand.
CTCACCCGGTCTCTAGGTATGACGTGGTTGGGGCTCACTTGCAGCGGGAATTTAGTGCCCAGGCTGATCAGCAGCGTGACGGTGCCCGAAGCTAGCAGTCTATAGAGGTTAACGTGGACTCACCCAGTCTCTAGGTATGACGTGGTTGGGGCTCACTTGCAGCGGGAACTCGGTGTCCAGCTCGGAGTGAAGGCTGATGAGCGGCGTGAGCGTGCCAGAAGCCAGCAGTATGCACTCAGCAGTCTACAGAGGTTAACGTGGATTCACCCGGTCTCTAGGTATGACGTGGTTGGGGCTCACTTGCAGCGGGAACTCGGTGTCCAGCTCGGAGTGAAGGCTGGTGAGCGGCGTGAGCGTGCCAGAAGCCAGCATTATGCACTCAGCAGTCCATAGAGGTTAGCGTGGATTCACCCGGTCTCTAGGTATGACGTGGTTGTGGCTCACTTGCAGCGGGAATTCGGTGCCCAGGCTGATCAGCGGCGTGACGGTGCCCGAAGCTAGCAGTCTATAGAGGTTAACGTGGACTCACCCGGTCTCTAGGTATGACGTGGTTGGGGCTCACTTGCAGCGGGAACTCGGTGTCCAGCTCGGAGTGAAGGCTGATGAGCGGCGTGAGCGTGCCAGAAGCCAGCATTATGCACTTTGCGGTCTTCAGACTCTCAAATACGACGGCTGGATTCATACACATCATGCGGAGAGAGAGCGTCTCCTTTTCTATTGTCTGAGGAATTTGTGAACGGTTTTATTTTTGCACGAAAATGTCATTTCAGTTGTTATCAAATGTGAAGAAAAACGAATGCTATTTCTGTTAGGATTTGTCCGTCTAAGCGTAGGTCCTAAGCATTTATCATTATGGCAAAAAAGCTGTAGCTGTTAGTTTTATGACATCAAAAATGTATGAAAAGCTGATTTGGAAGGAAAACGGCTTTACAGCTTTGGTGCCATACTAAAAATGCGGAGTCGGACAAGTTCTTGCAGAATATCGCATAAATACTAAGCGTGTAATAATTAATATTAAGTTTAATAAAAACCTACTTTACCTACCTACCTTTTCTTCAGTCTGCAGCAATAACAAAAAAGTTTATGACAAAAATTTCATTTAATTTTTTTGCATTCAACATTAAATCTACTTGCAACGCTAAATGCTTTGACCTCTTTCTGGTCAATTCTAAAATGTAAGGTCAGAATTATCTGCAGGATATAAATAATAATGATAATAGTTTTTATATATACAGGGTGTCCCGTAAACCGACGTCAACCCGTTGGATGCTGATAGGTTAAAACAGTTAATCAATCAATCAGTCAACATTTTAGTATAGGAAAAGGTTCTTAGTTTTCGAGATAAGGACAGTTTTATGAAATTCGTGAAACTCTTTACCTTAGTCAATATTTTGAGTGCCACGGCTACAAATGTTCTATGCAGTATCTGTGTTTAACTGTTAATATCTCGAAAACTAAGACACTTTTACTAAAGTTAATTTTTGATTTTCTGCTTAGTCATGACCTAACCTACCAGCATCCGACGGCTTGACGTCGATTTACGGGACACCCTGTAGATGCGTTGCCCGCGCTCCAAAATTGCAACAAGAAAGCAAGGTAATTGCCCGGCATTCACTTAGTCACGCGCCGTCTAGTGTACGGGCTACACGCCACTAAATCGCGCCATTTTAAAGTGCAGTGATGTTAGCGTATGACGCGTCTATTTATAAAATGTCATTGCACGTACCTGATTAAACTGCGAGTGCCTCCAGCCCCTAGCGTTAGAAGAATCCATACTGCCTTGCACGGTACGCACTAATGCAGGCGTGAAGTCCGCCGTGTGTTTACCCGCGTCGCGGAACAGGTATCCTACAAATATACAAGATGGAAGTTGAGATTCTTGCCCTGTTACGACGGCCGAGATCAACTGTGTAGATCTTTGACTGCTTATATGAGGACTAGTAACGCGTGTAACTCTACAAACAAACATTTCTGCTACTTTTTGCGGGGGGCGAGGTAACATGCAATCTGCAACTTTGGATTTTATTCACCATAATTTTAGATTCTAATTTTGAATGTCAAAAATCATGAAAAGCAGTCTCGTGTGAACCCCAAACGTTCTAAGTTTGAAGTTATTGTTTCGCAATTATAGGCTTTCTCGTTTAGTGATAAGGTATAAACTTAGATTATCAAGATAGACAGTCAAAGCTACGAAAGCGTCGAAAAAAATAGGAACCAGTACTGGTTCCAAAACCCTATACATATACACGCACACATACATGATTAGTATGGCGCCTCACTCACACCAACCTAAGAAAGTTAGCCCCTTTTGTTTTATACGGAACAAGTGTGAGGCTCATTCTAGACATATTCTTTTTCTAAGGGTATAAAATTGAATTTAAACTGCACACGATCAATTGATCTTATACAGTGGCAGAGGGGAAATGCTACCGCAAGGCGAGTCCTTCATATAAGTAGTCAAAGGTGACATTATAGGTCGACCAGAATCTCATGATCATGACACAAAAAATGTAAATAAAATAGAGTTTTCACAGTCTAGTCAACGTAGGCCCTGTACAGACGGCGACTTTTTGCAGCTATAAAAACGCTCTCTTGTCAATCGTGTGAGTGTATCGTTACACTAGCAATTAACAGGCGTTTGTATCGATTCAAACGATATTAGTTTATTGTTATTAACACTTTATCTTAACTATCTTAACTATTATAAAACCGTAAAACCATGAGGAATAAAAAGTAGCGGTTCACTTCATATAAAGTCAAATAACATATCGATAGCGCGATTTTAAAACGTGCAGCGCCATCTATTGACAAAATTGTTAGTTTGTTTGTTTGTTCGCGCATCACGCAAAAACTACTGAACCGATTTTGATGAAACTTTTTTTGTTTGATAGCTTATGATCTGACTTAAAATCTGGTATATAATTTGTGCGGACGAAGTCGCGGGAAAACACTAGTAAAACTATATTTGTATGTAGTTTGTAGCGATTCACACACATGTTTGTATCGATTCACACGATTCACATTCAATAACTGATAAATATTACGAAAGTTGCGTCGTGGCTGTATAGTGATTGTATCGACGCTATTTCGCGATTACATCAATGTGGCTTTACGATTGAATCGATGCAGGAGCGCTGCAAAAAGTCGCAATGTTTAAAGGGCCCTAATCCAATTACCCCAGTGTTGCTTATTCTAAAATTCGATTTCCTCATTTGTCATCAGACTCTGGTCGACCTATAACTGTGATAGGTGACCATAGAAACTTTTCGGAGAATTTAAGGCGAGTATTAAGTGTCACCCAGGAAGCTGGCAAAGGTATGTGTCACCCAAGAAGTTTGGAATCCTCTATAGTGGAGTGCAGACTGCCTAACAAGACGTGAAACATGATAATACTCCTTTGTGGTCGGTAATGATCGTTATTTTCCGTATCGTCGTTGTTTTTTGTGACGTTAACTTTGTCCCTTTCTAATCCAACGTACAAAATTGTAGCTCCTCTCCTGTCATTTTCGTAACTACGTCATTGGATAGAAAGGGACACACCTAAAATTGGAAAAATCGACGACTTAGATTCATGGTGTCACTACACCATGGACACAAGTTATTGATTGATTTGAGAACTAGCATGACCAAAAAACAAAAATGTGATCAAATTAAATTCAACTAGGTTATCTCTTCTGTGATTTCAACAGTCAAAAACATTTGAATGCAGAAGGCACTTACCTAATACCGTGTCCATGGATTCAATCAGATTACCGGTAACTTGTGTGATGCCATACAAAGTCTCCGGACTTTCTCTGTAGCGCCTGCAGAATATCTCCGAGCTTTCTCTAAATTCTGTAAACGATAACATTAGACCCCTCTTAAAACGCAATAATATGTTATACATATTTTGTTTAACGCCGCTAAAAAAACATCCTGTGTCTTGTGAAAGATCTCTATAAGGTCTAACAAAATTAGCTGAAACCATTTTAAGGGGATGATCAGACCATCAAACTGAATAACATTCTCTATGGGACCAATATCGAAATCGCGAAACAAAAATCTGCTGTCCCATACATTTAGGTCGAGTTTTGCTGTCACATACATTTAGGTCGAGTAGGTTTGTATGGAACAGCAGTTTTTTTTTTCGCGATTTCGATATTGGTCCCATAGAGAAAGTTGTTCAGTTTGATGGTCTGATCATCCTCTTAAAATAGTTTCAGCTAATTTTGTTAGACCTTTCTAAAATAAACTCCCTTTCAAACGTAATATGCCACTTATGGGAGGGGGGGGGGGGGGGGGGGGGGCTCTTGGACCACTAGTCCTGCCCCAATACTTTGGAATGTCCAGGGTGTAAGGAAAAGTATCATTAACCTTTAAACCACATATTCTACCCATCAAACTGAACAACTTTTACTATGGTAGCAAACCTATCACCGAAAAAAAATCTGCTGTTCCATACTAAACTGCAGTGCCTGCTTGAGTCAATTTTTTGAGCAGATAGTAATATTTGTTCGGGTTGTTGGGTAGAGTATTTGTTATTTGAATGTTAAGACGCTGTTATTCGGTCGAGGCCGTTTTTTGAACACGAACGAAAGTGTTTTAAACTGTGTTTTAAAGTCTGAAAAACAATTATGTCTTATTTAAGGATCTGGCTGATAGGCGACCGTGCTCAATAACACGATTAGAATAATTTTAATAGATTAAAAAAAATCCCAAAGTTACCCCTTTTTGTTATGTTTTTTCAATACTATGATTAAACTGTTGATATTTAACTTTTTATTCTTGTACTTAACTAAATACATTAAATAAGTATTTCTAGTGAACTCCGTAGAATTTTGAGCTTAGAAACACCCATGAGCAAAGATATTGATGAAAAACACGTTTTTTTTGCGTTCCTGCTTTCAATTGGAGCGGGATGGCTAATTGCAAACTTATGCTTGCAAGAAAGAGACGCTTGCACTGGGATAACCTGGCCTTAATGATACTTTTCCTTACACTCTGTACCTATATGTAGGGGTGCAACTACGACAGGATTTTTCGATATTCTAATGTCACGCGGACGAAGTCGCTGGCAAAAGCTAGATATATACACATTACTCGCCATTATAATGATTTTTCCCGATGTTGTGATTGTCGAGCGTCTTTATGAAGTTGTCTATCTGCCACGTGAACACCGCCTCGTTGTTGTTCAACGGCTTCTGGCTCACCAGCGGCAACTGATTCACGAACCTGTTGGTCAGTTTTAAGGTTCTTTATTGCTTGGAGCTACGAAGTTATACAAAACATTCACGATTTTTAGTAAGGCATTTTCAGTTTCTGCAGTGGACGATGAATGATGATGATGACAAATAAAAAGTTTTGACATTAGTTTAAATAATGTAGGTATGCCAAAACTGTTGGTTAGATAGTTAGTACCTTGTATTGTACAAGGTATCACAAAAATACAAATAAACCCGTTGGCGCTCTCTATAGCTATAGTAATTATGAAAAAAAAGCTGCACTTTGTGATGGAAGCAAGCCGCTTTGCATAGTGATAGAAGGGACCAAAATAAGCGATTTGACCCGCAGCAGCGCAACTTTCATCCCTTAGGAACACAGATGGCGCCACTTCTTTAAATAAAACTTCAAAAAATTCTACAAGCCTAACGGCTTCACCGATTTCATTGATAAAGGTGTCAATCGAAAGAACATTTATTAATTTATAATAAAAAAAATAAAAAGTAAAAAAATCTATAATGGCTGCGAAAAGCCATGCATTTTTGTAAATTTTTTCATGCAATTTTTCAGTTTTTCCTTAATAACATTTAAAACATGTATGAATTTGATATATTTTTAATCATTCACATTATTAATAAATCAATAACACGTTTAATAAAAGAAATTGCATGTCAATATCTTTAGTAGTTACGAAAATATTTAAGATTTTATAAGCAGGCACGGCGCGCCCCAGTCATAGTAATTATGAAAAACATACTGAATTTTGTGATGAAAGCCAGCCGCTTTGCACAGTGGTAGAACAGACCAAAATAAGAAATTTTATCCGCGTACTGAAACATTCATCCTTTAGGATCACAGATGGCACCACATTTTTTAACAAACTTCAAAAAGTTCTAGAAACTAAACGGCTACACCGATTTTAATTATTTAAGTGTCAAACGGTTCGTCTTCTTAAGTTACAATTTGCAAAAAAATAAAAAGTCAAATGTTAACAGAAATTGAAAGTGAAAAATAAATAAAATGCGTTCAACAAATTAAAAATTACATGTGTTCACTATACTACGTTGAACAATGTATGAAGTGAGTATTTTTATATTTTAGGCATCTAATTTGAATCTAAAAATGAAAACTGCATCGAAATCGGTTTAGTACCTAGTTTTGTAGATATTAGTAATTTCTGCCGATAAACGTCCGCTGCTAGACATAGGCCTCCCGCAAGGATCGCTACAACTGTGCCGGTCCTGCACTACCCTCATCCAACGAGTGTCCGCTACCTTCACCGGATCGTCGGTCCACCTTGTGGAGGCCTACCCACGATATGCTTTCCAGTACGCGGCTGCGCGGTCGCCACTCGTGAACTTTTCAGCCCATTACTACTTTAGTTAGCAATTCCCCGGGTTGTGTCGGTCTGTCGGCCACCCGGATTCCTTTGCGTATTGGCTCTTCATTTCTTATTCGATCTCGCAGGGACAATCTAGCCCTCTGAGTGACTTACAGCATTTTTACTTGGCCTTAATTTAGATAGCGACCACGTAACAGCATAATTTATTATATTAGTATAGCATTTCACAACATATCTATTTACTTACTTAAGTATGATTCCCACAGCCACCTTTGCAGGATTTTTTTTACACCACAGGGCGCAAGCTAGGTCGACGCGTTGGCAACCACATCATTGTGTCCATCACAGCCTGATTCATAAGCGCATTGGTTGAAGAATGTTTTCTATTTAATAGTTCCCATCCTATTCCATCTTTTTATTTTAGGGATGTAACAAGACCTGTTAAGGTGGATGGACTCCACAATAGTCAAAATATACAATGGTCAGCGCATCGTGTGCGTCGCAACCTGATTTATCTACAAGCGTATTAGTCGAAGAGGGATAATTCTGACCAAATCGCAGTTACTTTTGAGCATTGTGGATGCCATCCACCTTAGGAGGTCTTCTTACATCATTATAAAAAGATAGACATGGGATGGGAACTATTATATTGACGACCAATGCGCTTATAAATCATGCTGCACACAAGGCGCTGTAGTTGCCGAAACGTCGACCTACCTTGCACCCTGCAGTTTAAAATATTCTGCAAAAGCTGCTGTGGGAATCAAACGTAAGTACCTAGTTATATTTTTAAATGCTATACTAATATATTACAATAAATTATGCTGTTTCGTAGTCACTCACTAATTGAAGGCCTAGTTTAAAGGCTGAAAGTCAACCAAAGGGCAATGGAGAGTGATGCTCGGAGTGTCCCTCCGAAATCGAATAAGAAATGAAGTCGACACAACCCGAAGAATTGCTACCTAGAGTGGCAATGGGCTGGGCATATATCTCGCAGAACGGTTGGCCGATGATGCCGAAGAGTTCGTGAGTGGCGCAGCCGCGTACCGGAAAGCGTATCCAAAAGGTGGACCGACGATCCGGTGAAGGTAGCGGACACTCGTTGGATGAGGGTAGTGCAAGTGCAGGACCGGCCTTGTTGTGGCGATCCTTGCGGGAGTATTATGTCTAGGCAGCGGACGTTTATCGGCAGAAATTACTAATATCTACAAAACTACTAAACCGATTTCGATGCAGTATTCAATTTTTGATTCGAAATAGATGTCTAAAATAAAAAATACACACTTCATTACATTGTTCAACGTAGTTTAGTGAACACATAATATAATTTTTTATTTGTTGTACCTTTGATTTTTTTTTATTTTACACATTCAATTTCTGTTAACATTTGACTTTTTATTTTTTTGCAAAATGAAACTTAAGAAGACGAACCGTTTGACACTTAAATAATTAAAATAGGTGTAGCCGTTTAGTTTCTAGAACTTTTTGAAGTTTGTTAAAAAATGTGGCGCCATCTGTGATCCTAAAGGATGAATGTTTCACTGACGCGGTTAAAATTGCTTATTTTGGTCTGTTCTATCACTGTGCAAAGCGGCTGGCTTTCATCACAAAATTCAGTATGTTTTTCATAATTACTATGACTGGGGCGCGCCGTACCTGCTTATGAAATCTTAAATATTTTCGTAACTACTAAAGATATTGACATGCAATTTCTTTTATTAAACGTGTTATAGATTTTTTAATAATGTGAATAATTAAAAATATATCAAATTCATACATTTTTTAAATGTTATTAAGGAAAAACTGAAAAATTGCATGAAAAAATTTACAAAAATGCATGGCTTTTCGCAGCCATTATAGATTTTTTTACTTTTTATTTTTTTTATTATAAATTAATAAATGTTCTTTCGATTGACACCTTTATCAATGAAATCGGTGAAGCCGTTAGGCTTGTAGAATTTTTTGAAGTTTTATTTAAAGAAGTGGCGCCATCTGTGTTCCTAAGGGATGAAAGTTGCGCTGCTGCGGGTCAAATCGCTTATTTTGGTCCCTTCTATCACTATGCAAAGCGGCTTGCTTCCATCACAAAGTGCAGCTTTTCCTTAAAATATCTCCATAACGACTAGGACTACTATACAAACGTACTATGGTGATATTTTCAATACTAACCTATTCAAGTTAATTAAATTTTGCTTACACAATCTAGAAACAAATCTCTAAGCTTGTATGGAGACAGATTTTCGTTCAAATGTATAGTTTTAAAGTTACAGTGCCTCAAAAATTTCCATACAAATTTTAAATTTATCCTAGCATTGAAACTGTAAATTTTAACGAAAATCTGTCTCCATACAAGCATAGATATTTGTTTCTAGATTGTTTCTGCAAAATGTCATTGAGTGTAATTGGTTAGTATTGAAAATATCACCATAGTACGTTTGTATGGAGTGCACTCCGAATTATATCCCCTTAAGGGGGTGTTTTAGACGATCAAACTGAACAACTTTCACAATGGGAGCAACATCGAAATCAGTTCAGTTTGATGATCTAAACCACCTTCTTAAAAGTTTAAATGTTTATTTTTACTTTTGTAATACCCAGTATAAAGGGTATAAGTGACAGCGTAACAAATACTGAAACGATGAACTCAGACCATCAAACTGAACAACTTTTCCTATGGTATGGAGCCTATACAAAACTGCTGTACCTACTTGACTCAAATGTATGGGACAGCAGATTTTTTTCGCGTTTTCGCGTTTCTCCATCGTGAAAGTTGTTCAGTTTGATGGCCTGAGTTGACCGTTTCAGTATTTGCTAGGCTATAACTTACACCCTGTATTATAACCAAGTGAGAACTGAATTTGACGGTCAACAAACTGTAGTTTTGCAGAAAAATCTAAACTATTATAAAACTGTAACTGAAGTGTGTCTGTACATTAAAGATATTCACAAAAAAAATATTACGATATGGTTTTTAGGTATCCCTGACTAGAATACAACCTTTTTTAGAATGTTATCTGTCTGTTTGTTTGTTTGTTTGTTCGTGCATCACTCAAAAACTACTGCACCGATTTTTATGAATCTTTTTTGTTTGATAGCTTATGATCTGACTTAAAATCTGGTATATAATTTGTGCGGACGAAGTCGCGACTCGCGGGTAAACACTAGTCTTAACTATTATAAAACCGTAAAATCATGAGGAACAAAAAAGTAGCGGTTTACTTCATATAAATTCAAATGACACTCGATAGCGCGATTTATATGACGTGCAGCGCCATCTATTGACAAAATAGTGTGTTTGTTTGTTTGTTCGCGCATCACGCAAAAACTACTGAAACGATTTAGATGAAACTTTTTTTGTTTGATAGCTGACTGACTGATCTGACTTAAAATCTGGTATATAATTTGTGCGGACGAAGTCGCGGGTAAACAGTAGTATGTTATAAAACATTGTGTTAAGTTGTGAAATAAAAAATAAATTAAGATAAATAACTAACCAATCATCCCAGCTTCTCATAAAGTGTACCAATCTTTCTATATAAGTCATGAGATCTTGATTTGAAAACCGTGAATCAGCCAGTTCTTTTAATTCCTGCGAAGAATAAGATAACATAGTACGATTATTTTCACTAACATGGTAGAACATCTCGACAAAATTTAAGAAATAAAAAAACCCGTCTGCGTTAAAAGTGAACTTTAAATAAGAACTGAAAAAATATTGAAACGACTTTAACAATCGGGACCCATTAAAAATTCAATACCGGATACAATTTTCCTAAAAATGTGTAAACTTTTTAGATTTTTCAACTTTAAATCGTTACAGATCCTAAACGGTCATTCAAAATGAAAAATTGTAAGAAAAACCCAAAGATGATTTTCCAATACCTATTCAATAATCTGGAAAAGTATAGGCAAGACCTGGATGCGACTGGCACAGGACCGAGAAGAATGGCAAAATATGGAGAAGGCTTATGCCCTGCAGTGGGTAGATACAGGCTGATAATGATGATGATGATGATTCAATGAAACCCGACATAGTTAGTCAACTTTCATTTTTTTATTTTTCACTATATGGCGTCTGGTAGTCGCCATATTGAATTTTGATTACTGTCATGTCTTTAGTGACACTCGCAAGATTAAGACGAATCTAAAGAAGAAAGAAAGAATTCTAACATTCGATTCCATCGCCTAAAGGTCGCGAAGGGCCGCGGATAGATATGCGTCCTCCTTTATACAAATAAATGATTTATTATTTCCTTCTTTCTAATTAATCCCAGCTCTGCATGCGTTGCCTTGCCCCTTATTTTTCCCAACACACACTTGGCCATTTTTTTTCTAAAAACCATTTTCAGAATGCAAGGGACAGCAATTTTTTTTCTACGTTGGTCGTTTTCTCTCTAGTGAAAGTTGTTCAGTTTGATGGTCTAAACCAGCCCACTTTTTGTTACACCCTGTATTTAAGGTTTCAGAACTTTCACCCACAATAAAAATGCATATGAAACATTATCCCTTAGTCACCTCGTACGACACCCATGGAAAGAAACACAGAACATTATAAGTAGTAGATCGGCGAACCGACAAAAAGTCGCTTAAATAAGATTCTGGCACAAGTCATCTCTTTTATAGTGTTATCTGGTATCAATGGCTTCAGTATGACCTCCTGATTACAAATATATGAGATGACAAGCGCTCAGACTGTGGGGGTAGAAACTGTGACGTCATAAAGATGGCCATACAAAGTAAAAAAAAAATTTTGTTTATTCATGCCGTGTGGGGTATCAAATGAAAGGGCTCTATGAGTACATTACAAAAATATAGCATAGTTTATCATTTTCACTACTTGGTTGAACAAATTATTCGAAAAAGTAAAAAAAATCCACACTTCTGAGTTGACTTTAAACTGCTGTAGATCATAAACGACTCAATGGATTTTTGTAGAATATGTATCAAATTACTCAAGATATCCTCTATATTTCGTCAAAAAATAATTGACCAGATAAATTACAAAATAAAGAATGTACATCAATTTGAATAATATTGAAATATTTTGGATTCTTTCTAATAATTTCTTAGACCTTGTTGTAAAAATGTTATATTATGCTATATATTTGTAACCTACTCATAAAGCCCTTTCATTTGATACCCCACATGATAAGTTTAATTTAAATAGAAAATATGACGTCATGAAGATGGTCACACAAGGTAAAAAAACAATTCTTTGAATCATGCCATGTAGGGTATCAAATGAAAGAACTTTTCATTTATTTTCATTTATATTTATTACGATAAATTACATGTTTACAATAGGTAGATGTCATTGCTATACAGTCTCAACGTAATTTTACCCAGTTTGGGTGTGGCAATTTTATACAATATTAATTAAAATACATACCTAATAGGAATTTGCTACAAAACAATTTTAATAAGATGTCAAATGAAATTTATACATTAAAATACACAAAGAAAAAGAAAAAAATATTAATTCGATTTCATTTGGTACATTTACAAAAATAGAAAAATTACATAACATATAGTTTACATTGAATTTAAATTGAGTAAATCAAAAACATTTAGCGATGTTGAGAGATTGTCTCCTAACAGGCTAGAATTTATCTACTCTAAATACTCGTTCAGGTCATAGGGACATTTTGCTACTAAGAAGGTTTTTAGGTCCTTGAGAAACTTCTCATCCGGGAGAGTCTTCATTTCACATGGCAATTTATTGTAAACCTTGACCGCATTATAGTTAGTACTTCGCTTAAAGAGTGCAGTTTGACAAGAGGGTAATTGTAGTTTGGGCTTATGGAGAGCATTTAATCTACTACTAGCGAATCTAGGCGCATCTGGAAAATTTACGGGGTGTCGACGTACTAATTTGCACAGTTCATAAATATATAGAGCTGTGATGGTCAGCAGATTTAATTTTTTAAATACGGGTCGACAAGAATCTGTACGTCGTCGCAAGCCACCCAATATGCGCACACACCTCTTCTGCAATATGAATACTTTAGCTATGTCGACAGAACCACCCCAAACAGCTAGACCGTAGATCACCCGTGATTGAAAGAACGCGTAATATGCCTGAAGAGCTGCTTTCTGAGTTGACAGTTGGGACAGATTTCTAAGAGCATAACAGAAGCTATTTAACTTTCCCTCAATGTATTCCACGTGCCTCTTCCAGTTTAGGTTTGAATCAATGTGGAGACCTAAGAATTCAGATTTTTCTACTAGCTCCACGACACTTCCATCTACAACAATAGAATTTTCTATTGCCGCCGTGTGATAGTTCCTGAAATGTATCATTTTTGTTTTGCCTATATTTGTCTGTAAGTTTATAGATTTAAACCAGGTTATTACTCCTGCTAATGATTTTTCCACCTCTGCTATAAATTCATTACCAGGAGGTTTTTTGAAGCGAAATAAAATAGAGACATCATCTGCAAACATTACTATTTTACTTTATGAGTAGGTTACAAATATATAGCATAATATAACATTTTTACAACAAGGTCTAAGAAATTATTAGAATGAATCCAAAATATTTCAATGTTATTCAAATTGATGTACATTCTTTATTTTGTTATTTATCTGGTTAATTATTTTTTGACACAATGTAGAGGATATCTTGAGTAATTTGATACATATTCTACAAAAATCCATTGAGTCGTTTATGATCTACAGCAGTTTAAAGTCAACTCAGAACTGAGAAACTTTTTTACTTTTACGAATAATTTGTTCAACCAAGTAGTGAAAATGTTATACTATGCTATATATTTGTAATGTACTCGTAGAGCCCTTTCATTTGATACCCCACACGGCATGAATAAACAAAATTTTTTTTTTACTTTGTATGGCCATCTTTATGACGTCACAGTTTCTACCCCCACAGTCTGAGCGCTTGTCATCTCATATATTTGTAATCAGGAGGTCATACTGAAGCCATTGATACCAGATAACACTATAAAAGAGATGACTTGAACGGAAAGTTCCGAAACATCCTTTTGCCAACCCTCTAAAGGGGGGTTAGAAGTGCAAAGTAGGCGTGGAACTTGTCGCCACAGGTTATGCAATAATTTGCATAACACCATAAGGCACGCGGCGTGGTGTGAGCGAGAGGGCAAGAGTTATTGTAGAAGCGTGAGCGGGAAGACAATTGGCGACAGCCGTCTCCAAAGCAAAAGCGCTTCTTTGCATTTCTAACTCCTCTTATAATGTTCTGTGGAAAGAAACGTTCATCTGGCACGACACAACTCGCTTCTATCATTTAAATAATTAGGTAGGTACCTTCAAAGCAGCCCCTATGTTGTCCCTGGTGAAACTGAAAGTGGCTGCGTCGCGACAAATATCTTCTATGTTGTGGGCTTCGTCTATGACCACGATGTTGTCGTGCAGGTCTATTTGCAGCTGTAAATAACACAACATTTCAATTATTCAAAAAATACTACATAAATTATACTCCCCACTGATTCAATCGTATAATACTGGCAGAATGCTGCAATTTCTTGCTTCATGGTCTGTATCCTTATGCATGGTCCTTCTTAACATGCTGACACTTTTTTAAGGGGATGATCAGACCGTCAAACTGAACAACTTTTTCTATGGCACCAACAACGAAATCGCGTAAAAAATATCTGCTTTTCAATACAAAACTGCAAACCTACGTGAGCCAAATCACAAATGTATGGGACAGATGATTTTTTTTTCGCGATTTCGAAGTTGGTACCATAGAGAAAGTGGTTTAGTTTAATGGTCTGATCACCCCCTTAAAAAAAGGTCAGCATATTAAGAAGGACCCTGTATAGTTCGAACGTTGGAATAATTTTAGTGACAAAAACATTAAATATACTAGAACTGCTTCGAACCGGGCTCGATTAAGATAGTATACGTGCAGAACACAATGTTGGCACTAGCTGCCTTCGATCTAACGGTAATTATGCGAGCAGAACACAATATATTGCCGTGGTCCAGTGGCGAGTAACCTTGCCTGCCGTGAACAAGGCGATGGTTCGATCCCCGTAAAGGCTTACTCGTACGAATGAGTTTTCGGAATTGATGTACGATTTGTAACACCACTGGCTTTTCGGTGGAGGAAAACATCCTGAGTAAGCCAGCGTGCTTCAATTTCGAGGCACGTATTGCATCCGCTGTCAATTATAAGTGGCGATGGGCTCACTCTCCGTCACACTGGACACAGTTTCGATACTACTAGTGAAATGTAGATGTTCCGAGTTTTCAGAATATCTCTGACTACCCCCTCGGGGAATATAGTCGTGAGCATATGCTGTATGCAGAACACAATATTGGCGTAAGTTGCCTGATTCTGGAGTTTTTAGTTCTGGCCGCGTATCTCCAGGGGACAAGGTCTTCCAGGTCAAACACTACCGTCGCTCTTATGTTACTAATAATTATACTAACACTGCTCCTAATGCCAGGCTCAATCAGGTAATTATACGGGCAGAACACAACATTGGCGGAGGCCGCCATAATCCTGGCTGTATAGTACGGGCACGCAATGATCTCCGTGCCAGCGGTGACCAGGTCTTCCGAGTTGAACACTGAAGTTGCTCGTGTCCTAATAATGACAATAATACTCACACTGCTCCTAATGCCAGGCTCAATCAGGTAATTATACAGGCAGAACACAATATTAACGGAAGCTGCCGTAGTTCTGGCTGCGTAGTACAAGCACGCTATGATCACCATCCCAGTGGTGACCAGTTCGAATACTGGAGTGATTCCTATCTTCATAATGATAATACTTACACTGCTCCTAATGCCAGGCTCGATCAGGTAATTATACGGGCAGAACACAATATTGGCCGAAGCTGCCATAGTCCTGGCCGCATAGTACGGGCACGCTATGATCTCCGTGCCAGCGGTGACCAGGTCTTCCAGGTCGAACGCTGGCGGAAGGCTCTTGTGGTTCAACGCTTGACGGTTGTCGAAGAACTCGCAGTTGCTTTTTGGCACATTCGAGTCTTTTGGTATGTAGGTCTGAAAAATTATTTTTGTCAGTTTTAGTTTGCTTATAATTGTGTTGGCGTTAAAACAAGGATTTCCCTTGCGACACGAACGTACTAGGATTTGAATCCTGAGAATTGAGATACTGGTCTCTATGCTTAATCAAAGTAAAATGAATGGATTGGCCTTACGCGAAAATTTCAAACGAGAAAATAAGTGCATACAATTGCTAGTCAATATTGTCTTGAGACGACGAACCAAGTGCACACAGGCGCCCACTTTGTGAACTTCAACTAAATGCGCTTCGAGACAGCCATTCATTTTACTTTGATCCAAGGTCGGTAGCCACCAATGACTATACCTATGTTTGATTGGACTAAATTGAAGCGTATGTAAATCCATGACCAAATTCCCCTTCGAACCATTGCTAGAGCAAGTACTTTTTGTATCGTGAAATACAACTTTAAATTTATTTAGGCTATAAACAAGCATCTTTTCATGTTTCAATTCGTATTAAAAAAAAGATTTTTATTATTTTTGCTAAAGATCGACCGGTGTGGAGGCACACTGTCCAGAATAAGGTGTTCAACTTTGAGGCCAAGCAGAGGGCTGATCTCAATGCCAATTGAATGCCAAAAAAAATGAAATGAAAATTGACTTGTAGCCTGTGCGGACACACTTTCAAAGCCAAGATAGGCTACATCAGCCACCTGAGAGCACATCAACGAAGCTTTCAAAGTCAACAGCCATAATCAGTCGCTGTGGTCGAACACGGCCATGAAGAATCATACAATACATACATACATACATACATACATATTCTCACGCCTGTCTCCCACTGGGGTAGGCAGAAACAACGGAACGCCACTTGCTACGATCCTGACAAACCTCCCTAGCTTCCTCCACATTCATTAGTCCTTTCATGCATGCTCGTCGGTGTCGGGTAGATCTAACCTGGCCCTTCTTAAGCACGTCGCCAATTTGGTCCGAATATGTACGTTTAGGCCGTCCCCTTCCAACATTTCCACTTACGCTTGCCTTATAGGTTGCACTCGTCAATCTGCACTCATCCATTCTTTCCATATGACCAAACCATCTCAACATACCTTTCTCTATCTTTGTCACTACATTCTCTTTCAGACCACAACTTTCTCTGATTAAACATCATACAAATACGTCGAAGGAATATCGAAGATTAGATCTTGAAATCTCCGTACCTTAGTGCATCCCTTGCACATATCATTCTTAGTTCCCCACTGCTGCTTATCAAACTCCCTGACGCAGGCATACTCCCTGCTCGCCAGGATCGTCATCAGCGCCTCCCCGCAGTACGCCGTCCTGCTGAACTCCTTCACGACCTGCTGGATCTGCTTGTGGGTCCTGGCGCCGTAGTATATCGTCGGAAGACTGCAATTAACAAGCATCGATGTCCTCAGTTGGAGGTTGTTGATGAGACCGTAGAGGTTTCTGGAATCAACACCCTGATGTTACCCGACACCCGCCACCGGAATACTGACACTAAGCTACTGGTGTATACCTTATATTTTAGTCTCAGAACAGAGAACAAACCAGAAGGAACATATCATTCATTGTATACCGGGCATTGTGTCCAAGAACTAGGAGATCTTGACGCAGTTGCGTAAATTTTTCCAAAGGCGACAATTAGCTAGCGCTTTATGTCTCAACAACATTATACGATCGTTGACAGTGATTAAAGCACGTCTTAGTTACGATGAAGAAGAAAATTGGACAAAAGTTTCGGTACTAAAATTACACATTTTTGGTGTAGTTAATTTTTATTTATAAACGGCCTTTTGCTTGTCTGGCACTGCATTTCTGCGAATGTCTAATAGTTTATTTGAGTATCTATCTCAATCTCAAGAAGCAAAAACACAGTTGATAAGAGATGGCAGAGCTTTGTGGCAAGCCAAACGCGAACCGCGCGAACACAACGCGAACGACACAAATGCCCGCGGCCAAACTTGAAACGTGACTCCAGCAGTATAGTTTTTGTGAGTTCCAGTGGGTTTGTGATATCTGGTTTGTTCCGTATTCTGAGATAGTAAGCTAACATGCTAAAAACGTGAATACACAATACACACACATAAACATGCATTAACTTCAGTATTACAAGTTACTTCAGTTTAGATGTAAACTTGAATGTGAAAACATAGGTGCATGAAACCTTAGATCAAAATAAAATGAATGGATAGGCCTTACGCGAAACATTTCAAACCAGAAAAACAAGGCAAAACAAATGAAAGGTTTACTTCAAATTTGTATGCAAGTGCCCTAGATTTGACAGATAATGGCGCTAGTTTGTATGGGCCAAGTGCACCAGTAGTTTGCTTCAACTTACCGCGCTTTAGGCCTATCCATTAATTTTATTTTGATCTAAGCATGAAACAATAGTTATTTGTTATGCTAGGCTGCAAAGTTGCTTTTTGGCGCGAGTACATTTATTGAAACCTGAGCAAGCGAAGGATGCTAGGATTGAACCACGAGCGAAGCGAGTGGTTCAAATAATAGAATCCTGAGCGTTTAGCGAAGGTTTCAAAGGTACGAGACGCAGAATAACTTTGCAGCCGAGCGAAACACACAATTTTTCACCTCACAACAGCGAGGAAAAAAAGTGAATTGCTAAAAAGAACATTTCAAAAAGTACATTTCAAAAAGTTTTTATTTTCGTGCTGGCCAGTGTCATGAAATAGTTATTAAGCATTTTCAGTGCATTGGCGGTAGGTATACAAAAATATTGAATAGACAAATTCGAATTTCAAAAACTCTTTGCACGCTAGCGGATAAAATACACTTTTGCACTCAGATTTCGAACGATAAACAGAATCTTTCCGAGCTTGTGAGGTGAAAACAATATTACTATACTGTTGAATGAATTGAACTACTATTATTATACTATTGAATTTTAACTATTGAATGACGTAGTTAGTACTAATTTATTGTCTACAATGTCCTAATTTGTGTTCTGTCTTCATGTTTGCTACAACCGTAAGGATAAAATTGTAATTCAACTTTAAGAAACCTATGTTACCACCTTTCTATTTACTTACAATTTATGGCAATAAATGAATATGAATATGAAAATATAAAAACCATACCTCAATGCAAACAACATGTAAAAACTTTGCAATTCAAAGAAACCACCAATAATATCGACATATTCCATGGAACAGATGATAAAGACGTTCGCATGAACTTCTCAGTTTTACTAAACTTATTTTCTATTCAACAAAATTGATTTTCAGAACTAGTCAGGAACTGTAATAGACGGGGGTGAGTGAGTGAAACCCCCGAGTGAACCCCCTGAGTGACGAACTGAACTCCCGAAACGGGCTGAGACATCATGTATGGACAGAAAAATACGCAAGCCCTCAATGCTAATTGCTAAATCTCTTCAACACGGTTGCAAGTCAAACTCAATAACATGCTATAGACATAAGAATAATTAACATATTACGTAAAAGACAAAAGAGACAGGTACAGAAGGGGGGCACCACGCAACGAGCGAAACGGACGCAAAATTTAATAGATAATTAGTATTGGCGTCCTACACACTTGATCCGAGATCGCCGAACGTCAACAAATCTATGTGTGCGTGCGTCAGTAGCTCGTTTCTACGAAGCCGCCCTTCTATACTCCTGCGCCCGCGGCATGATGTCGCGATAAAGCGCTATCGCACCCTAGCTCTCTTTCTTTTTGCGCGCGAACGAACTAGTTAGCAGGCGCGATAAAACGTTTATCGAGGTACCATGCCGCGGGCGCTGTTCTGTATCCTTTTGTATCTTCTGCCATTGACTCAACAGAAGAAGAATAGCATTTAAAAGAAACTCTTATTTCAATCACGTTAGTGTCCAATATATCACAATCACAAACCTATTAAAACTTTGATTAAATTAAAAAGCGGAAGATGGGTCACGTTCTTGCATTAGGTACTCTAAAAATGGACCTGCTTTTCATGCATCTTACGACTGAAAAGTAATGCCGTGTGATTTGTTTTTTTTTTTTAAATTATTTGTACGAGTAAAAGCACACGAAGGCATTGTGGTACCTTAATTCCAACTAAAATTAAAAAGTATCTCAATCACGCAATGCTGCTCGTATTGCGACTTAGTAAATTAGGCGACGGGGGCTCACTTTATGCGGTCCATGCGCTATAGGCACCTATCTTCTAATTTTAATTTAATCAAAGTATTATAACAAATCGAGCATACTAACTAGAATCACAATCACAAAACCTCACAACACCTCTGGGACTTACCGTACGCTCTCCGGAGTCTCCGGCTGAGGAACTGCAGTGGTCTTCTCAGGAGTGGAAGGCAGGACGGGGCTGGTCGCTGAGGAGCCCGCGCTACCATCAAGTTTGCGCTTCTTGTGGATCGTCACTTGACCGGACGATGGGGATTCTGTTGGGAAAATTATCTAACTCAGACTCGAAATTTTTTAGCATAGCATATTATGCTCACGGCTATATTCCCCGAGGGGGTAGTCAGAGATATTCTGAAAC
Organism: Agonopterix heracliana; assembly: GCA_963693445.1. Lineage (NCBI taxonomy): Eukaryota > Metazoa > Arthropoda > Insecta > Lepidoptera > Depressariidae > Agonopterix > Agonopterix heracliana. Next base: position 6,200,726 of record OY856327.1, read on the forward strand.
CTCAGAACATCGACGTTTCACCAGTATTACCGAATCTCTGTCCAGTGGGACGGGGGGTGAGCCCGTCGCCACTTATAATGGACAGTGGGTACAATACATGCCTCGAAATTGAAGCATGCAGGTTTCCTCACGATGTTTTCGAAATTTTTTATTTTAGATAATATCACATAAGATAACTTTCTGATATCATTTTTAGGGTTCCGTACCCAAAAGGTGAAAACGGGAACCAATTCATAAGCCTACGCTGTCGGTCCGTCCGTCAGTTTTAAAGCCATTCTTAAACAGGAAGTTGGTAGATGTAGTAATGTTTCTGACCACCCCAATAGGTATTACGGTAGTGATTTTATGTATATACGAGTATGTTTGTGTGTACATAATTTATATAAGGATTTTACCACAGACGGCATATTCAGCAAAGACGACTATGGTTCACCATCTATCCGGCCTTGGAAGATGAGCCAGATGCCCAGCTTTGTAGAACAATAATCTGGCAACCCTAAATGCAACGGGCAACCGACACCATCAGGACATGATTAAATATCCGAACAGATAGGAAGCTTCATACAAGCGGGACGCCGCGCCGGAGACCGCCGCTAGACTCGTAGACACGCCATTTTGATCCATACAACAATGGATTACATCTTTTTTCGCGAGTCTAGCGCCGTTGCGCGCGCTTTAAGAAGCTTGACTTCTAGTCGTATCGATTCATATGATAAATATGCCATCAGAGAGGGGACGGATGCAGTTGCTCTAACCAGTAGCCGCACCGTTTGGGCATCATATATGTATACGTATATGATGTAGATGCCTGAAGGATTTTGTCGCCTTTCATGATATCCCAGACGGGTGGGATATCGTTCCGGGACATGGCTGTTCACATGTCTGAACGTCCAAAGGTTTATATTGCGTAAGTGTAAAATATGTACTTTAATGGTTAAAATGTTGTTTAAATCGTGCTTGTGTCAGATTGTAAAAATTTTACTGCGTTTATGTAAAGTCATGGCAGTGATTAAATACAAATTTAAATGTTACATTACATTATTTTAATAACTTAACCCCACTCATCTTATGCCAATTCCAGGTAGGTATTTCATTGTACTCTCCTATACATACGTAGAGAACACCATCTGTACATTTAGGTATGTACGTATTATATACCCACATTCAATGACAAATACAGTGGTATAGACAACAACTGACACAAAGGTAAAAGGTGGGGGAGTGACGTCACACGGTGGACAAGAGTGGGCGTTGTTATGTATTCGTGTGTAGCTTCCTCGTGCCTTTTTTATTTTGTATAGGTAGGGAATATAATGTAAAAGTCAGTACGTACATACCAACCGGTGACAAAAACAATATACAGGGTGTTACATAAGTAAGAATACATTTTTGAAACTCTTAAGGGGGTTGGTTAGACAGTCAAACTGAACAACTTTCTCTAAGGGTAAGGGACCAACATATCGCGAAAAAAAATCTCTGATATCCCTCATACATATTTTAGCTCGAGTCGATTTGTAGAGCATAGAACATATTTTTTTTTTCGCGATTTCGATATTGGTCCCATAGTGAAAGTTGTTCAGTTTGATGGTCAAAAGGGGTAGCCCTTAAATGTTTATTTGTATTTTTGTAACACCTTGTATACAAAAGCAAAAGAGAGCGATTTTTTAAAATCACACGTTGAAATCGGTACCTAGTAGAAAATGTCAAAATCTCTACTTCTACTGCTGCTTTGACCGTGTTTCAAAAATACCTGGGCGACCGACACAAAGCTAACATAAAATTATATTTTTTTTTTCTATAGATTACTTTTCGAGTTACCTATTTGACTGAAACTGAAAAAATAAAAATAAGGATTAATTCAAGTAAATTCTGATTAATGAGATGCATTTTCTTTTACCTAATTTCTTCGTAATTTCTTATTGAATTTTCCGGCCAAAGTAACAATGGCCGTATGTCCCTAGATTTTAAGAAAATTTTAAATCCATTAAAAACATGAACAATCATGGCAAAGTTTTCTCATATTTTAAGTGTAAAAAGCCCATCCAAACATAGATCAAAGTAAAATTAATGGAAAGGGGCCTTACGCGAACATTTCAAACCAGAAAAATAAGGCAAAACAAATGAAAGTATACATCAAATTTGTATGCAACTGCCCTGAATTTGACAGATAATGGCGCTAGTTTGTAAACAAGCGCCTCATGCAGTGGGTACTTATATTTTAAAATAAGTGGTAAAACAAGTACCTTCACAGGGCAGCGGTTCCTGTCGCTTATTGCAACCGTCAGCGCACGCATTCTGGACCGGCGTGTCGTAAATACTCTTCTCACCTGAGAAACATTTAAACGTCTTGTTAATTCAAATTTTGGCGGGGAAAAGGATAAACTAGCTGTTTCGTAGCGTAGTAGTTTTCAGAACAGCCTTGTCCTCAGTTGCAAATCTCCCAAATTTGTTATTTTATTTACTATAATCTTAGACCGTTTAACTGGGGACCAGCCTCGCGTTAGCATTCCCTTCTGCCAAAGTACAAGATCAACTGATCAAGTGCATTGCATTTACATACATTTTTATATCTTATCAGTTATCACTAAACGAGACAGTCTATAAGTGCTTACTAGTTTTCATGATTTTAACAATCATTTGAATCTAAAGTAATGGAATAAAATTCAAAGTTGTGGATTTCATGCTACCTCGTCCCCCGCAAAAAGTAACAGAAAAGGTTGTTAGTAGAATTACATGCGTAACTCGTTCATAGTTAAATGGTCTAAGACTTTAATTGGAGTGCAGCAAAGACAAAAAAAATCGTTGTTTAATTGGTTAATATTGAAAATAGGACAAAACTTCGTTAGTATGGAGCGCGCTGTAAGGTAAAGGAAAACATTGTGAGGAAAACTGCATACGCTGAAGAAGAAATTAAAATGCGTATGTGAAGTCTACCAATCCGCATTGGGCACGCGTGGTGGACTATCGCCCATACACGTTCCCTGAAGGTAGGTCTGTGCCCTGCAGTGGGACGTATATTATGCTGTTGATGATGATGTCCCGTGCAGGACACATTAGTAAGTAAGAGTATACAAAAAAGAAAAATCAACAGTTTAAATTTCATATAATATTGGATTGCAAAGGACAAAGAAAGCAAACCGGTAGAGACTGTGTAAGAGATAACGGTTTGTTATCGCTACTACTGATAACAGTTCACTCAGTGTACACACCTATTGCTACAGTCTAGCTTGTCGTGTCTGTGATGGAAGAGTTTTTAGGACTTAGATATGCACTGGTTAGCAGTGAAAACTTTGAAGATTATCTTGTGTTCATTGGTAAGTTCATTTATGAAATGTATCACATGTTTTAAAGGGTTCACGTTTTATGTTCCATCATTTATGTTATTAATTGTTTAAGGTGTAATCAAAATAGTGCTCAATTTTGAAGGTTATTTAAGGGTCGGCACTACCCTAATCGGGCCAAACAGGGTTCGGCGTTCCGACTTTTGAGGATAGTAAATAGCTATATTTAGAAACAAAATTAATACCATCGCTTCTTTAAAAGATGAAGTACAAGATGAACAAAAAAAATTTCAGTAAAATTGTGTAGTTACATCAGAAAGTAATCGAGAATTTCATGAAAAACTCTAGAATAGCACTGCCGCGTTCCGAGTCCTGTGATTTAGTGAAACAAAATAAAACAACAAAATATATTTCTAATCAATGGCAAAACATCAAAGAACACTTTAAACAAATCAGTTTTTAGATACGACTTCTAGTTTTTTTGCAATTTTTTACCAAAAATCACATATTTTTTTGGACGTTTTCTTCATACAAATTAGTATGGGCCGTCAATCGTTCGAAATCATTGCGAATAGACCGGTGACCGGCAACACCCAACCCTGTCTTAGAAGATTAATGAACAAATCCATTTTTAGCTAAAGTAGGCAAATTAACTTATAAAAAACCGGGCAAGTGGGTGTCGGGCCACACGCAGTGCAAGGTTCCGTAGTTGCCCGTCACGATGTGGACTTAGAAGTACATTTTATAAATTGGTCGACTATTACTCGTTAATTTTTGTCCCCATAATTATAACAGAATAACTGTAAGTTTATTACTATTGTTACTAGCAAACTAAGGATTGATAATCTGAAATCATCATCATCATCGTCAGATATGTTTTAAATAAGAATGGAATAAGAGTGAATTCTGTACCGCAGTAGGTAACTCAAACGATTGACTTTGTAAGTCATTTGCACGACAGAATTTTGCGCGAAAAGACATTGCGCGACACAAGACAACGCAAAGGAATTTCACAAAAGTTACTTTCCGGGCACTTCTTCTTCTTCTTCTTCTGCCTCGCCTTGTCCCGTTACACGGGGTCGGCTTTCCCAATCATGCGATTCCGACTTTCCGGGCACTGTTATTGGTTATTTTGGTAATTTATGGTAGTTTTTGGTTATTTTGGTAATTTATGGTAGTTTTTGGTTATTTGGTAATTTATGGTAGTTTTTGAGTCTTTCGGTACTTTTTGGTAAATTTTCGTACAAAAGTAACCAAAAAGTTATTTTGGTAGATTTTCGTACTTTTCGGTAGGTAGTTTTTGGTTATTTTGGCAGTTTCTGGGTTTTTTTTGGTAGATTTTCGTACTTCTTGGTAGATTATTGTTATTTTGGTAATTTTTCGTACTTTTTGGTAGTTTATGGTTAATTTGTTACTTTTTGGTTCATCTCATTTCATTTTATTTATTTACCTTAAATTGTAGGTAGGTACATAAGTTACAGATGGTAAGTACAGAGTACCTATTAGTCACACTACAATATAATTTATAAACATTAAGAAAAAAACAGATTTAAACAATAGGTGCTAGACAATAACTTAACTAGGTACCACCTTTCACTTACTACAATTAAATTAGTTAAATGTTATAAAATCAGTTCAATGTGATTAGTTAAAAATTATAATAACCTATTGAGGTACAAATAATCGGTCTGCAACACATTTCTTTCTACTCAGATTGATGCCTGTTTGTTTACTTATACTGAAGAAACTAATTAAAGTCATAGGGACACTGCTCGATTAATAATTCTTAAACCTTCTTCAGAAATTTCTTGTCGGCTTTAATGTCATCTGGTATTTTACTATACACAAGAACAGTATTCGACTTTATTTTGTAGTCTTTAGCATCGATGCTAGTCGGTAATTTGGTACCAGTAGCTCATTTTTGCGAGTTAAATTTAATCTCTTGCTACGGAATACTACGGGGTATCGTCTCACGATTTCGCACAATTTAAAGTCGGTAAACAAGGATCGGCATGACACCCTTACTGACTGAATTCCGCTTACGATTCGAATGTACCTCTTTTGCAAAACAAATATTTTGTTTATGTCAACAAACCCACCCCGTAGCCAAGCCGTCAAGAACTCTTTTGTTTTTATGGAAGTTTTTGGTAATTTTCATTCTTCTATCAAATTTTACCAAAAAGTATAAAAATCTACCAAAATAACCAAAAACTACGAAAATCTACCACAATAACCAGAAACAACGAAAAACTACGAAACTAACCAAAAACTACCAAAAAACCAGAAACAACAAAAAATAATTACTAAACTCTACCAAAAATTCCAAAACCTACCAAAAGAACCAAAAACTACCAAAAGAACCTAAAGAACTATTGACATTGTACTAATTTTTTTGTTTAAAATTACTTCTTGTTAATATTGCTGTGCCCTTTCAGGATTCATGTACCCACTTTAGCTACTAAGTAACACCTATATGTTCTTGTGTCGCACAATGTCCTTCAGCGTGACGAAAATTACTGCTGAAATCTACCAAAATCTACCAGCCCTGTTTCAAATTCAACTTAAATTCTACCAAATAATATTTATGTCGTTACAGATAAAACACGTTTTTGAACAAAATATTATCAATTTTATGTAAACGCTCATCATTACACATGTTATTTTCGCATTTTTGTATAATTTTTATTGGTTTTCATCACTTTGTAACATGGATGCTTCAATTCATAAATATTAAATTTGGTCGTCCCTATGCAAGTTTAAATTTAGTACCTACAGTTTTCTGTGTCTCATAAGCAGAGTCAGAAATTTTGGTAGCACTTTTAATATGTCAAAGGGATTGCACGTTTATCGACTTCCAATTGTGTCCATATACGGGTAATTTTTTATCACTGCGGATAACACCAGCATGTATTCTACTCATCAAACTGAACAACTTTCACTATGGAGCCAACCTCAAAAGAGCGAAAAAAAAATCAGCTGTCCTATACAAAACTGCAGTACCTACATATTCGACTCAAATGTATGGGACAGCTGATTTATTTTCGCTATTTTGAAGTTCGATACATGCTGAAGTTATCCGCAGTGATATAAAATATACCCGTATATCGACATTATTGGAAGTCGATAAACATGTAATCCCTTTGACATATTAAAAGTGCTAGGTACCAAAATTCCAACTCTGTTCAGAAGCCCTCTTTTGTAAAAAAAACAACATTAGGCGATATGATTAATATTTGCTGTACTAGAAGTGAGTTCGGTGGCGAGTTGCGGAGAGGTATGGACTCTCAATCAAGAGGTCCGCGTTCGAATCCGCACGGACAACATACCACGTACCAATGAGTTTTTCTAACTTATGTACGTATTACCGACTGCTCTCAAAGGGTGAACGAAAACATCGTGAGGAAACCTGCATAATGCAGACGAAGAAATTCTGATGTATATGTGAAGTCTACCAATCCGCATTGGGCATGCGTGGTGGACTTACGCCCAAACACCCTCCTAGAAGGTAGGCCTGTGCCCTGCAGTGGGACGTATACAGGGTGTTACATAAGTAAGAATAAAATTTTAAAACTCTTAAGGGGGTTGTTTAGACCGTCAAACTGAACAACTTTCTCTATGGGACCAACATCGAAAACGCGAAAAAAAAAAACTGATATCCCATACATTTTTAGCTCGAGTCGATTTGTAGAGTATAGAACATACATTATTTTTTTCGTGATTTTGATATTGGTCCCATAGTGAAAGTTGTTGAGTTTGATGGTCTAAACCACCCCCTTAAATGTTTATTTGTATTTTTGTAACACCTTGTATAGGCTGATGATTATGATGATGATGTACTAGAAGTTCCAAAAAATTTCCAAACCCTGCAATTGTTTTCTCAGCCATTTGTATTGCCAGCTTAGATTTTATTAGCCTGAATCCTTGCATTTTTAAATACATTAACATTTTCGAATACCCAATTTCTACTAAAATCTACTAAACAATTTTGCCCTAAATCTACCAATAAAGAAGAAATCTACTAAAAGTCGTCACACTGATGTCCTTTTGCGCAAATGTTTCTGAAGGCAATCTTTCCAGTTACTGCAAAATTAACTTTTATTCCGTGCTTAAAATATTATATCTGACGATAATTATGATGATAAAAGATTACAAACCCTTAGTTTGCCAATACCAATACCAATAATATTAAACTTATAATAATTTCATTATTCTGTTAAAAGTTTTAATTTGTTCTGTTATAATAATTTTAAGTTTTTTTAAGCCTTAGTAATACTGTGATCTAATTAGCTAGAACCCATCCTATCCTACCACCAGGGGTGATCTTTGATCAGTCACATTATAGGTCCATCACGGTACTGTACTGTTGCTGTAAATGTCAATTTCGACCTACGGCTCTCAAATCCAGATGCTGCAGGATTATTGCCACGCACAACCAAACATTCAACATTAATTTATTGTGGTAAAATCTGCCTTCCAAGTAGTAGGTACCCTAAATTCGGTCGGACCTACGAACCTGCCATGATAGGGTCGGCCGACCAGACTTTTTAGTCCTTACTAATAGACCAACAGACTAGTTACGTCCTTTAATTCAACGAGGTAAAATGTTGTGTCACCAGGTAGGGTTCACTTTTTCCTTCACACCAGTAAACATGCCAGCCAAGCTGCGCCGCGCGCTGCAGCCGACTAAGTTTTTTGCAAGAAATTTATTACCAAAAGCTATCAAATTGATTTGTTCATTAATCTTATAAGATAGGGTTGAGTGTTGTCGGCCACCGGTCTTTTTCTTTTGACAGATATGTCAAACGGGCCGTAGGTAGTGCCGACCCTTAATCGGTGAATGAATTATTTTTATAAACCTCTCAATCGGTGAAGGAAAACAATATTGTGAGGAAACTTGCATACGCTGAGTGAAGCGAAGACAAAAAAAATCGTTGTTTAATTGGTTAATATTGAAAATACAAAACTTCGTTTGTATGGAGCGTGCTGTAAGTTGAAGGAAAACATCTTGAGGAAAACTGCATACGGTGAAGACGAAATTCTGACGCGCATGTGAAGTCTACCAATCCGCATTGGGCAAGAGTGGTGGATTTTTGTATGGGCCGGCCGTCGGTCGCCGTCGGTAAACGTGTCTCAACCCTTAACGGTCATACAACCTTTTTGAGGTAAGGCTTTTGCTCTGCAGTGGGACGTGTATAGGCTGATGATGATGACGTTAATTAACAAAACAATTTTGGACATGTTATTTGTTTTTGTTCCTTTATGTAGGTACCTAAGCTGTTTGCGTGCCGCCCGCCGGTGTCCAGACAGGAATGGCACGATGCGAGATGGGCTAATACGTACACCAACCATGTAACAATTTGGGACCTTCTTCATAAGTCCAGGCTCATAGAAATAAAATACATTAAAGGATGAACGACATCTCGAATCTCAGGATAAACAGGGGGTGTAAGGAAAAGTATCATTAACCTTTAAGCCACACAATCTACCCATAAAACTGAACAACTTTTACAACGGGAGCAAAACGATCAGAACAAAACAAAAATCTGCTGTTCCATACGTTTGCGTCGAGTAGGTAGGTATTGCAGTTCAGTATGGAACAGCTGACATTTTTTTTGCACTAATAGGTTTGCTCCCATAGTAAAAGTTGTTCAGTTTGATGGGAAGAGAATGTGGTTTAAAGGTTAATGATACTTCTCCTAACATCCTGTATACAGGGTGTAAACTCAAAAGCGTTACATACTTAAAGGGGTGCTTCAGACCATCAAACTAAAAACCTTTTAGTTTTGGGTCAAATCAGCAGATTCATACATTTTGGTCGAGTAGCTGCTGACATTTTCTACGGAAAAACAGATTTTTTTCATCGCGATTTCCAAGTTGGTCCCATAGTAAAAGTTATTCTGTGGTCTGAAGCACCAACCCCGTATAACAACACGCGACGCACAGCACGACAGCACGAACAACAGCACGAGCGCCAACAACGAAGTGATCAGAGGCAGTCGCCGTAGCCGAAATCGGCTAGGAGTAGCATCATCATCATCAACAACATATTTCAACTAGTGTTTTCCCGCGACTTCGTCCGCACAAATTATATACCAGATTTAAGTCAGATAATAAGCTATCAAACAAAAAAAGTTTCATCAAAATCGGTTCAGTAGTTTTTGCGTGATGTGCAAACAAACAAACTAACTAACAATTTTGTCAATAGATGGCGCTGCACGTCTTTTAAATCGCACTATCGAGTGTTATTTGAGTTTATGTGAAGTAAACCGCGACTTTTTTGTTATTCATGATTTTACGGTTTTATAATAGTTAAGATGTGATTTCCAGGCAAGGGTTACGTAGCACGCAAAGCAGCGATGAACCTTCGCCAAGAGCAGTGTTTGATCCTCAACGATGAAGGCACCTACACCCTCAGTTTCGTGTCTGTGCTAGTCACTTCCAGTATCACCTTCAAGGCGGGAGAGAAATTCGATGAGGTTAAACCAGATGGTGTTAAGGTAGCGTATTTTTACGATTCTTTGTTGTATTTTGATAAAACTATGGAGAGCTGGAAATCGCTGAGTAAAGGGGTCGGATCTTTTTGCGAAGAAAAACAACGATTTTCCGCAATGAGGGATTTTCCGAAAGCCAATTAACAAGAGAAAAATAGTTCCAAATGACTCGATATCTCTTATCAAAAGATATAGATGAGCAACCTTGTTGTTGAACCGGCCAAGACCGTGTCGGACTCGCATATGGTTCCGAAATCCAACAAAAGTATAAGGGTTGACTACGGAACAGTAAAAAAGTAAAAATTTTTGTTTTTGAAAATTGTATATGGAATAGTGATCTTTCATGGTGATTTTTCAGGTAAAATCAATAATAACGATAGAAGGCAACAAGATGATACACATACAGACGGAAGATAACGGTAGAATATCCAAACACGTTCGAGAATTTTATCCAGACAAAATGATTGTGGTAAGAAACAGGCTAAAATAAAAACATTGTTATTGGAAAATTAATCAGAGATGGGATAATACAGGAATACAGGATGCATATTTACCTAAAGTCGACGAGTTGGTTGTTATACAGGGTCCAACTTAATATGCTGACACTTTTTTAAGGGGATATACAGACCGTCAAACTGAACAACTTTCTCTATGGGACCAACATCGAAATCGCGAAAAAAAAATCAGCTGTCCCATACATTCGGGTCGAGTTAGGTTGGCAATTTTGTATGGGACAACTGATTTTTTTTTCGCGATTTCGATGTTGGTCCCATAGAGAAAGTTGTTCAGTTTGACGGTCTGATCATCCTCTTAAAAAAGTGTCAGCTTATTAAGAAGGACCCTATATATTGGAATGCACTTTACCGAAAAAAATTTGGTGTTTACATTAAATAAATGTATGCAGTCGCTTTCATACTAGGCATCTGTAGTTATGCATTCCCGGATTTCCCGGATTTCCTGCCTTTCCGGGATTTATTAAAAAGCAATATATATTTTAAGAAAATAATTTCATAGCCAAAAATGAACTTTAGGTAAATATGGATCCAAATATCATATCTTTGCCTATGACACAAGAGATTTTTCATCTGATGAGAGAAAATGTATGATAAGGTATATATGAAAGGGACCAAGGAAAATGGCTCTACAATTTTGGTTCCATAATAATAAATGTTTAGATGGACAAGTCCTAACAGAATATCACTTTTTTTTGGCCGGCACTTTGACATTTTGGACGAAATACCCTTTTCTAATTTAGCAGGCGCAAGAGTCATAATCGACTTTAAACATCAATCATATTTACCAACTTAGCATCAGACTGATGTGTCAATGACAGCATGATTGATTCCCAAACAATCATTATTAAAATTCTTTACAGACGACTACATGTGAAGGTCTAGACAAAATAGTAACAAGAAATTACGAATTGGTACAATGAAGTCATACAAAATGAGGAAATTATGGCAAAATCGCAAAAGTTTATCTGGGACGCGGGCACGGTTGACAAACTAGAGTACGTGACTGGTATAATTACAACCATTTTCAGATTCAGAACTAAAGTGGTAAGAAAATTGACAATGTTTAATTGTTTATTTTAATAATAAACTATAGTTTCATTTATTTCAGTTGTTTTTGTTAGTTTGTATAAACAAGAAAAGTTCCTCTAAATTCCATTTTGACTACGAAAAATGGTTTGTAACTTGTAAAGATTCAGATTGAATTGCATATCACATAAGCAACGCTCACCATCATAAATAATCAACATAATGATAAACTATAGTTTCATTCGTTTTAGTTGTTTTTGTGTTTGTTTAAACCATAGAGGTATTATACCAGGAATAGAGCAACAAACATGAGTTGTCAAATGAAACCTTTTTTGGATGTTTTTTGGAGACTATTCGCAGGCAAAAATTCGAATATTGTCTATAATTCTGAGTCTAACGTGAAGTTGTGGATAAATTAATGAAGTAGTGTCAGTATATTTCATAAAATTATCTATGATTTCACGTTAGATTCGCAATTATTCACGGAAACCGAATTGTAAAAATTAATTGGAGACTAAAAAAACGGCCCTATTGCCTAGCGTCACGTATCTCTTTCTATTATACAGTGGTGCCGCTAGGTACATCTCGCTCTCTCAGCTGTATGTTCCTCTATTCCTGGTATAATACCTCTATGGTTTAAACAATGAAAAGTCCTAAACTCATTTTTGGAAACGTAAAATGATTTGTAACTTGTAAAGACACCGATTGAATTGCATATCACACCAGCAATGCTCAACAAAATAATAAACAAGTTTCAATTAATTTTAGTTGTTTTTGTGTATGTTTAAACTATCAAAAGTCCATCTATAGTCCTTTTTGGCCACGAAAAATGATTTGTAACTTGTAAAGATTCTGATTGAATTGCATATCACATCAGAAACGCTCAACATCCGATCCCTTTGAAGCCAAACTTGTGGATAACTAAGTTTTTGATGGAATAAATTATGAGTAAGGGTACAGGCCCCCTTTCAGCAATTAGCCACTATTAAACGAACGTTTTGAATAATCAAATTTCGCAACCTAATCCTCATATCGACTTTCACTTACAGGCCCTTGTCGTGGGCTAACAACCCAGAACATTCTCTCCGGGGCACTTTCCAAAACACGATTCCCTATTCCATTAGACCCTCTCGAAGTTATCTCGCGTTATTTACATCGCCTGACCGTACCGTCTTATGTAGTCGACCCTTATGTGTATTGCCCCTCTGTATATAAGTGAGCAGTCGTGAGTCGTGTGCCGTTGTTTTTAAGGTTGGTTTTGGTTTGTTCGGCGGGTGGGGTGGGGTCGGGGAGGGGTGGTGGTGTCGCGGTGTCGTCGCCATGGCAACGCGGCGCCCGGACTCCGGATCCCAACGCCCGCAGTGTCGGTCGCCGCGCCCGCGCCCCGCCGCACAAGTGACACGCGCTGCGAAAAAGCACAACCACCCTGTGCGTAGGTTGCATACGTCTACTGATTTTTCTAGGACATACAGCACATTTTTTGTAGGTAATGGAAGCGAAAACATACGAATGCGTGACTGGATTCAAGAGGAAGGTCGATGTGAACTATGACAGAATGAGCTTTTACGAGTGATTTCGTCCGCGTGGATTAGGTATATACACCTCTACATACATTCTGTTCTCTTTATTATAAAACCAAATCGAGTATGTAATATAATCCTGTATGTAATCCTGTAACTTGTTAACACAATATTTGTACGCCATGAGGGCAGATTTTTGTTGTCTCTGTGAGAACTTATTACCTACATCCAAAGTACTACCAAAAGTCTTATAAATAAATTATTTCATTCATTCATTCATTCATTCATTCATTCATGCATTCATTCATTCACCACTAGTCTTAATTTACTAACATAACAGTGTATTCACATCATGAATCTAAACAACATACTTTCCCTATGGAACATAGGTCGAAAAACGAGAAAGTTTTTTTGACCTTCTATAAGAAAGTGCGAATCAGCCGATCGATTTTCTATGAGAGGTCAAAAAAAAACAGTTTTTCGACCCATGTTCATGCAGGGAAAGTTGTTTAGATTCATGTTCTGAATACAACCTTTTAAAATGTTAGTACTTAATTAAAAACTAGTGTCCAAATTGGTTACCTAGCGTACTTTCGAAAAATAGTTTTCCGAATTTTAGTTCTCCGAAATCGTTATACTTTTTATTGTTTCCCTTTTTTTTTGTTTCCCCGAAATATTATTCGCCATATTTTAAAAAGCCAGTGTTTTTATTGTCCTTTTTTTCTTTTTACCAATGGATCAAAATTCTGTAACACAGTTTTCCGAAGTAATGTAAGTCAGATAATTTACTTTTTCGAATATTTGTTTTTCCGTACAGTCACATTTCCGCAGAAATATTTAACCTAAATCCTAGAATTTTAAAAACACCAGATGGTTTTTTTCAGGCAGGGGGCGTCCACCTCCCGCACCTTCAACATACATAATATAAGCAAACAAGCAAGCATGCAGCAAGCAAGCTAGCATGCAGCAAGCAAGCAAGCATGCAGCAAGCAAGCAAACATGCAGCAAGCAAGCAAGCATGCAGCAAGCATTTTGATGCTCCGCTCGCTTCGCTCGCTCCGCTAAGTGTTTTACATGTTCTAACCTAACCTAACCTACAATTTTAAACCCACCAGGTTGTTTTTCTCAGGCAGGGGGCTTACGCCCCCCGCACCCCCCTAGCGGGGGGCGCGGCCCCCCTGCACCCCCCAACATGCATACAAGAAAGCAAGCAACATGCAAGCAAACATGCAGCAAGCATGCAGCATGCATGCAGCAAGCAAGCAAGCATGCAGCAAGCATTTTGATGCTCTGCTCGCTTCGCTCGCTCCGTTCGTTCCGCTAAGTGTTTTACATGTTCTAACCTAACCTAACCTACATTTTTAAAACCACCAGTTTGTTTTTCTGAGGCAGGGGGCTTCCCCCCGCACCGGCCCCCCTAACATGCATACAAGCAAGCAAGCAGCATGCTAGCAAGCATGTTGGTGCTATAATCCTGGTATCATGTATCTACTAGGTAATTATTACAGAAAACTTTACTGTGTTGTGTTAGTGTCCTAGTCATATTTTGGAAGAAGTTGCTTCTAAATTTTAAAACTTCGAACCCAGAAGACCGTTGTCAAAAGAAAAAAAATGATTATGATATTCTGATTTTAAATTTTCTGGAAAATTATACTTCTGTCAAGTCTTTATAAGGAGTAACAAATGTATGTGTAACAAAATATCTGTCACTAGAAAATTCTATAAACCGTTTTCGTACAACTGAAATTCGGTCAGTGAAATTTCGAAAGTAAGATAGGTTACCGTCCAAATTGCATGTTTCTTTCTATCTTCAGCGGATTAGGCTGTGCGTTGTCTGTCAGTCAGTTATTCAATCAGTCACGAAACTCTTTTATAAGTCTAAGATCGATGGATAGAGTTAAAATGCTCGAAGAATAAGAGAAGATGACATATTGCGGTGACAATCGGGGTATTGAAGAAGTCGGTATAAATCTCAGCATATTGGTTTTTACAGCGTACAAAAGTATGATAAACTTTTTAACTTACGATAGACAAGTGATTTTTTTTATAGATGGATTTGCTCTTGACCTCAATCTAGTCCACATGACAAAGATAGGGTCGAAGATGTAGCGAGCTAAATAATTTATGAAGAAATTAGGGAGGAGTTGCATATATAGTCAAAAAACTGTTAGGTACCTGTTGATTATCCGTACCTATTACATAATAAAAAACTATCCGAGTTTTATACGTAGAGTGAAATCAACTAACACAATTAAAATGCAGTGGATGACCCATAAAGTTAATTGACCTCTACGTTTATATGTTTTTTTTGCACTAAAACGTCTCAAAATAGAACTATTCTGAGTCTATTTAAATTAAGATGAAGAGAAAAGCGACAAAATTTAAATTTTGCCGCAAATCATAGCACAAAACAAAACACAAAATTGCTATATTATTGATTATAAACATGTTACAGCCATGTTGTGCTATTTCGAATCAAATTAAAGATTGAAAAATTCGTTCTCTGGGTTGTGGACTCGGTGGTGTAATTGGTTAGCACGTTTCCCCGGTTTGGAAGAGCGTGGGTTCAAGTCCCGCCCGAGACAAATTTTTCAATCTTTAATTTGATACAAAATTGCTAATTTCGTTAAAGCTTTTCCAGCCTTCTCTATCTCATGCCACCATTTACCATTCTGCTTCGTAGGCATCGGGGGCCGACGTAGTGCCATGTCTTACTTGGGTGGTATTTTTTAAAGTCACACGTTCAATTCAAATCAGCAGTAGAAAATGTGAAAATGGATTATGTATCATTCGATCATGATTTTGAAAGTGTGTGATTTAAAAATTTCACTTTTTGGTCAGTCCCGGCCTCGGCTTCTATCTTGATTGTCTTTTACCTATCCAGTGCATGTAGAAACGTCAAATGGTCACCCTACCACCCGCCCCTTCAGGTCGGGTCGATGTGGCGACGGTGGAGGGGGGCTCGCACCTTTTGTTTAGGACCCCCCTGGCCCCCCTCTGTTCATTTACCCGCGGCCCGCTCTCAATGTTGTTTGCAAACGGTTTAGGTGCCTAAATGTAGATGGAAATGTCACGTTTTCACTTTTTCTGTTTGCCTCCATTTGGTTGGCATGAGATGAAAATTCGTTGGGAATTTCAAGTAAGAGCATTTTTGCTTGTGAAATATGTTGGGTATTTTCAGAGATATGTTTTTGTTAAGTATTTATATTAACATTTTAATGAATATGTGAAAGTACTAACGGATTCGGATTGTTTGAATTGAAAACAAAAATGAACAGAATTTGTTTTCATTATTGTTTATTTAAAGTTAAGTTAACAATAAATTCATAAACTCTACCGGATAGGTACACTCGGAACAAAATAATGCCATGAAATAGCTCCACAATTTGTCTTTATTCGTCAAACATTTTAGGTAGAAAATAAAGAAGTAAGTAAATGCGATAGCTGAATACCATTTTATTATTTTTTAGGTATTCGTAGAATATGTTGACATATTATACAAATTAAATACAAAATGGATAAGTGTAAAAAGTAGAAACATCAACTAATTTTATTATTTGTACTATACAGGGTAAATTTGATATCACTGCGGATAACTTCAGCATGGTGTTCTACTCATCAAATTGAACAACTTTCAAGCCAACTTCGAAATCGCAAAAAAAAATCTGATGTCCCATAGACAACTGCAGTACCTATCTATTCGACTCAAATGTATGGGACAGCAGATTTTTTTTTCGATATTTCGATGTAGGCTCCATTTTTTTTTTTACGTAGCCTCTTCAATGTCCCACTGCTGGGCAAAGGCCTCCCCTTTCACTCTCCAATCCACTCTGTTGTGTGCAACTTATGGCCAACTCTCCAAGAAGGCATCCATGTTATCTCTCCACCTTTTTCTCGGTCTACCTCAACGCCGGTGACCATCCTGGGGAACCCAGTCTGTGGTGATTTTGGCCCATCTTTCGGGCTGCATGCGACAGACATGTCCGGCCCATTCCCACTTCAGCTGGGCTGTCTTGCGCCCCACGTCCGCTATGCCAGTTCTGGAGCGCAGTTCAGTGTTTCTAACACGATCGGTTAGTCTTACATCTAAAATACTGCGCTCCATCGCTCGTTTGCAGATCTTGAGGCTGGACTTTTGATGTTTAGTCAAAGACCAGGTCTGAGCACCGTAGGTTAGGAGGGGCAGGATGCACATGTCGACGAGTTTTCGCTTTAGTGTTAAGGGAAGGTTGGCTTGGCTCCATAGTGAACGTTATTCAGTTTGATGAGTAGAATACATGCTGAAGTTATCCGCAGTGATATAAAATTTATCCTATAGTATAGTAAAGTAATTATTTAAGAGATTTAATTAATTACTAATTAATTTTTCATATTGATTTGTAGTGTTCAACTTTTCATACAAAATTGAGTTTTTCAGTGTAACTGTAAGTGTCTTAAGTGTTCTTCAAATAGAGAAAGACAAACAAAAAATTTGAGGTATGAAAAGCAATCACAAACTTTTGAACGATTGAAAGTGGAAACGCAACTCTGAACTTAAACTGTTCGTGACTGTACAATGTAGGAACCTCCGCATATACAGGATGTTACAAAAGTAAAAATAAACATTTAAAACTTTTAAGTGGGTTGTAAAAAACATTTAAACATTTAAAACTTTTAAGTTTTAACCAATTGAATGGTCTAATAAACCATCAAATTTAGCAACTTTCACTATGGGACTAACAACGAAATCGCGAGAAAAAAAAACTCCTATCCGATACATTTAGCTCGAGTAGATTTGTAGTTTAGTATGGAACATCCAATTTTTTCTCGCGATTTCGATATTGGACCCATAGTAAAAGTTGTTCAGTTTGATGGTCTAAACCCTTACCCTTAAATGTTTATTTGTATTTTTGTAACACCTTGTATTGAATTCTGAAAAGGGATGTAGCCAATTACGGCTTTTAAAAGTTAGTTTTAAATTGAATGAAAAAAATGTAAATGTTGAGCATACCGAAGTACTGAGTAAATAATAACTAGGTAGGATTAGAAAACACCTTCTCAACTCTTGATGTTCTTAAAAGCCTATTTTTTAATTAACGTGATATCTAAGAATGAATTTCTATAGGATCTTAAGAGAATAAACACGTCAGGGTGCCCGAGTGCGCTGCATTCGAACGAAGTTTTGTCCTGTTTTCAATATTAACTAAATTAAGTAAATTACAATAAAAAACGATCTAGAATCGAGTTGTAACGAAAATCTGACTCCATACAAGCATAGAGATTTGTTTCTAGATTGTTTCTGCAAAATTTCATTGACTTTCATTGATTAGTATTGAAAATATCACCATAGTACGTTTGTATGCAGCGTGTATTTTCGCTCTCGGAATAAATTTCTCTTAAAGTAATGCAACCGTATAACCCTAACGCCCTGTATCAAAAAAAGAAAATGTCCTTGTCTCTTCGTCATCGATCGTTTGCTTGTCGCGACGGGGTGTTAAGCCACGCCCACTATTCACACGAAAGGTGATGATTGGACGATGCGCAGGCTTTTGAGCACGCACACAGGCACGCCTGGTGACCACGAGCTGACATATCAATTATGGAGTTTATCAGACGAGAGATGAGCACGATGTCCTGAAAGGCGCTTAGAAAAACCTTCGTGCGTTGTTATTTCAATACTGGGCCAGGAAAATATTAGATTAAACACCGAGGGCAGGAAAGTAAGAAAGGTCTCATATCTCATGTAATTATTCATCAACAAACATGTGATCTGAGGCTTTCTTATTTACCTACTGCCGAGGTTAGTTTATTATTTTTCTCCTCGACGGAGGTGGAAAGCGCCAACTTCGTTTAGCGCAGCGGGACGAACATTGACGCTTTCCGTCCAGAGGGGAGAAAAATAATTATTGGGATTATTTGTTTACAAGTTTAGGAAGTCTTGGTGGTCTATAGTGGCGAGTATTAGATTAAACACCGAGGGCAGGAAAGTAAGAAAGGTCTCATATCTCATGCAATTATTCATCAACAAACATGTGACCTGGGGCTTTCTTATTTACCTACTGCCGAGGTTAGTTTACTATTTTTCTCCTCGACGGAGGTGGAAAGCGCCAACTTCGTTTAGCGCAGCGGGACGAACATTGACGCTTTCCGTCCAGAGGGGAGAAAAATAATTATTGGGATTATTTGTTTACAAGTCTTGGTGGTCTATAGTGGCGAGTACAATACAAATACAAATATAAAATACAATCGCTATTTGACGTTAAGTACCATATTTTAGTTCTATGACTGAGCTCTTTGTGTCAGACCAAGAAGCTCAAATTGTATGTAATTTTTTTATCTCCAATTGTTTATCGCTTTTTCACAATTACATGCTGAGATTAAGTCCACTAGAGTAAGCGAATGCTAGGTCTATGGTTAATGGTTATACACGAGACCGTGCATCTAGTTCTTACATTTGATCAAAAAATATGTCTATTTATAGTTTTAAATTTCTTTAATTTAAGCACAGGTCCATTCTAATTACAACCCTCATTCGAACCGTAGGAACACTGTACAAATTGCAACCAACAAAACAAATAACGGATCAAAATTACAGATGATAGATAAACCAACACACTACCGACAAAAAATCATCTACACATGAAATCTAATTCCGCTTCCATACAATCAAACAACAAGAGCGGCAGATGCGCAAGCGCAAACTAACAAAAGACTTACATTTGTAATACGCATTCGTAATACGTCTAATTTTACACTGGCGGGCAAAAAGGAGCATAAAGGTACAGCACAATTCCGTTAGCGCCTTGATCGACAGATCTGATAATTTGAATATGGAAAGGCATTCGAGCGCGGCGTGCGGCTTGCTCTTGCGCAAGCGGTTGCCGTTTTTGAGTCGGTTGGATTTGTGTAACTCATTTTTGGTACGTTTACTGTAATTTAGAATGCATGTAGCATATTTCTCTTGAATGTTAAGTTTGTAGTTTGGAGCGAGTGTATCTTCTGCATCAGATAATTTGACTGATGATGTTGCCTGCGAGGATGCTTATCAACCAACAGTTATTCAAGATAGGCATAAATTACGTTAGAAAAGAAGGATTTAACCAAGTTAAAGACTTTATAATTTACAAACATACAGTACTAGTTATTAAGATCAAGATACGGTAATATTTGACATACAAAGAGTAATTTATTTCGTTAATTAATCGTATTTCGTTATTTTCGTTATTTTGTAATAATGTAGAAGAGATAAAAGCTCGCCTTTGTATATTTTTTGTTTTCTCAACTATGTGTAACAGTGTGTAGTGTATATTTGTAAAATACAGAATAAATTAATAAAATAATTTTTTTAAATCGAATTGGGCAATCAGCAAGCCTCTAATCATCACCATCAGCCTATCATTTCACTGCTGAACATAGGCATCTCCCAAGGCGCGCCTCAAAACTCTCGGCCTTCCTCATCATCCAGTCGCTCTCCCTACCTTTTGTCGGTCATCGGTCCAGCGGGCTGCTGGGCGTCCCACACTACGGCTGACATTTCATGGTTTAATCTAGAAATCTTACTCTCTTATCGGTTCTCAGTTCTTCCAGATATAACCAGCCCATTGCTACTTCAACTTGCTAATTTACGGAGCTTTGTCAACCACTATAGTTCTCTAATGTATAACCTCATCAAAACCATGCCAGAGGCCGTAAGGCGGTTTGAATAAACTCTAGACACCAGGGCTGCCTGCCCACACGATAAGAAGAAGACCTCATCATTACTAGAAACACCGAGCATAGCTCTCTCCATAGCAAGTCTCTATTGCTGGTTGGCAAATGTTTTAGCCAAGATGGCAAGTTAAACTCACATGCCATATACTCGACAGCTGAAATGCAATACTTTAGGAACTTACCAAAGACAGTTCTTCCAAAGAGTTTCTCCGGTGTGACATTTTTATTCTGAGGACTAGCGATGTAGTCGACGACGCCGTCCACGCCGCTCAACTCCGGGTGAAGAGTGAGACACTGCTGAGCCTGAGTCTGGGCTATGCGATCTGTGAACAATAGCAGATACTGTATGAGCCACAATTTGTAGATCGTATCTTGAAGGCCGAAATTCAGAAGCTTGAGTTTCTATACATTTATATGTAAAAATAGCTAGGTACTCTGAGATTGATTTCGATTAATCAAAGTCCGAACTTAAACTCTTTCGTGGCTGAATCTCAGCCTTACACCTTATAGCTTACTAGCTGAGCTGATAGTTTTAGAGTGCAGGTAAGAATTAAAAAGCAAACTTGTTTATTGCTATAATATAAGGACTAACTCTGCACACTTCTTCTTATCGTGTGGGCTAGCCCTGGTGTCAGAGTTTTATCAGACCGCCTTACGGTATTCTTGACCATCAAACAGAACATTATCACTATGTAGCCAACATAGAAATCGAGAAAATTAAGTATTCCTCAGCCATTAGAATAACATCAAAGTGTCTAATTACTCGTCTCAAATCTGCAGGTAATCGCAACGATGCCTTATTGATATGCCTGTCGTTTCTGCGATAAAGCTTGATTCCTAACAGAAACAGTTTCTAACAATTTATAAAATATTTTAGAGATAAATACAAAAGTAGTAATGATTAGAATCACAAAACCATCACAGTAAAATGTCGATGTGTTTGTTCATTCAGTGAAATTGATTTCATGGAAATCTCACAATCTGTGACCGGTAAAAGCCTCTAAAACGTTTTTATTTAATCTCAGCAATATTTTCGTTTCTTGTCAAAAAGAATGTTGATGTTCGATCTTGGAACGCAACGCATGTCAAGTTCATCGAATGACAAATCACGCTGGAGCGACATAACATAACTTTATGGCGCCACTAACATTGTTTTGTTCCTCCATTTAGATATGCTGGCAAAAACCCAACAGAATTCCCTTCGAGTACCTTCACGCTAATTGCTCTCGCTAAAACTTCCTGCAGTGAATCAAAAACCAAAATTTCATATTTCCTAAAACAGTAGACGCACCCCAAACCCCTCCCCTAGCCTTGTCAACACAAAGAACTGTAAAATCCGTGCAATTTGTACCCTCTGCTCTTAGCGAAAACGTATATACTTATCGATTTATCGCAAACACAAGTTTGTGTTTTAAAAAGTCAAGTTTGAGCGCACCGTACGGTTATGGGTCTTGCTTCGCCGTATGACGGTTCAATTCGAGTTGTTGCCAAATTGGTGTATAGGATTTCTCGGTTCGGCGGTGGCGTGTAAAAATGCCGTCTTGTCGTAGGCACGCCGCCCCTCCCCTGGTGACATTTTTACAAGAGGGGGGAGAGGGGAGGCCACCCGCGGACGCTCCCGTCATTTCGTTGTCATCCAGGGGCTCCTTTTTGCGCGATCACGGCGCGAGCGTCGGCGTCGACAATACTGTTCAGTATTTTTATTCTTTTCGAGAAGAAAATACGAAAAAAAAACCTAGAGAAAATGACGAACAATGGCGCGCCCTTCGGCGAGATTACCGCCATCAGAAAATGAATGCTTTGTTAGTTCCGTCCGGCGGAATGTTTCAGTTGTTGCGTTAGTCTTGTCATTTCCATTTAGAGGCAGGCTCGGGTAAGCATGAAAAGTTGTCAAATGTCTGTACATTTCAATTTTGAAAAGTGCTTTATTTACAATGAAGCTTACTCACGGTTTCAGTTTCAGGGCATACGCATTAGATGCTGAGTTCTATACATCATTAACAAGATTCTTTTGTCAGATATCCATTTGAATATTGCCTTTCATAACACTCCGGGGCAATGTTAAAATTAAAAGCTTCTGTAACATCACACTATTAGGTCTACGAATATCCACCAATATTCCATACACACCTATTAAAATCGATGTTCCATACAGTCCTAATACCAAAACGAGCAGGAATTTTGTGTTATATTATCTACTATACTTCGTCCGCACAAATTATATACCAGATTTTAAGTCAGATCATAAGCTATCAAACAAAAAAAGTTTCATCAAAATCGGTTCAGTAGTTTTTGCGTGATGCGCGAAAAACCCAACAAACAGACAGACGACATTTCTAAAAAAGGTTGATTTCAAGTCAGGGATACCTAAAAACCATATCGTAATCTTTTTTTTTTTTTGTAAATATCTTCAATGTACAGACACACTTCAGTTACAGTTTTATAATAGTTTAGATTAGATATGGTTGGACATTGTTTTGATTTAGTTTTCTGTTCTTTCGTGCAGTTTTTTGATTTGAATATTTCGAGTTAGTACAAGACTATCATTAGAACAAAATATACAGATTTCAGATAGCTGCCATCGACATTGAAAACTGATTGCCGCCAAAAGAGGTCACCGTATTTTATCTCAAAGCGGCAAAAGCTCAAAGGTCGTCCAAAGGATTAGGTCTTTTGACTAAAATGAAAAGGCGTGCGACTCAAAGCACTTGCGATGTAATGTGATGCTCATACAAATCGGTTTAAACCACAAAGCTTTGTCTTGGACCGCGCATCGGCTTCGCCGCCAAACATATCGGTTGAAGAGAATTTAAAAAAATTTAACGTAGGTGTCTAGCACAGGTGTTTTTGAAAAGGAAGAAGATTGTTTGGAAGGTTCTGTACCCTATACCTATACTGTAGGAGGTATACGAAAACGTTAACTACACTTAGATACCTTATAATTTGGAAACTTATAAGTTTGATTTTATTTTATTCACATCAGAAGAACATAAACGGTAGTGTAAATGTACAATAAACAGCTATGTCTATAACTTAAATAAGTTTATACACTCCAATGACATGTTCCACGTAGAAATTAGAAAAATTACACAACACATATACATAAACTTCCAACATAGTTTAATATCAGAGTGGTTTCCGGTAGAATAATAGACCACAACATTTTTTCCATTGGTTTCTTTTATGACACTTTCGCGTACGAAAGACCAGTCATTTATTACCTTATGAAAAGTCGTTCGATAGAAACCAGAATACGGAAAGTCTAAATTGGGCCAAATAAAATTGACATCAGACAATGACATTGAGTCTGGCATCCAGTGTAAGCTTAAAAAGCATGTTGGTCGATGTAGCGAAGTTTCTGATCATTCCAAAAGGCATCGTGTTCTATGATTTTATTTCTAAAGTCCTACCTAATTCGGTATGTCAAGTTTTTTTTTGTCTTCATTTTTATATTTTTTACGGACAGAAGACATAATTTTAAGATACCTATTTCATTCTTATTGCGATTCATCGAGTTTATCAATATAAATTTAATTTTTAAATTATTTTGATCTGTAATCTCTAAGTGCAAAAATGGTGGAGACAAAATAATTCGAACTCCATGGAGAAAAACTACCTACAGCAGTATTTAAAAAAATTAAAACCTGCCTCCTCTTTCTAACTCTATGCTGGAAAAAGATACGGCAACATCAAATGTCAAATTCTGACGTTGTGAAAGTATTTTTTTTTCTTAAAGGCCGGTTATTTTAAGATGATTTTATGTTTACCAAGGAGTTCACAGGTATGCCAGTGACGTCACTGCACGGACCGAAAAACGACGTTATTTTATTAAAAATATCTGTAATCCTTTCATTTTAAAATCTCTGACATAGAAAATATGATTATTGAGACAATTATCTCGAAATGGTTTTCGATTCAGCCCTCCAAAAAAAAACTTGACATACCGAATTGTCAAGCAATGCGCTTCTAAGTCAAAGATAATAATTTGTAGAATCAAAATAGAGATCTACAAAATTCGTGTAAATAATTTACTACTCTCTAATATTCTTCTTCTTGTGGTGTCATCACCTATCGAAGGTTGGCTATCATAGTTATAGGCCTAGTAGGACCCTGAACAGCGAGGTGGTGTTCATATCGAACCATTCACATAGTTCCTTAAGCCAGAAAGTCGTTCTTCTACCAGGCATTTGTCTCCCCAATATTTTCCCCTACAGATTTGAGATTTCGCAATTAATTGATAGGAAAGGTCATGTATCGTTTGGGAAATATAATAATGTTACTAGGTAAAATGTGGTAATTAGACCTTGCTTATTATCGATATAACCCACCGAGGAGTTTACGTGCAAAACCTACCTAAAGTCATGCTGTAATTTTTAGAAGATAGACAAGGTTATAAGAATTCCTTGTGACACGAAAACAGCTTAAAAATGAATAAAAAAAACGTCCGTAGTTCTAGTTTACGTGCACAACAAACGTTATCGGAAATCCATCGGGTCCGTTTGTTTTCGTGTCGAATGCGATACCGAACAACCCTTTTATCAGATCGCGATAGCGCGTGACGTCGCCGCTCCTTGCCGCATTTCATTACCACAAAAATTATTCAATTATTCATCGCGGTGCCTCGCTCCGGCGGCTATATCGCTCCTTAAGATCGTCTGATTAAAAATCTTAATGTCATTTGATAGCAAACGAAAATAGGACCGAGAATAAAGTCCCGATAAAAGAAGCGAAACCGTACAAACACAAGAAATTTACCCTTGTACGTAGAAACGCAGAACGGTTATGTAAAAAAAATATTTCCGTGACACGTGACGGAAGAAAATTGATAACCAATAATTAGAACAATCGTGAGTCGAGAATCGAACAAAAGCCCACCTAAAGGCGAAACAAGCACAAAGGTAAGGAAATAGCCAGTTTCAGTAAACACAAAGGGAATTTAGGCGGCCACAATGGCGCTTTGAAGCCGGGGAGCCGAATAAAAAACGGATGTGTCAATAATTAACTGTGTGATTCGGTAGCTCGTCCCCGGCGGCCATCGATTCTGTGCTCTAAGGGCCGGTTTATTAAAAAAATAACGAACATGCATTGTAGTTGGACAAAAGGGGCGAAACTCTCGCTCGGGGCAAACTCTCGGCTTGTTTTTGTTGTCTGCAGCACTGGGGTGAAAAATATTACACCCCGGGGCGTGGCGCGAACACAACCGCCTAGCTCTCATGTGCACTATGAAAATCTGAATTGCGTATTGGCATTAACGTTGGATTTCCATGCTTAATGACAACAACGCCGCGGGCTATGCGCTGCGTATTTAAATTATACCAATTTCGGATACTAATTCACCAAATACGTATGATTGAAATTTTGATATACAAAGAAAGAAAGAAAGAAAGAAAGAAAAAACTTTATTCACCATTAAAGGCACACACGAAACAAACACAGTACAGTAAAAGAAATAGTAGGTGGTAGCGGTGTGTGCCGCGATGGTAAAAAGGACACGACTCAACATAGTGCCTTACTTGGTAAGCAAGGCGTTGATTTTCTGCCGTGCCTGACAGAGCAGGAGTGCAATTTTCGAATCTCACACTTTCAAAATCATAGTCGAATTACAATGCATTGTAATGAATTAAAAGGTAAACTGTTTAAGCTACTACTAACATAAATAACGTTTCTGAAAGCCTTGAATTACTTTTTAGCATAACTGAATAGGAGCAGGATTTTTGAAAGTGACCAGCAGTGAAAAGAACATGTTCAAATCAGCAGTAGAAAATTTATAAATTACTATGGATATTATGCATCATTCGATCTTGATTTTACATTGAAGAATCAAAAACAGCTATCCAGGGCAGATAAGAATGTGACAATTGATTGTAGGATCTTCTTCAAAACGACCACCTAAAACTGGCTTTAAACTTTCTAAATACCTAACACTTGCGTCAACTTTATCGACTTCATTCTTCAACAAGAATAAATACATTCTCGACAAGATATACATACCTATCTACGAGTAAATACTTACCATAAGCAACAATCACAAAGCTGCATGATCGCGATTTCGCGTCGCAATAGCAAATCCTCCAATACGGCCCCCACGCACAATATCAAGCCCCTAGAGGCCCAGGAAATTCATCTCGCTAATCCACAGGGCTGGTGAATAGTAAAAGTGATGGGTCTATTCATTCGCAGGGGGCTAGGGTGGCGGCGTTGTTGCCAACTTATACATCTTGCGGCTAGATTTAGCAGTTTTTAGGAGTAGCTAGATATTTCGACGGCAGATGAGAAACAAATGCGTTCATGGATTCTTAAACTCAAGTTTTAGTATGCGTGTGAGAGTTTGAGGAGCGCGTTGTTGGAGTTTGGTTAATAATACGGGCCTAAAGACTGGGAGGACTGACAATTTTATTCAAAACTAGCTGTGCCCGCGACTTCGTACGCGCAGAGATGTTCTTAATAATATTAAGAGAAAGAAAAAAAGAATAAGAAATAGAAAGAAAGAGAAATAAGAAGAAATTTAAAAAAAAGTTAAGTTAGAACTAATTAAAAAATATTAAAAATATTAAAAAGTAAAGAACAGAAGTTTTTTTTTTCGCTTAATATTTCCATCATTGCCATCAAATTAAAGCTTAAAGTAGAATCTCTATACATTTCTCAAAACTACATCTAAAACTAATATTAAATCAGAACATGCAGGCAGTACACCTGCAGCATCAGGACTGAGTAATAGGAACCCGAAAAAGCAATATTACCTATGTTTCTTCTTAACCCAACGAAATCTGTAAATTCTTAAAGCACACACCCCTACACAGTTACCTACTCATTCTTAGTTTATGTTGACAATACCCTACAAAGTAGGTAGCCGTGAAGAGGACTCTGCTTGATCCTTATAATCTAATTCGCAAATCCTCAAGTCTCATGTCTTAGACAGTCAGGACCCCTGCAGCATCAACACTGAAGAACTTATTTGGCAAAATCTCGAGCTCGCTTCGCTCACACCTGTTTTTATATTGTATTGAGTCGATTGAGTCGTAATCGTCCGGCAGCCAGGTGGGTTGACAACATCTGGAAAACTATAGGCAAGACCTGGATGCGACTGGCACAGGACCGAGAAGAATGGCAAAATATGGAGGAGGCTTATACCCTACAGTGGGTGTAGATACAGGCTGAAAATGATGATGATGATTGAGTTGTATTGCAAAATCTCGATATAATATGAAAATCTCGAGCTCGCTCCTGGTTTTTGAATCAATTTAGTCGAATATTGCAAAATCTCGAGCTCGCTTCGCTTGCTCTATTTTTTTTTACGTGTTATGCTCGCTCCAGCCAGGTAGCAGCTCGTATTTTAACAACCTATTCGTATCGCTGTAAATTAAAAAGACTATTTTAGAGTGTGCAGTAACGACCTAAGCTGAATTTATTGTCAAAATACAATTTATCGTGGTTGTCCGGGGAAAATTTCTGATTTTACTGAAATGTCAGGGGTTTTTGACGTCTTTGTCCGGCTACGGTGATTTTGGTGGTGGCAGCCCTAGCCCGGAACGACCCAGAGCGGGGGTATTTCCTCTCCCAAAGTCTCGCGCCATTTCAGCAATGAAGCTTTTAGCTTCGGCTCCCCATGCCCCTGTGGTTTTGACGGTGACAGGAACAAAGAGATATATTGACGCTCCAAGGCTGAGAACCGGACTCTCTTTTTGTGGCAGCAAGTTCAGCGGCTGCTCCAGGTTTCCGTGACGTGCGACTGAGGTCTGGCGGCGAAGGTGCTTACGCATGTAGTGTGCTACAGGAGGCACTTGCCTTTCTGCCAGGACACCAAAGCTAGGCCGTCCGACCCCTTACCGTCGGTCTTTTGAAATACGCATACACAGAATAGGCACATGAAGTATGATAAGTACAATTAGATTTGTGTAATTTGTACACTTAGAGTAGTTGGAGTACTAACTTTCATTTTACTCAACCACTGAGAGTACATTTTTAAATACCTACCTACTCATAACTTTTGACTGTGTCAACCGATTCCGATGAAATAAAGCCTATATGTTAATCTAAACTTCATCCATAAATCAGATTCTCCTATGGTCTTGCTGATGAAATGTGATATTTTCATAATTATGATGAGTAAAAAATAAAAACAAAAAGTTCTGCACCAAGATTCGAACCATCAACTCGTGTTTGAAAGTCTGACCATTTACCAACTACGCTATTGAGCTTTCTGAAGAAAGCGTTGAAAAAAGCAATTAGTACCTATTTACCATACCTACTGAATCTTCCCAAATGCATATTGTCGGAGTGGTAAACATTTAAAATTATCCCACAGGAACGCATTACCGGGATAAAAAGTATCCTATGTGCTAGTCTAGAACATATTTTATCTGTGTGCCAAATTCATCCAAATCCGTTGAGCGTTACGCTTGATAGCGGCACCCGCTATACTCCGTACGCGCAGACCACTGACTTTAAATACTCATAACTTTTGATTGCATGAACTGATTGCGATGAAATAAAGCTTACACGTTAATCCAAACTAATCCCTATATTTTTGTGAAAACGCCATCCAAATCGGTTCAGTAATTTTTAAGTTATGCGTGCATACTTTTGATTGAATAAACCGATTGCGATGAAACATAGCCTATATTTTAATCTAAACCATGCCCTACACTTTAGTGAAAACCCCATCCAAATCGGTTCAGTAGTTTTTAAGTGATGCGCGAACAAACAAACAGACAAACAGACAAACAGACAAACAGACAAACAGACAAACAGACAA
Source organism: Agonopterix heracliana (assembly GCA_963693445.1). Taxonomy (NCBI): domain Eukaryota; kingdom Metazoa; phylum Arthropoda; class Insecta; order Lepidoptera; family Depressariidae; genus Agonopterix; species Agonopterix heracliana. The sequence continues at coordinate 6,230,003 of OY856327.1, forward strand.
AAATTCTAAAAATGGTCTTAATGTATTCCATTACGTATCCTAAACACCCCCAATTATTTTTTTTGCAAATATCTTCAATGTACATCATCGCCAAGTTTAGAATTTTATTATATGTATAGATAGATCATTAAATTACAGTACCCAAAGCAATGATAACAGTTTGGCGCAATTATTTTTGCAATATCATAGCCTAAGCCATAATTTGAGATACACTTGCGAAGTTATGGTTATGGATGAAGGGGATATAATAAATAAATAAATAAAAAAGCCTTTTATTCCATAAAAAAAGTTAAATACATTACAAATTTTAAAAAAGATAATTATTATAAGATTTCCATAAAAAATACATGAAGGGGATGTACAATGATTGAAATTATTTGTGCCTGTAGTTTTTATGCCATCGCAATCGGTGTCCGTAATCATAAGTTTTGTGCGAACTTAAAGTTTTCAAAAATGTCTTCGCGAAGACTAATTACTTAGATTATCAAGATAGACAGTCAAAACTACGAAAGCGTCGAAAAAAATAGGAACCAGTACTGGTTCCAAAACCCTATACATATACACGCACACATACATATTTTGTATGGCGCCTCACGCACACCAACCTAAGAAAGTTAGCCCCTTTTGTTTTATACGGAACAAGTACTCATTCTAGACATATACTTTTTCTAAGACTAATTATTACGTAATCTAAGATTTTGATATTTTTAGAAAAAATTTAGATAGTCAATTTCGGGAATCACGTTGTTACATCTGGACTTATGGCCATTTTTGATCCCCAAAAGGTCGGTGTTTGTTGGCAACACCGAGAGGCGGGAGGAAAAGGGAGAATAAAGCGCTAAAATTTAATAAAGCCAGGGGTATGGACAGGCTGGGCGATTAATTACGCACAAGAGGCGAAGTAATGATACGCCAGCTACGTAGGTACTTGCTGGTAAATAGGAGGGTAGTTTGTCGCTTATCTATTATTCATGAATTGGCGAAGGAGTCTGTTTGTTTTGATTTTCGACGCAGTTTGTATAGGTGAATGTTGACGATATTTTGTACGCGTTTTGCAGTGATTCCTGAGAGAAATGAATACGCTACGTCTCAAAACTTAAATAACGGTTTGAAAATAACGTGAACAGATATAAATAAATAAATAAATATCTTGGACATTGTCACACAAATTATCTAGTCACATTTAAAGTTCGAAAATCTAGCCTGGACTTGTATCATGATAACTAGACAACGATATAGAATACATATATAGATACAAACATCCATGACTCAGGTACAAATATTCATATTCATCATACAAATATTTGTCCCTTACGGGATTCCAACCCGCGACCCTCGGCCGGCACAGCAGGCAGGTTTACTACAGACTGTGCTCACAGATCACCGTGATGTTTTCATAATTCGCCTCTAATAAGAATAATAACAGATCTTAGTTTTCGACCATTTTTGACAAAAATGAAGGTTCGTAGACGTGTTTTCCGGATTATCACGAAGCTCCGCCTTTTTGTATTATCTCATATGTGTTTTTGTTCATATAAAAACAAAATTTCCAAATTGCACTTGACATGACATAGGCAGAAATCCAGCTTGGTCATGATGTAGACAAAATTCACGTTTACAAAAAATAACAACGTTTTTCTTCCAAACGCGCCTACATATACCTACTCTACCCTTTTATGGTATCTATCAATCCACCCCACCCACTAAGTAGGCACATATTTTATTTATAGGTACCTCCACATTTCTATTTCAAGACCCACACATAGTCCTGTTACTGAAGACTGAAATGCTTAGACACTCGGCAGTGCCGCATTGTGGGGGGCCTGGGCCCCCGGCTATGGACATAATGTCAGATCGTAGAGCTAGAGCAGCGAGTTATAAATGTTATTATAATGATAATCGCGCTCTAATTTTATTGGTAGGTATACTAATAATTTGATGTGTGTAGAGTACCTATAGGTCGTGAAGAAGGCGAGTGGAAGAAACTTGGAATATCAAGGCGAGTAGCCTACTCGCCTATGGTTTTATACGAACTATATTGGAATTAAGTTACTTGGAAAAGTATTATTAGTTTTTCTTTAGACCATTGAAAATGTACTTATTTATAGGTTAAGTATTTGAAAACTTTAAATTGAGAATGGAGCGTACCGATTGCGATGAAACATCCTAAAAAAAAAACATAAATGGTAATCCAAACTAAGTGTCAGTTACAGAAACGCTCATCAGAGTTAATCCTCTATTAAATCTCTTGCTAGCTTTGACTACGTCAATTTGACAAAAAGTGACAGCAAGAGATTTAATGGAGGACTAACTTTAACGAGCGTTTCTGTAACTGAGCGTAAGCCTTATGCTTTTGTGAAAACCCAAATAGGTTCAGTAGTTTTTTATGTGATGCGTGCACAAACAAACAGACAAACTGTAGAAATAATAGGCATTTTAAGGATCTTCAACCCAAAAATAATGTTGTACGTAGGTACAATACAAAGACGATAAGTTTACAGTTTTACTTTAATATGTATGTGTAATTGTGTATAAATATTACAGATTTAATCAATTACGTTAAAAAAAATCCGCCCATAGGCATGTTAGGCGCCGTATTTAGTTAGGTAAGTATGTCTATTTACTAGATCCGATACTGGCACAAGGTACGCGTGGGTAGCAATGTGACAATGTCTAGCAAGATAGGGTAAGAAGTAACAGAACGATCTAGATTTGTAAGTATAAAGGTAGGTTTATACAGGGATAGATGTGACTTGCATTTTTAAATAATTTTAATCTATCTACATGGTGTATTAAACACCCTAGTAATATTTACAGGATGCTTTAGTCAGACCATCAAACTGAGCAACTTTCAATTATTTTCCTGTTCCATAGATTTGAGTCGAGTAGAGGTGGGCGCCGACCCGAAATTTGCCGGCGGCGGCGCGCCGGGTGAAATTGGTCGGCGCGGCGGCGCGACCATTTTTTTTTTAACCCCACACTTTAGGTGTTAAATGTATTATCTAGAAGCTCCAGATGCACAATAAGAAATAAAAAAAAAATGTGCTGATGTTAAATGTTTTTACAACTACAAACGCGATTTCTCAGCATTCAAAACCAATCCAGCTGTAGAAAAAACAACGGGGTTCGTATTTCGTATTAGCAGGAATCCCGGCAAGTGTAGAAAGTCCAGAGAACACATTCTTCTTATCTCGCCAATATAGACAAGCACATCTCTCAAAATGTCAACTCCTTGACATCGAACTTAAGCTTGTTATGTCCGGCATTATTTCGTGAAATCTGATTCTGGAGACTGCTGCCTGCGCTGGCAACCAAAAATAACGTCATTGGGAACCGGCGGCATTGATATGGATAACCAACGCCGGCAACCAAATGAACGATTGGCATCGTCAACAGAGAGCCCATATAATGTACCGTTTAGCCCAGTAACTAGTGCTGGCAGCCAGCTTGGCTGTCAGCGCCAGCAGCTAGCTCGGCAACCGGCGCCACCGGAACTGAACTCGGCAACCAGGACGCTGTCGGCAGCCAGCGCCGGCACAGATATGGATAACCAGCGCTGGCATCCAAATGAGCAACTGGCGCTTTCAACAGAGAGCCCATGTAAAGTACAGTTTATCCCAGTAACTAGTGCTGGCAGCCAACTTGGCTATCGGCACCAGCAACTAGTACGGCAATCAGCGGCGCCGGCATCTAACGTGAAAAACGGGGTGCTGCCGGCAGCTAGCTTGGCAACCACTGATATAAATAACCAGCGCCGACAGCCAAATGAGCGGCTGGCGCCGTCAGCCGGGAGCCCATGTAAAGTACAGTTTAACCCGGTAACAAGCGCCGGCAGCCAACTTTGCTGTCGGCGCTGGCAGCTAGGTCGGCAGCCCGCGCCGCCGGCACTTAACTCGGTAACCGGGGTGCTGCCAGCAACTAGCTTGGCAAGCAGCGCCGGCACTGATATGGATAAAAAAATGAGCTGCTGGCGCCGTCAGCGCAGAGTAGCCTTTGTAAAGTATAGTTTATGCCTGTAACTAGCGCCGGTAGCCAATTTGGCTGTCAGCGCCGGCAGCTATCTCGGCAACAGGCGCGACCGGCATCTTCCTCGGCAACCGGGGCGCTGCCGGTAGCTAGCTTGGCAACCAGACCGGCACCGATATGGATAACCAGCGCCCGGAACCAAATGAGCGACAGGCGCCGGCAGCGGAGAGTAGCCCTTGTAAAGTATAGTTTAGGCCTGTAGCTAGCGCCGGCAGCTACCTCGGCAACCGGGGCGCTGCTGACAGCTAGCTTGGCAACCAGTGCCGGCACTGATATGGATAACCAGCGCCGGCAAACAAATGAGCTACCGGCGCCGTCAGCGGAGAGCCCATCTAAAAGTACAGTTTAGCATGCCAACTAGCGCTGGCAGCACACCACACAGCAACCACGGACGGACACCGGCGCCGTCGGCGCCTTACTCGGCGGCGGCGGCGGCGGCACGGGTTGACCAGCGCGGCGGCGCCGCGCCGGCGCGGCGCCCACCTCTAGAGTCGAGTTGGTATACTCGGCACTACAGTTTAATTGCGATTTCAAAGTTGGCTCCATAGTAAAATTTGTCCAGTTTGATGGTCTTAACCACCCTTTTAAATATTATTAGGGTGATTTGTTACACCTTGTATAACGTTTTCTAAACATCTCAACAGATTTAACGTTTAATAAGTGGACTTCAAGCAACATTGATGAATATAGGGTCCAACTTAATATGCTGACACTTTTTTAAGAGGATGATCAGACCGACAATGTGAATAACTTTCTCTGTGGGACCAAAGTCGAAATCGCGAAAAAAAAATCAGCCCTGCCATACAAAACTGCAAACCTACTCGAGCCAAATGTATGGGACAGCAGATTTTTTTTTCGCGATTTCGATGTTGGTCCCATAGAGAAAGTTGTTCAGTTTGATGGTCTGAACATCCCCTTCCAAAAAGTGTCAGCATATTAAGAAGGACCCTGTATATTAGTTTGAGTTGAGCGAGTTCCTTTTTTTTTGTATTTTTTTTTCAATACATGACGTAGATTGACGAATTTGAGAGCACAACTGCCTAAAAGTGAAACAAGTGTGGTAATGCAGCACTGAACAGGCTTGGGCCAAGTGACGACAGCCGAGAGCTCGCTAATTGCCACTTGAGCTCCAATTACGACGGTGCGCCTCGACAGAGGTGAGGGCTTGGTGGGTGACGTGGCGAGCTTTAGTTTTTACCCGACCACGGCCGAGCTGAAACGAGGGCAATGTTTTTAACTTGGATGTTAATCTATGTAAGTAAGTTACCATCTACAGCAGGCATGTCAAAATCAAAGTAATTGGTGGGCCAAATGCATAACGATAGTAAAATCAGTGAGACGCAAAGAACATCTAAACTATTATAAAACTGTAACTGAAGTGTGTACATTGAAGATATTTACAAAAAAAATATTAAGATATGGTTTTTAGGTTACAAATTTTGTCTGTCTGTTTGTCTGTTTGTTTGTGTGTTTGTTTGTTTGTTTTTTTATTTGTTTATTGTTTGTTCGCGCATCAGGCAAATACTACTGAACCGATTTTAATGAAACTTTTTTGTTTGATAGCTTATGACCTGACTTAAAATCTGGTATATAATTTGTGCGGACGAAGTCGCGGGTAAACACTATAATAAAACTCAAAGCATCTATCATAGAACAGGAGCGACAGTACTTGTACGTCAAGGGCTATATTTTCAGGACCCTCGTAAAAAATGCTACTTACCATATAAAGAAATTGAGCGAGCGAAGCGAGCTCGAAATTTTTCCCCTCTGTCCAGTAGGATTCATATTATCATGATGACTAAATGCAGTGGTGGTACCTACATAATATAACTGTTTTGCATTACAACAAAACAGATATTATGAGTGAGAGAATACATGCAGCATTGATTGAAGAAGCATCCATATATTTTACCATAAATATAGCTAAATAAGCGGTCTTACCATCGATTCTCTATACTTTCCTCTATATCTGTCTCTTTCACTCTGCTAGATTGGCGCCTCGAATCCATTCGACAAAGCGCGCTCATTTGACATTTACATCATAGTCTTCATCAATCACCAGCAAGCACCTTGCTGCAATGCTGCATGTATTCTCTCACTCATAATATCTGTTTTGTTGTAATGCAAAACAGTTATATTATAAGTTATTCGAATACATGCAGCATTGATTGAAGACCTGTTTGCTATCTGCTGGTGAAAGAGTACAAAATGCTATGTGAAAATAAATGAAAATGCCCATGCCATCATCATTAACAATGGGTACATTAACACATACACCTGTATAAAAAGGAAAAATACACCATAAAATAACTTTCAAAATAATAATAGAACATAATAGTCTTTATAATGACTAAATGTCGTTTCACTAAATGTTCAATAACTAGGTATTTAAAATCAACAGATTGCTGTTAAAAGAGAAAAAATAATAATAATAATAATAACATTTAAGATTAATAAATTTCTACACCTATTGAGGCAAAACATAATCTTAACCATCATACAGACACAATCCAGAGATCATTATAGTTAATTCAAACCACTGAACTTATTAGGTAGATGTATGAAAACGTATCTAATAGTAGATTCTTAACAGTATTAGATACTGTTTATTTTAGAACAATACAATTTCCGATATAAAATCTACGATTCTCTCCATGGGCCGCATTGAGTTCTGGTAGCTGGCCTAATAAAAGTTAAAACCCTTATTAGATAAGAAAAAGGATTAAATACATAATTCTAAAAACAACTCTTCTCATAGACCCAAGTTTCATTACATGTTGCACTGAGCATAAAGACTCCACAGTATGTTGTCACATTAGCTAGTCAGCTGGATTGTTAACATTTTCTATGTCTGGAGCCGAGGTTAGGTTAATATGTTTTATTTGTAATTATCAGGTTTATCTCACTACTGCTACTACTCCTACTTTACTTGGTACTCTCGGATCTATCAATCCAAGAGTCAGGTTCCAAAATCTGAAACCCTGATTAAATTCAGGATTCATTACTTTTTTGGACTAACTGCATCGGGTAAATTTTCTAGCCAATCAAATACTAAACTAGTGTCACAAATTGGCCTCCTTCTGTCCTGGTATTTAGTTAACAGGATACTTTTTATAATGGTCCAGCTGCACGGCAGGTGGAACCTACTGACCTATGGCAGCATATTGTCTAAGATGTCCATAAAATTCTGCCCACAAATGTAATTCCCATATGGAGCTCTAGAATACACACCAAAGGAAGATACTCAGACCCTAATTATAATGTACAGTATCTGGTAGATGTCTTATTGCAGGTTGTTAAGACAGATTCTCTTTAGCAGGAGTTCCTTTCGTTTAATGGCCAGTCAGTGCAACGCTTGATTAGTCTCCCCCCCCCCCCTCTTTTTTTAGGGCTAAGGGCTCTAGTTTCTCCACCCGTGGTGGGCTCCTGCTCAAGTCTTTAACCCAAGAACAGTCAGTTGGCACTAGTTGGCAGCAATTGTGTGTCCAAGTTGTGGTACTATCAAAATGTATTATGCCATGTGAAGTAAAGGTGGTACAGTTATTGTGGATCTATATTGTAGTGGTGGGAGCAAGCACCCATGCCAACCCGAAGATCCAGTGTAAAACGAATGCCTCACAACATTCGCAATAGATTGTTGGACCATCTCTGAAATCCCAACCTACATCACTATCAATGAAATTCAACTCAATAAAAGCCAACGGTCTACGTGACCGGGGGGGGTGAGTGCCACTCCAGCAATGGGTTTTAGATAATCGGTTGGTATTACTTTGGTATAAGATTCAAGTACTATATATAGGGCCTCCGCGGCCCAAGGCGACTAGTGCCATTCCGGCACTGGGTTTTAGTTAAGCAGTCGGCAACGCTGTTATATATGCCCATGATCTATGTTCAACCTCCGAGGCCGGGGCGGCGATGAGTGCCACTGCGGCACTGCGTCTTAGATAAGAGGTAGGTAATGCCAGTGTGTATGGCCCCATGTCCTGAATGCGACGGGGCGATGATTCGGCCATTCCGGCACTGGATTCTAGATAAAAAGTCGGCAACGCTGTTGGCTATGGTATAGACTCTATGCCCTATTATCTATATTCGACCTGCGTGGTCGTGGGCGGCGACGAGCGCGCTCCCATAAAGCACTGCGGCCTAGATAACCGGTTGGTATAATACCATTGTACATGCCCCCATGTTCTGTATGACCTCTGCGGCTGGGGGCAGCGAGTGCCATTCCGGCACTGGGTTTTAGATAAACAGTTGGCAAGGCTACTGTATATGCCCTATGATCTATATACGACCTCCGCCGTTGTGGGCATAGATAACCGGTCAGTAATGCTATTGCATAAGCCCCATGTTTTGTATACGACCTCCGAGGTCGGGGGCGGAAACGAGTGCCCTTCCACACTGTGTGCTAGATAACAGGTCAGTAATGCTATTGCATAAGCCCCATGTTCTGTAAAACCTCCGAGGTCAGGGGCGGGAACGAGTGCCCTTCCGGCATTGTGTCTTAGATAACCGGTCGGTACTGCCATTGCATAAGCCCCATGTTCTGCATACGACCTCCGAGGCCGGGGGGGAACAAGTGCCGTGCCATTCCGACACTGGAAACAAGATTTGATAGATTAAGGTACCTGAAGTGAGCACCCCGAAACACATCTGCTGTGTCTGTCAACTGTGAATGTGCGTCACCTTATGTGCAGAACCACCGAAATGTGGTATAATGGCCTTCTGCCATCAGGAAAATTCCTGCTGCACAGGGACAGAGAAAAAGTCCCTCTTGCCTTCTTGAAAGAGGCACCCTAGAGAACTGACACTGTTGATATTGCAATAATCACTATCTGGTTATATTGGCAAAGCCTAGGAGACCTAACTAGCACTAGATTTCTTCATTCTGCCTATTGTTCTCATTAACTTCTCTGTAGATAACTAGCGCATGCTAGTGTAGCTCATGGTATTGTTCTACAATACAGAACGGTTCAAATACTATAGTTCCAGACTAAGTGCAAGCGCAGCCTAATGACTGTTGATATGCCAGTATGTGACCAGTGAGAAATTGTCTACATAGACCAAGACACCCATCTCTGCGGGCCAAAGGATCTCTTTGGGTCTAATATGATAATGCTGCAACAGTCCAGAGGGTCTAAAAGGAAGGCTGGGTGCAGTGCCCAAACATTGTTATAAGACAGCAATTAAAAATGATTTTGTCCTCCTGTCCGTATCAAGAACATCTTGAAAAAGGGCAACAAATTCAATAGGCACATCTAGAGTTTCCTTCTCTAAGTTTTTAACCATCTTTGACACATAAAATTCTTGCAAAGGAAGTTGGCATAGGTATTTGACCATATTATATATCTTACATAAGTTGATCTGATTTATATCAAACTCCTTAATTTAATCTTTAATTTTATTAATCAGCAAAACACTGCTACTGCGGCTGTTGTTACATACTGCTTATGCTGCTTAGGTTCAAATAAATATTATCTACAGCAGGTATGCCTAATAAGTAATAAGTTTCTAACTGTGAGTATGTATTAAGACTAATAAGGTAAGTATAACACACTATAATTCACTAGAGACACTTAATGATTTAAAATGTAACAAGTAGTAGAATGCCACTCGGTTGAATAAGTGTTCAATGCTCGGAGGGGTTGTCTATAAGTTGTTTGACACATACCGCAACCACATCATGTGAGCGAGCGCATATTGTGTATTGAAAATGAATAATAGAGTTCAACAAGGTACCACATTCTGCCGTCATTATCGACCACATGGGTCATATCAACCACAACACAACCACCAGCAACACCGCAAACTAGCGGCCAGTCACATCGCAGACACAATGTTGCATCAACATAATGACAGTGCGCGCACACCTGCGCCAGAGTCGATTTGTCTGTCTATACACGACGTAACCACATTGTAAACTATTAGTGACGTTCAACTAAATTGATATTTTGTTGGTCAACTGCAATAAAAACCATTGCTTGACCACAAAGGAATCGCCCCCGGGTGGGCCTGAACCACCAACCTTTCGGTTAACAGCCGAACGCGCTAACCAATTGCGCCACGGAGGCAGATTTTCTCTTCTTACCGGGGGTGGGTATAACATTCTTTTGATCAATATTAGAACGTAAATCACCTAGGTGAGCTTAAGATTCCCATTAACTTCACAGGGATTGACTAAATATTGATTTAAACATCTAATATTATATTATCTGTTCAAAGTTCCTAGGAACAAGAGTATACATGTTTTGAGTGTTCTGTTTAGACATAAATAGTCGAAATACAATATTTCACTTGATTGAAGGATGAGGTAACTCACCCTTGTCCTGTAGGTCAGGGTAGCGTCAAAATACCCTTCGAAGAGGCCGCTCTTCGTCCAAAGCCAGCATTCGAGAGCTGACGTTCATCAGTGCTTCTACTAATATTGTGCAAACCGTACCTAAGTGCACATCTTTGATAACACAAACATAGAACACTCACAAAACAACCTCTCCGTATAATTTACACAGCAAAACATTACAATTTCACTGTTTTAAACAAAGTTTTAGGATTAAGAAAAAATTGTACAAGCTTCCGCGGTAAAATATCAAATGCTATGATGTAAATGTCAAATGAGCGCGCTTTGTCGAATGGATTCGAGGCGCCAATCTAGCAGAGTGAAAGAGACAGATATAGAGGAAAGTATAGAGAATCGATGGTAAGACCGCTTATTTAGCTATATTTATGGTAAAATATATGGATGCTTCTTCAATCAATGCTGCATGTATTCGAATAACTTATAATATGAGTACCTGCGTCTAAGTCATCAGGCTAGCGGGCCGCAAGAAAACGCACTGCGGGCCGCATGTTTGACATGTCTGTTCTACAGCATAGACTTCTAATTCTAATCTTAAAATTGTGGATCCATTTTAGTGTTGATTCTTCAGCCGTGACGTACGGTTATAAATATTTGGTGACTTTAAAAAAAAAAAACACTTTCTTGAGCTTCGTTGTAGGCCGGGAGCAGACAACCGACACGCGACCGCCCAATAACAGACCCATCCGAAAACGCGACTCTCAGCTTAGGATGTACCTATTCTCAGCACGAGTCTTAGCGCAGCGCGACAAAGAAACGCAAGTCGGTAAAACGAGCGCAGAAGTGAACTTGGCAGTTGAGAGTAAAGCGCCTTAGAACATATTTATATATTGAACAGCTATTTTGTGTTTTAACCTATCGGTCGAAAAAGTTATAGTTTTCTTGTCTTGAAATAAAAATAAATATATCGAAACAAGCGCAGCGTGGGTAGATCCGCAGAAGGTGGACCGGCGGAAACTCGTTGGATGAGGGCAGCGCAGGACCGGTCGTTGTGGCGATCCTTGGGGGAAGCCTATGTCCAGCACTGGACGTCCATCGGCTGAGATGATATTAAAACTATACTTTTTTGCTATAAAATCATCCGAGCTAGTGAAGAGTTTACTTCTGCGAGTTGTCCTAGCCTATAAGCCTGTGGGAATTTAGGAACCGCTAAGCGTGCTGCGTGACTATGAAACTAGACGAAAAAAAAATTGTATCGTGTTGAGTTAAAACCTATTTGACATTTTGTACAAAATTATACACTTAGCTCCACTTGCGTCAACCTAGGTTACCAGTTAACTCTGGGTAAAATAGCTCTCTCAATTGTTTTTCTATACCAAAAATCATGGGTTACCAACTTTACCTGGAGTTTATTGCTAACCCATGTTGACGCAAGTGGGGCTTAGTGTTTAAAAAAAAATGAAGGAGAATCAGATTTTTTTAAGTTTAAAATCGCTTCTTTTTTTAGAACGAAGTCGTGGAGTAAAATTTTAAGTGTGACGTGGTCCCCAGTCTGCGAAGAATGAAGGGCTTGCGAATGTTATACTGCAGCCCTGAATTAAGGATTGCAGGAAGTGACAACGTAAGATTTTGGGGTGCGAAAGGCTAGGCACCTTACAACATAGGAACTTCTTTAGGTAAAAGCTTAAAAGGGCAAATAGTGTGCCTTGTTTCAACTGCATACTGAATCCCACAGATATGTCTCGCGGAGCTTGGGCAATTAGGAAGGCTCCTCAAGAATATTAAAATAGGCCTTAACCCCAATTTTATTATGCTTGTCGAATCTACTACGTAAGTCAGCGTCCTAAAAGAATGTTTTTATTTTATTCCTCACAAGCTTTTCCCGCGACTTCGGACCTTCAGGTTTCAAGTGGTGATAGGGATAGCTTTTCACCCACAGAAAGAGTGCATAAGAAACCTTATTTCTAATGCACTTTTTCTGTAGGTCCTCATATTCACGGGAAGAAATGGGGCGGAACATTCTCAATGTACGTCTAAAATTTTAAAAGCAAACAAAGGCAAGACCTTTAAGTTATATGTCAAGATTGACGGTCGAAGATAGGAAAGCGTCGAAAAAAATTGGAACCAGTACTTGCTCCTAAACCCTATGACATATACACGCACACATACATAATTTGTATGGCGCCTCACGCACACCAACCTATGAAACTTGGCCCCTTTTGTTTTATACGGTAAAACAGTGAGGCTCATTCTAGAAATATACTTTTTCTAAGGGCAAGACATATCCACCTAAAACTAGATCGGTGTACAAAACACTTGAGCCAAGCGCGGATTACGAGTCGTGAGCGCGGGTTTCCGCACACGAGTGATGCGAACAAAAGATGTCGTTCGTTATGTGGGTGCACTTACCGTCCCGTATGTACTGTGTCCTATGTTCTTTACTCTTAGTTACCACTTGAAGAATTTCACAGTAAACTAACTTATGAGAGCGACGTTTTTTAGAAAAGGTAATTTTATTAAGTTTTGTTTATGTTTACTGTGCATTGGGACGTATCAGTATACAGGCTGATGATGATGATGAATGAATTAATGTTTTGTAAAACTGTATTTTGAAAGTATTTTTAGCGGGATGAGATTTGGACACTCAATCACGGACGAGACAGGTCAGGTTAACCTGTTTGGACTTTGAACTGTTAGAAGTTGAACGCTGCGAATCATGCGAGAGGGTGCGGTATGTTGTTGTTGTTTCGTCTCATGGCACGCTGCGCCAGCGCCGGCAGCCGCGTCTATGCAGGCTCTCTACCGCTCTATTTCGTGTTTTGTACGTAGTGTAGTTATGGGTATATAGGGTGCGTAACATGATGTGTCGCCGTGTGTACCTACTACCTACTCCAGTTTACCACTCAGTTTTTCTATCTTATGTACGGAATACCGACTGTTCTCAAATGGTGAATGGCGGTTCTGAAAAAGAAATTCTGATGCATATGAGAAGTTCACCAATCTGCATTGAGCACGTGTGATGGACTAAAAAATCACTCAGTACAATCACACGCCCGTTATTTCGGAATGAAACTAAAGAGGTGCGGAGTACTCGAAACCGACGGACATGTATGAAGAGATGTATGGATGTGAATGAGGCAAAATAGGTATGTAAGGATTGTAGTAGATGGCGCGCTCTGGTCTCTGCCTACCCCATTGGGAAAGAGGCGTGACGTTATAGATAGATAGATAGATAGAAATTAAAGTTTGGATTACTTGTGTAAAAATTTACTTAATATTTTTATCCGGAAGCTTATTGAAATCTAGTTGTAGTAACAAATTCCGATACAAACTAGTGTCCATAAGCTTCAAATTCACACGGTGAAACAACACGCATTATGTTCAAACGAAAAAGCTTCACAGACTTAATAATTCACTAGAATTTTTCCCTTTTATCAATTTCATACTATATCTTGAAGTACAAAAAACACATTGTAATGTTTTACAATGGTAAATGCATTTTTGGGTAAATAAAAGTCATCCAATATTATTTAAATTAAAATTCATAATTCGACGTCCTACTCATTCTTAGTTATGAATGGATCCATGCATAAGTTACGTCAAAGTTGATCGTCGAATTGAAAGTAAAGAATGTGATTGCATAAAGCGTATGAAGACGAGATGTTAAAAAAACCCCCAACGCCAAAAACGAACATTTAAAAAGTAAAAAATAATGCGGTCACCTATTATTTTTGATGTAAGCAAATGTATGTTTTACTTCTTTACTCTCTGTTAATTAATGCGTAGGGGACCGCTATGAAATGACCATTGATTTTATTTTTTACTTTTTAAATGTTCGTTTTTGGCGTTGGGGGTTTTTTAAATTTGTAATTTAATGTTATTTCATAATTTTTAAAGTTACATGAAAACTACTGCACCGATTTTCATAAAACAAGGCTAAGAACACTCTAGCATAAATTAACTTTCTATTAAAAAAAACGCATCGAAATCGGTCTACCCGTTTGGGAGCTACGATGCCACAGACAGACAAAAACTTTTAACACCCCTCTTTTCTTTTGTCGCAATTTTGAAAGTTACTTCAAACCTGCTGAACCGATTTTCATGAAACAAAGCTAAGAACACTCTCGCAAAAATTAGCTTTCTACTTGAAAAAACCGCATCGAAATCGGTCCACCCGTTTGGGAGCTACGATGCCACAGACAGACAGACCGACAGACAGACAGACCGACATAGGCGTCAAACTTATAACACCCCTCTTTTTGCGTCGGGGGTTAAAAACTAGTGTTCTTGATTTCAACGGATCCTACAATCTTTAATGTACCTGAGCTGAGATACAAATTGGTACCTAGTTTTAGTTTTACATTGACCGTAACGTAAAACGATGCCCCTTAACTCCATGTTTTCAACGCGTTCAAAGCCGCTTAATTGGTACACTCTCGCCCACGAAGCAAAGTTTTATTAGAGGGCCAGATGCCCCAAATCGCTCACAAAGCTCAATCGCAGGCATCAATAATTGAATTTCAGAACGAGGATAGCTCCGGTTCAACCCTAAACCCTCCATTAATTGCTGGAATTAATTCGTCCCCTCTATTTGTAAGGGTGGACGGATAGCGAGATGAGAAACGGTTGAGCTATATTGTATAAGACGGCTGCGTCGTTAAACGAATGGTCGTAGTCGCCCGGTTGTGTATGTATGTAGGTACTATGAACAAAGTTCACGGTGGAACCTTTTCAAACATTTATTTCCTTTACAAGTTACCATCACAGCTTGTCCCGCTAGTCAATACAAAAATAACCATATTTTTTCTATAAGTGTGGACAGAAAAATGCATATGTTACCGCCAATCTGTATAATACAGGTATTATATACAATACCTAGGCAATGTATAGAATATCTGGGGCGTCCAGGCAATGTATGAAATATTGTTAATAATTATCCATTACACACTTTACCTAGGTAATTTATACAATGCCTAGGGATTGTATAGAATACCTGCTGGTCCACCGGCAATGTGTAAAGTAAATCGATTTCGGTCTGTATTTATCAGTATTATCCTCTCCTCTCCTGTTCTGTCCTTTCTGTCTGTCCGTCTGATATTGATAAATACCTACTGACTAAAATCTATTTACTTTACACATTGCCGGTGGACTAGCAGGTATTCTATACAATCCCTAGGTATTGTATACATTACCTAGGTAAAGTATATAATGGAGAATAATATTAATAATATTTCATACATTGCCTGGACGCCTCAGGCATTCTATACATTGCCTAGGTATTGTATAGAATACCTGATTGTACAGACTGCCGGTAAATATGCATTGAATATATTATTTTAACTTTGACATCGCCCACGGGAAGAAATTGGGTGATTCATTCAAAGAACGTCCATTTCAATGATCGCCACGTTATAAACGCCACAGTCTCTACGTTTCAGTGTGCGACCCTCCTACCAACGACCCTCTGAAAGCGGGAGGAGGGTCTAATCGCAATCGATACTGTGATGATGCTGACACGCAATACCTAGCAAATATTCAGACTTTTTCACCGAGGAACATTACTGCAAGACGGGAAGATGTTTTATGATATAGTAACATGAAACGATTTGTTTGTCCATGGCCTTAGTAAAGTTTAGTGAATCACTGTGTAGGTACTACTTTTAATCAAGTCTCAGAGGGTTTCTGTTTGACCGTATGTATGTGTTCGTAATTTAGGCCGCTTTATTTTTTTTTCACATAGACACATTTTTAAACACGTTTCAAAACTAACTTTTTTTTAAACGATGTTATACTTCGTGTGACAATGTCCAAGATATTTATTTATTATTTCTTAAAAAATATTTAATATAACAATTTAGGTTACGTAGCAATTTTTTCAACCACTTATAAGGGCATTTCATGTCACATTTTTTAAAAGTCTTCAAAAAGGAGGCATCTATTTTTTTGTGTTTAAACCTTCCTATTGGAATAGAATAAGCTTGTGTTACTTTAAGTAAAATTGTCACCACATTTTTATAAAAAGAATGTCAGAAAACAGCAAAACAATAACCCAGAAAAGACCATTTGCCAGTACATTACCATTTTATACTGTTAAGACAAAATACATTCAATATCACTTTCGCGTATCGCATTGCATATCCATTTCACATACGGAGCGTAGTGCGTCGCACAATCGCGTCACCGGAGGGTGTGTGGCCCCACACCCCTTACTGCTACATACACCCTTACACAATTTTAACCAATATACCGTCCTCAAACAGCGAGCCATCATATTTGCAGCCTTAAGTACTGGTAATAAGGGTTGTATGGTTTGTGAATTAGGTGTTCCAGCTGCAGAATATGAATGGTCATTGTGTACATAGAGGGCGCGCCCCTGTCGCCGAACAAACATGGCGGGCAGCTAACGAGGTTTTTGCTAGCGGTACTCGTGAGCGATTTCGCGCCTAATTTGGACGCTGTATGCTAGGCTAGTTGGAGTGGAGTGTTTTATTTCAGCTTCATGTGAAGCTGTTATTTGGTAAGTCATTTAGTGCGTAAAGCTGAATTAGGTTGTAAAGCTTTGGTTATAATGAGTTTTGGTTGACATCAACGTAGTTCTAGAAGTACTAGATGGATTATGCTGGCATTTTTCGTTTAGGACTATTCTTTCTACTCGAACTTACATAGGTACGAATACTCAAGCCAATAGCCATTTGGAGTAGACAATAGAGAAAATTTATAGGGTCGCGGGTGCGACCCATACATTTGAGTTGGGTAGGTTAGGTTAGCTACAGCAGCTAGTTAGTTACAGCAGTTTTGTATGTAAAAGATGATTTTTTTCGCGATTCCTGAGGTAAAAGTGAAAGTTTTAAGTTTGATGGTCTGAGTTCATCGTTGGTGTGTGTAAGAATTTCCAAGGCACACGAGAAAGAAAAAAGAATTGAATATGCATTCAATATTAATACGTTACACAGGTCTAGAACTAGATACTGATACTTCGAATGGGACTAAATAATTTGTGGAGTAACGGTGCAGGGTTTGCCCCGAACACTCGTCTTTCGCGTGGTGTTCGCGCGGTTTGCGTTTCAGCCTGCCACGAGGCTCCACAATCCTTCTCAGTTGTTCTTACACAAAAACAATCCTCGAGATTGGATAGACACTCCCTCAAACCACTTGACATTGGCGGAAATGTAGTGCTAACGCACAAGCAAGAAGTCCATTAATTATAAATAAATAAATTTAAAAAAAATTGTGAAACAAGGTCAGACAATGTACAAAATATTTACATTTACCTAAATTCCTATTTAGGCTACCATTCTATTCGTTGTCTAGGTACTTAGCTACATTAATTATACAATTAGATAAGTAGATTGCTTTCTTTGTGCGATTTTTGAATCTCATTCGGTGAGCTCAGCTGTTGAAAATGTCAAAATTACTATGAAGATACGCATCTTTCTACTGCGGATTAAATTTTCAAAAATTGCACTCATGAAATGTGATTTTTGAGAGTCAAATCAGCAGAAGAAAGATGCTTATCTCCATAGTTATTTAGACATTTTCAACTGCTGAGCTCACCGAATGAGATTCAAAAATCACACTCCAGTTCTAAAACTTGTTGGTTTCAGTTTTGAAATAATATATCAACGGTTGGAATTGAAACCTAAAAACGCCCGCACCGTCATAAAATTTGATAGTTAAGAAAAAGCAATGACCAATTCACTAAGTTGGCTAAATATATTATTATATTATATTATTATATTTGCCTATCTAATCATGAACTTTAGAATATTCGCACAGTTTTCAAAATAGCTATCACTATAATATACTACAAATATAGACTACACTTACATACAAGTATTATTAGATATGTATAGGGATAGTTTGGACAGAGGACAATATTGACGCCGAGGGCGATCTTCGGCCGGCTCAAC
This sequence comes from Agonopterix heracliana, assembly GCA_963693445.1. Classification (NCBI taxonomy): domain Eukaryota; kingdom Metazoa; phylum Arthropoda; class Insecta; order Lepidoptera; family Depressariidae; genus Agonopterix; species Agonopterix heracliana. The sequence goes on from OY856327.1 coordinate 6,248,231, forward strand.
CGCAGCCCTCCCAAAGAGGAGGGCATCCCTCCCCCATCCGAATACAGTAGAGACCTCTACTAGATATGTGTTTAAAGCGTATTTGTGTTTGTGACAATTAAACCGAAGAATACAGAATTGAAACAGAGATTGTAAAGTAGCAGTATTTGCCAATACATGCAAGTTGATAATGATTACTAGACGGCATATCTTTGACTCACAAATAAAAATGCCGTAGAGATGGAACGCTGAAGTGTATCGATCGACATCCGAGATATCGATGTTATTGCACTCATCATTTTTTACATTACAGTTTTGCAGTCAGTATTATCCTGAGAAAATTTCATGAGGTGTCTATAGGGTGAAATTGATATCATTACCATATACCTATCCTTTAAAAGATTCTACACATCAAACTGATCAACTTTTACTATGGAAGCAAACCGAACTCGAGAACAGAACTCTTCGGCCCCATCGGCAATCAGTTCTGCTAGCAATGTGTCCCGTTCATTGCCACTTTAGATAAGCAATTCTTTGGGCTATGTCAGCTACTCTGGTTCTTCTGCGAACCTTTTCCGAATCTCTGCAACCTCGCAGGGAAATTCCGAGCATAGCATAAGATATACATTTAACATTTGATATACATGGTCCTTCTTAATATGCTGACACTTTTTTAAAGGGACGATCAGACCATCGACCTGAACAACTTTCTCTATGGCACCAACATCGAAAGGTTTGCAGTTTTGTATGGAGCAGCAGATTTTTTTTTTTGCGATTTCGATTTTGGTGCCAAAGAGAAAGTTGTTCAGTTTGATGGTCTGAGCATACCCTTAAAAAAGTGTCAGCATATTAAGAAGGACCCTATAGAACATTTTGAAATCCTACATTTTTAAGTATCTGTTGACTGTACACAACAAGTACTTACGTTTCGCAGTGTTATAAAGCTAACATTTAGTTAACAGGACTTAAATGAGAGAGGTATGAAGCCAATAAAACGTTCCAACAGAAAAAAATAAGCCTGAGCTACACTTCAGAATACGAGAGAGAATAAACAGAAAGGGCAGGGTGCTACGATTGTGCTCAAAGATTTTTAATAACAAAACCCAACTTACGAAACGGAAGCTGTTGATCGCTCTCACCAATCAATCAAAATCTCTAACCATTCTATTACTACCCTTTACAACCCAACGTTTATGTACAAAGAAGGAAGCCAGGCAGATCAACTTGTAATGGTTGTTCTTACAAATAAGATGGACAAAGAGGTTCGTTAAAAAGAGCATTGAGTTCTAACAAAACGTTATTAAATCTCATTTCTGCGAGGATGAAGATATTTTGAACTCTGTTGGGTCCATTGTTAGCAGATTGTTGGGTGCTCTAGCGCCTTTTCATTGAAATTGTATTTATAACTGCAATTTCATGCTTTTAAATGGGTTTGAGATGTTTTATTCTGAGTTGGAAGCTGGAAGCAAGCACTTTTGTTAATATTTTATAATTATTCATACCAAGTTGACGTTTTGAGCTTTGGAGGAAAAAAATTGTGGCACAGATTGTGGACTGAAATTGTATAGTTATTTAAAGAATATACTTACTAGAAATAATGTAGATGAATAGTTACTCCTAAACAAGCCTAAATTAAAGAAAAAAAAATCTAAGTATTGTAACAGGAGACCAAGACACTTGCAGTGACGAGAGAAGACGAGTGATTGCTTAACGAAATGAGTGTAACTTTTGAATAAGATGCGAAGGCGTGCATCATGTATTATACTCTCAAGACAACGATAGAAGAGTCAG